>OY997264.1:428695071-430089446 GCA_963921465.1 Triticum timopheevii
AACAGTATGTTCTTAGTTACCTAGTTACATATATGTACTATCACTTGAAAGAACTAAAGAAGAAAAACATGACATATCAACCGGTTCGGGGACATGTGGTTGCTTACTCATTGTTTTGCTTGGGTACATCGATAGTGAAGAGATTGAAATCGTCCATGACAATGTGAGACTTTGGGTAATGAGTCTCCGAGAGACTTTGAACACTTGCAATCATGATCCTTGCGCAAACATCCAGGGACTGGTCGGCAAGTGTCCTCCATGAATCAAGCACCTTGAACTTTTTGTCCCTTATATTCACAATGAAAACCCAGTAATGATTCCCTGTAACTAGCTTCGTTTCGTCAATGTTTTCTATGACAGGCAACATGATCTGTATGGGGAGAAACCATGTATGTAGAAAATGTTAGGAACTAAAAGACATGTGGTGAAAAAATTGCAGGCAAATTATACTTGTGTTATCAGGCAAATTCCCTGCATGTTTGTAAGCAACTTTGTGTTGCATGGAAGCAACTTGGAAAAAGAACAAATGGTGGAGGAGAGGGGGTGTTGTGTGGCAACTTATGTTGCTACTTAAGCAAGCCCCAAAAAACATGTCAATGTTTTCTACTTAAGCAACTACTACCATACTTTATGTGTATTTGCTCATGTGCGAAAAGGAACACAAAGATCAAAAAATTAGGAAAAAAGTGTTTGACCATATCTTTACGGTCCAACCGGTTGGATTTGTTGAACCTGGCAATGATCTCTTTCTTGTCAATATCCATCTGCTACAACCATTTCTGCCAAACGAAAATAAAAACATAAAAAAGGGGGAAATAAAAATAGAAAAGGAAGACCTGATTACTGATATAACTATCATTTTCTTACCGAGAATCTCAATGGCATCACCACCTTCTTTGAATCTGGTGGCAAGTTCATCACGATGGACTGTATGCCAATCTCAACAACATGGTCCGACAGGAATCCTTCCTTTTTCCTCGCGTTTGCAAGCTCCCTCACAGTTACATAGTATCGACCATAGTCAGTTACCTTAGGGCTGCGGTAAAAAAGATGAGAAATAAAAAGATAAGTTCATCATGATGGACTGTGTGCCAAGGAAAAATGTGTAATTGATAACGAACTTGCCGCCCACCCCCCACGTATCTAACTTATTGTTGTACATTAAGTCACCTACTACTGTTTTTTTTCTGAACTTGCCTGATGATAGTATCTCATATGCCTACATGGCAGTAAACAGGTTGCTTGAACAAAAAAATTACTTAGACAACATTGTACCTGGTATCTACATCTGGTGAAACTTCTTCATTTAATCTCCCATGTAAGATAACCGATGAATATAACCGAATGACATCAGGTTTGAAGTGAAAGGATTTTTTCTTGTTGTAGTCCATGAATGGTGACCTGATGCAGGGTGATGGTTTGATGATCCTCCTCTCAAACTGGTTAGGGACATGCTCTCCAGAGCTGCTGCTAGTATAGTACTTGCTGCCTGAACCATCTTCTACTTGGTCAGCAGTTTTTTCTGGTGTAGATAACACATTTGGCAACCGGCTACCCTCTGCACGAGCTCCAACAGCCTCGTAGTGCATTTTATTTGGTAATTCACACGCTTCATTGACAGCTCCAAAATCCCACTCATCACTGTCATCGAGTATTTGTATGAACTTGCGGTCTGCAAGTATGCTTGGCCCATCATGTACAACTGCTCCCTCGACTGTTGTTTCTGGCACAAAGTTGTCATCTATGCCAAGAGAGAATGATGGGGTTGGGCAGTATTCATGAACAAAGCTGTCTGATCTTGAACTTCTGGTGTGCTAAAACTGCAATCCATCCGTCTCTGATCGAATGGAATTGGATGATTTGCTGCTTGAGCTTTCTGCATACTTATTACTTGGAGGTGCACACCTAGCTATGATCTCACTGATTTCCAAGACGTTTAATTCTAGAGAATTTCTCGTATTGTCCTTGAATTGCATGGATGGACAATTCTCTTTGTTACCATCGCAAACATTGAATCTCTTGGCCTGAGGGCTAACTGTTTGGGCAATCTAGATGACAGAAGCTGAGTTTGCAGGAAACTTGTCGTGTGACCATGAATTGCTGCTTTTCAATGAGAGGTCAATGGTGCTAACTGCCTCACCTGAAACATGAGCAGATGGCAGGGGGCAAAAAAATTCTTGTGCTAGTGCTTTCATCTTCTGCTCTTTGCCACCCTGATGACCATTTATTGATTGTATTACATTCAGACCAGGAACCATTTACGCTTGACCATTTAGCTCAACTAATGGTTGCCTACCACTTATTTTTGTTGTGCACCCTAGTATTTCTGCTCACACATTGGTTGTTGCTTCTTGTTTGTAGCTTAAGTTCCTCTGTGAAGGATTTTCCTGATTGGTTTTGCAAATTGCTTCTTTCTTGGCCTCAATTGCCTCACTCTGTCTGACATTTGCCTGGCATTTAGGATACATGATCACGGCCTCATCTTGCTCTGGCACTATTGGTACTCCATCAACTGCAACCTTGTTCATCCTGGTCCATTAGATGCTAATGCTGAGCTTGATATTCCATTCGCATGCAGCTGGGGCTTGTCAATGACACACCTTGCCTCATTTTCTGAGGTAGTTCCTTGTTTTTGCTGTTGGAAATGTCTGGATTTCTTAATAGCTGACAACCTTTGGTTGGAACCCTGGCCTTGCAAGCTATTTTTCACCCCGCTTGCTTGCAGCTCCTCTACTGTTGTTGTCACTACTGTTGGCTGCAGGATGAAGCTGACATTCTTTTTCTTCTTGGGTGGGAGAGGTGGTAGTTGGTTATGCACAACTACCTTATCTTTGAATTCCAAGTCATGTTCTGCGCCTATTTCCTGCATTATTCTCTTACGTGTGGCTTTCGGGCATAATTCCTTAAAGTTCATTATGCAGACTTCCTTCATCTCTAATCCATTCAAAAGGTCTTGAAAAAGCTTATTCGCTTCCCATGCAGCTGATGGACAATCAAAAACTTCTTTTGCTTGAAGCAATGGGATTTCTGGCAATTTATTTTCCCGCTCCATCATCACAATGTCTCTCATATTAAATGAACAAGACTCATCAGACCCTTTAGCTTTGCACTCCTTCTTTTGAAGCAGAAACTGTAGTGTGCACTCCTCTTCGTCGCTGTCTGAGCTGCCAGCTGCTGCATCCTCGTACCTAGCGTCCCCACCACCATCGCTGTGGCTGATACGTCTCCAACGTATCTATAATTTTTTATTGTTCCATGCTATTATATTATCTGTTTTGGATGTTTAATGGGATTTAATATGCTCTTTTATATTATTTTTGGGACTAACCTATTAACCGGAGGCCCAATGCCAGTTTCTATTTTTTTGCCTATTTTAGAGTTTTGCAGAAAAGGAATACCAAACGGAGTCCAAATGGAATGTAACCTTTGTGATGATCTTTCTTGAACCAAAAGCAAACCAGAAGACTTGGAGTTGAAGTCAGAAATGCCAAGAGGCGTCCACAAGGCAGGAGGGCGCGCCTAGGGGGGTAGGCGCGCCCCCACCCTCGTCGGCCCCTCGTAGCTCCACCGACGTACTTCTTTCGCCTATATATACTCTTATACCCTATAGAAACATCAGGGGGGGCACGAAACCACTTTTCTACTGCCGCAACCTTCTGTACCCATGAGATCCCATCTCAGGGCCTTTTCCGGTGATCTGCCAGAGGGGCAATCGATCACGGAGGGCTTCTACATCAATACCATTGCCTCTTCGATGAAGCGTGAGTAGTTTACCACAGACCTTCGGGTCCATAGTTATTAGCTAGATGGCTTCTTCTCTCTATTTGATTCTCAATACAAAGTTCTCCTCGCGATGTTCTTGGAGATGTATTCGATGTAATACTCTTTTGTAGTGTGTTTGCCGTGATCCGATGAATTGTGGATTTATGAACAAGATTATCTATGAATACTATTTGGTTCTTCTCTGAATTCTTATATGCATGATTTTGGTATCTTTGCAAGTCTCTTCGAATTATCAGTTTGGTTTGGCCTACTAGATTGATCTTTCTTTCCATGTGAGAAGTGCTTAGCTTTGGGTTCAATCTTGAGGTGTCCTTTCCCAGTGACAGCAGGGGCAGCAAGGCACGTATTGTATTGTTGCCATTGAGGATAAAAAGATGGGGTTTATATCATATTGCTTGAGTTTATCCCTCTACATCATGTCATCTTGCTTAATGCGTTACTCCGTTCTTATGAACTAATACTCTAGATGCATGCTGGATAGCGGTCGATGTGTGGAGTAATAGTAGTAGATGCAGAATCGTTTTGGTCTACTTGGCATGGACGTGATGCCTATGTTCATGATCATTGCCGTAGATGTCTTCATAATTATGCGCTTTTCTATCAATTGCTCGGCAGTAATTTGTTCACCCACCGTAATACATGCTATCTCGAGAGAAGCCACTAGTGAAACATATGTGTAAGTGCATCTAGTGCCACCCCTAGTTTGGTTTTCGAGTATTGACGACAAACATGGTTGAGGGACTAATGTGTTTGTGAGAATTGCAGGATAACACAGGTAGTAGTCCCTCCTTGATTCGGTTTACCTACCGAAGATGACCCCTAAAAATGTATGAAGACACTGAAGATAATGGTGGTACGTGAAGATATTCACATTGAAGACTATGACAGAAGAAGGCATTGAGTGAAGACTCTGGAGCGCGAAGACTTAGTAGTTTCGTTGTTTTTTTCATCTTTGTTGAGTCATAGGAACCACCGCACTGTTAAGTGGGGTCCAAGTGAACAAAGTCAGAGTGATTGATGTGATGCTCAACCAAAATCCTATGTCTTCGAGCGAAGACAATGAGAGCAAATCTTATCCAGAGTCGGATAAGTCAGCTTTACTTGTAGCCCAAGTCAAGCTGTCGCGTGTGTTTGAAATCTGACCGTTGTGACACGTGTCAGTTCCTTAGTGACCCAGGGTCATTTCGGACAAATCAGGTCGGGTTGCCCAGTTGCTATAAATAGCCCACCCCCTACACCATAAATTGGTGGCTGCTCAGAGTTAGTGCACGGCTTTTGTCGTTGAGAACAACCCACCTCCGAAGAGTTTGAGAGAGAAATCCTTGTGAGGACAAAGCCCAAAACACCCAGAGCCCAAAGAGTGTTTGGCATCACTGAAGTCTTTCTGTCCGCGTGATCTGAAGACTTGTTACACTTGAGGACTATGAATCCTCCAGCCGGTTAGGCGTCGCATTCTGAGCATCCAAGAGTAATTGTGGATTGCCGGTGAACGAAGTCTGTGAAGGTTTGGAAGTCTACCTTGAAGACTTACCAGAGTGATTGGGCGAGGACTGTGTGTCCTTAGCTCAAGGGGGTTAAGGTGAAGACACGGTCTTCTGAGTTCAATCTCAGCCTCACTAACCAGACGTACAGTTGTCACAGCAACTGGAACTGGTCGAACAAATCCTTGTCTTCACAACGCACTCGTTCTATCTCTTACTCTCCTTACTTACAGTTCGTCTTTGTGAAGTCATTGCCTGATTGCTATGCCTGTTTGACTTCACTGTGTGACTACTAGTCCTGATTGGCTTCATACTATCTTCCATCCCGATCCTACTACCTAGCTGCTATTAGTCATCAAGCTTTAGCTTCATACTTGTTTAACTATGGCTTGTCTAGTGTAGTTCATCTTCCGCTGCATGTTTATAGGTCCAGTTTTCGTGTTTGTCTTCGAAACTTCCATGTTTTGAAGACTTTCATAAAAATTGCCTATTCACCCCCCTCTAGTCGATAACTAGCACTTTCAATTGGTATCAGAGCAAGGTACTCCCTTGTTCTGTGTGATTCGGTTTAACCACCTGGAGTTTAGCTATGTCGACTGCAGGGATAATCAAAGTCTCCGCTGCGTGCCCTGTCTTCGATGGCACTGAATATCCCTACTGGAAGAATAAGATGCGTATGCATCTTGAAGCCATTGATGTTGATCTGTGGTATGTCGTCAAGAACGGCGTTCCCAAGACTGGTGAAGGTGTCTCCCCTACTGATGTCAAGAAGTTCATTCAACTCGATTCTACTGGAAAGAACATCATCTGTGGTCATCTGACCAAAGGGCAGTATGGCCGTGTGAGTGTGTTGGAAACTTCGAAGCTAGTCTGGGACTGGCTCTCCAAGGTCAATGAAGGTGTTTCAACTCAGAGAGATCAAAGAATCAGTGTCCTACGCAACCTCTTCAACCGCTTCAAGAGAAATGACAATGAAAATGTCCAGCTCACGTTTGATCGTCTCACTGACATCACAAACGAGCTTCAGGCTCTCGGTGCCACTGAGATCACCAAGCATGAAATCGTCAAGACGCTTCTGAGATCTCTTGACAGCTCATTTGACACTCTAGCTCTTATGATTCAAGAACGCCCTGACTTCAAGACACTCGATCCATCTGACATACTTGAGAGGCTCAACACACATGAGTTCCAGCTATCTGAGAAAAGAGATATCTATGGTCCCAACTATGGCCGAACTTGCGCTTTGAAGGCAAAGGTTGTTTCCTCATCTGAAGAAGAATCTGACTGCAGTTCTGGTGAAGCTGAAGACCTTGGAAAAGAGCTTGCTATGCTTGTGAAGAAGTTTCAGAAGTTCACTAAGAAGAAAGGCTTCAGAAAATCTTCACGATCCAGCTCAAGAAATGATGAAGCTTCTTCCCAAGACCACAAGAAGAGAACCTGTCACAAGTGCAAGAAACCTGGCCACTACATCTCTGAGTGTCCACAGGGGACAATGAGAAGAAAAAGAAGAAGAGCAAGGAATATGATTCTGATGACAAGAAGAAGAAGAAATACTCAAAATCTTCTTCCAAGTCTTCATCACACAAGAAAAGTTCGTATGGCAAGGCTCGTGCTTTTGTTGGCAAGGAAATGGATTCAGAGGAGGAGTCTGCTTCTAAGGAGGCAAAAGTGGTGGAGTCTGAGGAGGAGTCTGACTCTGGCGTTGCAAGTCTAGATTTAGCTTCAGCCTACGTTGCCAAGTCCATCTTCAACACTGAAGACAATGCATCCATCATCAATGTTGACGCCAGTGACAAGGACGACTCCACTCCCACTTACTGCTTCATGGCACGTGGTGCCAAGGTAAACTCACGCGATGCATACTTTCAAACATCAAGTGAAGATGACTCTGATTGTGAATCCAAACCTAGCTACAAAAAACTTGCTAAAATTACAACTGAACAACAGAAAGCTATGGAACATATTCAAAAATTGTTAGACAAAATCGATGACCTGTTGGACGCGGAAATGACTAAGACTCAGTCCTTAATTGAAGACATAAAAAATCTTCATGTTAAGTACCAGGAACTTGAAGGTCGTCATGAAACCCTCTCAACATCTCATGAAAGGCTTTCCTACGATTATCTTCAAAGGAAGCAGGAACTTGAGAAATTGAGATCGGATCATGAAGATCTTCAAAAGGAGAACGAGTCACTTCGCGCTCAACAGATCAGTCCTGCTCAGGAAGGATTTGAACCACCATGTTCAAAATGCATTGAGCATGACAACGCTGCTTCTGTTGTTGGATGTTCTACCGCTCCTGTTGCAATATCTTCAACTGCTGATCTGGTAACTAACCCCTCTGTTGAGGATACCACTACTATTGCTGATGAGAATGCCAGGTTGAAGACACTGATTGATACAGGGATGTACAAAAGCCTCAAAGGGCATCAGACATTATGTAATGTCCTCAAAAAGCAGATTCTGAACCAACACCCTAGAAAAGAGGGTATTGGGTTCAAGAGGAAAATGAATGTTGATGGGTCGTACTGGAAGCCTGAGCAGTACCCCAAAACCACATGGGTTGCTGCAAAGGAATCTCCAGTAGATCCATCCACTTTATCTGGTTTCACTTGCTCTAACCCTATTATCATTGATGCAAACTATAAATTGTTTAAGGATCAGAATGGTGAAGTGTTTGCCAGGTATATTGGTACTAACTGCAGGAATGGACCACCTATGAAGAAGATCTGGGTACCTAAACAGCGTATTGAGAATCTTCCTGTGAATGTCATCATGACACCACCAAGGAAGAAGACAAACCCCAGACCTATGGCTTCATATGGCCCAAAGGCTTCATACAGATACAAGACTCACCTGAGTCACCCTAACGCCAATGTTTTGCAGGGAAACCATACTCAGACTTATGAATATGAGTGTGTGTCTTCAAACCGCTATGTTCATAGAACTAAGAACTTTTCTGCTTATTCATATGAGTATCGTTCTTCTCCTGCAAGGCTATTTGCTAGGGCTTCAAAGCCGAAATTCTCAAATGCTGCACTTAGACTCATTGCTTCTAAACCACCCCTGAAGATGTGGGTGGTGAAGAAGAATTAACTTTCTTTTTCAGAGAAAGGTCTCCAGCCTGAAATCAAAGGCGTCCGAAGCTATTGCTGGGGACCTAAAACATATTATTGGACGCAAGATAAAATGCCCAAATGGTCTTACTATGTATTTCACATCTGAATCGCTTGCCAGTCATACTATAAGTCCTAACCTTGATCTAAGCTTTGATAATCCTCTTGTGCGTCAAATGCTTATGCTTCACAACACTCTTTGTGAAGCCTATCCTCCTAACTGCACTGTAGGGTACGACACCTCGTGCGACAGAATGGATTATGGACAGTGGATGCACTAACCACATGACTGGTGATCGAAGTCTTCTCATGGACTCAACCTTACGTCCATGTGATAAAAGTCACATCACATTCACTGACACTGGTAAAAGCAAGGTATTGGGCCTAGGTAGAGTTGCAATCTCAAGGGATCAGCACATGGACAAAGTGATGCTTGTTGAATCCCTTGGTTTCAACTTAATGTCTCTCTCAATGCTTTGTGACTTAAACATGATTGTGCTGTTTGGAAAATATCGTTGCCTTGTACTAATGGAATCTGACAAGTCTCTAGTCTTCGAAGGGTACATGAAAGATGATCTGTACATGGTAGATTTCTCAGCAAGACCACAGATGGCCGTATGTCTTCTAGCCAAGTCTTCAGAGTGCTGGCTCTAGCATCGGAGGCTAGGGCATGCTGGCATGAGGAACCTACACACTCTCGCCAAGAAGAAGCACGTCATAGGCATCGAAGACGTCAAGTTCAAGAAAGATCATCTATGTGGTGCTTGTGAAGCTGGGAAGATGACAAGGGCCAAGCATCCCTCGAAGACAATCATGACTACATCTAGATCTTTTGAGCTGCTCCACATGGACTTGTTTGGTCCCACTCACTACTCTACTCTCACTGCCACTGCTTGTCTCTATGGTTTCGTTATTGTTGATGATTATTCAAGATACACTTGGGTGCATATAATTCTCTTCAAGACTGAAGTGCAGGATTGAAAGTGCTAGTATCGACTAGAGGGGGGTGAATAGGTGATTTTTATGAAAGTCTTCAAAACTTGGAAGTTTCGAAGACAAACAACATAAACAACCTAATTGATATGCAGCGGAAGATAAACTACCCTAAACAAGCCATAGTCAAGCATGTCATGATGTGAAAGTATAGGACCAATAGCAGTTAGGTAGTAAGGATCAAGATGGAAGATAGTGTGAAGCCAATCAACAATAGTAGTCAAGCAATAAAGTCAAACAGATAAACAGATAGGCAATGACTTCACGAAGACAAACTAAAGTAAAGTTGGGAAGGGATAGAACCAGTTGCTTGTTGAAGACACAGGATTTGTTGGACCAGTTCCAGTTGCTGTGACAACTGTACGTCTGGTTAGGGAGGCTGAGATTCAACTCAAAAGACCGTGTCTTCACCTTATTCCCCTTGAGCTAAGGACACCCAGTCCTCGCCCAATCACTCTGGTAAGTCTTCAAGGGAGACTTCCAAACCTTCACAGACTTCGTTCACCGGCAATCCACAATGACTCTTGGATGCTCAGAACGCGACGCCTAACCGGCTGGAGGATTCACAGTCCTCAAGTGTAATAAGTCTTCAGGTCACACATACAGAAAGACTTCAGTGATGCCTAACACTCTTTGGCTCTGGGTGTTTGGGATTTGTCCTCGCAAGGATTTCTCTCTCTCTCAAATGCTTCGAGGTGGGTTGCTCTCAAATGACAAAAGCTGTGCACAAACTCTGAGCAACCACCAATTTATGGTGTAGGGGGTGGGCTATTTATAGCCACTAGGCAACCCGACCTGATTTGTCCAAAATGACCCTGGGTCACTAAGGAACTGACACGTGTTCCAACGCTCAGATTTCAAACACACGTGGCAACTTTACTTGGGCTACAAGTAAAGCTGACTCATCCAGCTCTGGATAAGATTTGCTCTCATTGTCTTCGCTCGAAGACATAAGATTTGGGTTGAGCATCACTTCAGTCACTCTGACTTAGTTCACTTGGACCCCACTTAACAGTACGGTGGTTCCTATGACTCAACAAAGAAGAAAAGGAAACAACGAAACCACACAGTCTTCGCGCTCCATAGTCTTCACACAATGTCTTCTCATGTCATAGTCTTCGATATGAATATCTTCTCATACCACCATTGTCTTCAATGTCTTCATACATTTTTAGGGGTTATCTCCGGTAGGTAAACCGAATCAATGAGGGACACTTCCTGCGTTATCCTGCAATTCTCACAAATGCATTAGTCCCTCAACCAACTTTGTCATCAATACTCCAAAACCAACTAGGGGTGGCACTAGATGCACTTACAATCTCCCCCTTTTTGGTGATTGATGACAAACTGGTTGAAGTTTTCAACGGGGATAAAGTATGTGAAATTGTAGGGATAGGAAATTGTCTTCATAAGTTGCAAGGGCTCCCCCTGAAGATGTGCATATAAGTAATTTGCTTTTGGAATGCAAATGCACATGGCAGGTTGTACTTGTGGAGATCCACTTCAACTTATGAAGATAATTCATCATGCATGAAATGATATATCAGGTAGAATGACATGCATAATGAAAAATGGACGTCTGCAGAATGATCTAAGTGCGGAAGTTATCATCGCACATGCGGAATTTATCATCGCATCACAGTAAAGCAAATAAGTAGTAGAAGTAGCAGACGACCATCAAGTTTAGGTGTTACAACTCAAAGAACCAAATGTTTCAAAACGCAAGAGTTGTAAGCACGCAGCAAAATATAATGCAACCGCCCATATGAACCCGCTTGAAGACTATCAACTCATACGCTTCTCCCCCTTTTGTCAGTAATGACCAAAAAGGTTTGAAGACATAGAGCATCTACTCGTCATGAGTAGGTGAAGCAGCTGGGTCGTTGTCGTTGGTTGGCGGTGCAGATGAACTTGGTGCAATGTCGATGCGCGCAGGAGCAGGAGTTGGTGAAGTAGCGTCATCTTCATCATTGATCACTCTGGCATTAACTGTTGCCGCGGAAGAGGAATAGTCAGAGTCTTCAAGAGATGGAGTTCGACACAGGGTAGCAGTCCGTGGAGGAGTGGAGTCGAACTGGAATCTTTCATTGAAGCCATCGTCTTGAAGATCCGCTTCAGCACTGAGCAGGGTCAAACTCTTCCATGATCTTCGGCAAGTTTCATGAGCAACAAAGGCATTCTTGGTGGCAAGGTTGCGAATGCAATTGACATCCACCAAGAGGCTTTGCATCTGTCGCTTGAGCCAGAAATGATGCTTATCCTGTTTCTGATGAAGGGCCACAAGAAGTTCTCGGTCATTGAGAACGCGAGAACGCTTCCGAGGCCTTTGCGCAATGGTGCTTTCAGTGGCTTCAGTGGGCGCTCTGTGAGGCAGACGAGTATTACCAGCCAGTGGATAGATTCTTGTCGCTGCTTGAACACCTTCAATGGGCTGAGTGAAGCTTTGATGCTCAATGTTCTGAAGACAAAGCGGCGTCTTGGCAGGGTCAGAGTATACAGCATCAACTGACATATCAACCTCTGGCAGAAATATTATATGTTGCGAGCAGAGGGCTGATAATTGACAGATGGGTGTCGCTTGATGAGGCGCATGACCCATGGAGCATAAAACTTCAGACCAAATAGGTCAGAGCCGGAAGCAGCAAGTTGCCTGATGAAGAATTCCTGAGTGTTGAAGCTGATGCCATTGAGAATATAGAAGACCAAAGTCTTCATAGCTCCTTCAAGCTTGGCCGCTGATGAGTGTCCCTTGACTGGCCATAGAGTTCGCTTGATGATATGATATATGGTGCGAGGCAGATACTCAAGGTCTTCAACAAAGAAATGTGTGGGATACTCAGCGTCAGATGGCAAAGGCTTCATCATGCTCAACATCTGGCTCATATTTGGTTCTGGCTTGTGGAAGATGCTCTCCACAGCATTGCGGTGTAGCTGACAGTTAGGCTCATACAGTTCTTCAGGAGTGGCTAGCCTAGTAAGCTCGATGATATCCATAGCTTTGGCTTCATGATGAACATTTCCAGTCATCCACTCGAGAACCCAAGTCTTGATGTCTCTGTAGTAGCCGCGAATGTGCAGAGTGGCATAGAATTGAAGCAATAGCTCTTCATTCCAATGTTCTTTGTCTATCACAAAATGGAGCAGACCAGCATCACGAAAGCAATCAAGTGCTTCTTCTAAGCACGGCAATCCAGCAATAGCTTCAGTGTCAAGACGCATATGAGGGAAAATGCGCCCTTGATCATATAACACGCATGAGTAATAGCTTCTCTGCTGATAGCTCCAGAACCGATCTGATGAAATCCTTGGCTTGGAGTAGGGGTTCTTGGCGCTATCAAAGAAGGTATTGTGGCTTTTGAAGCCATTAGCATTTGAGGACCCGGGGGAGTTGGCAGTACCTAGAAACCTTGGCAATCTTGGCTTTGGCTTCTGGACCTGAGGTCTATGCTCAACATGATAGTCAAATTGGGGTCCTGAGGCAGAAGGAGGAGGCACCAGAATGGGCCATCAGACAGTGACAAGCTGACCGTGATCGTATGCTTGCTCAATAGTGTGAGGCCTGGGTGGCGGAACAGGAGCAGGGGCAACATCAGAGGAGTCAGGCTGCACAACAGGTGTTTCAGGTGCAGTTGTCATGTTGGCTTCTGGTGCAGCATCCTCATGGGCTTCAGGTGCAGCATCCTCATTGAGTTCAGGGGCAACATCCTCATTGGCTTCAGATTCAGTGGCCACATTTGCTTCAGGCACAGTGGCCTCATTGGTTTCAGGCACACTGGTTGGTGCAGGCTCCACATTAGCATCAGCCATGACTACGTCACTGGCTTCATTGGCGTTGGTGGTGGCAGCCTCAACATTGTCAGCCTCCTCTTGACGAGCAGGAGGGTCGGGCATAGGCACGTTCACATCTGGAACTGCTTCATCTTCAATCTCTGGGGGAGTTGGTACACGAACTTCTTCTTTTTCTTCGGCTGATGCAGCCGGAATGTCTTCAGCAGCATGTGCTTCAGACATGGAGACGTTCACTGTTGGAGCTGGTTCAGAAAATACTTGCCGTGCAATAGGTGAACGTTGCACTTCTCCTTCAGGAACGCTTGACAGAGGGACTTCAGGCCTTTGTCCTCTGTGAAGCCTGCGAAGAGCTGGCTTCAAGTTAGGAGATGGAGTTGGCTGAGCCTGAAAGTCTTCATCCTCTTCTTGCACTGGGGGTGTAGTTTGTTGTTTTTGTTGGGGAGTACTGGGGGAGTCTTGTTGTTGTTGTGGGTGATCAGACCACGAAGCATCCTGAGCAATTGGCGTCAATGGATGACCAATGCTGATGAGTTTGTTGTTCGTATGAACAGGCGATGATACCACTTGATGTTCGATTTGAGGAAGAACTTCATCATCATTTACATTGTCATCTTGACCAATGTCTTCAGCAGCGTTGGGTTCAGCTGCTGGAATATCTTCAGACTCATGAGCCTCTATGGTAGCAGGCTCATGGACAACCATTCTTTGTTCTTGATGAACAGACACAGGGCAAACCACAGAAATGGGTTCAACGACTAAGGGCTCTGTGGAAGCAGCCCTAGTCTTCTTGGTCTTGCGCTTCTTCTTGGAGGGAGCGGCATCAGAGGATTCAGTGTTCTTTCTCTTTCGGGCGTCAGCCTCGGCAGCCCTCGTCTTCTTCTGTTCTGAAGCTGTTGTGGTGACCTTTGGCTTCGAGCCAGTCATGCTGCTTGGGAAGATAATGCGAGGGGCTTCTTGGCTTGATGGTTCAGGCTGATCAGCAGGGCGCTTGTTCTTCCTCTTTGTAGCCATCCTGGGGACAATGCCAGGACAGCCAAGGGACTTGCGCTTCTCAGCCTCATTGTAGGCAAGCACACACTTATCAGCTAAAAGCTTCATGCGTTCTCGAGAGCCCTGAGCTTCTTGGCGTTTCTTGAGAAAAGCTTCTTTAAGCTCATTCAGCATGACCTTGAAGTTGCGGACGTCTTGAACATTTAGCTTCACCACATGCTTCTTGAATTGAGCCTTCTCAAAATCAATCTTGTTTTTGAGCTCAACGATGCACTGAGCGAGAGCTAGCTCAGAAGCAATGGCGCCATTGAAGGCAACACTGAGGCCAATGGGGAGCTGTAAATCTTCAAAGCTGACGTTGGGGGTGTCCAACCACTCATCAATGAAATTGTGGATGATGGCCACATCAAAGAGAGGCAGGTTGCTGAAGATTTCTGCTTCTTCTTTGCTCTTGATCAGCTGCTCAAGGGCATCATCAGCAAGATCTTCATCACTTGATAGATCAATGGGGTCTTCACGCAGAATGGCAGCAGGAGTCAAAGCTCTTTGATCAGATGGTCTAACAAGTTGCTTCTTCTTGTCCGTTCTCTTGGAGACACGGGTTTTAGATTTGGATCTTTTTCTTATTTCAAAATAGTGAAAAAGTCAAATAAGAGGTGTTAAGCTTTTTATCATTGTGGCCAGTGGCTTCGCACGCGAAGTCTTTGGAGGTGCAGCTGAGGTTGAAGCCTTTGACTTCTTTTGCTTCTGCGGCTTTGGAGGAGGAGCAGGGGCTTCATCAGAGTCAGCACCATTGTCAGAATGATCTACTCTGGCGCCTTGGACCATGATGTAGGTAATGAGGCCGTCAAGGTTGGCGTAGGGGCCAATGACATTAGGATTAGCTTCACGGGAGCCATCAGCACGGGGAGCAGAGGGACCTGGGTTGAAGTCCAAACCCAAAGTCTTCTTGTTCTTCTAGGCCGAAGCCACAGCAAACTGATAGTTGCGCTTGAAGAGAGAATCGTCACGACACCATAGTAGTGAGGTGGGATCTGTGTTCGCTGGCTATGGCCCACAGACCATACAAGGGTAGAAGCCTTGTTCAATGGCTTCAGCTCGGCTCTTGGGTTGAAGGCCTCGATAGAGAATATCACCCCAAGGTCTCTTGATGGCATTCTTCTCTGCATATTCCTTTGTGACAAACTTGTACTTGAACCACTCCTCAGCCCAATAGCGACGAATCCATTGGATTCGCGTCTTTCTCTGATGATAGTTCTCTTTAGGATCTGTCTTGTACAGTTCTGCTAAATCGTCAGGCAGATCTTTAGATGTACCTTCTCTGCGCTGCCTGCCACCCTTCCTTGCTGATTTTTCTGCAGCCATGAACTTCAAGCTGAAAGGCTTCAATACGTTCAAAGGCTTCAGAGAATTGCGCTTGCTGGTCAAGCAGGAACTGGCTTCAGGAGAATTTATATGATGCTGTAAGTATTCTGCAAACGAATGCAGACTATGAGAACCAAGGGATTCTCCCACGGACATGTACCTGTGACAGCATTAGAGATGCGAGGGAAGGGGAAGAGGTCATATGCATTCTCAGAAGATTTTGAAGATAAATCAGTTTGAAGACATTGACCTCATGATGCGAAGACATTCACTTATATAGGTGAGTTGGTTCCAGATTTGTACCAATCCGTGAATAAGTACAAGTGAGGAATCAAACTAGGAAAGAAATCTAAGTGAATCGACTAAGCAGTATGAGATGCAGATGGAATAGATCTAGCTTGAATAGACAGAAACTACTTTCGGTAAACAGGATGAATCTTGAAGATCAAAAAGGTGGTAAAAATAGAGTTATAATTACCGCACGAAGAACTGCTAGATGGAAGAGTAGGAGACCGAGCAGTTCAGCCCACCGTGCCCTAACTTGGCGACGGAGGACACCAACGGCGACGGCGGAGAGGACGATGTCCGCGGCCGGCGTGAGGACGGCGTCGGAGAAGTCGCGGCAGCTAAGCGCTTCGTCGCCGGCGTCGTCGCGAGCTAGCGGTGGCGCTAGGGTTTTGACGGAGGTGGAGAGGTGGGAGAATGATTTCTTTACCGCAGGGGACAGGTATTTATAAGTAGGTGAGAGACACAGCGCAATTACGCTGGTGCCCCTGGCGGTTCATATCTGAGGGGTACGTGGCAAGCATGCAACACACTCCGGGTTGTCCCACGTTCCCACGCCCGCCAGGCATGTTAGAGAGTTGTTCTGGCTTCTCCGGATTTCAACAGTAAAGATAAGCCATTTAAAACAAATTTAATGTTCGTCTCTTTGCCTTCTGCTGACTAGGACGCAGAGAAGACATTCGACAGTTTCAACAGAATGCATATGATTTGGATAGATAGATTTTGAGATAGGAAGCATAGAGAGGTTAGGGTCCGATCACATTCACTTAGTTCAATAGATCCAACCTTGAAGACATAACTATAAGTGAATGCTGTAGAGGACAGAACACTAGTATATATATATATATATATATATATATATATATATATATATATATATATATATATATATATATATCAGAAAGCAATCAAATCATCATAGTGCAGAAAGTCATGAAGACAAATTGAAACTGAAGACAAACCAAATGCGAAGTCATTTCAATATAACGCCTCGAGTGAAACACTTCAAACAAGAAAAGTTGGTGGTGGCGTTACCCACCGTATAGGAAGTATTAGACCCAGACACGGCGCACAATTATCGTGGCGCTCCGAAGTCAAATTCCATGTTAATGTATTCACACGCAGAGTGTAAATCTTCATTGATTGAAGATATACATTACTTTGTGTGTTGCACATCTAAGTCATCAACATGCATAAGTGTTAGGATGTGTGCCTGATCACAGGACATTAGCGGATTCCAAGATATTTAGCTCACACCGTAACTTGCAAAACCTTTTCTCATCCAAGGGCTTTGTGAAGATATCTGCCAGTTGCTCTTCAGTGTTGACGTGAATGATATCGATATCTTTCTTCATAACATGATCTCTGAGAAAGTGATGACGAATTTCAATGTGCTTTGTCTTCGAGTGTTGGACTGGATTGTTGGCTATTTTGATGGCACTCTCGTTGTCGCAGAAGAGAGGTACTTGTTTCAGGTTGATGCCATAATCCTTGAGAGTTTGCTTCATCCATAGAAGCTGAGCACAACAGGATCCAGCAGCAATGTATTCAGATTCAGCAGTTGAGAGTGATACACAGTTCTTCTTCTTCGAAGACCAACAGACAAGTGATCGACCAAGAAAATGACATGTGCCTGATGTTGACTTGCGATCCACCTTGTCACCAGCATAATCAGCATCCGAGAATCCAACCAAATTGAATCTTGAGCCCTTGTGATACCATAATCCGAGTGTTGGGGTGTAAGCCAAATATCGAAGAATTCGCTTCACAGCTAAGTGATGTGATTCCTTTGGTGCCGCTTGATATCGAGCACACATGCAAACACTAAGCATAATATCTGGCCTAGATGCACATAAGTAAAGCAAAGAACCAATCATGGAGCGATATACCTTTTGATCGAACTCTTTACCATTGTCGTCGGGACCAAGATGGTGTTTGGCTGGCATTGGCGTCGTGTAGCCTTTGCAGTCTTCCATTCTAAACTTCTTCAGACAATCTTTGAGGTATTTCTCTTGAGATATGAAGATGCCATTCCTCTGCTGACGAATTTGAAGACCAAGGAAGAACTTCAGCTCACCCATCATGGACATTTGATATTGCTCTTGCATCATGTACCCGAACGCATCACTGTACTTCTGGTTGGTGCAGCCGAAGATTATGTCATCCCCATATATTTGGCACACAAACAGTTCACCATCATATGTCTTCGTGAAGAGAGTCGGATCGAGGGATCCAGGTTTGAAGCCTTTGCTCTTCAGGAAGTCTTTGATTGTATCATACCAGGCACGTGGGGCTTTTTTGAGGCCATATAGTGCCTTGTTTAGCTTGTACACCATATCAGGATGTTTTGGATCTTCAAAGCCAGGTGGTTGTGTGACATACACTTCTTCTTCAATCTTGCCATTGAGGAATGCACTCTTTACATCCATTTGATATAGCAAGATATTGTGATGATTAGCGTAGGCTAGCAGTATGCGAATAGCTTCAAGCCCAGCAACAGGAGCAAATGTTTCATCGAAGTCAATTCCTTCAACTTGAGTGTATCCTTGAGCCACAAGACGTGCTTTATTTCTGACGACTTGACCATGCTCATCTTGCTTGTTTCGATATATCCACTTTGTTCCAATAATGTTATGCTTGCGAGGATCAGGTCGCTTGACAAGTTCCCAGACATTATTCAGTTTGAACTGTTGAAGTTCTTCTTGCATGGCTTGAATCCATTCAGGTTCCATAAAAGCTTCAGCAACTTTCTTGGGTTCTGATATTGACATGACACAAATGAAAAGTGCCCACAGAAGTTTGCTAGCTGTGTTGCTCTTGATCGAGTGAGCGGACCAGGTGCATTGATGCTGTCGATTATCTTCTCTATTTGAATTTCATTTGCAACACGAGGATGAACAGGACGAGGATTTTGCTCTGGCTGTTCATTGTCATCATTGGGAGGATTGTCTTCGGACTGAGCATTGTCTTCAGGTTGATTTGGTGCAGAGATGATAAGTTCCTCTTTAGGCTGTGCTTCAGAGGGCATGATTTCACCAGTTCCCATCAGCTTGATAGACTCATTTGAAGGAGCTTCATCAAGTGTACTTGGCAGAATCTCTCTCTGTGAACCATTGGTTTCATCAAATTTCACATCCACAGTTTCAACGATCTTGTAGAGATAAAGGTTGAAGACTCTGTAGGAGTGTGAATCCTTTCCATAGCCAAGCATGAAGCCTTTGTGAGCCTTAGGTGCAAATTTTGACTTGTGATGGGGATCCTTGATCCAGCATCTTGCTCCAAATACTCTAAAGTAACTGACGTTTGGCTTCTTGCCAGTAAGCAGCTCATATGATGTTTTGTTCAGAAGCTTATGAATGTATACACGGTTGATGATATGACATGCTGTATCAATAGCTTCAGGCCAGAACTTTCTTGGTGTCTTGTACTCATCTAGCATAGTTCGAGCCATCTCGATGAGGGTTCTGTTTTTGCGCTCAACAATGCCGTTTTGCTGAGGTGCGTACGGAGCAGAGAACTCATGAGTGATTCCCATTGTATCCAGATACAGATCAAGTCCAGTGTTCTTAAATTCAGTGCCATTGTCACTTCTGATGTGCTTGATCTTCACACCATAATTGTTCATTGCTCGATTTGCGAAGCGCCTGAAGACATCTTGCACTTCAGTCTTGTAAAGGATTATATGAACCCATGTGTATCTTGAGTAGTCATCAACAATGACGAAGCCATAGAGATAGGCAGTTGTTGTGAGAGTGGAGTAGTGCGTAGGTCCAAATAAGTCCATGTGTAACAGCTCGAAGGGTTGAGATGTTGTCATGATTGTCTTCAAGGGGTGCTTTGCCCTTGTCATCTTTCCAGCTTCACAGGCACCACACAGATGATCCTTCTTGAACTTGACATCTTCGATGCATATGACATGCTTCTTCTTGACTAGTGAGTGTAAGTTCCTCATGCCAGCATGTCCCAGCCTTCGATGCCAGAGCCAGCATTCTGAAGCTTTTGTGAGAAGACATACGGCAAGCTGTGGACCTGCTGAGAAATCTACCATGTATAGATCATCTTTTCGATACCCTTCAAAGACTAGAGATTTGTCAGATTCCATTAGTACAAGGCAACGATATTTCCCAAATATCACAATCATGTTCAAGTCACAAAGCATTGAGACAGACATTAAGTTGAAACCAAGGGATTCAACAAGCATCACTTTATCCATGTGTTGATCCTTTGATATTGCAACTCTACCTAGACCCAATACTTTGCTTTTACCAGTGTCAGCAAATGTGATGTGACTCTTGTCGGATGGACGTAAGGTTGAGTCCATGAGAAGACTTCGATCACCAGTCATATGATTTGTGCATCCACTGTCCATAATCCATTCTGAAGCTTTTGGTGATGTACCCTACAGTGCAGTTAGGAGGATAGGCTTCACAAGAGTGTTGTGAAGCATAAGCGTTTGACACATATAGGTACAGTCACATCTTATATCAAGGTTAGGACATAGTATGACTGATATGAAATTCAGATGTGAAGCATATTGATTGACATTTTATAGTGCGTCCTCAATGAGTTTAGGTCCCCAGCAATAGTATCGGACGCCATTGATTGCTGGCTTGAGGCCATTTTCTTCAAAAGAGAGTTAGTTCTTCTTTGCCACCCACATTTTCAGTGGGGGCTTAGAAGCAATGAGTCTAAGTGCAGCATCTGAGAATTTTGGCTTTGAAGCCCTAGCAAATAGCTTTGAAGGAGATGAATGATACTCATATGAATAAGCAGAAAAGTTCTTAGTCCTATGAACATAGCGGTTCGAGGATACACGCTCATATTCATAAGTCTGAGCATGATTTCCCTGCAAAACATTGGCGTTAGGGTGACTTATGTGAGTCCTGTATCTGTATGAAGCCTTTGGGCCATATGAAGCTATAGGTCTGGGGTTTGTCTTCTTCCTTGGTGGTGTCATGACGACATTCACAGGAAGACTCTCAATGTACCGCTTAGGTACCCAGATCTTCTTCATAGGTGGTCCATTCCTGCAGTTAGTACCAATGTACCTGGCAAACACTTCACCATTCTGATTTTTGAACAGCTTATAGTTTGCATCAAATGATTCAGCAATGATAATAGGATTAGCACAGGTAAAGCCAGATAAGGTAGATGGATCTACTGAAGGTTCCTTTGCAGCAACCCATGTGGTTTTGGGGTACTGCTTAGGCTTCCAGTACGAGCCATCAACATTCATTTTCCTTTCGAACCCAACACCCTCTTTCCTAGGGTTTCAGTTCAGAATCTGCTTTTTGAGGACATCGCAGAGAGTCTGATGTCCCTTCAAACTTTTGTACATCCCTGTTTCAAGCAATGTCTTCAACATAGCATTTTCATCAGCAACAGCAGTGGTATCCTCCGCAGAGGGGTTAGTAACCACATCAGTAGGTGAAGACAATGAAACAGTAGCAGCAGTGGAACATTCAGCAACAGATGTAGCATTATCACGCTCAATGCATTTTAGACATGGTGGTTCAAATCCTTCCTGAGCGAAACTGATCTGTTGAGCGCGAAGTGAATCTCGCTCCTTCTGAAGATCTTCATAATCCACTCTTATATTTTCAAGGTCTAGCTTTCTTTGAAGACATTCAGAAGAAAGCTTCTCATGATCAGATAAGAGAGCATTATGTTGATCTTGAAAGGCGTCAAACTTAGCATGAAGTCTCTGAAGACTATCAGCCAAAGCTTTTGACTGATCCATTTCCTCACCCAACATATCATCGCTTTTACTAAGCATGTCTTGAACCTTTTCCAAGATTCTTTGTTGTTTAGTGGCAAGGGAAACAAGCTTGTCATAGCTAGGGCCAAATTCATCACCTGATTCATCATCGCTAGATTCAGAGAGATAGCATTCAGTTACCTTATCACCCCTTGCCATGTGGCACGATGAGGATGATGATGATTCAGGTGCAAAGGTCATTTCCTTGAGAGATTCCTTGTAGTCCTCAAACCGCGGGTCATGACGAGTGCGATGACCTTCGTATACATCAGAAAGCCGGTCCCAGATTAGCTTCGCGTGATTGAGGTGCATAACATTCCTGAACTGATTTCTGGACAAATGACAGCAGATGACATCCTTCGCTGTGAGGTTCAATAGTGTATACTTGCGAATGTCATCAGCCTCTGCCATCTTGCATAGATCAGTGAGTCCAATCTCAGTGACGGTCCACAGTTTGCTATCCATGGACATGAGTAGCTTCTTCATCATGGCCTTCCATCGGGGATACTCATGACCGTCAAAGGTGGGACACAATATGTTCCTCAATCCTGCAGTCGACATAGCTGAAACTCCAGGTGGTTAAACCGAATCACACAGAACAAGGGTGTACCTTGCTCTAATACCAATTGAAAGTGCTAGTATCGACTAGAGGGGGGTGAATAGGCGATTTTTATGAAAGTCTTCAAAACTTGGAAGTTTCGAAGACAAACAACAGAAACAACCTAATTGATATGCAGCGGAAGATAAACTACCCTAAACAAGCCATAGTCAAGCATGTCATGATGTGAAAGTACAGGACCAATAGCAGTTAGGTAGTAAGGATCAAGATGGAAGATAGTGAAGCCAATCAACAATAGTAGTCAAGCAATGAAGTCAAACAGATAAACAGATAGGCAATGACTTCACGAAGACAAACTAAAGTAAAGTTGGGAAGGGATAGAACCAGTTGCTTGTTGAAGACACAGGATTTGTTGGACCAGTTCCAGTTGCTGTGACAACTGTACGTCTGGTTAGGGAGGCTGAGATTCAACTCAGAAGACCGTGTCTTCACCTTATTCCCCTTGAGCTAAGGACACCCAGTCCTCGCCCAATCACTCTGTTAGTCTTCAAGGGAGACTTCCAAACCTTCACAGACTTCGTTCACCGGCAATCCACAATGACTCTTGGATGCTCAGAACGCGACGCCTAACCGGCTGGAGGATTCACAGTCCTCAAGTATAATAAGTCTTCAGGTCACACAAACAGAAAGACTTCAGTGATGCCTAACACTCTTTGGCTCTGGGTGTTTGGGCTTTGTCCTCGCAAGGATTTCTCTCTCTCTCAAATGCTTCGAGGTGGGTTGCTATCAAACGACAAAAGCCGTGCACAAACTCTGAGCAGCCATCAATTTGTGGTGTAGGGGATGGGCTATTTATAGCCACTAGGCAACCCGACCTGATTTGTCCAAAATGACCCTGGGTCACTAAGGAACTGACACGTGTTCCAACGGTCAGATTTCAAACACACGCGGCAACTTTACTTGGGCTACAAGTAAAGCTGACTCATCCAACTCTGGATAAGATTTGCTCTCATTGTCTTCGCTCGAAGACATAAGATTTGGGTTGAGCATCACTTTAGTCACTCTGACTTAGTTCACTTGGACCCCACTTAACAGTACGGTGGTTCCTATGACTCAACAAAGAAAAAAAGGAAACAACGAAACCACACGGTCTTCGCGCTCCATAGTCTTCACACAATGTCTTCTCATGTCATAGTCTTCGATATGAATATCTTCTCATACCACCATTGTCTTCAATGTCTTCATACATTTTTAGGGGTCATCTCCGGTAGGTAAACCGAATCAATGAGGGACACTTCCTACGCTATCCTGCAATTCTCACAAACACATTAGTCCCTCAACCAACTTTGTCGTCAATACTCCAAAACCAACTAGGGGTGGCACTAGATGCACTTACAAGGATGTCTTCAGACGCTTCGCCAACCGTGCCATGAACAACTATGGCATCAAGATCAAGCACATTAGGAGTGACAACGGCACAGAATTCAAGAACACAGGCCTCGACCTCTATCTTGACACCTTAGGCATCACTCATGAGTTTTCTGCTCCTTACACACCTCAGCACAATGGCATCGTGGAGCGCAAGAACAGAACCCTTATTGAGATGGCTCGGACGATGCTTGACGAATACAAGACTCCAAGAAATTTCTGGCCTGAAGCCATTGATACTACATGCCATGTCATCAACCGTGTTTATCTTCACAAGCTTATGAAGAAAACATCCTATGAGCTTCTAACGGGTAAGAAGCCAAACGTAAGCTACTTCAGAGTATTTGGTGCTAGGTGCTGGATCAAGTATCCACATCACACTTCAAAATTTGCACCGAAAGCACATGAAGGTTTTATGCTTGGTTATGGAAAGGACTCGCACTCCTACAGAGTCTTCAACCTCTTTCACTATAAAGTGGTTGAAACTGTGGATGTGCGGTTTGATGAAACTAATTGCAAAGAGAGCACCTGCCAAATGTGCTAGATGAAGTACCTGCCAGTGAATCAATCAAGCTAATGGGAACATGAGAAATCATACCATCAGATGCCCAGCCTGAAGAGGAACTCATTATTTCTGCACCTGATCAACCTGAAGACATTGCTCAGCCTGAAGACAATCCTCCAAATGATGACAATGTTCAGCAGGAGCAAAATCTTCGTCCAGTTCATCCTTGTGTTGCAAATGAAGTACAAATAGAGAAGATAATCGATATCATCAATGCACCTGGTCCACTCACTCGTTCAAGAGCAACACAGCTAGAAAATTTCTGTGGGCACTTTGCATTTGTCTCAATCTCTGAACCCAAGAAAGTTGTTGAAGCCTTCATGGAACCTGAATGGATTCAAGCTATGCAAGAAGAGCTTCAACAGTTTGAGCTGAACAATGTGTGGGAACTTGTCAAGCGTCCTGATCCTCACAAGCACAACATAATAGGCACAAAATGGATATATCGCAACAAACAAGACGAGCATGGTCAAGTAGTCAGAAACAAAGCACAGCTCGTTGCTCAAGGATACACACAAAGTTGAAGGAATTGACTTCAAGGAAACATTTGCTCCAGTGGATAGGCTCGAAGCCATTCGCATACTGCTAGCTTACGCAAATCATCATAACATGCTTCTATATCAAATGGATGTGAAGAGTGTCTTTCTCAATGGAAAGATTGAAGAAGAAGTATATGTTGCACAACCGCCTGGCTTTGAAGACCCAAAACATCCTGATATGGTATACAACCTGAACAAGGCATTGTATGGCCTCAAACAAGCCCCTTGTGCTTGGTATGACACACTCAAAGACTTCCTGAAGAGCAAAGGCTTCAAACCTGGTTCTCTAGATCCCACTCTCTTCACGAAGACATATGATTGTGAACTGTTTGTGTGCCAAATCTATGTGGATGACATTATCTTCAGTTGTACCAACAAGAAATACAGTGATGAATTTGCTCACATGATGCAAGAACAATATCAAATGTTCATGATGGGAGAGCTGAAGTTCTTTCTTGGTCTTCAAATCCATCAGCAACGCAATGACATCTTCATATCTCAAGAAAAATATCTCAAAGATTGCCTGAAGAAGTTTGGAATGCAAGACTGCAAAGGATACACGACGCCAATGCCAACCAAAATTCATCTAAGCCCCGATGTCAATGGTAAAGATTTCGATCAACAGGTATACCGCTCCATGATTGGTTCTTTACTTTACTTATGTGCATCTAGGCCAGATATCATGCTTAGTGTTTGCATGTGTGCCCAATTCCAAGCGGCACCAAAGGAGTCGCATCACTTAGCTGTGAAGCGAATTCTTCGATATTTGGCTTACACCCCAACACTAGGATTATGGTATCCAAAGGGCTCAGAGTTTGATCTGGTTGGTTTTTCGGATGCTAATTATGCTGGTGACAAGGTGGATAGCAAGTCTACATCAGGCACATGTCACTTTCTGGCTCGATCTCTTGTCTGTTGGTCCTCAAAGAAGCAGAACTGTGTATCACTCTCAATTGCTGAATCTGAATACATTGCTGCTGGATCTTGCTGCGCTCAGCTTCTGTGGATGAAGCAAACTCTTAAGGACTATGGCATCCATCTGAAGCATGTGCCACTCTACTGCGATAATGAAAGCGCTATCAAGATTGCTAATAACCCAGTTTAGCACTCGAAGACAAAGCACATTGAAATTCGTCATCACTTCCAAAGAGATCATGTTATGAAAGAAGATATTGATATCATTCACGTCAAGACAGAAGATCAGTTGGTTGATATCTTCACTAAGCCCTTGGATGAGAAAAGGTTTTGCAAGTTGCGGTGTGAGCTAAATATCTTGGAATCCTCGAATGTCCTGTGATTAGGCACACATCCTAACACTTATGCAGTTTGATGACTTAGATGTGCAACACACGAAGTAATGTATATCTTCAATCAATGAAGACATACACTCTAAGTGTGAATACATTAACGTGGAAATTCACTTCAGAGCGCCACGATAATTATGCGTTGTGTCTGGGTCTAATACTTCCTATACGGTGGGTAACGCCACCACCAAACTCTTGTGAAGTGTTTCCTCATGGCGTCATATTTGCAAAGTCTTCGCAAGTGATTTGACTTCAACATTAATCTGACTTCATGGTTACTGATTTGGCTTTACACTGTTATATATATATATACACTGTATTCTGTCCTCTACAGCATTCACTTATGGCTATGTCTTCTTGTTTGAATCGTTTGAACTAAGTGAATGTGATCGGACCCTAACCCCTCTATGCTTTCTATCTCAAGCTCTATCTATCCAAATCATATGCATTCTGTTGAAAATATCGAATGTCTTCTCTGTGTCCTTCTCAGCAGAAGATACAGAGACAAACATTTATATCTAGCTTTAATGACTTATCCTTTTTGCCTGAAACCCGAAGAATTCGGAACGACCACCCCGACAATCTAGGCGTGCGTGGGACGTGGAACAACTTTCAATAAGTTGCATGTTCGCCACGTGTCCATCAGATGTGAACCGCCAGGGGCACCTGCTAATTGCGCTCTGCTGTCTCTATCCTTATAAATGGTTGTCTCGTCTCGATCAAAATCCTTCTTCCTCCTTCTCCATCTCTTGCAAACCCTAGCGCCTACGCTAGCTCTCGACGACGCCGACGCCGAAGCGCTTAGCTGCCGTGACCTCCTCGACGCCGTCCTCATGCCGGCCGCGGACCTCGTCTTCTCCGTCGTCGCCGTAGGTGTCTTCCGTCGCCAAGTTAGGGCACGGGAGATCGAACTGCTCGGCATCCATCTTCGCTCCGTCTAGCGGTTCTTCGTGTGGTAATAAAAGTTTACTTTTTACCGTCTTTTTGATCTGATAGATTCATCCCTTTCTACCAAAAGTGGTTTCTAGATCTTCGAACATGAATCTATCTCTTTCTGCATCTCATATTCTGCCTAGTATATTCACTTATGCTTCTTCACAAGTTAGATTCCTCACTTGTACTTATTCTTGGATTCGTACAACTCTGGAACCAACTCTCATCATATAAGTGAATGTCTTCGCGTTATGAGGTCAATGTCTTCAAACTGATTTATCTTCAAAATCTTCTGAGAATGCATATGACCTCTTCCCCATCCCACGCACCTTTAATGCTGTCACACGTACATGTCCGTGGGAGAATCCCTTGGTTCTCATAGTCTGCATTCATTTGCAGAGTTCTTGCAGAGTCACATCAACTCACCTGAAGCGAGTTCCTGTCAGTCTAGCCGTTTGAAGCCTTTGAAAGTACTGAAGCCTTTCAGTTTACACTTCATGGCAACTGGAAAATCAGCAAGAAAGGGAGGCAGACGGCATCGTGGTGACACCTCCAAGGACTTACCTCCAGATTTGCATGAGATGTACAAAACTGATCCAGAAGAAACCTACACTGAACACAAGAATCGAATCCAATGGATTCGAAGATATTGGGCAGAAGAGTGGTTCAGATATCGCTTCATCACTAAAGAGTATGCAGAGAAGAATGCCATCAAGGCACCCTGGAGTGATATTATGTACAGAAATCTTCCACCCAGGAATCAGGCTGAAGCTATTGAGCAAGGCTTCTATCCTTGCATGGTGCGCGGACCACAACCTGAGAATGCTGACCCGTCTTCACTACTCTGGTGTCGTGAAGACAGTCTGTTCAAGCGCAACTACCAGTTCGCCAAAAACTCAGATGCTACGAACAAGAAGGATCTGGGGCTTGACTTCAACCCTGGTCCCTCCTCACCTCGGGACAATGGCACCCGTGAAGCCAATGAAAACAGCATTGGCCCCTTCTACAACCTTGTTGGCCTCATCACTCACATTACCGTTCGAGGTGCCAAAGTGGATCATTTTGATGATGATGATGCTAACACTGACGAAGCTCCAGCTCCTCCACCAAAGCCTAAGAAGCAAAAGAAGACTAAAGCTTCAAAGTCATCTGTTACTCCAAAAGCTTCAAGAGTGAAGCCATTGGCAACTGCCCTTTCTGCTCCAAGCAATAACGCTGAAGATCTCTCTCACATCTCCAAGAGGCGTGAGAAGCCACAGAAGACACCAGTTCAGAAACTGGGTCATGCACTGACGCCTGCAGCCATTCTGAGGAATGAAACTGAACCCATTGACCTGTCTTCTGATGAAGAATTTGGTGAAGATGCTCTGGAACATCTGATCAAGAGCAAGCAAGAGGCGGAGATCTTCAATGATCTGCCCCTCTTTGATGTAAACATACTGAAGAACTTCATTGATGAGTGGTTTGATAATCAAGATCTCAGCTTTGATGACCTTCAGCTTCCCATTGGCGTCAGCGTTGCTTTCCAAGGCGCCATTGCTCCTGAGCTTGCTCTGGCTCAGCGAATTGTTGAACTGAAGCGAAAGATAGACTTTGAGAAGGAACAGTTCAAGAAGCATGTCGCCAGGCTGAATGTGGCTGATGTGCAAAAGTTCAAGGTGATGCTTAATGACCTCAAGGAGTCGTTTCGGAAGAAACGCGAGGAAGCCAAAGGCTCAAGAGAGCGCATGAAAGCACTCGCTGACAAATGCGTTCAAGCCTACAATGAAGCTAAAAAGCGCAAGGCACTTGGCCGCCCTGGCATTGACCCCTCAATGGCTGCCAAGAAAAAGAAGTCATCTGAAGCCCACACTGAAGCACCACGGCAGGAAGAACCATACATTGTCTTCCCAGCCAACATGTGCGGCTTGAAGCCCAAGGCTCCTTCAGTGGCTTCTGAACAGAAGAAAACCAAGGTAGCTGAAGCCGAAGCCAGGAAGCGAAAAACCAAGCGCACCACTGAACCACCCCCTAAGAAGAGAAAAACCAAGAGAAGAGATCGGGCTACTCCCACAGAGCCCCTTGTTGTTGAACCCCTTGCATTTGTTCCCCCTCCGTCTGCAAACCAAGAGAGTCGCATGATTGTTCATGAGCATACTTCCACAGAGGCTCCTGAAGCTCAAGAAGTTCCAGTCGTCGACCCCATCCCGACTGAAGATATTGCTCAAGATGATGTAGTTCTTCCTCAGATCGAACGCCCAACGGTATCATCGCCTGTTCGAACGAATAGTGAGCTTATCAGTATTGGTCGTCCCTTGATGCCAATCTCACAAGATGCATCGTGGGCTGATCGCCCCCAGCAAGCTACCCCACATCAAGACTCACCAAGTACACCCCAGCCGTCAAGTGTGCCCGTCATCAGCCCCATGTCAAATGATGACAACTACATGGAGACATCACCATCGCCAAAGGCGTCGCCCGTATTCCAACGGCTTCGCAAAGGCCTGAAGCCATCTGCCTCCATGACCACCATCACAGAAGAGGGCTCCAACTTGTCAAGTTCAGTGGCACGTCAAGTGTTCTCTGAAGACAATCCTTCTGTTATGGTCCCTGTGTCTGAAGCCAATGCTGCTGAAGACCCTCCGGCTGCATCAGCCAGAGCAACACAAGAAGAAGAGCGTGTCGCTACTCCCCCTACTATATAAGAAGAAGTGCATGAAGAGAACCAGTCTATCCCAGAACCTCCAGCTACTCAAGTGGAGGGTGAGAATCCTGAGGCTGCCTCAAATGACATTCCTAAAGCCAATGACGTTGTCATGGCCGACGCTAATGTGGAGCTTACAGTGGCCAATGCACCAGTGGCCAATGAAGCTAATGAAGCCCATGAAGCAGATGAAGTCAATGCTGCACCTGACACAAATCTGCAGCCTAAAGCCACTGCTCCTGTTCCGCCTCCAAGGCCACATACTATCGAGAAAGCATACAACTATGGCCAGCTTGTCACTGTCAGATGGCCTATTCTGGTTCCTCCACCTGTTGCTGGTCCTCAGTTTGATTACCATGTCGAGCACAGGCCTCAGGTTCAGAAGCCAAAGCCAAGACTGCCCAGATTTCCAGGTACTGCCTCTTCACCAAGATCCTTCAATATCAACGGCTTCATTGCACACAACACCTTCTTCGATAGCGAAAAGAACCCCTACACCAAGCCCAAGATTTCATCTGATCAGTTCTGGAGTTATCAGCAACGCAACTATTATTCATGCATTCTGTACAACCAAGGCCGCATATTTCCGCATATGCGCCTTGATACTGAAGCCATAGCTGGCCTGCCCTGCTTGGAAGAAGCTCTCGATTGCTTCAGAGAGTCTGGCTTACTGCATTTCGTCACTGATAAGGAGCACTGGAATGAAGAGTTGCTGCTCCAATTCTATGCCACTCTGCATATCAGAGGCTACAACAAGGATCCTAAGACTTGGGTCCTTGAGTGGATGACAGGAAATGTCCATAACGAAGCCAAAGCATTTGATGTCATTGAGCTTACTGGCCTTCCCACTCTAGGTGATCTCTATGAGCCTGATTGTCAGCTTCACACTACAGCTGTGGAAAGCATCTTTCACAAGCCAGAGCCCAACATGAGCCAGATGCTAAGCATGATGAAGCCATTGCCTCAAGATGCAGAATATCCTACGGAGTTCCTTGTTGAAGACCTTGCGTATCTGCCTCGCACAATCTATCATATCATAAGGCGAACTCTTTGGCCTATCAAAGGACATTCTCCAAAGGCTAAGCTAGAAGGTGCAATGAAGACATTGGTCTTCCATATTCTTCATGGCAAAAGCTTCAATGCACAAGATTTCTTCATCCGCCAACTTGCGGCATCAGGATCTGACATTTTTGGCTTGAAGTTCTATGCTCCATGGATCATGCGTCTGATCAAGCTTCACACTGCCTTCAACTATCAGTCATCTGCACGCAACCACATTGTCTTCTTGCCAGATGTTGATATGTCTGTTGAAGCCATCTATTTAAAGCCTAACAAAGAGCCACTTTATCTTCATAATGTTGATCGTCAGAGCTTCACTCAGCCCATTGAAGGTGTGCTAGCTGCCACTCGAGTCTATCCGTTGGCTGGTACTACACGTGCACCTCACCGTGCCCCAACCGAAGCCACTAACAGCACAATTGCTCAACGGCCTCGAAAGCGATCTCGTGTTCTCAATGACCGAGAGCTTATCGTTGGCCTGCATCAGAAATAGGATAGGCATCATGATTGGCTCAAGCGCCAGATGCAGAGCATCATGACTGACGTCAATCGCATTCGCAACCTTGCAACCAAGAATGCCTTTGTCGCGCATGAAACCTGTCGACGCACATGGAAAGGGCTGACGCTTATGTGTGCTGAGGAAGGTCTTCAGGACAATGGCTTCTTCGAACGATTCAAGTTTGATTCCACTCTGCCCAGAAATGCTGTTCTGCGGCGCACTCCATCTCTTGAAGACTCAGAGTTTTCCTCTTCTGCTGCAACTGTGAATGCTCGTCTGATCGATGATCAAGATGATGCTACTTCGCCACCTCCAACACGCATCGACACTGCCCCAAGTTCGTCTGCACCGCCAAACCTCGACACCAACCCTGCATCCTCTCCTACTCCTTCTGGGAACGAGTAGAGGCTCAATGTCTTCAATCCTTTTTGGTCCTTACTGACAAAAGGGGGAGAAGCTATGAGTTGATAGTCTTCAAGCGGGTTCATATGGGTGGTTGCATTATATTTTGCCTAGTGTTTACAACTCTTGCTTTTGATACATTTGGTTCTCTGAGTTATAACACTTAAACTCGATGGTCGTCTGCTACTTATTTGCTATTTTGTGATGCGATGATAAATTCCGCATGTGCGATGATAACTTCCGCACTTAAATCATGTTGCAGATGTCCATTTTTCATTATGCATGTCATTATCTTCGTTACATCAGATCATGCATGATGAATTGTCTTCATAAGTTGAAGAGGATCTCCACAAGTAGAACCTGCCATGTGCATTGCATTCTAGAAGCAAATTATTTATATGCACATCTTCAGGGGGAGCCTTTTGCTACTTACGAAGACAATACCTCATCCTTTACAATTTCACATATTTTTATCCCCGTTAAAAACTTCAACCAGTTTGTCATCAATCACCAAAAAGGGGGAGATTGTAAGTGCATCTAGTGCCACCCCTAGTTTGGTTTTGCAGTATTGACGACAAACGTGGTTGGGGGACTAATGTGTTTATGAGAATTGCAGGATAACACAGGTAGTAGTCCCTCCTTGATTCGGTTTACCTACCGGAGATGACCCCTACAAATATATGAAGACACTGAAGATAATGGTGGTACGTGAAGATATTCACATTGAAGACTATGACAGAAGAAGACATTGAGTGAAGACTCTGGAGCGCGAAGACTTAGTAGTTTTGTTGTTTCTTTTCTTCTTTGTTGAGTCATAGGAACCACCGCACTGTTAAGTGGGGTCCAAGTGAACAAAGTCAGAGTGACTGATGTGATGCTCAACCAAAATCCTATATCTTCGAGCGAAGACAATGAGAGAAAATCTTATCCAGAGTAAGATAAGTCAGCTTTACTTGTAGCCCAAGTCAAGCTATCGCGTGTGTTTGAAATCTGACCGTTGTGATACGTGTCAGTTCCTTAGTGACCCAGGGTCATTTCGGACAAATCAGGTCGGGTTGCCCAGTGGCTATAAATAGCCCACCCCCTACACCATAAATTGGTGGCTGCTCAGAGTTAGTGCACGGCTTTTGTCGTTGAGTGCAACCCACCTCCGAAGAGTTTGAGAGAGAAATCCTTGTGAGGACAAAGCCCAAAACACCCAGAGCCCAAAGAGTGTTTGGCATCACTGAAATCTTTCTGTCCGCGTGATCTGAAGACTTGTTACACTTGAGGACTGTGAATCCTCCAGCCGGTTAGGCGTCGCGTTCTGAGCATCCAAGAGTAATTGTGGATTGCCGGTGAACGAAGTCTGTGAAGGTTTGGAAGTATACCTTGAAGACTTACCAGAGTGATTGGGCGAGGACTGTGTGTCCTTAGCTCAAGGGGAATAAGGTGAAGACATGGTCTTCTGAGTTCAATCTCAGCCTCCCTAACCAGACGTACAGTTGTCACAGCAACTGGAACTAGTCGAACAAATCCTTGTCTTCACAGCGCACTGGTTCTATCTCTTACTCTCCTTACTTACAGTTCGTCTTTGTAAAGTCATTGCCTGATTGCTATGCATGTTTGACTTCACTGTGTGACTACTAGTCCTGATTGGCTTCATACTATCTTCCATCCTGATCCTACTACCTAGCTGCTATTAGTCATCAAGCTTTAGCTTCATACTTGTTTAACTATGGCTTGTCTAGTGTAGTTCATCTTCCGCTGCATGTTTATAGGTCCAGTTTTCGTGTTTGTCTTTGAAACTTCCATGTTTTGAAGACTTTCATAAAAATTGCCTATTCACCCTCCCCTCTTAGTCGATAACTAGCACTTTCAATTGGTATCAGAGCAAGGTACTCCCTTGTTCTATGTGATTCGGTTTAACCACCTGAAGTTTAGCTATGTCGACTGCAGGAATAATCAAAGTCTCCGCTGCGTGCCCTGTCTTCGATGGCACTGAATATCCCTACTGGAAGAATAAGATGCGTATGCATCTTGAAGCCATTGACGTTGATCTGTGGTATGTCGTCAAGAACGGCGTTTCCAAGACTGGTGAAGGTGTCTCCCCTACTGATGTCAAGAAGTTCATTCAACTCGATTCTACTGCAAAGAACATCATCTGTGGTCATCTGACCAAAGGGCAGTATGGCCGTGTGAGTGCGTTGAAAACTTCGAAGCTAGTCTGGGACTGGCTCTCCAAGGTCAATGAAGGTGTTTCAACTCAGAGAGATCAAAGAATCAGTGTCCTACGCAACCTCTTCAACCGCTTCAAGAAAAATGACAATGAAAATGTCCAGCTCACGTTTGATCGTCTCACTCACATCACAAACGAGCTTCAGGCTCTCGGCGCCACTGAGATCACCAAGCATGAAATCATCAAGACGCTTCTGAGATCTCTTGACAGCTCATTTGACACTCTAGCTCTTATGATTCAAGAACGCCCTAACTTCAAGACACTCGATCCATCTGACATACTTGAGAGGCTCAACACACATGAGTTCCAGCTATCTAAGAAAAGATATATCTATGGTCCCAACTATGGCCGAACTCGCGCTTTGAAGGCAAATGTTGTTTCCTCATCTGAAGAAGAATCTGACTGCAGTTCTGGTGAAGCTGAAGACCTTGAAAATGAGCTTGCTATGCTTGTGAAGAAGTTTCAGAAGTTCACTAAGAAGAAAGGCTTCAGAAAATCTTCACGATCCAGCTCAAGAAATGATGAAGCTTCTTCCCAAGACCACAAGAAGAGAACCTGTCACAAGTGCAAGAAACCTGGCCACTACATCTCTGAGTGTCCACAGGGGACAATGAGAAGAAAAAGAAGAAGAGCAAGGAATATGATTCTGATGACAAGAAGAAGAAGAAATACTCAAAATCTTCTTCCAAGTCCTCTTTCAAGTCTTCATCACACAAGAAAAGTTCGTATGGCAAGGCTCGTGCTTTTGTTGGCAAGGAAATGGATTCAGAGGAGTAGTCTGCTTCTGAGGAGGCAGAAGTGGTGGAGTCTGAGGAGGAGTCTGACTCTGGCGTTGCAAGTCTGGCTTTAGCTTCAGCCTACGTTGCCAAGTCCATCTTCAACACTGAAGACAATGCATCCATCATCAACGTTGACGCTAGTGACAAGGACGACTCCACTCCCACTTACTGCTTCATGGCACGTGGTGCCAAGGTAAACTCACGCGATGCATACTTTCAAACATCAAGTGAAGATGACTCTGATTGTGAATCCAAACCTAACTACAAAAACCTTGCTAAAATTGCAACTGAACAACAGAAAGCTATGGAACATATTCAAAAACTGTTAGACAAAAGCGATGACCTGTTGGACGCTGAAATGACTAAGACTCGGTCCTTAATTGAAGACATAAAAAATCTTCATGTTAAGTACCAGGAACTTGAAGGTCGTCATGAAACCCTCTCAACATCTCATGAAAGGCTTTCCTACGATTATCTTCAAAGGAAGCGAGGACTGTGTGTCCTTAGCTCAAGGGGAATAAGGTGAAGACACGGTCTTCTGAGTTCAATCTCAGCCTCCCTAACCAGACGTACAGTTGTCACAACAACTGGAACTGGTCGAACAAATCCTTGTCTTCACAACGCACTGGTTCTATCTCTTACTCTCCTTACTTACAGTTCATCTTTGTGAAGTCATTGCCTGATTGCTATGCCTATTTGACTTCACTGTGTGACTACTAGTCCTGATTGGCTTCATACTATCTTCCATCCTGATCCTACTACCTAGCTGCTATTAGTCATCAAGCTTTAGCTTCATACTTGTTTAACTATGGCTTGTCTAGTGTAGTTCATCTTCTGCTGCATGTTTATAGGTCCAGTTTTCGTGTTTGTCTTCGAAACTTCCATGTTTTGAAGACTTTCATAAAAATCGCCTATTCACCCCCCCCCCCTCTAGTCGATAACTATCACTTTCACTATGGCCCCCGGGTCTCTTTTTCATTATATTGCATCTCTTTAAATCTTGTTTACTATTTTGCAATCTTTACTTTCCAATCTATACAAAAAAATACCAAAAATATTTACTTTACTATCTCTATCAGATCTCACTTTTTCGAGTGACCGTGAAGGGATTGACAACCCCTTTATCGGTGACTTGTGTGTCGTCTCCTACTGGATTGATACCTTGGTTCTCAAAACTGAGGGAAATACTTACGCTACTTTGCTGCATCACCCTTTCCTCTTCAAGGGAAAAACCACCGCAAGCTCAAGAGGTAGCAGTGGCCACTGTTGTTTCCTCCACTGTTCTCCTCATCGGGCTTATCACCATCCCTCCCATCCTCCTCCTTATCTTCATCCTTATCACCACCTTTACCCACATCATCATCGTAGTCGTCGTCATCATCATTCTCGCCATCTCCCTTCCCATCCTCTTCCTTTTCTTCATCTTCATTCTCTTCATCATCTTCCTCTGCATCATTACTTTCCTCTGTGTTACCTTGTTGCACTTCCTCGTGATGGTCAATACTGCCATCCTTGGTTGCTTCAACATCATGTTCCACTCCTCCTTCATTAGAGTTGCACCCAACATCTTTGCTTCCGACTTCATCACCATTATCATCGCCAGAGTCTCCATCACTTTCGCTAGCAATTTTGTCTGCATCATCATCTGATTCCTCAAAATCAATGTCGCCTTCATCACTAGCATCAGTATCTGACTGGTACAACGCTTCTTCGCTCTCTAAGCTGTCGCTAGTAGGCTTTCGGTGTCGCTGGTCGGTTGTTTCCTTCTTTTCTTAGAATGTTGCCTGCTTGTTCCAACTTTACTTGGTTATGCCCTGCCTGTCTCAGTTTCCTCGACATCAATCATGCCAGATGCATGAACAAGTTTCCCAACCGAGTGCGAAATTTCAGAGCACATTTCATGGACAATGACTAAGAGCTTCTTTTGTTTCTACAAAAAACAGGGATAATTCAGGGTAAACTTAGCACATCCAAACATACTCTGACAAAGTTGCCTATAAAAACACATCCTAATAAGTTTAAATCTTGGGTGAGAATCTTGGACTTCAAACCTTTTGCACATTAAAAATGACAATAACCTTGAAAAATGGAGTTGCCTACTCTCAAGTAAGAAATTGCCTGCACACAGGTTTAGAAATTGCCAAGGTATAAAATGACTTACTTCTTTATCATAGGAGTTGGGTAATCTTGCTGCAACAAATTTCGTGATGTGATCCATGCTTCAGAATAAGCTATCGTCGGCACACCGGGAAAACTCAGTCTTTAACTAATTTCAGTCATCGCAAAAAAAACAAAAAAACGATGAGTACATGATGTGCATGTGCACTAAAAGTTAAACTCAATCACTACAATAAAAGAACATTGACAGTTACCCGCCACCTCCCGTTGAATCATAAAACACATACTCCGGACATAACATAAAATGTGGGATGCTTCTTTGGAAAAATGTAAAAAGAGTTGCTTGCCAAGCCGACAAGACTTACCAGACTTAAATACATGAGTTTCCTTTTTTTTTTTGTTAAATGTTGTGACTTGCACTTTAGACAAGAAAACTAAAAATACACATGTGACCAAATAAAAAAGACTTACCCTCAGTTTGCCATATTGCCCCGGGCCCTTCTATCCTTCTTCACAACTTTTGCAATTAGACCCGAATTCCAAACCGAAACTCTTGGTGTATAACTTGGTATAGGTTCATCCACATCCAACGAGTCTAGGTACAAGATCTGCAAATGAAAAAGATGACATTGAAAACAAAAAACACATAAGTAATATAACAAACAAAAATGGAGGATAGCATTGAGAATGAAAGATACTCGTTTGAGTTTAAATGCACTTACTACGAGATGAAAAACACAACAGCATACATCATTCTTCTTGACACCTGCATCTTTGAATGTTGCCTTTAACTGATCAACAACAAACTAGCAAATATTCGTCTCTATTATACCATTGACATCCATGACAGCAGGGAAGCTTTTTGGCGAGATGCTTAGACTTGTTGATGGTGCAAGGAAGCGGGAAAAGGCAACTGCTAGCCAAGCACGAAGGAAATCGTCGTCGTAAGCTCCATTCATATATCCAATCATCTTACACCATGCTGTGAGGGTTGGTGAGTTCTTGGTGGTGATATTGTAGATGTTGTAAATGGCCTTTGTGATGTCAGGACGATTCTCAAAGCAAACATTCCTGTCCCTGTTTGGCAATCCCCAAATTCTATGCACGCTCGCTGCATCAACATGAATCTTCCCCCTATCTGGTATAACAATTTGGGACATCTCAGGGTCGTAGTGCTTCATAATCCATTGGTTGAGATCTGCATCCATACTAGTTGCTGCAATATCCAACAAACCCCCAAACTCTTTACTAATGATGACACCCTTCTGAACAGGAGCAAGTGACTTGTTTAGTTTGTAAAGCCTTGCAGGCGATCCCCTATTCCTAGAACCATAAAGAAACAAAACAGGAACACCAAAAAGTCCATTAGAAGAATGAACAGAATAGATTTATGTGCATATATGTTGGTTTGGCAACTCAAACACAATTAGTTGGCAAAAAAGTGACTACAAAGTGAGGCAACACTGCATTACCTCGTTTCCAGCAGTCTTCTGGTGCTTTGCTTTTTTGGTACGATCTTCAGGGTCTTTGTCGAGACATACGTCTTTATCAACTCCAGCGGCGTTATCAGCATCAGTCGATATCTCCTCATTGCTATCAATATCTGATGGCCGCGCCCCACGAGTTATAATACCTTTTGCCCCTCTTTGACGCTTGTAACCAATTATGGGTGCACTACTACGTCCCTACGGGAGAGACAATGGAACAAACTAACAATAAAAAACAGGACATGAAAGAACACATGGAGACTACTAACCAGTATATGCACCACATATAAAAACAAAAAATTAATTCAGAATTTTTTTTCTCCCCGCGTACATCTGCTTGGGTATCTCTGATAAGATGAGAAGGTTCATCATCAAGGTTGGCTGTAGGGGGGTCTTGCTAGATGCCCTTACTACTGCTCCCAAACATTATTCGCTGCAAAATAATAAGGACAAGTATAAAATAGTGTTACATGAGTGCAGTTCGAAAATTAAAAATTGACAATTAGAAAGGCATGAAACCCCCTGACAACCGCGCAGGCAAGTTCGCATGCCTCTGCTAAGCAAAAACCATGGAAAAATCAGGCATTTGGCTAGCTAGAGGATGCCAATGTCAAAATGGAAAAGGCGTTTAAATGAACGAGCTAAGCAAGCTTCCAGTTACTACCCTCCCGTGATAAAGTTTGACAGGCGAACTCTCTGTCTTCCAGTGTAACACTAGCAATCTGTGTAGGTCAAAATGCTTTTAGGCAACCTACAATATTCACCGTATGAAAAGCCCTCTCCAAAAGATCAAAGCATAAAAAAATGTAAAACAATTAGCACCTATGTGCAGGCAAGTTGGTGTTCATCTTCTAGGCAATAGCAGTGTAAATGTCAGGAAAAAAAAACTGGTGAAGCAGCACTGCGACTGCGTGCAAGTGAAAATGTGAGACAATGAGCACCTATGTGCAGGCAAGTTGGTGTTCATCTTCTGGGCAAGAGCAGTGTAGATGTCAGGCAAAAAAAAAACTGGTGAGGCAGCACTGTGACTACGTGCAAGTGAAAATGTAAAACAATGAGCACCTATGTGCACGCAAATTGGTGTTCAACTCGTATGCAAAAGCAGTGTAGATGTCAGACAAAAGTTGGTGTTCATAACCCATCTAATATATCTCTAACTGCCAGATCAAACTAGAATCCCTGGCAAAAAAGCGCTCTAGATCATGCAATAGTGCTGCAGAAAATCAACTCAACCGCGAAACACAAGTTTCTAGCCCAGGTTCTCGCACATCCTCTTCAAATTTCTCCCGAATCTCTCGCCGTGCTAGAGGAAATTGACCTCCTGGAAACACGCAACCGCCCCCGGAACAGAGTAATCAGAGAGAAATCGAGCTCCTCCACCCTCCGTCATTTCTAGCGCATCTTCGCATCCATTCTCGTAGAAACCATCCCCAATTGAACATTAGAACGCTAGCACATAAAAACGGTGAGATGTGGATTGGGGAACGAGATGAGATGATTTACCGGCGTTTTGCAGTCCGATTGCTCTTCCTCAAGCAATCACAGCATCACCCCCCTCCTTCCTACGCCCTCCAGCTTGACCACCGCTCGCCTGGAGATCCCGACCGGCGATGCCGCCCCGACCTTGACGTTGCTGCTGCAACAACTGCTCCGCCCCTCGCACTGAAATGCTCCGCGGCAAGTGGAATCGATGGGTGGAATAGAGGAGACGCGGAACGGATAGTGCGAAACCGCCGGATTCGTCGCCGGATATTGAAAACGGAGAGAGAGAGAGAGAGAGAGAGAGAGGAACGGCTGTTTCGAAACCAGAGGAGCAGTTCCTCTCCGCGGGGGTTGGGGCGGTGGAAGTGAGAATGGTACCCTGCGGGGATGGGGGTGGACTAGTCGTTGCGGGGTGTGCTAAACGGGCCGGCCTGACCGTACAACACCTGAAAAACCCGCTACCGACCGCGACACACCTGCGCGCATGCGATCCAGATCGGACGACGCGGGAGCGTGTGCGCTCGGGACGACGAAGCAGCACAGCTGCACTTTTTAGAATTTGGGAGGAATCTATGCCCATCTCCGCCCACTTGCATAAACAAAGCATTATCGTTGTTGGTGCTCATTCCAGCGTGGGAGTAGTACTCATCATAAGTGTGAGGCTGTGAGCACACGGTCGGGTCGCCCCGTCCCGATGAGCCATGCCGTGCCGCTTCTCCGGAGGAAAGAGGCCGCGCGGCCGGAGCAGGCCGCGCAAAACGGGGCTCGGAACGACGGCAGTGCCAGCTTCGTGGGAACTTGCCTCAACGGCGTCAACGCCTTGTCAGGTGTGCCTCCACATCCATCATCCATGGAGTACATTTCGTTTGATTGACACTGTTCGACGCTCCGATGAGTGTAGGTGTTGGGGTGCTGTCGGTGCCCTACGCGCTGTCGGAGGGTGGGTGGCTGAGCCTGCTGCTGCTGGCCGCCGTGGCTGCCGCCTGCTGGTACACAGGCCTCCTCGTCGGGCGCTGCATGGACGCCGACCCGGCAATCCGGACGTACCCGGACATAGGCCAGCGCGCCTTCGGGCCCCCCGGCCGCCTGCTCGTGTCATCTTTCCTGTACGCCGAGGTCTACCTCGTCGCCGTCGGCTTCCTCATCCTCGACGGGGACAACCTCGACAAACTCTTCCCGGACTCCAGCGTCGCCCTGGGCCCCGTGTCGCTTGCGGGGAAGCAGCTGTTCGTCGTGCTCGTCGCGCTCATGGTCGCGCCCACGACGTGGCTGCGCAGTCTGGGCGTGCTCGCGTACGTCTCCGCAGCGGGCGTGTTCGCGTCGGTCGTCGTCGTCCTCAGCGTGCTCTGGGTGGCGGCCGTCGACGGCGTCGGGTTCTCCGGGCGAGGCGCTACTACGCCGCTGCGGCTCGCCGGCCTCCCCACCGCTCTCGGCCTCTACACCTTCTGCTACTGCGGCCACGCCGTGTTCCCGACGCTGTACACTACTATGAAGCAAAAGTCCCAGTTCCCAAAGGTACTCGCCCTCAGCCTCATCGATCTGCGGCTGAAGAGTCAAGAGTGGACAATTATTATAATCCTAAAATATACTGTACCAAACGTGAGATCTAAGTATTTGTCTTCCTAATTAAACAGATGCTGGCGATATGCTTTGTGCTGTGCACGCTCAACTACGGCTCAATGGCCGTGCTCGGGTACCTCATGTACGGCGACGGCGTGCAGTCCCAGGTGACGCTCAACCTACCGGCGGCAAGGCTCAGCTCCAAGATCGCCATATACACGACGCTGGTGAACCCGTTGGCGAAGTACGCGCTCATGGTCACGCCGATCGCGACGGTCATCGAGGAGAGGATCTATGTCGCGGTAGGCCAGGGCTCCGCGGTCCCCGTGGCGGTGAGGACGCTGCTGGTGCTCAGCACGGTGGTCGTGGCGATCGCCTTGCCGTTCTTCGGCTACCTCATGGCGCTAGTGGGGTCCTTCCTCAGCGTGGGCGTGTGCATGCTCCTGCCATGCGTCTGCTACCTCAGGATCTTCGGGGCGCCGTCCATCAAGTGTTGTCGCACCGCCATGGAGGCCGCCGCGATCTTCGGGATACTGGCGTTGGGCGCGCTAGCGGCTGTGACAGGCACGTACTCTTCTGTGATGCAAATTATCCACCACTTGTAAGTAGTATCCCCAGGAACATAATGCTCGGTCTTTCGTTTCCTTTTTGCGGGGGAAATCAAATTGTAGTTTCTTCTTCCTCTTCTTTCTGAGTATAAACCGTAGTTTCTTCTTCATTTGCCGCACTTTGTTCTGATATACGAGTGGTCTAATTTTTATTCCAAAGGTGTGGCAAGGTCTCAGTCAAGTGACATAACATGTAAAAAAGAAACTGAAAAAAAAAAGAATTGCATGGATCTTAATGTAAGATCTTACGGATATAGTATCAACCGAGACTAGATGTAGCAAATTAAAAAAAAATGAGACTAGATGTAGCAAGAGTGCAAGACTGCTTCTGAAAACCCCTCATCGCACCAGATCGCAAGCAAACAGGGTATGTGTGTATATCTATAGCCGACCTGAAAGAATAGGCAATTTCTCTTGCTGATCCTGGACTGACGAACTGACGACCACCGTAAGCAACAATCCTCGCGATCCAAGCAGTAACAGCATGCCTTCTCGTCTCGTATCTTCTCCTCGCATGTGCTCTTCTCATTCTCAAGTATCATGCTTTACCTGTGAGTATGTCAGTATGTGTGCATATCTCTATAGCTGGTCAAGTGCATTGCAGAGAGACAGCTCGCAAGTAAGTGCAGGTCATGAAACTCATGATATAGGCCTGTTCGGCCTGTTCGGAGTCCCTCCGACTCCACGACTCTGCTCCAGGAGCGGACAGAGCTATAGTTAAAATTTTTGGAGCGAGCAAACAGGCTCTCCGCAGATCTTAGGATTTCAAAGAGTTGGTGGATTGCCGAACGGGTCCTTACATACTCCCTCCGTTTCAAAATAAATGACCCAACTTTGTACTAAAGTTAGTACAAAGTTGGGTCATCTATTTTGGAACGGAGGGAGTAGCTCTGAATCCTCGCCCCCTCCGCAGCCTTGATTTTCGCATACCATGACTATGGGAAGAATATTTACAAGCTCCCAGATCTTGCTTAAAGCAAATAAGTATATATAATAGGGTGATGTAACCAGGATTTGCCTCTGCCTTCCTGGTGGGGCCGTGAGCTGATGACCAGCTAGTTTAATGGCCGTCCATTTGGCCATGCGAGCTACAACCACATGGAATTTGTTTAAATGGCTCGGCAGAGGCGGTCAAGCGAATACTGAAGCCGCGATTAACTAAATGGAGTACTGGTGCACGTGGTTTTCAATCCGTGGAAGATGCTGCTAAAGTGCCAAGCATGGATTTTGTTTAGATAGCGCCGTGTTCAAGTAGCCTCGTACTGGACTAGCTAGCTAGCTTTGATTTGCCCGATTCCCATGCTGGTTTGTAGTTTTGCTGTGCATGCCATTGGTTGGTTGTGGTGCTAGTACTCTACTGGTATTGGCCTAATGGGATTGATTGGTTGTCCTCAGGGCAGTTTTTAATTAAGCTGAAAAGAAGGCAGGGCTACTGTCTACTAATTTATTGTTTTTTGCACGAGACGAATTGTATTAGAAATGGAAAAACTGAGAATGGCATTAAGGGCACTCTCAATGCGCCATTCGAAGTGGTGAAAGATTTTTAGAGACAACCACCCCAATGCATTGTCTCTTAAGTCTTAAGTGATGTTATCCAAATCCAAGTGATGTTGCATTTATTGTTCAGAGATCATGTTTGCATCTCTATAGCGTGGTCTAGTTATGGAGAAAAGGGAAAGAAAGAGAAACATGACGATAAGCCATACCAGAACGGAGAAAGATTGGCATGCCACTGACGAACGCAACACCATTAGGCATCTAATCTGTAGCTTCGTGACAGTAGTTGGATTAGCCATGCTCACATTGACTTTAGCTGAAACAGCAATAGTGTTGTTGCCTATGGACTTCTGTGCCCTGATACTTCATTTTTCATTGAGAAAATTGTTGTCACAAAATTTCAGTGTTAGTTGAAAAAAGTATCTACCAACTAGCTTGATTGGGATAAAAGGTAACGCCTAGTAATATTTTACATACAGATAGTGCATCCATGTGTTTAGGCAAGTCCTTTTCAGTACGGCATAAGAAGAAACTTGAGGCTAATTTCAGTCTTACAATCTGTCAGGCAAAAGACTGAATCCTGGCAATGACATACTCAGACGATGGAAACAGGGATCTTGTGTAAAAGCAGTAAATTCATATCTACGGTATCTTGAAGATGGAGAATAATGCCAGAATGGGAAGGGTATATGAACCTACGTGTGCATTTTTAGAATTTAGTGCCTGTGCTTGCTTCTAATATACTCAAGCTGAAACAACAGAATGTAGAATTATGCATGTGAAGGCAAATAAGGTAGTACTATGCTGATCACCATAAAACAGGATGACTGCCATAATGGAAATGCTGGAAGCTACTAACATTTTCCTTTAATAGACAAACTAGGAGTCAGATACAACTACGTACTCCCTCCGTCCGAAAATACTTCAGCCGGAATAAAATATGTCTAGATACATCCCTTTTTATTCATTTTGGTGACAAGTATTTCCGGAGGGAGGGAGTAAGTAACTAATCTTTGTCATGGAGATATTACTATATTGAGTGTGTTGTGCATCATGCAATTTCACAGTTGAATAGTTGATAGAGAAATTGTATCTGTCTTCTTCATGCACGATGGTTCTCTTTTTTGTGGTAATTGTTAATTTATCAAACATCTCTTACAAAATACATATTCAAAGAAAATTGTGTGGAGAGGCATATAAAAGAGGAGAACCACGACGTCTTATAAGCTATGTTCAAAAACTGAAGAAAATGGGGAAGTCAGTGCCAACTGCTTTGCCTGCAGAAATTTTCCTCCAATACAAACTGAATTTGAATTTGAAAATCCAAACAGATGGCCTTCTAGATGGTTTCAAGAAGATGTTTGAAGTAAGCACTATCTGATATGGTGCTGGTGCTAGAACCAGCACAAATCAATTCAAATTTTCAGCAGTGGAGTTTCATCTGATACTATGTCAATGGAATAACACAAGTTGTTGCAAGAAAAGTGCAAGCCTGTAACTCCATAAGCATCTGATTATGAAGAATTCTTGGTTGACATCTTTGTGTAGACACGTAGTATGCAGTATGTAGTACTCCATTTGCTACAGTCATCTCCTCTCAGGACTAAGCAATTCAGCTACCTACAGGCAAGAATAATTGTCAGGTTGTCTTCATTTAACCAAACAGATCCGCTCATAGGCATGTACAACAACAACAACAACAAAGCCTTTAGTCCCAAGCAAGTTGAGGTAGGCTAGAGGTGAAACCCATAAGATCTCGCAACCAACTCATGGCTCTGGCACATGGATAGCAAGCTTCCATGCACCCCTGTCCATAGCTAGCTCTTCGGTGATACCCCAATCCTTCAGGTCTCTCTTAACGGACTCCTCCTATGTCAAATTCGGTCTACCCCACCCTCTCTTGACATTCTCCGCACGCTTTAGCCATCCGCTATGCACTGGAGCTTCTGGAGGCCTGCGCTGGATATGCCCAAACCATCTCAGACGATGTTGGACAAGCTTCTCTTCAATTGGTGCTACCCCAACTCTATCTCGTATATCATCATTCCGGACTCGATCCTTCCTCGTGTGGCCACACATCCATCTCAACATACGCATCTCCGCCACACCTAACTGTTGAACATGTCGCCTTTTAGTCGGCCAACACTCAGCGCCATACAACATTGCGGGTCGAACCGCCGTCCTGTAGAACTTGCCTTTTAGCTTTTGTGGCACTCTCTTGTCACAGAGAATGCCAGAAGCTTGGCGCCACTTCATCCATCCGGCTTTGATCCGATGGTTCACATCTTCATCAATACCCCCATCCTCCTGCAGCATTGACCCCAAATACCGAAAGGTGTCCTTCCGAGGTACCACCTGACCATCAAGGCTAACCTCCTCCTCCTCACACCTAGTAGTACTGAAACCGCACATCATGTACTCGGTTTTAGTCCTACTAAGCCTAAACCCTTTCGATTCCAAGGTTTGTCTCCATAACTCTAACTTCCTATTTACCCCCGCCCGACTATCGTCAACTAGCACCACATCATCCGCAAAGAGCATACACCATGGGATATCTCCTTGTATATCCCTTGTGACCTCATCCATCACCAATGCAAAAAGATAAGGGCTCAAAGCTGACCCCTGATGCAGTCCTATCTTAATCGGGAAGTCATCAGTGTCGACATCACTTGTTCGAACACTTGTCACAACATTATCGTACATGTCCTTGATGAGGGTAATGTACTTTGCTGGGACTTTGTGTTTCTCCAAGGCCCACCACATGACATTCCGCGGTATCTTATCATAGGCCTTCTCCAAGTCAATGAACACCATATGCAAGTCCTTCTTTTGCTCCCTATATCTCTCCATAAGCTGTCGTACCAAGAAAATGGCTTCCATGGTCGACCTCCCAGGCATGAAACCAAACTGGTTTTTGGTCACGCTTGTCATTCTTCTTAAGCGGTGCTCAATGACTCTCTCCCATAGCTTCATTGTATGGCTCATCAGCTTAATTCCACGGTAATTAGTACAACTCTGAACATCCCCCTTGTTCTTGAAGATTGGTACTAATATACTCCGTCTCCATTCTTCTGGCATCTTGTTTGTCCGAAAAATGAGATTGAAAAGCCTGGTTAGCCATACTATCGCTATGTCCCCGAAACCTTTCCACACCTCAATGGGGATACAATCCGGGCCCATCGCCTTGCCTCCCTTCATCCTTTTTAAAGCCTCCTTGACCTCAGACTCCTGGATTCGACGCACAAAACGCATGCTGGTCTCATCAAAAGAGTCGTCCAGTTCAATGGTAGAGCTTTCATTCTCCCCATTGAACAGCTTGTCGAAGTACTCCCGCCATCTATGCTTAATCTCCTCGTCCTTCACCAAGAGTTGGCCTGCTCCGTCCTTGATGCATTTGACTTGGCCAATATCCCTCGTCTTCCTCTCTCGGATCTTGGCCATCTTATAGATGTCCCTTTCGCCTTCCTTCGTGCCTAACCGTTGGTAGAGGTCCTCGTACGCCCGACCCCTTGCTTCACCAACAGCTCGCTTTGCGGCCTTCTTCGCCATCTTGTACTTCTCTATGTTGTGTGCACTCCTATCCAGGTATAGGCGTCTAAAGCAATCTTTCTTCTCTTTAATCGCCTTCTGGACATCATCATTCCACCACCAGGTATCCTTATCTTCGCTTCTCCTTCCCCTGGACACTCCAAACTCCTCTGAGGCCACCTTACGAATGCAAGTCGCCATCTTCATCCACACATTGTCCGCATCCCCTCCTTCCTCCCAAGGGCCCTCCTTAATGACCCTCTCCTTGAACGCCTGAGCTACCTCCCCCTTGAGCTTCCACCACTTCGTTCTAGCGACTTTAGCCCGCTTATCCCGCTGGACACGAATCCGAAAGCGGAAGTCAGCAACCACCAGCTTATGCTGGGGTACAACACTCTCTCCAGGTATCACCTTACAGTCTAGGCACGCACGCCTATGTTCCCTTCTCGAGAGGATGAAATCAATCTGGCTAGAGTGTTGGCCACTACTAAAAGTCACCAGATGTGATTCTCTCTTTCTAAAGAGGGTGTTGGCTACAATCATGTTGTAGGCTAGAGCAAAGCTTAAGACATCTTCTCCTTCTTGATTCCTGATGCCATAGCCAAAGCCCCCATGCGCCCCTTCAAAACCTGTGTTAGATGTACCCACGTGGCCATTGAGGTCTCCTCCTATGAAGAGCTTCTCACCAATCGATACACTCCTAACCATGTCTTCCAGGCCTTCCCAGAACTCCCTCTTGGTGTTCTCATTGTGGCCTACTTGCGGGGCATACGCGCTGATAACATTGAGAACCAAGTCCTCAACTACCAGCTTGACCAGGATAATCCGGTCCCCACGTCTCTTGACGTCTACCACTCCATACTTGAGGCTCTTGTTGACCAGGATAATCCGCTCATAGGCATGTGTCAACACAAATTCCACACTTGTACAAGCAGAAGGATTTAAGTTCTATTGTTCTCCAAACAAACCAATCATACATTCTAATGAGGCTCCATTGAGGTCACTGCGTGTTAACATGCAGTTTTCTCTTCGCCGTTGTTCCTGTAATCACCAATATAGTAGATAGATGGAATAAACTTTCCACCTTTATCAGCTGACCGCAGATCTTCTGCTAGGTGGAGCTTTTTAGCCTTTGAGAGAGCTTCAAAGAATTCATGCAATAAGACCTTGTCAGGAGCCATGCACATCTCGAGAAGCTCCTTCATCACATCCACTGCTCCTTCAAAATCCTTATTCTTGCAGAAAGCAGATATAACAATCTTATATGTGTCGTAATTCGGATGGAAGCCGGATGTTTTCATCACATTCAACAGTTGCAGTGCTCGCTCTGAATTCTGCGTCATACAGTATCCAAGAATCAACGCTGAGAAAGTTGAAGCATTCGGTTCAATCTTGGATCTGTCAAGCTGCTGAAACAAATGCACGGCTTTTTTTATCTTCCCATCCCGGCAAAGACCAAGAATGAGCGCATTGTAAGTTATGATATCAAGCTCGACTCCATTCTTAACCATCCCTTCATGAACCCTCCACGCTGTTCCATTATCACCATGCATGACATACCCATAAATCAGAGTATTGTATGTCACTGTGTTCGGCACAACCCTCTTCACCTTCATTTCGCCCAACAAACGATTCGCCTGCTGCATCCTCCCCTCCTTGCACAGCACATGGAGGATCGTGTTATAGGTCACCTCACTGGGCGCTAGCCCCTCCAGCTCCATCCTCTTCTTCAGCTCCAGCGCATGTTCCAGACCACCATGCTCCCTGCAATAAGCAGCGATCAGCGTGTTGAAGCTGACCACCGTCCTATCAACCCCCCAATCCGGCATTTCATCGAGCACCATGGCCGCGTCGGCGACCCGCCCCAAGGCACAGAAGGCCCGCAACACCATGTTGGCCGTGTACATGTTGGGCGAGATACAGCACCGGCGCATCTCCCGGAAGAAGGACACGGCGATCTCGGGGCGCTTCAGGCGGAGCGCCGCGGAGATGAAGACGTTGCAGGACTCGACCCGCGGGAGCAGGCCATGCGCACGCATGGCGCGGAAGGTGAGCGTGGCCTGAGAGAGCTTGTTTCGGCGCGCGCAAGCAGAGAAGAGGACGTCGACGGCCGGCACTGCGGCGCCGGTGCCGCGGCTCCCGGCGGCGAGGCGAGCGGTCAAGATGAGGTGGTGGAGGAGCTCCGGGAAGGCGTGGTGCGAGACGGAGGGGAGCAGTGAGGCGAGGAGCTCGGAGGAGCGGCGCGGGGTGAGGGCGTGGAGGAGGAGGGCGAAGGGGAGCGGGGGCGGCGGCGAGGGGAGGAGGGAGCCGAGGAGGTCGTGGGCCACCCGGGGCGGGGAGAGGAGGAGGTGTGAGAGGCGGAGGGGGTTGAGTTGGGGTAGGAAGCGGGAGAGGGAAGAGGGCGCGAGCTCCGGGGAGGAGGAGAGGTGGGAGCGGAGGGCGGTGACGAAGGCGAGGTCCTCGCCGGCAAGCGGCGGGAGAGTGAAGTGCGGCAGCGGAAGCGCGCGCGGCGGCCGCATTGGTGATGGGTGTAGCGCCGGATCCGACGCTTCTGCGCCGTGGCAGTCGTCGCTCGCAGTCGCAGGCGAGGTGGGTGAGGAGATCTTTGACAATTTTACCCCTGTAACAGATTTTCTTTTTCTTTCTTAGATTCATACTCATGACTATTATAGTACCTACACTGCTTTGGATTGTAAGATTAAAAAGATAATACAAAGTGAGTCATATGTTAAGAATTACAGTTGTATCTCTTGAAAACATCTTCTATGTGGTATTAATCTTTGGAGAACGAAATATTATCTAAGACTTCAGTAAAGAAACAAAAAAATAGACTGGAGCCACAGTGTTTCCACTCTTTCACCCGCACAAACTTAGTTACCAATAAGGTTTTTTGAAAACCTCCTGAGTTGCCTATCCAAAAAGATGCAAAGCCTTGAGCCATGTACGTACTTGAGCCAATGATGATATCCTAAAAATGCAGGTCGTCGAATCATAATATCTCTACATGATGTCAAGGAAAGATTTTAACTTCACAAAAAAATCAAATCAACAAAAACAACTTGAAGCAATAACATAAATTCATTAGATCTGATTACTAAGATCATTGAGGACACAGACCTCTTTAGCTTTGTGGCACCGCAAAATAAAAACAAGAATAACTTTATTCATACAAACCTAGATCACCAGTAGATGCCACAAAACCTTAAAGATCGGAGGCCCTCGCACCTCTCGGCGCCAAGATGGTAGCAGGGGGCGAGGAGACCAAAAGTACCTATGACGACGACGACTGTTCATATATCAAGAAGCCATCTTTTCATGATAAGTGGCATGATTGTGCTTCTAACAGATTAATATTGTATTACTGTAGGAACCTGAGCCCCGTGGAGAAAGGCCAAAGAAAAGTCTGGTTTTGAACTAATAAAGCCTAAGAATAAAAATAACAACGTAACGTACTTTTACAAGCCAAACTGAATAACAATGAAACAAATACGAAAGTATAAAGATGAGACTCCGATGGTACACAACTAGATAAGAAAGACTAGACGAAAGATGTTGATGATGATTAACCATCCGACTAACTGTGTTGGTTCTATGGATCTCCTTACACATGATGATTGCTAGGTTATAACCAAACAACTAGTTGGGGTGTAGGGGCATGTGGTCCAGTCGTGGATTATTTGGGCATCAACTAGGGTTTTTGTTGTATATATAGCCGGCCTTGACGGGGTCTTCTCTATGGATCCACCTCCTATCCATTGATCCAAGGGCTCTATATGAATCTCAACCTCTCCCGATAGACTCCTTGATGTTCATGAATCGTGTGGGAACAAGTGGAGACAAATCGGTGAAAAATTATGGAAGCTACAACCAAATCCGCAACCAAGATCTGGCGTCACGACCATGTGCGGTCATACTGCGAACCGTCTTCTCTTGAGGAACCTACGCATGGTGTTTCGTCTTTTAGTCCATGTTCTCATACAAACTCCGTTTTTGGTGTTCTTGGACTTATTGGATTCGTATGGACGAGCCCGATAATCTCACGACGTTGGATCTTTGATTTGGGCTTATTGGAAAAACCCATTTTGTCGAATCCATCAAAGGGTCTGGATGCAGTGCCTGTAACTTCTCCGGATCGGTCCCAACTTGGTTCTTTCAGCGTGTTAAGCCCATGGGAGTTTTAATGCACCTACACCAATAATGAAATCAAGAAAAACTAATAAAACTTAATGGTTGCGCAATGACCACAATAAAATGCTCGGAAACCAAGAATCATGCATATGGACATGAAAAGTGGCTACATGGATCATGATACGAGGGGATTTGAAGCAACAAACGAGCTCTAAAATTATACATAAAATTCAGTCTCAATTAAACTTATAGGTTAGCTATATAGCAGCATGAGCTACATGTCCCTCATAAAAGCAAGTAGTGAAGTCACCCATGGTTACAAAGAAATCATGTGTTCTCAGGTTGCTTGTAATGCTTATTGTGACCGAAATGTTGGATTGATAACACTGTTTTGACCGAATGCCTTTATATTGAATAAAGCTCTCAAAAATCGGCTGAAAAAAGAAACATCCTTATATTTTATATGGCACTACAAAGAAAAAGAAAATGTCAAGAGTGGGATTCGAACCCACGCCCTTTCGGACCAGTACCTGAAACTGGCGCCTTAGACCAACTCGGCCATCTTGACTTTTTGTTAAATAAGTTTCAAAATTGCTAAACATTTGTTCATAATTGCATAGCTGCGAGCTTTCTTCAGATTCCCTATTCGTTTTTTTTTCTGAGAGAAAGATTCCTAATTCGTAAAGACCTGAACCCAGCCCGGCCAACCCAAGAGCCCTGTAGCCCAAATGGCAGCTCTCCTGAACCCTACGGCTCGGCGCCTCACCCTCGCTGCCTGCCGCCGCCTCTCTACGCCGCCGGCGGTGGATCCCTTCGTGGCTCACTGGAGCACCCAAGGTTTGCCCCCCCTGTCCAAGCCGCCCCCCCACCCCTCTCCCACCTCTCATGTAACAAGAATCAAATGCATGCATATTACTCGTTGCTAGTTGTAGTTCTTGGTCTATTTGGTTGCTGTCATGTTATGGATATCAGATTCTGTAATCTGTATGCCAATCAATTTCTCCTTGTGGGATAATGCTGCGTTGTGTTGTACGAGTTTGGACAATGCCTGGAATCTGTATCATACTTGTCTTATGAGCCATGATCGGTTGCGAATTCTCTACTGAATTCCAGATTTGGTAACTTAAAATCAGACCGCTGCTCTGAAGCACAGGGGACACGCTAATAGTGCTATTTCTGAATTTTTGAACAGCAAGATACAATTCCAGTCTGGTGGAGGTTAATGGCGGATTTGGGGAGATGGTTGCTGACACAAAGAGGTACTACGTGCTTGGAGGCAAAGGTGGTGTTGGGACAACAAGCATGGCAGCATCACTTGCTATGAAGTTTGCCAACCATGGTGAACCGACGCTCATAGTTTCTATGCACCCAGCACATTCACTGGGTGATACATTTGAACAAGTATCTGAGCTCTTATATTGTTATGCAATGCTAGTGGGATTAATTCTGTAGCCCCTCTTTTGAATATCTTGCATTTGTTGTTTATAGGACCTGAGTGGCGGTAATATTGTAGCTGTCAATGGAGTTGACTCTCTTTTTGCTGCCGAGGTAGGAGCAGTTGCACTAGAATGGTTTGCAATATTCCTTTCCATCTTGCAGTTTTATCTGTTCGGTGTGCATGCCACCATCAACTGTCCAATCATAAAACAAGCACTTTTTATAATCCTGGAGGTGGTGAATGTAAGAAGAGGTTGATGTTTTCAATTTCGTTGTTGAAACTGTGTTATGCCATGCTTGTACACTTCATGAAGTTATGTAGAGGATCCAATTCTGGTCATGCTTGTTGCTTTGATGATGGATGGAACTTGTTTCTTTACAGATTGGCCATGTTAATACAAAGGAGGAATCTTCTAATAGTGGATCTTTCATGCGTAATATACTGGACAAGATAGGGCTTGGAGTCCTTGCTGATCCGGTAAACATCACCACGGAAATCTTTTTCTTTTTACTTCTCCATCTTGCATTTTAGTTGATTTCCAGTGTCATGGTTCAGTGAGAACATTTGAGTACCAGACTAAAGTTGCATGTAATTTCTGTTGACTATCTTGAGTCCTTTTTGTTGTCCATCTCCAATTTCCAACTGAACAATGGCATTTTCAGTAAAGTTTCTTTTTATTTGCATCTACATTGATACTTAAATCGTATATGCCATAGGCTACATGTATGCTTGTTCTTGCACTGCCATTTTCTTCATTCGCAACACACCCAGATAATGATGTGTCTTGAGTTTGGACTTTGGACATGAGTTGTTGGTTTCATATGCTTATATACCTATTATGTAGCACAGCTGCATCATATTTGCATACCACTGGTCAGTTGGTCGATTATTTCACATGCACTTTTTATTCAACATTGTCTGATCAGACAGAGTACCATAAATTTATCTTTTGCTTGCTATTTCTTCGAGCAGAGACATTCTTCTGTTTTAATATCTTACTAGTTAACATTACTTATGCCCATGATGTCTGGCCTTTAAAGCTGGGAAAGAATAAGCTGCATGAAATGCTGATGGAAACTCCTGGATTTGGAGAAGCTGTTGCAATTTCGAAGGTATCAATCAAAGTTTACAGTTTGGTGGGGAATTTATTATTTGTTACATACTTTGTAAAGTTTAGTCATCACCTGAAGCGTATCCTTGCAGCTGATGCAAATCGTCGAACTGCAAGAGAGCAATAAATTTAGGCGCATAGTTTTGGATACCGCGGCAACTGTATGCGCACTTCACTTTGCCTTGAATCCAAGTCTATTCTATTTCTGCTTCTTTCACTTCTAATTGGGTTATTATACTTATATACTGCACAGGGGCATACACTTAACCTTTTATCTGCTACAACTTTAATGGAGAAGCTCCTTGGTATGGCCAAGAAGGTGAGCTTTGCCGCAACCATTAACCTTGCCTCATATAGCTTTATCCTGGTTACATGAACTTCGCTTGATAGAGTATGTGTTTGCGCGCACATGTTTTTTTTCTTGCGATATTTACATAATGGTGATCAAAGTAGTAATTATTAAGGAACAGCGGAAGGGACAAACTGTTAGGTTTTGTGGGCTTTCGCTCATATAAGAAAATAATTCCGTAAAAAATCCAAAGGCCGACTTGTTGCATGGCATAGGTGCAAAGTTTAGTCCCAAATGGATAGTGGAGGGGAGTTGAGACCAACATATAAGGGACTCTCTCTCACTCCTGCTATTAGCTTGAGAAGAAGACCGATACACGCACTCTCCTCCTCTGCCGCTGCAGCCCGCCTCGTCATGCCATGTAACACACGCTTGCATAGTGTTTCGTCGAGCCGGGCTTAGACCCATGCTAAGTACTCCCTCTGTAAACTAGTATAAGAGTGTTTAGATTACTAAAGTAGTGATCTAAACGCTCTTATATTAGTTTACGGAGGGAGTATTTGTTTTTTAGCTTGCTGGTTAGAGTTGCTAATTATTTATTATTAGTTACAAGTCATTAGTAGATGCGTTAGTAACAGCCATTTCTGGTTTGTTTGATGGTGGGCTGTTACCGACTCGGATGTGGGTTTACCCCATCGTCTTACCCCACCGACTATAAAGTGAGTAGTTCGGCAACCCTAACCGTCACCCATCAGAGTGCATCTACCATCTGCCCACTCGCACCACTTTCACTGTTCCTCTCGCTCATCTCGGCTGCACGGTAGAGCAGGGCTCTGGAAATGCGCCTTCACGAACCTGCATCAGGTGAAGGGTGATAAGTTTTTGGGTGAGTGTGTCGTTACGACTGCTCACCTTCGTTTGACTACTTCCGTGACCAAGACAACTTCCACGACTTTGACATTGCGGATCTCGCCATGGCCGACACCAGCATGACTGCCACCGCTTGACTAGATTGTATATCTTTTCACCTCTTTTTCGTTCATGTGAATGCTATTTATGCGAATTTTATAGATATGCGAGTTCTATGTTTTGTACGTAACTCGCATGCCTAGTTTAGAGTGTGATTAATATTGCTAGCACGGTTGTCATGGTATTAATCTGGATTGAATTAATTATGAATTTCCTACTTATTTCAATAATCCTAAAACCTTATTTGTTTAGGCAATTTTCAATTCAAGGCTTTGTTGCTGCTCTGAAACAGAACCCGTTTACGGGTGTGCGCTGTAAGCTTTGGCAAATGAGAACCATCTTGTGGCTCACTGTTCCGAGTGCAGTTTGAGTGACCACATTCTTTCCCTTGAACCTGTGAGAATTCTTTTGCAGCACAGGCTCTAGACTGTTTGTCGGCCCTCTTGGTGTGTGTATCTTTTGCCTCGTGTTCTCTGGGTACACGTAAATAGTGGTTAGTCTCAAGATGGTTTTCTTTGCCAACGCTTAAAGTGCACACCCTTATATGGATTCGGTTTCAGAGCAGTAGCAAAGCCTTGAATCAAAAATTGCGTAAACAAATTAGGTTTTTGGATTGTTGGAATAATGATCAATTTTTGAATTAATTTAATCAAGATTACTATCATGAGAAGAATGTTAGCAATATTAATCACACACTCTAAATTAGTCATGCGAGTACATATGAAACACCTAACTTGTATATCTATGAAATTCACATGAACAAGGTGAACGGGATGTACGATCTGGTTGGAACGGCTGCTTCGGTGGCAGTCTTGCCGGTGTCAGCCATAGCAAGATCGGCAAAGTCGGAAGTCGTGGAAGTTGCCGTGGTTGTGGAAGTAGTCGAACAAAGACGAGCAGTCGCGCCGAGACGTCCTCCAAAAACCTAATCGCACTTCACCGGGTGAAGGTTCGCTAAGGGCACGGTTCTGGTGCCCTACTCTCTCGTGCACGTGGTCGCCGGGATGGGAAAGCCAAGAGCGACACAGTGAGACGAATGGTGGTGCGAGTGCGAGGTAGCAGATACGATCTGATGGGTGACGACAAAGGTTGCTGAAGTTATCTTTATATAGTCGGTCGAGTAAGACTTTGGATAAACCCACGATCCGAGTCGGTAACAAACCACATCTGAACAAGTTGGAAATGTTTGTTATTAACACGTTCATTAATGAATCATAATAATTATTAATTAATTAATTATCCATTCCAACCGGCAAATATAAAACGCACACTCAACATAGGTCTGAGCTTGGCTTGGCTCTTTCATGAAACATGTGCGAGGCAAACGGCAGAGGAGGAGCGGCGAGTATCAGTCCTCTTCCCAAGCTCTTAGGAGGAGTGAGAGAGCGAGAGTCCCTTGTTCACAATAATGTGAGACCAAACTTTGCACCCATGCCATGCAACCATAGTGGTCCTTTAAGATTTCCTGTGAGTTGTTTTTTATATGGGCTAAAGCTACAAACTGCATCAAAGTAAGATTTTTCCATGCGGTGTAAGCATTAAATTGGGCTATGGACTTATTGTAACGAATTTTAACGGTAGAAAGAGAAAAGGAAGCCAAACAAACCTTTTTGTTAGGTTCAACTCACTTTTTTTTCTTGGACAATTAGAATACCCATTATAAGGCCAAATACTTTTGTGCCGGTTTGTTTCCTGTTTTGAAACCCTCCATGCTCTTTTCTCTTAGGTAATATTACTTAGAAACATCTTTAGTTAATTTATTTATGTTGCTGAAATGCCCAAATGAGTATTCGTATGAGATACTAGGTGGTGCATGCTACAGGTCACAAGGCCTTTTGACTACATGTTGGTGCATTGTGACAGAACTATAGTGTCCTTTTTGTTGACTACATGCTGGTCACAATGCCTTTTGACTACATGTTGGTACTTTTACTTACTTACTAAGCCTTTTGTCCCAAAAAAGTTGGGGTAGGCTAGATATGAAACCCTTTCACGAGGACTTCCCAGGAGGTCACCCATCCTAGTACTACTCTCGCTCAAATGGGTTTCATACCCATGGGACTGGCTAGTTTTTACGTTGGCTCGCCAAGCCTATCATAACCCTCCTCCTTTACCCGGGCTTGGGACCGGCTATGCCTAGAAGACATAATAAACGCTATAAATACAGTGCGCATCCACAGTAATGTAGGAGGCACAGATTTTTGTACCAGCTGTTGAAACTCGTTTGGAAACTTTCCTGAATTATGCTTTGCTGGGACCCTGAAACCAGTCTTGTATTTATGCGAATGTGCAAGTAAGTTAACACATGTAACTCCACGGATTTTTCAGGCTGTGAATTTAGCGTCGTCCTTCCCAGCTCTTAAATCAGCTTTCGGGAAAGACCAAATAGATGTAAGTGCATACTAATTTCCTGTTTCAGTTGGATAGTTATGTTTGTAGCATGTATTACAGACTGATCATCTTTCTATTGTATAAAGCCTGCCAGGATAGAGGTGCTAAGAAAGCAGATTGCCAGAGTACATGAGCTTATGCAAGATCCACAATCAACTGAATTTATCATTGTGACGATTCCTACGGTAAATGCCCAACCATTATTGCAATAGTGGCAACATTTATTTGATGCAAAAATGTGTCGGCAAATATTGAAACGCATAAAGCGCATGCATGGTAGCTGCATCTATTTGATCATGCTTGTGGGTGCTCGCTTTCTCAGGTGATGGCTATTACCGAGTCATCAAGGTTTCATGCATCTTTGAAGAAGGATGGTGCGCCAGCAACAAGGCTTGTCGTAAATCAAGTATTGCCCCCCTCTACATCTGAGTGCAGATTTTGTTCTACAAAACGCAAGGTACCATTCTGGCAAGTTCCTATGATTCAATTTGTAAAGGAGCTTCCAATCGCATAATCGTAACTTAGCAGTGCTACGTCCCTCATCCCGAATTAATTAGAACTTGACGGTTTCAGGAAGAAGCACGTGCCCTGAATATGATAAGCAATGACCGTGAGCTCGGCGGCCTAGAGCTAATCCAAGCGCCGCTTCTTGATGTGGAGGTCAGAGGCGCCCCCGCTCTCAGATTCTTCGGTGATGTGGTCTGGAAATAGACGCTAGGATGCCAAGCCGTGACGAGAATTTTGTTATTTCATCGGAAACTCCACAGTACTGGTGGCGGCACTCAAATTGTCTGGAAATGTGGTTGAATCTGGAGAAAAGATGAAACACAGCAGGATACCAGACTGTTCAGGCTGTAGACGTTTGGTAGGTTCTTAAATAAGAAACAGAGTATTAGTTGCTGCCCTCATGTGTTTATCTCTTATTAATTGGACAATCCATGATCGTGTTGTTTCCGTCAGTGCAATCGTCGAGTTTAACCCTATACTTGTCATGAAACAGAGCATTTCTAGACGAAGCAAATTTCAGTGGGTAGAGAGGTCTCTTCCAGGTACAGCGCGTGCTACTGCAGGCACGTTTTCCGTTTCTTTTCCTCGTGTGATGTGGCTGTGACATGGCGATTATCTAATTTAAATAGTGATTAAATAGCCTGACAGGCACCCATCTGAAGGCTATATTTGCACAACGGCTAACCAGATGTTTAGATTAGACATAAACCACTCGTATTGTTGTTCATATAAAAATATTTAAAGAGGCTTGACGGGATCAAAGAGGTTAGAGGAAAGGCAGCTGTGCGCACTTCACCTTCCTCAAGGTGGCCACTTCTGAAGCCCGTGTACATCTCTGTGAAAAGACTGTCTCTTTTTCTTTTTTCCTTGTCTTATTAGTTCCTTTCCGCTAGGCAGCTAGGCATGCTATATTTTCAAGTTTTGTTTTGCCAATCCTGCCTTTCTTTTTTCTTTTGCTTTTCAGTCACCTACTGGTGTGCCTTCTGTAAAGCCTTTTCCTTCTGCGTTTCTTTTTTGTATTCTTTGCGCAAAGCGTTTGAAAATAAAATTATATATCCTTGATGTTGAAGTATAACCAAGGACCTATTTTGCTGGATACTAGTACTACCCCCTCCGTCTAATATGGGACGGAGGGAGTAGCATAGATGGTGCACAACAGTACAAGTCATTCTCATGGTGCGCAATCTCTTTTTCATGTTTATGAATGAACATCACACAGCCTATTGTCAAGATGTTTCTTCGATTTCTCGAAACGTACTCCCTCCGTCTCAAAATTCTTGTCTTAGATTTGTGTAGATACGGATGTACCTAATAATAAAATGTGACTTGATATATCCGTATTTGGATAAATCTAAGACAAGAATTTTGGGACGGAGGGAGTATAATCTTTGGTCGGGCGTATGCATGGAGTTAAGCTCGTACCCACACCTCTACTACAAATATTACCGTGGTGAATGGTGGTGATGCGTATTATTTTTGGTCGGGCCTGCTTACATGTGCATGGTGTGCTCCCATTTCGCTGGTTAGAAAAGCAATCACATGTCTCAACAAAAAGATGAAGATAATACTACACTAGCTGGCACCGGTAACTGGTGCTTGTCTTTGGACAACATACGCAAAGTGCAGAGCAACCAAAGTATAGCCGAAAATCAGTTTTGGCTCTCGGGTCCACATGCTCCTGCAATATGGACCGTCCACACTTTTCATGATGCGTGTCTCGGATGTACTCCTTACTTTTTGTTAGGGGATGTTAGGGGAAACGTTGCCACCCGGCCGAAGATCTGGCCGGTCGCATCCACGAGCGCAGCCCCTTAGTGATTCAGATCGCGACATGTAAGGTACACGGGCCCACCCTAGCGCTCGTCCTCCTTCTCCCTTATCTTCTCGCGCTACGGCTGTTGCTTCTTCTCCGCTGCAACCTCCTTGCCCAAACATAGCAACATCTCACCGGAGATGACTGCACACCCCCCCCCCCCCCCACACACACACAAATGAGGAGATGACAGTGATGTTACAAACGCGGAGGAGCTAAGGCGACGACGACCACAAGCTACACGGTTTTTCTGGAACCGATGTATATGGATGCTGCAACCGACAAAGAACGAAGCTACTACCGGCAACTTTTTTGCTGCAATCATTCATGGTAGCTGCGACCCCTGTGACGTCGTTTTTTGCTACCACCAAAGAAATTTTTTGCTCATCCATTTTACGACCTATCTGCGACCCCCTAACAGCGAGACAACAGTTCTTTGCTACTACCATCGACTGCTTTTGCTACATCCATTCTTCACGATGGCAATGCACCGGTGGTGGTTTGCTATGAATCTCGATGGTGAGATCTAGCGTGGGACGGGGGCAGCGGGGGTGGGGCGATGCTGCTACCGGTCGCCCGGGAGTTGCAAACTCAACCATCAAGGCGTGACGGCGACCACGCGGTGCTACAACCGTAGAGCCGGGGAGCCGCAGCTGCGACTCGTGTTTTGGCTGGAATCGGTGACCGCAGGGAGCGTGACGGGTCACCACGATGAGCACGACGGTCACCATGGTGAATGCGACGGCATTGGGTCGTCGGGTGGGGTGGGGTGGGGTAGGGAGGGAGGGTGTGCGTTGCTGCGGCCGCGTACAAGAGAGCGAAGAAAGAAGCCAGGGGAAGAAAGAAGACGCTGTGGGGGCAAAGGGGCAAATCAAACGGCTGTCCGCAGCTGTATCTTGCAGCGGACGCCTATCATCGCCCTTAAGTCACGTGCCGCTTCATCTCTTCTCCTCACCCCGAGCGACGCACCTCTCGTTCCCTGAACGCTTCTCCGCCGCCCCTCTTCAGCTCTTCTCCATCTGCTTAGCCCTAGGCCCCAACTCTGCGTCCCATCCGGCTCTCCCGTCGCCCGTCTTCTCCATATTCTCAGCCCGAGCCGCCCCTACGCCCCAGCCCGACTTCCCCACCCGCAGCGCCTGTCAGGGCCACGACCCCGCCTGACAGGAGCTACCGAACTGAAGAAGGAGCGAGCCACACTGAAGAGAAGACAACGATCTCAAGTTCAGAAGAAGGATGGTCCAGATCTCGCGGTAACGTTTCAAGACAGCATGGACGGTCCAGATCCGCAGGAGAGCAAGTTACCCCTGTTCCTCGTCAAGCTGCTGTCATTCTTGGGTTTTAACCCTCTATAACGCTCTGGTGACAAACTTGTAATATAAGCCCGTCGCACCGGCGAGGAGGACGATAGATATATCTCATTCGCATCTCTCTAGTCTAGACTTAGGGTTCGTACTTACTTGTACCCAGACTCCCCCCCCCCAATTCGGGGTATCTACCAGTAAAATTCCCTGATTCGAGACAACTCCGTCCAAATTCGTAGCTCTGGTTCGATTGATCATCACCAGGGCCTCACAAGGGTATCAGAGCACCGGCTGGATTCCTCGGCGGCTACTCGACGGCGGCGAATCGGGCTGAGGAGAGCAGGAGGTTGGGATCTCTCGTAAAATCCCTCCCGTCCCTCCCAGTTCGCGGCGGCGGTGTGGGTGGCGGCGACGCGGCGGCGGTGACATTCGGGTACAGATCTCCGAGTCCGATCCGGTTGCTGAGAAACATCTTCTCGGTGGTAAAATCCCGGGATCTGACGGGATCCGTGTACCAGGGAGTTGGATCAGTCTAGCGTGCAGCAGACAGGACCAATTCCAGTCGCAGAGCATACTCAGTTGACATGGCGGACACAAGAGCAAAAGTACAGGTCACAGTTGATCGAGTGGAAAAGGAAGTTGCAGATCTCAGGACAGAGTTATCCGATCTGCAAGATCTGAAACAAGAAGTGAGGCAAATGAAAGTAGAGATGGTCACTATGCCGAGGGTGGAACAAAAGTTAGCAGAGATGAATGAGGGCATTCAACAGACACTTCAAAAGATTCTTCAAAATTTGTCCACCAACAAGTGCAGTGAAGCAGCAACTCCAGCAAAATCAACCCCAGTAGGTACTCGCAATTCTGTTCCTGTTGTACAATCTCCCATAGTTATACCTGAAACGGCCAAGGCAGTGGGTCAGATACCTGCTAAAACAGAAATTCAGAGTCCAGGAGTTACTATTCAGGGAGTTAGTTCCCAAGCACCTTTGTTTTCTGACAGTACAAAGTGTACTATTGAATCTGCACAGCAGACACAGTATAGAGTATCTATGGATAATCCGAGTTCTCCATTGCAGCAACACACCTTGGGTTTTACAGGAAACACAGGATATTTTGCTCCTGTAATTGCTCCACTATATCATCCTCCACAGACTTATAACCCAATTACAGGACAATTCTTCAGTTGCCCTGATCCTACTACTGTACCAGTCTCATCAAACCCTCAAGCAGTATATCAAGCTGGGGCTCAACTGCATGAAACTCAGAGAAACCAGTTTGCAACTCAATTGGGGGGACCTTCTTATTTTGCAGAGGCAACATTAAAAGGACCCAGACTTGAAATTCCTTTGTTCAGTGGAGAGGATCCAATTGGGTGGTTAATATCTTGTGAAAAATTCTTTGATATGACTGGAACACCATATGAACAATTGGTAAATTTGGCAACTGGTCATTTCCAAGGAAGAGCAGCAAATTGGCTTAAAAATATCTGTGTTCCATGGCAAATGGTAACTTGGCAACAATTCTGCAATATGGTGGCAGACAGATTTTCTAAAGCCACAGTACATGAAGCTGTGGAAATGTTGAAAAATATCCAGCAAACCAGTTCTGTAGCAAACTACATTGACAGTTTTGAAAATTGTGTGGCACTGGTTAAACGAGACCATCCATTTCTACAAGAAAATTTTCTTCTCAGTTGTTTTATTGGAGGTCTGAGAGCTGATATAAAACATGAAGTGTGTGGACAGAGACCCAAAGGAATTATTGAAGGTTACTGGTTCGCCAAAAATTATGAGAGAGCAGCCAATGCAAGGAAAACTCTCCAATACAGTCAGTTTAGAACTAGAAGCCCTTCAACCAACACCTTCAGGAACACACTTCCACCTGTCCAAATCCCAGGGAACAATTCTGACAAGGCAAAACAAATAACCAACAGAGACACAAGGAACTGTTGGTATTGCAGGGAACCTTGGTCAAGACAACACAAATGTAAGATTGGTAATACGATACACATCTTACAAGAAGAAGCAGAAGAGCAACTGCCTCCAGAATTGGAAGAAGAGATATCACCTGAACAACTTTTTCATACTGCTCCTAATACTCCTGAACCTATACCTGGTGCAAAAGTCATGCAAATCTCATCTAATGCTGTGGAGGGAAGTACTGGACCTAGTACTTTTTCTGTGATAATCAACATTGCTGGCAGAAGAGCTGTGGCACTAGTAGACAGTGGATCTTCAGATACTTTCATGAGCAATCAGTTTGCTGTAGAGAGCAATTGTAATCAGAAAGCAGCTTCTCCCAGAAGTGTGGCAGTAGCTGGTGGAGGAAAACTGATTTCTGAAAGTTATGTGCCTGAAATGCAATACAAGATCCAAAATCACACTTTTCAATCAGGATTCAAAGTACTTCCTCTTGTCAGTTATGATATTATCCTGGGAGCAGATTGGATTTATCAGCATAGTCCCATTTACATGGATCTGATCAAAAGAATACTCATAGTAACAAAGCAAGGAAAATCCATAGTATTGAAGGATCATACTCATGTTGAAGATCATACCATGCTCTCAGCTGTACAATTGCAAAGGATGCTCCAAAAGGACATAATGGGTTTTGTTTTCCATATACAAGCAATCAGTCCTGAAGACACAACAGTACCAACAGTACCAGAATTTGTTAAAGGGATACTGCAGGAATATAAGGAGATATTCATTGAAAAGGAAGGTCTTCCTCCATCAAGAGAATGTGATCACAGGATTGAACTGAAGCCTGGAGCAAAACCTCCTAACTTAAGACCTTACAGAGTGCCACACTATCAAAAAGCAGCAATGGAGGAAATAATCATAGAACTGATTAAAAAGGGAGAGATTCAACCCAGTGTTAGTCCTTACTCTTCTCCTGCTATTATGATCAGAAAAAGGGATGGAGGCTGGCGATTATGCATTGATTTCAGAGAGCTTAACTTGTTAACAATTAAAAACAAGTTTCCAATGCCTGTCATAGAAGATTTACTAGATGAATTATATGGAGCAAAAATCTTCAGTAAGCTGGATCTGAGATCAGGGTATCATCAGATCAGAATGGCCAAAGAAGATATTCCAAAAACAGCTTTCAAGACTCATATGGGACATTATGAATATATTGTTATGCCTTTTGGACTTTCATGCGCGCCAGCTACATTCCAAAATTTCATGAACATCCTGTTTGGGAAACACAAGGGATTCATCCTGGTGTTCTTCGATGATATTCTGGTTTTCAGTAAAACAATAGAAGAACACATTGAGCACCTGAAGATTACTTTTCAAATCCTAAAGGAAAATAATCTTTCAGTCAAAATGTCAAAGTGTCAGTTTGCTACACCCAAAATTGCCTATCTGGGCCATATCATCTCTGCAGAGGGAGTAGCTACAGACCCTACAAAAATCACAGCTATTCTCCACTGGCCAACTCCTACTACAGTAACAAAGCTAAGAGGATTTCTGGGTTTGACTGGGTACTATAGGAGATTTGTGAAAGATTATGGAAAAATCTGTCGGCCTTTACATGACCTTTTGAAGAAAGATGCTTTTCATTGGGGTACAGCTCAAGACACTGCTTTTCAAACCCTGAAAACTGTGATGACCACTTGTCCTGTGCTCACATTACCAGATTTTCAGCATCCTTTCACCATTGAAGCTGATGCTTGTGGAACAGGCATTGGTGCAGTCTTAATGCAGAGGAGCAAACCCATAGCATTTTTCAGTCAGAGCTTGGGTCCTAAAGCAGCAACACAGTCAGTCTATGAAAAGGAGGCCATGGCAATTCTGGAAAGCTTAAAAAAGTGGAGACATTACATTTTAGGCAACAAGTTGATCATTAAAACAGACCAACAAAGTCTTAAATATATGGCAACTCAGAGACTGACAGAAGGGATTCAACACAAACTCCTGGTCAAATTATTGGAATTTGATTATGTCATTGAATATAAAAAGGGAAAGGAAAATGTGGTAGCAGATGCCTTATCCAGAAGAGATGTCAAAGAACAAGGAAGTTGTAATAGCATGACACAAGTTGTTCCAGATTGGGTGGAAGACATTAAACTCAGCTATTTGGGAGATGCTGACAGCTCAGCCTTGCTACAGAAAGTAGCTGCAGATGTTTCTTCCACACCACAATATTCTCTTCAAGATGGATTATTGAAATACAAAACAAGATATTATGTGGGTACTGCAAATGGATTCAGGCAACAGCTACTGAATATTTTCCACTCTTCAGCTCTTGGTGGACACTCAGGGGTCAAAGCCACATATCACAGATTAAAAAGAAACTTTTATTGGCCTCACATGAGAAAAACCATAGAAGAATTTGTGAGCCAATGCCCAGTGTGTCAAGTGACCAAAATAGAACATATCCACCCACATGGTCTGTTAGATCCAATTGAAGTAGCTCCTATGGCTTGGGCTCATATATCCATGGATTTTATTGAAGCTCTGCCAAAAGCCCAGGGAAAGGAAGTGATTCTAGTGGTTGTAGACAGACTAACAAAGTATGCTCACTTCATTCCTCTTTCACACCCATACAATGTGCAGTCAGTCTTCCAAGCACTAATGGATAAGGTCATCAAATTACATAGCATCCCTATGGTCATTATCTCTGATAGAGATAGAATATTCACAAGTAAGTTATACAAGGAGCTGTTTCATGCTTTGGGAGTGGAACTAAGATTCAGCACAACAGATCACCCTCAAACTGATGGGCAAACAGAGCGAGTGAATCAATGTCTCGAAGCTTATTTGAGAGGGATGGTTTTCCAGGAACCAAAACAGTGGATTAACTGGTTGCCATTAGCCGAACTATGGTACAATACTTCTTATCATACATCCTTGAAGTGTACTCCATTTGAAGCTTTATATGGCTATAAACCTCCACAAATTGGTGAATTCTCTATTCCAAACAATCTATCAACTGAAGCTCGGGTTACACTGGAAAGCAGAGAACAAATGGTGCAAAAACTCAAGGAAAACCTCTTGCAAGCTCAAAACAGAATCAAGTTCTATGCTGACATGAAAAGGTTAGAAAGAAATTTGGAAGTGGGTGACATGGTGTATCTAAAAGTCCAACCATACAGACAGAATGCTTTTGGCCTAAGAGGATCTCTCAAACTCAGATCCAAATTCTATGGACCTTTCAAAGTGCTACAAAAGGTGGGGAATGTATCATACAAACTCCATCTTCCAGACGAGGCTGATATTCATCCGGTGTTTCATGTCAGCCAATTGAAGAAGCATATTGGACATCGTGCGGTTCCTTTGCCCCATGTTCCTCTGGTCACTCCGGAAGGGTATGTTAAGACCTACCCAGTAGCGGTCCTCGACAGGCGCATCATACAACGAAACAAGCAACCGGTCGGCCAATGTTTGGTTCAATGGGAGAGTTTAGCTCCAGACGATGCTACATGGGAAGATGCTACTTTTCTTAACAACCATTTTCCAGGTCATCGGCTCTTTCACCTTGAGGACAAGGCGATTCTCAAGAGGGCGGCATTGTCAGGGCCACGACCCCGCCTGACAGGAGCTACCGAACTGAAGAAGGAGCGAGCCACACTGAAGAGAAGACAGCGATCTCAAGTTCAGAAGAAGGACGGTCCAGATCTCGCGGTAACGTTTCAAGACAGCATGGACGGTCCAGATCCGTAGGAGAGCAAGTTACCCCTGTTCCTCGTCAAGCTGCTGTCATTCTTGGGTTTTAACCCTCTGTAACGCTCTGGTGACAAACTTGTAATATAAGCCCGTCGCACCGGCGAGGAGGAGGATAGATATATCTCATTCGCATCTCTCTAGTCTAGACTTAGGGTTCGTACTTACTTGTACCCAGACTCCCCCCCAATTCGGGGTATCTACCAGTAAAATTCCCTGATTCGAGACAACTCCGTCCAAATTCGTAGCTCTGGTTCGATTGATCATCACCAAGGCCTCACAGCGCCGCCGCGCCGCCTCCACCATTATCGCAGGTACCTTCCCCACTTTCTCCCTCTTCCCTCCCTGCTCCCTTCCCATAGGGTTCAAATTGATGGATTTCTATTTCGGTACTAGTTTGGTTCAGCTTGCTGCTAGGCATATGGTGTGACTGTGAATTCTGGCCCGAAAGATGATTTTGATAATCCAAGATTTAATGTAATTTCACAGGGTGTGTTCTTGTCAAGTGACATATCTCGTGTTCTGAATTTTTTCTGACACTATAACCTTGGATGGATCATGGAGGGAGCTTTGTACCAGAATAAAATGTCAAATAGAGACCCCAAGTACATACCAATAAGCGTGAGCGCACGGTCGGATTGCGCCGTGCCAATGAGCTATGACGTGCCGCTTCTCGGGGCGCAAGAGGCCACGCGGCCGGGGAAGGCGCCGCACGGCGGGGGGCAAGACGACGGCAAGGCCAGCTTCGTGCGAACTTGCCTCAACGGCACCAACGGCTTGGCAGGTGTGCACGCAAATTTCTGTTCGCACAGACATGGTGTTAATTCTCTTGGTTTCGCTTTTGCGCCTTGTTTTGGTTCACACCGTGCGACACCATGGCTTAGGTGTTGGGCTGCTGTCGATGCCGTACGCGCTCGCGGAGGGGGGATGGCTGAGCCTGGCGCTGCTCGCCGCCGTGGCCGCCACCTGCTGGTACACGGGCCTCCTCCTCGGGCGTTGCATGGCCGCTGACCAGGCAATCCGGACGTACCCGGACATCGGCGAGCGCGCCTTCGGCAGCCGGGGACGCCTGGTCGTGTCCGTCTTCATGTACGCCGAGCTCTACCTCGTCGCAATTGGCTTCCTCATCCTCGACGGCGACAACCTCGACAAGCTTTTCCCCGGCGCCAGCGTTCGCCTGGGGCCCGTGTCGCTTGTGGGGAAACAGCTGTTCGTCGTGCTGGTGGCGCTCATGGTCGCGCCCACGACGTGGCTGCGCAGTCTGGGCGTGCTCGCCTACGTCTCCACAGCAGGCGTGTTCGCGTCGGTCGCCATCGTCCTCAGCGTGCTCTGGGCCGCGGCCGTCGACGGCGTCGGGTTCTCTGGGCGAGGCACTACTACGCCATTACGGCTCACCGGCCTCCCCACCGCTCTCGGCCTCTACACCTTCTGCTACTGCACCCACGCGGTGTTCCCGACGCTGTACACATCCATGAAGCAAAAATCTCAGTTCCCAAAGGTAACAACAATTTAGTATTCCCGCGCCAAATCGATCTGCTGTTGAAGATGGATAGTCATAATATTCCTAAGATATGCCAAACGTACATACTAACTTCTCTTCCTAATTAATCAGATGCTAGCGATATGCTTCGTGCTGTGCACGCTCAACTACGGCTCAATGGCCGTGCTGGGGTACCTCATGTACGGCGACAGCGTGCAATCCCAGGTGACGCTGAACCTACCGGCGGCAAGGCTCAGCTCCAAGATCGCCATATACACGACGGTGGTCATGCCCTTCTCGAAGTATGCGCTGGTGGTCACGCCGATCGCGGTGGCCATCGAGGAGAGGTTTCGTGGCGTGGTAGGCGAGGGAGCCGCGGCCTCCGTGGCGGTGAGGACGCTGCTGGTGCTGAGCACGGTGCTCGTCGCTATCGCGCTGCCCTTCTTCGGGTACCTCATGGCGCTGGTGGGTTCCCTGCTCAGCGTGTGCGCGTGCATGCTGCTGCCGTGCCTCTGCTATGTCAGGATCTTCGGAGCCCCATCTCTCACGGCTTCGGAGACTGCGGCGATCATCGGAATACTGCTGTTGGGCTTGCTGGTGGCTATAACAGGGACGTACTCTTCTCTTGTGCAAATTATCCACGAGTTGCAACTGGGAGTGTAAAATGTCCAATTCTTTTCTTTAGCTTATCTTTTAGATGAACTGGTTAAATGATATATGCAATTTAATAGTATCAGCGAGGCCTCCATATGCTCTGAATCGTGTTTCTTGTTTCAGCAGCCCAGCGCATTTCGCAAAAAAAAAAAAAAAATCATAAGAAGAAATGAATTAGTCACATTGGTATTACCCTCAAAGAAGACTAAATAAATATAATGATAACTAAATCAATTAAAATAATAAATCTTTATATGAAACAATGAATTAGCGGTATTGGTATTACACTTTAAGAAGAAAGAAAAGAAAACTTGCACACAACTTTACACTGAAATTGCACTTTTTTAAGTATACAAAAAATAATCATGAATAGTATAATTTTCGCATACATTTTATGGTATTTGTGTGTATATATTTTAGATTCACCCAACACCCCCCCCCCACCCCCCCCCCCCCCCCCCCACACACACAAACCAACTAATAAAGAAAAAGAAAAAGAAAAGCAAAAGCAAATAAGAACATAAAAGTAAAAATGAACAAAGGGGGAGAGTGGAGGAGGGCTGGGGCACACATGTAATGGACTTTAGACCATTTAGGAATTGACTGACCCAAATATGTGGTCAGTAAAAAAAGAAGACCAAAACAACTCATACAATAAAGCAAAAGAGCACGAATCTTAAAGCAGAATCAACAAACTTGACTGACCCCTAATTAATTTACAAATGACTTACATATAGCCAAAGTAATTGACGAAAGTTAATTAATTTGCCGGAAGGCTAACATGTTTAAAGGCCGAAAGGTGATTAGCATTTGGCAAAAACATGTTTACAAATGACCATCACTCCACTCAAGCAGTAGCCGTATGCATTCGACGGAAGGTGTACTCTTTGGCAAGGTGATTAGCAGCCCATGGTGGAAGCCATTGCTAACATCTAGCGTGCGTGGTGGCAAGGAAGGAGGCATTGAAAAGACTGGACCATACACATTAATTAGTACTCCCTCCGTCCTAAAATTCTTGTTTTAAATTTATCTAGATACGGGTGTGTCTAATACTAAAATGTGACTTGATACAACTGTATTTAGACAATTCTAAGACAAAATTTTTGGGATGGAGGGAGTACAAGAAATAGGCTTTTGGGAAGCGACTAGTCGCTTCTGGCAAAGCTTAACAAAGGACGAGCACTATATAGAGACAACAACTACCAATCATGAGCGATAGTGAAACCGTCGGAGGCAGAAGCTGTCTTTGACGGGCGAAGGCGAGCCGATACGATAGGCGGGCGAAGTGAGCGAGACCAAGACGTGGAGTGGCAAAGAGGGGCCTACTATATGTATACGTGATTAGTAAGCGGTTCAAGACATCGAACGAAAGTTTATGTTAGGTGGGGATAAGGGCGTGGCGACTCGCGGGTGACGACCGCGCGACGGCCGGTGGCCTTCCTTGCCGGCGCTCCCGCCGGCCCCCCGTCAAGCTCGGCCCCCTCGCCCCGGCCTCCTCGCGGTGCCTCCATGGGGACCCCCTCCCCTCCGCCTTTGGTGCTCGCCTCCGCCCCCCGAATCGACCTCCTCGACCGCGAGCGTTGGGCTGATTGGGCGACGGAGGAGGACCTGGCCGACGCGGCTGCGGCTACGGCGGGTCTCCTTCCGCGAGGCCGCCGTTTTGGTGATCGCCTAGCTGAGCTCGTCTCCGGTGAGTTGTCGCCCCTCCCCCGTCCGAGCGCCCCCTTCCCTTCGCAGGTGCCACCCCGCCCCTCCCATTCCCCACCTTCCCCGTCACCGCCACGGTCCGGCCCTCCGGTCGGTCGGCGCGGTCGCGGGGCCCGAGCCCGTGCTTGGGGGATGGTCGGGAGGGCAGACCTCGGTCGTGCGGTGGTTTCATGGCGCCGGGATGCCCCCTCGTCATCAAGCTCGCGCTCCCCGCTTCCTCCGGTGGCCTCCTCTGCTTCGGTGACGGCTGCAGTCTCGCGCGGCTTGCCCAAATTCCGTGCCTTTCGCCCATCTCCGGATCCGGCCTACCCGACCGCCGACGCCCAGCGGGCGGTGCTGGCGCCGCGCCGCTACCCCATGGCCGTACGAGGGGAAACCATTCCCTCCCACAACGATCCGTCGCGTAATGGGCTGGGCCGCCTGGAGCGCCTTGGGCCTCTGGTGTCGGGGGGCTTTCCTCCTCTGGGCCGTGGAGTGGGCCTGGGCCTCGCCTCGTCTCCTCCTGGAGGCCTGGTAGACCGGGCTCCAGGGACCGAGTCATCCTCGTCTCTAGGGCAAGTGCGCTCCCCTGCCCTGCATTCCTCCCTCCTCCCCGCACCTTCCCATCTTGCGCCGCCCCCGGTTCCCTCCACCCTCCCTGCCCCGTCTGTGCTCTCCGTCCGGCCCCCGATGCCGCGCGATGTGGAAGATGGGGCTCTGCGCCCGAAGCGCCGTGCTGACAAACCGGCGGACCGTCGCCCGACCGACTCATGGCGCCCCTCCCCGGAGGCCTCGCGGAGGGAATCCGAGCTCCGCTCCGAGCTCGTGTCCCGAGGCTCTGCCCCGACCTCGGACCCCTCCGGGCGGGAGGACCGGCCGCGTGACCGCTCGCCGGACCACTGGCGGAGCCGTGGGCATGAGCGGGACCGCCGTTCCCCTCCTCGTCGCTCCCCTCCCCGCCGGTCGCGGTCCCCGGCTCGCTCTGGTCGCGCGGAGCAGTCCCCACCTCGCCGGTACAATCCTCCACAGCGTCAGCCGCAGTTCCCTTCCCCGGGTCCCGGAGCCCCCAACCCCCGGGGCGCTTTCGCGAAGAAGAAGAAGAAGAAGGCTGGCCAGCGGTTCGGTGGTGGAGCTGGCCAAGCCTCTTCCGTCACCCACCCGACGCCGGCCCATCCGGCTTCTCCGGCAAAGACCACCTCCAGCGCCATTTGCTTCAACTGTGGCAAGGAGGGCCACTGCCAGACCGACTGCAAGGTTCCTCCGGCTTGTTTCAAGTGCAAGAGCACGGACCACCCCGCGATTCTCTGCCCGCTTCAGCCGAAGGAGGGGGAGCTGATGCTCTACGTCCATGCTTTGGACGATTTTGGATTCTGCCAGATGGATTTGCCCGCGGTCGCGGTCGTGCCATCCCTGACCGCTCTCATCTCGGTCCTGGAAGGCCGGTCGGCTTCCTCGGCTATCATCACGGAGGAGCTCCGTCACCTCTTCCGCCCTGATTGGGACTGGGAGGTTGCGCCGATCTCTGATCATGAGTTTACCGCGGTGTTTCCGGACCCTGTTAGCCTGCGCTACGGCACTCACAGTGATCAGCTCACTTTAGCTCTCAGCAAGCTCACCGTCAGCATCTCGGTGCCACTGGTGGACCCTATGGCGGTGGCCTGTCTTTCGACGGTGTGGATTCAAATCCGTGGGCTACCGTCGATTGCAAGAAGGAGCGCGCCATTCGGAACATGTCCCGTCTCCTTGGCAAGATAGTGGAGGTGGATGGCCCCTCCCTCGTCCGTGGACCGGCTGTTCGTGTCAAGATCAAGACTCCTGACTCGACCAAGCTACAGACAACTGTCCATTTGTTCTTTGGAGATGCTGGATATGACCTCAAGATCTTGGTGGAGGGGGGAGCTTTGGGCTCTTCCCAACCAGCGACGGATGACGCGCCTCCCGGGTCCAATGGCGACTTGGGTGGTGACCCACACTCCCACGGTGGTGGTCGGTCACCGCACAGGCGCAACCGCTCCCCAAGCTCCAGCGGGGAGGATGAAGATTCCCCAGAGCCACACGCGCCGCCCCTACCAATGGAAAAGACAACATCCAAAGAGCTCTCTCTGAACCATGATGCTTCGGCCCAAGATCCGATGGAGGATGAGGATGCTCGTGCTCTCAATGAAATGCTCGAAGCTGACTCGCCGCTTCGCCCTCACGTGGCCTTTTCCCTGCTCCTTGGCACTCCCATGGCTGCTTTGGAGTCTGAGACGATCAGTGGTACTAGTGACGTCAGCTTGGAGGTCTGTCCCCCCTCCTCCCCACGTATGGACTCACCCCCCATCGCCCGGGCGGCATCGCCTCCATCTTCGCCGCGGGCTGGGTCGGGGGAGATCTCCCCGGTGGTCGGGACTGGGTAGGTCCGCCCTCCGGGGCCTCCTTGTCCTCCGAAGGGCAAGGGCAGACAGCGTTCAGCGTCCTCTTCGGCGACGATCACTCGGAAGAGCGCGCGGATCGACTTGGCTGCGCGTGCATCTGGTGCCTCCCCCAGTGCAGTCGAGAAGGCCGCTCACCGGGCTGCAGTCCGCAACTTGGACTCAGGTCCGTCCCAACCCCCTCCCCCCCTGTGCTTTCGGCTGTTGATTGCTTACTTATGGATGATACATCTGATGGGGGGATCCCGACTGAGGAGGAACCGATGGATTCCTTCTCAGCGCTTGCGGCCGTTCCCTTAGGCCATCTGGCCCTTCTGGCTAATGACTCTGCGATTGTCTTCCGCGGTGAGAAGGGCCCTGCCCTTGAACAGATCGCGGCCATCAAGGCTAAAGAGATTATTGACGGCCACCTTGCAGCCGCTAGGGCTCGCGAGGCTGCCACGGCTGAGGCTACCGTGACCCCCAGCACTCAGCCCGTGGGGAGGGGCGATACACCGGCTGCTTCCCTGGTAGAGGTTCGGGGCCGTACTCATTCTCGCACGGCTCAACTTCGTCGGGCGCTGAGCGCATCCATTGCGGTGGGGTCCAGCGTGGACCCCCTAGAGGAGTAGTATGCGTGCACTTTTCTGGAATCTCCGCGGGTTCGGCCATGATGGCCGGCGACGCCAATTAGTGGACTACATGCGCGAGGAGAATATTGATATAGTGGCGATCCAAGAAACGATGAGGACCGAGTTTTCTCTCTCGGAACTCGATCGATTGAGCAGACATTTGTTTGCATGGCACTGGTTGCCATCTAGTGGAGTGGCGGGACACTCCGGTGGCATCCTTCTCGGGGTGAAGGACGCCACCTTTGAGGTTGGCTCCATGGACCGCGGAGATTTCTTCGTGAGTATGGAAGTTTGGGAGAGGGCAGTTTACTTCAAATGGGAAGTGATTGTCGTTTATGGCCCGACGGACCATAGTCGCTCCACCGCGTTCCTTGCTGAGTTGCACGCCAAGATTAGGGCGGCCACTCTCCCAGTGATCATTGGGGGTGACTTCAATCTTCTCCGCTCCGTAGCGGACAAGAATAATGGTCGGGTTGACCAGTCAGGCATGCAATGTTTTAATGACTGGATTGCCGACCTCGAGCTTCGGGAGCTTGATCGGGTCGGAGCCCGTTTCACCTGGACTAATAAACAGGTGAATCCGACCCGAAGTGTTCTGGACCGGGTATTTGTATCCCTTGAATGGGAACTTCGATTCCCCTACTCTCCAAGCCATCACTAGGATTGGATTCGACCATGTACCCATCCTACTATCTTCCATGGATGAGCATCCCCGACCGCCCCCTCGCTTTCGGTTTGAGGCGTTCTGGCTTCGCCATCCGGGATTCACTGCGGCCGTTCGAGACCATTGGACTGCGGCCCGTGCTGAACCTCACCGGTCTATGTCAATCATGGACGACTAGCATCACTTGGCCAAATGATCCCGACAATTTATGAAAGGCTGGGGCGCAAATATCGGACGGGACCTACGGGTCCAGAAGCAGGCTCTGCTTATGGAGATCAGGGCACTTGACATTCGGGCTGACGACCCAGGTCTGTCCTCGGAGGAGTGGTCCTTGAGGTATAGCTTGGAAGATACCCTCACAGACATCTATGCCAAAGAGGAAGAATACTGGCGCCAGTGCGGCTCTTTTAATTGGATCCTGTTTGGCGATGCCAACACGGCTTATTTTTAGGCCATTGCCAATGGCCGTAGGCGACGATGCACCATCCCCATTCTTTGGGATGGGGACCGGTTATTACAGGACCCGGACAAGATCCGGGCTCATGTCGATGGGTTCTACAAAACTCTATTTTCCGCTCGGCCACGAGGGGGCCTCGCTCTAGCTAAGAACTTTTGGGATGAGCATCTCCGCGTCTCCCCCGAAGAGAACCAAGACCTCCTTAACCCCTTTGAAGAATCTGAGCTGGAGGCCATCGTCAAGTCCATGAACTCGGCCTCTGCTCCGGGTCCGGATGGTCTCCCGGTCCGGTTTTTCCAAACTTTCTGGACCACCATCAAGGGCGAGATTATGGCGTTATTCTAGGAGTTTTCGCGGGGGACCCTTGATGTATCCCGCCTGAACTATGGGATCATATCTCTAATCCCCAAGGTCCAGGGGGCTTCGGATATTCGATAGTTTCGCCCAATCACGGTGATTAACGTGATATTTAGGATTTTAGCCAAGGGGTACGCCACTAGGGCGGCCCTGCTGGCACCTAGGATCCACCACCCGAACCAATCGGTGTTCACTAAGGGCCGATTCATTCTCGACGGGGTTTTGGTGCTTCATGAACTCCTCCATGAGGTCAAGAGAAAACACCTCCGGGCTGTTTTCTTCAAGATTGATTTCCATAAGGCCTATGATATGGTCCACTGGTTCTTTCTCCGTGAGGTCATGGAGAAGCGTTGGTTTGACCCATATTGGATAGCTCGGGTGATGCAGTTGGTTATGTCTGGCCGTACTGCTGTCAACATCAACGGGGAAGTTGGCTCCTACTTCCCCACCGCCCAGGGGGTGCGCCAAGGCGACCCCCTGTCCCCCTTCCTGTTCAACCTGATTGTGGATGCTCTTGCCACAATCTTGGACAAGGCACGGCGGGCTGGGCATATCAAGGGGATCTGCCCGCACCTAGTCGGTGACGGGGGTATTACTCATCTCCAATATGCGGATGACACCATCCTCATGGTTGAAGGCTCGGACACTGACATCCAAAATCTGAAGTTTCTACTTTTGTGTTTTCAAGAGATGTCGGGCCTCACAATAAACTTTGCCAAAAGCGAAGTAATGGTGCTAGGCTACTTAGGGGAAGAATCCCGGCGCATAGCCAATATGCTGAACTGCCGTCTTGGCTCGTTTCCGACCACCTACCTTGGCCTCCCGATTAGCTATTCCCGCCTCCAGGCAAAGGACCTTCGCCCCACGGTGTCCAAGCTCCAACACAGGGTCGAGCCATGGCAGGGGAGGTGGCTATCCAAGGCGGCCCGGGTCGTGTTGATGAACTCCTCCTTGGTTAGCCTGCTTATGTACTTGATGGGATTCTATAGTCTGCATGAATCCCTTTATCAGGAAATCACCAAATACTTGTCTCGGTTCTTCTGGGCGGGACCAGATAATAGACAAAAGTATCACATGGTAAAATGGTCTGAGGTGTGCAAGCCAAAGGACCGAGGCGGCTTGGGAGTCATCTCGTCTAAGCGGATGAACATAGCCTTACTCTCCAAATGGTTGTGGCGCATTGAGACGGGTGATGGAGGCTTATGGCTCCAGATCGTCCGCGCAAAGTACTTGCGTGGACAGCCTCTGGCCTTCGCCTCCCGGACGGGTGGCTCCCAGTTTTGGCAGGCAGTCATCCAGCTTATGCCGGTCCTACAGATTGGAACATCCATCGGTGGGGACAGGCACCAACACCCTGTTCTGGCTTGACCGTTGGTCGGGTGACCGACCATTTGCCCAATGTTTCAATGCGCTCTTCTCCATCTGTGTCCGACCGCATCTATCCGTGCATGCGGCCCTCACTGACCTCGGGGCTATAGCTTTCCGCCGTACTTTTGGACCGTTAGAACGGGACCAATGGGACGAATGCTCCAATGCATTGCTCTTCACCCTCCCTCCACGGAGGATGATTCATTATCTTGGTCCCTCGAACCAAGTGGGAGGTTTTCTACCAAGTCCTTATACCACGCCATGCTAGCTACCCCGGGCCCAACCGAAATGACCCTTCTTTGGGAGATTAAGCTGCCGTTAAAGATTCGCATCTTTCTATGGCAATGGGTGCGAGGCCGTTTACCCTCGGGTACGGAAGTTAGAAAACTGAATGGTCCCGGGGATGGTTTATGCCCCCTATGTGGCGTACCGGAAGACTCCAACCATATCTTCTTTCGGTGCCCGTCTGCAGTCCTCCTCTGGAGCTGCATCAGGGAGGTGATTCGCGGTGATTGGAACCATGATAACCTCCCCGATCTATTTCAGGCGGTCCTAAGCCGAGAGGCCAGGACGCGCCCTAGCCTGTGGGTAGTAGTGGGGGCGATAGCATGGACTCTGTGGACGGCTCACAATAAACTCATGATTGAGCATGTGAATCCAACTCGTGCGACTGACTCTATCTACAAACTGTGTGGCTTCTTACAGCTATGGAGACCGCTCAACAAGCGGTGTGATCAGGACTTCACCGACAGGATCATCTCGGTCTTACGCACCACCGCTGGAGCATTGGCGCCACCGCTCCCGCCTCCACCACCTGAGCCGGACTAGTTAGACTATGATCCTTATTTTGGGGTTGTTTGGCTGTGCCCCCAGCGCTCCGTCCTATGTTGTACCTCTGTTATGCCCTTGTGGTAACCTCTTTTTTGTTTCCTTGGCTGGACCTTTGGTTGGCCGCGATTGTCGGATATTGTTGTGGTGGTTGCTTTATAATCTAAAGCGGGGGAAAACCCTATTTCGTGAGATCAAGTGAACTAACGATCAGTGTGTCCATGGGGAATGTCATTCTTAGTTGGCAGAAGGCCATTGCAGGCCACGACAGAAGGTCGTTAATCGATTGTATACTGGTGATTACATGCTAATTTTTTATGTAATGACAAAAGACTATTGCTATTTGGCGTAAGGTCACTTTTTATTGAAGTTAATAGTGGAGGACATTTAAGGTATACGTTTGGATGACCGGCGTTCGTATCGATGTCCATGGATGCGTCTGGACGTATCAACAGATGGATAACATATCTTTTCTGAGGGTCACCATTGTAGAAGCCCTTCTAGTTTACTTAGGTTCGTCGAACAATAAGGTTGTGACTGATGTTAAAAAAAAGAACAATAAGGTTGTGGGCGGTAAGGTTTGTCGTAAGAATAACATTGTGCACCGTGGTTTTGAAAGCAAACCGAAAAGATCTCATGGCGAAATCACTATTTAAGGAGTACTCTTTGTGGAGATCACTCCAACTCCAAGCAACCTGGAAGTATTCCCTTTTTTCGTAGATCCGTTTATTCAAAACGTTTTATCTCTTAAATCATGCGTCTAAATCTCGAACCGCTTTTGCCGTTGGATTCCTCGCGTCGAGATCTTCAAAACTAGATCCCATGTTGATAGGTTTTGACGAATTTTTTTTTCACGAAAAAACCCGACGAAAAAACCGATGAAAAAACCGAACCGGAAACACGGGGTTTTTTCTTTTCTGAAAGAGGCACGCCCGTGCCTCTGACGAAATCACAACCGTGCATCTCGCGGAAGCAAAACCGTGCCTCTCGCGAAAAAAAACTGAAAACGCGTTATTTTTCCTTTCCGTGAAAGCACAACCGTGCCTCTCGCGGAAGCAAAATGGTGCCTCTCGCGAAAGAAAAAAAAACAGAAAACATGTTTTTTTCCGTTTTCGAGGAGGCACGGCCGTGACTCTCGCGAAAGGAAAAAAACAGAAAACACGTTTTTTTTCGTTTGCAAGAGGCACGGCCGTGCCTCTCGCGGAAGTTCAACCATGCCTCTCGCGAAAACAAAACCGTGACTCTCGCGAAAAAAATGCATTTTTTTGCGCAAATTTTTTTCCCCAATTTTTTTTGGTCGAAAAGCTAGGGAAGACCGATGGAAAACCAAAACGTCAAAAAAAACCCCAAAAAATCATTTAAAAAGCCAAAAACGCGTGCGGAAAAATAAAAATAAAATTCGAAGGAAGCACCCAGAGCGCGACACGTGATGAATGGCTGAGAGCGCGTCAAGTGGCGTTGATTGTTGCGAGGCTTCCGAAAGAGCGCTTGTTGATTAGTTGCTCTCATCTCATGGATCCCATTTCTTCATCTGGCCGGCGTGGGACACCGTGGGATCCCGTTTCTTCAGGTGGCCAGCCAGGCCCAAGGCCCACCCCGTGATTCTGAAATGACTTGTTGGAAACAGGTGAAAGCTTTTCTTTTTGTCTAAAAAAAAGGTGAAAGTCTTTTTTTTTTCCCTACAGCCGGCTCACTCAACGTTAGGATTTCGGCCGTCCTGCTTCCGCCGCTGATAGTGGTCGGGTATTATTTTTTCTTTTTGCCTATCTTCACATCAGTGCACCGCTCCCAGAGGACCGGTGCGAAGTTAAGATCCGTATTCCAAACTGATGCCATCCATCGGAGTGGCTAGCATAGAAGATTGCAGGAGAGCGGCGAACGCATACGACGAACCCCTTTCCTTTTGACCCGTGCGGTACTTTTATACTCCGGCTAAAAAATTATTACTGTACTTGGTCTTGTGCCGGAGTACACATTTCGGTTTCAGGTCGCGGTCGGGCGCCGTGCGCGGCTGAATAAACAAGGGTTCCAGAGGACCGGACACGATATGACGCGGACAAAAACCTCAGTGGCGGCGGTGGGGCGATCAAGACGAAATACACGGTGGCCGTGACTCGATCGTCCCACCAACGGCCGATCGTCGCGCACATGGCTACAACCTTTCTGAACGGCAAGGACGAGTTGGCCACGATGTGCCATCGCGGCTCCTAGTGTACTCCTACGTTATCTCTCTCTTTCTCTCTCTCTCTCTCTCTCTCTGAGAGGGATGTTTTCGACGTGTACTCGTGTGGTGAACCGCTTTTTGTTTTTTTGTTTTATGTATATAATAGAGGCAAGATCCAATGGGAGGTAAATCCTCGTGGATGAGATTGACGAACTGTATGTTAGTTTCATATATACTGTGAAAACATTTGACTTTGTCCCCTTGACGGAAGCGGTCTCTTGGAGGTATTCTACTGGCATTTCTTGCCTAGAAGAAGGGTGGTTGGTATTAATAAAAGCTCATCATGCATCCAGGGAGATATTAGTGGTGCCACATTGCTGGTTACATGCACGTATCCGGGGAGATACTGTCCATGATTGGAGTAATAGGCTGAAACCATGGAGCAACCTACGTAAGCTAGGAAGGTGACGGCTCCCTCCCTGCTACGTAAGCGACGAAGCACCGATACGTCAAAAGTTGGAGTATCCACGTACCGCACGTCCCCGATACACCGATACACATGATACGGCCGCGATACTCGTATCCCAGGCGTATCATGATTTCTGATTAAAAAGAAAAAGAAAAAAATGACGATACGCTGGGGACACGCTCGGGATACGGCAGGACAGGGCCATGCAGCTCGAGCCCATTAGAGGCCCAGGTATACGCCTAACCCCAACTCTCTCGCTCTCTGTTCGACCTCACGATTGGATCGAGTGCGTCGACGAGCACGCTGCCGCCGCCGTCGCCTGGACTGGCTCGTCGCCGCCGCACTGTCAAATGTCAACTAGTTGCGCAGACGCCTCGAGTGACCTCTTCCCCGCCGACGTGGCAAGAGTGAGGTAATTGATTCTTGCTGTGTGTGTGCTTGCCGTATGTGCTTGGCTGCTTGCTGGCATGTGTGCGGCGTATGTGCTTGGTGCTTGCTGATGTTGCTGCTACTGCCTACTGGCACGGAAGAAAAGAGGCTTGGAGGCAATCAGGCAACTAATGGGGTGGTATTTTGATCTCAGCTCACACATTTTGTTATGCGTGTTTTTTGTTACATTTCATTTTATTAATTATTCATATATATATACTCGCCGTATCACATATTGCTGTTTTTAGAAATTGGCATATCCCGTATCGCCGTATTTCGCATCGTCGTATCCGTGTCGCCGTATCGATGCAACGTAGCGTAAGCCATGGAGTAACAGGCTGGTCACACGGGAGATTTGTCGTTCGTTCACTTATCGCATCGGTGCGTTCCTGTCGTTGGTTGATCGTATACAACATGAATTCCGGGTCTTGGGCAGGGCGACACGCCGGCACCGGCGAGTACGGGAGCTACAGCGTGTGAACGAAGATGACTTGGTGTCTCGGACTCGTGGTGATCCGAAGAAACATGTGCATGCGATTGTGCGCAAACATTTGCGATTGGCGGCTTATCGAGCAATACAGGGAAGCTGGAAACGCTCCTGGTCACGTAGCTATTTTGAATGATTTGAAGATTGCTCACCACGCCCGCCTTCCGGTCCTGGTCGTGGTCACGTAGTTATAGTGACATGACTAATGACTTCTGCTTTTCCTTAGTCGCAAATAACAGAGAGCTTTATACACGTTCACCACGTGCTAACGTGCCGTTAGACGAGCTTGGCCACACACGAGGCACTACTCCCTGTGCCGCGGTGGCGACATATGCGTATACAGAAGTAGCTCAGTGGTGCGCACTAATATTCGCACGTGAGCGCTAGCCGCGGCCTTCATGCAACCTACTCCGGTAGTAGGAGTAGTATTTAATCAAGGAGAGGGGCCAGTTTCCGGGCGTCTGTACTTTTTTATCAAGCAATAATGAGAGCTTTTATTCAAACGCATTCGCTGGATCGTCAGCCAACAGTCTGCTCACCAGGAAGCTAGGGGTCCAGTGGCGGAGCTAGCACATGATCATTGGGGGGGCCAACGGCAAAATATGGGTTTATGAAGAGGCAAAACTCCCTATTTTTTCCAATCTATGCCATCACAAAAAAAAATCTTCATAGAAGATCCCAGGCTTGGGGGGCCACAGCCCCCCAGCTATACACATAGCTCCGCCAGTGTAGGGGTCTCTTCCAGCCAACTTTCAGTCATACTCAGTGTGCAAGCACGCTTGGCAAAGAGATGAGCTGGATAGTTTGCTGACCGGATTACATAATGAATATCAAAGGAAGAAAAAACATCAACTAGCTCTCCTATTTCAAAAAACAAAGGTGCCACAACTGAATAGGTGTTGTGACGATTTTTCCAGAGTTCCAAAACCTCCAGGCAGTCTGTTTCGATGATCACCTCCTGAAAGCCTCTGAGCTTCGCAAAGCGCACGCCTTTCCGAACAGACATGGCTTCAGCCATAAGAGGATCCGTGACACCCACAAGGGGTTTGCTCCAAGCTCCCGAGAGACGACCTACTGAGCGAGCCACCCCTCCCGCTCTACCGTTGCCACCATCGAAATGAATTGCTGCATCGGTATTTATTTTGCGAAGAGCTAGGTTGTGGCAACGGTGGAGCGGGAGGGGTTTATTGAAGGAAATATGCCCTAGAGGCAATAATAAAGTTATTATTTATTTCCTCATATCATGATAAATGTTTATTATTCATGCTAGAATTGTATTAACCGGAAACATGATACATGTGTGAATACATAGACAAACATATAATCACTAGTATGCCTCTACTTGACTAGCTCATTAATCAAAGATGGTTATGTTTCCTAACCATAGACATGTGTTGTCATTTGATTAGTGGGATCACATCATTAGGAGAATGATGTGATTGACATGACCCATTCCGTTAGCCTAGCACTTGATCGTTTAGTATATTGCTATTGCTTTCTTCATGACTTATACATGTTCCTGTAACTATGAGATTACGCAACTTCCGTTTACCGGAGGAACACTTTGGGTGCTACCAAACGTCACAACGTAACTGGGTGATTATAAAGGAGTACTACAGGTGTCTCCGAAGGTACATGTTGAGTTGGCGTATTTCGAGATTAGGTTTTGTCACTCCGATTGTCGGAGAGGTATCTCTAGGCCCTCTCGGTAATGCACATCACAATAAGCCTTGCAAGCAATGTGACCAATGAGTTGGTTACGAGATGATGCATTACAGAACGAGTAAAGAGACTTGCCGGTAACGAGATTCAACTAGGTATTGGATACCGACGATCGAATCTCGGGCAAGTAACATACCGATGACAAAGGGAACACCGTATGTTGTTGTGCGGTTTGACCGATAAAGATCTTCGTAGAATATGTAGGAACCAATATGGGCATCCAGGTCCCGCTATTGGTTATTGACCGAGAATGGTTCTAGGTCATGTCTACATAGTTCTCGAACCCGTAGGGTCCGCACGCTTAACGTTACGATGACAGTTTTATTATGAGTTTATAAGTTTTGATGTACCGAAGTTTGTTCGGAGTCCCGGATGTGATCACGGACATAACGAGGAGTCTCGAAATGGTCGAGACATAAAGATTGATATATTGGAAGCCTATATTTGGACATCGGAATCGTTCCGGGTGAAATCGGCATTTTACTGGAGTACCGGGAGGTTACCGGAACCCCCCGGGGGGTTATTGGGCCTACATGGGCCTCGAGGGAGAAGAGGGAAGGAACCAGGAGGGGGCCGCGCGCCCCTCCCCTTCCTAGTCCGAATAGGACAAGGGAAGGGGGGCGGCGCCCCCCTTTCCTTCCTCCCTTCCTCCTCCTTCCCCCCTTCTCCTACTCCTACTTGGAAAGAAGGGAGTCCTACTCCCGGTGGGAGTAGGACAACCCCTTGGCGCGCCCTCCTTGGCCGGCCGCCTCCTCCCCCCTGGCTCCTTTATATACGGGGGCGGGGGGCACCCCATAGACACACAAGTTGATCTACGGATCGTTCCTTAGCCGTGTGCGGTGCCCCCTTCCACCATATTCCACCTTGGTCATATCGTCGCGAAGCTTAGGCGAAGCCCTGCGCCGGTAGAACATCAACATCGTCACCACGCCGTCGTGCTGACGGAACTCATCTTCGGAGCTTTGCTGGATCGGAGGCCGGAGATCGTCATCGAGCTGAACGTGTGCTGAACTCGGAGGCCCCGTACGTTCGGAGCTTGGATCGGTCGAATCGTGAAGACGTACGACTACATCAACCGCGTTGTCATAACGCTTCCGCTAACGATCTACGAGGGTACGTGGACATACACTCTCCCCTCTCGTTGCTATGCCATCAACATGATCTTGCGTGTGCGTAGGATTTTTTTTGAAATTACTGCGTTCCCCAACAGTGGCATCAGAGCCTAGGTTTTATGCGTTGATGTTATATGCACGAGTAGAACACAAGTGAGTTGTGGGCGATACAAGTCATACTGCTTACCAGCATGTCATACTTTGGTTCGGCGGTATTGTGAGATGAAGCGGCCCGGACCGACATTACGCGTACGCTTACGCGAGACTGGTTTCACCGTTACGAGCACTCGTGCTTAAAGGTGGCTGGCGGGTGTCTGTCTCTCTCACTTTAGCTGAATCGAGTGTGGCTACGCCCGGTCCTTGCGAAGGTTAAAACAGCACTAACTTGACGAACTATCGTTGTGGTTTTTGATGCGTAGGTAAGAACGGTTCTTGCTAAGCCCGTAGCAGCCACGTAAAATTTGCAACAACAAAGTAGAGGACGTCTAACTTGTTTTTGCAGGGCATGTTGTGATGTGATATGGTCAAGACGTGATGCTATATTTTATTGTATGAGATGATCATGTTTTGTAACCGAAGTTATCGGCAACTGGCAGGAGCCATATGGTTGTCGCTTTATTGTATGAAATGCAAACGCCCTGTAATTGCTTTACTTTATCACTAAGCGGTAGCGATAGTCGTAGAAGCAATAGATGGCGTAACGACAACGATGCTACGATGAAGATCAAGGTGTCACGCCGGTGACGATGGTGATCACGACGGTGCTTCGAAGATGGAGATCACAAGCACAAGATGATGATGGCCATATCATATCATTTATATTGATTGCATGATGTTTATCCTTTATGCATCTTATCTTGCTTTGATTGACAGTAGCATTTTAAGATGATCTCTCACTAATAATCAAGAAGTGTTCTCCCTGAGTATGCACCGTTGCGAAAGTTCTTCGTGCTGAGACACCACGTGATGATCGGGTGTGATAGGCTCTACGTTCAAATACAACGGGTGCAAAACAGTTGCACACGCGGAATACTCAGGTCATACTTGACGAGCCTAGCATATACAGATATGGCCTCGGAACACGGAGACCGAAAGGTCGAACGTGAATCATATAGTAGATATGATCAACATAGTGATGTTCACCATTGAAACTACTCCATCTCACGTGATGATCAGACATGGTTTAGTTGATTTGGATCACGTGATCACTTAGATGACTAGAGAGATGTCTGTCTAAGTGGGAGTTCTTAAGTAATATGATTAATTGAACTTAAATTTATCATGAACTTAGTACCTGATAGTATTTTGCTTGTCTATATTTGTTTGTAGATAGATGGCTCATGCTGTTGTTCCGTTGAATTTTAATGCGTTCCTTGAGAAAGCAAAGTTGAAAGATGATGGTAGCAATTACACGGACTGGGTCCGTAACCTGAGGATTATCCTCATTGCTGCACAGAAAAGTTACATCCTGGAAGCACCGCTGGGTGCCAGGCCTGCTGCTGATGCAACTGACGACGTTAAGAACGTCTGGCAGAGCAAAGCTGATGACTACTCGATAGTTCAGTGTGCCATGCTTTACGGCTTAGAACCGGGTCTTCAACGGCGTTTTGAACGTCATGGAGCATATGAGATGTTCCAGGAGTTGAAGTTAATATTTCAAGCAAATGCCCGGATTGAGAGATATGAAGTCTCCAATAAGTTCTATAGCTGCAAGATGGCTGAGAATAGTTCTGTCAGTGAATACATACTCAAAATGTCTGGGTATAATAATCACTTGATTCAACTGGGAGTTAATCTTCCTGATGATAGTGTCATTGACAGAATTCTTCAATCACTGCCACCAAGCTACAAGAGCTTTGTGATGAACTATAATATGCAAGGGATGAACAAGACTATTCCCGAGCTCTTCGCAATGCTAAAAGCCGCGGAGGTAGAAATCAAAAAGGAGCATCAAGTGTTGATGGTTAACAAGACCGCCAGTTTCAAGAAAAAGGGCAAAGGGAAGAAGAAGGGGAACTTCAAAAAGAACAGCAAGAAAGTTGCTGCTCAAGAGAAGAAACCCAAGTCTGGACCTAAGCCTGAAACTGAGTATTTCTATTGCAAGCAGACTGGACACTGGAAGCGGAACTGCCCCAAGTATTTGGCGGATAAGAAGGATGGCAAAGTGAACAAAGGTATATGTGATATACATGTTATTGATGTGTACCTTACTAATGCTCGCAGTAGCACCTGGGTATTTGATACTGGTTCTGTTGCTAATATTTGCAACTCGAAACAGGGAGTACGGATTAAGCGAAGATTGGCTAAGGACGAGGTGACGATGCGCGTGGGAAATGGTTCCAAAGTCGATGTGATCGCGGTCGGCACGCTACCTCTACATCTACCATCGGGATTAGTTTTAGACCTAAATAATTGTTATTTGGTGCCAGTGTTGAGCATGAACATTATATCTGGATCTTGTTTGATGCGAGACGGTTATTCATTTAAATCAGAGAATAATGGTTGTTCTATTTATATGAGTAATATCTTTTATGGTCATGCACCCTTGAAGAGTGGTCTATTTTTATTGAATCCTGATAGTAGTGATACACATATTCATAGTGTTGAAACCAAAAGATGCAGAGTTGATAACGATAGTGCAACTTATTTGTGGCACTGCTGTTTAGGTCATATCGGTGTAAAGCGCATGAAGAAACTCCATACTGATGGGCTTTTGGAATCACTTGATTATGAATCACTTGGTACTTGCGAACCGTGCCTCATGGGCAAGATGACTAAAACGCCGTTCTCCGAAACTATGGAGCGAGCAACTGATTTGTTGGAAATCATACATACTGATGTTTGTGGTCCAATGAATGTTGAGGCTCGCGGCGGGTATCGTTATTTTTCTCACCTTCACAGATGATTTGAGCAGATATGGGTATATCTACTTGATAAAACACAAGCCTGAAACATTTGAAAAGTTCAAAGAATTTCAGAGTGAAGTGGAAAATCATCGTAACAAGAAAATAAAATTTCTACGATCTGATCATGGAGGAGAATATTTGAGTTACGAGTTTGGCCTACACTTGAAACAATGCGGAATAGTTTCGCAACTCACGCCACCCAGAACACCACAACGAAATGGTGTGTCTGAACGTCGTAATCGTACTTTACTAGATATGGTGCGATCTATGATGTCTCTTACTGATTTACCGCTATCGTTTTTGGGTTATGCTTTAGAGACGGCCGCATTCACGTTAAATAGGGCACCATCAAAATCCGTTGAGATGACGCCTTATGAACTATGGTTTGGCAAGAAACCAAAGTTGTCGTTTCTTAAAGTTTGGGGCTGTGATGCTTATGTGAAGAAACTTCAACCAGATAAGCTCGAACCCAAATCGGAGAAATGTGTCTTCATAGGATACCCAAAAGAGACTATTAGGTACACCTTCTATGACAGGTCCGAGGGCAAGATTTTCGTTGCTAAAATCGGATCCTTTCTAGAGAAGGAGTTTCTCTCGAAAGAAGTGAGTGGGAGGAAAGTAGAACTTGATGAGATAACTGTATCTACTCCCTTATTGGAAAGTAGTTCATCACAAGAACCGGTTCCTATGACGACTACACCAATTAGTGAGGAAGCTAATGATATTGGTCATGAAACTTCAGATCAAGTTTCTACTGAACCTCGTAGGTCTACCAGAGTAAGATCCGCACTAGAGTGGTACGGTAATCCTATTCTGGAAGTCATGTTACTTGACCATGATGAACCTACGAACTATGAGAAAGCGATGATGAGCCCAGATTCCACAAAATGGCTAGAGGCCATGAAATCTGAGATGGGATCCATGTATGAGAACAAAGTATGGACTTTGGTTGACTTGCCCGATGATCGGCAAGCCATTGAGAATAAATGGATCTTTAAGAAGAAGACTGGCGCTGATGGTAATGTAACTGTCTATAAAGCTCGACTTGTTGCGAAAGGTTTTCGACAAGTTCAAGGAGTTGACTACGATGAGACTTTCTCACCCGTAGCGATGCTTAAGTCTGTCCGAATCATGTTAGCTATTGCTGCATTTCATGATTATGAAATTTGGCAAATGGATGTCAAGACTGCATTCTTGAATGGATTTCTAGAAGAAGAGTTGTATATGATGCAGCCAGAAGGTTTTGTTGATCCAAAAGGTGCTAACAAAGTGTGCAAAGCTCCAGCAATCCATTTATGGACTGGTGCAAGTATCTTGGAGTTGGAATAAACGTTTTGATAGTGTGATCAAAGCATATGGTTTTATACAGACTTTTGGAGAAGCCTGTATTTACAAGAAAGTGAGTGGGAGCTCTGTAGCATTTCTGATATTATATGTAGATGACATATTATTAATAGGAAATAATATAGAATTTCTGGATAGCATAAAGGGATACTTGAATAAAAGTTTTTCAATGAAAGACCTCGGTGAAGCTGCTTACATATTGGGCATCAAGATCTATAGAGATAGATCAAGACGCTTAATAGGACTTTCACAAAGCACATACCTTGACAAAATTTTGAAAAAGTTCAAAATGGATCAGGCAAAGAAAGGGTTCTTGCCCGTGCTACAAGGTGTGAAGTTGAGTCAAACTCAATGCCCGACCACAGCAGAAGATAGAGAGAAAATGAAAGATGTTCCCTATGCTTCAGCCATAGGCTCTATCATGTATGCAATGCTGTGTACCAGACCTGACGTATGCTTAGCAATAAGCTTGGCAGGAAGGTACCAAAGTAATCCAGGAGTGGATCACTGGACAGCGGTCAAGAACATCCTGAAATACCTAAAAAGGACTAAGGATATGTTTCTCGTATATGGAGGTGACAAAGAGCTAGTCGTAAATGGTTACGTCGATGCAAGCTTTGACACTGATCCGGACGATTCTAAATCGCAAACCGGATACGTTTTTTTATTAAATGGTGGAGCTGTAAGTTGGTGCAGTTCTAAACAAAGCGTCGTGGCGGGATCTACATGTGAAGCGGAATACATAGCTGCTTTTGAAGCAACAAATGAAGGAGTCTGGATGAAGGAGTTCATTTCCGATCTAGGTGTCATACCTAGTGCATCGGGACCAATGAAGATCTTCTGTGACAATACTGGTGCAATTGCCTTGGCAAAGGAATCCAGATTTCACAAGAGGACCAAGCACATCAAGAGACGCTTCAATTCCATTCGGGACCAAGTCTAAGTGGGAGACATAGAGATTTGCAAGATACATACGGATCTGAATGTTGCAGACCCGTTGACTAAGGCTCTCTCACGAGCAAAATATGATCAGCACCAAGACTCCATGGGTGTTAGAATCATTACTATGTAATCTAGATTATTGACTCTAGTGCAAGTGGGAGACTGAAGGAAATATGCCCTAGAGGCAATAATAAAGTTATTATTTATTTCCTCATATCATGATAAATGTTTATTATTCATGCTAGAATTGTATTAACCGGAAACATGATACATGTGTGAATACATAGACAAACATATAGTCACTAGTATGCCTCTACTTGACTAGCTCATTAATCAAAGATGGTTATGTTTCCTAACCATAGACATGTGTTGTCATTTGATTAGTGGGATCACATCATTAGGAGAATGACGTGATTGACACGACCCATTCCGTTAGCCTAGCACTTGATCGTTTAGTATATTTCTATTGCTTTCTTCATGACTTATACATGTTCCTGTAACTATGAGATTATGCAACTCCCGTTTACCGGAGGAACACTTTGGGTGCTACCAAACGTCACAACGTAACTGGGTGATTATAAAGGAGTACTATAGGTGTCTCCGAAGGTACATGTTGAGTTGGCATATTTCGAGATTAGGTTTTGTCACTCCGATTGTCGGAGAGGTATCTCTGGGCCCTCTCGGTAATGCACATCACAATAAGCCTTGCAAGCAATGTGACCAATGAGTTGGTTACGAGATGATGCATTACAGAACGAGTAAAGAGACTTGCCGGTAACGAGATTGAACTAGGTATTGGATACCGACGATCGAATCTCGGGCAAGTAACATACCGATGACAAAGGGAACAACGTATGTTGTTGTGCGGTTTGACCGATAAAGATCTTCGTAGAATATGTAGGAACCAATATGGGCATCCAGGTACCGCTATTGGTTATTGACCGAGAATGGTTCTAGGTCATGTCTACATAGTTCTCGAACCCGTAGGGTCCGCACGCTTAACGTTACGATGACAGTTTTATTATGAGTTTATAAGTTTTGATGTACCGAAGTTTGTTCGGAGTCCCGGATGTGATCACGGACATAACGAGGAGTCTCGAAATGGTCGAGACATAAAGATTGATATATTGGAAGCCTATATTTGGACATCGGAATCGTTCCGGGTGAAATCGGCATTTTACCGGAGTACCGGGAGGTTACCGGAACCCCCCGGGGGGTTATTGGGCCTACATGGGCCTCGAGGGAGAAGAGGAAAGGAACCAGGAGGGGGCCGCGTGCCCCTCCCCTTCCTAGTCCGAATAGGACAAGGGAAGGGGGGCGGCGCCCCCCTTTCCTTCCTCCCTTCCTCCTCCTTCCCCCCTTCTCCTACTCCTACTTGGAAAGAAGGGAGTCCTACTCCCGGTGGGAGTAGGACTCCCCCTTGACGCGCCCTCCTTGGCCGGCCGCCTCCTCCCCCCTGGCTCCTTTATATACGGGGGCGGGAGGCACCCCATAGACACACAAGTTGATCTACGGATCGTTCCTTAGCCGTGTGCGGTGCCTCCTTCCACCATATTCCACCTCGGTCATATCGTCGCGAAGCTTAGGCGAAGCCCTGCGCCGGTAGAACATCAACATCGTCACCACGCCGTCGTGCTGATGGAACTCATCTCCGGAGCTTTGCTGGATCGGAGGCGGGAGATCGTCATCGAGCTGAACGAGTGCTGAACTCGGAGGCCCCGTATGTTCGGAGCTTGGATCGGTCGGATCGTGAAGACGTACGACTACATCAACCGCGTTGTCATAACGCTTCCGCTAACGGTCTACGAGGGTACGTGGACATACACTCTCCCCTCTTGTTGCTATGCCATCAACATGATCTTGCATGTGCGTAGGAATTTTTTTGAAATTACTGCGTTCCCCAACATTTATTTTGCCACCAATTCTTTTGGAATAGCTCCATTGAGGGGTTTCCTAGAAGAGCTAGGTTGAACAAATGTAGGTCACGGAAACCCATTCCACCTTTGCATTTTGGTGTAGCTAATTTATCCCATGATATTCAATGCATATAACGCCTATCAATGGAGCTACTCCAAAAGAATTTTGCCATACCTGATGTCAGATTCTTACAAACTTTTTTAGTCAGAAGAAAACATGATATACTGAATGTAGGGATTTCTTGGATGACAAACTTGAGGAGCGCTTCTCTAGCAGCACAGGCTAGTAGTCGCTCCGACCATCCCTGCATATTCGCACGCGCCCGTTCAACGATACGAATGAAAGTGCCACTGGTGATCCTGCCAATCGCTGTGGGCAGACCAAGATAGCGCTCGCCAAAGGCCTCAACCTGAACACCGAGCAATAGTTTAACTGCCCCATGAATCTGATGAGGGGTACTGGGACTGAAGAATACTGAACTTTTGGCACGGGTTACACTCTGTCCCGAGGCCTCCCCATAGATATGAAGAATATCATTGAGTCTTGAAGCACTTTGACTGTCATCTTTCATGAAAATTAAACAATTGTCAGCAAACAGTAAGTGATTTACCCATGGTGATATGAAGCTCACACGAATGCCCCTGTCAATGTATCCACCATACAATTTGAGCAATAATGACAGTCCTTCTGTGCACAAAAAGAACATGAACGGTGACACAGGGCATCCTTGCCGCAAGCCCCTAGAGGGGGTGAAGTATGGTAGAAGATCACCATTAACTCGAACTATGAACCGCACCGAAGTAACACACTTCATTATCAGTCGAACAAAATTGATGCTAAAGCCAAGTTTCATCAGAATGGACTCCAGATAGTGCCACTCCACTCGATCGTAAGCTTTCATCATGTCTAGCTTAACTACACACATGTGATTTCCCCCCCTTTTTCCTTCTCTTCATTGTGTGAATGCTCTCATAAGCAACCAGTATATTATCCGTGACCGGGCATCCGGGGACAAAAGCTCTCTGTTCATCACTAATCAACTCATCCATCAAGCTCCTCAAGCGGTTAGTAATAACCTTAGCTGCTATCTTGTAAAGTACAGGGCATAATGCGATGGGTCGATATTGGGAGATTGTCGGATTTCGGGTTCCGGCAGACCCTTGAGGTTCGAACTCTGGGGTGCGCACGGAGATCACTCCCCCTACCGGCTCACGTCTCGTCGCCTCGCAAGAGATCTAGACTACACGAAGAACAACACAAGGGACGCAAGGTTTATACTAGTTCAGGCCACCATTGTGGTGTAATACCCTACTCCAGTGTGTGGTGTGTGGATTGCCTCAGGGGATGATGATGAGCAATATAAAGGAAGGACAACCTCACGAGGGGTGTTCTTGTGGTGGTGTTGTCCCTTCGAAGGGGTCGATTCGCGATGCCTCTATACTATGGTGGCTAGTCCTATTTATAGAGCAAGGCCCTGGTCCTCTTCCCAAATATTGAGAGGGAAGGGCACCAACAATTGGCCATTTTGAAGGGGAACATCTAGTACACTTATCCTGACTAAAGTTGGTCTTCGCCTGCCAAAGGACTCTAATGATGACGCCTTCCTGGGCTCCACAATGACCTCCCTCCTGCCGTTCTGCTGGTCTTGGTCTTGTTGCACCGAAATGGTAACCTTTGCCTGATGCCTTGGCCTGTGCTTGCCCCCTTTGCACCGAAGGGGAAACAAGGACACCGCCCAAGCCGGCGCCCGCCTGGCTTCGGTCGTCATGGCTTGCGTCACGGGCACCTCATGAGGTACCCCGCCTTGATCTCCCCGCCTCCTCGCGAGCCAGCCTGACGAGGCTGCGCCTGAGGAAGCTTCCTGTCGTCCGCCCCACGAGGCTTGGCCCCTCGCGAGGGTCTTGAGCTCGAGTCGATGAAGATGGGCCGCACTGGGACCCCTAGTTGAGCCACGCCGCAGGCCGCAGGCAGGCAAGTCTAGGTACCCCCGTTCCCAGAACGTCGACAGTAGCCCCCGGTCCCAAGGCGCGCCCGGACTTGGCTTAGCAGAGAAGCGAAGGGGCAAGTGCGAAGCGCCGCGGGCCCCAACAGCCTGCGGCTTTGGGTGCCGCGAGGCGGTTGATTGGACGTGGGCGTCCTCGCTTCCCCATGACGCCTCGGCAACTGTGTGACTTGACAAAAGAGTGGCCCCGGTCCAGGCTTACCTTCTTTGCCTTCACCAGTCATTTGTCCCAAATCCCCTTTCTCGCTCTCCTCCTTCTTGCTTCCCAAATCCTCCAGATCTGCTTCAATCCCGCACCTTCGGCAAGCCATGCGCCTCGTTAGACTCCGGCCGAGGCCTGGTACTCACCCGCTCTGGATCCTCCGAACGTGTCGGAGAAGAACCTCGCCTCACGCGCCAGATGATGGTGGCACAGGGCAACGAGGGGGCGGCCGTGCTCAAGGTCGGCTCCGCCCTACCTGAAGACAAGGGGAGCACCTTCTACCCGCTCTTTGTGAGCGTCGTCGTCGCCGGGCTGGTGCCTCCCTTTTTCGAATTCTTCCTTGCTGTTCTCCGCCAATACAACTTGCTGGCTCTGCACCTCCACCCCAACTATGTTCTCCTTCTGGTGATTTTTGCCTATTATTGTGAGGCTCACGTTGGGGTAAAGCCCTCGGTGGCCTTGCTGCGCCATTACTTTTACCTTCGGGTTTCCCGCGGCCCCGTCTCCGCGTGCGTGAGCTTTGTCGCATACTCCAGCTCCAATGCCATCTCGAAGCCCGGGAAGAGGATCGAAGGCTTCCGGAGCAAGTGGGTCATGGTGGATGTTGGGCGCATCCACCCTCGGCTGGTGCTACCTACGGGGCAGCCTAAGGCCGTTGACGCTTGATCCCGCGCGGAGCTCGTCGATCCCCGCGCAAAACCGGTGCTGAAGAGGATGGACGCGGACTCGAGGCCAGGCAACCTGGCGGCTGCGAAGCTGACCGGGGCGACGCTCCTGAGGGAGTTCCTGGAGCACCGGGTGGCTCCGCTTCAGGAACACTCGCTCCCACTGTGGAGGCTCAGGGAAGCCGATGCCGCCCTCCGCCTGAGCTCCGCAGCCCTGGCCGACGAAGATCTGGCATCGGTCCTTCATTCCTTGGTTGGTGGAGACGTGGTGAGACTGGAGGGTGCTCCTGTACCCCTGTTCCTTCGTGGTGACTGGGAGCAGGTGGTGAACTCCGTGCCCACCTTCAACGGGGAGGGGCTAGTGCCTGCGGAAGTTCCCGAGGATCTGGCGGCTCTGGCGACGGTGAACGTGTCCTCCGACAACTCCAGCGGGAGTGAGGAGAAGGAAGAGGAGGAAGAAGAAGAGCCTGACTCTGAGGCGACCGACGGAGAGTCGGGGAAGTCCCTCCCTCAGCGCAGGTCACGCGCCCTTCGCCTCATGCCAGACAACGACGAGGACGGCGATGAGTGAGGCGGGGAGAGCTCGCCCTCGGTCCTGAGGAAGGGCAGGACGGGGCTGGTTCCCTGCGGGTCTGCTCCAACTCCAAGGTGGCCTGAAGCCAGCTTCAACTCCTCCGACGTGCCCCCTGCTTCCGGGTCTCCTGAGGCTGACCCTAGCAGTCGGCTCTCGGGCTTCAAGTTCGGCCGGAGGCTGCTTGAGTCCGTGAACGATGACCAGTAAGTGCTTGATTTTTGTTTTGCTTCCTGCTTCTGTTGCTGAGGCTTGACGTCCACATCCTTCGGCTAGGCCGGTGCCTGCAGCGAAAAGGCTGAAAGGGGCCTTAGAGGCCTCTCTTGGGGCAATGCCTCTGTCTGCGGGGGAAGGAGGCGGCGAGGCTCGAGCCTCCCCTGCCTGGTCATCCTCGCGAGGCCAGGCGGGGCACGCCGGTGTGGGCTTAGCCCCTGTGGCCCAGGTGACTCCCGAGGTGTCCATGCTCGATGCCGCCGCTGCGGCCGCCGGGGCTCAGAAGGTCCCGACGCTTGACGTTGTGATCACGCTGCGATCACGCTGTTGTCTTCTCCTCCTACTCCGCCAACCGCCATTTCCCCGACTCCTTCCATTGTCTTGGATCGTGCTGCTGCTGAGCTGGACCGGCTGTGAGAAGATCTTCAGGGCGCCGACCCCCGCCTGGTGGACGGGCGCCTGGAGTTGGCCTCTGGCTGGGTCCGCTCTGATGCCTCCGTCCGAGCGGCGCTGAGCCAAGCCGTGACGACCTGCGATGAGGAGAAGCAGGCCATCCTCCAAGACAAGGCCGCTCGCGACGCCGCCTTGGGTGAGGCTGAAGATGTCTGGGGCCGCTACAAGGCGCTAGAGAGCGAGCTGCAAGGCTTGCGCGACGAGCTCGCCAAGGAGGTCCGTGACCGCCAGGAGAAGGAGAAGGAGATGAAGACTCAAGAAGCTGCTGTCAAGGACCGGGATGCCGAGCTTGATGAACGTCATGGTCGGTTGGAGATGCTGGAGCAGGCGTTGGAGGCAGAGAGGATCAAGCTGGACAGCAAGGCGAGGGTCCTGGCCGAGGACCGTTTGGCCTTCGCGCAGCTGGAGGAGAGGGCTCGCGCCTCGCTGAAGACACTCTACGATGGCGGCCTAGAAAAGCCGCTAGCTGGCGCCGAGGATGGCCCCGCCAAGTTGCTTCCCTTCCTGGTCCGCGCTCTTGAAGATGTCGTGGACGGACTTGGCCCCACGGCCGAGGCCGAGGCGCGTGTCCTTTCTTCTGCAGCGCTGGCGCGTGTCTTCACCCACGTCTATCTTCGCGACCCCAACGTCGATCTTGATAGCCTGATGGATCCTACGAGCGGCAAGCTTGCTGCTGCCGCTGCTGAGGCAGTGAAGGGTCGAGCGGAAGCCCTGCTGGCGAGGTTCCGCGCCTTCAGCACCAAGCCAAAGCGAGATGCTGCCAACCCCGGGGCTTCGGGAGGTGGAGCCGCCCAGCGCAACTCCACCACCAGCGATGGCACCGCCGGAAAGTGACCCCTCTGCGGCTTCTGTCCTGTTTTAGTTCCTGCAACATGCATCATGCCTCGTGGAGGCGTTTAAACTTGTGTTTGGCGTTGTGAAAACAACCTATGGACTGTAATATTTGCTTCTGAATTCCTTGCGCTTTTCCTTCCTACTTGCCTGTGTTGTACATCGGCAGGGCCCGACCCCGCGCATACCTCAGCCGCCGTTAGCCCCGACCGGAAACCAGGACGGGACCAAGGAGTGAGGGGCTACGTGACCAGTTAGGCTCCTGAGTCGCGATGCTCAGGAGTCCCCCTTGACGCGCAAACAACAAGTAAGGAGGGGAGGCATAGGAGTGGATCTACCATTCTACGTCGGCAGGGCCCGTCCCCGCGCATACCTCAACCGCCATTAGCCCCGACCGGAGACCAGGACGGGACCAAGGAGTGAGGGGCTACATGACCAGTTAGGCTCCGGAGTCGCAATGCTCAGGAGTCCCCCTTGACGTTCAAACGGCCTTCGTACCTTGGCTCCGCTCAGGGAGGGGCGCGCGACGAACCAGGCCCGAGGGGCCTGGTTGGGTGGCGTGCGACCCGGCGTGGCCTGGGTGTAGCACCTGTGCCCAGCCCCCTCGCGTGGCACTCCCGAGGGGAGGCGTTACGATAGAGCCGGACACTGAGCTCTGGGCTCCCTGAGGTTAATGCCGTCATGGGCCACCCTCAGTTGTTTATCACCAGCGCGGAGCATAGCGCTTCCGTATGTGTACGGGCATAGCCGCTCCTCGGCAGTGTCGTCAGCTAGCGCGGAGCATGGTGCTTCCACTGGTGCGTGGGAGTGGGCTCCCCTCCGGGAGGAGCCCCCGGGGCGTGTACAGCCCCGCCCTGACATGTGGTTGGCACGGTAGGGCTTGACGAGGTGTATCTGGGCACCCGTGAGCCAGCGCGGGACTCACGGGGCCCTACCTCAAGGCGGGTTGCGCCTGGCTCTAGGCCTTTATTTGTAATGTGCTCCTGCAAAGTTGGTTAGATGCCAACGCTCTACGTCCTCAGGTCCCGGCCCTCAAGCGAGCTCAGCCATCACTGGTATGCCAGGTCGCGATGCCGTGGACAAGGCCAGGAGGTGAGGGCTAGAGAGCCAGTAAGAGTCCATGAGTCGCGATGCTCAGGTACCCCCTTTTAACATGCAAGCGGTTGACATGAGGGAAGAAGGGCGCCGTCCCAGGCATCAAGCAATAATCATAGCGGGTCAAATGCACGATCTGAATACATGCGAGAAAGATACATGCCGCTGGGTCAGGCCCGAGTGGCTTGGGGATAATGCAGCCCGAGGGGCGCCCCCAACGAAGTAACCTAAAGGCATGAACAAAAGAGATACATGCCGCAGGGACGGACCCACGCGGCTTGGGAATGATGCAACCCTGGGGGCGCTCCCAGCTGAAAATGGAACTCGATGGATGTCACTTGATGATGTTGGAGACGAAGGAATGCTGAAGTAGCGGACGACGTGCGCTGCGGAAACTGACCCTTACGAGCCCCCAGGTCCAGGAGCCTCGAGAGGCTCCGGGGGCGCAGGCGGCTCTTCATGGGCCATCTCCATCTCTGCCTGGACTGCGGAATGCCTGACCTCTTGAGCCTCCAAAATGCTCCTCAGCAGGCGTTGGTGAGCGGCAACTGCGTTCGGCAGGCTAAAAGGCATGCGAACGTAGCTGTGAGGTAGTCCCTCACGGCGCCCCACGCGTGAAGGCCAGAGGCGCTCCTGAGATGCAGCTCGATTGAGCCGTGGTACGTCGATGCAGACGCGTAGCCCACCATCCTCGCCTGGATAGGGAGCTACAACGGGTAAGTGGCGACTGCCACTCATGACTCTTGACTTCTGTAGCTCCTGAATGCTTCTCGCGATGAACTCCCGAGGGCTTGTCCCTCCTTGCCTTGTTCCTTCCTGAGGGAAACGTGCTTTGAAACACGCCTCCAAGTGGTGCCCGAGAGCCTCCCTCGTGACCTTGGCAAAGTCGGTGGCACTCCAGGAGAGAGCCCTCGAGCCTTGCCCGAGGAGGACGCTGGGCGCGCCTTCCTATGCGAGTGAAGGAGGCGCCCCTTGAATGGGCACGGACCCTGACACAACGCCACTGGAGGGGCCTGCCTCCCGAGGGTTCAGATCGGGTGATGCCTTCTTCTTCTTAGGGACTGCCTCGGGAAGTCTTCCGCTCCTGTGATCTGGGTCTTCTATTGTTGCGGCTTGAAAAGCACGCTCAAGAGAACACACCGCATCCCTCTCCTCACAAGGCACCGTGATGACTCCACCGCTTCCTGGCATCTTGAGGACATTGTAGCCGTGATGAGTCACTGCCATGAACTTAGCCAGAGCTGCGTACCCGAGGATGGCATTGTATGGTAGGCGAATGTGGGCGACGTCGAAGTCAATGATCTCGGTGCGGTAGTTGTTGCACTGCCCAAAGGTGACAGGGAGGTGAACTTGCCCTATTGGAACGGTGGAACCATCAGTGACTCCTGAGAATGGCTTGGTTGGCTGAAGTTGATCGTATGGCACTTGGAGATTGTTGAACGTCTCGACGGACAGGACGTTGAGTCCCGCTCCGCCATCGATGAGGGTCTTGGTGACTTGCACATTGCTGAGGATTGGGGAGCAAAGCATCGGGAGAACTCTGGCTGTGGCTGCGCACTTGAGCTGATCCGCAGAGCTGAACATGATAGCGCATGCTGACCACCTGAGAGGGCGCGTGGCCTCAAGCTTGGGGAGGACTGCATTCACCTCGCGAGCAAACTGTTTGAAGATGCGCCGAGAGGCTGGGGCTTGAGCGCCGCCCAGGATGCAAGCGATTGCACGCGGCTCCTGGAAGCCCCCAGCCCCTTCATCCTGATGATGGTCTTCATTCCTCCTCGGTGATGGTGGCAGAGGAGGGAGGCCTTGCCGTGAGGGCGATCCTCACGAGGCTGATCCCTCCAACCTCCCTCGCGAGGCTGGTCCTGCCAGCGGTCCTCGCGAGGTCGGTCACGCGACCCTTGACGAGGGCCACAGTCTTCCCATCGTCCTCCACCTCTTCCTCCTCCTCGGCCATAGCCCCGGTCGTTGCGCTCGGGGCGTCGGCTGATGCGCCCATCTCGCACAGCCTGGAGCTCTTGGCATTCGTTGGTGTTGTGGGTGTGGAGGTCGTGGTACACGCAGTACCGGCTGCCATTGGATGACTCAGGCTGATCCCTGTCTCGCTTGGTATCTGGCTCTACTGCAAGCACAACATCCCCCTTGCGCTTCACGTCCTTGACCTTGGGCTTCTTCTCTTCTGGATCGGCAGCCGGAAGCTCAAGGAGGGAGAGACGCCCTTCCTCAGCCCTGGCGTACTTGGTCGCCAAGTTGAAAAACTCCAGGGATGTGCATAGGCCTTCATGGATTGCTAGCTCTTCCTTCATCTTGATGTCACGCACACCGTCAGAGAAGGCTGAGATGATGGCTTCCTTAGTCACCCTGGGGATCTTGAGGCGAGCGTTGTTGAAACACTAGATGTACTTCTGCAGGGTCTCTCCTGGCTGTTGCTTGATCCGGCGAAGGTCGCTGTCGGTGTCAAAACCGGCGGATCTCGGGTAGGGGGTCCCGAACTGTGCGTCTAGGCAGATGGTAACAGGAGACGAGGGACACAATGTTTTACCCAGGTTCGGGCCCTCTTGATGGAGGTAAAACCCTACGTCCTGCTTGATTAATATTGAAGATGTGTGTTACAAGAGTGAATCTACCACGAGATCAAGGAGGCGAAACCCTAGAAGCTAGCCTATGGTATGATTGTTGTAATGGTTGTTCGTCCTACGGACTAAAACCCTCCGGTTTATATAGGCACCGGAGAGGGCTAGGGTTACACAGAGTCGGTTACAATGGTAGGAGATCTACATATCCGTATCGCCAAGCTTGCCTTCCACGCCAAGGAAAGTCCCATCCGGACACGGGACAAAGTCTTCAATCTTGTATCTTCATAGTCTTGGAGTCCGACTGACGATGATAGTCCGGCTGTCCGGACACCCCCTAGTCCAGGACTCCATCAGTAGCCCCTGAACCAGGCTTCAATGACAATGAGTCCGGCGCGCATATTGTTCGGCATTGCAAGGCGGGTTCCTCCTCCGAATAATCCATAGAAGATTGTGAACACCAGGATAGTGTCCGGCTCTGCAAAATAAATTCCACATTCCACCGTAGAGAGAATAATATGTACACAAGTTCAATCTGCTGACGTATTTTGTGGCATGACGTCACACCACTACCAAGCCTTTACTTGAATCGTTTTTTATTATACCACCTCAGCGTGTTTAGCGAAGCGGTTTCCTTGGCAAGTCTTGTTGAAGCATAGATCGTGTTCCCCTTATTCCGGGATTCCCATCAATACGGACGTGGGTAACCCAACCGTGCCATTGATGGTGGCGCTTGGGGGATAAGCGAGTTTTACCAGGCCGGTGGGGACGCATAGTCTTCGTCCACCCATATATAAGGGGATAAGGATCCACCTTTTTACCTACGCCTTCTTCCTCCTTTGCTTATCCGTCTTCGCGCACTCGAGCTCCAGCGCCCAAGATCGCACATCTCGCCTCGACCTTCTCCAGTCATGTCCGGAGCGGGAGGCAAGTGGATGGCCTCCTCCATCACGGAGGGGCACATCGAAAGGCTGCGCGACGCCGGATACCTGTCCAGCGACATCGCACACCGTCTCCCCAACAAGGGGTAGCTCATCCCCACCCCCAGGCCCCATGAGAGGGTGGTCTTCCTTCCCCATTCCTCCGCGGACTGGGCTTTCCACTTCATCCCTTTGTCCGGGGGCTCATGTTCTACTACGACCTGGATTTCCACGATCTGGCGCCGAACTTCATCCTCAACATCTCGGCGTTTATTGTCGTGTGCGAGGCCTTCCTCTGCATCCAGCCCCACTTCGGCTTGTGGCTCAAGACCTTTAATGTCAAGTCGAAGGTAGTGAAGGGCGTCCAAGCGGAGTGCGGAGGCGCCATGGTGGGTAAGATACCCAACGTCGTCTGGCTCGAGGGCGCCTTCGTGGAAACCATCAAGGGATGGCAATTGGGGTGGTTCTACATCACCGAGCCGCGTGACCCTAAATGGGTAGCGGCCCCCGAATTTAGATCTGGAATCCCCATGCGGCTCACCTCTTGGAAAGAGAGTGGCCTGACCTGGGGCGATTCGGAGGAGCTGACCGGACTCCAAGCCTGTATCCAGAAGCTGGTGAACAAGAAGCTCAAGCTTGTCAACGTGGTCCAAGTCATGCTCATCCGCCGGATTCTCCCGTGCCAAGAACGGGCATTTAAATTGTGGGAGTTCAATCCGGCACAGCACCAAACCTTGAGCCGGCTCTTTGACACTAGGTATGAAGATGCCTAGAAGGTGCTCTTCAAGGGCGCCGAAGCTCCCGCATCCGCCACTGAAGATCGCGGATTTCGCTCGCAGCGTCCAGCTGACGAGGTAAGTGATTCTACCCCTTTACGGGACACTTGTCTTTAATAGTTCGACCCTACGCGGGATTTAATCTCCCCTTTCCTTTGACAGGACTGGATGAAGAAGGCCGAGCAGATTATCTGTCCGGCTCCCATGCCAGAAAACCCAGTAGACGCCCGTCTAGCGGGGCTGCTGGTTCCGGCACCGCATGTGGTGCCGGAGAAGAAGGCCAAGAAGGAGGCCACGGGTACTCGAAAGAGTTCCCGTTTTCAGGTGTCCGATGACTCCGAGGCGGACTCCTCCCCCAAAGGCGAGGAGGGGAAAGAAGGCTCTCCCCTGGAGGGGGGGGGGGAGAGGAAGAGGAAGGCTTTCCCAATGGGGGAAGCCGAAGGGTCCAAGAGGGGAAGGACTCTTCCTCCGGACAGCTCCGCCAACGCCAACGACGGCGACGAGGAGTGGCCCTCAAGGGCCAAGCCCCTGGCAAGATCGTAAGTATCCGGATTCCTGAGTGATCTGTAATTTCTTTTTTGTGCCATGTAGTATCCTTCTAATGCCGCATACTATCTGCAGCCCGGTCGAGGAGGACCTTCCCGCTTCATCCAACGGGTCCTTGGCCCCGGCAGATGTAGATTCCATTCCGACCGCCTCCACCCCTCGCGATGCTGAGGACGCCGAGGTGGGATCCCAGGAGGGGACTCGCCAGGAGGGGGAGGCTCCGGAGGTGCCACAAGGCAACCTCCCGGACTTCGCGCCGGACTCCGTGCTGGAACCCGTAGTGGTTCCGGAGTCCGGCAGGCGGCCCCTTCGCAAGAAGGGCAAGACCATGACATTGGCGGCCTCCGTCCAACCGGAGGCGCCGGACAACTTGTTGGAGGCGCTCAATGGCGCTTCCATTGAGGAAGAACACCACACTATTGTGAGTGCGGTGATTCAGAAGGTTCAGCTTGCCAAGAGCGGGCTGACCGAAGCTTGCAGCAGCCTTCTAACCTTTGAGGTAAGAAGTTTAAAATATGTAATGTGATACCGCATAGACAGTAGCCCCTGATGCTCGGTTCAGTGTTCGGAAAGAAAAACCGGACTGAGGATCTAAAAAAAGATATACGCAGGAGTGCTAAAAATTATGTCAATATGGGTGTGCAGGCTGCGCTGCTGACCTCTGCCGCACTGACTGCGGAGGTCGGTGCTTTGAAGCAAGACCTCGAGCGGTCCGAGCGAGAGCTTGGCCTTGCCAAGAAGCAGCTCTAGGACAAAGAAGGTGAGTAACACCACTTTGAAATTTGTACCTTACAGAAAAGGATTTTGGTTGCAATAGAAATAACAAGGATAACGTGGGTACTATAGGGGCCACGAACGAGGTGGCAACCCTGAAGGAGGCCATGTCCGCGGCCGAACGCAATGCGGCCGCAGAACGGGCGGAGCGAGAGAAGCAGGAGGCGCGGGTGGCGGAGGTGCGGCAAGAGCTCCAGGCTCTCATGGAAAAGCATGAGAGTTTGGAGCGCGACTCAAAGACTCGAGAGTCCGAGCTTGCCTCGGCTCTTGAAAGTGCCAAAGCCGCCAAGGCCGAGGCCCATAAGTCCCTCCAGGAGATTGAGGCGATAAAGAAGATAGCGGCGGGTAAGGCATTTTTCATGCAAAGCAAGCATGTGAATGTAAATTACCTATTACTTACCCGAATTCGGAGCTCTCCAGGGGCGTTTGCAGATCTGCCTCGCAGCATGTCCGATGCCGCCGCATTCTACCGGGCTGAGGAGGGGAGCTCAATGGAGAAGGTCTTCTGGTCTCAGTATGCTGAGGCCGGACATCCGGTGCCCCCTAGCGACCAGCTGAAGCAGCTGGTCGAGCTCCACAAGGTAGCCGAGCAGGCCAGGAAGGGCCTTATAGTCCGACTGTGGCCTGGAGGGGCCATGCCTGGGAGCTACTTTGGCCTCGTGCGGCGGCTGGTGGATGCGTGCCCTTGGGTGGAGGACATCAAGCGCTCCACCTGCATTGAAGGTGCCCGTCGGGCCCTTGCCCGCGCAAAGGTGCACTGGGGCAGGCTGGATGCTGAGAGGCTTCTGACGGACGCGCCGCCGGCGGGAAAGGAGTATCGTACGCCCGAAATGTACTATAAGACTGTCCTGAAGGGTGCCCGCAAGATTGCGGATGAGTGCCCTAGAGATGTAATTTTTGAGTAGACTCGCAATGTGTTATCCTGTGCGCTGAAAACTTTGTTCATATGCGCTAAGCAGCGCTTGTTTGATTTAAAATATTACCTTCTGTGCGGCCGTTTATCAAATCTGAGAGATGGCAAGTCGTCGGCTTCAGCCCCCATGCCACGAGTGCTGGGGTGTTCGGGATAAACTTGAGCGCTCTTGTTCCCATTTTTGGGTCCACCTAGGGAGGCGCTCAACACAATGAACAAGGCAACCGGACTTATAATGCTTGAACACTCTCACTTAGCCATAGAATTCTATAATTTTAAATTTTGGCGAAGCCCCTAGTGTTCGGAAGACCGAATTCGAGGTGCTATCCATGCCTTGGCCGGACATAGCCGGTTCCTCGCTCTAAGCGGCGTAAGTCTTTAAGGACTCGAAAAGACCTCTCGAACAGCGACCAGCTCTCGCCTTATCATGACGGTCAGTTTTAGCTTTCTCCACTGAGGCGTTAACCCAGCTCAACTGGGGCGCAATCGCAGTGGTTCTCCCAGTGCTACCTTAGCCAACGGAACGGAACGTAAGGTACAAAAACATGGGAGCCGGGCAAACCCAACTATTGACCCAAGACATGATTCGGAGCCGATGCATATAGTGCTATAAGTTCGGGGTGCCGCACTTGTGAAAGTGTTCGGACTTCACACCATAATGCGGGGAACATAAGCCCCTGGTGTATTCTGCCGTACTGAATTGTACGGATGCAAGATGTCATAAGCGAACATACATATATAAATAAAGGGAATGCAACTATAAGCGAAAAATGATGCATTGTTTTATTCGAGGAGTTCTGCTGTGAGTGCAGAATGATACAAATAGTGCGGTAAGCAAGGGTTTGGACTATTAGACATGTCCCCCTCCAGGGATAGGCTGCGGAATGGTGTAATAAACAGATTTAATGCTCGTAATGGAGACCACCTGAGTGTTCGTCGTAGTCCTGGTTCCTCCCTGGCTGTTGCATCGTGGGTTGAGCAGATCTACTGCCGGACAGGGCCTCTTGTAAACGGAGTCCTGTGGATAAAATAAGAATAAAAAAAGGGAAAGAAAAAGATCGACACACTTAGGAGCCCCTGGTGTGGTTGAGCCGCACTCTGGGCCTGTCGTGGTCGTGTCCCTCCCCCTATGCCCAAGGTATCTCCAGAGCGTAATGATGTACGCGGGGAGCTTGTCTTACAATCATGTAAGGGCTGGGGTTGGGGCCGCATTGCTACGCATGCTCGGAACGCGCCAGGTGGTCTTGGTGTATGTTACTCCGGGCGCGTTTAATCCCGTCCGGTCTTTTAACGGCCGGACTCGAAAGTTGCCTTAAGAGGCTGTTCTGAACTTCTGCCGCGAGAGCCGCTGTGTGTTCCTCCGTTCGGAGGGAGCGTTCAGTGTTTCCGTTGACCGTGATGACTCCACGAGGGCCTGGCATCTTGAGCTTGAGGTATGCATAATGCGGCACCGTGTTGAACTTTGCAAACGCGGTTCGTCCGAGCAGGGTGTGATAGCCGCTACGGAACGAGACTATGTCAAAGATTAACTCCTCGCTTCAGAAATTATCCGGGGATCCGAAGACCACTTCCAGTGTGACCGAGCCTGTACAATTGGCCTCGATTCCTGGTATGACGCCTTTGAAGGTCGTCTTTGTAGGTTTAATCCTTGAGGGGTCTATGCCCATCTTGCACACTGTATCCTGATAAAGCAGGTTCAGGCTGCTGCCGCCGTCCATGAGGACTCTAGTGAGGTGAAATCCATCGGCGATTGGGTCTAAAACCAATGCGGCGAATCCGCCATGGCGGATACTGGTGGGGTGGTCCCTTCGATCAAAAGTGATTGGGCAAGAGGACCATGGATTGAACTTCGGGGCGACTGGCTCCGTCACATAGATGTCCCGAAGTGCACGCTTCCGCTCCCTCTTGGGTATGTGGGTTGCGTATATCATATCTACCGTCCGGACTTGTGGGGGGAAACCCTTCTGTCCTCTATTGTTCGGCGGCCGGGTCTCCTCCTCGTCGTCGCTATGCAGCCCCTTGTCATTGTTTTCGGCAATTAACTTGCCTGTCTGCTTGAATACCCAACAATATCTGTTGGTGTGGTTAGCTGGCTTTTCGGCGGTGCCATGTATCTGGCAAGAGCGGTCGAGTATTCGGTCCAAATTGGACGGACCCAGAGTGGTTCTTTTGAATGGCTTCTTCCGCTGACCGGGTTTAGAGCCTCTGAATCCGGCGTTGACTGCCATATCTTCATTGTTATCGCCGTTAACGCCGGCGTTTATTTTTGTTTCGACGCGACCTGCCATTGTGGTCCTTAGTATCCGGACTGCCAGCATTTTTGCTGAGGTTGTTGCTGCGAGCTAGCCAGCTGTCCTCTCCTGCACAGAAGCAGGTCATGAGTGATGTGAGGGCTGCCATGGATTTCGGCTTTTCCTGTCCTAGGTGCCGGGCCGGCCACTCGTCGCGGATGTTATGTTTGAAGGCTGCGAGGGCCTCTGCATCCGGACAGTCGACAATTTTTCTTTGTTAAGAACCGTGTCCAGAATTGTCTGGCCGATTCATCTGGCTGCTGAATTATGTGGCTTAGGTCATCGACGTCTGGTGGTCGCATATATGTGCCTTGGAAGTTGTCGAGGAATGCGGCTTCCAGGTCCTCCCAACACCCAATTGACTCTGCTGGCAAGCTGTTAAGCCAATGCCGAGCTGGTCCATTAAGCTTGAGTGGGAGGTACTTGATGGCGTGGAGATCGTCGCCGCGGGCCATATGGATGTGAAGGAGATAATCTTCGATCCAAACCGCGGGGTCCGTTGTGCCATCATAAGATTCAATGTTCACGGGTTTAAACCCTTCAGGGATTTGATGATCCATTACTTTGTCTGTGAAGCATAGTGGGTGTGCGGCGCCTCTACATTGAGCAATATCGCGACGTAGCTCAAGAGAGCGTTGTCTGCTGTGTTCGGCCCGGCCAGAGTTGCTGTATCCGGCGCGACGATAGTTGTCGTGGGTCGTGGGGCGCCCACGTGATCCATAGATAGATCTGGATTGTCTTGCCTTGTCCTCCAATATATCCCGCAAGTCCGGCGCATTCCCCCGTGGCTTCGTACTTTTCGAGCGGTGCCGGGGTATGGTTCTGATGGAGGGCCTAGATGCCTCTCTGTCGCGACCACGGGGTGGTCAGTCTGCCGTATTGTGCGCTGGTGATGAAGGTTTGTACGCTTCCTCCTCTAGTCAGGGGAGCAACTTGCGTTTTGGGTAGCTTTTGGAGGGGCGTTCGAGTTCATACTCTTCGGCCGCGAGGACCTCGGTCCATCTGTCGGCTAGCAGGTCTTGATCAGCTTGAAGCTGTTGCTGCTTTTTCTTTAGGCTGTTCGCCGTGGCCATTAGCCTGCGTTTAAAACGCTCTTGTTCGACGGGATCCTCGGGCACGACGAATTCGTCATCATTGAGGCTTGCCTCGTCTTCGGAGGGAGGCATGTAATTTTTGTCCTCCTCGTTTGCCACTCTCTCCTGAGGGCTGGCTACTCCGTCCTCCTGTGCTGAATCTTGCTGGAGGGGGTTGTCTTCGGCACTCTCTGGGGTGTTATTATCTCCAGTGCCGGACTCTCCATTCTTACTGTGGCGGGCTTTAGAGCGGCGCCGCTGACGTCGGCGCTTGGGCTATTTCTTAGAAGAATCCGCCTCCGCTGCTTCTTCACCGTCCCCATCCTTTGGGGTGTCCACCATGTATATGTTGTATGACGAGGTGGTCTTCCAGTGCCCTGTAGGCGCTGGTTCTTGATCGTCTCCGGCATCGTCGTCCATACCGTCGATGTCTTCGGAGTCATAGTCTAGCATGTCGGTTAGATCATCGACAGTGGCTACAAAGTGGGTGGTGGGTGGGCTTTGAATTTCTTCGTCGTCCGCATCCCAGCCATCCTGACCGCAGTCCGGCCAGGGTTCTCTTGATAACGAGAGATATTTTAGCGAATTTAGGATGTCGCCAAAGGGCGAGTGCTGAAAGATGTCCGCGGCGGTGAACTCCATGATCGGCGCCCAATCGGATTCGATTGGCAGGGGCGCAGGAGGTTCGGAGTCCGGCAAGGAGTCTGTCGCCTCGGAGTCACGAGCTTCATAAGGGACAAGGTCAGTATTTGGCTCCATCACCGTGGAAGTTGCAGCTCCCGAGGCGGTGTCCAGCCACCTGTCCTCGATCTGCGCGGTCGGCTCCGAACTATGGGTCAGTGCGGATTTATGTGCGGCCTCTAGGGTACTGTCCAACGACAGAGCTAGATCATGCCCCTCGTGACAGTGCGGCACGCTCGGCTGTGGCTCGACTCCATCGAAGATCAAGTCCCCGCGGATGTCAGCCGTGAAGTTTAGGCTTCCAAACCTGACCTGATGGCCAGGGGCGTAGCTTTCGATCTGCTCCAGATGGCCAAGTAAATTGGCCCGCAGTGCGAAGCCGCCGAACATGAAGATCTGTCCGGGGAGAAGAGTCTCACCCTGGACGGCGTGGTTGTTGATTGAAGAAGCCATCAAGCCTATCAGTGACGACATAGAGGAACTCTCAATGAAAGCACCAATGTCGGTGTCAAAACCGGTGGATCTCGGGTAGGGGGTCCCGAACTGTGCGTCTAGGAGGATGGTAACAGGAGAAGAGGGACACAATGTTTTACCCAGGTTCGGGCCCTCTTGATGGAGGTAAAACCCTACGTCCTGCTTGATTAATATTGAAGATGTGTGTTACAAGAGTGAATCTACCACGAGATCAAGGAGGCTAAACCCTAGAAGCTAGCCTATGGTATGATTGTTGTAATGGTTGTTCGTCCTACGGACTAAAACCCTCCGGTTTATATAGCCACCGGAGAGGACTAGGGTTACACAGAGTCGGTTACAATGGTAGGAGATCTACATATCCGTATCGCCAAGCTTGCCTTCCACGCCAAGGAAAGTCCCATCCGGACACGGGACGAAGTCTTCAATCTTGTATCTTCATAGTCTTGGAGTCCGGCTGACGATGATAGTCCGGCTGTCCGGACACCCCTAGTCCAGGACTCCCTCAGTCGCTCATGGCCGGGGGCCGGTCGCGAGTGCCTTGGAAGTTGGTGATGAAGCGAGTGCGCATCTCGTCCCAAGAGGAAATCGTGCCAGGAGCCAGGTGCGGGCACCGTCCTTGAACGCCATGGGAAACCAGTTTGCCATGACCTTCTCGTCCCCGTTGGCGGCTTCGATACCCAACTCATAGAGCTGGAGGAACTTCGCAGGGTCAGCCGTGCCGTCGTAGCGTGGAGGCAGATCGGGCTTGAACTTGCCCGGCCAAGCTACGCTGCGTAGCTCGGCGGTGAAGGCACGGCAGCCCGCAGTGGCCACAGGAGGCCTTTGGTGACGAAGGGCTTGATCTTGGAGGTCTCCACGCGCTGCCGCCAGGAGCAGCGCGGGGTCTTGGCGCGCTGGAGCAGGAGCGCGGTCATGACGTGCCGGTGCAGGGAGCACGCGGGCAGCTTCTTGGGAACGAGGGATCTCTTGGCAGCTCCTTTCTTGTCGCGCGGGCACCAGACATGGTGGGTCTCGTCCCGGAGCCGCGCGCCGTGGGGCTCGGGCGCCTTCTTGGGGAGGAGGTGGCGGAGGCACCTCCTGATCCACGCCTCCTGCGCAGGATGGAGGTCGAGGCAGCGAGAGAGAGGGCATAAGAGAGCCCCCTGCAGCGCTAACAAGCTCGGTGATGCGGGCGAGCCAGTCCTCGTAGAGGTCGTCGACGGGACGGTAGTGCAGGAGCTCTCGCGCCAGGAGCAGTGTGGCGTGCGCGTCCACGGGGGCGCGACGGGCGTGGGACGACGAAACGGCTGGAGTCAGCGACGGGGTGGCGGTGCGGCCCTCTCGCCATACCGAAGGATGCAGGGATGAGGTCTGCTGCTCGTTCCCCGTCGGGCCGGTGGCGGCGTTGGCGGCAGGCGACGGGGAACGACGGGGGCATCCGCCGACGGGCGCCGTCAGGGCGACGCGGGTGGCGAGGGCAGCCCGGCGCTCAGCGCGGGCTCGACGAGCGTCAGACATGGATGCGATGGACGGCGAAACGCGAGGCGGCGGAAGGCACGATTCCGGCACACCCCTACCTGGCGCGCCAAATGTCGGTTTTGGGTTCCGGCAGACCCTTGAGGTTCAAACTCTAGGGTGCGCAAGGAGATCACTCCCCCTACCGGCTCACGTCTCGTCGCCTCGCAAGAGATCTAGACTACACGAAGAACAACACAAGGGACGCAAGGTTTATACTGGTTTAGGCCATCATTGTGGTGTAATACCCTACTCCAGTGTGTGGTGTGTGGATTGCCTCAGGGGCTGCTGATGAGCAGTACAAAGGAAGAACAACCTCGCGAGGGGAGTTCTTGTGGTGGTGTTGTCCCTTTGGAGGGGTCGATTCGAGATGCCCCTATACTATGGTGGCTAGTCCTATTTATAGAGTAAGGCCCTGGTCCTCTTCCCAAATATTGAGCGGGAAGGGCGCCAACAATTGGCCATTTTGAAGGGGAACATCTAGTACACTTATCCTGACTAAAGTTGGTCTTCGCCTGCCAAAGAACTCTGACGATGACGCCTTCCTGGGCTGCACGATGACCTCCGTCATGCCGTTCTGCTGGTCTTGGTCTTGTTGCACCGAAATGGTAACCTTTGCCTGATGCCTTGGCCTGTGCTTGCCCCCTTTGCACCGAAGGGGAAACAAGGACACTGCCCAGGCCGGCGTCCGCCTGGCGCCCGCCTGGCTTCGGTCGTCATGGCTTGCGTCACGGGCACCTCGTGAGGTACCCCGCCTTGATCTCTCCGCCTCCTCACAAGCCAGCCTGACGAGGCTGCGCCTGAGGAAGCTTCCTGTTGTCCACCCCGTGAGGCTTGGCCCCTCGCGAGGGTCTTGAGCTCGAGTCGATGAAGATGGGCCGCACTGGGCCCTACTTGAGCCACACCGCAGGCCGCAGGCAGGCAAGTCTGGGTACCCCCGTTCCCAGAACGCCGACAGAGATAGACTGGGGATGGCGTACCTTAGGTATTAATGTGATCGAGGTATCATTCAGACCTGTTGGTAAATCTCCCCCGTTAAGAAACCCAAGGACTGCTTGTGTTACATCTTCTTTGAGCAGTTCCCAATGCCGCTGGAAGAAGCCCGCTGTGAAGAAGCTCGCTGTGAAGCCATCGACACCCGGCGCCTTGGACGGAGACATCTGAAATAATGTTGTACGCACCTCGGCGGCTTCATAGGGTCTGTCCAAAAACTCTCCCATAGCCGGTGTTACTCTGCTAGGAACATGTGATAACATCATGCTACAATCAGATGCCCCTTGCGACTCATATAGCCGCTGATAAAAAAAATCTGAACCTCATCTTTGTCCTCCTCCTCGTTTGCACACATCGAGCCATCAGCTCGCTGTAGGCCAGTAATGCGGTTCGGTCATTATCGCTTTTTCCCTTGTGCGTGAAAAAATCCCGTGTTGCGGTCACCCTCTCGCAGCCAAGGTACTCGAGATCATTGCCGCATCCAAATTTCTTCCTGCCTGAGTGCTTCTCTGAGCTTTGTGACTGTTTTTTTCCTCCTCAGAAGGACCCTAACCAACAGATTGACGTCGCAACCTGTCAAGACGCTGCTGTAGCTGACGGATTGTCCTGGCTAGACACCCGAACTCCCTTGTTCCCTATGGTTCGAGTCTCCTCTGTAGCTCAACCAGGGAATCAGCCACACCTTGCAATCCCGGTCCCCGTTGGCTCTGCCACCAAGTTTCAGTAACAAGGCGTTCATAATCGATGTGAGTCTGCCAAACATTCTCATACCAGAACTGACGCTTTGAGTGAGGCCTGTTTGGCATCTGGTTCATATTTGCAACAATAAAACAATGATCCGACTCAGCTGCACAAACATGCCTTACTGTAATGTGATCGAAAAGCTGTCTGAAATCTTCATTAGCAAATGCTCGATCCAGACGGGCTTTAACATTCGAATTTCCTCCCTGACGGTTATCCCAAGTATAGGGCACCCCCGACCAGCCAAGATCTTGGAAGGAACACTCATTGGCGACCTCTCGAAAGGCTCTCATCTGCCACTCCGGCCTGGCCGAGGTACCGAAGTGTTCGGTTGTGTAGAGAGTCTCGTTGAAGTCGCCCATGCATAACCAAGCAGAGTGTTGTATGTCATTCAGGGTTCGAAGAAATCGCCAACTGTGGTGGCGATTCTCCACTCTTGGGGCCCCATAGAACCCCGTAAACCGCCATGTTGGCGAAGCTTGGTCTTTCCTCTGCACCATCACATCACTGTGAGCGGAACTGAAGTTTTTGAGCTCGACGTCCACATCCTGGGACCAAAACAGTCCAATGCCGCCGCTCAAACCCGTACTGTTAACAGCAAAACATCCTGTGAATCCCAACGTGTGTTGCAGGCTCTCTACTCTTTTCACTGATATTTTTGTTTCCATGACAAAAAGTAGAAGGGGTAACTCTTGCTTCACGATATTGCGAAGCTCTCGAACTGCCTCGGGGTTCCCAAGCCCCCGGTAGTTCCAGCTAATGCAGCTCATTGGGACGGGCAGGACTGCCCTGCAGTCTCTGCCGAATTCTCAGGTGTAGGCTTCTTCTTCTTTGCTTCCCTCTCTAATTCTTGTCCATCGCCAAGCACTGCTGCATTTGCATCCTTCTCCCGAGCAGGGTTACTGTTCCCAGAAGCTGCAGCATCCGTTAACAGGAGAGGAGCGTGATCCACACGCCGGTAGATCTGTTTTTGGGTTCCCTTCCGCTTGAAATTTGCACGTTCCTTTGCAGGGGAGGTCGCCTCATCGCCCTTACCGGTGTTGGAAGAATTCTTAGACTCTCGCTGGCTGCTCGGCTCAGTGTGCTGCTCATGACCATAACTGTCCAACGAGGTAGCCTTCCGTCGATCTTCTGGTGCTCTCAACTTAGATCCAAAGGGAAGATTTCCTTTGTCATCTCGAGGACCCGGTGTTGGACACATGATCTCAGAGTGGCCCAAACGACCACAAGAAAAACAAAAGTGAGGAACTTGCTCGTATTGTATGTCATAAAGATCAACCCTCTTCCTCTTAGCAGAATCTATCAAGATCCACCTCCTAAGAGGTTTGCTGACATCAATGAATACCCTCATACGCTGGAAACCACCCACGTGGTTGAACTGGATTGAGGTAGCCTCCTTATCGATCTGCTGCGCGATCAGTTTCCCCCATGTATCATCTCGCAGATTGTATGGGAGATTTGGAACCCTAGCCCTTAGATGAAGCCGTTCAAACTTTACTTCATCGGGCCGCATGCAATCTTCAAAGTCAGTCAGGATTACGGCGTTCTTTCTCACATGCCATGGCGATCCCTGCCAGATGCGACTGCACTCCCGTTGATTCTCAAACTCTGCCACTAACATATTCTCCTCCATCGACCTAAACTGTAGACCTCGGGGATTACCCCAGGCAGGCCAAAGAGCGCCGGCTATGGTGTTAGTATGAAGCAGGTTCCGATGGAGAACCTTGCCGGCGATAAGCCATCTCTTCGGTATGTCATCTTCTCGACCATCGATCACCAACGGTGTTGCCTCTTCATCGGTGATTCCCAGCTTGCCCAGAGCCTCCTCCAGACGGGATCTCGCCGCCCTAGGTGACTCCGGCCTCTTCTCCGCGCACGCGACCTGGGAAGGTGAAGCCATCCCCGCGCCGGGATCTCGAACGCGACCCGCCGATGAGGAGACTAGCGGTCGCCGCGATTCCACGTCAAAACCCTAGCCGCCGCCAGAGAGGTGTCTAGGTTTCGGGGAAAATTGTATCGACCCACGCGTCGACTGGGAGGACCTCTATCTCAGCATCAGGCTTGTCCTTATATGGTCGTCTGTACTTGTGTTAAAAGAAAAGACCAAACGAACTACTCCCTCGTTCGGAATTAGTTGTCTCGGAAATGGATGTATCTAGAACTAAAATACGTCTAGATACATCCATTTTTGCGACAAGTAATTCCGAACGGAGGGAGTATGTGTAGTGTACGTAAGTACGTAAATGGTCGGGAGCAGCGAAGGCTACGTTACCCATTCTATTGAGGTTTTCTCGGATCCAACTCATAAGGCGAGACGTGACATCGTACTACTCCAAACAGCATCATCCTTTCCTTTCCTTTCCTTTCCTTTCCTTCGGGGATGCTAAGAAAGAAGGAAAAAGTGAAAAGAAGCTCTACCCTGGACCTCCAATCCCTGAGGTAAAGCGTGCCACATGGCAGATCTAACGCCGCAGATCCCGTGGAGTTTTGCTCTCGGATTTCCCAACCGCATGGGCCGCGCGCGCACAAGGGAGAGCTCCCGAGCCGTGTGGGCCTCCCGACTCGTGACCCGCCGTCGGCGCCGCATGGAGGAAGAAGCCGAGGCAGGGTTCCCTTTTATACAGCCGCAGCCGCAGCGCCACATGCTCCCGTGCTCTGCTCTGTGCCCCTGCCCGTTCCATCCGTCGCCTGCGTGCGTGCCCCAGCTACAACGGCGCGAGGAGATTTGGTCTTTACTAGAGGAGGCGTCGCCTAGAGGTGGGATAAGAATAAGATGGCCATTGGCGGAGCGGCGCCGCACGACTCGCCGGCCGGGCTACCGGGCTTCGAGCAGCCTCTCCTCCACGCGCGCGGTGGCCTGCAGGCCGGCAAGGACCCCGCGGCGGCGCACGACCACGAGGCGCAGTGCTCGCCGGAGGCCGGCGACGCGACGTCCCTGCGCACATGCTTCAATGGCCTCAACGCTCTCTCCGGTTAGTCCGGAACTCGAATCTTTCTTCCGTTGCCTGCAACAATCTATTATCTCCTGTACGGTCATGCCCTTTCTTGACAGTGTCGGCCCACTCTGACTGACCGGTCGATGTTGAGGTTTCAGGCGTGGGGCTGCTGTCCATCCCGTACGCGCTGGCGGAGGGCGGGTGGCTCAGCCTGGTGCTGCTCCTCCTCGTCGCCATGGTCTGCTGCTACACCGGCCAGCTCCTGCAGACGTGCATGGGCGCGTCGCCAGACGTGCGCGGCTACCCGGACATCGGCGCGCTCGCCTTCGGGGCCAAGGGCCGCTTCGCCGTCTCGGCCTTCATGTACGCCGAGCTCTACCTCGTCGCCATCGGCTTCCTCATACTGGAGGGGGACAACCTGGACAAACTGTTCCCGGGCGCCAGCCTCAGCCTCGGCGGCGTGCTCGTGCTCTCCGGCAAGCACCTCTTCATCGTGCTCGTGTCCATCTTCATCCTGCCCACCACGTGGCTGAGGAACCTGGGCGTGCTCGCCTACGTGTCGGCCAGCGGCGTGCTCGCGTCCGTCGTGCTGGTCTTCTGCGTGCTCTGGGCCGCGGTGGTCGACGGCGTCGGGTTTCAGGGAAAAGGGACCATGCTCAACGTCAGCGGCCTGCCTACTGCGCTCGGACTCTACACTTTCTGCTACTGCGGCCATGCCATATTCCCGACATTGTGCAATTCCATGAAGGAAAAGGACAAGTTCTCCAAGGTAATCACTAATCAATGAGTGGCCTATCATTTTAATGCCAGCGAAGACATTACCATCATTGTATCTATCTTGGCGTTTTAATGTGCAATGAATCTGATACTAAAAAGTACAGTAGTTTCAAGAAACCTCTGACAGTGACCTAACAGTGTTCTATGCCGAACGATGTCTCACTTCCCCTGACTGAAGATTTGGCATGTCTGTCTGTTGGAGTGCATTGACAGGTACTAGTCATATGCTTCGTCGCATGCACCCTCAACTACGGATCCATGGCCATACTGGGCTACCTCATGTACGGTGACGACGTCGAGTCTCAGGTGACCCTGAACCTCCCGGAGGGCAAGCTCAGCTCCAAGCTAGCAATCTACACGGCGCTGATCAACCCGTTCTCAAAGTACGCTCTGATGGTGACCCCCGTCGCGACAGCGATCGAAGAGAAGCTGCTTGCCGGCAACAAGAAGTCCCTCAACATGCTCATCAGAACCTTCATCGTCATCAGCACGGTCATCGTGGCCCTCACCGTCCCCTTCTTCGGCCACCTCATGGCGCTCGTCGGCTCGCTGCTCAGCGTCATGGCCTCCATGCTGCTCCCGTGCATCTGCTACCTCAAAATCTTCGGCACGGCGAGGTGTAGCAGGGCTGAGGTCGCGCTGATCGTCATGATCATCGTTCTCGGCTCCTTGGTTGCCGCAAGTGGGACTTACTCTTCTCTGCAGAAGATCATTCACGAGTTCTGAAGCCAAGTCTCCACGAGTTCAGACGATGGTAACACCCCTCTGTCCGTCTGCTTGGTGTTCTGTGGCAATGCAAAATTTCCAACAGCGCGTCTGCACTGAACAGCAGCTACGCAGTGTTGTCCTGTCATGGCAGGTTGTAGATGAGGCAGGGATAGTACAGAACAGATAGTTCTACCCTCAAATGTATGTATGTTTGAGATGAGTATTTCTGTTTCTAGTAAAGCAGGTAACTGAATGCTGTTGTAGGATGGCACTGGATCGGCGTTCCACTGTAAAAATTCAGATGCACTGGATCATTTTATTGTAGTTGTGCGGATTTCATTTCCTGATGCTTTCAGGTATTCCTGTTAAACACTAGTGGAGTTAAATTGTCTCTTGTACACAAAGTAGTAAAGCAATGGAGTACATTAAGTCAACCATTTTGGGCGAAGTAATTCTCTGATGGAGGTTAGGCGATTTGACTGGTTGTATGCATCCAAGAAAGGCAGAAACCGCAATTTAGTCGTAAAAGAGATGTAATCAGCAAAGAGCACAGCAGCAACAACAACAAAAACAAAAAGATGCAATCAGCCACGCTTCAAGACAGACAAAAAACTACTATATATGTATAAGAAAAGGGAGGAAATTACAGAATACAAGATACAACCACTTTGATTATGCGGATCAGACGATCCAACTAGGAGGAGCTACATATATGAAAGCACGAGTGGTGGAAACGAATTAAGCTGCAAAGGAATATGGAAACTGAAGCCGAAAGAAGCTGGGTGCTAGGCGGGCGGCGGGCATCAGAAGGAGAAGAAGCCTTCCTTGATGCAGAGAGCGCAGACGAGGACGGCGAGGCCGGCGCCGATGCACTGCGTGCTGGACACCACCGTCTGCTGGTACGCCAGCACCGTCATGGCGGCGCCCACGCACCCGAGCAGGAGCCCCGTCATGTTCCGGTCCATACTGCCGGCGCTCGGTCGTCTCTTGGCTTCCCTTCCGCGGCTGCCGGTGCGGCTCTCAATCGACTTGTTCTCTTGTTTGTTTGGATGCTTCTGCGAGTCTGCGATGGGAGGTGGTGGGGGTTGGGGAATTAAAGCTCTGAGGTCAACGCCTTGGTGCGTTGCTGGTGAGAGCGCGTGGAGGGGTTCAGCTTATGGAGGGCTTCGAGGGTCGGGGGTGCCGTCTATCTTTCGGAGCCAGGAAAGACGTTTGCGGCTCGCCGGCGTCACCGCTCGTCTGAACGCCCGCCATTTTTGAAATTTGAATTGAACATAGTTTTTTCTTTTCTTTTTGCGGGTGAAATTGAGCATAGTTTGATTAGCTGACTGGACGTTCATGTGTATTAGGATTATTGTTTCTTCCTATTTTTTGCTTAAAAAAGTAGTTGCGCTTTCTCGTCATCTCGAGCGCACGTTCGTCCCTCTCTCTGGTCCCTAAGGGCATGCCCATCGCGTCGCCCTAAACCTGATGCCGTGCAGACTAGCTAAGGTTTGGATGCCACCGTGGCGATGCAGGTGTAGCTTGTAGAGGAGACAACCGCTTCAGTTGAAAAAGTGAAAAAAGTTTAGAGAGGGAGAGAGAGAGAGAAAGGTGGGGAAGAATAGGAGAGGATGGGGACCTTGCAGCTGCTGCATGGGGGATTTCTGACGCTACCTAGACCCCACAAGATGATAGCTTGCGTTGGGTGATAGAACAATATATACGGTGGTTTCGGATTTTTATGGCTAGGTGGACCATGAAGCAGCACCAAACCGTTGCTTTCATTGTACATGCCCTAATGCATAATTTAATTAAAACCAACCCAATCACGGGGCCAATAGAGAGGAATTAACGCATAAGAAAAGCACCTGGTCATGTGTCTCCCCGTGCCCTCTCCTCCCATGATTTCTCAGCAAAATCTCACATGCATACATTTAATTTGTGTTTTCAGATTTTCAGAAAGCTATAACCTTTGGACCGAGCATCGAAATCAAGATCTGGTTTCAACACTAGGTTCTTTGTTACGAGCTCTTCAAAATTACATCTCATATGAGCATGTTTCGATTTTTTTTCACAAGAAACTTTGGGTCCTACAAAAGCAACTTTAATGCTATAGGAAAGCAAATTCTTGTTAGTGTGCGTAGTACCATTGCCTACGATCGAAAACACCATGACTACCAAGTTAACTAACTTCACCTCTAAGTTTTCTACCATAACTAGCAAGTATTCTACTATAGCTAGCTTTGCCTCCAAGTTGATATTATTGTGGGCAACTTAGTTTTCGAGGTAGCTTTACACTATCACAAGTTTCCTGCCATGACTAGCGAGTAGCTTAACATCATCCTAAGTTACATATCATACTTTTCGGCATGGTAAGCAACTTAGTTTCATAGTTAGGCAACTAAGCGACACTAATGTGCTGTTGGAAATATGCCCTAGAGGCAATAATAAAAGTATTATTATTATATCTCCTTGTTCATGATAATTGTCTTTTATTCATGCTATAATTGTATTATCCGAAAATCGTAATACACGTGTGAATACATAGACCACAATCTGTCCCTGGTGAGCCTCTAGTTGAGTAGCTCGTTGTGATCAACAGATAGTCATGGTTTCCTGGCTATGGACATTGGATGTCGTTGATAACGGGATCACATCATTAGGAGAATGATGTGATGGACAAGACCCAATCCTAAGCCTAGCACAAAGATCGTGTAGTTCGTATGCTAAAGCTTTTCTAATGTCAAGTATATTTTCCTTAGACCATGAGATTGTGCAACTCCCAGATACCGTAGGAATGCTTTGGATGTACCAAACGTCACAACGTAACTGGGTGGCTATAAAGGTGCATTACAGGTATCTCCGAAAGTGTCTGTTGGGTTGGCACGAATCGAGACTGGGATTTGTCACTCCGTGTAAACGGAGAGGTATCTCTGGGCCCACTCGGTAGGACATCATCATAATGTGCACAATGTGATCAAGGAGTTGATCACGGGATGATGTGTTACGGAACGAGTAAAGAGACTTGCCGGTAACGAGATTGAACAAGGTATCGGGATACCGACGATCGAATCTCGGGCAAGTATCGTACCGATAGACAAAGGGAATTGTATACGGAATTGATTAAGTCCTTGACATCGTGGTTCATCCGATGAGATCATCGTGGAACATGTGGGAGCCAACATGGGTATCCAGATCCCGCTGTTGGTTATTGACCGGAGAGTCATCTCGGTCATGTCTGCATGTCTCCCGAACCCGTAGGGTCTACACACTTAAGGTTCGGTGACGCTAGGGTTATAGAGATATTAGTATGCGGTAACCCGAAAGTTGTTCGGAGTCCCGGATGAGATCCCGGACGTCACAAGGAGTTTCGGAATGGTCCGGAGGTAAAGAATTATATATAGGAAGTGCTATTTCGGCCATAGGGACAAGTTTCGGGGTCATCGGTATTGTACCGGGACCACCGGAAGGGTCCCGGGGGTCCACCGGGTGGGGCCACCTGCCCCGGGGGGCCACATGGGCTGTAGGGGGTGCGCCTTGGCCTAAATGGGCCAAGGGCACCAGCCCCAAGAGGCCCATGCGCCAAGAGAAGAGAAAAAGGGGAGAGTCCTAAAGGGGGAAGGCACCTCCGAGGTGCCTTGGGGAGGATGGACTCCTCCCCACCCTTGGCCGCACCCTTCCTTGGAGGAAGGGGCAAGGCTGCGCCCTCCCCCTCTCCCTTGGCCCTATATATAGTGGGGAAAAGGAGGAGCAATCATACCTAAGGCCTGGCGCCTCCCTCTCCCTCCCGTGACACATCTCCCTCCTCCCGCAGCGCTTAGCGAAGCCCTGTTGGAATCCCGCTACTTCCACCACGCCGTCGTGCTGCTGGATCTCCATCAACCTCTCCCTCCTCCTTGCTAGATCAAGGCATGGGAGACGTCTCCGTTCCGTACGTGTGTTGAACGCGGAGGTGCCGTCCGTTCGGCGCTAGGATCATCGGTGATTTGAATCACGACGAGTACGACTCCATCAACCCCGTTCTCTTGAACGCTTCCGCTTAGCGATCTACAAGGGTATGTAGATGCACTCTCCTTCCCCTCGTTGCTGGTTTCTCCATAGATAGATCTTGGTGACACGTAGGAAAATTTTGAATTTCTGCTACATTCCCCAACATGTGCAACTTTTCACTGTAATGTAGGCAACTGAAATAGTAATGACATGCAACTAAGCATCACTTGTAAACAACTTGAGAGTGTTATAGGCAACTTAAAAAACAATGATAAACAACTCCACAATATATGAAGGCAACTATTTGCAAAGTTAGGCAACTGAGCAACAATGTGAGACAACTAGTTATCATTAGTAGGCAACTAAGTATCATCGGTAGGTAACTCAGAGTGTTGTAGGCAACTTAGAAAAGCAATGATAAGCAACTTCACAATATATGTAGGCAACTGATTTGCGAAGTTAGACAACTGAGCAACAATGGTAGGCAACTAGTTACCAATAATGAGTAACTAGGCATCAATGATAGGCAATTCTATAGTATTTATGGGTAACTGAGCAGTCACGATAGGCAAGTTGGGATAATATTTAGCAAAATTAACAGGTACACATAGTGTAGTAGTTACTTGCATGCCTTAGCCTGAGCAACTTTAGGCCTGTGCCTGTGGATGATTGACCACCCATCCTACGTCCTCTTGAAATAAGACTTCAATATTGTACCGTGGGTGTTGTATGAACACCTTCCTCGCCTCTTGACCATACAGGTCGTTTGAGAGGTAATTATTAGTAAACTGCTTTGAAAAGGTCTGGAAAAAAAGATATGCATAAATATCTTCTCAAAAATTTTAAATGGCGCAAAGGAATTAAAAAAAACAAGGTATAAGACCTAGTACCATCCTGTAGTTCACTGATGTCTTCTTCATTGTGAAGACAAAGATATTGTTGTTTTTCGTTGCTAGTTTCTTTCTCCTAACAATCTTTCCGAGTTTCTTGATTTGACTGATATTCATGGACATCTCATTTCTCCATATGCAAAATGGGTCAAACAATGGGTCAAAACCTTTGACAACAACACCTACATATGCAAGACCAAATTCTTAAAAATTTAAATATTAGAATGGTTCCTGCAATTGCACAATAATGTGCTATTATATAAAGGACCATGCATGTGCATCTCAATGGCAAACCTCAGTGCCTCCCATTGTTTCCTTGCAACACATAGAAGGTAGTTATTGAGGTAAGGTGAGGTTGGCATACTATCGGTAAAATATATTGATGAAAAATAAACACATTGCAGATTCAACAGATTAGTTCGAACCACATGGAAAAGCCATTTATCCAAACTAAGCATGCTTAAGAACTAGGAAATATAGCAATTATAAATGTTTCTCATGTATTTAATACAACCAAATTCGATTTATTTCTCGCATGCATAACAATACAAAATTGTACCCACAACAATTGAACATCACATTGCATAATTGAACCAAACAGTTAGCTAAGCACCACAACAAATGAACCAAACAGTTAACTGAGCACCATATCGCACAATAGAACATACTAAAAGATCAGATAGTTAACCAAACCTAGTACGCTTAACAACTTGGAAATATAGCGACTGTATTTGTTTCTCATGTATTTTGTATAAACAAATTTGATTTATTTCTCACACGCAAGAGAATAAAAAATTGCACCCACAAGAATTGAGCATCACATTGCAGAATTGAACAAACAGTGAAGTGAACATGAAAACATATTTGCCAAACAGTTAACTAAGCACCACATTGCACAATATATAGAACATATATACTAGAGGATCATATTGCAGAGTAACAGTACTTGAAGCACATTTGCCCTGTTGGTGGTTTTGGTAATTAATGTAAATATACCATTTGTTGGAATAATATTTCTATTTAGTATTTTTCAGACAAGTTCAACATTGGCATGGCAGGGAAATGAGGATGTGCACCCCTTCAAAAAGTCAAGGACAAGAATTGGCTACCCCAAGACTCTACATTTTTGGTTTAGTGATCCAAGATCACATTGAGTCTCTTACAAAAGCCAATACTATTAAAAGGGGATGATGTATTGTTCATGAGGTTGTTGCTCAAAGATCTTAGTGATGTTGCTCCAGAAACCCTCAATCACTTTCCAAAGACACATATGTCCAAAACCCTAATTCATCATTTCGGTCCCACCGATACAATACACTCCAGACCCACCGAGATGATCCTTCTTTTGCCACAGCCAAAACCCTAACAATTATGTTTGAACAAAATGGCTCTCGGTCGTACCGAGATGGCCTGGCCATGTTTCAGTGATGAAGTCGCCTCACTTTGGAACCACCTAGTTGAAACGATCAGAATTTCCAAAACGAGGTTCTACCTTAGTCATTGCACTTCAATCCCACCAAGTTGGTATAATTGATCTCAATAAAAATCCTAACGGTTAAGTCTTTTGCACTGGTCGGTCTCACCAAGGTTATCATATCGGTGGCACCGAGTTGGATCAAAAGCTTGTAACGGTTGGTGTCGGTGTCAAAACCGGCGGATCTCGGGTAGGGGGTCCCGAACTGTGCGTCTAGGCGGATGGTAATAGGAGACAAGGGACACGATCTTTTTACCCAGGTTCGGGCCCTCTCGATGGAGGTAAAACCCTACTCCTACTTGATTAATATTGATGATATGGGTAGTACAAGAGTAGACCTACCACGAGATCAGAGAGGCTAAACCCTAGAAGCTAGCCTATGGTATGATTGTTGTTCGTCCTACGGACTAAAACCCTCCGGTTTATATAGACACCGGAGAGGGCTAGGGTTACACAGAGTCGGTTACAATGGGAGGAGATCTACATATCCGTATCGCCAAGCTTGCCTTCCACACCAAGGAAAGTCCCATCCGGACACGGGACGAAGTCTTCAATCTTGTATCTTCATAGTCCAGGAGTCCGGCCGAAGGTCATAGGCTATCCGGACACCCCCTAATCCGGGACTCCCTCAGTAGCCCCTGAACCAGGCTTCAATGATGATGAGTCCGACGCGCAGATTTGTTTTCGGCATTGCAAGGCGGGTTCTTCTCCAAATTCCATATGCCTGTTGAATAGTGTCCGGCTTCTGGTGAATGTTGCGCTCCTTGGCTTCTGCGCCCAATAATGGCCACCTTCCATGTGTCAAATGAATGCGAAAAGGCAGGGTGTTTTTTCATTTACCCCCCGAGCTGTGAAAATGAGCCGCCTATAAAGGAGACGGGGATTTAGATCCGAATCACACCATCCTCCCTCCGCGAGCATTCATCGGAGCGCATTCGACAAAGATCCATTCCATCATGGCCAGTCGACGCAGCTCCTCCTCTCGCCCCCCATCCCTCAGCCTGGAGATTGGGATAGATGTTCCGTCCCGCACAGCGAGCTAGTGGCGCTCCAAGCCAAGGGGTTTCTCCCCCCAGCCTACATGGTCCCGGTTCGAGCCGGGCTTGCAACCTATAATGGCGGAGAGCAAGCGGAGAGCGTCCCCAATCCCTCCAAAGGAGAGCGGGTATGCCTTGTCCCTTACTTGATAAGAGGGCTCGGATTTCCAATTCATCCGTTTCTATGGGGGCTCCTGGAGTTCTACGGCCTCCAGTTGCACAACCTTACACCTGCCTCCATATTGCATATTGCGGGCTTCGTAGCCCTTTGCGAGCTATTTTTGGGCATCGAGGCCCATTTCGCACTGTGGAAGAAACTGTTTTGCCTTGTGCCCCGTTCTCAGGAGGGGTCGATATATCAAGTGGGCGGAGCCGAGCTATGGTGCATCACCGGGACCGGATATCTATCCGGAACCCCAAAGAAGGCGTCCGAAGACTGGCCTTCAGAATGGTTTTATATAGAAGACGTCCCCCTGCTGGACCCTGTTCGGATTGGCCTCCCTGAGTTCGATAATGCTCCTTTGAGGAAGCGCCTAAGCTAGCGTCCACGGAGCCCTCAGAAGGAAAATGACAAGGACGTCCTTTACCTGATGAGCCGGATAAGGTTGTTAGCTCATTCCGGACTGACCATGATCGAGGTCATGGCTACATGCATCATGCGGGGGGTGCAGCCACTGTAGTATAGAGGCCACCCTATGTGGGATTTTAACGGGGAGGACGATGCCACCCGGTGCGGCCGTAAGGGGCCGGAATCGGTTGCCGCTTTAATAAAGATCTTGTCCGCTTTGTACAAGGGAGAAGAGGAGGAATTCCTCCGCGTCAACCCACGGGGTGGATTTTCTATGTACAATCCTCCAAGCTGGGTAAGCGGACACTTTCACTCGCCCATCCGTTTCATATTCCCATAGTTAAGTATTCAGTCTAGCAATTTCAACGCAGGAGCTACGCCAGGCTGTAAAGGAGATAAACAACCCTCCTCCACAACCCGAGGACCCGGAACGGTCCTTAGATCCGGACTCCCAAGAGGACCCGGACTTATTTGTGGAGCTGATCGATGGAGTGTTTCATCAATTGAGCAAGGACAACACCTTGGTGGCCATTACGGCCGATTATCCCGGACTACTTCCAGCCTCACAAGTAACCGAGACCAAAGTCCTAGTACTTTTAAGATGATCCATCTGTGCTTATTTTTGATCACCATATACCAATGGAGTTTTCGCAGGGGAAGTCCTTGAAGCGGAGGGCCGGCCCTGCGGTGGCTAACCAACAAGGGGTAGCGAGGCCCAGCAGGCTGAAAAGAAGTGCGGTTCGGATTGAGACGCCGGCGCAACGGTATGGCGTGCCATTTTATTCCCAGGTTTTATTCCCTCAAAGCATACTAATGCTCACGCTTTCTTCAGGAAAAAGAGCGCTCGCCGGACTATATCTCGAGAGGTTGCCAATCGCGCCTCCACCAGCCAGGCTCCAAGGCCGGGTCCGAAAGCGGAGGCGAACGCGAGGCGTGCACCGGACGCTCCTCCGATAGAGGATGCGGACGGGCTGTCTGCCACCGATTCCGAGGTGGAGAGTGCCATGAACCACAGGCGTCGCCGGACAGTTCTTGGTGACACTTGTTTCTCCCAAGAGGCATTGGGTGCCTTCAATACGGGAGATGCGTACCTCCGTGCCGCTCAAAATGGTCTAACCAGAGCCACGGAGCAGTATGTAAAAGACATACGGGTGAGAAAATTTGATGGTTGTATATGTCAGTAGCCCCCGAGACTTGAAACAGTTAGAATAACTGATTTAAGGATCATTTATTATGCAGGATCTTACAGAAAATAATACCCAACTGTCCCAGGAGCTGGAAGAGTGCAAAGCCCAACTTGAGGCCGCACTAGCTGCGGCAGGGGAGGCCAAGGAGACCCCCTCTGGTACTATATGCTTCGAAATATAAGTATGTTGTGAAGTGCGGCATGTGTGCAAATCTGACAATAACATTGCAGATGGCGCCGGGGTGGATCCGGACAAGCAACAACTCTTGCGCTGGTTAAAGGTCGACGAGAGCGTGCTTACGAGGGTGAGGCAAGAGAAGAATAATCTCTAAGATGCCAACACCCAGCTGGGCGAGGAACTAAAGGATGTTCGTGCCGAGCTGTCGGACTCCGTGAAGGAGAATCAGCGGCTTCAACGTGGCATTTTTAGTAAGTGCTTGAAAGAACTTCGAAAAAAAAAGTTCGGCGAGGAAGTCGATTGACAGAGTTATGTCTGTAGGTATGCTGACAGGTCGGCCTACAGAGGAAATGCCCGGCTCTACAGGTGACCTTCTTCCCGAGCTCTTACAACTGCACGAACGAGTTCGGCAGGTAATGCAGGGCGTCGCCCAGGCCTTGTGGCCATCCGTCTCCATGCCCGAAGGCCTTGGAGAGCTTGCAGAGAAGCTGAAGGGAGCGCGGTGGCGCTTCCGATTATGGAAGATATCGGCCTGCCGTCAAGGTGCTAGGGAGGCCTGGGCCATGGTGAAGACGCGGTACACGAAGGCTGACCCAAACCACATGGCCGAGGTCGGACCTGTGGGGCCCGATGGGAAGGAGATCACTGTTAGTTTAGTGTACAGCCAGGTAGAATTGGCCGCGAAATATTCCCAATAGGACTGTAAACTAGACAGCCTGCTGGATGGTATTGAAGAGGAATATACCTAGTCAAATTGACTATGTAATTTAAGATGACATGTAAAATGCCTTATAGCCGGATTGTAGATCGTTTGTCATGGCGGACCTTTTCGCTTCAACCTCGGGACCCGATAGTCCGGAGTGTGTCCGAATACCCTCTCGGTTATGCAAGAACCGGGGCATGCTTGGAGACTAGGCGTAGGGGTCATTAGTGCTTGAACAGACAAGTGCCCAACTAGTTATGTTATATTACATGGTTAGTAAGAAACATCTTCCAGGGAGAATAGTTCCGTTAAGGGTCCTTTCCCTGGGAGGCATGCCCTAAAGTGCATGTCCGGACTGCGAAAAAAGCAGAAAAACATCTGGGGGCAGATAAATAAACGAGTGAGAAATCATCTTTAGTACACCGACCGAATATTCCCTTAAGAACGCTAGCTTTCGGCTTCACCCAGTCTGAGGTGCACATCCGGCTGACCTGGCAGTAACAATCGCAAAGGTGCTCCCTTTACCATCTAGCCGAACAATCGGGAACGTAGGGGTAAGCACAGGAGCCAGGCAATCCAGCTTGGCCAAAACTTTAAGTCATATCGATGCATATAATGGTGAATAAAAGGTACATGCGGAAGTGTGACACATGTGTTGGGCATGAGGCCCGTGTAAGCAAGCTTCTGTTAAAGAAGCCCCCAGGTATAATGAGCGCGGATAGCGCGTCAATTGTTTGCGAACAAGGCGTGAATGAGCCCTTAAAGGCTGTAAGAGAAAAAGGAGGGTGAGGGAGAGAAATATAAGACAACTAATGTGTAAAAAATAGACAGAGGAAGAAGACGAACACAGAGTCCGGCGCTAGGCGTAGAATCTTCGGAGACGGACTGCGTTCCATGGGTTCGGCTCGAGTCGGTTATCCGATGCATCTCGCAGACGGTACGCTCCACTAGTCAGGACTTGGTCAATGATGAAGGGACCTTCCCATTTGGGCTTGAGTTTGTCCTTTTTATTGTCTGGCAGGCGTAGAACTAACTCACCAACATTGTAAGTTTTGGCCCGTACTTCTGTGCTTTGATATCTTCGAGCTTGCTGTTGATAGAATGCGGAACGGGCTTTTTCCACGTCGCGCTCCTCCTCCAAGGCGTCCAAACTGTCCTGCCGATCGAGTTCGGCTTCTCTTTCTTCGTACATACGCACGCGAGGTGAGTCATGAATTATGTCGCAGGGCAGAACTGCCTCTGTGCTGTATACCATAAAAAATGGTGTGAATCCGGTGGTGCGATTCGGCGTGGTCCGCAGCCCCTAGAGTACAGAGTCGAGCTCCTCTACCCAGTGTGTGTTAGATTCCTTGAGGGACCGCACTAATCCGGGTTTGATGCCGCTCATGATTAGACCATTTGCTCGCTCGACTTGACCGTTAGTTTGTGGGTGATAGACTGAAGCGTAGTCGAGCTTGATGCCCATGTTTTTGCACTAGAGTTTGACCTCGTCGGTCATAAACTTCGTGCCGTTATCAGTGATGATGCTATGGGGGACACCGTAATGGTGTACGACCCCTAATATGAAGTCTATCACCGGTCCGGATTCGGCCGTCTTAACTGGCTTGGCCTCTATCCATTTGGTGAATTTGTCCACCATGACCAGTAGGTATTGTTGCTTGTGGGTTCCTCCTTTAAGGGGTCCAACCATGTCAAGCCCCCAGACCGCAAAGGGCTAGGTGATGGGTATAGTTTGGAGGGCGGTGGGTGGCATATGGCTTTGGTTAGCCAAGAGCTGGCAACCAACGCATCGTTGGACTAAGTCCTAAGCATCTGCCCGGGCCGTTGGCCAATAAAATCCTGTACGGAAGGCCTTGCTTACAAGGGCCCGGGCTGCGGCATGGTGCCCGCCGAGTCCGGCATGGATTTCAGCTAGGAGATTCCGCCCTTCCTCTTTGGAGATACACCTTTGAAGGACTCCGGTGGTGCTTTTCTTATAAAGCTCTCCTTCATGGACTTTATAGGCTTTAGATCACCGCACTATGCAGCGTGCCTTGTTTTGGTCCTCGGGAAGTTCCTGCCTGGTTAGGTAGGCTAGGAATGGTTCTGTCCACGGGGCAATGACTGCCATTAATACGTGGGCTGAGGATGTTACTTCGTTGGCAGAGCCTCCCGTTGTGTCAGAATGTTCGGTGTCGGGCGGTGCGGTTGGGTCCGGGCTGTTATTTCCGGATTCCCCTTCCCAAAATACGGATGGCTTGAATAGCCTCTCCAAGAAGACGTTGGGGGGGACTGCATCGCACTTTGCGCCGATCCGTGCCAGGACGTCTGCTGCCTGATTGTTTTCCCGGGCTATATGGTGGAAGTCGAGCCCCTCGAACCGAGCTGACATTTTGAGGACGGCGTTGCGATAAGCTACCATTTTAGGATCCTTGGCATCAAAGTCTCCATTTATTTGGGATATCACGAGGTTCGAATCCCCATGCACCTCTAGGCGTTGGATGCCCATGGAGACTGCCATCCGGAGACCATGTAGAAGGGCCTCGTATTCGGCTGCGTTATTGGAGTCTGTATACATTATCTGGAATACATATTGAACTGTATCTTCTGTTGGGGACGTCAGAACGACGCCAGCCCCCAGTCTAGCTAACATTTTGGAGCCGTCGAAGTGCATGATCCAGTTGGAATATGTGCCGTACTCTTTAGGGAGTTCGGCTTCAGTCCATTCGGCGATGAAGTCAGCCAAAACTTGCGACTTAATAGCTCACCATGGCTTATAGGTTATGTCGAACGGGAGGAGCTCCATGGCCCATTTGGCAATCCGGCCCGTCGTGTCGCGGTTGTTTATAATATCGTTAAGAGGTACTTCAGAGGCTACTATTATCGAACACTCTTGAAAGTAGTGTCGCAGCTTCCGGGATGCCATAAACACCGCGTACGCTATCTTTTGATAATGCGGGTACCGTGACTTGCATGGAGTGAGGACAATGGACACGTAGTAAAATGATTTTTGAAGGGGGAATTTGTGTCCGTCCGTTTCTTGTTCGACGATGAGCACTGCGCTTACAACCTGATAAGTTGCTGCAATGTATAATAGCATTGGTACGCCAATGTTAGGCGCGGCCAGGACCGGGTTTGTTTCCAATATGGCTTTTATTTCTTCGAGTCCGGCCGTGGCGGCATCCGTCCACTCTAAGTGTTCGGTGCGCCAGAGGAGGCGATAAAGGGGTAATGCCTTTTCTCCCAAGCGGGAGATAAAGCGGCTTAGAGCCGCCATGCATCCAGTCAATTTTTTGTATTTGCTTGAGGTCCTTTGGAATATCCAATTGTGACAGAGCTCAGATCTTGGCTGGGTTTGCTTCAATTCCTCTACCGGATATAATGAAGCCCAAGAGCTTTCCGGCTGGTACGCCGAAGACGCATTTTTCCGGGTTAAGCTTGACCTCATATGCTCGGAGGTTATCGAATGTGAGCCTCAAGTCATCTACTAGAGTTTCGACATGCTTTGTTTTGACGACCACGTCATCTATGTATGCTTCCACTGTTTTGCCGATCTGGTTTGCCAGACATGTCTGAATCATGCGCTGATATGTTGCGCTGGTGTTTTTGAGCCCAAAGGGCATTGTGTTGAAGCAGAATGGGCCATATGGGGTGATGAATGCTGTTGCGGCTTGGTCTCGCTCTGCCATCTTAATTTGATGGTAGCCGGAGTATGCATCGAGGAAACACAATGAATCGTGTCCTGTAGTGGCGTCGATGATTTGATCGATGCGGGGGAGGGGGAAGGGATCCTTTGGGCAAGCCTTGTTGAGGTCCTTGAAATCGACACATAGGCGCCAGGATTTGTCCTTCTTTGGTACCATCACCAGGTTTGCTAGCCAATCCGGATGTTTTATATCTCTGCTGAATCCGGCCTCCAGTAGTTTGGCTGGCTCCACTCCCATGGCTTGTCTCTTAGGTTCGGAGAAACGCCGAAGAGCCTGCTTGACAGGCTTGAATCCTTTTAGGATGTTTAGGCTGTGCTCGGCCAGCTTGCATGGGATTCCTGGCATGTCTGAAGGGTGCCAGGCAAAAATGTCCCAATTTTTGCGTAGGAATTCTCATAGTGCGGCGTCTACATCAGGGTTTAATTGCGCCCCGATGGAGGCCGTTTTGGTAGGGTTCGTTGGATGGACTTGGAATTTGACTATTTCGTCTGCCGGTTTAAAGGAGGTGGACTTGGATCTTTTATCAAGTATCACATCGTCCCTGTTCACCGTGGAGCGCAGCGTAGTCAGTTCCTCGGCCGCTAGGGCTTCGGATAGTGCCTCAAGGGCCAGTGTGGCTGTCTTGTTTTCAGCACGGAGTGCTATGTCCGGGTCACTAGCAAGAGTGATGATTCCATTGGGTCCGGGCATTTTGAGCTTCATGTACCTGTAATGGGGTATAGCTTGAAAGATTGTGAATGCCTCTCGCCCTAATAGAGCGTGGTATCCGCTGCTGAATGGGGCCACTTGAAATGTGACCTCCTCGGACCTGTAATTATCCGGCGTGCCGAACACCACATCCAGTGTGATCTTTCCTGTACAACATGCTTCCCGGCTGGGGATTATTCCTCTAAAGGTTGTGTTGCTTCGCTCAACGCGGCTCCAGTCTATTTCCATTTTTTGAAGGGTTTCCTCATAAATGAGGTTCAATCCGCTGCCACCGTCCATGAGTACCTTGGTAAGGCGAAAGACGTCCACTATTGGACTGAGGACCAATGCGGCTGGTGCTCGGGCTGTTCCGAATTTAGGTTCATCACTAGCATTAAAGGTAATAGTCGTGTCACTCCATGGGTTTATTGTTGCTACTTGGTAGACTTCGGCAAGGCCGCGGAGTGTTCGTTTCCGCATATTATTTGATGCAGAAGTCTCAAAGATTGTTAATACCGTACTGGTATTCCTGGGCTGGTGCTCTGTGAATTCTGGAGTTAGAAGCTCCTCACCACTTCTAGCCACCTGCCGGAGTATCCAACATGCTCTAAGGCTGTGAGTTGGTGTGGCGCCCTCTGTACTATGAATTTTACAGGGTCCATTGAGCCATCCCTCCAGTACGGTTCCATGCTCTATAGAGGGTTTTTGCTTTTGGTTGTTTAACCCAGGTGCCTGGCGATAATGCACCCTTTTATTTCGGACTGGGGTTGTATTCAGGGCCGGTGTCCCAAAATTTTATTTTGGTTTTCCAGTCGCTTTCCATCACACAGTACTTTCGTACTATGGATGCCAAGTCGGCGAAGCATGTAATTTCACGGCGACTTAAGGCGTTGAGGATTCCGTTGTCCGTGCAGTTATTGCAGAAGAATGAAATTACATCCTCCTCGCGGCAGTCCTCTATCCTGTTCATAACCAGGAGGAATCTGGCCCAGTAATGGTGTACTGTTTCTGCAGGCTCTTGCCGAATTTTGGATATTTCCCTTATGTTAGGGTGGGCGGGTGGAATTAAATCTGGAACCTCGCCCAATCTGAGACTTAGGGGCCAAGGAGTTTCCGAACTCGGAAGCTTGGGTTCTTGGATGTTGTCCAATGAATCTAGCCCACTGCCTGACTTTAGGTTTAGGGCTCGAGTGACTTCCTCCCCTCCGCGGGTATCCGGCTTGGAGTGGTCGGGAATCCGGACATAACTAGTCCTTAAGATAGATGAAGGCTTGCCGCACTGTTCCTCCACCACTGCGACGCGGTGGGTCGCCTGGGGAGAGTTAATCCCTCTCAGATTAGGTTTAAGCCCAATCTGATCATAGTCTGTAGCGACTCCCAGGGCGGCAATTCGATCCAAGAGCTCATTTAAGTAAGAGAGCTCCATCGGATCTAACTGCTCGGTGAGTTCCGAGTTGACTTGGAGATTGCTTTCGATGACCTGAGAAGTCATCGTCGGCGCGACAGACGAACATGCGGTCATAAGAAAATCGCCTAGACAGAGAGTTTGGCCGATAGCCAAAGCTCCTTTGGCCACAACATCATCTTTAAAGACGGGATGAGGCATCCTTCCTGATGGCGACGACACATTGGAACTCTCAATGAAAGCACCAACGTCGGTGTCAAAACTGGCGAATCTCGGGTAGGGGGTCCCGAACTGTGCGTCTAGGCGGATGGTAATAGGAGACAAGGGACACGATGTTTTTACCCAGGTTCGGGCCCTCTCGGTGGTGGTAAAACCCTACTCCTGCTTGATTAATATTGATGATATGGGTAGTACAAGAGTAGATCTACCACGAGATGAGAGAGGCTAAACCCTAGAAGCTAGCCTATGGTATGATTATTGTTCGTCCTACGGACTAAAACCCTCCGGTTTATATAGACACCGGAGAGGGCTAGGGTTACACAGAGTCGATTACAATGGGAGGAGATCTACATATCCGTATCGCCAAGCTTGCCTTCCACGCCAAGGAAAGTCCCATCCGGACACGGGACGAAGTCTTCAATCTTGTATCTTCATAGTCTAGGAGTCCGGCCGAAGGTCATAGTTCGGCTATCCGGACACCCCCTAATCCGGGACTCCCCCAGTTGGGATTTTGGTTCTGCCTATTTATACCCCTCCACCACCAGTTACTCTCAGAGAGAGCCACCGGATAGAAGCTACACTTCCACCATTCGTTTCCTGAGAGAACCACCCACTCATGTGTTGAGATCAAGAGATTCCATTCCTACCATTTGAACCTTGATTTCTAGCCTCTTTAAGTTGCTTTCCACTCCAATCATTCTCCTACCCAAGCCAAATTTGTGTGAGAGAGATTGAGTGTTGAGGAGACTATCATTTGAAGCACAAGAGCAAGGAGTTCATCACCAACACACCATCTATTACCTTTTGGAGAGTGGTGTCTCCTAGATTGGTTAGGTGTCACTTGGGAGCCTTCAAGATCATGTCGAGATGAACCAAGGAGTTCGTAAGGGCAAGGACACCACCTACTTCATGAAGATCTGCCCGACTGAGGCTTGTCCTTCATGAAAGGAAGCCATGGTGGAATAGATAAGGTTGCTTCTTTGTGGAACCTTCGTGGGTGGAGCCCTCCGTGGACTCGTGCAACCATTACCCTCCGTGGGTTGAAGTCTCCATCAACATGGATGCACGGTAGCACCACCTATCGGAACCATGCCAAAAATCTCTATGTCTCCATTGCGTTTGCTCTTTCCAACTCCCACCCCCTTTACAGTTTTGCACTTGCATGCTTTAATCTTTCCGCTACTCATACTCTTTCTATGCTTGTGTAAAATGTCTTGTGTGCCCATTAACATGTGCTAACTCAACTTTAACTTCAAGAACTTTAAAGCTACTACTTTTACTTGTTAATGGTCTAATCACCCCCCTCTAGACCCATCTTATCGATCTTTCAATTGGTATCAGAGCTTTGGTCTCCATTGCTTTGGTTTAATCACCATTGGGGGAAGATGGATGAGTCTACGTTCGGGAGTATTAGACATAGAGTGCCTATCCTTGATGGGGAGTTTTATGGCTCTTGGAAAACTGAAATGCTTGGTATTTTGATGAATATAATTTGAGCAAGTATGTTCTTAAGCCTTATGTGTCTCCTATTGATCCTTTACATCCAACCCCCAATGAAGAACTTACCATGCTTCGTAATCTCATGTCTGTCGATCTTATTATTTAGGGATAACCTAGAAATGTGCTTGTTCATATGCAAAACTTTGAATGCGTATACACTTTATGGAAAAATTTGGAGGAACGATTTCCAAATTTACTTAAATAATCTCAATGAAATTCTTCATAAGTCTATTGCCTTTCATAAGATGAAGCCTAGTGATCCTAAGTTTGATGAATGTCTATTTGAGCTTCGTGATCTTATGCGTGCTAAGGGTGATGTTGGAACTATTACCAACATTGTCATGGAAACCATTAGAATTCACAAACTTGCACATCGTCATCATCGTAAATCTAACGAATCACTTGACCTAGGTGATGCTCATATGTATGATGATGATGATGATGATGATGTTGAGCATGGCTATTATGATGAGGACGAAGAATTCAACATCGAAAATGAGAAGACTATGAGAAATATTAGTCTCATGGCAAATCTTCGAGACTACATGGTAGGATGAAAAGAGTGGATTCTTGATAGTGGATGCACCAACCACATGACCGCAGATAAAGACATGTTCCATGAGCTTACTCAAAATGATGGTCCACGCTATTATGTGACTTTTGGAGATAAATCCAAGGGAAACGTACTTGGCCTTGGTAAGGTGGCCATATCCAATGATAGCTCCATTCAAAATGTTATGTTGGTGAATCTCTTGGACCCAATCTTCTTCCCGTATATATACTAGCAAACTTTGGTTTCAATCTTCTGTTTACCGAGGTAGATTGACAAGTGTTTCGTCAAGATAATGTGTAAGTGCATCTAGTGCCACCCCTAGCTGGTTTTGGAGTATTGACGACAAAAGTGATTGAGGGACTAATGTGTTTGTGAGAATTGCAGGATAACACAGGTAGTAGTCCCTCATTGATTCGGTTTACCTACCAGAGATGACCCCTAAAAATGTGTGAAGACATTGAAGACAATGGTGGTTCGTGAAGACATTCACGATGAAAATTATGACACGTGAAGATATTCACTTGAAGACTATGAAGTGCGAAGACATAGCTGTTCCATAGTTTCCATTCTTCTTTATTGAGTCATAGGAACCACCACACTGTTAAGTGGGGTCACAGTGAACAAAGTAAGAGTGACTGATGTGATGCTCAACCAAATCCTATGTCTTCGAGCGAACACAATGAGAGCAAACCTTATCCAGAGCTGGATGAGTCAACTTTGCTTGTAGCCCAAGCCAAGCTGCGACGTGTGTTTGAAATCCGACCATTGGACACATGTCGGTTCCTTAGTGACCCAGGGTCATTTTAGACATATCAGGTCGGGTTGCCACTTTGCTATAAATAGCCTATCCCCTACACCATAAATTGGTGGCTGCTCAGAGTTAGTGCACGACTTTTGTCGTTTGAGAGCAACCCACCTCCGAAGCATTTGAGAGAGAGATCCTTGCGAGGACTAAGCCAAAAACACCCAGAGCCAAAGAGCGTTAGGCATCACTGAAGTCTTTATGTCCGCGTGATCTGAAGACTTGTTACACTTGAGGACTGTGAATCCTCCAGCCGGTTAGGCATCACGTTCTGAGCATCCAAGAGTCATTGTGGATTGCCGGTGAACGAAATCTGTGAAGGTTTGGAAGTCTACCTTGAAGACTTACCAGAGTGATTGGGTAAGGACTGGGTGTCCTTAGCTCAAGGGGAATAAGGTGAAGACACGGTCTTCTGAGTTCAATCTCAGCCTCCCTAACTAGACGTATAGTTGTCACAACAACTGGAACTGGTCTACCAAATCCTTGTCTTCACCAAGCAACTGGTTCTATCCCCTATTCTCATTACTCTTCAGTTTGTCTTCATGAAGTCATTGCCTGCTTGCCTGATTCATTTGACTTCACCGTGTGAAGACTTTTATCTGTTTGGCTTTGTACTATCTTCCATTCTGATCATGTCTACCTAGTTGCAGTTAGTCTTCGTGCTTTCACTGTATTGTATGCTTGACTAATGCTTGCCTAGTGTAGTTTTCATTCCACTGCTTACTATATAGGTTTAGTTTACTTATTTGTCTTCAAAGCCACTGTGTTTTGAAGACTTTCATAAAAATCGCCTATTCACCCCCTCTAGTCGATAACTAACACTTTCAATTGGTATCAGAGCAAGGTACTCCCTTGTTCTGTGTGATTCGGTTTAACCACCTGGAATTTTAGCTATGTCAACTACAGGGATAATCAAGGTCTCCGCTGCATGCCCCGTCTTTGATGGCACTGACTATCCCTACTGGAAGAACAAGATGCGCATGCATCTTGAAGCTATTGATGTCGATCTCTGGTATGTCATCAAGTCTAGTGTTCCCAAAGTCAGTGAAGGTGTCACCGCTGCTGATGTCAAGAGATTTGCGCAATTGGACTCAACCACCAAGAACATCATCTTTGGTCATCTGACCAAAGGGCAGTATGGCTGTGTGAGTGCACTGGAAACTGCAAAAATGGTCGGGGACTGGTTGTCCAAGGTCCACGAAGGCGTCTCAACTCAGAGAGACTCAAGAATTGATGTTCTTCGCAATCTCTTCAACCGCTTCAAGAGAAATGACAATGAGAATGTCTAGCTCATGTTCGATCACTTGATTGATATCACCAATGAGCTTTGTGTTCTCGGCGCCACTGAGATCACCAAGCATGAGATCACGAAGAAGCTTCTGAGATCACTTGACAGCTCATTTGACACCTTAGCCCTGATGATACAAGAATGCCCTAACTTTAAAGATCTCGATCTGTATGACATACTTGAGAGGCTCAACATACATGAGTTCTAGCTATCTGAGAAGCGTGATATCTATGGTCCCAACTATGGCCGAACCCGTGCCCTGAAGGCAAAATCTATTTCCTCATCTGAAGAATAATCTGACTGTAGCTTTGGTGATCCTGAAGAGCTTGGCAAAGAGCTTGCAATGCTTGTGAGGAAGTTCCAAAAGTTCTCCAAGAAGAATTGGTTCAACAAGTCTTCAAGATCTAGCTCAAAGAACGATGAGGCTTCATCACGTGACTACAAGAAGAGAACTTGCCACAAATGCAAGAAGACTGCCCACTACATCTCCGAGTGTCCTTAGTGGGACAAGGAATCGAAGAAGAAGAAGAAGAAGAAGAAGAAGAGCAAGGAATATGATTCTGATGATAAGAAAAAGAAGAAACTGTCAAAATCTTCTTCAAAGTCTTTCATCAAAGTCTTTCGTCAAAGTCTTCATCTCACAAGAAGACCTCATCAAGCAAGGCTCGTGCATTTATTGGCAAGGAGATGGATTCAGAGGAGGAGTCTGCCTCTGAGGAGGCGGAGGTGGAGTCCCAGGAGGAGTCTGATTCAGGCGTGGCAAGCCTGGCTCTGGTGTCAGCTTTCGTCGCCAAGTCCATCTTCAACACTGAAGACAATGGTCACGATGTTGAAGCCAAAGCTGATGATGACGACGACTCTACTCGAGCCTACTGCTTCATGGCACGTGGTGCCAAGGTAACCTCATGCGATGCCTATTTTCAAACCTCTAGTGAAGATGACTCTGAATGTAAATCGAAACCTAGCTATAAGACACTTGCTAAAATTGTGACTGAGCAACAAACTGATATGGAACATATTCAAAAGCTGCTAGACAAAAGCGATGACCTGTTGGACGCGGAAATGAATCGAACTCAGTCCTTAATCGAAGATATTAAAAGTCTTCGCGTTAAGTATGAAGAACTTGAAAGTCATCATGAAACTCTCTCAGCCTCTCATGAGAAGCTTTCCTGCGATTATCTTCAAAGGAAGCAGGACCTTGAGAAACTGAGAGTGTCTCATGAAGATCTTCAAAAAGAGAACGATTCACTACTCGCCCAATAGATCAGTTCCGCTCAGGTAAAATTTGTTCCACCATGGTTAAAGGTGTCTTAAGCGTGATAATGATGTCTCTGTTGCTGGATGTTCCACTACTTCTGATGTTGTGATATCTTCAAGTGCTGATGTGGTAACTAACCCCTCTACTGAGGATGCCACTACTATTGCTAAGGAGAATGCTAGGTTGAAGACATTGCCTTAGACTGGCATGTACAAAAGCCTCAAAGGGCATCAGACTCTGTGTGATGTACTCAAGAAACAGATTCTTAACCGAAACCCTAGGAAAGAGGGTGTTGGGTTCGAGAGGAAAATGAATGTTGATAGTTCATACTGGACGCCTGAGAAGTACCCCAAAACCACTTGGGTTGCTGCTAAGGATCCTCCAGTGGACCCATCCACTTTATCTGGCTTCACTTGTGCTAACCCAGTTGTCATTGATGAATCCTTTGATGCCAATTATAAATTGTTTAAGAATCAGAATGGTGATGTGTTTGCCAGGTACATTGGTACTAATTGCAGGAACGGATCACCTCAGAAGAAGATCTGGGTGCCCAAAAGTTGTCTTGAGAAGCTTCCCGTGAATGTCGTCATGACACCACCTGGGAAGAAGACAAACCCCATACCAAAGGCGTCATATGGCCCAAAGGCTTCATACAGAAAGAGGACCACTCATGGTCACCCTAACGCCAATATTTTGCAGGCGAACCATTATGAGACTCATGAATATGAGCGTGTTTCCTCTAACCGCTATGCTCACAAAACTAAGAACTTTTCTGCATATTCATATGAGTATTGTTCTCCTCCTGCGAAGCTATTTGCTAGGGCTCCCAAGCCAAAGTTCTCAGATGCTGCACTTAGACTCATTGCTTCTAAGACACCCTGGAAGATGTGGGTGGTTAAGAAGAATTAACTTCTCTTGCAGGGAAAGGTCTCCAGCCGGAAATCAAAGACTTTTGACGCCAATGCTGGAGACCTAAAACATCTTGTGGGACGCAAGATAAAATGCCCCAATGGTATTACCATGTATTTCTTCCCAGGGTTCCTTGACGAGCATCCTACATGCCTAATCAGAATCTAAACTTTGATAACATGCTTGTTCGCTACATGTTTCTGCTTCACAATACTCTTGGTGAAGCCTATCCCGCTAACTGCACTATAGGGTACAACTCCGAAAGCCACTGAATGGATCATGGATAGCGGCTGCACCAACCACATGACTGGCGATCAAAGTCTTCTTATGGATTCAACGCTACGTCCATCTACTAAAAGCCACATCACATTTGCTGACACTGGTAAAAGCAAGGTATTGGGTCTTGGTAGAGTTGCTATCTCAAAGGATCAGCATATGGATAAAGTGATGCTTGTTGAATCCCTTGGATACAACTTAATGTCTGTGTCAATGCTCTATGATCTGAACATGATTGTGATATTTGGAAAATATCGTTGTCTTGTGCTAATGGAATCTGACAAATCTCTAGTCTTCAAAGGCTATCGAAGAGGTGATCTGTATATGGTAGATTTCTCAGCAGGACCACAGCTTGCCATATGTCTTCTAGAAAAGGCTTCAGAATGCTAGCTATTGCATCAACGGCTAGGACATGTGGGCATGAGGAACATGTACACTCTCGCTAAGAAGAAGCACATCATTGGCATCAAGTGCATCAAGTTCAAGAAGGATCATCTATGTGGTGCCTGTGAAGCTGGGAAGAAGACTAGAGCCAAGCATCCCTCGAAGACAATCATGACAACCTCACGTCCCTTCGAGCTGCTTCACATGGACTTATTTGGCCCTACTCACTACTCTACCCTTACTACCACTGCACATTTCTATGGCTTCGTTGTTGTTGATGATTACTCGAGATACACCTGGGTACACATAATTCTCTATAAGACTGAAGTGCAGGATGTCTTTAGATGCTTCACAAATTGGGCCATGACGAACTATGGCATCAAGATCAAGCACATCCAGAGTGACAATGGCACTGAGTTCAAGAACGATGGCCTCGACATTTATCTTGATACTTTGGGCATCACACATGAGTTCTCTGCTCCTTACACACCTCAGCAGAATGTCATCATGGAGCGCAAGAATAGAACGCTCATTGAGATGGCATGGACGATGCTCGATGAATACAAGACTCCAAGAAAATTCTGGCCCGAAGCTATTGATACTGCATGCCACATCATCAATAGAGTATATCTTCATAAGTTTTTCAAGAAAACATCTTATGAACTTTTGACTGGTAAGAATCCAAACGTCAGTTACTTCAAAGTCTTTGGTGCTAGGTGCTGGATCAAGGATCCGCATCACACGTCTAAATTTGCACCAAAAGCACATGAAGGTTTTATGCTTGGTTACGGAAAGGACTCGCACACCTACAGAGTCTTCAACCTCTTTCACTACAAAGTGGTTGAAACTGTAGATGTGTGGTTCGATGAAATTAATGGCTCGCAAAGAGAGCACCTGCCTAATGTGATAGATGAAGCTACACCAGGTGAAGCTATCAGACTGATGGGTACTGGAGAAATCATGCCCACCAAGGAATAGATTGAGGATGAGATCATCATTTCTGCACCTAATCAACATGAAAACAATGCTCAATCTGAAGCCAATGCTAAAGATGAAGACAATAGTTAGTCTGTTCAAAATCTTCGTCCAGCTCATCCTCGAGTCGCCAATGAAGTCCAGATTGAGGAGATTATTGATAGCATCAATGCTACTGGTCCTCTCACTCGATCAAGAGCTACACAACTAGCAAACTTCTGCTGTCACTTTGCCTTTGTCTCTATATCTGAACCCAAGAAAGTCGAAGAAGCCTTCATGGAACCTGAATGGATTCAAGCTATGCAAGAAGAGCTTCAATAGTTTGAACTGAATAATGTCTGGGAGCTTGTAAAACATCCTGATCCTCGCAAGCACAACATCATTGGCACGAAATGGATCTATCGCAACAAGTAAGATGAACTTGGACAAGTTGTCAGAAACAAGGCTCGCCTCGTCGCTCAAGGTTACACACAAGTGGAAGGAATCGACTTCGATGAAACCTTTGCTCCTGTGGCTAGGCTTGAAGCCATTCGCATACTACTGGCCTATGCTAACCATCACAACATTCTTCTGTACCAAATGGATGTGAAGAGTGCCTTTCTCAATGGCAAAATCAAAGAAGAAGTGTATGTCGCTCAACCGCCTGGTTTTGAAGATCCTAAGCATCCTAATATGGTGTACACGCTCAACAAGGCACTATATGGCCTCAAGCAAGCACCTCGCGCTTGGTACGACACACTCAAATAATTCCTGAAGAGCAAAGGCTTCAAACTTTGTTCTTTAGATCCCACTCTCTTCATGAAAACATATGCTGGTAAATTGTTTGTGTGTCAAATATATGTGGATGACATCTTCTTCGGCTGCACTGATAAGAGATAAAGTGATGAGTTTGGATACATGATGCAAGAGCAATATCAGATGTCCATGATGGGGAGCTTAAGTTCTTCCTTGGTCTTCAAATCTGTCAATAGCGCAATGACATCTTCATATCACAAGAAAAATACCTTAAAGATTGCCTGAAAAAGTTTGGAATGCAAGACTGCAAAGGGTACACGACGCCAATGCCAACCAAAAGTCATCTTGGCCCTGACGACAATGGTAAAGAGTTCGATCAAAAGGTATACCGCTCTATGATCGGTTCTTCGCTATACTTATGTGCATCTAGGCCTGATATTATGCTTACCGTTTGCATGTGTGTCCGATTCCAAGCGGCATCAAAGGAATCACATCACCTTGCTGTGAAGCGAATTCTTCAATATTTGGCTCATAACCCCAACACTAGGATTGTGGTATCCAAAGGGCTCATCGTTTGATCTAGTTGGATACTCTGATGCTGATTATGCTGGTGACAAGGTTGATCGCAAGTCTACATCAGGCACATGTCACTTTCTTGGATGATCTCTTGTCTGTTGGTGTTCAAACAAGCAGAACTGTGTATCCCTCTCCACTGCTGAATCTGAATACATTGCTGCTGGATCTTGCTGTGCTCAGCCTCTTTGGATGAAGCAAACTCTCAAGGATTACGGCATCAACATGAAGAATGTGCCACTCTTCTGCGACAATGAAAGTGCCATCAAGACTGCCAAGAATCCAGTTCAGCACTCGAAGACAAAGCACATCGAGATTCGTCATCACTTTCTCAGAGATCATATCATCAAGGAAGACATCATTCACGTAAACAGTGAAGAGCAACTGGCAGATCTCTTCACAAATCCCTTGAATGAGAAAAGGTTTTGCAAGCTGCGGTGTGAGCTAAATTTCTTAGAATCCTCAAATGTCCAGTGAATGGACACACATCCTAACGCTTATGCATGTTGATGACTTAGATGTGCAACGCACAAAGTAACATATCTCTTCAATTAATGAAGATTTACCCTCTGAGTGTGAATATATTAATGTGGGACTTGACTACAGAGCGCCACGATAAATGTGCATCGTGTCTGGGTCTAATACTTCCTATACGGTGGGTAACGCCACCACCACACTTTCTTGAAGATTTTCATTTGGCATCATGATCGCATTATCTCTGCATTTGGATTGTCTTCAACATTGATTTATCTTTGATCTCTCTCTCTCTCTCTCTCTGTGTGTGTGTGTGTGTGTGTGTGTGTGTGCGCGTTATGTCCTCTACATCATTCACTTATAGCTATGTCTTCATGTTGCTATTTTTCTGACCCAAGTGAATGTGATCGGACCCTAATCCCATATGTGCTACTCCCTCAAATTATTTCTGTCTAGTCATATGCATTCTATTGACACCCGTTGAATATCTTCACTGTGTCCTCGTCAGCTGAAGATACAGAGACACACATTTAAAACTGTTTTAATGACTTATCTCTTGCCTGAAAACCGGAGAAGTCGGAACGACCACCTGACAATCCAGGTGTGCGTGGGAACATGGTTCAACTCCTGATAAGTTGCATGCATGCCACGTGTCCTTCAGATGTGAATCGCCAGGGGCACCTGTGTAATTGCGCTGCGCCGCCCTCCTCCTCCTTATAAATACTTGCCCCCACGCGGTCATTATCTCTTCTTCCACCTTGCCATCTCGCTCAAACCCTAGCTCCACCACTAGCTTGTGTCAACGTCGGAGACGAAGCGCTTAGCTGCCGCGACTTCTTCGACTCTGTCCTCACACCGGCCGTGGACCTCGTCCTCTCCGCCTCCGCTGTAGGTGTCTTCCATCACCATGTTAGGGCATGGGAGATTGGACTGCTCGGCATCCGTTCTGCCTCATCCAGCAGTTCCACTGTGGTAAATAAAACTCGATTTTTACTGCCTTTTAGATCCGTCAAATCTGTCAACTTCACCCAAAAGTGGTTTCTTAACTTCCAAATCTGGATCTTTCTTTTTCTGCATCTCATATCTTGCAAAGTATGTTCACTTATGCTTCACAACTAGTTAGATTCCTCACTTTTACTTATTCTTGGATTCGTACAAATCTGGAACCATCTTCCTTCAGTAAGTGAATTTCTTCACGCTATGAGGTCAATATCTTCTAACTAATTTATCTTCAAAATCTTTTGAGAATGCATATGACCTCTTCCCCTTCCCTCGCATCTCTAATGCTATCCTACATGTTCGTGGGAGAATCCCTTGGTTCTCATAGTCTGCATTCATTTGCAGTATTCTTACAATGTCACATTGAATCTCCTGAAGCCAGTTCTTGTTTGACAAGTCGACGGAAGCCTTTCACCGTTCTGAAGCCAATCCATCTGAATCCAATGGCCACTGAAATGTCTGCAAGGAAAGGCGGCATGCAGCATCGTGGAAATACTGCTCTGGACCTGCCCCTAGATATGTATGAACTCTACAAATCTGATCCTGAAGAGAGTTATACACGGCACAAGAACATGATCCAATGGATCCGAAGATATTGGGCTGAGCAGTGGTCCAAGTACAACTTTGTGACACCTGAATATGCTGAGAAGAATGCCATCAAGCGCCTGTGGGGTGATATTCTTTACAAAAACTTGGCACCGAAGACAAAGGCTAAAGCTATTGCTCAGAAGTTCTATCCATGCATGGTCCGAGGACCTTAGCCAGAAGATGCCGACCCACCATATCTTCAAGCGCAACTTCTAGTTTGCCAAGGATTCTGCCAAGCAAAACAAGAAGGAGTTTGGACTCGACTTCAACCCTGGTCCGTCTGCACCAAGGTCAGATGGTACACGTGAAGCCAATGAAAACAGAATTGGCCCCTTCACCAACTTCGATGGGCTTCTGTCGCACATTGCTGCCCAGAGGGCCATAGTGGAGCAATCTGCTGAAGATGCAGACTCTGAAGATGCTCCTTCACCATCGAAGCAGAAGAAAAAGTTTAAAGCTTCAAAGCCCTCTGCTGCTTCTGCTCCAAAAGCTTCGACGAGGAAGCCATTGAAAACTGCACCTCCTGAAGCTAGTGTGCAATCAGAAGATCTATCTCGCCTGTCCAAGAGGACCAAGAAGCCAAATCCCAAGAAGGTTTCTGGGCAGGCTCTCACTCCAACTGCCGTCCTGCGCAATGAGGAAAACACTATTGATCTATCAAGTGATGAAGATCTTGCAGATGATGCTCTGGAACAGCTGATCAAGACAATGCAGGAGGCTGAGATCTTCCAGGATTTGCCTCTATTTGATGCTGACATTTTGAACGACTTCATTGATGAATGGTTTGAGGACCAACACATCAATCTTGACGATCTGTAGCTGCCAGTGGACATCAGTGTTGCCTTTCGTGGAGCCATTGCAAATGAACTTTCCTTGGCTCAAAGAATTGTCGAGCTCAAGAACAAGATTGACCATGATAAGGCACACTTCAAGAAGCACATGCACAAGCTCAGCATAGCTGATGTGCAAATCTTCAAGAAGATGATGAACGACCTCAAGGCTGAATTCAACACGAAGCGTGAAGAAGCCAAATGCTCAAGAGATCGCATGAAGTATTATGCGCAGAAATGTGTGCAAGCACACAATGAAACCGAAAAGAGAAAGGCTCTTGGGCGTCCTGGCATCGACCCCAGGATGGGCGCCAAGAAAAGCAAGAAGCCTGCAGAAGCTAATCCCAATGCTCCACGGCAGGGACAACCAAGCATTGTCTTCCCTTCTAGCATGACTGGCTCGAAGCCAAAGGTCCCCTCTGCAACTTCAGAACTCAAGAAGACTAGGCAAGCTGAAGCCAAAGCCAGGAAGAGAAGCTCAAAGAATCATCTGATGATGCTCCCTCCAAGAAGAATTTGAAGACCAAGGCTTCAAAGTCTTCAAGAAAAGAGCATGCTACTACCCCAGAGCCCCTTGTTGAACCCATCTCTGTTGCCTTACCTGCCTATGCCAACCGCGAGCGTCGTCTCGTAGTCCATGAGACTGCTTCCACAGAGGCTCCAAAAAATGAAGAAGTTCCAGCTGCTGACCCCAACGCTGCTGAAGACATTGGTCATGGAGACAATGTAAATGATGATGAAGTCCTTCTTCAGCTTGAACCAATACCCATGGTATCATTGCCTGCTCCGATGAGCAGTGAATTGATTAGTATTGGCTGTCCTCTGACTCCCCATCCTATGATGCCAATCACTCAGGATATGCCACTGGATGATGAAGCTATTCTGCGCACTCCTCTCGCTCAATTCACCCCTCCGGTGTTTGAGGCTCAACAAGAAAGTCCTGAAGACTTTGATTACACTATTCCCTCAGCACAGGCATCGCCTTCCTTCAGGAGGCTTCGTAGAGGTCCCAGGTCTTAGGCGTCTATGTCGAGCATACCAGAGGAGGATGTGCAACAAACTGGCTCAGTAGCACGTCAAGTGTTCCCTAACACCATCCCCTCTGTGACTGTTCAAGAGTCCGAAGCAAAAGCTGCTGAAGACATTCCGGTTGCATCAGCTGATGAAGAAAGAGAAGAAGAAAGAGAAGTCACTCCCCCTGCCAGTGATCCAGTCATACAAGCCAAAAATGTGCTTGTGCCAGACCCTCCCGTCATTGAAGAGATGGAGGTTGAAGCAAATGTGGCTGCCAGCAACAACAATGTTGAAGCCAATTATACTGTCATGGCTGAAGACAATGTGCAGCCCAAAGTCAATGCAGCACCTGACAACATTGAACAACCAATCACTTCTGATAATGTCGTTCCTCCACCAAGGCCTCATACCATGGAACGCGCATTCTATCAAGGTGAGTTGGTAATTGTCAGATGGCCTATAATGGTTCCACTCACTACTCCCGGGCCACAATATGATTATCACGTGGAGCAGAGGCCTCAGACTATGAAGCCAAAGGCAAGATTGCCAAGGCTTCCTAGTGCTGCAACAACGCATAGCTCGTTTAGTGTGCTCAGCTTCAGAGAGCACAACACGTTCTTTGACAATGCCAAGAACCCATACACAAAGCCCAAGATCTCCTTTGACGGGTTTTGGAGCCGACAACAATGAAGCTATTACTCGTATATCCTCTACAACCAAGACATGATTTTTACTCATAAGCATCTGGATACTGTTGCTGGGCTACCATGCCTTGAAGAGGCACTTGATTGCTTTAGAGATGTTGGCATGCTATCTTTTGTGACTGACAAGGAGCACTTGAATGAAGAGATCTGCTACAATTCTATGCCACTTTGCACATTAGAGGCTACAACAGGGATCCGAATACTTGGGTCCTTGAGTGGATGACAGGAGATGTTCACCATGAATCCAAAGCTTAAGACGTCATTGAGCTTACTTGCCTGCCCACTCCTGGTGAGTTATATGAACCAGGTTGTCAGCTCTATCAAGATGAACTACAGAGCATATTTCGGAAGCCCGAGCCAAATATGAGTCAAATGCTGAGCATGATGAAGCCATTGCCCCAAGAGGCTGAATATCCCAAAGAGTACTTTGTTGAAGACCTAGAGTACTTGCCTCGCATAGTATATCATATTCTGAGGCATACTCTGTGGCCAGTCAAAGGTCACTCTTCTGGTGCTAAACTCGAAGGCGCCATGAAGACATTGGTCTTCTATATTGTCAATGGCATAAGATTCAACACTGAGGATTTCTTCATTCGTCAGCTGGCTGCTTCTGGAATCGATCTGTTTGACCTGAAGTTTTATGCCCCCTGGATCATGCGTCTCATCAAGCTTCATTCCATAGTTGACTATCAACCTTCAGCGCGCAATCATGTCATCTTTCTGCCTGATGTTGACATGTCTTATGAAGCCTTCTACTCTGATCCAGCAAAGAAGCCACTCCATCTGCAGAATGCTGAATATCAAAGCTTCACTCAACCTATTGAATGCATTCAAGTACCAAATTCTGCTACTCCTGACTATCCCCTGGCTAGCAACTTGCATGTGCCGCATCGCGCCAATACTAAAGCCACTGCCAGTACTATTGCACAAAGGCCTCGGAAGCTTTCGCGTGTCCTTAATGACTGTGAGCTTCTAGTATCTTTGCATCGGAAGCAAGATAAGCATCATGAATGGCTGAAACGCCAAATGCAAAGTATTCTGGTGGATGTAAATCGCATCCGCAATATGGCCTCCAAGAATTCCTTTGTTACTCATGAAGCCTTCCGGCGGTCCGGGAAGAGCCTTACCTTGCTCTGCTCTGAAGATGATCTTCGTGAGGATGGCTTCACTGAAAAGTTCAAGTTTGACTCCAGGCCACCACAATCAGCAAGTTGGCATCAAACACCTTCAATTGAAGATTATGAGTACTCCTCTTTGGCTGCAACTGTTGTTGCGAGAGTAGTCGATGAAGAAGATGACATCACTTCACCAGCATTAGCTTCACTGCATCACGATACTGCCCCAGGCCCTTTTGCACCACCTGACTCCAACGTCGACCCTGCTGCTCCAACTTCATGTCCACCTGGGAACACATAGAAACTCAATGTCTTCAAACCTTTTTGGTCCTTACTGACAAAAGGGGGAGAAGCATATGAGGTTGGTAATCTTCAAGCGGGTCCATATGGGTGGTTGCCTTAATTTTTGCTAAGTGCTTGCAACTCTCATTTTGAAACTATTTGGCTCTTGAGTTGTAATACTTAAACTTGATGGTCGTCTGCTACTTTTGCTACTACGTTTGTGATGCGATCATAAATTCCGCATAAAGTCATTCTGTAGATGTCCATTTCTCATTATGCATATCATTATCTTCATTACTTTTACATATGCATGATGAATTGTCTTCATACACTGAAGATGGCCTCCACAAAGCAAAACCCGCCATGTGCATTTTCATTCAAAAGCAAACTACTTATATGCACATCTTCATGAGGAGCCTCTTTTAATCTATGAAGACAATGCTCACAAAACTGAACTTTCACACACTTTTATCCTCGTTGAAAACTTCAACCAGTTTGTCATCAATCACCAAAAAGGGGGAGATTGTAAGTGCATCTAGTGCCACCCCTAGTTGGTTTTGGAGTATTGACGACAAAAGTGGTTGAGGGAATAATGTGTTTGCGAGAATTGCATGATAACACAGGTAGTAGTCCCTCATTGATTTGGTTTACCTACCGGAGATGACCCCGAAAAATGTCTGAAGACATTGAAGACAGTGGTGGTTCGTGAAGACATTCACGATGAAGATTATGACATGTGAAGATATTCACTTGAATACTATGGAGAGCGAAGACATAACTGTTTCGTAGTTTCCATTCTTCTTTATTGAGTCATAGGAACCACCATACTGTTAACTGGGGTCCAGGTGAACAAAGTCAGAGTGACTGATGTGATGCTCAACCAAATCCTATGTCTTCGAGCGAAGACAATGAGATCAAACCTTATCCAGAGCTGGATGACTCAGCTTTGCTTGTAGCCCAAGCCAAGCTGCCGCGTGTGTTTGAAATCCGACCATTGGACACGTGTTGGCTCCTTAGTGACCCAGGGTCATTTCGGACATATCAGGTCGGTTTTCCACTTGGCTATAAATAGCCTACCCCCTACACCATAAATTGGTGTCTGCTCAGAGTTAGTGCACGACTTTTGTCGTTTGAGAGCAACCCACCTCCGAAGCATTTGAGAGAGAGATCCTTGCAAGGACTAAGCCCAAAACACCTAGAGCCAAAGAGTGTTAGGCATCACTGAAGTCTTTCTGTCCGCTTGATCTAAAGACTTGTTACACTTGAGGACTGTGAATCCTCCAGCCGGTTAGGCGTCACGTTCTAAGAATCCAAGAGTCATTGTGGATTGCCGGTGAACAAAGTGTGTGAAGATTTGGAAGTCTACCTTGAAGACTTACCAGAGTGATTGGGAGAGGACTGGGTGTCCTTAGCTCAAGGGGAATAAGGTGAAGAAACGGTCTTCTGAGGTCAATCTCAGCCTCCCTAACCAGAGGTACCATTGTCACAACAACTATAACTGGTCTACCAAATCCTTGTCTTACCAAGCAACTGGTTCTATCCCCTACTCTCATTACTCTTCAGTTTGTCTTCGTAAAGTCATTGCCTGGTTACCTGATTCATTTGACTTCACTGTGTGAAGACTTTTATCTGTTTGGCTTCGTACTATCTCCATTATGATCCTGTCTACCTAGTTGCACTTCATTCTTTCACTGTATTGTATGCTTGACTAATGCTTGCCTAGTGTAGTTTTCATTAACTCCTTACTATATAGGTTTAGTTTACTTGTTTGTCTTCAAAGCCAACGTGTTTTGAAGACTTTTATAAAAATCGCCTATTCACCCCCTCTAGTCGATAACTAGCACTTTCATAATGAAAATATGGTGTTTATTGCAGTACTACAGCTTGGTCTAAACACGACAGTCCAATCAGAGGCCCTTCGACGAAATTGTGTGCGATGCATTAATCACAAATGGTGATGTAATAAAACTATCAAAAAGATACAAAACATTTGCGATGGCAGAGACATCATACACGATTCGGATTAGAGTTGTGTGTGTGATGCGTGGCATATGGTTAATCCAGCAGAACTGTTTGTGATGAGGCAGAACAACAGAAACGGGCAGCCAGATGAGGGTGTGTGCGATAAAAGACATACAGTTCACTAGGATGAACTGTGTGTGATTAGGCAACACAATAGAAACAGTCTACCAGATCAAGGTGTGTTCTATGTAGGGCACACAGTTCACTCGGATGAACTGTTTGCGATGAGCCAAGACAATAGAAATGGTTCAACTAAACACGATGTGTGTGATACACGACAAACAAGTCCATAATCTGAAATGTGTGCGAAGACCAATAATAACACAAACGATTGTTGCTAATAAGTCATGTGATTTGCTCTGTCTACATAAGAACAACATATATATAACTGAAATAAACATCCAGTTACATAATTGAGTATACAGATCATTCGCACACACCTCAATAAACAATTGCATGCTTTCTAAACTAGGAGAAACAATCATCTAGTCATCTACTTCTTGTGACGCTCCCGCCACTACTACGTGGCTCGATCCCTCGTCTGGGGTATGATGAAGACACTTCCTCATGTCAACGATCCGCCTGTACATCTTGTAGCTTGTGTACACGTCCATGGCTGCGTACTTGACATGTTCTTCATCCAGTCTCTGATGCCAAGCACTGTGCCAAGTGTTCTTGTCCTTCTAGCTCTCATCCTTCATCTTCATGTAGTAGGGGTCGATGATGGCCAAGGCAAGGTCAACTAGGGAGTTCAATTCGTTGTTGGTGCTGCCCCAGACCTTGTAGTGGTCACGGATGTCGACAAGATTCTGGCAGGTCAAGCCCGAAACCTTGAGGTCTTTTAGATCGTTGGTGGTGTTCACCTAGTGAAACTGTAGTCGAAGTTGTTGATAAACCTGGGGAAACACTCGCAAGGCCTAGTGGCTAGGTGGTAGTGGTAGACGAGGACGTCATGTTGCATGCACAACTAGGCGACGACAACCTTATGATCATGCCCGACACGACCGCTAGTGAACTCGAGGTTGAAGCTGACCACTTGGTACTTGTCCTCAGCAAGCAACTGCTCCATGGTTTGGATGGATCTTTCCACTGAAACTGCCTCGTTCATGTACACTACCAATAGGCCCTTCCACCTCACGTGGGTGTTCACTACGTGATGCGTGGTGAACTGCCCCCATCTTAACCGTCAGCCGCTGGGAGTGCCATTGGAGCCATGGGGAGCGCCATTGGAACCGCTGGATGTCCCCTCTGTATGTGTCGTCATGGGTGTGCTTATTGTGTCGTGTGCCGTGAGAGATGAAGGTAAATGGCCGCGGGAATAAATGGGGGTCGAGCGGCCTAGATTCTCGGCACGTCCGCATGTCGGTTTTTGCAGTGAGTAACTGCATCTTGGCGCCATGCCAGGCGCAACTGCATGCATAATGGCAGCACGAACGTACGTGATCGTGCGCCGGCCCCAAAACACTGGCAGCACGCGTGGAGGGATGCGGGCAGAGTGCGCGGAGGGACGTGAGAGCAGAGCATGCTGTGGCCGCCTCAACCGTGAGCAACCACACACATAGAGCAGTTGAACACGCAGGAAATGGTTGTCTACAAGCCGGTCTTGGTCTATTAATCCCCTTTTTATATTCTGTGCTATATTTTGACCTTAAATTTAACTAAAAAAAATTAATGCATGTTAAAAAAATTATATAATTGAAATTATGTTCAAATACGAATCCAATGATATAATCTTTAGCGACATGCATTCATATTTTATTAGTTAAATCTCTAGTCAAAATTTGGCACAAAAATACAAAGAGGACTTATAAACCAAGATGGTGTAGTAGGTAATTAAATCGCAAATGTTTGTTTTTTATTAATCGTATGTGTATGTGTCGTATCGTCCTCCTCCCGCACGTCTTGTCACCCCGCTGCCACAGACGGCTTCGGGCGCAAGCTTGAGCAGCGCGCATGGGTGTTCTTTTTGTCAAATGGTGGCTCGAAGTGGCGCCAATGAATCATCGGTGAGAACGTTCCCGCGCAGAGCCACGTAAGTTTCCTGCCCGACTCGGCAAAATCCCCCAAAATCCCAATGCTTACCAGCCTGCTATATAAACCCTCACTGCCGGTGAGTCGTGCATCGCATTGCCCCCTCCCTCCATGTAGCTTATCTAGTCTGCTTTGTTGGGAACATAGCATGCAATTTCAAAAAAATTCCTACGATCACACAAGATCTATCTAGGAGATGCATAGAAACGAGAAGGGGAGAGTGTGTCCACGTACACTCGTAGACCGAAAGCGGAAGCATTAGTTAAAGCGGTTGATGTAGTCGAACGTCTTCATGATCCAACCGATCCACCAAATGTACGACACCTCCATGTTCGGCACACGTTCAGCTCGATGACGTCCCTCGAACTCTTGATCCAATAGAGGGTTGAGGGAGAGTTCCGTCAGCATTACGGTGTGGTGACAGTGTTGGTGATGTGATCCGCGCATGGCTTTGCCTAAACACTACGACGCTATGACCATAGGAGTAAACTATGGAGGGGGCACCACACACGGCTAAGAGAACAATTGATGTACCTTTGGGGTGCCCCTGCCCACGTATATTAAGGGGTAGGAGAGAGGCCAACGGCCAGGAGGGGCGCGCCATGGGGGGAGTCCTACTTGGACTCCTAGTCCAAGTAGGATTCACCCCCCCTTTTCCTTTCTCCACCAGAGGGAATAGGAAGGAGAGGGAGAGGGAAAGGGAAGGGGGGCACCACCCCTTCTCCTTGTCCTATTCGGACTCCCTATGAGGGGGCGCGCGACCACCCCCCGCGAGCTTCCCTCTCTCTCCCTTAGGCACATGTTGGCCCAAAACTTCCGCGGGGGGGGGGGGGGGTCCGGTAACCCCTCGGTACTCCAGAAAAAAAAAATATCTGAATCACTCGGAACAATTCCGATGTCCGAATATAACCTTCCAATATATGAATATTTACCTCTCGACCATTTCGAGACTCCTCATCATGTCCGTGATATCATCCGGGACTCCGAATAAACTTCGGTCACCAAAACATATAACTCATAATACAAATTGTCATCGAACGTTAAGCGTGTTGACCCTACGGGTTCGAGAACTATGTAGACATAATCGAGACACATCTCTGATCAATAACAATTAGCGGAACCTGGATGCTCATATTGGCTCCTACATATTCTACGAAGATCTTTATCGATCAAACCGCACAACAACATACGTCGTTCCCTTTGTCATCGGTATGTTACTTGCCCGAGATTCGATCATCGGTATCATCATACCTAGTTCAATCTTGTCGGCGTTCTGGATATGGGGGTATCCAGCCCTGCCTGCCTGCGGCCCACCACGTGGCTTCATTGACGGCTTGGTACGGCCCAGCTTCAGCACCAACAACTCAAGACCCTCGCGAGGGGCCAAGCCTCGCGAGGTGGACGACGTCAAGACCCCCGAGGGGATCGGCCTCCCCAGGCTGGCTCCCGAGGGGCGGAGAGTTCTATGCAAGGTTTACCTCATGAGGCTCAGCTGACGTGAGCCATGACGACCAAGGCCAGGCGGGCGCTAGGCGGGTGCAGGGTGCATGTTTCCTCTTTCATGCAAAGGAGGCAAGCCACAGGCGTGGAGTCCCGAGGAATCAGCCAAAGGTTTCCATTCTGGTGCAACAAGACCAAGACCGCCAGGACGGCAGGACGAAGGTCATCGACGAGCCCACCGCAACGTCATGACCAGAGGCTTTTCGTAGGCGAAGACTACTTTTGTCAGGATAAGCTGTACTACTTGTCCCCTTTCAAATCTGGCCGTTGTGGGATCCCTTCCCGCCAACATTTGGGAAGAGGACCAAGGCCACTATAAATAGGCTTAGCTACAACCACAGAGGGCATCAAGTTCAGACCCCCTCAGCTCCCACGAGCTCAAGAACACCTCACCTCCTGAGGCCAGTTCATCCACTTCATTTGTTCATCCTCAGCCCTCTGAGGCAATGCACCAAAATGCTGGAGTAGGGTATTACACCGCAAGGTGGCCCGAACCAGGATTAATTGCCGTGTCCCGTTGTCTCTTCGAGCTTGTCGCGCTAGGCTTAGGAGGATCATGAGCAGGCAGGCTGGGTAGGTTGAGATCTCCACACGCACCCTAGAGTTCGAACCTCTCAAGGGTTTGCGGAACCCGTAATCCGACATTTGGTGCGCCAGGTAGGGGTGCGTCGGATCTTCTCTTTCATCGATCGGTCCTTCATCACTCCACCGACGCCATGGCCGACGCCCCGAGGGTGCACATTGAGCACTAGGTCATCCAAGCCTCCTCGGCAGCGCCCGCCAATGAGGAAGACCTCCACTCCGCTCTGCTCGCGGCCCGTGCTCCGCCAGGGGCGACCAGCCGTGGGGGGCGCACGGCGCAACCTTCTCCACTGGAGCCGCGCCGTAATCGTGCCACCGCGCGATCTGTGAACTACGCTGCAGCAACCGCACCACACACGCACATGGAACAGGCAAACATGTGGGCAGCGTTCATCGTGGCTCGATATCTCTTACGGTGCAGGCTACTGGAAAGTGGCCACGATGCCCTGCTGGAACGGGTCGCTGATAACCCACAAGTGTAGGGGATCGCAACAGCTTTCGAGGGTGAAGTACAACCCAAATTTATTGATTCGACACAAGGGGAGCCAAAGAATATTCTTGAGTATTAGCAGTTGAGTTGTCAATTCAACCACACCTGGATAACTTAGTATCTGCAGCAAAGTATTTAGTAGCAAAAGTGGTATGATAGTAATGGTAACAGTAGCAACAGAAAAGGTAAATGTTTTTGGGTTTTTGTAGTAGTTGTAACAGTAGCAACGGAAAAGTAAATAAGTGGAGAACAATATGTGGAAAGCTCGTAGGCAATGGATCAGTGATGGATAATTATGCCGGATGCGATTCCTCATGCAATAGTTATAACATAGGGTGATATAGAACTAGCTCCAATTCATCAATGTAATGTAGGCATGTATTCCGTAGATAGTCATACGTGCTTATGGAAAAGAACTTGCATGACATCTTTTGTCCTACCCTCCCGTGGCAGCGGGGTCCTAGTGGAAACTAAGGGATATTAAGGCCTCCTTTTAATAGAGAACCGGATCAAAGCATTAACACCTAGTGAATACATGAACTCCTCAAACTACGGTCATCACCGAGAAGTATCCCGATTATTGTCACTTCGGGGTTGTCGGATCATAACACATAATAGGTGACTATAGACTTGCAAGATAGGATCAAGAACACACATATATTCATGAAAACATAATAGGTTCAGATCTGAAATCATGGCACTCGGGCCCTAGTGACAAGCATTAAGCATAGCAAAGTCATAGCAACATCAATCTTAGAACATAGTGGATACTAGGGATCAAACCCTAACAAAACTAACTTGATTACATGGTAAATCTCATCCAACCCATCACCGTCCAGCAAGTCTATGATGGAATTACTCACGCACGGCGGTGAGCATCATGAAATTGGTGATGGAGGATGGTTGATGATGACGACGGCGACGAATCCCCCTCTCCGGAGCCCCGAACGAACTCCAGATCAGCCCTCCCGGGAGAGATTAGGGCTTGGCGGCGGCTCCGTGTCGTGAAACGCGATGAAACTTTTTCCCTGATTTTTTTCTCCCCGAGACGGTATATATGGAGTTGGAGTTGAGGTCGGAGGAGGTCCGGGGGGCCCACGAGATAGGAGGGCGCCCCCCTTAGGGGGGCGCCCCCCTTAGGGGGGTGCCCCCCTGTCTCGTAGACAGCCCGTGGGCCCCCTGGCCTTGATTATTTCGCCAAAAATTCTTATTAATTCTGAAAAGTGCCTCCGTGGATTTCCAGGACATTCTGAGAACTTTTCTTTTCTACACATAAAACAACATCATGGCAGTTCTGCTGAAGACAGCGTCAGTCCGGGTTAGTTTCATTCAAATCATGCAAGTTAGAGTCCAAAATAAGGGCAAAAGTGTTTGGAAAAGTAGATACGTTGGAGATGTATCAACTCCCCCAAGCTTAAACCTTTGCTTGTCCTCAAGCAATTCAGTTGACAAACTGAAAGTGATAAAGAAAAACTTTTACAAACTCTGTTTGCTCTTGTTGTTGTAAACATGAAAAGCCAGCATTCAAGTTTCAACAAATATTATGAACTAACCATACTCACAATAACACATAGGTCTCACGATTACTCATATCAATAGCATAATCATCTAGCGAGTCATAATAATAAAACTCGGATGACAACACTTTCTCAAAATAATCATAACATGATATAACGAAATGGTATCTCGCTAGCCCTTTCTGAGACCGCAAAACCTAAATGCAAAGCACCTTTAAAGATCAAGGACTGACTAAACATTGTAATTCATGGTAAAAGAGATCCAGTCAAGTCATACCCAATATAAACCAATAATAATGAATGCAAATGACAGTGTGCTCTCCAGCAGGTGCTTTTAATAAGAAGGGTGATGACTCAACATAAAAAGTAAATAGATAGGCCCTTCGCAGAGGGAAGCAGGGATTTGTAGAGGTGTCACAGCTCGATTTTAAAATAGAGATTGAATAACATTTTGAGCGGCATACTTTCGCTGTCAACGCAACAACTATGAGATGGCTGTATCTTCCATACTACATGCATTATAGGCAGTTCCCAAACAGAATGGTAAAGGTTTATACTCCCCCAACCATCAACAAGCATCGATCCATGACTTGCTCGAAAAAATGAGTGCCTCCAACATACAACAGCCCTGGGGGAGTTTTGTTTAATTATTTTGATTTGCTTTGATCTTTTTGGATCATGGGACTGGGCATCCCGGTTACCGGCCCTTTCTCGTGAATGAGGAGCGGAGTCCACTCCTCTTGAGAATAACCCACCTAGAATGGAAGATATAGGCAGCCCTAGTTGAAACATGAGCTGCTCAAGCATACAAAACAAAATTTCATTTGAAGGTTTGGAGTTTGGCACATACAAATTTACTTGGAACGGTAGGTAGATACCGCATATAGGAAGGTATAGTGGACTCATATGGAACAACTTTGGGGTTTAAGGAGTTTGGATGCACAAGCAGTATTCCCGCTTAGTACAGGTGAAGGCTAGCAAAAGACTGGGAAGCGACCAACTGAGAGAGCAACAACAGTCGTAAGCATGCATTAAAATTAATTCACACCGGGTACAAGCATGAGTAGGATATAATCCACCATAAACATAAATATCATGAAGGCTATGTTGATTTGATTCAACTACATGCGTGAACATGTGCCAAGTCGAGTCACTCAATTCATTCAAAGGAGGATACCATCCCATCATACCACATCATAATCATTCTAATAGCATGTTGGCACGCAAGGTAAACCATTATAACTCATAGCTAATCAAGCATGGCACGAGCAACTATAATCTCTAAATGTCATTGCAAATATGTTTACTTCATAATAGCTGACTCAGGAACGATGAATCATCATATTTACAAAAACAAGAGAGGTCGAGTTCATACCAGCTTTTCTCATCCCAATAAGTCCATCATATATCGTCATTATTGCCTTTCACTTGCACGATCGAACGAAGTGTATAATAATAAGAGTGCACATGCATTGGACTAAGCTGGAATCTGCAAGCATTCAACTAAAGAGAGAATACAAGTAATATGGGCTCTAAATATAAATAATCAATCATGCATATGAGAGCCACTAAGCATTTTCAATATGATCTTCTCGACCCCCAAAAGAAAGAAAAGAAAATAAAACTATTTACAAGGGAAAGCTCCCAACAAGTAAAAAGAAGAATAAGAAATCTTTTTGGGTTTTTATTTTAATTTCTACTACAAGCAAGGAAATTAAACTAACTAATTTTTTTGGGTTTTCTCAAGGTTTAACAAACACACAAGAAAACTAGAAAAAGAAATTTAAACTAACATGGATAGTACAATGAAAGAGTATGAGCACTGACGACTAGTGTGTGAACATGAATGTAAAGTCGGTGAGAAATACGTACTCCCCCAAGCTTAGTCTTTTGGCCTAAGTTGGTCTAATACCAAGGACCGCCTGGCTGATATCCATAAGTGAAACTGGGGTTGTACTGAGATGCAGAGGCAACAGCCTCCTGGGCAGCAGCGTGTTGGCGAGCTGCCTCCATTCCCCTCTCATATTCAGTGGCTTGTTCCCTGGTGACAACATATCTTCGTCTTGCCTGATAATCAAAAAGGTAGGGAGCAGGAAGAGTAACAGGGACGACGTTGCGTCTATCATAGATTAGTCGATAATGGAGGAATTGTTCATTCCTCTCAAGAAATTGATGATCAAACATAGCTTCTTTATCTAAATAAACAGGAGGTACAATCATATCCCCCTCTCGTGGAGCTATATTAAGAAAATTTGCCACACGGGTTGCATAAATTCCTCCAAAGAAATTTCCCTTTTTATTATTATTATGCAACCTACGTGCAACTATTGCCCCCAAGTTATAACCTCTATAACCAGACACAACACTCTTGACGACACAAAGATCAGGGGCACACAAGTGACTTACTTCATCCTTACCATTAATGCATTTACCAATAAAGAGAGCAAAGTAATGTATAGCAGGAAAATGAAGGCTCCCTATGGTAACTTGTGTTACGTCCCTAGATTCCCCCACAGTAATACTAGCAAGAAAGTTTCTAACTTCAGATTTGGGAGGATCATTAATATTACCCCACGGCGGGAGTTTGCAAGCAGTTGTAAAATCCTCTAAATCCATGGTATAAGATGTATCATAAATATCAAACATAACACTAGGGGAATTACGCGAAGAAATATAGTCGAACCTTCGCACAAAGGAATCAGTCAATTGATAATATTGAGGACACTTATCTTGTAAGAAGTCCTCCAGCTCAGCATTACGCACATACGTGTCAAATTCCTCCTTGAAGCCTGCTTCGATCATAAAATCATCGGATGGCCACTAGCAAGCCCGTACATTTGCGTCCCTTGGCAAATTAATATCTTGTTCACGTATAGCAACCCTAGGCCCTTTCTTTGCCGAGGAACCACCTTGGTACATTCTTCTAAGCATATTTCTTTTTCTGAAAATTTCTGAAATTTTAGTAACTTCAAAATAAAAGCGGATAAAACTAAACAAGATTGATAGCAACTACTCCTACGAGTGCCTAGAGCCTATATCATGCATTGGAATTGCTTGGGACCTCAAAAATTTAACATGCAAGCTCAAGAACATGGTCACCTATGCAGCAAAAATTTGCAATGAATGAAGCACTAGAACAAAAACTAATTGGACCAATGGAGGAGTCACATACCAAGCAACAATCTCCCAAAGAAGTTTTGCAAATGGAGCTTTGAGGTAAGAGATCGAAAATCGCAGCAAAACGAGCTAGAACTCGAGCATGAACTGGATGGGGAATTTTTTGGGTAGAAGATGGAGTGTGTGGGTGCTGGCATAAGTGGAGGGGAGCCACCAGGGGCCCACGAGACAGGGGGCGCGCCCTCCTCTCTCGTGGCCTGGTGCTTGGCCCTCCTGCAGTGTTTTCAGTGCCTAAAATCCTCAAATATTCCAGAAAAAATCATACTAAATTTGCAGGGCATTTGGAGCACTTTTATTTTCAGACAATTTTTTATTGCACGGATAAATCAGAAGACAGACAGATAATACTATTTTTACTTTATTTATTCTAAATAACGGAAAGTAAAAAGAAGGGTAAAAAAGGTTGTGCCTTCTAGTTTCATCCATCTCGTGATCATCAAAATGAACCCGCTAACAAGGTTGATCAAGTCTTGTTAACAAACTCATTCCGAATAACACGGAATCGGAGAAATTTTGATTAACACTAAGTTACCTCAACGGGGATATGAAAATCCCCAACAATAAGAATATCATACTTTTTCTTGACATTAGGGTGAGGAAATTCAAAACCTCCAAAAATGATAGTTGGAACTTTTTCAATCGAATTGATGCTATGAACTTGAGATTGTTTCCTTGGAAAGTGTACCGTATGCTCATTACCATTAACATGAAAAGTGACATTGCCTTTGTTGCAATCAATAACAGCCCCTGAAGTATGAAGAAAAGGTCTACCAACGATAATAGACATACTATCGTCCTCGGGAATATCAAGAATAACAAAGTCCGTTAAGATAGTGACATTTGCAACCACAACAGGCACATCCTCACAAATACCGATAGGTATAGCAGTTGATTTATCAACCATTTGCAAGGATATTTCAGTAGGTGTCAACTTATTCAATTCAAGTCTACGATATAAAGAGAGAGGCATAACACTAACACCGGCTCCAAGATCACATAAAGCAGTTCTAAGATAATTTCTTTTAATAGAGCATGGTATAGTTGGAACACCCGGATCTCCAAGTTTCTTTGGTATTCCACCCTTAAAAGTGTAATTAGCAAGCATGGTGGAAATTTCAGCTTCCGGTATCTTTCTTTTATTTCTGATGATATCCTTCATATATTTAGCATAAGGATTTGCTTTCAGCATATCAGTTAAGCACATACGTAAGAAAATAGGTCTAATCATTTCAGCAAAGCGCTTAAAATCCTCATCATCCTTTGACTTGGATGGTTTAGGAGGAAAGGGCATGGGTTTCTGAACCCATGGTTCTCTTTCTTTACCGTGCTTCCTAGCAACAAAATCTCTCTTATAATAACGTTGATTCTTTGATTGAGGGTTATCAAGATCAACAGCAGGTTCAATCTCTACATCGTTGTCTTTGCTAGATTGAGCATCAACATGAACATTATCATTAACATTATCACTAGGTTCATGTTCATCACCTGATTGTGTTTCAGCATTAGAAATAGAATAATCATTGGGATTCTCAGGTGTGTCTACTGTAGGTTCACTAGAAGCATGCAAGGTTCTATCGTCTTTCTTCTTCTTCTTTTTAGAAGAACTAGGTGCCTCGAAATTATTTCTATGAGAATCTTACTCGATTCTCTTAGGGTGGCCTTCAGGATACAAAGGTTCCTGAGTCATTCTACCATTTCTAGTAGCCACTCTAATAGTAAAGTCATTTTTATTATTTAACTCATCAAGCAGATCATTTTGAGATTTGAGTACTTGCTCAGCTTGAGTAGCAACCATAGAAGCATATTTGCTAATGCGGTGAAGTTCATCTTTAACTCTAGCCAAATTATCACCTACGCATCCTATCTCGAAAGCATTATTCTTTAACTCTCTACCAACATAAGCATTAAAACTTTCTTGTCTAGCCATAAAGTCATCAAATTCATCTAAGCATGGGCTATGAAATTTAGTAGAGGGTATTTCAACTTTATCATATCTATAGAGAGAATTTATGTTTACTACCTGTGTCGGGTTATCAAGACAATGTTCTTCATGCGGTAAATTAAGACCATGTATTTCTTCAATAGGAGGTAAATTCTTAGCATCTTCAGCTTTAATGCCTCTTTCTTTCATTGATTTCTTTGCCTCTTGCATATCTTCAGGACTGAGAAATAAAACACCTCTCTTTTTCGGAGTGGGTTTAGGAATAGGCTCAGGAGTTGGCTCAATTGGTTCATGAATTACTTCAGGAACTGGCTCGGGAAGAGTCCAATTATTTTCATTAGTCAACATATTATTCAATAGTATTTCAGCTTCGTCGACTGTTCTTTCCCTGAAAACACAACCAGCACAACTATCCAAGTGGTCCTTGGAAGCATCGGTTAGTCCATTATAAAAGATATCAAGTATTTCATTTTTCTTAAGATGATGACCAGGCAAAGCATAAAGTAACCGGAGAAGCCTCCCCCAAGCTTGTGGGAGATTCTTTTCTTTGCACAAAATTATATATTTCCCGCAAGGCAGCTTGTTTCTTATGAGCAGGGAAATATTTAGCAGAGAAGTAATAAATCATATCCTGGGGACTATGCACACAACCAGGAGCAAGAGAATTATACCAAGTCTTAGCATCACCCTTTAATGAGAACGGAAATATCTTAAGGATATATAAATAGCGAGACTTCTCATCATGAGTAAATAGGGTGGCTATATCATTTAACTTGGTAAGATGTGCCACAACAGTTTCAGATTCAAGGCTATAAAAAGGATCATATTCAACTAAAGTAATAATCTCAGGATCAACAGAAAATTCATAATCCTTATCAGTAACACAGATAGGTGAAGTAGCAAAAGTAGGACTGGGTTTCATTCTAGCATTAAGAGACTGCTGCTTCCATTTAGCTAATAATTTCTTAAGATCAGATCTATCATTGCAAGCAAGAATTTCCATAGCAGTTTTTTCATTCATAACATAACCCTTAGGAACAACAGGTAAAACATAATCATTGGGGGAACGTTCATCATCACTATCATCAATAGCATCTTCAATATTTTCATTCCCCCTAACTCTAGCAAGTTGTTCATCTAGAAATCCACCTAATGGCAAAGTAGTATCACGCACTGAAGTAGTTTCATCATGCATAGCAGAAGTGGCATCATCAATAACATGCGACATATCAGAATTCATAGCAGTAGCAGGTTTAGGTGTTGCAAGCCTACTAATAACGGAAGGAGAATCTAGTGCAGAGCTAGATGGCAGTTCCTTACCTCCCCTCGTAGTTGAGGGATAAATCTTGGTCTTAGCGTCTTTCAGTTCTTCATAGTGATCAACAGATATAAATCCCAAGTGACTCAGAGAATAGAGCTATGCTCCCCGGCAATGGTGCCAGAAATTAGTCTTGATAACCCACAAGTGTAGGGGATCGCAACAGCTTTCGAGGGTGAAGTACAACCCAAATTTATTAATTCGACACAAGGGGAGCCAAAGAATATTCTTGAGTATTAGCAGTTGAGTTGTCAATTCAACCACACCTGGATAACTTAGTATCTGCAACAAAGTATTTAGTAGTTAAAGTGGTATGATAGTAATGGTAACAGTAGCAACAGAAAAGGTAAATGTTTTTGGGTTTTTGTAGTAGTTGTAACAGTAGCAACGGAAAAGTAAATAAGCGGAGAACAATATGTGGAAAGCTTGTAGGCAATGGATCGGTGATGGATAATTATGTCGGATGCGATTCCTCATGCAATAGTTATAACATAGGGTGATATAGAACTAGCTCCAATTCATCAATGTAATGTAGGCATGTATTCCGTAAATAGTCATACGTGCTTATGGAAAGAACTTGCATGACATCTTTTGTCCTACCCTCCCGTGGCAGCGGGGTCCTTGTGGAAACTAAGGGATATTAAGGCCTCCTTTTAATAGAGAACTGGACCAAAGCATTAACACATAGTGAATACATGAACTCCTCAAACTACGGTCATCACCGAGAAGTATCCCGATTATTGTCACTTCGGGGTTGTCGGATCATAACACATAATAGGTGACTATAGACTTGCAAGATAGGATCAAGAACACACATATATTCATGAAAACATAATAGGTTCAGATCTGAAATCATGGCACTCGGGCCCTAGTGACAAGCATTAAGCATAGCAAAGTCATAGCAACATCAATCTCAGAACATAGTGGATACTAGGGATCAAACCCTAACAAAACTAACTTGATTACATGGTAACTCTCATCCAACCCATCACCGTCCAGCAAGCCTATGATGGAATTACTCATGCACGACGGTGAGCATCATGAAATTGGTGATGGAGGATGGTTGATGATGACGACGGCGACGAATCCCCCTCTCTGGAGCCCCGAACGGACTCCAGATCAGCCCTCCCGAGAGAGATTAGGGCTTGGCGGCGGCTCCGTGTCGTGAAACGCGATGAAACTTTTTCTCTGATTTTTTTTCTCCCTGAGACGGTATATATGGAGTTGGAGTTGAGGTTGGAGGAGGTCCGGGGGGCCCACGAGATAGGAGGGCGCGCCCCTAGGGGGGGGGGGGCGCCCCCCTGTCTCGTGGACAGCCCGTGGGCCCCCTGGCCTTGATTCTTTCGCCAAATATTCTTATTATTTCTGAAAAGTGCCTTCGTGGATTTCCAGGATATTCCGAGAACTTTTCTTTTCTACACATAAAACAACATCATGGCAGTTCTGCTGAAAACAGCGTCAGTCCGGGTTAGTTTCATTCAAATCATGCAAGTTAGAGTCCAAAACAAGGGCAAAAGTGTTTGGAAAAGTAGATACATTGGAGACATATCAGTCGCCGAGCTGCTGGATGCGGCATGCAGGGGGCGGCGCCATTCTGCACCCTGCCCATGTCGCAGGCGGTGGTGGGGGCGCGCACCCATCCTCGGCACAACCGCGTGCCCCCTCCCAGGGCCCCTAGAGAGCCCCTCGGCGCCGACCAGCCCCGCAGAGCTGCCTGCACCCCTCCGAACATGCTACCTCCGCGTGGGGCTGCTCTGGGTGACATCACCTGGGGTCGTGCTGGAGTACCAGCCCCTGGTCGATAGGATCAGAGGGCGACTGAAGAAGGCGTGAACGTGAGGCAGCCGGGCGGCGTTTCTGGTGCGGCCAGCCCGTAAGCCTACGTCCCCATCATGATGGATCCAAGGCACGCGCTGGGAGAGGGCCCCGATCCCCCACGCTAGGCTGGGTGCTAGACATACACGAGGCCGAGCTCTTCTTCGAGCCGCCACCAAGCCCCGCTGACATCTCCAACGGCGACAACCTCTGGGTACAGCTAACGCCGCAGGGGCACGCTTACGCTGACCATGGATCGCAGGTGAACCAGGGCGCAACTGCCACCACGACTCTTAGGACGGCATTGGGTGCAGCACGGGGGAAGCCCAGCGGTAGGGCCCTCCTCGCGCTGCGCGGAGCAGGGCCCTGCCTAGAGGTAGGTTCCCCGCTGGGGAAGGCGCCGACGAGCCCTTCTCCCCGGTGGGGGGCTTGCGATCGCCGAGGACGCCGCCAGCGTCCCCCTGGCCCCTTGGTCTTGCCCTGGTTTCTAGTCTCCCCAGCGGTGGTCAGGGGCGGCGCACGGCGGGGTCCTCGTTGGGTGACATGAAGCAAGGCTACGGCCTGTGAAGGTCTCCGCTCGTGACACTCTCACGTAATAATGAGTGGGGCTGTACATGCCCCGGAGTCTCCTGAGTGCTGCCCTGGGGCCTCACGGGGGCTCCCACCCACATCCTAGTGGAAGCACCATGCTCCATGCTGGCCGTCGACACTGTCCCCAATGACTTAGCTCCGCGCTGGTGAGAAGACTTGAAGACTAGCTAGACGCCCGACGCGGCCATTTGCTTTTGCCTCCTTTCTGTACTTGCTCGTTGACTTCTTGAAGCAGTTTGTTTTTTGTGCGATTTATAAAAATGGTGGGAGTTTTCTCGTCTTGTGTCGCTCTCTTGCCTTCAGTTCTTGCGTTCTTTCTGGAATTCGTGACTGTTGCCCTGCCCTCAAGCGCCTCACGAGCGGGGGCTGGGTATGGTACGCGCGCTGGTGTCGATCGCTCCCCCCTGGGGGGCTCGAGGGTGCGGCCACCCCGCGTGCCAACCTCGCCACGGTCTGGCAGTTGGTTCCTCACAAGGCACTCTATGATGGGCCTGCAGGCCCCTCGGGAGGCACATAACCTCATGAGCCTGCGACAGGCCCGCCTCAGGAGAAGGAGGCCGCCGCGACACCAGGCCTCACTCGAGATCCACGAAACCAAAGATATGTCATAAACAACTACCTCGCTTAACGGCCCGCAGCCCTGCGGGGTCGTGCTCCAGGCGCTACTTCAAAAGCATTTTTGGGCTTCGTACATCATAAGGGCCCCCCTTCTCAAAATGTTCTCATGAGGATATGTTCAAGTTTTTGTCATACAGGTCAAAGAAAAAAAGAAACACGAGCTTAGTTGGGTGCGCCTTCCTTGTCACCTCCGCCCGCGCTGCTTGCGTCATGGTGGCCGTCCTCCTCATCATCGCTACCCACGTCGTCTTCTCCGGCCACAATCACGACCATGTCGTCCTCCGGAGCAAATTCCTCTACCAAGGCATCCACATAGTCGTCCACCCACCCGGTCAGGTTGTCCTGAACAACCAAAGGCACGGGGCTAGCACAATGTCGAAGTAGAAGTGAGGGTCACGGTTGAGGAGGTGGCTGAAGACACGCGAGAACGCGCGCCCCAGAAGACCCCGGCTCCTCTCCACTACAAGCTCGCGAGACCTTCCAGCCCGAGCCTTCGGGCGAGTCACAATGTCGGTGAAGAAGTTGAGGTGGCTGGCATAGTCGTTCTCGTGCGAATGAGGAGCATTCTCATCACAGATGGTGCCCAAGGCGGAATTAGCTCTAAGTCTGAGGCCCTGAAGCATCGAGGCGTGCTCGCGCTGCAGCATGTGGTGGCGATTCGGTTAGCCTGTGGTCCTCTCCGCCAGGGACGCGGTGTCCTTGATTTGCTGCTGAAGGGAAGACAACTCGGCTCTGGCGGAGGCCAAGGCAGATTCGGAAGAAATCAGGGCTTCTCGAGTAGCGCTCTCACGCTGCTCCATAGACTGCAGCTTAGCCTTCAGGGCAGAGGTCCTACCATCAAGCTCGGCCTTGAGCAGCTCCGGATCTAGGCGGTGCCCCTCAGCCAAGTCAGCACGCGCCTTCGCTACCCTTCCCTCCCTCCAACTGAACCCGGGCTTCTCGGGCGGCAACGGCGTCCTCGGCCGCGGCAGCCTAGCGCTCCCTCACCTCCAGCCTCTCCAGCGCCATGCTGTGCTCCACGGTCTCCAACATCAAGTCTTCGTGGCATCTCAGAAGCTCCACCTCGGCAAAGGCCGCCTCGCCTAGTGAGGAGGCCAGAAGGGCGTGACGCTCCTCGACTTCATGCTCAAGGGCCGCATTTGAAGATAGAAGCTCTCGCTCCCGCTCCTCGGCCGCCTCACAACGGTGGTTGGTGGACTCGACCTATTCCATGGCGCGGGCGCAAGCCTCGCGAGAAGTCGCAAGAGAGGCCGCCACACGCGCATTGACTTCGTCGCGCTGAAGTCTCCCGAGGTTAATAGCAACCTTCAGCTGCTGCCATTCACACGCCAGGCGGCGGTTTTCCGCCTCAAGCCTGGTGTCGACATTGGCGAGCTCCTCGCCAAGATGGATCATCGCACGCATCGCCTCACCGAAGAACTCGAAGTTCACGACACTGCGCCCAGGAGAAAGCGCGAGCACGTCGCCAAGACTCTCATCGGCCCTAGAGGCCGCCGGGGAGGCGTTGGGCACCCTGCCAGCCACCGGCCGAGGGCTGGCCGGTGCAGCCCCACAACCCGAAGACAAAGGCCTCCCAAGGGGCACCCCCTGCTAGCAATGACAAGAGGAAGGATTGCCGGTGCATCCCCTATCTCACAGGCTGAGTCGCAGGGAGAGGGAGCAGGGAACCCGATTCCTGGACATGACTAGGGCACCGGGGGCTATGTGCGGGCGTCAAGCTGGGATCCTTGGGGGCGCCCGCCTCTCGAGGTTTCGCCTTCATGGGAGCCATGCAAGGCTCTGGTTAGGAGGAAACACGACGCGCAAGGAATCAAGAGCAAAGGTACTTACTCATCGGCAACCACATATCTCCTCGGCTTTAGTGGCCGACGGGTGCCATCGCTACGGCATGGGGACCTCTTCCTCTACAGGAGCGACTCAAGGCACATGCGGGTTCGACCGGACCCCGACGGGCGATCCTCAGGAGGAGGAGCATTCGGCGGGGCAGCCGGAGCAAGGATCCTAGGGGCTGGGGTGCCCGGCAGGATCCTCCGGTTTATGGCTCTGGAGCCATTGGTGGGTTCCTTGCTATCGGCAGCCACTTTGAGGCCATCGCCCCGGATGTCAAGGGCATCCGCCTCCAGAGCTTGGGTTTGCGCCAGCTCGGCAACCCCCTTCAGGGCCTCAGGAGCCCCGATCTCCTGGGCCCTCGTTGGCACCAAGCCTCCGGAGGAGCCCTCAATAGCTGCAGGCCGCAAACACTCCCCCGCTTCTGCACTTGGGGCGCATGCGGCAGGATCGAATAGAAGGGGAGCCACGAAGATGGGGTTCTTGCGGGGCCCCTTGAGGCCCTCTAGAAGCAACTCCCACTCGTCAAACAGAGTCATCTGCCCAACAAAGGCCGCCTTGTTCGAGCGCTGATAGAGAAGGCAGCCACCCCCCAAAATGTCAGCAGGCTCAGGTTTGCTCGTCAGGAGTTTGAGCACCATGCTCAAGGTCCCAGCAGCCAGTGATGGCCACTGAAGCCTCATCGGATCCTCGACGCCCGCAAGGTCCCACATTGGGCAAGAATGGCACTGGAGGGGAGCGATGCACTGCCTGACGAATTCCTTCAACACCATCGACACCGTCACTTCTAGTTCCCGTAACCTCGCCAACCTCTTCCAGACAAAAGCAAGGCGCCGGTCGGAGAGCTTCTCGTGGCACCAACCAGAGCTAGGCGAGGCCGGCGCCCCAGGAGTCAAGAGCAGGGGGCTGAATGCGCTGGTATCCATGAGCAGCCACTACTTTCGGAATCCTTCACAGCAGGCAAGAGCTCGAAATTGATTCCCGAACCAGCAGTTGCGGCCACAGCTTCGAAGGTCACGCACCCAGAGCATTGGCGGGCATCGACCAATCGCAACAAGAAGAAATGGTGAAATAGGGCCACAAAAGGAGTAATGCCGACCATGGCCTCATAGAGGAAGGCGAAGATGGAAAGAAGGATAACAGAGCGGGGGTCCAGATGCAGCAGGTGGATCTGGTAATGCGATATCACATCATTGAAGAAGGGGGAGAAGGGACAAACCAGTCCCGCGAGAAGAGCATGGAGATAGATGGGGATCTCGGTGGCACTCATCTCATTCACTCACCAAGATGCAGGGCGGACGGCCATCGCCCTCCACTCATTAGAATTGGCTACAAGTGCGTGGCAGACCTTGTCCAGCCCCTCCTGGTTGATCACCGACGACTACTCGAGGGCTAGCTCCAAGGCCGGCGGAGGACTAGCCGGGGCGCGCGGCTTCCCCTTCTTCTTCCTCGGCTGGGGGCCACGACGAGCGCCAAAAGTGGGGCGAGGTGCCGGTGCTGGATCTATAGACGGGGCGGAAAGATTGGAAAGAAGAAATAAGGGCCAAGCGTGACAATTGCGAAGGGCGAGCTGCACTAACAACGCGCGACCACTAGGCCCGCCAGATATCAAGGAGGCGTGGGGAAGTGGAGACACCCACGTCCCATCAACCGCCACGTGTCATCAAGGCCGCAGGTGGTTAGGGACCACAGTGCTCCGCACTTGCCCTTTGACTTTGCCTGGAAGCCAAGTCTGAGCGTGCCTTGGGCCCGGGGGCTACTGTCGGCATTCTGGATATGAGGGTATCCAGCCCTGCCTACCCGCGGCCCACCACGTGGCTCCATCGATGGCCTGGCACGACCCAGCTTCAGCATCAACAACTCAAGACCCTGGCAAGGGGCCAAGCCTCGCGAGGCGGACGACGTCAAGACCCCCGAGAGGATCGGCCACCCCAGGCTGGCTCCCGAGGGGCGGAGAGTTCTATGCAAAGTTTACCTCATGAGGCTCAGCTGACGTGAGCCATGACGACCAAGGCCAAGCGGGCGCCAGGGGGGCGCAGAGCACAGGTTTCCTCTTCGGTGCAAAGGAGGCAAGCCACAGGCGCGGACTCCCGAGGAATCAACCAAAGGTTTCCATTCTGGTGCAACGAGACCAAGACCGCCAGGACGGCAGGACAGAGGTCATCGACGAGCCCACCGCAGTGTCACGACCAGAGGCTTTTCGCAGGCGAAGACTACTTTTGTCAGGATAAGTTGTATTGCTTGTCCCCTTTCAAATCCAGCTATTGTGGGATCCCTTCCCACCAACATTTGAGAAGAGGACCAAGGCCACTATAAATAGGCTTAGCCACAACCATAGAGGGCATCAAGTTCAGACCCGCTTAGCTCCCTCGAGCTCAAGAACACCTCACCTCCTGAGGCCAGTTAATCCACTACACTTGTTCATCCTCAGCCCTTGGAGGCAATGCACCAAAACACTGGAGTAGGGTATTACACCGCATGGTGGCCCGAACCAGGATAAACTGCCGCGTCCCTTTGTTTCTTCAAGCTTGTCATGCTAGGCTTAGGAGGATCGTGAGTAGGCAGGTTGGGTAGGTTGAGATCTCCGCACGCACCCTAGAGTTCAAACCTCTCAAGGGTTTGCGGAACCCTTAATCCGACAAATCTCGTTACCGGCAAGTCTCTCTACTCATTCTGTAATGCATCATCCCATAACTAACTCATTAGTCACATTGCCTACAAGGCTTATAGTGATGAGCATTACCGAGAGGGCCCAGAGATACCTCTCCGATACACAAAGTGAAAAATCCTAACCTCGATCTATGCCGACCCAACAAACACCTTCGGAGACACCTGTAGAGCATCTTTGTAATCAACTAGTTACGTTGTGACGTTTGATAGCACACAAGGTGTTCCTCCTATATTCAGGAGTTGCATAATCTCATAGTCAGAGGAACATGTATAAGTCATGAAGAAAGCAATAACAATAAAACTTAACGATCATTATGCTAAGCTAACAGATGGATCTTGTCCATCACATCATTCTCTAATGATGTGATACCCGTTCATCAAATGACAACACATGTCTATGGTCAGGAAACATGACCATCTTTGATTAACGAGCTAGTCAAGTAGAGGCATACTAGGGACACTTTGTTTTGCATATGTATTCACACATGTACTAAGTTTCCGGTTAATACAATTCTAGCATGAATAATAAACATTTACCATGATATAAGGAAATATAAATAACAACTTTATTATTTCCTCTAGGGCATATTTCCTTCAGTCTCCCGCTTGCACTAGAGTCAATAATCTAGATTACATAGTAATGATTCTAACACCCATGGAGTCTTGGTGCTGATCATGTTTTGCTCGTGGAAGAGGCTTAGTTAACGGGTCTGCAACATTCAGATCCGTATGTATCTTGCAAATCTCTATGTCTCCCTCCTTGACTTGACCGAGGATGGAATTGAAGCGTCACTTCATGTGTTTGGTTCTGTTGTGAAATCTGGATTCCTTTGCCAAGGCAATTGCTCTAGTATTGTCACAAAAGATTTTCATTGGACCCGATGCACTCGGTATTACACCTAGATCGGATATGAACTCCTTTATCCAGACTCCTTCATTTGCTACTTCTGAAGCAGCTATGTACTCCGCTTCACACGTAGATCCCGCCACGACGCTCTGCTTGGAACTGCACCAACTGACAGCTCCACCATTCAATATAAATACGTATCCGGTTTGCGACTTAGAGTCATCCGGATCAGTGTCAAAGCTTGCATCGACGTAACCATTTACGACAAGCTCTTTTTCACCTCCATAAACGAGAAACATATCCTTAGTCCTTTTCAGGCATTTCACGATGTTCTTGACCGCTGTCCAGTGATCCACTCCTGGATTACTTTGGTACCTCCCTGATAAACTTATAGCAAGGCACACATGAGGTCTGGTACACAGCATTGCATACATGATAGAACCTATGGCTGAGGCACAGGGAATGACTTTCATTTTCTCTCTATCTTCTGCAGTGGTCGGGCATTGAGTCTGACTCAACTTCACACCTTGTAACACAGGCAAGAACCCTTTCTTTGACTGATCCATTTTGAACTTCTTAAAAACTTTATCAAGGTATGTGCTTTGTGAAAGTCCAATTAGGCGTCTTGATCTATCTCTATAGATCTTGATGCCCAATATAAAAGCAGCTTCATCGAGGTCTCTAATTAAAAAATTCTTATTCAAGTATCCTTTTATGCTATCCAAAAATTTTGTATTATTTCTAATAAACAATATGTCATCCACATATAATATTAGAAATGCTACAGAGCTCCCACTCACTTTCTTTTAAATATAGTCTTCTCCAAAAGTCTGTATAAAACCATATGCTTTGATCACATTATCGAAGCGTATATTCCAACTTCGAGAGGCTTGCACCAGTCCGTAAATGGATCACTAGAGCTTGCACACTTTGTTAGCACCTTTTGGATCGACAAAACCTTCTCATTGCATCATATACAACTCCTATTTAAGAAATCCATTAAGGAATGCAGTTTTGACATCCATTTGCCAAATTTCATAATCATAAAATGCGGCAATCGCTAACATGTTTTGGACAGACTTAAGCATCGCTACGAGTGAGAAGGTATCATCGTACTCAACTCCTTGAACTTGTCGAAAACCTTTCACAACAAGTCGAGCTTTGTAGATAGTAACATTACCGTCAGCGTTAGTCTTCTTCTTGAAGATCCATTTATTTTCTATGGCTTGCCGATCATCAGGCAAGTCCACCAAAGTCCACACTTTGTTCTCATACATGGATCCCATCTCATATTTCATGGCCTCAAGCCATTTCATGGAACTAGATGATGCCCCGCGCATTGCTGTGGGAAGTTTGAACAAATAATTTGTAAGGAATAAATGCCAACTACATGATATACATGTGAAAGAAAATAAGGTAATAAAGCAAAAGCACCATGTTGTATTATCAGTGCATAAAATGGTGTTTCGAACATTGAGAATAATTCAGTTCATCCAAAAAATGTGGCTCACCCGCAAAAAAAGTGGCTAATAAAAATTGATCTTTTATGTCCATGCTTCAAGTTAGGCTAAAGGTTTCAGTTACATTACATCCTCTCAGCCATTTAGATGTTTGTAGATGTTGGTGCAAAATAGATCACATTTAGATACAACACATTCACAAATCCTTGTATTACATGACAATAAAATGAGTAAGTAACATTTGTTGATATTATGTACATGCATCAATATATTTTTTTCCAGTCACTAAATGATACTCCCTCCATCCAATAATACATATATAATTATGGAACTGAGGGAGTATTCCTGAAGCCTTCGGATGACCAACATTACCAAGTGTATCAAGTTTGTTCTCTCTCTCCAATTTAGTCTCAATACTGCGATATGGAACAAAAAAAGCAATATACTATCAGTAAGTGTTGGGGAAAGGGGAATCCTCACCTGAAATCAAACAACTAATACTTATATCTGCTATAACATAACTATACTACAATAGGGGCTATACTTGAGTTACTATCAGTATAAAAATAGCCATTTCATAGACCTGTTTGAACCCCTGTATGTCTAGTTGACGGAATAAGATAGAGGGAATTAACTTGGACAAATCATTGCAGACGTATAACTGGTTAGAGCAAGAAAAAATAGCTACAGCTAGGTGACAAATATTATAAATGTTAAAAAGGAGAGAAACACATGTACCTTCTCAAGAATTCCAAATTTGGTTCATAGCAGACATCTTACCACACATAATCTGGAAACCTATAAAGCTTGAATCAAAAAAATTTAAAATAGAAATGTATAGAATAAGCATCAATTAGTAAATTCTTGAGAACCAAAATCGGAGTACATTCATGTTAGCAGATGCCATGGTCCAAGTTGTAGCGAGTATTCCTGAAGCCTTCGGATGACCAACATTACCAAGTGTATCAAGTTTGTTCTCTCTCTCCAATTTAGTCTCAATACTGCGATATGGAACAAAAAAAGCAATATACTATCAGTAAGTGTTGGGGAAAGGGGAATCCTCACCTGAAATCAAACAACTAATACTTATATCTGCTATAACATAACTATACTACAATAGGGGCTATACTTGAGTTACTATCAGTATAAAAATAGCCATTTCATAGACCTGTTTGAACCCCTGTATGTCTAGTTGACGGAATAAGATAGAGGGAATTAACTTGGACAAATCATTGCAGACGTATAACTGGTTAGAGCAAGAAAAAATAGCTACAGCTAGGTGACAAATATTATAAATGTTAAAAAGGAGAGAAACATATGTACCTTCTCAAGAATTCCAAATTTGGTTCATAGCAACTTCTTACCACACATAATCAGGAAACCTATAAAGCTTGAATCAAAAAAATTTAAAATAGAAATGTATAGAATAAGCATCAATTAGTAAATTCTTGAGAACCAAAATCGGAGTACATTCATGTTAGCAGATGCCATGGTCCAAGTTGTAGCATGAGCAGGGAACAAAAACTAATTTTCAGATTAATTAGAAGTCATCGGAGAGCAAACAACGGTTGTGGGATCAGGCATGCATGCCATTGATGCCATGCTTGAAGGAGACTGTAAGTGGTGTGTGGTGTCGGCGACAGATGCGGTGATGTTAGCTCTTACACAAAGACCGGTCACAAGAATTCAAATGAACTCTGAATTTGTAGTCAAAGAAACAAATGGTAGACACGAAACGGATCTGACAACACTGGGCACAGCCTGCGCCATTATGCTCTCACGGTTTATTTGATAGTTTTGAACTTCTTTTAAACAAAATTGAGATTATTGAAATTGTACATACTACTGTAGAAAAGAAACTATACGATAATTCAAACGGTCATGCCCTCAAAGTATTCAAAGAGAGGGCATGTGAAACGGTTATAATCTTCTACAGGTGACCTGATGAAAAAGAGTTGTTTCATTATCAAATTTGCCATTCATGAAAAAACAAAATTCATAAGTAAAGCTCACACTAAAGATATCACGTATTAAGCAGGCCAATGATGTTGAAAAGATATCCGTCAGCAACCAAATGTATTGTATTTTGGTGAAATCTCTAACAACAATGACGATCTCTAGAAAGGTACCCCCAAACACACAGTACACAGGGTGCTTGTATAGAATGCAAGTTTACATATCCAATCAAAGAAATATTAATTCAGATTTGAATGAAGCAAACAAAAATACAGAATTAGCAATGGAGGGGAACTTGGGAAGAATATACCAGTAGGAGACAAAAATCTGCAGAGTATGCATATGCAGTGATCGGGCCGACCAAGATGACTACTTGGTTGTCGTCCAACACGCACCACCTGAGATCATGGGAAGAGGAAGTGAAGCACCATCTCGGATATTATTAGGAGAGGGAGCGCCAAACATCAATTACTGAATACCTGCAACAAAAGTTATAGATAAGAGAGGTTGTCGTTTCTTCAAAATTAGGCTGTTAAATATAGAAGGCAGAAGGCGTAAAGCAGTGGGTGTGTACGCCTGTACGGTTCGTGTGATCTCTTTTGAATAAGATTTTTTTAAGACAGAATACCAAATTCGTACTGAAGAACAGGTACTGAACCTTGCAAATCCATCGCTGATAGAAAGGAGCCAAACTTCCTGCACAGATGCATGAGGTCAGCTTGCCCCAAAACAAAAAAGGCACCATTGCTACAGTAGAATGTCACTTACCAGGAAGGGCCACGGGCCACCATTGCCGCAGTCAATGTCGTCTCTGAATCATTCGAGGCGGCACCTGCGGGAGGACGTCGATCTAGCACTCCTGCAAGTCATGGCTATCAATGGAGGCCCTCATGCATCGGGGTGCCTTTTTTGCCCCGATGTCACCACCAGCCCAGCCCTTCGAGGCCAAAAAGAAAAACGTCCACCGGCTGGAGACCTCCCCGACGCGATGTCCACTCCATGGTTGAGTTGCCAGGAAGAGCGTCCATCCAGGCGAGAGCCCAGCAGATGCGTGGTGGGGAAGTTGAGCGGCACCGAGAAGGGTTGGCCGCACCACGGAGAGCCTTCCCGGCCTTCTATCGAGGCACCTGAGACACGACGGCAAGGTAAACGCCGAGATTGGTTGGGGTCGATGCCGGTGTAGTGGCATCCGCCGCGAGGCACTCTTCTTCCAGGGCGGGGGCCTCTATGTCGGGGAAGCCGGAGGCAGGGCTGGGACGACCGCCTGTGGATCTCGTTGCAAGGGGGCATGCCCTCGCCATCGCTTACCTTAACAAATCGCAAGCGCTCTGGAGAGAAATACACCAGATTGTAAGAGCAACTGAATCGACAGAGTAATTGTGTAGTGGGATTTGATGGAGATTGGAGAAGACAAAGAGGAAGGGGAATTCGCTGCCGTGGGGAACTGGTGAGGCGCTCTGTTGGGAAGGATGCGATGTGAATCGCCACAGACGGAAATAGATGTGCGTGGGCAGCCTCTCTCGCCGGTCTCTCGCCGGTCCAACCTGCATTAACTGAAGCTAACATGGCTGTTTACATGGCTGTTTTCTAGTGTGGTTGGTCCCACATGTAATCCTCTAACTAAGTGCTGATGTGGCACTGATGATGATGTGGATAGCTTGCATGTCAAGAGAAATAGGATAGTGGGGATGAACTATTTAAGTATTATAGATATGGGCTTATCATCATTTCCTCATAGTTCGGAAGTTCATCATGGTCTAGTAACATGACTTCTAGAATAGGATTACCATACCACTTTGGTGTGGACCGTACTGTGGTTGACGTATGAGGTTCGATAGTAACTTGATCTGAAGTTTCATGATCATCATCATTAGCTTCCTCACTAATTGGTGTAGGAATCACTAGAACTGATTTCTGTGATGAACTACTTTCTAATTCAGGAGAAGGCACAATTACCTCATCAAGTTCTACTTTCTGTTGGAAATATGCCCTAGAGGCAATAATAAAATGGTTATTATTATATTTCCTTGTTCATGATAATTGTCTATTGTTCATGCTATAATTGTGTTATCCGGAAATCGTAATACATGTGTGAATATATATAGACCACAACACGTCCCTAGTGAGCCTCTAGTTGACTAGCTCATTGATCAATAGATAGTCATGGTTTCCTGACTATACATTGGATGTCATTGATAACGGGATCACATCATTAGGAGAATGATGTGATGGACAAGACCCAATCGTAAGCGTAGCACAAAGATCGTGTAATTTGTTTTGCTAGAGCTTTTCCAAATGTCAAGTATCATTTCCTTAGACCATGAGATTGTGCAACTCCCGGATACCGTAGGAGTGCTTTGGATGTGCCAAACGTCACAACATAACAGGGTGACTATAAAGGTGCACTGCGGGTATCTCCGAAAGTGTCTGTTGAGTTGGCACGAATCGAGACCGGGATTTGTCACTCTGTATGACGGAGAGGTATCTCTGGGCCCACTCGGTAATGCATCATCATAATGAGCTCAATGTGACCAAGTGTCTGGTCACAGGATCATGCATTACGGTATGAGTAAAGTGACTTGCCGGTAACGAGATTAAACGAGGTATTGGGATATCGACGATCGAATCTCGGGCAAGTAACGTACCGATTGACAAAGGGAATTGTATACGGGATTGATTGAATCCTCGACATCATGGTTCATTTGATGAGATCTCGAGGAGCATGTGGGAGCCAACATGGATATCCAGATCCCGCTGTTGGTTATTGACCGGAGAGGCGTCTCGGTCATGTCTGCTTGTCTCTCGAACCCGTAGGGTCTACACACTTAAGGTTCGGTGACGCTAGGGTTGTTGAGATATTAGTATGCAGTAACCCGAAAGTTGTTCGGAGACCCGGATGAGATCCCAGACATCACGAGGAGTTCCGGAATGGTCCGGAGGTGAAGATTTATATATAGGGAGTTCAGTTTCGGCCACCGGGAAAGTTTCGGGGGTCACCGGTATTTTACCAGGACCACCGGAAAGGTCCCGGGGGTCCACCGGGTGGGGCCACCTATCCCGGAGGGCCCCATGGGCTGAAGTGGGAGGGGAACCAGCCCCTGGTGGGCTGGTGCGCCCCCCCCCCCTTTGCCCCCCCTGCGCCTAGGGTTGGAAACCCTAGGGGTGGGGGGCGCCTCACTTGCCTTGGGGGGCAAGCCACCCCCTTGGCCGCCGCCCCCCCTTGGAGATTGGATCTCCTAGGACCGGCGCCCCCCTAGGGGCCCTATATAAAGAGGGGGGGAGGTAGGGCAGCTGCACCCAAGTCCCTGGCGCCTCCCTCTCCCCACGCACCACCTCTCCCTCTCGCTGAAGCTTGGCGAAGCCCTGCCGAGATCGCTGCTGCATCCACCACCACGCCGTCGTGCTGCTGGATCTCCATCAACCTCTCCTTCCCCCTTGCTGGATCAAGAAGGAGGAGACATCTTCCTAACCGTACGTGTGTTGAACGCGGAGGTGCTGTCCGTTCGGCACTAGGATCATCGGTGATTTGGATCACGACGAGTACGACTCCCTCAACCCCGTTCTCTTGAACGCTTCCGCTCGCGATCTACAAGGGTATGTAGATGCTATCCTCTCTCTTGTTGCTAGATGACACCATAGATTGATCTTGGTGAAGCGTAGAAAATTTTTATTTTCTGCAAACATCACAACAGTGGCATCATGAGCTAGGTCTATGCGTAGTTTCTATGCACGAGTAGAACACAAACTTGTTGTGGGCGTAGATGTTGTCAATTTTCTTGCCACTACTAGTCTTATCTTGCTTTGGCGGTATCGTGGGAAGAAGCGGCCTGGACCGACCTTACACGTACGCTTATGTGAGACAGGTTCCACCGACTGACATGCACTAGTTGCATAAGGTGGCTAGCAGGTGTCTGTCTCTCCCACTTTAGTTGGAGCGGATTCGATGAAAAGGGTCCTTATGAAGGGTAAATAGAAATTGGCATATCACGTTTTGGTTTTACGTAGGTAAGAAACGTTCTTGCTAGAAACCTATAGAAGCCACGTAAAAACATGCAACAACAATTAGAGGACGTCTAACTTGTTTTTGCAGTATGTGCCGTGTGATGTGATATGGCCAAAAGTTTTTGATGAATGATATATATGTGATGTATGAGATCATGTTCTTGTAATAGGAATCACGACTTGCATGTCGATGAGTATGACAACCGGCAGGAGCCATAGGAGTTGTCTTATTTATTGTATGACCTGCGTGTCAATGAATAAACGCCATGTAATTACTTTACTTTATTGCTAAACCATTAGCCATAGTAGTAGAAGTAATAGTTGGCGAACAACTTCAAGGAGACACGATGATGGAGATCATGATGATGGAGATCATGGTGTCATGCTGGTGACGAAGATGATCATGGCGCCCCGAAGATGGAGATCAAAGGAGCAATATGATATTGGCCATATCATGTCACTATTTGATTGCATGTGATGTTTATCATGTTTTACATCTTATTTGCTTAGAACGACGGTAGCTTAAATAAGATGATCCCTCGCAAAAATTTCAAGAAAGTGTCCCCCCTAACTGTGCACCGTTGCGAAGGTTCGTTGTTTCGAAGCACCACGTGATGATCGGGTGTGATAGATCCTAACGTTCGAATACAATGGGTGTAAGCCAGATTTACACACGCAATACACTTAGGTTGACTTGACGAGCCTAGCATGTACAGACATGGCCTCGGAACACAGAAGACCGAAAGGTCGAGCATGAGTCGTATAGAAGATACGGTCAACATGGAGATGTTCACCGATGTCGACTTGTCCGTCTCACGTGATGATCGGACACGGCCTAGTTGACTTGGATCATGTTTCACTTAGATGGCTAGAGGGATGTCTGTCTGAGTGGGAGTTCATTGAATAATTTGATTAGATGAACTTAATTATCATGAAATTAGTCTAAAATCTTTACAATATGTCTTGTAGATCAAATGGCCCACGCTAATGTTGCAATCAACTTCAACGCGTTCCTAGAGAAAACCAAGCTGAAAGATGATGGCAGCAACTATACGGACTGGGTCTGGAACCTGAGGATCATCCTCATAGCTGCCAAGAAAGATTATGTCCTAGAAGCACTGCTAGGTGAAGCACCCATCCCAGAGAACCAAGACGTTATGAACGCTTGGCAGTCTCGTGCTGATGATTACTCCCTCGTTCAGTGCGGCATGCTTTACAGCTTAGAACCGGGGCTCCAAAGCGTTTTGAGCAACACGGAGCATATGAGATGTTCGAAGAGCTGAAAATGGTTTTCCAAGCTCATGCCCGGGTCGAGAGATATGAAGTCTCCGACAAGTTCTTCAGTTGTAAGATGGAGGAAAATAGTTCTGTCAGTGAGCACATACTCAAAATGTCTGGGTTGCACAACTGTTTAACTCAGCTGGGAGTTAATCTCCCGGATGACGTGGTGATTGACAGAATCCTTCAATCGCTTCCACCGAGCTACAAGAGCTTTGTGATGAACTTCAATATGCAGGGGATGGAAAAGACCATTCCTGAGGTATATTCAATGTTGAAATCAGCAGAGGTAGAGATCAATAAGGAACATCAAGTGTTGATGGTGAATAAAACCACTAAGTTCAAGAAAGGCAAGGGTAAGAAGAACTTCAAGAAGGACGGCAAGGGAGTTGCCGCGCCCGGTAAGCTAGTTACCGGGAAGAAGCCAAAGAATGGACCCAAGCCTGAGACTGAGTGCTTTTATTGCAAGGGAAGTGGTCACTGGAAGCGGAACTGCCCCAAGTACTTAGCGGACAAGAAGGCCGGCAACACTAAAGGTATGTGTGATATACATGTAATTGATGTGTACCTTACCAGTACTCGTAGTAGCTCCTGGGTATTTGATACCGGTACGGTTGCTCACGTTTGTAACTCAAAGCAGGAGCTGCGGAATAAGCGGAGACTGGCGAAGGACGAGGTGACGATGCGCGTCGGGAATGGTTCCAAGGTCGATGTGATCGCCGTCGGCACGCTACCTCTACATTTACCTACGGGATTAGTTTTAAACCTCAATAATTGTTATTTAGTGCTAGCTTTGAGCATGAACATTGTATCTGGATCTCGTTTAATATGAGATGGGTACTCATTTAAATCCGAGAATAATGGTTGTTCTATTTATATGAGAGATATGTTTTATGGTCATGCCCCGATGGTCAATGGTTTATTCTTAATGAATCTCGAACGTGATGTTACACATATTCATAGTTTGAATACCAAAAGATGTAAAGTTGATAACGATAGTCCCACATACTTGTGGCACTGCGCCTTGGTCACATTGGTGTCAAGCGCATGAAGAAGCTCCATGCTGATGGACTTTTAGAGTCTCTCGATTATGAATCATTTGACACATGCGAACCATGCCTCATGGGCAAAATGACCAAGACTCCGTTCTCCGGAACAATGGAGCGAGCAACCAACTTATTGGAAATCATACATACTGATGTGTGCGGTCCAATGAGTGTTGAGGCTCGCGGAGGATATCGTTATGTTCTCACTCTCACTGACGACTTGAGTAGATATGGGTATGTCTACTTGATGAAACACAAGTCTGAGACCTTTGAAAAGTTCAAGGAATTTCAAAATGAGGTAGAGAATCAACGTGACCGAAAGATAAAGTTCTTACGATCAGATCATGGAGGAGAATATTTAAGTCACGAATTTGGCATGCACTTAAGGAAATGTGGAATCGTTTCACAACTCACACCGCCTGGAACACCTCAGCGTAACGGTGTGTCCGTACGTCGTAATCACACTTTATTGTATATGGTGCGATCTATGATGTCTCTTACCGATTTACCGCTATCATTTTGGGGATATGCTCTAGAGACATCTACATTCACTTTAAATAGGGCACCGTCTAAATCCGTTGAGATGACACCGTATGAATTATGGTTTGGTAAGAAACCTAAGCTGTCGTTTCTAAAAGTTTGGGGATGCGATGCTTATGTCAAGAAACTTCAACCTGAAAAGCTCGAACCCAAGTCGGAAAAATGTGTCTTCATAGGATACCCTAAGGAAACCATTGGGTATACCTTCTACCTAAGATCCGAAGGCAAGATCTTTGTTGCCAACAACGAGTTATTTCTGGAGAAAGAGTTTCTCTCGAAAGAAGTAAGTGGGAGGAAAGTGGAACTTGATGAAGTACTACCTCTTGAACTGGAAAGTAGCGCATCTCAGGAAGATGTTCCTGTGGTGCCTGCACCGACTGGAGAGGAAACAAATGATGATGATCAAGGTACTTCGGATCAAGTTACTACTGAACTTCGTAGGTCCACGAGGACACGTTCCACACTAGAGTGGTATGGCAACCCTGTCCTGGAAATCATGTTGTTAGACAACGGTGAACCTTCGAACTATGAAGAAGCAATGGCGGGCCCAGATTCCAATAAATGGCTTGAAGCCATGCAATCCGAGATAGGATCCATGTATGAAAACGAAGTATGGACTTTGACAGACTTGCCCGATGATCGGCGAACGATAGAAAACAAATGGATCTTTAAGAAGAAGACGAACGCGGATGGCAATGTTACCATCTATAAAGCTTGACTTGTCGCTAAGGGTTATTGACAAGTTCAAGGGGTTGACTACGATGAGAATTTCTCTCCCATAGCGAAGCTGAAGTCCGTCCGAATCATGTTAGCAATTGCCGCATACTATGATTATGAGATATGGCAAATGGACGTCAAAACGGCATTCCTTAACGGCTATCTTAAGGAAGAACTGTATATGATGCAGCCGGAAGGTTTTGTCGACCCTGAGAATGCTAACAAGGTATGCAAACTCCAGCAATCCATTTATGGGCTGGTGCAAGCATCTCAGAGTTGGAACATTCGCTTTGATGAGATGATCAAAGCGTTTGGGTTTATGCAGACTTATGGAGAAGCCTGCGTTTACAAGAAAGTGAGTGGGAGCTCTGTAGCATTTCTCATATTATATGTAGATGACATACTTTTGATGGGAAATGATATAGAACTTTTGGACAGCATTAAGGCCTACTTGAATAAGTGTTTTTCAATGAAGGACCTTGGAGAAGCTGCTTACATATTAGGCATCAAGATCTATAGGGATAGATCGAGACGCCTCATAGGTCTTTCACAAAGCACATACCTTGATAAGATATTGAAGAAGTTCAATATGGATCAGTCCAAGAAGGGGTTCTTGCCTGTGTTGCAAGGTGTGAAATTGAGCTCGGCTCAATGCCGGACCACGGCAGAAGATAGAGAAAAGATGAGTGTCATCCCCTATGCCTCAGCTATAGGGTCTATTATGTATGCCATGTTGTGTACCAGACCTGATGTAAACCTTGCTGTAAGTTTGGTAGGAAGGTACCAAAGTAATCCCGACATGGAACACTGGACAGCGGTCAAGAACATCCTAAAGTACCTGAAAAGGACTAAGGATATGTTTCTCGTTTATGGAGGTGACGAAGAGCTCGTCGTAAAGGGTTACATCGACGCTAGCTTCGACACAGATCTGGATGAATCTAAGTCACAAACCGGATACGTGTATATTTTGAATGGTGGGGCAGTAAGCTGGTGCAGTTGCAAGCAAAGCGTCATGGCGGGATCTACATGTGAAGCAGAGTACATGGCAGCCTCGGAGGCAGCGCATGAAGCAATCTGGGTGAAGGAGTTCATCACCGACCTAGGAGTCATACCCAATGCGTCGGGGCCGATCACACTCTTCTGTGACAACACTGGAGCTATTGCACTTGCCAAGGAGCCCAGGTTTCACAAGAAGACTAGGCACATCAAGCGTCGCTTCAACTCCATATGTGAAAATGTTCAAGATGGAGACATAGATATTTGTAAAGTACATACGGACCTGAATGTAGCAGATCTGTTGACTAAACCTCTCCCTAGAGCAAAACATGATCAACACCAGAACTCTATGGGTGTTTGATTCATCACAATGTAACTAGATTATTGACTCTAGTGCAAGTGGGAGACTATTGGAAATATGCCCTAGAGGCAATAATAAAATGGTTATTATTGTATTTCCTTGTTCATGATAATCGTCTATTGTTCATGCTATAATTGTGTTATCCGGAAATCGTAATACACGTGTGAATATATATAGACCACAACACGTCCCTAGTGAGCCTCTAGTTGACTAGCTCGCTGATCAACAGATAGTCATGGTTTCCTGACTATGGACATTGGATGTCATTGATAATGGGATCACATCATTAGGAGAATGATGTGATGGACAAGACCCAATCGTAAGTGTAGCACAAAGATCGTGTAGTTCATTTTGCTAGAGCTTTTCCAAATGTCAAGTATCATTTCCTTAGACCATGAGATTGTGCAACTCCCGGATACCGTAGGAGTGCTTTGGGTGTGCCAAACGTCACAACATAACTAGGTGACTATAAAGGTGCACTACGGGTATCTCCGAAAGTGTCTGTTGAGTTGGCACGAATCGAGACTGGGATTTGTCACTCCGCATGACGGAGAGGTATCTCTGGGCCCACTCGGTAATGCATCATCATAATGAGCTCAATGTGACCAAGTGTCTGTTCACGGGATCATGCATTACGGTACGAGTAAAGTGACTTGCCGGTGACGAGATTAAACGAGGTATTGGGATACCGACGATCGAATCTCGGGCAAGTAACGTACTGATTGACAAAGGGAATTGTATACGGGATTGATTGAATCCTTGACATCGTGGTTCATCCAATGAGATCATCGATGAGCGTGTGGGAGCCAACGTGGGTATCCATATCCCGCTGTTGGTTATTGACCGAAGAGGCGTCTCGGTCATGTCTGCATGTCTCCTGAACCCGTAGGGTCTACACACTTAAGGTTCGGTGACGCTAGGGTTGTTGAGATATTAGTATGCAGTAACCCGAAAGTTGTTCGGAGTCCCGGATGAGATCTTGGACGTCACGAGGAGTTCCGGAATGATCCGGAGGTGAAGATTTATATATAGGAAGTTCAGTTTCGGCCATCGGGAAAGTTTCGGGGGTCACCGGTATTGTACCGGGACCACCAGAAGGGTCCCGGGGGTCCACCGGGTGGGGCCACCTATCCCGAAGGCCCCCATGGGCTGAAGTGGGAGGGGAACCAGCCCCTAGTGGGCTGGTGTGCCCCCCTTTGGGCCCCCCTGCGCCTAGGGTTGGAAACCCTAGAGGTGGGGGGCGCCTCACTTGCCTTGGGGGGCAAGCCACCCCCTTGGCCGCCGCCCCCCTTGGAGATTGGATCTCCTAGGGCTGGCGCCCCCCTAGGGGCCCTATATAAAGAGGGGGGAGGGAGGGCAGCCGCACCCAAGTCCCTGGCGCCTCCCTCTCCCCACGCACCACCTCTCCCTCTCGTTGAAGCTTGGCAAAGCCCTGCCGAGATTGCTGCTGCATCCACCACCACGCCGTCGTGCTGCTGGATCTCCATCAACCTCCCCTTCCCCCTTGCTGGATCAAGAAGGAGGAGACGTCTTCCCAACCGTACATGTGTTGAACGCGGAGGTGCTGTCCGTTCGGCACTAGGATCATCGGTGATTTGGATCACGACGAGTACGACTCCCTCAACCCCGTTCTCTTGAATGCTTCGGCTCGCGATCTACAAGGGTATGTAGATTCTATCCTCTCTCTCATTGCTAGATGACTCCATAGATTGATCTTGGTGAAGCGTAGAATTTTTTTATTTTCCGCAACGTTCCCCAACACTTTTCTCCCACTCACTTCTTTCGAGAGAAAGTCCTTCTCTAGAAAGGATCCATTCTTAGCAACGAATATCTTGCCTTCGGATCTGTGATAGAAGGTGTACCCAACAGTTTCCTTTGGGTATCCTATAAAGACGCATTTCTCTGATTTGGGTTCGAGCTTGTTAGGTTGAAGCTTTTTCACATAAGCATCGCAACCCCAAACTTTAAGAAACGATAGCTTAGGTTTCTTGCCAAACCATAGTTCATGTGGTGTCGCCTCAATGGATTTTGATGGTGCCCTATTTAACGTGAATGCAGTAGTCTCTAAAGCATAACCCCAAAACGATAGCGGTAAATCAGTAAGAGACATCATAGATCGTACCATATCTAATAAAGTACGGTTATGATGTTCGGACACACCATTACGCTGTGGTGTTCCAGGTGGCGTGAGTTCGAAATTATTCCACATTGTTTCAAATGAAGACCAAACTCGTAACTCAAATATTCGCCTCTGCGATCAGATCGTAGAAACTTTATTTTCTTGTTATGATGATTTTCTACTTCACCCTGAAATTCTTTGAACTTTTCAAATGTTTCAGACTTATGTTTCATTAAGTAGATATACCCATATCTGCTCAAATCATCTATGAAGGTTAGAAAATAACGATACCCGCCGCGAGCCTCAACACTCATTGGACCGCATACATCGGTATGTATTATTTCCAATAAGTCAGTGGCTCGCTCCATTGTTCCAGAGAACGGAGTCTTAGTCATCTTGCCCATGAGGCACGGTTCGTAAGCACCAAGTGATTCATAATCAAGTGATTCCAAAAGCCCATCAGCATGGAGTTTCTTCATGTGCTTTACACCAATATGACCTAAACGGCAGTGCCACAAATAAGTTGCACTATCATTACTAACTTTGCATCTTTTGGCTTCAATATTATGGACATGTGTATCACTACGATCGAGATTCAACAAAAATAGACCACTCATCAAGGGTGCATGACCATAAAAGATATTACTCATATAAATAGAACAACCATTATTCTCTGATTTAAATGAATAACCGTCTCGCATCAAACAAGATCCAGATATAATGTTCATGCTCAACGCTGGCACCAAATAACAATTATTCGGGTCTAAGACTAATCCTGAAGGTACATGTAGAGGTAGCGTGCCGAAGGCAATCACATCGACCTTGGAACCATTTCCGACGCACATTGTCACCTCGTCTTTAGCCAATCTTCATTTAATCCGTAGCCCCTGTTTCGAGTTGCAAATATGAGCAACAGAACCAGTATCAAATACCCAAGCGCAATTATGAGCATTAGTAAGGTACACATCAATAACATGTATATCAAATATACCTTTACTTTGCCATTCTTCTTATCCGCCAAATACTTGGGGCAGTTCCGCTTCCAGTGACCAGTCCCTTTGCAGTAGAAGCACTCAGTATCAGGCTTAGGTCCAGACTTGGTCTTCTTCCCGGGAGTAGCAACTTACTTGCTATTCTTCTTGAAGTTCCCCTTCTTCCCTTTGCCCTTTTTCTTGAAACTAGTGGTCTTGTTAACCATCAACACTTGATGCTCCTTCTTGATTTCTACCTCCGCAGCCTTTAGCATTGCGAAGAGCTCGGGAATTGTATTTTCCATCCCTTGCACATTATAGTTCATCACGAAGCCTTTATAGCTTGGTGGCGGTGATTGAAGAACTCTGTCAATGACACTATCATCAGGAAGATTAACTCCTAGTTGAGTCAAGTGGTTATGGTACCCAGACAATCTGAGTATGTGTTCACTGACAGAACTATTCCCCTCCATCTTGCAGCTGTAGAACTTGTTGGAGACTTCATATCTCTCAACTCAGGCATTTGCTTGAAATATTAACTTCAACTCTTGGAACATCTCATATGCTCCATGATGTTCAAAACGTCCTTGAAGTCCCGAATCTAAGCCGTAAAGCATGGCACACTGAACTATCGAGTAGTCATCAGATCGAGCTTGCCAGACATTCATAACATCAACATCTGCTCCTATAGCAGGCCTTGCACCTAGCGGTGCTTCAAGGACATAATTCTTCTATGCAGCAATGAGGATAATCCTCAAGTTATGGACCCAGTCCGTGTAATTGCTACCATCATCTTTCAACTTAGCTTTCTCTAGGAACGCATTAAAATTCAAGGGAACGGTAGCACGAGCCATTGACCTACAACAACATAGATATGCAAAAAACTATCAGGACTAAGTTCATGATAAATTAAAGTTCAATTAATCATATTACCAAAGAACTCTCACTTAGATAGACATCACTCTAGTCATCTAAATGATCATGTGATCCATATCAACTAAACCATATACGATCATCACGTGAGATGGAGTAGTTTTCAGTGGTGAACATCTCTATGTTGATCATATCTACTATATGATTCACGTTCGACCTTTCGGTCTCAGTGTTCCGAGGCCATATCTGCATATGCTAGGCTTGTCAAGTTTAACCCGAGTATTCTGCACGTGCAAAACTAGCTTGCACCCGTTGTATGTGAACGTAGAGCTTATCACACCCAATCATCACATGGTGTCTCGGCACGAAGAACTGTAGCAATGGTTCATACTTAAGGAGAACACTTATACCTTGAAATTTAGTGAGGGATCATCTTATAATGCTACTGCCGTACTAAGAAAAATAAGATGCATAAAAGATAAACATCACATGCAATCAAAATATGTGACATTATATGGCCATCATCATCTTGTGCTTTGATCACCATCTCCAAAGCACCATCATGATCTCCATTGTCACGAGCTTGACACCTTGATCTCCATCGTAGCATCGTTGTCGTCTCGCCAACTATTTCTTCGATGACTATCGCTACAGCTTAGTGATAAAGTAAAGCAATACATGGCGATTGCATTTCATACAATAAAGCGGCAACCGTATGGCTCCTGCCAGTTGTCGATAACTTTGTTACAAAACATGATCATCTCATACAACAATTTATATCACATCATGTCTTGACCATATCACATCACAACATGCCCTGCAAAAACAAGTTAGACATCCTCTACTTTGTTGTTGCAAGTTTTACGTGGTTGCTACGGGCTTCTAGCAAGAACCATTCGTACCTACGCATCAAAACCACAACGATTTTTCGTCAAGTGTGTTGTTTTAACCTTCAACAAGGACCGGTCGTAGTCAAACTCGATTCAACTAAAGTTGGAGAAACAGACACCCGCCAGCCACCTGTGTGCAAAGCACGTCGGTAGAACCGGTCTCATGAATGTGGTCATGTAATGTTGGTCCGGGCCGCTTCATCCAACAATACCGCCGAATCAAAGTAAGACGTTGGTGGTAAGTAGTATGACTATTATTGCCCACAACTCTTTGTGTTCTACTCGTGCATATCATCTACGCATAGACCTGGCTCGGATGCCACTGTTGGGGAACGTAGCATGCAATTCCAAAAAAATTCCTACAATCACACAAGATCTATCTAGGAGATGCATAGCAACGAGAAGGGGAGAGTGTGTCCACATACCCTCATAGACCGAAAGCGAAAGCGTTAGTTAATGCGGTTGATGTAGTTGAACATCTTCACGATCCAACCGATCCAAGTACCGAACATACGACACCTTCATGTTCAGCACACGTTCAGCTCGATGACGTCCCTCGAACTCTTGATCCAGTAAAGGGTCGAGGGAGAGTCCTGTCAGCATGATGGTGTGGTGACGGTGTTGGTGATGTGATCCGCGCAGGGTTTCGCCTAAGCACTACGATGCTATGATCGGAGGAGTAAACAGTGGAGGGGGCACCGCACACGGCTAAGAAAACAACTGATGTTCCTTTGGGGTGCCCCCTACCCACGTATATAAAGGAGGGGGGAGAGAGGCTGGAGGCCAGGAGGGGCGTGCCATGGGGGGAGTCCTACTTGGACTCCTAGTCCAAGTAGGATTCGCCCCCCCTTTTTCCTTTCTCCACCAGAGGGAATAGGAAGGAGAGGGAGAGGAAAAGGGAAGGGGGCGCCCCCTCCTCCTTATCCAATTTGGACTCCCTAGGAGGGGGGCGCATGGCCACCCCCCGCGGGCTTCCCTCTCTCTCTCCCTTAGGCCCATGTTGGCCCAAAACTTCCGCGCGGGGTTCCGGTAACCCCTCGGTACTCCGAAAAAATATCCGAATCACTCAGAACCATTCTGATGTCTGAATATAACCTTCCAATATATGAATATTTACCTCTTGACCATTTTGAGACTCCTCGTCATGTCTGTAATATCATTCGGGACTCCGAACAAACTTCAGTCACCAAAATACATAACTCATAATACAAATCGTCATCGAACGTTAAGTGTGCGGACCCTACGGGTTCGAGAACTATGTAGACATAATCGAGACACATCTTCGATCAATAACCAATAGCGGAACCTGGATGCTCATATTGGCTCCTACATATTCTATGAAGATCTTTATCGGTCAAACCGCACAATAACATACGTTGTTCTCTTTGTCATCGGTATGTTACTTGCCCGAGATTCAATCGTTGGTATCATCATACGTAGTTCAATATTGTTACTAGAAAGTCTCTTTACTCGTTCCGTAATGCATCATACCGTAACTAAATCATTAGTCACATTGCTTGCGAGGCTTATAGTGATGAGCATTATCGAGAGGGCCCAGAGATACCCCTCCGATACACGGAGTGACAAATCCTAATCTCAATCTATGCCAACCCAACAAACACCTTCGGAGACACCTGTAGAGCATCTTTATAATCACCCAGTTACGCTGTGACTTTTGATAGCTCACAAGGTGTTCCTCCAGTATTCGGGAGTTGCATAATCTCAGTCAGAGGAACATGTATAAGTCATGAAGAAAGCAATAGTAATAAAGCTTAATGATCATTATGCTAAGCTAACAGATGGGTCTTGTCCATCACATCATTCTCTAGTGATGTGATCCCGTTCATCAAATGACAACACATGTCTATGGTCAGGAAACATAACCATCTTTGATTAACGAGCTAGTCAAGTAGAGGCATACTAGGGACACTTTGTTTTGTCTATGTATTCACACATGTACTATGTTTTCGGTTAATACAATTCTAGCATGAATAATAAACATTTACCATGATATAAGGAAATATAAATAACAACTTTATTATTGCCTCTAGGGCATATTTCCTTCATGCTTCTCCCACAATCGCCAATGGCACCAGTCCGTCGTCATTGCTCAGTAACTCCGCCGTCATTAGAGGACAACTCCAGCTGGGAGGCTACACCTCGCCGGCGGCACAGTCCCCGGTGTAGTGTAGTTCATGTGGCGTCCCTATTGGGTGTGCACAACACCCACCACACGCTTCGCTGCCGTTGCCCGTCGGTAACTGTTGCTAGCCGCCGTTGTTGCCACCTTACCGTCTGCCGCCGTGGACGCCACACCACCATCAAAAGCCAGGGACATCGCCCGCTCTGCCGCCATGGCCCGAAGGCAGGATGTGGTCGTCGTGGCCGCTACCCCACTATTGGCCACTGTGGCCATCACCTGCTCCGCCACCGCGGCCCAAAGGCGGGAGGTGGCGGTCGTGGCCGCCACCCCACCGTTGGCCGACATGGCTGACAACCCTCCGTCGACCGCCGGGTTCATCACCCACTCCACCACCGCTGCCTGAAGGTGGGAGGTGGAGGTGGAGCCTCGCACGTTCGTCAGCGACCTTGTGCGCTTCATCAAGTTCCCGTGGGAGGAGGAGGAGCACCTCATCGAGCACACAAAGAGTCTTTCCACCGTCGTGGCCGCATCACACACCGCTGCGGAGGCGAGGAATGAGGAGATCTACAAGGAGTCCCGCCACTTCGAGAGGGGTCATCTGGAGCGGTAGAGGGCGTTCGAGGTGAGCATCGCTAAAGGTGCAGCAGCGACAAGCACCGGATTGCAGTTGTCCAGGTCGTTGGTAGGCTCCTCCTCCTCTACCTCTTACTGAGCGTGCTCGGCAAAGGAGATGCTGATGGAAGTAGTACAAAGCCCCTCCGTAGTAGTAGCATTTAGGGGCTATTTTGTTCAGTTCATCTGACTAAAGACGTGGTTGAATTTAATAAAGAGAGCTGTGAGGCTTTTGCCTTGCAGTACATAGTCAAAAAAAGATGTGGTTGAACTATAGTACGCACTTAAAATTAGCTAGTATATATAGTTTAACTAGCTATTTCAGTACGTGGTTGGCAACAATTAGGGAAACGTTTGGTCGGTTCAGCTATCAAGTTGATCTGTTTGTTCAAAGAACGACTGCTTAATCTATGAATGAAACCTATGCTTACTGAATTTCAGTTGCAAAATTAGATCGTGCTAGTGATTTTTAGCTGCAAATTTTGACAAATGGCTGGGTTACAAGGTTGACAAAGGGAGATGTTACTAGATCAACAAATGTGAATTTTTCCAGTTTGACAAATGGCAATATCCCCAATATGACAGATGCAAATCTGTCGAATTGTCTGTACGTGGTTGCACACGGATCATTCGAAAAAACCGTTTGCGTTGAAGGGATGTACAAATCCTGCATGCCAAATTTTCTCTTGGCTTAGCAGCGAAGTCTCGCTATGCATACCGTATTCAATTTGAACCGTTTGTGTTAAAGAGATGCACAAATCCTGTGCGGCGATTTCCCTTGGCTTACTAGGGAAGACCATATCTCACTTTGCATATGGGTGTTCTATCTAAAAGGTTTGCGATGAAGAGCTGCACAAATCCTCCTCGACACATTTTCCCTTGGCTTACTGCGGAAGCTGTCAGTTTGCATACGGGTGTTCTATCTAAAACGTTTGCGATCAAGAGCTGCACAAATCCTGCTCGACACATTTTCCCTCGGCTTCCTATGGAAGCTGTTGGTTTCCATATGGGTATTCTATCAAAAACGTTTGCGATGAGTGTTTATATTTAAAAACCATTGACGATTTTTTTAAAAGAAAACCGTTTGATAAGTATGTACATTCAGAGAGAGAACGTGATACGTCTCCAATGTATCTATAATTTTTGATTGCTCCATGCTACTTTATCTACTGTTTTGGACTATATTGGGCTTTACTTTCCACTTTTATATTATTTTTGGGACTAACCTATTAACCGGAGGCCCAGCCCAGAATTGCTGTTTTTTTGCCTATTTCAGTATTTCGAAGAAACGAAATATCAAACGGAGTCCAAACAGAATGAAACCTTTGGGAACGTGATTTTCTCACCGAACGTGATCCAGGAGACTTGGACCCTACTCCAAGGAACAAAAGAGGCGGTCACGAGGGTGGAGGGCGCGCCCCCTTGGGGGTGCCCCCCTACCTCGTGGGCCCCCTGCTGCTCCACCGACGTACTCCTTCCTCCTATATATGCCTACTTATCCCTGAAAGATCAGAACAGGAGCCAAAAACCTAATTCCACCGCCGTAACCTTCTGTATCCACGAGATCCCATCTTGGGGCCTGTTCCGGAGCTCCGCCGGAGGGGGCATCTACCACGGAGGGCTTCTACATCAACACCATAGCCCCTCCGATGAAGTGTGAGTAGTTTACTTCAGACCTTCGGGTCCATAGCTAGTAGCTAGATGGCTTCTTCTCTCTTTTTGGATCTCAATACAATGTTCTCCCCCTCTCTTGTGGAGAACTATTCGATGTAATCTTCTTTTTATGGTGTGTTTGTTGAGACTGATGAATTGTGGGTTTATGATCCAGATTATCTATGGAAAATATTTGAATCTTCTCTGAATTCTTTTATGTATGTTTGAGTTATCTTTGCAAGTCTCTTCGAATTATCCGTTTGGTTTGGCCAACTAGATTGGTAGTTCCTGCAATGGGAGAAGTGCTTAGCTTTGGGTTCAATCTTGCGGTGTCCTTACCCAGTGACAGAAAGGGTTGCAAGGCACGTATTGTATTGTTGCCATCAAGGATAACTAGATGGAGTTTTTATCATATTGTATGAATTTATCCCTCTACATCATGTCATCTTGCTTAAGGCGTTACTCTGTTTTTAACTTAATACTCTAGATGCATGTTGGATAGCGGTCGATGAGTGGAGTAATAGTAGTAGATGCAGAATCGTTTTGATCTACTTGTCTTGGATGTGATGCCTATATACATGATCATTGCCTAGATATGTTCATAACTATGCTCAATTCTATCAATTGCTCAACAGTAATTTGTTCAGCCATCGTAGAATACTTATGCTCTTGAGAGAAGCCACTAGTGAAACCTACGGCCCCCGGGTCTATTCACATCATATCAATCTCTATCGCTTTATTACTTGCTTTGTTTTTACTTTGCCTTTTACTTTTCACTTTGCATCTACTATCAAAAATACCAAAAATATTATTTATCATCTCTATCAGATCTCACCCTCGTAAGTGACCGTGAAGGGATTGACAACCCCTAATCGCGTTGGTTGTGAGTAGCTATTGTTTTGTGTAGGTACGAGGGACTTGTGCATGGTCTCCTACTGTATTGATACCTTGGTTCTCAAAAACTGAGAGAAATACTTACGCTACTTTACTGCATCATCCTCACCTCTTCGGAGAAATCCAACGCAGTGCTCAAGAGGTAACAAGAAGAATTTCTGGCGCCGTTGCCAGGGAGGCTCACGCAAGCAAGTAAACAATACCAAGTACCCATCACAATCCCTATCTCTCGCATTACATTATTTGCCTCTCGTTTTCCTCTCCCCCACTTCACCCTTGCCATTTTATTCGCCCTCTCTTTCCCAATCTCCTCCTCTCTTTTCCGTTTGCCTTTTTCCCATTGCCTTTTTGTTTGCTTGTGTGTTGGATTACTTGTTGCCATGGCACAAGATAATACCAAATTGTGTGACTTCTCGAATACCAATAATAATGATTTCCTTAGTACTCCAATTGCTCCTCTTAATAATGATGAGTCTTGTGAAATCAATACAGCTTTGTTGAATCTTGTTATGAAAGATCAATTCGCTGGCCTTCCTAGTGAAGATGCCGCTACTCATCTAAATAATTTTGTTGATTTGTGTGATATGCAAAAGAAGAAAGATACGGATAACAATATTGTCAAATTGAAGTTATTTCCGTTTTCGCTTAGAGATCGTGCTTAAGTTTGGTTTTCATCTTTGCCTAAAAATAGTATTGATTCTTGGAACAAGTGCAAAGATGCTTTTATCTCTAAGTATTTTCCTCCCGTTAAGATTATCATTCTTAGGAACGATATCATGAATTTTAAACAACTTGATCATGATCATGTTGCCCAATCTTGGGAAAGAATGAAATTAATGCTTCGCAATTGCCCTACTCATGGTTTGAATTTATGGATGATCATACAAAAGTTTTATGCCGGATTGAATTTTGCTTCTAGAAATCTTTTAGATTCGGCCGTGGGAGGCACGTTTATGGGAATTACATTAGGAGGTGCTACAAAATTGCTTGATAATATTATGGCCAATTATTCTCAATGGCACACCGAAAGATCTTCTAGTAAAAAAGTGCATGCTATAGAAGAAATTAATGTTTTGAGTGAAAAGATGGATGAACTTATGAAGATGTTTGCTCCTAAAAATACTCCTCTTGATCTCAATGATATGCCTTTGTCTACCTTGCTTGAGAATAATAATGAATCTATGTATGTGAATTTTGTTGGTAGGAATAGTTTTGGAAACAACGCGTATAGAGGGAATTTTAATCCTAGGCCTTATCCTAGTAATCCTTCTAATAATTATGGAAATTCCTACAACAACTCCTATGGAAATTTTAATAAGATTCCCTCTGAATTTTAGAGTTGTGTTAAAGAGTTTATGATTTCACAAAAGAATTTTAATGCTTTGCTTGAAGAGAAATTGCTTAAAGTTGATGATTTGGCTAGGAACGTTGATAGAGTTTCTCTTGAAATTGATTCTTTAAACTTAGATATATTCCTCCTAAGCATGATATCAACGAGTCTCTCAAAAGCCATGAGAATTTCCATTGATGAGTGCAAAGAAAGAACCGCTAGGATGCGTGCTTCCAAAGATGCCTTTATTAAAGCGTGTTCTTCCAATTCCCATGAAAATCAAGATGAAGATCTAAAAGTTATGGATGTGTCCCCCACTAAATCATTGTTTTGCAATATGAATCTTGATGAAACTGAATATGATCTTCCTTTACCTAGAAGGCGTTCTAAGAATTCGAAGTTTCTAGATCTTGATGATGAAATTTATGAAAGTGGGATTGAAAGAAATAAAAACCTAGATGTTGCTAAACCCACTATTTTGGATCTCAAGGAATTTAATTATGAAAATTGCTCTTTGATTGGTTGTATTTCCTTGTTGCAATCCGTGCTAGATTCTCCACATGCTTATAGTCAAAATAAGGCCTTTACCGAACACATTGTTGATGCCTTGATGCAATCTTATGAAGAAAAACTTGAGTTGAAAGTTTCTATCCCTAGAAAACTCTATGATGAGTGGGAACCTACTATTAAAATTAAAATTAAAGATTATGAGTTTCATGCTTTGTGTGATTTGGGTGCTAGTGTCTCTACTATTCCTAAAGCTTTGTGTGATTTGCTAGACTTCCGTGACTTTGATGATTGCTCTCTAAACTTGCACCTTGCGGATTCCACTATTAAAAAGCCTATGGGAAGAATTAATGATGTTCTTATTGTTGAAAATAGGAATTATGTTCCCGTAGATTTTATTGTTCTCGATATAGATTGCAATCCTTCATGTCCTATTATTCTTGGTAGACCTTTTCTTAGAACGATTGGTGCAATTATTGATATCAAGGAAGGGAATATTAGATTCCAATTTACCTTAAAGAAGGGCATGGAACACTTCCCTAGAAAGAAAATAAAATTACCATATGAATCTATCATGAGAGCCACTTATGGATTGCCTACCAAAGATGGCAAAACCTAGATCTATCCTTGCTTTTATGCCTAGCTAGGGGCGTTAAACGATACCGCTTGTTGGGAGGCAACCCAATTTTATTTTGTGTTTTTTGTTTTTGCTTCTATTTAGGAATAAATAATCCATCTAGCCTCTGTTTAGATGTGGTTTTGTCTGTTAATTAGTGTTTGTGCCAAGTAGAACCTATAGGATAACCTACGATGATAGTTGATTTGATTCTGCTGAAAAACAGAAACTTTGCACGCACGAATATAATTTTGTTAAATCACAGGAACGTGCTTTTGCGTTGATTATTTTTTCTGCTGTTCAATAAAAAAATTGTCCAGGACTTCCTATTTTGGTAGAATTTTTAGAGTCCCAGAAGTTTGTGTTAGTTACAGATTGCTACAAACTGTTCTGTTTTTGACAGATTCTGTTTTACATGTGTTGTTTGCTTATTTTGATGAATCTATGGCTAGTAAAATAGTTTATAATCCATAGAGAAGTTGGAATACAGTAGGTTTAACACCAATATAAATAAAGAATGAGTTCATTACAGTACCTTGAAGTAGTCTTTTGTTTTCTTTCTCTAACGGAGCTCACGAGATTTCTGTTGAGTTTTGTGTTGTGAAGTTTTCAAGTTTTGGGTGAATTCTTTTGATGGATTATGGAACAAGGAGTGGCAAGAGCCTAAGCTTGGGGATGCCCATGGCACTCCCAAGATAATCCAAGGACACCAAAAAGTCAAAGCTTGGGGATGCCCCAGAAGGCATCCCCTCTTTCGTCCACTTCCATCGGTAATTTACTTGGAGCTATATTTTTATTCACCACATGTTATGTGTTTTTCTTGGAGCGTCTTGTATTATTTGTGTCTTTGCTTGTTAGTCTATCACAATCATCCTTGTTGTACACACCTTTTGAGAGAGCCATACATGATTTGGAATTTGTTAGAATACTCTGTGTGCTTCACTTATATCTTTTGAGCTTGATAGTTTTGCTCATAGTGCTTCACTTATATCTTTTGAGCATGATAATTTTTGCTCTAGTGCTTCACCTATATCTTTTAGAGCACGGTGGTGGATTTTTTTAAAAGAAACTATTGATCTCTCATGCTTCACTTAGATTATTTTGAGAGTCCTTAATGGCATGGTAATTTGCTTAATGTTAATATACTTGGTATTCAATATATGTGAAACTTTCTTTTGAGTGAATTGAATACTAAGATAAGTTTGATGCTTGATAATTGTTTTGAGATAAGGAGGTGATAATATCAAAGTCGTGCTAGTTGAGTAATTATGAATTTGAGAAATGCTTGTGTTGAAGTTTGCAAGTCCCGTAGCATGCACGTATGGTTAAACTTGTGTAACAAATTTGAAACATGAAGTGTACCTGGCTTCTGCATCCTTATGAGTGGCGGTTGGGGACGAGCGATGGTCTTTTCCTACCAATCTATCACCCTAGGAGTTTGCGCATAGTACTTGATTTTTGATGACTTCTAAATTTTTGCAATAAGTATATGAGTTCTTTTGACTAATGTTGAGTCCATGGATTATACGCACTCTCACCTTTCCGCCTTTGCTAGCCTCTTCGGTACCGTGCATTGCCTTTTCTCACCTTGAGAGTTGGTGCAAACTTCGCCGGTGCATCCAAACCCCGTGATACTATACGCTCAATCACACATAAACCTCCTTATATCTTCCTCAAAACAGCCACCATACCTACCTATTATGGCATTTCCATAGCCATTCCGAGATATATTGCCAAGCAACTTTCCACCGTTCCGTTCATCATCATCATGACATACATTACTTTTGTCATATTGCCATTGCATGATCATGTAGTTGACATCTTATTTGTGGCAAAGCCACCATGCATTATTTTTCATACATGTCACTCTTGATTCATTGCACCATCCCGGTACACCGCCGGAGGCATTCATATAGAGTCATATCTTGTTCTAAGTTTCGAGCTATAATCTTTATGTTGTAATCAATAGAAGTGTGATGATCATCATTATTAGAGCATTGCCCAAAGAAAAAAACAAAAAAAAAAGAAAGGCCAAAAAAGGCCCAAAAAAAAGAAAAAAGAAGAAAAAGAAAAGAAAAAGGGCAATGCTACTATCTTTTTTCCACACTTGTGCTTCAAAGTAGCACCTTGTTCTTCATGTAGTGAGTCTCATATATTGTGCTTCAAAGTAGCACCTTGTTCTTCATGTAGTGAGTCTCATAAGTTGTCTTTTTATACTAGTGGGAATTTTTCATTATAGAACTTGGCTTGTATATTCCTATGATGGGCTTCCTCAAATGCCCTAGGTATTCGTGAGCAAGCAAGTTGGATGCACACCCACTAGTTTTCTTTTGTTGAGCATTCATAGCTCTAGTGCATCCGTTGCATGGCAATCCCTACTCCTCATGTTGACATCAATTGATGGGCATCTCCATAGCCCGTTGATTATCCTCGTCAATGTGAGACTTTCTCCTTTTTTGTCTTCTCCACACAATCCCCATCATCATATTCTATTCCACCCATAGTGCTATATCCATGGCTCACGCTCATGTATTGCGTGAAGGTTGAAAAAGTTTGAGATTATTTAAGTATGAAACAATTGCTTGGCTTGTCATCGGGTGTATAGAAGCTGGGAACATCTTTGTGTGACGAAAATGAAGCATAGCCTAACTATATGATTTTGTAGGGATGAACTTTCTTTTTCCATGTTATTTTGAGAAGACATGATTGCTTTGATTAGTATGCTTGAAGTATTATTATTTTTGTGTCAATATGAACTTTTGTCTTTAATATTTCGGATCTGAATATTCATATCACAATTAAGAAGATTTACATTGAAATTATGACAAAGTATCACTCCGCATCAAAAATTCTTTTTTATCATTTACCTACTCGAGGACGAGCAGGAATCAAGCTTGGGGATGCCTGATACGTCTCCAACGTATCTATAATTTTTGATTGCTCCATGCTACTTTATCTACTGTTTTGGACTATATTGGGCTTTATTTTCCACCTTTATATTATTTTTGGCACTAACCTATTAACCGGAGGCCCAGCCCAGAATTGTTGTTTTTTTGCCTATTTCAGTATTTTGAAGAAATGAAATATCAAACGGAGTCCAAACGGAATGAAACCTTCGGGAACGTGATTTTCTCACCGAACGTGATCCAGGAGACTTGGACCCTGCTCCAAGGAACAAAAGAGGCGGTCACGAGGGTGGAGGGCGCGCCCCCTGGGCGCGCCCCCTACCTTGTGGGCCCCGTAGTGCTCCACCGACGTACTCCTTCCTCCTATATATGCCTACGTATCCCCGACAGATCAGAACAGGAGCCAAAAAACTAATTCCACCACCGTAACCTTCTATATCCACGAGATCCCATCTTGGGGCCTGTTCCAGAGCTCCGCTGGAGGGGGCATCTACCATGGAGGGCTTCTACATCAACACCATAGCCCCTCCGATGAAGTGTGAGTAGTTTACTTCAGACCTTCGGGTCCATAGCTAGTAGCTAGATGGCTTCTTCTCTCTTTTTGGATCTCAATACAATGTTCTCCCGCCTCTCTTGTGGACAACTATTCGATGTAATCTTCTTTTTGCAGTGTGTTTGTTGAGACCGATGAATTGTGGGTTCATGATCCAGATTATCTATGGAAAATATTTGAATCTTCTCTGAATTCTTTTATGTATGATTGAGTTATCTTTGCAAGTCTCGTCGAATTATCCATTTGGTTTGGCCAACTAGATTGGTAGTTCCTGCAATGGGAGAAGTGCTTAGCTTTGGGTTCGATCTTGCGGTGTCCTTACCCAGTGACAGAAAGGGTTGCAAGGCACGTATTGTATTGTTGCCATCGAGGATAATAAGATGGGGTTTTTATCATATTGCATGAATTTATCCCTCTACATCATGTCATCTTGCTTAAGGCGTTACTCTATTTTTAACTTAATACTCTAGATGCATGCTGGATAGCGGTCGATGAGTGGAGTAATAGTAGTAGATGCACAATCATTTTGATCTACTTGTCTTGGATGTGATGCCTATATACATGATCATTGCCTAGATATGTTCATAACTATGCTCAATTCTGTAAATTGCTCAACAGTAATTTGTTCACGCACCGTAGAATACTTATGCTCTTGAGAGAAGCCACTAGTGAAACCTATGGCCCCCGGGTCTATTCACATCATATCAATCTCTATCGCTTTATTACTTGCTTTGTTTTTACTTTGCCTTTTACTTTTCACTTTGCATCTATCTATCAAAAATACCAAAAATATTATTTATCATCTCTATCAGATCTCACCCTCGTAAGTGACCGTGAAGGGATTGACAACCCCTAATCGCATTGGTTGCGAGTAGCTATCATTTTGTGTAGGTACGAGGGACTTGTGCGTGGTCTCCTACTGGATTGATACCTTGGTTCTCAAAAACTGAGGGAAATACTTACGCTACTTTACTGCATCATCCTCTCCTCTTCGGGGAAATCCAACGCAGTGCTCAAGAGGTAGCAGAACGCAAGTTCGTTCAAACCATGTCTTTCATTTAGTCACACTGCAAATTTATATTCATACGATTGAGATATAGTATTAAACCCCAAAAAACTAATTCCGGTGGCGGAGGATATGGCATGTCGCGCCGGCATTGTCGTCCTCCGAGACGCCGTTGTTGAAGTCTTCAAGGCAGCACATAATGTTATTCACTTGGAAATCAAACATCTTGTCATCGCGCGATTGACGTGCGGGGCATGAGAGCATGACAACTTGTGGCGCTGCGAGGTAGCGGTCGATTGCGGCGTCCCATTCTGCTGAGGGAGCGCGCGCACGGGCATGGGCGCGACGGGTGCAGGCAAACGCACGGGGACCGGCGCCGCGGTGGGTGCGGGGTGCGCACAGGCACAGGTGCTGGCGCTGGCATGGACACAAGCTTGCACGGGTCCATGGAGACATCGCTGATGCCCACGGCTTCCAGCTCTGCGATAGTGCTCGGCGGCCTGCCCGTCAATGCTACGAGGATGGCAGCTTGGACGGGCGCGGGGGCACCAACCGCCGCAGCCAGCTCGTTCAAGGCCATGTCCATGAGCCCCATTCCTCTTTATTTTCTATCTCGTCCGGCTTAGAGTCGACTTCTCCAAAGTGGAAGACTCGTGGTAGATGATCCTTCTGCGCAATGGCGTTGCTGGAGGTCTGCGGGAGGGGAATGGGAGGTGAACAATAAGGCCGCCCGTATTAAACAACGGCTCGGGTGCCATTAATGGAGAGGATGAGAGCAAGGCGGGCGGCCATGGAAGTCAAAGGGCTCGCTTCCTAGTGAGCCTGCACATCGTATAGTGATACGTCTCCAACGTATCTATAATTTATGAAGTATTCATGCTATTATATTATCTGTTTTGGATGTTTATGGGCTTTACTATACACTTTTATATTATTTTTGGGACTAACCTATTAACCGGAGGCCCAGCCCAAATTGTTGTTTTCTTGCCTATTTTAGTATTTCGAAGAAAAGGAATATCAAACGGAGTCCAAACGGAATGAAACCTTTGGGAGAGTTATTTTTGGAACAGAAGCAATCCAGGAGACTTGGAGTGGAAGTCAGGGAAGCTTCGAGGTGGCCACGAGGCAGGGAGGCGTGCCCTACCCCCCTGGGCACGCCCCCACCCTCGTGGGCCCCTCGTGGCTCCCCTGACCGACTTCTTTCGCCTATATATGTCCATATACCCTAAAATCTCTCGGGAGCACAATAGATCGGGAGTTCCGCCGCCACAAGCCTCTGTAGCCACCCAAAAACCAATCGGGACCCTGTTCCGGAACCCTGCCGGAGGGGGGATCCCTCACCGGTGGCCATCTTCATCATCCCGGCGCTCTCCATGATGAGGTGGGAGTAGTTCACCCTCGGGGCTGAGGGTATGTACCAGTAGCTATGTGTTTGATCTCTCTCTCTCATGTTCTTGAGGTGATACGATCTTGATGTATCGCGAGCTTTGCTATTATAGTTGGATCTTATGATGTTTCTCCCCCTCTAGTCTCTCTTAATAGATTGCGTTTTCCCTTTGAAGTTATCTTGTCGGATTGAGTCTTTACGGATTTGAGAACACTTGATGTATGTCTTGTCGTGCTTATATCTGGTGACAATGGGATATTCACGTGATCTACTTGATGTATGTTTTGGTGATCAACTTGCGGGTTCAATGAACTTATGCAAAGGGGTTGGCACACGTTTTCGTCTTGACTCTCTAGTAGAAACTTTGGGGCACTCTTTGAAGTACTTTGTGTTGGTTGAATAGATGAATCTGAGATTGTGTGATGCATATCGTATAATCATGCCCACGGATACTTGAGGTGACATTGGAGTATCTAGGTGACATTAGGGTTTTGGTTGATTTTTGTCTTAAGGTGTTATTCTAGTACGAACTCTTTGATAGATCGAACGGAAAGAATAGCCTCATGTTATTTTACTACGGACTCTTGAATAGATCGATCAGAAAGAATAACTTTGAGGTGGTTTCATACCCTACCATAATCTCTTTGTTTGTTCTCCACTATTAGTGACTTTGGAGTGACTCTTTGTTGCATGTTGAGGGATAGTTATATGATCCAGTTATGTTATTATTGTTGAGAGAACTTGCACTAGTGAAAGTATGAACCTTAGGCCTTGTTTCCTAGCATTGCAATACCGTTTACGCTCACTTTTGTCATTATTTACCTTGCTGTTTTTATATTTTCAGATTACAAAAACCTATATCTACCATCCATATTGCACTTGTATCACCATCTCTTCGCCAAACTAGTGCACCTATACAATTTGACATTGTATTGGGTGTGTTGGGGACACAAGAGACTCTTTGTTATTTGGTTGCAAGGTTGCTTGAGAGAGACCATCTTCATACTACGCCTCCCACGGATTGATAAACCTTAGGTCATCCAGTTCAGGGAAATTTTCTATTATCCTACAAACCTCTGCACTTGGAGGCCCAACAACGTCTACAAGAAGAAGGTTGTGTAGTAGACACCAAGCTCTTTTCTGGCACCGTTGCCGGGGAGGTGAGTGCTTGAAGGTATATCTTTAGATCTTGCAATCGAATCTTTTTGTTTCTTCTTTTATCACTAGTTTATTCTATAAAAAAACTACGAAAAATGAAATTGAGTTTGCCTCATATGCTTCATCTTTTTAATGTCTTTCGTGAAAATGACGGGAAGGAAAATTGTGCTCAAGTGCTAGAAGAAGAATTACATAGAATGCTTGGCATAAAATATGTGAATGATGAGCATGATTGCAATGTTGTTAGTATGAATTACTTGAATATCCATGATGCTAATGATATGCAAAGCCACAAGCTTGGGGAAGCTATGTTTGATGAAGATGATATTTTTTGCCCCCCAAGTTTTGATGAGAAAATTTATTATGATGAAAGCATGCCTCCTATTTATGATTATTATTGTGATGATATGTATGCTATAAAGAATAATGATAACCATGAAACTTGTCATCATGATTTTAGTTTTCAATTGGATTATGCCTCACATGATACTTATTTTGTTGAGTTTGCTCCCACTACTATTCATGAGAATAAATTTGCTTATGTGGAGAGTAATAAAAATTATATGCTTGTAGATCATGAAAAGAATGCTTTAGCTGCTGGTTATATGGTTGAATTCATTCATGATGCTACTGAAAATTATTATGAGAGAGGAACATATGCTTGTAGGAATTGCAATAATATCAAGTTTCCTCTCTATGGCTTAAAATCTTGAAGTTGTGCTTGTTTTGCCTTCCTATGCTAGTTGATTATTGTTCCCATAAGTTGTTTGCTTAAAAAATCCCTATGCATAGGAAGTGGGTTAGACTTAAATGTGCTAGTCATATTCTTCATGATGCTCTCTTTATGTTTCAATTCTTATCTTTTATGTGAGCATCATTGAAATCATCATGCCTAGCTAGGGCGTTAAACGTTAGCGCTTGTTGGGAGGCAACCCAACGTTATTTTTGTTCCTTGCTTTTTGTTCCTGTTTAGTAATAAATAATTCATCTAGCCTCTGGTTAGATGTGGTTTTATGTTTTAATTAGTGTTTGTGCCAAGTAGAACCTTTGGGAAGACTTGGGTGAAGTCTTTGTGATCTTGCTGTAAAAAATAGAAACTTTAGCGCTCACGAGATTAGCTGCCATTTTTACTAGAGTGATTTTAGGTTGATTATTTTTGAAGATGATTAATATACAAATTCCTCACCTACAGCAATTTATTTCAGAATTTTTGGAGTTACAGAAGTATTCGAATGATATATATTACTACAGACTGTTATGTTTTTGACAGATTCTGTTTTCTATGTGTTGTTTGCTTATTTTGATGAATCTGTGAGTAGTATCGAAGGGTATGAACCATAGAGAAGTTGGAATACAATAGATATTACACCAATATGAATTTAGAATGAGTTCACAACAGTACCTAAGTGGTGATTTATGTTCTTATACTAACGGAGCTTACGAGTTTTGTGTTGAGTTTTGTGTTGTGAAGTTTTCAAGTTTTGGGTGAAGTTTCAATGGAATAAGGAATAAGGAGTGGCAAGATCCTAAGCTTGGGGATGCCCAAGGCACCCCAATCAAGGACAACCAAGAGCCTAAGCTTGGGGATGCCCCGGAACTCTTTCGTCTTCGTTCATCAGTAACTTTACTTGGAGCTATATTTTATTCACCACATGATATGTGTTTTGCTTGGAGCATCATTTTATTTTGTTAGTATTTGCTTTCTGTTATTTATAAAAATGTTTTTCATCTTTATTTTTAATAAAAATGTCAAGGATTGCCTTTACCATGCTTATTTTGCAAGTATACATGTTGCTGTTTCAAAACAGAAAGTTTACCGCTGTTGCAAAAATTCCCTAGAAAAGTCAGAGAATGATATAATGTTGAAACATTTTGCATATTTAGCTCTGATAAATATTATACAGTTTAGTATTTTTCTCATAATTTTTGGAGTTAGGGAAGTATGATGAATCTTGCATTCTTTATAGACTATACTGTTTTGGCAGATTGCTATTATGTTTGCATTGTTTGCATATGTTTGCTTGTTTAATGATTCTATTTGAGGATAGGAGTATTAAATATGAAGAGACATTTAGTATGCAGTGTTGAATAATAATTCTAGTGATTTGTTATAGTAGAAAATGATAAGGTTTTTGCATTGGTTTATACTAACTTACCTCACGAGTTCTTGTTGAGTTTGGTGTGGATGAAGCTTTCGAGATTTAGGAAACCAAGATATAAAAGGAATTAAGGAGACACAAAAGCTCAAGCTTGGGGATGCCCAAGGCACCCCAAGATAATATTTCAATAAGTCTCAAGCATCCAAGCTTGGGGATTTCTCGATAGGCATCCCACCTTTCTTCTTCAACAATTATAGGTTAGTATTGGTTGAACCAAAGTTTTTGCTTCTTCACATGAGTTGTGCTATCCTTGCAATGCCATTTTATCTTGTTTTGCTTGCTGTTTGAATAAAGTACTTAAGATCTGAAACACTTAAATGAGAGAGAGTCCTCACATAGCTAAATAATTATTTGACTACTCATTGATCTTCACTTATATCTTTTTGGAGTAGTTTGTCATTTACTCGTGTGCTTCACTTATATCCTATGAGTAAATGGTTGAATGAGTTGAATGTCATAAATCTGAAATTATATATGTTTCATATGCCTACCCCATTGGGAGTAATGACTTCACATCTAAGAAGTAGAGGTGGTAAATTTATTGAAGGTTAGCAAACATTGTATTAGTCACTTGAACAATTCATGAAAGAATATTGAAGGAAGAGAGATTTCACATATAAATATACTATCTTAGACATCTTCTATGATTGTGTGCCCCACTAATTATTTTCAAACTTGAGAAAATTAATTGAAATTGGACAAGGAAGACAACATAACGAGTTATGCTTTGTATAGAAGTTATATTGTTATAGATACTCCAACATGTGGTGCTTGCTGTTTAGAATCCTTTGCTAGCCTAAATATCTATACTAAGCGAGAATACTACTTGTGCATCCAAATCCCTTGAACCAAGTTTCTTCCATGAGTGTCCACCATATCTACCTATTTGCGGTATTTACCTGCCGTTCCAAGTAAATTTGCATCAAACTCTAAACCTTCAAATAATAATCTGTTTTGTATGCCCGAATCGCTCATGTAGCAACTAGGGGCTGTCAGTATCTTCCATGCTAGGTGGGTTATTCTCACGATGAGTGGACTCCGCTCATCATTCACGAGAAAAATGGCTGGTAACTAGGATGCCCAGTCCCATGATCAAAAGATCAAAGTCAAATCAAAATAATTGCAAACAAAACTCCCCCGGGATTTTTGTTAGTTGGAGGCACCCGTTGTTTCGGGCAAGCCATGGATTGATCATTGTTGGTGGAGGGGGAGTAAAAAACTTTACCATTCTGTTTGGGAACCACCTATAATGTATGTAGTATGGAAGATATTGAAAACTCTTGGTTGTTATATTGACAATGAAAGCATACCTCTCAAAATTATTTATCTCTATTTCAAAATCGAGCTCTAGCACCTCTGCAAATCACTGCTTCCCTCTGTGAAGGGCCTATCTTTTACTTTTATGCAAGAGTCAGTAGTATTCCTTCTCATTCCAATCTACTCTTTAGTTGGCAAGCATCATGTGATGTGGAAAGATCTAAGCATATATGGCCATTCAAATATATTTGATCATGAATTATTATTGTTGACAATTATCTATATGATAAGTAAGTTGGGAGGCGAAACATTAAGCCCCTATCTCTCTCTGTGTTCGATGGATGCTATTTGTTCTAAAAATATGTTTTGAGTGGTAGCAATCATGGAAGACTATATGATAGTTGAGTATGTGGGATTTGCTAAATCAAAGCTCTGACATAGACCCTTCCTGAAAATAAGATGAATTGCAATTGTTTGATGACTGAGAATGAAGTTTTCAAGAAAGTTTATGGTCTATGCTTTAACATGTGAATGGTTTGTTACTTGTTCATGAAATTTTTTATGAGATGAGCTACTATTATGACATATAATGATGCTAGAAAAGGTGATTGAAATTATCGTTGGTCAAACTTATGCACCTGCTAGCATTCACACTTCATAAATTCTTTCTTTTATCATTTACCTACTCGAGGACGAGTAGGAATTAAGCTTGGGGATGCTAATACATCTCCAACGTATCTATAATTTATGAAGTACTAGCAAAAAGGGCCCGTGCGTTGCAACGGGAGAAAAATATCATAAAACCTGCTCCGTGTGATAGTACGCGCCATTTCTTATATACAGTTCTGATAAACATAAGTAATAAGTTTATACTGTTCATTTTTTTGAAGTATGAAGTATGGACGCAAAGAAGCCACCCTAACATCCTTCATTTGATGGAAGGGTAGGGGTGCATGGAATAGTCTAGTAATCAGTTCTATATTTTATTTTTGGGAAAAACACAAACATTTTATTATTTTAAAATAATTAAACAATTTGAATTTTTAGTCTTTTAGCAGAACTGAAACATGTTTTGAAAATGAACATTTTTTACACATGTTTTTCTGAATGAGAATTTTTAAATATAATTTTAATTAAAACATTTTTGGGGGATTCTGAGATCTTTTTTTAAACACATATATATATTTAAAAACATGTTTTTTTTAAAACAAGAAAAGGTACGCATTTTAAAAAACACACACACTCAGATGCCCATACTATGTAGTATAAAGTTGAGAAAGTCGTAGGGATTTCCTTGGATGGCGCCTCCTTCAGCTTAGCACTGTCATCGGCTGGAAGAGGAATGTTGTATTTGTTTCTAGCCGGATATACAGACGATGGAATTGTTGTATACTATTCGAGGGTTTAATAACTAATTCAAAAGTTTTTGTAGAATTTTCAAAAGATTTTGTTGGGCGAAAGAGTAATGGTGCATTGAATTGGGATTGTTTATATACAATTTTTTGTTAATATTCGAAAGCAAAGAGATAATGTTGGTTATTTGATTTACAAGATTATATTTTGTTCCTTTTCTTTTGCATTATTTGAACTTGGCCAACATCACCATAAAAAAGCAAGCTTTTCTGTGTTACCCAACACATGTAAATTTCAATTGGATTGTCTAGAAAAAAAAGGTAAACTTTAAGATGCATCGTGGTCACTCTTCATCCAATCCTCTCTCTCCTTCTTATCTCACCAACGATGTCGGTAACATCCAGAGTTGGGGAATATCTTAATTGTCAAGTCCCGGTGAGCTCCAAATATCTTCTTCCTTAAGAACTATTTATTCAAATATTTTATCTTTTTTAATTATTGTATATCACATGATGTATTCATAAGATGTGGTAGGCATAAAAATTAAACTATAACAGTGACAACAAACAACAGTAACCAATTATTACCAATTATTATATTGGTGCTCATTTAGAAGAAAAATAAAATGCAATCTGTGCTGGCACGTATAGCAACATCTAGGAGCTTCTGGTCGGTGTAGCCAACTAAAAAAGCAATCCACACTGAGAGCTATCTCCCACTGCATGCCTTATCCACGTCGCCTCTTCTCCCTGCTCCAGCCACACACACACCCACGTGACCGTGCTCTAGTCACGGCGCCGCGTTCCCCTTCTCTCTTCCCTCCTCTCTACAATCCTTCAAGCTTTCGTCGGCCACTTGCGGGGCGGCTGTGTATGGGCTCCAGGTGGCCGGGGCTGCACGCGGGGGCAGGCTGGGGCTGTGGCGGAGGCGCGGCAGCGGTGGCCGGCAGCTGCTTGAAGGGGCCACGTGGATCTGCCGCCGGGGCTTCGGATCGGCGTGGTCGTGTGAGCCCCGAGTTTTCGACGCCGAGGTTAGCGCTCCTTGAGCATTCACGTACATGCGTCCGCAGCCAGCGGATGAAATCGATCCAGCGTCGTAGCTAGCTTGTACTGCTCCATGTGTAGACATGAGTTTTATCAGAGCCGATGAAGCATTTGCACTTCAAGCTACTTCTGACTCCTTCGTTCACTGTTTAGTGGCTAGGCCATCAATAATCCCAAATCCATTGCCAAATCTAAAAGGCAGGTTTGATGAATCCAACAACCGGCAGCGGCAAAAACCTTCAAGATATTGCTTTATCCATTGGGCAATCTGTAGTAGTATATCTACTTGGCAATGACAAACATATACTGATCGATGATATACACTTGTAGATTATGGTGAATTGTACTTACCCGCGCTTATCTTTTGGTCCGAACAGAGCTTGGCGATCCAGAGGGTGCTGGTCTCCGTCGGTGGACATTCGATGACGAATGAAAAAAACAGAGGCAACCAATTCAGCGAGGCCGCCCACCCAGCAAAACGCACCAAAGAACCAATTCTTTCTTTACCAGAGAAGAAGAAGGCGAGGCCCAATCTCAGCCGCCGTCCGTCCTTACCTGCCTACGTCCGGCGGGCCGATGGGGGCCCGGCCTGAGGCGACATGGCCCTCCCAAGAGAGAAGCAGGCGTCGGCGCTGTGCAGGCCGTCCATGGCGATGGAGACGCCCGGGCAGGAAGGGCTCAATCCGGACGAACCAGCCTGCACCGAGCCCGGCCGCCTCAACAGGAGCTCGTCTCTCTGCCTGCCTGCGGCTCACCGGAGCCGCCATCGCCGGCGACCGCCTCCCTCACCTTGTGCCCCTTCTCCTTCGCCTTTCTTCCTCTCTTCCCCGAGGAGCGGAGAGCCGGCGAATCCGTCGGTCAGGAGCTGGGCGGCGCGCCAGCGCCCTCCATCATCGCGGCCGTTTGGGAAGGGACGCGGTCCTGGTCGATGCGGTGTGTGGCGGGCGATGCAGGGCAGGAGGTGGCGGTGGGATGAAGGTACATGCGATGGGGCACCGGCAAACAGAGGTGGGCGGCGGAGGTGCTGCAGGAGCGGCGCTCGACCACGAGGTGAGGAGGAGGAGCAGAGGAAGGGGAGGCTGGAGGTGATCCTCGCTGACGATGGTGGGACGCAGGCATGAGCAGGAGGATGAGAGGAAACGGGACAGCGACCTGCTGGTGGCTGCCGGTGACGCCGGGTGGCGAGGGGTCGTCGAAGCGGCGTCGTGGACGCCGGCGCCAAGCGGCGGCGAGTGGCCGTCGGTGGAGTCTTGGAATGGATAAGGAATATAAGGGCTGACTGCAGACTGCGGGCTAAATTCTAACTAATGCAGGGGCTCTTTTGCAACAATGAAACGTTTTTAGGAACTCACTTGATAAAGGACTGCGGGTTGAATTCAACAAACAACCGGGGCTTTTTTGAAAAAATGACAATGACGGACGATAGAAACCCAATTCTCTTTATTATTAGGTAAAGATTCATGCTATTATATTATACATTTTGGATGTTTATGGGCTTTACTATACACTTTTATATTATTTTTGGGACTAACCTATTAATCGGAGGCCCAGCCCAAAGTGTTGGTTTCTTGCCTATTTCAGTGTTTCGAAGAAAAAGAATATCAAACGGAGTCCAAACGGAATGAAACCTTCGGAAGAGTTATTTTTGGAACAGAAGCAATCCAGGAGACTTGGAGTGGAAGTCAGGGAAGCTTCAAGGTGGCCACGAGGTAGGGAGGCGCGCCTCCCACCCTCATGGGCCCCTCGTGGCTCCCCTGACCAACTTCTTTCGCCTATATATGTCCATATACCCTAAAACCTCTTGGGAGCATAATAGATCGGGAGTTCCGCCGCCGCAAACCTCTGTAGCCACCCAAAAACCAATCGGGACCCTGTTCCGGCACCCTACCGGAGGGGGGATCCCTCACCGGTGCCCATCTTCATCATCCCGACGCTCTCCATGACGAGGAGGGAGTAGTACACCCATGGGGCTGAGGGTATGTAATAGTAGCTATGTGTTTGATCTCTCTCTCTCTCTCTCTCTCTCTCGTGTTCTTGAGGTGATACGATCTTGATGTATCGCAAGCTTTGCTATTATAGTTGGATCTTATGATGTTTCTCCCCCTCTACTCTCTTGTAATAGATTGAGTTTTCCCTTTGAAGTCATCTTGTCGGATTGAGTCTTTAAGGATTTGAGAACACTTGATGTATGTCTTGCAGTGCTTATCTGTGGTGACAATGGGATATTCACATGATCTACTTGATGTATGTTTTGGTGATCAACTTGTGGGTTCAATGAACTTATGCATAGGGGTTGGCACACGTTTTCGTTTTGACTCTCCGGTAGAAACTTTGGGGCACTCTTTGAAGTAATTTGTGTTGGTTGAATAGATGAATCTGAGATTGTGTGATGCATATCGTATAATCATGCCAGCGGATACTTGAGGTGACATTGGAGTATCTAGGTGACATTAGGGTTTTGGTTGATTTGTGTCTTAAGGTCTTATTCTAGTACGAACTCTATGATAGATCGAACGGAAAGAATAGCCTCGTGTTATTTTAGTAAGGACTCTTGAATAGATCAATCAGAAAGAATAACTTTGAGGTGGTTTCATACCCTACCATAATCTCTTTGTTTGTTCTCTGCTATTAGTGACTTTGGAGTGACTCTTTGTTGCATGTTGAGGGATAGTTACATGATCCAGTTATGTTATTATTGTTGAGAGAACTTGCACTAGTGAAAGTATGAACCTTAGGCCTTGTTTCCTAGCATTGCAATACCGTTTACGTTCACTTTTCTCATTAGTTACCTTGTTGTTTTTATATTTTCAGATGACAAAAACCTATATCTACCATCCATATTGCACTTATATCACCATCTCTTCGCCGAACTAGCGCACCTATACAATTTGACATTGTATTGGGTGTGTTGGGGACACAAGAGACTCTTTGTTATTTGGTTGCAGGGTTGCTTGAGAGAGACCATCTTCATCCTACGCCTCCCATGGATTTTAAACCTTAGGTCATCCACTTGAGGGAAATTTGCTACTGTCCTACAAACCTCTGCACTTGGAGGCCCAACAACATCTACAAGAAGAAGGTTGTGTATTAGACATCATATAGCTCGCACGCTTCCTGGTGAGTTTGCAAATTGGAGGACAGCTTGCACGCCTCCCGGTTAGCCTGCACAGCGGACTGCGCTCGCACGCCTCCTGTCTACTCGAGCAGCTGTCTGCATGGCACCTCCTAGCCATTAAAAGTGTGACGTGTGGCGTCGCATGATTGGTTAACAGAATGCACACGATTTAAATTTTTCAAACGTTTGAGATGTTAAAGTGGGAGCTATTTGTTTCAAAATTCCTTTTGTTGGCTATTATTCAGTGCGCCTTCTCTCAAAATGGACACGAAAAATACCACAACATGTCGAGTGCCATTCCATGATAGCATGAAAAGTTTCATGAATTTCAGATGAGTTTTGGATTTACTAGAATTTAAAAACAAAGTATGATGCCAGCAAGCAACAGTGCCCTGGTGTTTGAAATTCATTCCAATTTCTTGCATGGGTCCTGAGCATGTACCCAAGGACACACATTTGATTTGTCAACCCATTTTTCTTCACTTTAGCATGTGCATGTAGTTCAAATTTGAATTATGCACATAAAATGCCTAGAAAACTCAGTAATTGTATAAAAATGTCCAAACGAACCCCGAAATTGCAAATTTTAACGTGACATTCCTGTTGCTCTATGTTGCCACTAGGAAATTTTTTTGAAAACAAGAAGAGGCAACGACTATCGTTTCATCCACCAAGGAGGCACATTCCCTACCGGAACCATGAGGTTTATTGTTAGAAGCTCTGGTGTGTGAGAAGCTTATACTCAAACCTATCCCAAATAGGAAATTTTTGTTACCTCGGCATGTTGATGCCGTTCAATGATAGCTTGCCAAGTTTCATGAATTTTAGATGACTTTTCGATTTACGAGAATTTAAAAACCATGTATCTCAATGTTTGCGGCCGAGCTACGGTGGCAATGTGTTTGGCATTTAGTCTCATTTCTTGCATGGGACCTAAGCGTGCAACCAAGGACAGACATCTGATTTTTCAATCAATTTATATGCACTAGAGCATGTGCATGGAGTTCAAATTTGAATTATGCACATAAACACATAGAAAACTTAGTTAATGTATAAAAATGTGCAAACGAACCCCAAAAAATTCCAAAATTTAACACAACACTCCTATTGTTCTATGTTCACACTAGGAAAAAATTGAAAGTAAGAAGAGGCAATAGATATCGTTTCGTCCACAAAGGTGATACGTTCTCTTCCGTAACCATGAGGCTTGTTGTGAGAAGCTCTGATTTGTGAGAAGCTTATACCCCAACCTGCCCCAAATGGTACAATATTTTTACCACGACATGTTGATGTTGTTCCATGATAGCATGCCAAGTTTCAAAAATTTCATACGAGTTTTCAATTTACTAGAATTTAAAAACCATGTATCTCAATGTTAGCGGCTGAGCAACGGTGGCAAGGTGTTTGACATTCATTCCCATTTCTTGCATGGGACCTAAGCATGCAAACAAGGACACACATTTGAATTTTGAACCCATTTATATGCACTGGAGCATGTGCCTGTAGTTCAAAATTGAATTATGCACATAAATGCATCGAAAACTCAGTTAATGTATATAAATGTCCAAACAAACCCCAAAAAATCCCAAAATTTGACACAATACTCCTGATGTTCTATGTTGACACTAGAAAAAATTTGAAAGCAAGAAGAGGCAACAGATATCGTTTCGTCCACAAAGATGGCAAGTTCCCTACCCAATCCATGAGGTTGTGAGAAGCTCTGGTTTGTGAGAAGCTTATACCCCAACCTGCCCCAAATGGTACATATTTTTACCACGACATGTTGATGTTGTTCCATGACAGCATGCCAACTTTCATAAATTTCATACGAGTTTTCGATTTACTAGAATTTAAAAACCATTTATCTCAATGTTAGCGGCCAAGCAATGGTAGCAAGGTGTTTGACATTCATTCTCATTTCTTGCATGGGACCAAACATGCAAACAAGGACATACATTTGAATTTTGAACCCATTTATATGCACCGGAGCATGTGCCCGTAGTTCAAATTTGAATTATGCATAGAAAACTTAGTTAGTATATAAAAATGTCCAAATGAACCCCGAAAAATCCAAAATTTGACACAACACTCATGTTGTTCTATATTGACACTAGAAAAAATTTGAAAGAAAGAAGAGGTAATGGATATGGTTTAGTCCACAAAGGTGGCACGCTCCCTACCGAAATCATGAGGCTTGTTGTGAGAAGCTTATACCCCAACCTACCCCAAATGGTATAGTATTTTTACCACGACATGTTGATGTCATTCCATGATAGCATGCCAAGTTTCATAAATTTCATACGAGTTTTCGATTTACTAGAATTTAAAAACCATGTATCTCAATGTTAGAGGCCGACCGACGGTGGCAAGGTGTTTGACATTCATTCACATTTCTTGCATGTGACCTAAGCATGCAAACAAGGACACACATTTGAATTTTGAATCCATTTATGTGCACTAGAGCATGTGCATGTAGTTCAAATTTGAACTATGCACATAAATGCCTAGAAAACTTAGTTAACATATAAAAATGTCCAAACAAACCCCGAAAAATTCTAAAATTTAGGACGACATTCCTGTTGTTCAATGTTGACACTAGAAAAAAATTGAAAGCAAGAAGAGGCGACGAATATCGTTTTGTCCACAAAGCTGACATGTTTCCCTATTAGAACCATGAGGATTCTTGTGAGAAGCTCTAGTTTGTGAGAAGCTTATACCCAAACCTGCCCCAAATGGGAAAATATTTTTTACCCCAGCATGTTGATGCAATTCCATGATAGCATGCCAAGGTTCATGAATTTCAGGCGAGTTTTGGATTTAGTAGAATTAAAAAAGCAAGTATCTCAATGTTTGTAGGCGAGCCATGGTGCTGTGATGTTTGAAATTCATCCCATTTATTGCATGGGACATAAGCATCAACCCATCAACCCATGGAGATAAGCATTCAACCCATGGTTCATGGGACATAAGCATCAACCCATTTTGGTGCACGGAAGCATGTGCATGTAGTTTAATTTTGAATGGTGCACCTGAAATGCCTAGAAAACCACGTTGATGTTTAAAAATGTCCAAACGAACCCTGAATAATTCCTATTTTTTTGACGACACACATATAGTTGCATGTTCACTGTAGATAAAACTTCTATCAATTCAAACACCCTCCTTTGCCGCTGTAACCCCATTATGTATTTCAAATCAAGAGGAAAAATCAAGTGGATCACACACAGTTTATTATCACCAACCATGTGAGATGCGGTACAAAATATCTTTGAGCACCATCGGAGTATAGTAAGCATATGTCTTACGCAAGAAGGTGCGTCGGCTACAGTCCACAGCCGGTGTGTCAAGCACACTAGCTCGCTCCCCAAATATCATTTCTCTGTTCAATCGTCGTCGGTGAAAGATGGGGACGTGGACCCGTATTGTGAGGGCAACTTTGGCGGCTCACACGAGCGAGAGCGCGGCCGCAGCCGCCATGTGCATGCTAACAAGTCGTGTGAGCGCGGCCACAATCTGCGACCGGGCGGCCAAGGCAGCCCAAACATCCGCTGTTGCTTGTCAAGTGGCGGCATCAACATCTGCCTCAGGGATAGCAACTGGCGAGAGCGACACATCAGCTATCTATTCCGCAACGACGGCCTTAGACCTGATGGAGGCCACCCATGACTATGTAGAAGCCGCCCATGCCCAGCTCCTGGCGGTCGCCGCACAAATCGAACGAAGCCTCTCCGACAACGATCGGCAACTCACAGTCAAAGAGTTGGCAATCGCCGCGAGCGTTCGAGCAGCCGTCTGTTCCTCTGCGACATACCTTGCCATGACGGAGCCCATCCAAGCCCGGATCACATCCGCCCATGCCCAGCTCGTGGCGGCCTTTTCCAAAGAGATGGCGGACGCGGATGGCGAGATGCTTGCCAACTATGGTGTGATGAATGCATTGGAGCCCCCTCCCCATGAGATCGTCGGGCATGAGCTGGACATCGAGGAGGTGGTGGAGATCGACGAACGCCAGCCAGAGTAGTACTCTTTGTTTTGTTTAATTAAGAGTGTTGGTCTTTAATTTGTTAGAGTAATGTTTAATTAGGTCAGCTAGCTCTGTTTAATTGCTGAACTTGCTCGATCAAGAAGTGTGGGTGTGCTACAGTCTCCTTTTTCTACCCAAATTATGCAATGAAGTGGATGACCACTGTAACTAGGGAAATTCAAACCAAAATTTTCACGTTCAAACTCATCACACACGGGGTAAGCTATCTGAATCGTCTGTGATGTTCACATATCATACACAGTGCTGAATAAGGGACCGTGTCTGATGACACTTTGCGCGCCAGTTTTTTTGCTGCACCGATCCAAATTTTTAGGCTTCCGCGGAAATATCTACCTCCCCGCCCCCTCCCCCTTACCAAAACCCACATTTCCCCTGTTCCCGCCTTCCTTTCCAAGTTGAAATCTTTAGTCCTTGCTTGTAGCGCCACCTCCTCGCCAGTGACCCTCCTTCACGTTGCTCGACCTCATCGATCTAGGTAGGTAATCCACACTCGACCCCCATCCCCCTCCTCCTTCCACATCACACATGCCCCGACTGCCGGAGCGACACCTTCCACCAAAATCACCGACCCCTCCCCCAAATAAGCGCCGTCCTAAGCCATGGTGCATGTAGTATAGCCAGGAGCTCAAGGATCATTTGGCAGCGGAGAAGAAAATCGCGGCCGCATGCGCAGATGAGGTCGCAATGGCTGCAATTCATGCCGACCCTCAAATCTTGTAGGAGCACCTCATTGTCAAGGCCACCATCGATGCCTCACACGCCGACGTTGTGACCCGGCTGGCTGCTTTAAACAACAGGTCGTGGCGTTTTCTCGAGTCCACCGTCGGTGCCTTCGACGAAGACTATGAGCTGTTTTCTCAGCGTGCCCGTGCTGACCTCAACTTGAGAGCCAACAGGTTGGTGCCCGGGGCACCTCAGGCAACTCACCACTACGAGGAGGGTACCCACAATGTGGAGTTCTCGCCCTCTTCCATGTCCAAGGAGCCAATCATCATCGATATCTCCGACGATGAGGAGTAGTTTGTCTTATTAGCTTCACTGTGCTAGCTACGCCGGTTAAGCATGCTTAGTTTACCCGTTGCTTGTGTTGCTCATGCCTTTCCATAACAAATTCTAGTGAATTGTCCTATCTACTTTTACCATGCAATCTGTTGCTCTAGTGTATATGTTCTATATGTCGTGCAATGTGGTGCTCACTTATTAACTGTTTGGTTAATTAGTTGTCGTGTTCAATTAACTATTTGGTTCAATTCTGCAATGTGATGTTCAATTCTTTAGGGTGCAATTTTGTATTGTTTTCCATGTGAGAAATTAATCGAATTTATCTGTACAAAGTACATGAGAAACAAATACAGTTGCTATATTTCCTAGTTGTCAAGCATGCTTGGTTTGGTTAACTATCTAATCTTCTAGTGGTGCAATGTGGGGCTCAGTTAATGTTTGGTTCGTTTGTTGTGGTGTTTAGTTAACTGTTTGGTTCAACTCTGCAATGTGATGTTCAATTGTTGTGGGTGCATTTTTTTATTGTATGCCATGTGAGAAATAAATCGAATTTTTCTGTAGTAAATACATGAGAAACAAATACAATTGCTATATTTTAAGGTTGTTAAGCATGCTTAGTTTGGTTAATTGTTTGATCTTCTATTAGGAGTATGTTATATTGTGCAATGTGGTGCTCAGTTAATGTTTTGTTCATTTGTTGTGGTATTTAGTTAACTGCTTGGTTCAATTCTGCAATGCGATGTCCAATTGTCGTGGGTAGAATCTTGTAATGTTGTGCATGTGAGGAATAAATTGAATTTGGCTGCACTTAATACATGAGAAACACACACAATTGCTATATTTCCTCGTTCTTAATCATGCTTTGTTTGGATAAATGGGTTTTCCATGTGGCTCGAATTAATCTAATGAATCAGCAATGTGCTTATTTTTCATCAACATATTTTACTGATAGCATGCCAACCCTCACTTAACTTGATCACTAACTACCTTATATGTGTTGCAGGGAAACAATGGGAAGCACCAAGGTTTACAATCGAAGTTTGCACATGCATGGTCCTTTGTCTAATAGCACATTATTGTGCAATTGGAGGAACCATTCTAATATTTAGGTTTTTAACAATTTGGTCTTACACATGTAGGTCCTGCTGTTAGAGGTTTTGATCCACTGTTTGATCCTTTTTGCATATGGGGAAATGAGTTGTCCATGAATATCAGTCAAGTCAAGAAACTCAGAAAGATTGTTAGGATAAATAAATTAGTGACCAAAAAAATAAGATCTTTGTCTGCACAATGAAGAAGACACCAATTCACTATAGGATGGTACTAACTATTATACCTTGTTTTTTATTCCTTCCCCCTTTTCCAATCTAGAGAAAATATTAATGCACATCCTTGTTTTCATGCCTTTCCAAAGCAGTTTACTGATGATTACCTCTCAAACCACATGTATGGTCAGGAGGCGAGGAAGGTATTCATACAACACCCACGGTTCAATATTGAAGTCTTCCTGAAGAGGATGAAGGATGGACGGTCGATCATCCGCAGGCACTAGCCTAAAGTTACAAAGACCTTCAACATCAATGAAGGCTCAATATTCGCCTTCCGCTTCAACAGTTTTCTAGATGAGATTCATCTGTCTATGTACCATCTATGATGCTAATTTTGAAAGGTTATAGATGTTGCATGTGAAACTTGGTGCCGGTGCAGTTGTGTAATGGGGTAGCTGAGTGTTGAAGCTATATGATGTTGTACTCTGATGTATTTCAATTATGAAATCCTGCTTACTTAATACGAAAATGAAATATATTGTGTGCTTAATATGAAATGTCAATCAGATTAATAAATGGATTATTGATAATATGCCAATTAGCCTGCTAATGGCAAATTAGCCTGCTATTCTATTGCAAATGGTCATTGAGAAAACATCATGGGCGATGACCTCAGACAATCCACACAGTTTCTAGGAATACAATGTGTTGGATCAATGAACAATCACACACGACTTCCTCTTGAAAACTGTTTGCATTAGGCCATCTTGTGCAAATGCTTACCACATAAAAAGAGTGTGTGATGGACATCCTATGCCACACAATTCCTTCTACTCACCGTGCGTGATGCATTGAATAATGCAAACAATAAAATTGTAAATATCGTCTACAATGGCAACTGTTGGATTCAGGGCTCTGCAGACCCACAAAGGTTTGAACTCTGGGGCATGTGCGAAGAACTCAACCTCTAGAGCCTACCAGCTTGCGGTGTAAAACCCTACTCCTGTTTGTGGTGGATTGGCCTCACGAGGAGGTTTGGGGATGAACTAGTACAGTGGATGAGCTGCTTCGCGAGGGCTCGGGGGGTGAGAATGAGTCGCCCCCTTCTATGGTGGTGGCTAACCTATATTTATAGTGGCCTTGGTCCTCTTCCCCCAAATCGTAGGCGAGAAGGGATCCCATAGTGGCCAATTTGAAAGGGGACAAGTAGTACATCTTATCCGGATGAAAGGTGGTCTTCGCGTGCAAAGCTTCTAGTTGTGACACAACAGTGGGCTCGGTGATGATATCCGTCCCGCCGAACCCGTGGTCTTGGTCTCGTTGCACCGGAATGGAAACCTTGGGTAGATTCCTTGGGAACCTACGCCTGTCCTTGCCTCCTTAGCACCAAAGAGGAAACTGCCTCCTCTGCACCTGCTGGCGCCTGCCTGGTCTTGGTTGTCATGGCTTGCATCATCACAGCCTCGTGAGGCTGCGTCCTTGGGCCGCTCAAGGGTGCACGCCACGTCCTTCTCATTGCAGGCAGCCATGATGATGTCGCCGCTTCCTGGCATCTTGAGGACATTGTAGCCGTGGTGAGTCACCGTCATGAACTTGGCAAGGGTGGGTATCCGAGGATGGCGTTGTACGACATGCAAATGTGAGCGATGTTGAAGTCGATGAGCTCAGTGTGGTAGTTGTCGCGCTTGCTGAAGGTGACGGGGAGATGGATCTACCCTATGGGGATGGTCAAGCCATCGGTCACTCTTGAGAATGGCTTGATGGGCAGAAGCTGGTTGTATGGCACCTGGAGCGTGTCAAACATCTCGATGGAGAGGACAATGAGCCCCGCACCACCATCGACGGGTGTCTTGCTGACAAGGACGTTGCTGATGGTTGGTGAACAGAGCACCAGGAGCACGCCTGAAGTGGCCGCGCACTTGAGTTGGTCGAGGAGTTGAAGGTGATGGAGTACTTGGACCACCTGAGGGGCCGTGATGCCTCGAGATTGGGGAGGGTCGCGTTCACCTCATGAGCAAACTGCTTGAAGACTTGATGGGATACGGGGGCCTGAGCACCACCCAGGATGCATCTGGTAGCACGAGGCTCTTGGAAGGCCCTGGTGACCCACAAGTATAGGGGATCTATCGTAGTCCTTTCAATAAGTAAGAGTGTTGAACCCAACGAGGAGCAGAAGGAAATGACAAGCGGTTTTCAGTAAGGTATTCTCTGCAAGCACTGAAATTGTAGATAATAGATAGTTTTGTGATAAGCTAATTTGTAACGAGTAACAAGTAATGAAAGTAAATAAGGTGTAGCAAGGTGGCCCAATCCTTTTTGTAGCATAGGACAAGCCTGGACAATTTATTATAATGAGAAAAGCGCTCCCGAGGACACATGCGAATTATCGTCAAGCTAGTTTCATCACACTCATATGATTCACGTTCGGTACTTTGATAACTTGATATGTGGGTGGACAGGTGCTTGGATACTGCCCATACTTGGACAAGCATCCCACTTATGATTAACCCCTATTGCAAGCATCCGCAACTACAAAAGAAGTATTAATGTAAACCTAACCATAGCATGAAACATATGGATCCAAATCAGCCCCTTACGAAGAAACGCATAAACTAGGGTTTAAGCTTCTGTCACTCTAGCAACCCATCATCTACTTATTACTTCCCAATGCCTTCCTCTAGGCCCAAATAATGGTGAAGTGTCATGTAGTCAACGTTCACATAACACCACTAGAGGAGAGACAACATACGTCTCAGCTAAATATCGAACAAATACCAAATTCACATGACTACTAATAGCAAGACTTCACCCATGTCCTCAGGAACAAACGGAACTACTCACAAAGCATATTCATGTTCATAATCAGAGGCGTATTAATATGCATAAATGATCTGAACATATGATCTTCCACCAAGTAAAGCAATTAGCATCAACTACAAGGAGTAATCAACACTACTAGCAACCCACAAGTACCAATTTGTGGTTTTGATACAAGATTGGACACAAGAGATGAACTAGGGTTTGGAGAGGAGATGGTGCTGGTGAATATGTTGATGGAGATTGACCCCCTCCCGATGAGAGGATCGTTGGTGATGATGATGGTGATGATTTCCCCCTCCCGGAGGGAAGTTTCCCCGGCAGAACAGCTCTGTCGGAGCCCTAGATTGGTTCCGCCAAGGTTCCGCCTCATGGCGGCGGAGTTTCGTCCCGTGAGCTTCCTTATGATTTTTTCCAGGGTAAAAGACCTCATATAGCAGAAGATGGGCAACGAAGGGCCACCAGAGGGGCCCAGGAGACAGGGGGCGCGCCAAGTAGGGGGGCCCACCCTCCTGGACAGGGAGTGGGCCCCCTCCGGTACTTTCTTTGCTCATAATTTCTTATTAAATCCAAAGGTAACTTTCATGGAGTTACGGGACTTTTGGAGCTGTGTAGAATAGGTTTCCAATATTTGCTCCTTTTCCAGCCAGAATCCCAGCTACCGACATTCCCCCTCTTCATGGTAAACCTTGTAAAATAAGAGAGAATAGCCATAAGTATTGTAACATAACGTGTAATAACAGCCCATAATGCAATAAATATTGATATAAAAGCATGATGCAAAATGGACGTATCAACTCCCCGAAGCTTAGACCTCGCTTGTCCTCAAGCGGAAGCCGAAATCGAAAAATATGTCCACATGTTTAGAGATAGAGGTGTCGATAAAAATAAAACACGGACATGAGGGCATCATGATCATTCTTATAACAGCAACACATATAGATTTTGTCATATGATTTCTTATGCTCAAGTAACAATCTATTCATAATGTCAAGTATGGAACATAAACTTCATTGGGAACTAACGAACTATCATCTTAGTCATTGAAGCAATTGCAATTTATCATAACGTCAGAAAGAGTCAAGAATAGAGCTTTTCAGGAAGTCCACATACTCAACTATCATACAGTCTTCTACAATTGCTAAGACTCACACAATACTTATGGTTATGGAGTTTTAATCGGACACTGAGAAAGATAGGGGCTTATAATGTTACCTCCAACGTTTTACCTCAAGGGCAATGTCAACAATAATAGTTCATGCTAACGAACATCCAATCGGATATATGTATCAGGATCTTTCCAACACAAGGTGCTTGCCAAAGGATAAAATGAAAAAGGGAAAGGTGAAGATCACCTTGACTCTTGCATAAAGTAAAAAACATAAAGTAAAAGATAGGCCCTTCGCAGAGGGAAGCAGAGGTTGTCATGCACTTTTAGGGTTGGATACACAAAATCTTAATACAAAAGAACGTCACTTTATATTGCCACTTGTATATGGACCTTTATTATGCAGTCCGTCGCTTTTATTTCTTCCATAACAAGATCCTATAAAGCCTATTTTCTCCGCACTAATAAGTCGTGCATATTTAGAGGGCAATTTTTATTGCCTGCACCGATGACAACTTACTTGAAGGATCATACTCAATCCATAGGTAGATATGGTGGACTCTCATGGCAAAACTGGGTTTAAGGATACTTGGAAGCACAAGTAGTATCTCTACTTGGTGCTAGGAATTTTTGGCTAGCACGAGGGGGAAAGGCAAGCTCAACATGTTTGAATGATCCATGACAATATACTTCAACTGAGATGCGAGAAAACATAAACCATCACGTTGTCTTCCTTGTCCAACGCCAACTCTTTAGCATGTCATACTTTAATGAGTGCTCACAATTATAAAAGATGTCCAAGATAGTATATTTATATGTGCAAACCTCTCTTTCTTTATTACTTCCTATTAATTGCAACGATGACCAAAACTATGCTTGTCAACTCTCAACAACTTTTAAGCATCATACTTTCTATGTGAGAAGTCATTACTATCCACAAGATCAATATGAATTCTTTTATTCTTTTTATATTCTTTCTATTTTTCTCAAGATCATAGCAAGATAGCAACACCTTTTGACTCAACAGTAATCTTTATTATAGATAACTCACGGACTCGATTACAAAGAGATCACAGAGCAAAACTCAAAACTAATTCATATCAAAACTTCAATCTACTAGATCAAGATATTACTAAAAGGATCGAACTAAGTAAAACGGTAAAGATAGGGGCGTGATGGTGATACGATACCGGGGCACCTCCCCCAAGCTTGGTAGTTGCCAAGGGGAGTGCCTATACCCATGTGATTATGTCTCCTTCTTCAAAGTTAGTGTTGTGATCTTCTTGGTGATAATTCCCCTCAGGATACGATTCTCCTCCTCGAGATTATTGACTTGTTGCTTGAGGTTCATGTTTTCCTTGCGGAGCTTGCCTGCTATGGCTAAAGCTCCTTTTACCCAAGGGTGCTGCATAGCTTCTGGAGAACAAGTGACACTCTTTTTCATATTTTTGTAAGAAAGAAATTTAGCATTGGAAGGAATGACCGAATTTGGAACAGCCGAGCTCTATAGTTCCCCCATTGTAAATCCTTCTTGAAAGCAGGAGGTAACTTCTTGATCTTCCTCCATGGCATCTATCCTTTTCAAATCGGCCTCCATCTCATCCTCCATTGATGGTCCAAAGTGATAAGCATCGCTTTTTGCTCCTGGACCTAGTGTCGGGTGAAACACCCAACTCTCCCCGACTGACTCTTGAGAAGACATCTTGCTCTAAATCTGCAACAGGAACAAGTCGAAACAAAGACAGAAGATTTTTGCGTGATACGGTGGTCAAAACTTTCGGCAGATTATATAATGATTTTTACTGACCAAAATACGTAATGTGCAAGAAAACGGAGTCCGGGAGGCACACGAGGTGTCCACGAGACAGGGGGCGCGCCCAGTAGGGGGGGGGGGGCGCCCCCCACCCTCATGGAGGCCTCGTGTCCCTCTCGGACTACTTCTTTCTTCCCAAAATTCTTAAATATTCCAAAAACGGAGAAAAAATGCCATTAGAATTGATTTGGAGTCGGTTTACTTACTGTACCACATACCTATTCCTTTTCGGGGTCTGAAACATTCTGGAAAGTGTCCCTTATGTATTCCTCCAGGGTTACGGTTTCAATAATATTAGTTTCAACATTAATAGGGTTACCTGAGATATAATGTTTGATTCTTTGACCGTTCACCACCCTCGGACTTGTGCCTTGGAAATTGTTGATTTTTATGGCACCGGAACGATAGACCTCCTCGATAACGTAAGGACCTTCCCACTTAGAGAGAAGTTTTCCTGCAAAAAATCTTAAATGAGAGTTGAATAGTGACACGTAATCACCTACGTTAAATTCTCGCTTTTGTATCCTTTTGTCATGCCATCTTTTAACTTTTTCTTTAAATAATTTGGCATTCTCGTAGGCCTGGGTTATCCATTCATCAAGTGAGCTAAAGTCAAATAACCTCTTCTCACGAGCAAGTTTGAAATCATAGTTGAGCTCTTTAATGGCCCAATATGCCTTATGTTCAAGTTCAAGAGGTAAGTGACACGCTTTTCCATAAACCATCTTATACGGAGACATACCCATAGGATTTTTATATGCAGTTCTATAAGCCCATAATGCATCATCAAGTTTCTTGGACCAATTCTTTCTAGGTCTATTACAGTCTTTTGCAAAATTAATTTGAGCTCTCTATTGCTCAACTCTACTTGACCACTAGACTGTGGGTGACAAGGAGATGCAATTCTATGATTAACATCATACTTAGCAAGCATTTTACGGAAAGCACCATGAATAAAATGTAAACCACCATCAGTCATGAGATATCTAGTGACTCCAAACCTCGGGAAAATAACTTCTTTAAGCATCTTAATAGAGGTGTTATGATCAACACTACTAGTTGGAATAGCTTCTACCCATATACTAATGTAATCAACAACAACTAAAATATGTGTATATCCATCAGAGGCAGGAAAGGTCCCATATAATCAAAGCCCCAAACATCAAATGGTTCAATAACAAGAGAATAATTCATAGGCATTTCTTGACATCTACTAATATTACCAATTCTTTGACATTCATCACAAGACAAGACAAACTTACGGGCATCTTTGAAGAGAGTAGGCCAATAAAAACCGGATTGCAATACCTTATGTGCAGTTCTGTCTCCAGCGTGGTGTCCTCCATATGGTTCGGAGTGACACTTGCGTAGGATCTGTTCCTATTCATGCTCAGGTACACAACGTCTAATAACACCATCTACTCCTTCTTTATAAAGGTGTGGGTCATCCCAAAAGTAATGTCTTAAATCATAAAAGAACTTTTTCTTTTGCTGGTATGTGAAACTAGGTGGTATAAATTTAGCAACAATGTAATTAGCATAATTAGCATACCATGGAGCAGTACGAGAAGCATTAATGACTGCTAATTGTTCATCAGGAAAACTATCATCAATAGGTAGTGGGTCATCAAGAACATTCTCTAGCCTAGACAAGTTGTCTGCAATGGGGTTCTCAGCTCCCTTTCTATCAATAATATGTAAATCAAATTCTTGAAGCAAGAGGACCCATCTGATAAGTCTAGGTTTAGCATCTTTCTTTTCCATAAGATATTTAATAACAGCATGATCAGTGTGAATGGTAACTTTAGAATCAACAATGTAAGGTCTGAACTTATCACAAGCAAATACAACTGCTAAGAATTCTTTTTTAGTACTAGCATAATTTATCTGGGCAGTATCAAGAGTCTTGCTAGCATATTGAATGACATTTAATTTCTTATTGACTCTTTGCCCTAGAACAACACCTACAACATAATCACTAGCATCACACATAATTTCAAAGGGTAAATTCCAATCAGGTGGCTGAACAATAGGTGCAGTGATCAAAACTTTCTTAAGTATTTCAAATGCTTCTACACAATCAATATTAGAGAGAAAAGGAATATCTTTTTGCAATTAATTAGTCAGAGGCCTAGAGATTTTAGAAAAGTCCTTAATGAACCTCCTATAAAAACCGGCATGACCAAGGAAACTTCTTATACCTTTAATGTCTTTGGGACATGGCATCTTTTCAATAGCATCAACTTTAGCTTTATCAACTTCAATACCTCTTTCAGAAATTTTATGCCCCAAGACAATGCCTTCATTAACCATAAAGTGACACTTTTCCCAATTCAGGACGAGACTGGTGTCTTCACATCTCTGCAAAACTCAATCAAGGTTGCTCAAGCAATCATCAAAAGAGGATCCATAGAGTGAGAAGGTATCCATGAATACCTCACAAATCTTTTCACAAAAGTCAGAGAATATAGCCATCATGCATCTTTGAAAGGTAGCAGGTGCATTACATAAACCAAAAGGCATGTGTCTATAAGCAAAAGTACCGAAAGGGCAAGTAAAAGTAGTTTTGGATTGATCTTCTGCTGACATAGGTATTTGAGAGAAACCAGAATAACCATCTAGAAAGCAGAAATGTGTATGTTTGGATAGTCTTTCTAGCATTTGATCAATAAAAGGTAAAGGGTAATGCTCTTTCTTAGTAGCTTTATTTAATTTACGGAAATCAATTACCATCCTATAACCTGTAATAATTATTTGCGGAATCAATTCATCTTTATCATTAGGAACAACAGTAATACCTCCCTTTTCGGGACACAATGGACAGGGCTTACGCATTCACTATCAGCAACGGGATAAATTATACCTGCCTCAAGGAGCTTTAGTATCTCCTTTCTTACCACTTCTTTCATCTTAGGGTTTAATCTTTGTTGAGGATCTCTGACTGGTTTGACATATTTCTCCACTTTAATTTTGTGTTGGCATAGAGTGGGACTGATGCCCTTAAGATCATCCAGAGTATATCCAATAGTAGCATGGTGCTTCTTCAGAGTTTTCAATAATCTTTCCTCTTCTTGCTCTTAAAGGTTAGCACTAATAATAATAGGGTATATCTTCTTTTCATCAAGATAAGCATATTTAAGATTATCAGGTAATGGTTTGAGCTCAAACACGGGATCACCCTTGGGTGAAGGAGGATCCCCTAGGATTTCAACAGGTAAGTTGTGTTTCAAGATAGGAACGTGTTGCAGGAATACTTCATCTATTTCCTTCTTTCATTCATAAACATATCATTTTCATGGTCTAGCAAATATTGTTCTAACGGATCAGTAGGAGGCACGACAATAGAAGCAAGACCAATTATTTCATATTTACTAGGTAATTCTTTATCACGGGGTTGTCTATGAAACTTAGCAAAATTAAACTCATGAGACATATCACCCAAGCCAATTGTAACAACATCCTTTTTGCAATCAATCTTAGCATTGACAGTATTCAAGAAGGGTCTACAAATATAATGGGACAAAATTCATCTTGTGGGGAACCAAGAACAAGAAAATCAGCAGGATATTTAACGTTCCCACACAAGACTTCAACATCTCTAACAATCCCAACTGGTGAAATAGTATCCCTATTGGCGAGCTTAATAGTAACATCAATACCTTCTATTTCAGCGGGTGCAATATCATGCATAATTTCTTGGTATAAGGAAACAGGTATTGCACTAGCACTAGCACCAATATCACATAATCCATGATAACAATGATCTCCTATTTTAACAGAAATAACAGGCATGCCTACAACAGGTCTATGTATCTTAGCATCTGGTCTAGCAATATTGGCAGCTTCATCACAGAAATAAATAACATGCCCATCTATATTATCATCCAAGAGATCTTTAACCATAGCAATACTATGTTCAACTTTAATTTGCTCAGGAGGTGTACAAGTTCTAGTATTACTCTTACGAACAACAGTCGAAGCTTTAGCATGATCCTTCATTCTAACAGGAAAAGGTGGTTTCTCAACATAAGTAGTAGGAACAATAGGATCATTGTAAGTGATAGTATTTTCTTCAACTGTAATAGGTGCAACTACTTTTACTTCAATGGGAGGATTATATTTAAACCACTTCTCCTTAGGGAGATCAACGTGAGTAGCAAAAGATTCACAGAAAGAAGCTACTATCTTAGAGTCAAGTCCATATTTAGCGCTAAATCCACGAAAAGCATCGGTATCCATAAAAGATTTAACACAATCAAACTTAGGTGTTATACCTGACTCCTTACCATCATCGGAACCCCAATCTTCAGAGTTGCGTTTAATTCTTTCCAATAAGTCCCACTTGAATTCAGTAGTCTTCAGCATATAAGAACCAGCACAGGAAGTATCGAGCATGGTGCGATCATTGAGAGAAAGCCGAGCATAAATTTTTTGAATAATCATTTCTCTTGAGAGCTCATGATTGGGGCATGAATATAACATTGACTTAAGCCTCCCCCATGCTTGATCGATGCTTTCTCCTTCGCGAGGCCAGAAATTATATATGTAATTACGATCACGGTGAACAAGATGCATATGATAGAACTTCTGGTGAAATTCCAACTTCAATCGGTTATAATTCCAAGATCCCGTATCATCATATAGCCTATACCATGTTAATGCATCTCCCTTCAAAGATAAAGGGAAAACCTTCCTCTTAGCAACGTCATCAGGAATACCTGCAAGCTTAAATAATCCAAAAACTTCATCCACAAAGATAAGGTGTAAATCATTATTGAATGTTCCATCTCCTACAAAGGGATTAGCTAGCAGTTTCTCTATCATACCTGAAGGAATTTCAAAGTAAAAATTTTCAGTAGGTTCAGTAGGTTGAGGAGCAACTCTTTGCTCTACTGGTCGGGGTGAAGATACCCCGAACAAGCCCCTCAAAGGATTAGTTTCCATAGTAACAAGTGACAGAAAATTTCAACACAGTATATAAATGTTTCCTTACCAAGTTGCACTCACCAAAGGCGTCACTCCCTGGCAACGGTGCCAGAAAAGAGTCTTGATGTCCCACAAGTATAGGGGATCTATCGTAGTCCTTTCGATAAGTAAGAGTGTCGAACCCAATGAGGAGCAGAAGGAAATGACAAGCGGTTTTCAGTAAGGTATTCTCTGCAAGCACTGAAATTGTAGATAATAGATAGTTTTGTGATAAGATAATTTGTAATGAGTAACAAGTAATGAAAGTAAATAAGGTGCAGCAAGGTGGCCCAATCCTTTTGTAGCAAAGGACAAGCCTGGACAATTTATTATAATGAGAAAAACGCTCCCGAGGACACATGGGAATTATCGTCAAGCTAGTTTCATCACACTCATATGATTCGCGTTCGGTACTTTGATAATTTGATATGTGGGTGGACCGGTGCTTGGATACTGCCCTTACTTGGACAAGCATCCCACTTATGATTAACCCCTATTGCAAGCATCCACAATTACAAAAGAAGTATTAAGGTAAACCTAACCATAGCATGAAACATATGGATCCAAATCAGCCCCTTACGAAGCAATGCATAAACTAGGTGTCGGAGTAATTGACCACGGGTACCCCGAAGACGGCAAGACGATATTTCAAGACATCGGGGCTAGCAAAGCCCCTCAGTAGGACTGCCCGGCCATTCCTGCCGGCTCCCCGTCCGACTGCTCTGTCTGGCCGGCTGCCGACTGCAGCCCGAAGCGACACCGACAAAACCCCGACGTGGCGCCCATACCGTGGACAAGACGGCTGTACCTCGATGCCATCATGTATACTGTCACTTGTCCCCTGGCACTATTTATGAAGTGACCCAGGGGACAAGCATGACACGCACCATGCCTTACCCATGCCCACCACATAGCTCTCTAAGCTAGCTATGCCTATATATGGGCACACATCCATCCATCCAGGGGAGGGGAGACTCACATGCACTCACGCATGAGCACCATATGCTCACGGCCATGAGCATGGCCGGCCACTAGAACATGCCACATACATGCATATGCGATGCCAGATGCCTATGGCACTGACCTCAAATACAGCTCCAGGAGCACTCTGTACTAGATATACCAGATACACTCAGACATGCAGCAGTAAGAGTATTATCTCTCTAGAGAGCTCCGAAGCTGGGTAAACCACCGCGTGCTACTCGCATACCCGCTCCCGGTCCTATTAGCAGCAGTCTTACCCTCACACTATGCCCTTGTGGCATATGTCGTCTTGCAACACCCCCCGTGAGAATACCACGACATTTGGCGCCCACCATGGTGTGGTACTACTATTATGCTACCACGCTGCTGCTGGTTTCGCTGTCCAGGCGGGACCATCTTCGTCTTCTCCGCCGCGGCGTCGCGCCGTCTCTCCGGTAGCGCTCGGGGGCTCGACTTCGACCCGGCCCCGGAGTGGCCGTGCGGGACGGCGCACCCTCGTCGTCGGCCTCGCCCTCTTCGTCACCACCATTGCAACGCCGGCTATCCGTCCGCGCGCGGCCGCGTGCGGGGCCTCGTTTCGGTCGACCATGGCCATCCATGCGCCGCTTGCGTTTGCTTCCCTCCGTGTTGCACCTTGCTTTAGCCGGAACACGCTTTCGCTCCTCCATATTTCGCCTATACAAGCTAGCTAGATGCTAGTCAAACGTGGTCAAACACTAGCCACATGCCTGTGCATTAGCCTGATGCAAGTCGGATATTGCCCATATATTAGCCAGACAATGCTAGTCTCCGCTCTACCCCGCCCAAGCTGCCGCCCACCTGCTTGCCTCGCCGTGGCCGTGGCCTTTTCCAGCGCCTCGCTCGCGGTCACGCGTGAGCTCCGCCCGGCCATCTCCGTGTAATGCCTCACAGCCTGAGCTCCTCCACCAGTAGCTCGCCATAGCGCTGCTGCCTCGTTTGGCTCCTGCTGCTTCCCGAGCTGCCTCGCCCGCCTCCGCCCCGAGCTGTTTCGTCCGCCTGCAGCGACGTAGCCCCTGCACCTCCCTCACAACCGATCAGCACCGGCTCCGAGTCTCCTCCGTGTCGGCTCCGCCTCTGTCGCGTCCTCGCCTCGCGTCCGCCGTCGGCTCCAGCGTCGGGTGCCGCGGCCGGGTGCGCCCCGCGTGCCCCCCGCCGGCTCCTGCGTTGGCCGCGGCCAGGCCATCTTCGGCTCCAGGTTGCCGCTCCCTCGTCGCCCAGCCGCCTCGCCGTAGCCGTGGCTGCTGCGCCGCGCTCCTCTCCACATCCAGTGGGTGGGCCGGCCTCCTTCGGCCGCTCCTCTCCGCCCGAGCTGCTGCCGCCCTTGGGCCCGGCCTCCCACGGCCGCTGAGCTCCGCCAGCACCATCCCGCGCCGCTGTTGCTCCTCTGCCGGGTTCGTGCACGCCGGACACTCCCGATTCCGGCTCCGCCCGTCTTCACGACTGCGCGGCGCGGCCCCCGCGACCCGCTCCACCTTCGCCCTCGCCGGTTCCGCCCCGCGTTGGGCCTCCTCCGGCTTCGCCCGGCCGCCCCATGCCGCCTGCGGTCTCCGGCTTCCACACGGCCGTCCGCGCCGGCTACGCCTCGCGCCGGCTGTGCCCCGCGCCCTGCAGCGCCGCCGGGTCAGCCTCGCCCTCTCGCCGGGTTCGCGCGCACCGTCAACTCCCGAGTCTGGCTCTGCCCGTCTTCGCAACTGCGCGGCGCGGCCCCCGCGACCAGCCCCGTCGTCGCCCCATGCCCGGTCTCCGCACCCGGTGGCTGGGCGGGCCGCCTCGCGCCGCGCCGGCTGCCGCCTCGGCCGCCTGGTCCGCCGCCGCCCGCTCCGGTTGCCGCCTGCTCGGCCTTCCTCCCGCACCGGCTTCCGCCTCGTCTGCGTCGAGCGCGGCATCCGCCTGCGCCTGTCGCGTCCGCCTCCGCCAGTCGGCCCCGTGTCGGCCCGGCCTCCCCCTCGCCATGCTCCAAGCGCGCCGGCTTGCCGACTACCCCTGCCGTCGGTTCGTTGCCGCTGCGGGCCCCCACACGCCCGCGCCTGTTCGCTGCGTCAGCTGGCCCAGTGCGCCTGTGCCGGCTTCGACCCGCGGCCGGCTCCGCGCCCACCGGCCGTCTCGCAGCAGCCGGCTGCGCCTCGACCGCCTTGCTGCCGACTGCTCGGGCGAGGACAGACAAAGAAAAAAAAGAGAAAGAGGAAAGAGAGGGGCCGGACGGGTCAACGCAGAAGCCGGCTGGAAAAGGAAATTTGCCGGTTGCCTAGCCGGCGGAAAGAAAAAAGAAAAAGGGCCGACTGCTCGGTGTGGCCGGCTGCTCATGCAAAGGAAAAGAGTGTGCGCGGCCGAGTGCCCAAGCCGGCTAAGAAAGAAGTGGCCGAGTGCTGAAAAAACCAGCGCCGCGTCCGGCTGAGAAAGTGGCCAGGTGCTGAGAAAAAAGAAACGTGCCCGTCCGGCTACCAGCAGCCGGCAGACGAAGAGAAAAAAAATTGTTGCCGGGTGGAGAAAAGTCAGGCCGGATGCCCATCTGACTGCTCGTGCACAAGAAGCGTCCGGCTGTCGACAGCCGACAAAAGAGAAGAAGACAAATTAGTCGCCGGGAGGTCCGGCCCGACCGCTCAGCAGTCGGCCCAAATATCGGGGGCTACACCCAGCGGGTGCGCTGACGCGCCCCCGTGAAGAAGAAGACAAAGTAGTTGCCGGGAGATCCGGCCCGACTACTCAGCAGTCGTACCAAATCTCGGGGGTTACACCCAGCGGGTGCGCTGACGCGCCCCCGCGAGAGAGAAGACAAAGTAGTCGCCGAGAGATCCGGCCTGATTGCTCAGCAGTCGGCCCGAATCTCGGGGGCTATACCCAGCGGGAGCGCTGGCGCGCCCCCGCAAAGGTTGCAGAGAAGAGAAGAGTTTTGTCCGGCTGCCAGCAGCTGGCAGAAGACAAAATGAAGAATAAGGGCGTAGCAAAACGCCTCGTCGCCTGGCCGGTCGAGCTTGACCGGCCGGGACCCCCCTTCGAGCACCCGGGGTGCTCGAAGACTACACCCAGCGGGTGCGACGACCGCGACTACACAAAAATCAATGTGAGCTCCTCACCCGCATGTTTTTTTTGCACCACGCAAGCATGGATAACCCCGAGCGATGCTCGGAGGGCTATCTTCGCATTTCATTACAGTTGTTTGCCCCGGCGCCAGCCAGAGATGGCCCGGGGGCTGGCCGCTTGGCCTGAGACGTTAGTTCCCGCAGACGGCTTAGTAGCATGCGTGGTACCAAAGGCCCACTCTCAGTCACAGACCGCAGAGCGGCTGTCCGACTAGCAAGAGTGAACGCTGGAGGCTACCCACGTGAAAAACGTCCGGAAAGAAAAATGCTTCGGGTGACCAGACCGTTTCCTTTATGAGTATCTACTCGGTTAAATTCGCTCCCAGAGTCTGAGTATTGTACGCTCCACTCCGCGGCCCACTCTCAGCCACAGACCGCAGAGCGGCTATCCGGCTAGCGAGAGCACAAGCCAAAGAGCGGAGGGGACATGAAAAAGATAGAAGGGGGCTCGGACGAAACCGAGTCGGCACCCTCCGCATAAAACTTGCAATGCTAAAAGCAAACATTTGATATATCTGCATGGACTAACTTTGTCTTTTTTCATGATCATTTCCATGAACACTCGCAAAAAAAAACCTCCGCCCAACTTTGCCAAGTTGCCCGGAGGCTTGGGGGCTACTGTCGGAGTAATTGACCACGGGTACCCCGAAGACGGCAAGACGTTATTTCAAGACATCGGGGCTAGCAAAGCCCCTCAGTCCGACTGCCCGGCCGCTCCTGCCGGCCCCCCGTCCGACTGCTCTGTCTGGCCGGCTGCCGACTGCCGACTGCTCCAACCAGCCGGCTGCCGACTGTGCCAACCAGTCGGCTGCCGACTGCAGCCCGAAGTGACACCGACAAGACCCCAACGTGGCGGCCATACCGCGGACGAGACGGTAGTACCTCGATGCCATCATGTATAGTGTCACTTGTCCCCTGGCACTATTTATGAAGTGACCCAGGGGACAAGCATGACATGCACCATGCCTTACCCATGCCCACCACATAGCTTACTCTCTAAGCTAGCTATGCCTATATATGGGCACACATCCATCCATCTAGGGGAGGGGAGACTCACATGCACTCACGCATGAGCACCATATGCTCACGGCCATGAGCATGGCTGGCCACTAGAACATGCCACATACATGCATATACGATGCCAGATGCCTATGGCACTAACCTCAGATACAACTCCAGGAGCACTCTGTACTAGATATACTAGATACACTCAGACATGCAGTAGTAGGAGTATTATCTCTCCGGAGAGCTCCGAAGCTGGGTAAACCACCGCGTGCTACTCTCATACCCGCTCCCGGTCCTATCAGCAGCAGTCTTACACTCACACTAAGCCCTTGTGGCATATGTCGTCTTGCAACACCCCCCGTGAGAATACCACGACACTAGGGTTTAAGCTTCTGTCACTCTAGCAACCGATCATCTACTTATTACTTCCCAATTCCTTCCTCTAGGCCCAAATAATGGTGAAGTGTCATGTAGTCGACGTTCACATAACACCACTAGAGGAGAGACAACATATATCTCATCAAAATATTGAACGAATACCAAATTCACATGACTACTAATAGCAAGACTTCACCCATGTCCTCAGGAACAAACGGAACTACTCACAAAGCATATTCATGTTCATAATCAGAGGAGTATTAATATGCATAAAGGATCCGAACGTATGATCTTCCACCAAGTAAACCAATTAGCATCAACTACAAGAAGAAATCAACACTACTAGCAACCCACATGTACCAATTTGTGGTTTTGATACAAGATTGGATACAACAGATGAACTAGGGTTTGGAGAGGAGATGGTGCTTGTGAAGATGTTGATGGAGATTGACCCCTCCCGATGAGAGGATTGTTGGTGATGATGATTTCCCCCTCCCGGAGGGAAGTTTCCCCGGCAGAACAACTCTGCCAGAGCCCTAGATTGGTTCCACCTCGTGGCGGCGGAGTTTCGTCCCGTGAGCTTCCTTATGATTTTTTCCAGGGTAAAAGACCTCATATAGCAAAAGATGGGCACCGTAGGGCCACCAGGGGGCCCAGGAGACAGGGGCGCGCCCAGTAGGGGGGGTGCCCCCACCCTCCTGGCCAGGTTGTGGGCCCCCTCTGGTACTTTCTTTGCTCATAATTTCTTATTAAATCCAAAAGTAACTTTCGTGGAGTTACGGGACTTTTGGAGCTGTGTAGAATAGGTTTCCAATATTTGCTCCTTTTCTAGCCAGAATCCCAGCTGCCGGCATTCCCCCTCTTCATGGTAAACCTTGTAAAATAAGAGAGAATAGCCATAAGTATTGTAACATAACGCGTAATAACAGCCCATAATGCAATAAATATTGATATAAAAGTAATGATGCTAAATGGACGTATTAGCCCCCGGCCCCGTTGTCCTGGCAGTGGTCATCGTTCCTACTTGGTGGCGGTGGCAGCGGAGGGAGACCAGCATTGCCTTGGGGGCGGTCCTCACGAGGCTGGTCCTACCATGGACCGTTGCGAGGCTGGCCATGCCAGCGGTCCTCATGAGGCTGATCACGCCATTCTTGACGGGGGTCACGGTTGTCCTAACGGCCTCCGTCGCGGCCTCCTCCATGGCCGTACCCATGGTCGTTGCGCTTAGGGCGGCGGCCAAGGAATCCATCCCGAATGGCCCTGACCACCTGTAAGTCGTTGTTGTTGTGGCTGTGCATGTTGTGGAAGACGCAGAACGGGCGGTTTCCTTTGGAGGACAGAGGGTGATCGTAGCCGCACTTCATTTCGGGCTCGGCCGCGAGCACTGCCGGGCCCTTGCGCCTCACGTCCTTCGCCTTGGCCTTCTTGTCTTCTGGGTCGGTCTATGGGAGCTCGAGGAGCGAGAGACGGCCTTCCTCTGCCATCGTGCACCTGGTTTCCATATTGAATATCTCTAGAGACGAGCACAAGTCTTCGTGTATGGTGAGCTCCTCCTTCATCTTGACGTCCCGGATGCCATCATGAACAATGAGATGATGGCCTCGTCCGACACCTTGGGGATCTTGAGGCGAACGTTGGTGAAGCATTGGATGTATTTGTGCAAGGTCTCCCCTGGTTTCTGCTTGATGCGTTGGAGGTCGCCCACGGCAGGAGCGCGGTCGCAGGTGCCTTGGAAGTTGGTGACAAAACACTCCCGTAGCTCGTCCCAGGAGGAGATCAACCCCACCGGGAGGTTCAGGAGCCATCAGCGAGCGCCATCCTTGAGAGCCATCGGAAACCACTTTGCCATGACTTTCTCATCGCCATTCTCCGTCTCGATGCTCTACTCATAGAGCTGGAGGAAATCGGCTGGGTCAGGGGTGTCGTCGTAGTGCGAAGGCAGATCTGGCTTAAACTTGTCGGGCCAGACAGCTCGGCGGAGCTTCGGAGTGAACGTCGGGCAGCCTGCTGCGCTCACGGGAGCCCGCCGTGGAGGGGGAGCCTGGTCTTGACGTCCACGTGCAACCACCTCGGGCTGCACACGGTCTTGGCACGATGGTTTCGGGGGTTCTGGGAGCACACACGCCTATCCTTGGGGCCGATGCACCACTCAACAGCTTTCTTCATCGCGCACCGGTGCCCTGCGTGGTGGATCATGCTGGGGGCCTCACGCCTTGGCTCGGGGACAACATCTTGCCGGAGAGGAGGAGGAGGTGCTTCGTAGGCCACATCACCCACCTGGGGCAGCGGGGGAGGCAGCAAAGGAGACAGCACATGAGCCTCTCCAGTGGCGCTAACGGGCTCGGCGATGTGATCCAGCCAGTCCTCGTAGAGGTCATCAGCCGGGAGGGAGCATATAAGCTCATGCGCCATGAGCAGCGCTGCCTGCGTGTTCGCCGGCCTGTGATGAGCATGGGAAGACGAAATAGTGGCCGGGGTCAGCAAGGGAGTGGCGGTTACGACAAGTCTTGCTGCTCATGGGCCACGGGGCGGGTGGTGGCGGTTGCCACAGGCAACGGGGAGCGGCGGGGTGCACCATTGCCTATGGGCGCCGTTTTAGCAAAGCGCACGGAGAGGGATGCCCGGTGTCGGTGTCAAAACTGGCGGATCTCGGGTAGGGGGTCCCAAACTATGCATCTAAGGTTGATGGTAACAGGAGGCGGGGAACACGGTGTTTACCCAGGTTCGGGCCCTCTCTATGGAGGTAATACCCTACTTCCTGCTTGATTGATCTTGATGAATATGAGTATTGCAAGAGTTGATCTACCATGAGATCGTAATGGCTAAGACCCTAGAAGTCTAGCCTGTATGATTATGATTGCCTCTACAGACTAAGCCCTCTGGTTTATATAGACACCGGAGGGGACTAGGGCTGTACAAAGTTGGTTACAGAGAAAGGAATCCTCATATCCGGGCGCCAAGCTTGCCTTCCACACCAAGGAGAGTCCCATTCAGACACGGGAGAGAGTCTTCTGTATTGTATCTTCATAGCCCAACAGTCCGGCCCACGTTACATAGGCCGGCTGTTCGAGGACCCCTTAATCCAGAACACCCTCAGTAGCCTCTGAACTAGGTTTCAATGACACAAGGTGTCCGGTGCGCAGATTGTCTTCGGCATTGCAAGGCGGGTTCCTTCTCCGAATACTCCAAAATAGTCTTTGAACACAAGAATCGTGTCCGGCTCTGCAAAACAAATTCCGCACATAACTGCAGAGAGTATAATATTTCACGAGTCCAATCTGCTGACAACTTTTTATAGCATGACATTACGTCGCCACCTGGCCATTATTTTGAACGTTTTTTTGCCTGGCGCTCCATATTTCGAGGCGCGGCTTCATTGGCACATCTTGTCAAAGCAGAGATCGTGTCCCATTATGTGGGATTCTCATCAATACGGGTGTGGGTAACCCAACTGTTCTATTGGCATGATTCCTTAGGAATAGGCAGGTTTTAAGGCCTAGGAGGGGGTGTTTGATATTCATCGCCTTTATAAAGGGGCTAAGACCCGTCTTTTCTCCTTTATGCCAATCCTTTCCTCAACCTCTCCCACCTCGAGTTCCAACACCCAAGGTTCAACTTAATCGCTTCGCGCTTCCCAGTCATGTCCGGACCCAGCCCTCAAGGCCGGTGGGTAGCTTCCTCTATCACAGAGGAGGATATTGTGAAGCTCCTGGCGGCAAGATACCTGACCGCGGAAATCCCTCACAGCTTCTTGCTTAAGGGAAAGTTATTCCTACTCCCAGATCTGGCGAGAGGGTTGTATTCATCTGCCACTTCCACCGAGGGCTTGGGTTCGCTCTTCATCCCTTCATTCGAGGGATCATGTTCTATTATGGGCTATATTTTCACGATCTAGCTCCAGACTCCTTTCTTCACATCTCGGCGTTCATTATCATGTGCGAGGCCTTCCTTCGTATTCCCCCACACTTCGGCTTGTGGTTCAAGACTTTTAATGTGAAGCCAAAGGTAGTCGTCGGGAAACAAGCGGAGTGCGGTGGTGCTGCAGTGAGCAAACTCACCAATCCTCCTTGGCCAAAAGGCTCCTTCACAGAAACTTCCAACCTATGGCAGCGGGAGTGGTTTTACATCACTGAACCCCGTGGCACCAAGTGGGAAGCTACACATGCGTTCCGATCTGGCCCTCCGTTACAGCTTGCATCATGGATTAATAAGGGGCTGGACTGGGGATCAATTGATGAAGTGCAGACGCTGCAAAGCCGCATTCGGAGCCTCATTGAAAAGGAGACCGGTCTTATCAACGTAATCCAAGTAATGCTAGTCCATCAGGTCCTACCGTGCCAGCGACAACCTCTCCGCATGTGGGAGTTCAATCCGGAAGGACCACGAACTCTTTAGCACTTCTTCAGCACGACGCACAGAGGGATGTGGAAATTATTCTTTGGGACACGAAAGCAGTGTCCGGATACTACAAAGGACATCGGCCTTGACTGCAACCATCCAGATACCTCGGTAAGCACTCGACTCCTGAACACAGCTTAGTTAAATTTCTCATAACAATATACTAAGAAAACCATACTTGGCCAGGGCTAGATAAAGAAGGCAGAGAGAATTAGGTGTTCGGCCCCTCTTCCCGAAGACTCAGCTGATCTGGTATTAACAAGGATGCTGGTTCTGGCACCATATCAAGTGCCGGCAAAGGAAGACGGGGAGGAGAGTGAGAAGGCCCAGGGTGGCCCCCATTCTAGAGGTACGCCAGGCACCTCATCCAGGGAGATTGGAACTCCCTCTTCCGAAGATGAAAGTGAAGGAGAACCTGACATCCCTTCTCCCCATGGGAAGAAGAGGACCGCCTCCGAAGACTTGAAGATAAAGGCTTCTAATCGAGGGAAGATATCCCTGTCAGGGGGTTATGGTTCGGGAGGCGACATTGTCACGCAGTTCCTCTGTAAGGACAAGCCCCTAGCTGAATCATAAGTGAACAAGGGTGTTTTAAACATACTCCGTACTTTCCTGGTTGCAAGAGTAATATTTAAAATATATGTTTGCAATCCGGCATGCAGCCTTCCTCAATAGTCCTCCTCTTCGAGGGATCTTCTTCCGGAGATGATGGAGAGCGAGACGCCTCCACAGATGTCCCCGCCCAATAGGGAAGATGACCCCGAGGTGTCGTCCCGGAGGATCTCTCCCGATCAACAAGTGGTGCGAGGGACAATGAAGACTAGGCCCGAAGGTGACACTTTAGCCGTCCAGGGTCCGGGGTGTGCGGCCCCCACTGGGACCAACAATAAAGGCCCCGGACTATCCGATTTATAGCCAGAGATGACTCTAAGGTCGATTAAACATATTCCTTTGAAGGGACTTCGTACCCCTACAAGTGCCTCCAGGGATCCGGAGGCGCCGGATACATTGATGGACATATTGCGACATGCGCCCGTCTCAGAGGAACATCGTACCTTGATGGGTGCGGTAGTTGAGAGGGTTCTGTCCGCGAAAAGAGGATTGAATGAAGCCTTTACGGGCCTGCTAAGAGGCTTAGAGGTATGTAATGTAATTTTTTCAATTGTGCTATAAACGCAAAATGCGCCTGTGTATAGATAGTAGCCCCTGAGACTCTGGTTGGCATCCAAAGGGAAGCGATCAAAGGATCAAGAAAGATATGCCTAGGAAATAATCTGACTAATTGGAACACATGTTGTTACATCCCTAGCGACTACCCAAGCTACAGAGATTGCAGATCTAAAGTAGAAACTTGATGTGGCGGATGATGACATCACGCTTATTAACAGGCGGCTCGACGAGGCGCAAGGTATGGCTTTGGGGCAGTCAGTATATGCAAGTATTATAATATGAGCATGACGCTAAGAATTGTATACTGAGATATGCATAACTGCAAATGGTGCCACCGTAGTTGAGACCCTTCCGGCTAAGCTTTCCCGTGCCAAGGAGCAAGCCAGGATGAGTAATGCGGCTGCTAAAAAGGCAGCTGCTGAATTAAAGGCCAAATAGGCTGCTCGGCGCCAATGCGAGTAGAGAATATCTACTATGGCACTTGAGCTAAAGGATGTCATTAGCCGATGCGAATTTCTCGAGAAAGATAACAAAACTAGAGCGGGCGATCTTGACAAGGCCTTACAAGAGGCGAGGGAAGCACGGTCCGAGTCTAGAGCGGCTCGGGAGGAGATCCGACAAGCTAGGGAGATTGCGGCTGGTAAGCCCTTCTTATTACAAACTAAATTCGGCGATCCGAAGTATGCCCTGCTTAATCAAATGTGGAGTTCTCCAGATGCATTTTTGGACTTGCCGAAGAGCGTCTCTCATGCGACGCAGTATTTCCAAGCGCAAGAAGGACATGCGATGGAAAAGCTTTTCTGGCCGCAATTCAGCATGCCAAAGCATCCGTTGTTGCTGAACAAATAGATGGCCTAGTGGGTCGAGCTCCACAAGATATCCGGATCTACCATGAAGGACATCCTGGTCTGGCTGTGGCCGACTAAGCCAATTCCGAATAGTTATTTCGGTTTGGTGCGGCGACTTGTTGATGCGGTGCCGCGTATCGATGCTGTTAAGCGGTCAACGTGCATAGATGGTGCACGGATGGCCTTTGCCCGCATCAAGACGTATTGGGCGAAGATGAAGGCCACCGATATTGCAGTGAAAATTCCACCCAAGGGCAAGGAGCATCACACGCCACAGCATTATTTTGAGGATGTCCTGGAAGGTGCCCGCTTGATAGAGGGTTAGTGCTCGAAAGATATTATGTTCAAGTGAAATGTATCAAAATTGTAAAAACAATGTTATGATATATTAGGGCTATGTTTTTTATACTTATGCCTAAAAAGTTTTGGGTGCCTCATGTGCGGCCGTTTTTGTATAATCTGAAAGTTTACCAGTCGTCAGCTTCAGCCCCCTCGCATATAATGCGGGGGTGTTCGAAAAAGTACTTGATCACTCTTGACCCAACGTCTTGGTCCATTAAGGAGGTGTCAATGCGGCGAACCAGGCAATCGGACTATAGGGCTTTAACACTTTCACCTAGCCATAGGAGTTTGATGGTTGGTCTACGATATACCCCCTGGTATGTATGCGGTTATCTGAATACGACACATTTTCATACATAGCCAGAAGAACGGTCCTTCGTGTAATACGGAAGGAATCGCGAAGATTCCGGTGTGTCATCGAGTGTTTGACCAGCTCTCGCCGCATCATGACAGTCAGTTTTCGGCTTTCTCTACCGAGGTGCTCATCCAGACAAACGAGGACACAATCCCAGTAGTTCTCCATTTACTACCCTAGCTGATAGAGTAGAACATAAGGTAGTAAGCACAGGAGCCGGGCAACCCAACTATGGACCAAAGACATGTTTCAGAGCTGATGCATATAGGGCCAAACTCGTGATGCTGAAGTGTGCTATCAAGCTGTTCGGACTTGACGGCAACTCATATGTTGCCGTATCGAGCCCCGTGCAATATATGCCGAGGTGCATGCATGAAATAACCACAGAAGCAAAATTCAGTTCTTTGAGAAAAGCGAATGCTGAATGCGGGTTATGTTGACTTTCATCTGAATGATGCGTCAAGCGCAATCTTTACAGATTATAACGCAACTACCAAGGATATTTGACATGCTGGGGGTCGAAAGCTGAGAAAAAGGGAACTTTACAGGTTGGAAATAGAGAGTGCGGTCTACAAAAAATATTTGCACCTCCTGTCACACATCTGCGCTGCCTAACCTTGGTGAAAGGACTTCTCAGCAAACATAGTGACATGTGGTAAAAGATAAAAAATGGTTAGAAAAAGAAAAAGACTATGAGAGTGCGGATAGTGTTATAGGTCTGTCCGCATTGTGCCTCCGCCGGTGACCAGGGTATTTTAAGTGTATAATTATGCGTGCGGGACAGACTTCGCGGCTATATGGGGCAGACGGCGGAGGCCGAACTGCTAATCCAGCTCTCAGATTGATTGGTCCCGTCTAATGGAGACCGGCGGCTTGATGGCCGACGAAATGTGCGGCTTGATAAGGCTGCTTTGTACTTCGGCCGCAGTAGCCGTAGTATGCTCCTCTGTACGGAGGGAGCATTCCGTATTTCCATTTATTGTGATGGTGCCGCATGGACCGGGCATCTTAAGTTGGAGATAGGTATAATGTCAGACTGCGTTAAAGCGAGCAAAGGCAGTACGTCCGAGTAGTGCATGGCAGCTACTGCTGAGTGGGACAATATTGAAGGTCAAGCCTTCGCTTCAAAAGTTGTTCGACGAGCCGAAAACAACTTCCAATGTAATCGAGCCCATGCAGTGAGCTTCTACGCCAAATATTGTTCCCTTGAAGGTAGCTATGGTCGGCTTGATTCTTGAAGGATTAATGCCCATTTTGCGGACAGTGTCTTGGTAGAGTAGATTAAGGCTACTGCCGCTGTCCATAAGGACTTTCGTGAGATGGAACCCATCGATAATTGGATTGAGGATAAGATCTACCAGACCTTCGTGAAGGATACTGGCTGGGTGTTCCTTGCAATCAAAAGTGACCGGGCGAGCTGCCCATTGGCTTAATTTTGGGGCGGCTAGCTCTATGACGCCGGTGTCCCGTAGCACACGCTTGCAGTCCCCTGTAGGGATGTGCATCACGTATACCATGTTCACTGTCTTTACTTCGGGGAGGAATTGTTTCTGACCACCGGTGTTCGGTTGGCGAGTCTCTTTGTCATCGCTGTCACTGGGCGGCCCCTACACCTTGCGTTCGGCATTAAGCTTGCCGACTTGTTTGAAAACCCAACAGCTCCTGTTGGTGTGATTGGCTGGTTTAACGGGGGTGCTATGAATCTGGCAGGGCCGATCCAGTATCTTGTCTAAATTGGATGGTTCATCCCTATTTGCCTTGAATGGATTTTTCCGTTGACCTGGTTTGGAACCACTGAATCCGGCGTTGACCACCGTGTCATGCGTTCCTTCATTGTTATTATGACACTTGTTTTTATTGTGTCGTGGCTTGCCGTTGCCATCTCGAAGTTCGGAAGTATCCGGATTATCGGTGCTGTTGCTTCTACAAGTGAGCCAGCTATCTTCGCCCGCACAAAAACGGGTCATCAGAGTGGTAAGGGCAGCCATCGATCTTGGTTTTTCTTGACCGAGGTGGCGGGTGAGCCACTCATCTCAGATGATGTGTTTAAAGGCCACAAGGGCTTTGGCGTCTGGACAATCGATAAGTTGGTTCTTGTTTATTAAGAACCTAGTCCAGAGCTTCCTGGTAGACTCCCCGGGCTACTGGATGATGTGACTTAGGTCATCGGTGTCCAGAGGCCGAACATATGTACCTTGGAAGTTATCACGAAAGGCGTCTTCCAAGTCTTCCCAGCTGCCGATGGAGTTCTCAGGGAGGTTGTTCAGCCAGTGCCGAGCCGACCCCTTTAGTTTTAGTGGGAGGTATTTGATGGCGTGGAGGTCATCATCGCGGGTCATGTGGATATGGAGGAGGAAATCTTCAATCCAAACTGCGGGGTATGTTGTTCCATCGTATGATTCGATATGCATGGGTTTAAACCCTTCCGAGAATTCATGTTCCATTAATTCATCAGTGAAGCATAGGGGGTGTGCGACGCCTTGATGTCGGTACATGTTGCGATGTAGCTCGGATGGAGTTCGTCTGCGGTTTTCGGCCTGGGCGTGGTTTTGTTTGTCATGTCTGGCCGGATGGCCATCTTCGCGCACCGGGGCACGCCTCCGCGATCCATAGATCGATCTGGTCTGACCTGCTCTATTTTCCAGGTTATGCCATATGTCATATGTGTATCCCCGAGCTGTTGTGTCCCTGTTTTTAGAGTGAGGTAGTTCGGTCTAGTGTTCGGCTTGAGATGCCACTTTTGTCCCGGCCACGTGGTGGTCGGTCAGCCGCAGTACATGCTGGTAGGATGGGCTCCACCGCCTCGTTATCGAATTGGGGTAACAATTTGCGTTTCGGGTAACTTTTGGTTGGGCGCTCGAGGCCGTATTCCTCGGTTGTCACGACATTAGTCCATCTATCATTAAGCAGATCTTGATCAGCTTGAAGCTGCTGCTGCTTCTTTTTCAGGCTCCTTGCAGTGGCTATTAGCTGACACTTAAAGCGCTCCTGCTTGAGAGGTTCCTCGGGCACGATAAAATCCTTGTTGCCGAGGCTCACCTCATCCTTGGAGAGCGGAAGGTAGTTAATGTCCTCCGAGTCTTTGTTCATGGCCTATTCCTCAGGGCTAACTCGCCCATCTTCCTGTTCGTCCTGCTCGGAAGTTGGCTTCATGGGGTCTTCATTGTCTTCGGCATCGTCGAGAGTATTGTTTTCTCCAGTGCTGGTATTGCTGTTAATGGGGTCTTCATTGTCTTCGGCATCGTCGAGAGTATTGTTTTCTCCAGTGCTGGTATTGCTGTCTTTTCCATTGCGTGGCTTAGAGCGGCGCCGCTGATGCTGGTGCTTCGACTATATCTCAGGAGGTTTATCCTCGACTGGATCCTTTTCATTGTCGCCATTGTTCTCTTTAGGCGTATCCACCATGTATACGTCATACGAGGAGGTGGCTGACAAGCGCCCTGTAAGTGGTGGTTTTTGCGCCTACTCCTCTCCGGCATCGTCGTCCATACCGTTGATATCTTCGGATCCGTAATCGAGCATGTCGGTTAAGTCTTCGATAGTGGCTATGAAGTGGGTGGTGGGTGGGAAGCAGAATTCTCCATCATCAGCCTTCAATCCAAATCGGATATAGTTCGGCTGAGAGTCCCCTGATAAGGAGAGGGCTTTCAATGAGTTTAGCATATCGCCTAAAGGTGAGTGCCAGAAGATGTCCGCGGAACTGAATTCAACGATCGGCGCCTGATCAGGTTTGATGGGCACGGATGCACGCGGTTCGGATCCTATGGTCGGAGACGAATCCGAGGTTCCAGTGACATAGGCCCTGCTCGAGGTTGGATCTGTGTGCGGCTCTAACGCCGCTGAGTCTGCGGCTTCCGTGACGGGGTTGAGCTTCCCGTCCTTGGACGACGCAATCTGCTCCGGATCTAGGGCCAGAGCAGTTACAGGCGCTATCTCCTGTGCATGGTCCAATGATAGATTTAGGTCATGTTCATCATGGTGGCAGGGATCGGCTGCCATGGGCTCGAATCCGTCAAAGATGAAGTCTCCACAGATATCAGCAACATAATTCAAGCTTCCAAACCTGACCTGATGTCTAGAGGCGTAGCTGTTGATCTGCTCTAGATGGCCTAGCGAGTTGGCCCGCAGTGCGAAGCCGCCGAATACGAAGATCTGCCCGGGGAGGAAAACCTCCCCCTGGACTGCATTGTTGTAGATGATTGATGGAGCTATCAAAACCTTTTGGTGATGGCGCAACGGAACTCTCAATGAAAGCATCAATGTCGGTGTCAAAACTGGCGGATCTTGGGTAGGGGGTCCCGAACTGTGCGTCTAAGGTTGATGGTAACAGGAGGTGGGGGACACGATATTTACCCAGGTTCGGGCCCTCTCTATGGAGGTAATACCCTACTTCCTGCTTGATTGATCTTGATGAATATGAGTATTACAAGAGTTGATGTACCACGAGATCGTAATGGCTAAAACCCTAGAAGTCTAGCCTATATGATTATGATTGCCTCTATGGACTAAGCCCTCCGGTTTATATAGACACTAGAGGGGACTAGGGATGTACAAAGTCGATTACAGAGAAAGGAATCTTCATATCCAGGCGCCAAGCTTGCCTTCCATGGCAAGGAGAGTCCCATCCGGACACAGGAGAGAGTCTTCTGTCTTGTATCTTCATAGCCCAACAGTCCAGCACATGTTACACAATCCGGCTGTCCGAGGACCCCTTAATCCAGGACTCCCTACCTGACGCTCAGCACGAACTCGACAAGCGTCCACCATGAGAACAACAGAGTGATGGAGAAACTACCGTCGGAAGAGAGGCTTCGACACGCCCTTACCTAGCGCGCCAAATGTCGGATTCAGGGCTCCGCAGACCCAAGAAAGGTTCGTACTCTGAGGTGTGTGCAAAGAACACAACCTCGCCGGCCAGCCTACGCGCCATTCTCACAGCCTAGAGCGATGAACAGGAAAGGAAATGGACTCAGCAGTTTGCCTAGGTTCAGGACACCTTGCGGTGTAAGACCCTACTCCTGCTTCATGGTGGATTAACCTCGCGGGGGGGGGGGGGGGGCTGAGGATGAACTAGTACAAGGAAGAATAGCCTTGCGAGGTCTGCTCTGGGGTGGATACGAGCTCAAGGGATTCAACCTCTCTCCCTCCGTCCATCCGTCTGTCCCCCGTCCGTTCGTCCATATGATGGTGGCTAGGCTATACTTATAGTGGCATCGGTCCTCTTCCCCCAAATCTTAAGCGAGAAGGGATCCCACAGTGGCCAGTTTTGAAGGGGGACAAGTAGTACATCTTATCCTGACCAAAGGTGGTCTTCGCCTGTAAAGCTTATGGTCCTGACGTCGTGGTGATCTTGGTGATGACATCCGTCCTGCTGAAAAGCTCTTATATTGACTCTTTCTGATGTTATGATAAATTGCAATTGCTTCAATGACTGAGATTATAGTTTGCTAGTTTTCAACAAAGTTTCTGATTCATACTTTACATTGTGAATAGATTGTTACTTTAGCATAAGAAATTATATGACAATATATGTGTTGTTGTTCTAAAGATGATCATGATGCCCTCATGTCCGTATTTTATTTTATCGACACGTCTATCTCTGAACATGTGGACATATCTTTCGATATTGGCTTTCGCTCGAGGACAGGCGAGGTCTAAGCTTGGGGGAGTTGATACGTCCATTTTGCATCATGCTTTTATATCGATATTTATTACATTATGGGCTGTTACTACACATTGTGTCACAATACTTATGCCTTTTCTCTCTTATTTTATAAGGTTTACACGAAGAGGGAGAATTCCGGCAGCTGGAATTCTGGGCTGGAAAAGGAGCAAATATTAGAGACCTATTCTGTACAACTCCAAAAGTCCTGAAACTCCATGAAAGTCAGTTTTGGAATATATTAAAAATATTGGGCGAAGAAAGAACCACATGGGGGCCACCCACCAACCACGAGGGTGGAGGGTGCGCCTCCTGCCTCGTGGACCACCTGGCAGGCTCCCGACGTCCATCTTCTGCTATATGGTGTCTTTTTCCCTGGAAAAAATCATAAGGAAGCTTTTGGGACGAAGCATTGCCGTCTCGTGGCGGAACCTGGGCAGGACCAATCTAGGGCTTTGGCGGAACTATTCTGCCGGGGAAACATCCCTCCGGGAGGGGGAAATCGTCGCCATCGTCATCACCATCGATCCTCTCATCGAGAGGGGGTCAATCTCCATCAAGATATTCACCAGTACCATCTCCTCTCAAATCCTAGTTCATCTCTTGTATCCGATCTTTGTCTCAAAACCTCAGATTGGTACCTGTGGGTTGCCAGTAGTGTTGATTACTCCTTGTAGTTGATGCTAGTTGGTTTATTCGGTGGAAGATCATATGTTCAGATCCTTAATGCATATTAATACCCCTATGAGTATGAACATGAATATGATTTGTGAGTAGTTACATTTGTTCCTGAGGACATGGGAGAAGTCTTGTTATAAGTAATCATTTGAATTTGGTATTCGTTCGATATTTTGATGAGATGTATGTTGTCTCTCCTCTAGTGGTGTTATGTGAACATCGACTGCATGACACTCACCATTGTTTGGGCCTAGGGGGAGGCATTGGGAAGTAATAAGTAGATGATGGGTTGCTAGAGTGAAAGAAGGTTAAACCCTAGTTTATGCGTTGCTTCGTAAGGGGCTGATTTGGATCCATATGTTTCATGCTATGGTTAGGTTTACCTTAATTCTTCTTTATTAGTTGCGGATGCTTGCGAGAGGGGTTAATCATAAGTGGTATGCTTGTCCAAGGAAGGGCAGTACCCAAGCACCGGTCCCCCCACATGTCAAATTATCAAAGTAACGAACGTGAATCATATGAGCATGATGAAAACTAGCTTGACAGTAATTCCCATGTGTCCTTGGGAGCGGTTTGCTTTATACAAGAGTTTGTCCAGGCTTGTCCTTTTCTACAAAAAGGATTGGGTCACCTTGCTACAACTTGTTTACTATTGTTACTTGTTACCCATTACGAATTACCTTATCACAAAACTATCTGTTACCAATAATTTCAGTGCTTGTAGAGAATACCTTACTGAAAACTGCTTGTCATTTCCTTCTGCTCCTCGTGGGGTTCGACACTCTTACTTATCGAAACAACTAAGATATATCCCCTATACTTGTGGGTCATCAAGACTCTTTTCTAGCGTCGTTGCCGGGGAGTGAAGCGCCTTTGGTAAGTGGAATTTGGTAAGGAAACATTTATATAGTGTGCTGAAATTTACTGTCACTTGTTACTATGGAAAATAATCCTTTGAGGGGCTTGTTTGGGGTCTTTTCACCCCGAACAGAAGTCCAAAGAGTTGCTCCTCAACCTACTGAACCTACTAAAAATGTTTACTTTGAAATTCCTTTGGGTACGATAGAGAAACTTCTAGCTAATCCTTATACAGGAGATGGAACATTACATCCCGATATGCACCTTATCTATGTGGATGAAGTTTGTGGATTATTTAAGCTTGCAGGTATGCCCCAGGATGTTGTCAAGAAGAAGTTCTTACCTTTATCTTTGAAGGGAAAGGCATTGACATGGTATAGGCTATGTGATGATATTGGATCATGGAACTACAACAGATTGAAATTGGAATTTCATCAGAAGTTTTATCCTATGCATCTGGTTCATCGTGATCGTAATTATATATATAATTTTTGGCCTCGTGAAGGAGAAAGTATGTCTCAAACTTGTGGGAGGCTTAAGTCAATGTTATATTCATGCCCCAATCATGAGCTCTCAAGAGCAATTATTATTCAAAAAATTTATGCTCGGCTCTCTCATAATGATCGCTCCATGCTCGATACTTCTTGTACTGGTTCTTTTATGATGAAGACTATTGAATTCAAATGGGACTTGATGGAAAGAATTAAACGCCACGCTGAAGATTGGGAACTTGATGAAGGTAAGTAGTCAGGTATAACCCCTAACTTTGATTATGTTAAATCTTTTATGGATACCGATGCTTTTCGTGAATTTAGCACTAAATATGGACTTGACTCTGAGATAGTAGCTTCTTTCTGTGAATCGTTTGCTACTCATGTTGATCTCCCTAAGGAGAAGTGGTTTAAATATAATCCTCCCATTGAAGTAAAGGTAGTAGAACCTATTAAAGTTGAAGAAAAAACTAGTACTGATAATGTTGATCCTATTGTTTCTACCTCTTATATTGAGAAACCACCCTTTCCTGTTAGAATAAAGGATCATGCTAAAGCTTCAACTGTGGTTCATAAGAGTAATGCTAGAACACCTACACCCCCTGAGAAAATTAAAGTTGAACCTAGTATTGCTACGGTTAAAGATCTCTTGGTCAATAGTATTAATGGGCATGTTATTTATTTATGTGATGAAGCTGCTAGAATTGCTAGACCCGATACTAAAAATAAACATAGACCTGTTGTTGGCATGCTTGTTGTTTCTGTTAAAATAGGAGATCATTGTTATCATGGCTTATGTGATATGGGTGCTAGTGTGACTGCAATATCTCATTCCTTATACAAAGAAATTATGCATGATATTGCACCTGCTGAAATAGAAGGTATTGATGTTACAATTAAGCTTGTCAATAGAGACACTATTTCACCAATTGGGATTGTTAGAGATGTTGAAGTCTTGTGTGGAAAAATTAAATATCCTATTGATTTTCTTGTTCTTGGTTCCCCACAAGATGACTTTTGTCCCATTATATTTGGTAGACCTTCTTGAATACTGTTAATGCTAAGATAGACTATGAAGAGGATATTGTTATTGTTGGTTTAGGGGATATGTCTCATGACTTTAATTTTGCTAAATTTCGTAGACAACCCCATGATAAAGAATTTCCTAGTAAAGATGAAATTATTGGTCTTGCTTCTATTGACGTGCCTCCGAATGATCCTTTAGAACAATATTTGCTAGACCATGAAAATGATATGTTTATGAATGAAAGAAGGGAAATAGATGAAGTATTCTTTAAGCAAGGACCTATTTTGAAACACAACTTGCCTGTTGAAATCCTAGGGGATCCTCATCCACCCAAGGGTGACCCCATGTTTGAGCTTAAACAATTACTTGATACCCTTAAATATGCTTATCTAGATGAAAAGAAGATATATCCTGTTATTATTAGTGCTAACCTTTCAGAGCATGAAGAAGAGAAATTATTGAAAACTCCGAAGAAGCATCGTGCCGCTATTGGATATACTCTTGATGATCTTAAGGGCATTAGTCCCACTCTATGATAGCACAAAATAAAACTGGAGCTAAACTAGTTGTTGATCATCAACGACGATTAAATCCTAAGATGAAAGAAGTGGTAAGAAATGAAATACTAAAGCTTCTGGAGGCAGGTATAATTTATCTTGTTGCTAATAGTCAGTGGGTAAGGCATGTCCATTGTGTCCCTAAGAAGGGAGGTATTACTGTTGTTCCTAATGATAAGGATGAATTTATCCCACAAAGAATTGTTACAGGTTATAGAATGGTAATTGATTTCCGGAAATTAAATAAAAAAACTAGAAAAGATCTTTACCCTCTACCTTTTATTGATCAAATGATAGAAATATTATCCAAACACACACATTTTTGCTTTCTAGATGGTTATTCTGGTTTTTCTCAAATACCTGTGTCACAAGAGGATCAGGAAAAGACCACTTTTACTTGCCCTGGCAGTACTTTTGCTTATAGACGTATGCCTTTTGGTTTATGTAATACACCTGCTACATTTCAAAGATGTATGACTGCTATATTCTCTGACTTTTTTGAAAAGATTGTTGAGGTTTTCATGGATGATTTTTCTTTTTATGGAACTTCTTTTGATGATTGCTTAAGCCACCTTGATCGAGTTTTACAGAGATGTGAAGAAACTAATCTTGTCTTGAATTGGGAGAAGTGTCACTTTGTGGTTAATGAAGGTATTGTTTTGGGGCATAAAATTTCTGAAAGAGGTATTGAAGTTGATAAAGCTAAAGTTGCTGCTATTGAAAAGATGTCGTGTCCTAGAGATATCAAAGGTATAAGAAGTTTTCTTGGTCATGCTGGTTTCTATAGGAGGTTTATTAAAGACTTCTCTAAATTTTTAGGCCTCTGACTAATCTCTTGCAAAAATATGTTCCTTTTGTCTTTGATAATGATTGTGTAGAAGCATTTGAAATACTTAAGAAGGCCTTGATTTCTGCACCTATTGTTCAGCCACCTAATTGGAATTTACCCTTTGAAACTATGTGTGATGCTAGTGATTATGCTATAGGTGTTGTTCTAGGACAAAGAGTTGATAAGAAATTAAATGTTATCCAATATGCTAGTAAAACTCTAGACAGTACCCAGAGAAATTATGCTAATTCTAAAAAAGAATTTTTAGCAGTTGTATTTGCTTGTGATAAGTTCAAACCTTATATTGTTGATTCCAAAGTAACTGTTCGCACTGATCATGCTTCTATTAAATACCTTATGGAAAAGAAAGATGCTAAACCTAGACTTATTAGACGGGTTCTCTTGCTACAAGAATTTGATTTGCATATTATTGATAGAAAGGGAGCTGAGAACCCCGTTGCAGACAACTTGTCTAGGTTAGAAAATGTTCTTGATGACCCACTACCTATTGATTATAGCTTTCCTGATGAATAATCAGCTCTCAAAAATGCTTCTCGTACTGCTCCATGGTATGCTGATTATTCTAATTACATTGTTGCTAAATTTATACCACCTAGTTTCACATACTTGCAAAAGAAAAGATTTTTCTATGATTTAAGACATTACTTTTGGGATGACCCATACCTTTATAAAGAAGGAATAGATGGTGTTATTAGACATTGTGTACCTAAGCATGAACAGGAACAGATCCTACGCAAGTGTCACTCCGAGGCTTACGGAGGACACCATGCTGGAGATAGAACTGCACATAAGGTATTGCAATCCGGTTTTTATTGGCCTACTCTTTTCAGAGATGCCCATAAGTTTGCCTTGTCTTGCGATGAATGTTAAAGAATTGGTAATATTAGTAGACGTCAAGAAATGCCTATGAACTATTCACTTGTTATTGAACCATTTGATGTTTGGGGCTTTGATTATATGGGACCTTTTCCTTCCTCTAATGGGTATGCACATATTTTAGTTGTTGTTGATTACGTTACTAAGATGCTTAAAGAAGTTATTTTTCCGAGGTTCGGAGTCCCTAGATATTTAATGACTGATGGTGGTTCACATTTTATACATGGTACTTTCCGTACAATGCTTGCTAAGTATGATGTTAATCATAGAATTGCATCTCCATAACACCCTTAGTCTAGTGGTCAAGTAGAATTGAGTAATAGAGAGATAAAATTGATTTTGCAAAAGACTGTTAATAGATCTAGGAAGAATTGGTCCAAGAAACTTGATGATGCATTATGGGCCTATAGAACTGGACATAAAAATCATATGAGTATGTCTCCTTATAAAATGGTTTATGGAAAAGCATGTCACTTACCTCTCGAACTAGAACATAATGCATATTGGGCCATTAAAGAGCTCAATTATGATTTCAAACTTGCCGGTGAGAAGATGCTATTTGACACTAGCTCACTTGATGAATGGAGAACCGAGGCCTATGAGAATGCCAAATTGTTTAAAGAAAAAGTTAAAAGATGGCATGACAAAAGGATATAAAAGCGTGAGTTTAATTTAGGTGATTATGTTTTGCTATACAACTCTCATTTAAGATTTTTTTGTAGGAAAACTTCTCTGCAAATGGGAAGGTCCTTACATTATCGAGGAGGTCTATCGTTCCGGTGCCATCAAAATCAACAACGCCGAAGGCACAAATCCGAAGGTGATGAACGGTCAAAGAATCAAACATTATATCTCAGGTAATCCCATAAATGTTGAAACCAATGTTCTTGATACCGTAACCCCGGAGGAGTACATGAGGGACACTTTCCAGAATGTTTCAGACTCAAAAAAGGAATAGGTATGTGGTACGGTAAGTAAACCGACTCCAAAACTGCTCAAATAGCAATTTTTCTCCATTTTGGAATATTTAAAATATTAGGAAAATTAAAAGTAGTCTGAAAGAGACACGAGGCGTCCACAAAGGTGGAGGGCGCGCCCTACCCCCTGGACGGTCCCCCTGCCTCGTGGCCACCTCGTGTGCCCTCCGGACTCTGTTTTCTTGCATGATACTTCTTTTGGTCGGTAAAAATTCATTATATAATCTCCCGAAGGTTTTGACCACTGTACCACGACGAAATCCATTGTTTTTGTTTTGAGCTGTTTTTCTGACAGATCTAGATCACCATGACGTCTCCAAGTGCCCCCAAGGACAAGTTTTTCGAGAAGGTCATGATCCCTTACCTCGGAAGGTGCTACAACACCCTCAAACCATTGAGATTCGTGAGGGGGTGCTGCACATCCGTGATGTTGAGGGACTGATGACGGATTACGAGTTCCACAAACCCTTGAAAGGTTCAAACTCTGGGGTGCGTGCAGAGATCTCCCTACCCAGCCTGCCTACTCGCGACCCTCGTAAGCTTAGCGCGTCGAACTCGAAGAGATAAAGAGACACAACAATTTTTCCTGGTTCGGGCCACCTTGCGGTGTAATATCCTACTCCAGCGTTCTGGTGGATTGCCTTGAAGGGCTAAGGATGAACTAGTACAATGGATGAACTGGCCTTAGGAGGTGAGTTGTTCTTGAGCTCAAGAGAGTTGGTGGGATGTGGACTAGATCAGATGCGATCCCCTCCCCCTCTATGGTGGTGGCTAAGTCCTATTTATAGTGGCCTTGGTCCTCTTCCCAAATGTTGGCAGGAAGGGATCCCACAACCACCGTATTTGAAAGGGGACAAGTAGTACAGCTTATCCTGACAAAAGTGGTCTTCGCCCGTGAAAAGCCCCTAGTCGTGATGCTGCGGTGGGCTCGGTGATGACCTCCGTCCTGCCGTCCTGGTGGTCTTAGTCTTGTTGCACCAGAATGGAAACCTTTGGCTGATTCCTCGGGACTCCGCGCGTGTGGCTTGCCTCCCTTGCACCGAAGAGGAAACTGGCACTCTGCACCCGCCTGGCCTTGGTCGTCATGGCTCATGTCAGCTGAGTCTCGTGAGGTGCACCTTGCATAGAACTCTTTGCCCCTCTGGAGCCAGCCTGAAGAGGACGATCCCCTCGGGGGTCTTGGCGTCGTCCGCCTCGCAAGGGTTGGCCCCTCGCGAGGGTCTTGAACTGTTGATGTCGAAGATGGGCCATACCAGGCCATTGATGGAGCCACACGATGGGCCACAGGCAGGTAAGTCTGGATACCCCCATATACAGAATGCCGATGGTAGCCCCCGGGCCCAAGGCGCGCTCGGAATTGGCTTCCAGGCGAAGCCAAAGGGCAAGTGCGGAGCGCTGCGGGCCCTAACCGCATGCGGCCTTGATGACGTGTGGCGATTGACGGGATGTGGGCGTCTCCACTTCCCCATGCTGCTGCGGCAACTATTCGACTTGACAGAATGATGCGACATATAAAACATCATCATGGCGCGATTTCATGGAGGCTGGCGGTTGGCCTTCCTTGGCTATAAATGTGGGTGAGGGGCGGATGCCCCCGCTCATCTCTCCTTCATCTTCCTGCCGCCCGCTTCTTCTCCTTCTTCATCTTGCTTCCATGGTGTCGCCGAGGAGGTTTTCGACAGCCGAGAAGGGGAAAGCTTCCAAGCAGGGACCAGCCTCTCCGCCTCCCAAGAGAGGCCGCGGCCGTCCCCGTAAGCACCCCGCGGCCCCCACGGCATCCCCTAGGGGGCACGGGCGCACACACCCCCAGAGCCGGCGTTTCTCTTGGTGCCCACGATGGCACCACTTCTCGCGGCGGGGGCCACCGGCTTTGCAGCAGCCCCCATGACGAGGGGAGGCGTGCCGTGATCGTGCGCCCACCTCGGCCATGCTTCTCCTTGCTGGACATGCTCTCTGAGTTTGTGGTGTGGTCGGAGAGCCCGGCCGGCACCTCGCTCCGGCTTCCGCATTTGTTCTCCGGCGAGCTTCCATCCTCGGGGCTCGATGGTCTCTGGCTACAGGCTGATGGCTGCCGGTGTCAAAACCAGCGGATCTCGGGTAGGGGGACCCGAACTGTGCGTCTAAGGCTAATGGTAACAGGAGGCGGGGGACACAATGTTTACCCAGGTTCGGGCCCTCTCGATGGAAGTAATACCCTACTTCCTGCTTGATTGATCTTGATGATATGAGTATTACAAGAGTTGATCTACCACGAGATCATAGAGGCTAAACCCTAGAAGCTATCCTATGATTATGATTGTTCTTGTCCTACGGACTAAACCCTCCGGTTTATATAGACACCGGAGGGGGCTAGGGTTACACAGAGTCGGTTACAAAAAAGGAATCTTCATATCCGAATCGCCAAGCTTGCCTTCCACGCAAAGGAGAGTCCCATCCGGACATGGGACGAAGTCTTCTATCTTGTATATTCATAACCCTACAGTCCGGCACATGCATATAGTCTGGCTATCCGAGGACCCTTAATCTAGGACTTCCTCAGTAGCCCCTGAACCAGGCTTCAATGATGATGAGTCCAGCGCGCAGATTGTCTTCGGCCTTGCAAGGCGGGTTCCTTCTCCAAATACTTCAAAGTAGATCTTGAACACAAGAATTGTGTTCGGCTCTGCAAAACAAATTCCGCATACCACCGTAGAGAGCATAATATTCCACGAGTCTAACCTGCTGACAACTTTTTGTAGCGTGACATCATGCCACTGCCCGGTAATTCTTCAAACCATTTCTTAGCATGTCGCTCCATATTTCGAGGTGCGGTTTCACTAGCACGTCTTGTCGAAGTAGAGATCGTGTCCCCTTATCACGGGATTCTCATCAATACGAGCATGGGTAACCCAACCGCGCCGTCTGCACGGCACTTGGGGAATAAGCAAGTTTTAGGGCAAGTGGGGAGGCACATGATTTTGCTGTCTTTATAAAGGGATAAGGATTCCCCTATTTCACCCACGCCTTCTCCTTCCTCCGCTCATCCAATCTCGAGCTCCAGCGCCCAAGCTTTCGCCTTCTCCACCCAAAAAAGCATTCCGAATATGTCCGGATCCTGAGCAGGAGGCAAGTGGATAGCCTCCTCCGTCAAGAAGGAGGACATCAAGAAGCTCCGGGAGGCCGGGTACTTGGCCAAAGACATCGCTCATCGGCTTCCGGCCAAGGGACAGATCGTCCCCACCCTGGAGCCCCGGGAAAGGGTGGTGTTTCTCTCCCACTTCATCCGCGGGGTGGGATTCCCCCTCCACCCGTTCGTCCGTGGACTGATGTTCTACTACGGTCTAGACTTCCATGACTTGGCCCCCAACTCCATCCTCAACATCTTGACATTTATTGTCGTGTGCGAGGCCTTCCTCCGCATCCCACCTCACTTTGGCCTATGGCTGAAGACCTTCAATGTGAAGCCAAAGGTTGTGAGCGGCCAAGAAGCGGAGTGCGGAGGCGCCATGGTGGGCAAGATGCCCAATGTCACCTGGCCCGAAGGCTCCTTTGTGGAGACTGTAAAGGGGTGGCAATCGGGGTGGTTCTACATCACCGAGCCGTGCGGCACCAACTCGGTGGCAACCCCCAAATTCCGATCCGGAGTCCCCATGCGGCTCACCTCCTGGCAAGAGAAGGGCTTAGCCTGGGCTCGGCAGAAACACTGACTAGGCTCCAGACATATGTCCAGAACATGATAAGCAAGAAAATCAAGATTGTCAACATGGTCCAGGTTATGCTCCTCCGCCAGGTTCTTCCGTGCCAGAACCGGACTTGTGATTTGTGGGAGTTCAACCTGGCCAAGCACCAGATGTTGCTGGAGCTCTTTGGCACGACACACGAAGACGTCTAGAAGGTGCTCTTTAAGGCCAACGAGGTACAACCGCCCATGACCGAAGATCGTGGGCTCAGCGCAAAATGTCGGGTTAATCTGATGAGTTCTTTTATGTTTGCAAGGTATACCTTTTACTGGCATATCTGCGGGAGGAACCTAAGCCTCCATGCCAATTTTTTCAGGCCTGGGTAACGATAGCGGAGTAGATTAACTCTCCGGCTCTGCTACCCGAAGATCCAGAAATGCCTCTTCTGATGAAGATGCTGTTTCCGGCGCCCTATGATGTGCTGGAGAAGAAGGCCAAGAAGACGGCCAAGGGGACCAGAGATGGTCTCCGATGCAAGGGTGCTTCGGACGTGACGTCCGAAGACACCAAGACACACTCCTCCACCAAAGACGAGGAGGAGGAGGAGGAGGAGGAGGAAATCTGTCCCCCTCCCACTGGGGGAGAAAGAAGAGGAAGGCCTCCACACATGGGGAGGCTGAGGCATCCAAGAAGGGAAAAATCTCCCTTTCGGACTAATCCACCGTAGCCACCAACAGCGGCGGGGAGTGGGAGCCTTGGGTCAAGCCCCTGGCCATATCATAAGTATCCGGAGACGGTAATATTTCCGGCCTTTTCACTTTATCGTTTTTTAATGTGCTATATCATGCACCTGCAGTCCGGCCCAGTCCAACATTAAGCTATCCTCCTCTTTGGTGGGATCGCTGGACCCGCCGGAGATGAACAACGGGTCCCTTCTGACGGCCTCCTCCCCCAAGGTCGTGGACAACACCGAGGTGTTTTCTCGAAGGATGCCAGGCCAAGGGGAGACCATTCCGGAGATACCGGAGGATAAAATCCCAGTTGCCGAACACATGGGGGGAAAGACCCCTATGGACACCGATGATGGGGGCCACATCCAGTTCGGCCCCCAGCCGAATACAGCTCCGGAGACCCAAGTGGCTCCAGATTCAAGCAGGCAACCTATCCCGAATGAGGGGGGGTGAGCCGGCTCCACTGGTGACCTCTTTCCATCCAGAGGCACCGGATAGATTGCTGGAAGTGCTTCGAGGCGCTTCCATTGTTGAAGAACACCGTATTGACTGACCGAAGCCTGTACTAGCCTTCTAATAGGCTTTGAGGTAAGTAATATAATTGTGAAAGAATATCATAGTGTAGACGATAGCCCCTGATGCTTTGTTTGGTGTTCGGAAAGAAAAGCTGAACAGAGGATCAAATAATATTTGTCGGAGTCTAACATAAGATGTCTATGTGAATAAGCATGCGTCGCTGTTGGCTGATGCCACTCATACTGCGAAGGTCTCCGGACTGAAGCAGAACCTGGAGCGGCCGAGGGAGAGCTCGGCCTTGTGAACAAGCAGCTTGAAGAAAGTAAAGGTATGTAGTAACCTGCATGTATATTTATGAAGGATGAATGGTTTGTGCTGATTAAAGTGTCATGAACTTTGTTAGGGGCCACGACCGAGGTGCCGGCCCTCAAGAAGGCGTTAGCCGAGGCCGAGGACAAAGCGACCAACGAATGCACTGCGCGCGAGAAGCAGCATGCTCAGGTCAGCGAGGTCCAGCAAGAGCTCCAGGACGCCGTCAAGAAGTATGAGTCCCTGGAGCATGATTCTAACACTCAATGGTCCGAACTTGGCAAGGCCATCCAAAGCATGAAGGACACCCGAGCCGAAGCCCAGAGGGCCCTCCAAAGCATGAAGGACACCCGAGCCGAAGCCCAGAGGGCCCTCCAGGAGGTTCAGGCAGCCAAGATGATTGCGGCGGGTAAGGCTTTTATTATGCAAAGCAAGCATGTGAAGAAGCCATTCTTTTTACTTACCCGAATTTGGAGTTCTCCAGGAGTGTTTGCGTATCTGTCGCGCAGCATATCAGATGCCGCAGAGTTCTACCGAGCCGAAGAAGGGAGCTCTACGGAGAAGCTGTTCTGGTCCCAATACCTCGGGCCAGAACATCTGATGCCCTTTAGCGACCAGCTAAAATAGCTGGTCGAGCTGCACAAGGCGGCCGAACTGGCCATGAAGGACCTCATAGTCTGGCTATGGCCTGCCGAGCCCATGCCCAGTAGCTACCTCGGACTCGTGAAGCGGCTTGTTAGTGCCTGCCCGTGGCTTGAAATCATAAAGTGGTCGGTTTGCATTGAAGGTGCGCGGATGGCCTTTGCCCGCGCTAAGATGCATTGGGCAAAGATGGACGCCACGAAGCTGATGCTCGAGGGGCCGCCTGAGGGCAAGGAGCACCGCCGACCCAAACTATACTATGACAGTGTCCTGGAGGGATTGATACGTCTCCAACGTATCTATAATTTTTGATTGCTCCATGCTACTTTATCTACTGTTTTAGGCAATATTGGGCTTTATTATCCACTTTTATATTATTTTTGGGACTAAACTATTAACCGGAGGCCCAGTCCAGATTTGGTGTTTTATGCCTATTTCAGTGTTTCGAGGAAAAGGAATATCAGACGGAGTCAAAACGGAACGAAATCAACTAGAGAAGTTATTTTTGGAAGGAAACCCACCTGATGGACTTGGACCCCACGTCAGAAGATAAGGGAGGTGCTCACAAGGGTGGGGGTGCCCCCCTGGGTGCGCCCCCCTGCCTCGTGGGGCCCCCGTAGCTCCACTGACGTTCTCCTTTCACCCATATATACCTACGTATCGAAAAACTTCCAGAACAGAAGATAGATTGGGAGTTCCGCTGTCGCAAGCCTCTGTAGCCACCAAAAACCAATTGGGACCCTTTTCCGGCACCCTGCCAGAGGGGAATCCCATCACCGGAGGCCATCTTCATCATCCCGGCGCTATCCATGACGAGGAGGGAGTAGTTCACCCTCGGGCTGAGGGTATGTACCAGTAGCTATGTGTTTGATCTCTCCCTCTCTTGTGTTCTCTCTCGTGTTCCTCTATGGCACGATCTTGATGTATCTCGAGCTTTGCTATTGTAGTTGGATCTTATGATGTTTCTCCCCCTCTACTCTATTGTGATGAATTGAGTTTCCCCTTTGAAGTTATCTTATCGGATTGAGTCTTTGTGAGAACACTTGATGTATGTCTTGCTGTGATTATCTATGGTGACAATGGGATATCATGTGCCACTTGATGTATGTTTTGGTGACCAACTTGTGGGTTCCACCCATGAACCTATGCATAGGGGTTGGCACACGTTCTTGACTCTCCGGTAGAGACTTTGGGGCACTCTTTGAAGTACTTCTATGTTGGTTGGATGAATCTGAGATTGTGTGATGCATATCGTATAATCATGCCCACGGATACTTGAGGTGACAATGGAGTATCTAGGTGACATTAGGGTTTTGGTTGATTTGTGTCTTAAGGTGTTATTCTAGTACGAACTCTTTTATAGATCGATCCGAAAGAATAACTTTGAGGTGGTTTCTTACCCTACCATAATCTCTACGTTTGTTCTCCGCTATTAGTGGCTTTGGAGTGACTCTTTGTTGCATGTTGAGGGCTTGTTATATGATCTATCTATGTTATTATTGTTGAGAGAACTTGCACTAGTGAAAGTATGAACCTAGGCCTTGTTTCCTATCATCGCAATACCATTTGCGCTCACTTTTACCACTTGTTACCTTGCTGTTTTTACAATTTCAGATTACAAAAACCTATATCTACTATCTATTTTAGCACTTGTATCTTCATCTCTTCGCCGAACTAGTGCACCTATACAATTTACCATTGCATTGGGTGTGTTGGGGACACAAGAGACTCTTTGTTATTTGGTTGCAGGGTTGCTTGATAGAGACCATCTTCATCCTACACCTCCTACAGATTGATAAACCTTAGGTCATCCAGTTGAGGGAAATTTGCTACTGTCCTACAAACCTGTGCACTTGCAGGCCCAACAACATCTACAAGAAGAAGGTTGTGTAGTAGACATCAAGCTCTTTTCTGGCGCCGTTGCCGGGGAGGTTAGCGCTTGAAGGTATATCTTTAGATCTTGCAATCGAATCTTTTTGTTTCTTGTTTTAGCACTAGTTTAGTTTATAAAAGAAAATTACAAAAAAATGGAATTGAGTTTGTCTCATACGCTTCACCTTTTTAATATCTTTCATGAGTATGATGGAAAGGATAATTGTGCTCAAGTGCTAGAAGAAGAAATCTATAGAATGTTTGGTACTAAATCTTTGAATGATGAGCATGATTGCAATGTTGTTAATATGAATTCCTTGAATATCCATGATGCTAATGATATGTAAAGCCACAAGCTTGGGGAAGCTATGTTTGATGGAGATGATATTTTTGTCCCCCAAGCTTTGATGAGCAAATTTACTATGATGAAAGCATGCCTCCTATATATGATGATTATTGTGATGACACGTATGCTTTAAAGAATAATGGTAACCGTGAAACGTGTCATCTTGATCTTAATTTTCAATCACATGATAGTTATTTTGTTGAGTTTGCTCCCACTACTATTCATGAGAAGAAATTTGCTTATGTGGAGAGTAGTAAATTTTCTATGCTCGTAGATCATGAAAAGAATACTTTAGGTTCTGGTTATATTGTTGAATTCATTCATGATGGTACTGAAAATTATTATGAGAGGAACATATGCTTGTAGGAATTGCAATAATATCAAGTTTCCTCTCTATGTGCTTAAAATCTTGAAGCTATGCTTGTTTTACTTCCCTATGCTAGTTGATTACTGTTCTCATAAGTTGTTTGCTCACAAAATCCCTATGCATAGGAAGAGGGTTAGGCTTAAATGTGCTAGTCACATGCTTCATGATGCTCTCTTTATGTTTCAATTCTTATCTTTTATGTGAGCATCATTGTCATCATCATGCCTAGCTAGAAATGCATTAAAAGAAAAGTGCTTGTTGGGAGACAACCCAATATTTATCCTTACTGTTTTTGTGTGTCCACATGATTACGCTACTGTAGTAATCATGTTTTATAGCTTTTGTTTCAATAAAGTGCCAAGTAGAACCTTTGGGAAGACTTGGGTGAAGTTTATATGATCTTGCTGTGAAAAACAGAAACTTCAGCGCTCACGAGATTAGCTGCCATTTTTTACAGGAGAGTGAATTTAGGTTGATTCTTTTTGCATATGATTAATAGACAAATTTCTCAGGTCCAGCAGTTTATTTCATAATTTTTGGGTTTCCATAAGTATACGTTTGATACAGATTACTACAGACTGTTCTGTTTTTGACAGATTCTGTTTTCTATGTGTTGTTTGCTTATTTTGATGAATCTATGAGTAGTATCGGAAGGTATGAATCATAGAGAAGCTAGAGTAAAGTAGATATTACACCAATATGAATTTAGAATGAGTTCATTACAGTACCTAAGTGGTGGTTTTATTTTCTTATACTAACGGAGCTTACGAGTTTTGTGTTAAGTTTTGTGTGGTTGAAGTTTTCAAGTTTTGGGTAAAGATTCGATGGACTATGGAATAAGGAGTGGAAAGAGCCTAAGCTTGGGGATGCCCAAGGCACCCCAAGGTAATATTCAAGGACAACCGAGCAACTAAGCTTGGGATGCCCCGGAAGGCATCCCCTCTTTCGTCTTCGTTCATCGGTAACTTTACTTGGAGCTATATTTTTATTCACCACATGATATGTGTTTTGCTTGGAGCGTCATTTTCTCTTGTTAGTGTTTGCTTTATGTTAGTTAGAATGGTGTTTTGCCTCTTTAGTTTCAATAAAAAAGTCAAGGATAGCCTTTGCCATGCTTATTTTGCTAGTTTGCATGTTGCTGTTTGAAAATAGAAAGTTTACCTCTGTTGCAAAAATTCCCTAGAAAAGTAAGAGCATGGTCTAACGTTGAATCTTTTTGCATATTAAGCTATGATAAATTTATTACAGTGGGAATTTTAGTTAACATTTTTTGGAGTCAGGGAAGTATTGAGACTATTGCATTCTTTACAGACTGTACTGTTTTGGCAGATTGCTGTTATGCTTGCATTGTTTGCATATGTTTGCTTGTTTAATGATTCTATTTGAGGATAGGAGTATTAAATATATAGAGGCATTTAGTGTGCAATGTTGAATAATAATCTTAGTGATTTGTTACAGTAGAAAATGATAAGGTTTTGCATTGGTTTATACTAACCTATCTCACGAGTTCTTGTTGAGTTTGTTGTGAATGAAGCTTTTGATAAAAAGAGAAACCATGGTATGAGAGGAATTAAGGAGACACAAAAGTTCAAGCTTGGGGATGCCCAAGGCACCCCAAGATAATATTCCAAGAATTCTCAAGCATCTAAGCTTGGGGATGCCCCGGTAGGCATCCCACCTTTCTTCTTCAACAACTATCGGTTAGTATCGGTTGAGCCTAAGTTTTTGCTTCTTCACATGAGTTGTGCTATCCTTGCAATGTAGTTTTCTTTAGATTTGCTTGCTGTTTGAATAAAGTATCAAGATCTGGATTCTTTAATGAGAGAGAGCCTTCATTTAGTTGCATAATTATTTAGCTACTCATTTATCTTCACTTATATCTTTCAGAGTAGTTTGTCGTTTGCTCTAGTACTTCACTTAGATCTTTTAGAGCATGGTGGTAGTTTTATTTTGAAGAAATAGATGAACTCTCATGCTTCACTTATATTATTTTGAGAGTCGTTAATAGCATGGTAATTTGCTTAATGTTAATATACTTGGTATTCAAGATATGTGAAACTTTCTTTTGAGTGCGTTGAATACTAAGATAAGTTTGATGCTTAATAATTGTTTTGAGATATGGAGGTAATAATATCAAAGTCGTGCTAGTTGAGTGATTATGAATTTGAGAAATGCTTGCGTTGAAGTTTGCAAGTCCCGTAGCATGCACGTATGGTTAAAGTTGTGTAACAAATTTGAAACATGAAGTGTACCTGGCTTGTGCATCCTTATGAGTGGCGGTCAGGGACGAGCGATGGTCTTTTCCTACTAATCTATCCCCCTAGGAGCATGCGCGTAGCACCTGATTTTTGATGACTTCTAAATTTTTGCAATAAGTATATGAGTTCTTTTGACTAATGTTGAGTCCATGGATTATATGCACCCTCACCTTTCCGCCTTTGCTAGCCTCTTCGGTACTGTGCATTGCCCTTTCTCACCTCGAGAGTTGGTGCAAACTTCGCCGGTGCATCCAAACCCCGTGATATGATACTATCTATCACACATATACCTCCTTATATCTTCCTCAAAACAGCCACCATACCTACCTATTATGGCATTTCCATAGCCATTCCGAGATATATTGCCATGCAACTTCCACCATCATCATGATGACATACATTACTTTTGTCATATTGCCATTGCATGATCATGTAGTTGAGATCGTATTTGTGGAAAAGCCACCTTGCATTATTTTTCATACATGTCACTCTTGATTCACTGCACCATCCCGGTACACCGCCGGAGGCATTCATATAGAGTCATATCTTGTTCTAAGTTTTGAGTTGTAATCCTTATGTTGTAATCAATAGAAGTGTGATGATCATCATTATTAGAGCATTGCCCAAAGAAAAAAAAGAAAAAAAAGAAAGGCCAAAAGAAAAAAAGAAAGGCCCAAAAAAAAGAAAAAGAAAAAAAGAAAAGAAAAAGGGCAATGCTACTATCTCTTTTTCCACACTTGTGCTTCAAAGTGGCACCTTGTTCTTCATGTAGTGAGTCTCATATATTGTGCTTCAAAGTAGCACCTTGTTCTTGATGTAGTGAGTCTCATAAGTTGTCTTTTTATACTAGTGGGAATGTTTCATTATAGAACTTGGCTTGTATATTCCTACGATGGGCTTCCTCAAATGCCCTAGGTCTTCGTGAGCAAGCAAGTTGGATGCACACCCACTAGTTTTCTTTTGTTGAGCATTCATAGCTCTAGTGCATCCGTTGCATCGCAATCCCTACTCCTCATGTTGACATCAATTGATGGGCATCTCCATAGCCCGTTGATTATCCTCGTCAATGTGAGACTTTCTCCTTTTTTGTCTTCTCCACACAATCCCCGTCATCATATTCTATTCCACCCATAGTGCTATATCCATGGCTCGCGCTCATGTATTGCGTGAAGGTTGAAAGAGTTTGAGATTATTTGAGTATGAAACAATTGCTTGGCTTGTCATCGGGGGTATAAAAGTTGGGAACATCTTTGCGTGACGAAAATGAAGCATAGCCTAACTATATGATTTTGTAGGGATGAACTTTATTTTGCCATGTTATTTTGAGAAGACATGATTGCTTTGATTAGTATGCCTAAAGTATTATTATTTTGTGTCAATATGAACTTTTGTCTTGAATCTTTCGGATCTGAATATTCATGTCACAATTAAGAAGATTTACATTGAAATTATGCCAAAGTATCACTCCGCATCAAAAATTCTTTTTTATCATTTACCTACTCAAGGACGAGTAGGAATTAAGCTTGGGGATGCTTGATACGTCTCCAACGTATCTATAATTTTTGATTGCTCCATGCTACTTTATCTACTGTTTTAGGCAATATTGGGCTTTATTATCCACTTTTATATTATTTTTCGGACTAACCTATTAACCGGAGGCCCAGCCCAAATTTGCCGTTTTATGCCTATTTCAGTGTTTCGAGGAAAAGGAATATCAGACAGAGTCAAAACGGAACAAAATCAACTAGAGAAGTTATTTTTGGAAGGAAACCCACCTGATGGACTTGGACCCCACGTAAGAAGATACGGGAGGTGCTCACGAGGGTGGGGGGCGCCCCCCCTAGCGTGCCCCCTGCCTCGTGGGGCCCCCGTAGCTCCACCAACATTCTCCTTTCACCCATATATACGTACGGATCAAAAAACTTCCAGAACAGAAGATAGATCGGGAGTTCCGCCGCCGCAAGCCTCTGTAGCCACCAAAAACCAATCGGGACCCTGTTCTGGCACCCTGCTGGAGGGGAATCCCATCACCGGAGGCCATCTTCATCATCCCGGTGCTATCCATGACGAGTAGGGAGTAGTTCACCCTCGGGGCTGAGGGTATGTACCAGTAGCTATGTGTTTGATCTCTCTCTCTCTCTCTCTCGTGTTCTGTCTCGTGTTCCTCTATGGCACTATCTTGATGTATCCTGAGCTTCGCTATTGTAGTTGAATCTTATGATGTTTCTCCCCCTCTACTCTCTTGTGATGAATTGAGTTTCCCCTTTGAAGTTATCTTATCGGATTGAGTCTTTATGAGAACACTTGATGTATGTCTTGCCGTGATTATCTATGGTGAAAATGGGATATCATGTGCCACTTGATGTATGTTTTGGTGACCAACTTGTGGGTTCCACCCATGAACCTATGCATAGGGGTTGGCACACGTTCTTGACTCTCCGGTAGAGACTTTGGGGCACTCTTTGAAGTACTTTTATGTTGGTTGGATGAATCTGAGATTGTGTGATGCATATCGTATAATCATGCCCACGGATACTTGAGGTGACAATGGAGTATCTAGGTGACATTAGGGTTTTGGTTGATTTGTGTCTTAAGGTGTTATTCTAGTACGAACTCTTTTATAGATCAATCCGAAAGAATAACTTTGAGGTGGTTTCGTACCCTACCATAATCTCTATGTTTGTTCTCCGCTATTAGTGGCTTTGGAGTGACTCTTTGCTGCATGTTGAGGGCTTGTTATATGATCTATCTATGTTATTATTGTTGAGAGAACTTGCACTAGTGAAAGTATGAACCCTAGGCCTTGTTTCCTATCATTGCAATATTGTTTACGCTCACTTTTACCACTTGTTACCTTGCTGTTTTTACAATTTCAGAATACAAAAACCTATATCTACTATCTATTTTGCACTTGTATCTTCATCTCTTCGCCGAACTAGTGCACCTATACAATTTACCATTGTATTGGGTGTGTTGGGGACACAAGAGACTCTTTGTTATTTGGTTGCAGGGTTGCTTGAGAGAGACCATCTTCATCCTACGCCTCCTACGGATTGATAAACCTTAGGTCATCCACTTGAGGGAAATTTGCTACTGTCCTACAAACCTGTGCACTTGCAGGCCCAACAACGTCTACAAGAAGAAGGTTGTGTAGTAGACATCACGGATCCCGCTGTAACATCCCAAATTTTTAATTTGCCATGTTATACATTAGAGCATCATTGCATATCATATTTTTATGCATTTTGGCTTGATCCTAGAAATTCCACGCAACTCAAGGACCCACAGAGGGAGTTGGGGATTTCGATATTTTCATATTTGAGTTTTCTCAAATTTTGAAAAGAGGATTGTCGGTGTCAAAACCGGCGGATCTCGGGTAGGGGGTCCCGAACTGTGCGTCTAGGCGGATGATAACAGGATACGAGGGACACGATGTTTTACCCAGGTTCGGGCCCTCTTGATGGAGGTAAAACCCTACGTCCTGCTTGATTGATATTGATATTGTGGATGTTTACAAGAGTGGATCTACCACGAGATCAAGGAGGCTAAACCCTAGAAGCTAGCCTATGGTATGATTGTAAGGGTTGCTTTTGTTGTGTCCTACGGACTAAAGCCATCCGGTTTATATAGACACCGGAGAGGGCTAGGGTTACATATAGTCGGTTACAATGATAGGAGATCTACATATCCGTATCGCCAAGCTTGCCTTCCACGCCAAGGAAAGTCCCATCCGGACACGGGACGAAGTCTTCAATCTTGTATCTTCATAGTCTTGGAGTCCGGCCGATGATAGTCTGGCCGATGATGATGATCCGGCTATCCGGACACCCCCTAGTCTAGGACTCCCTCAGTAGCCCCTGAACTAGGCTTTAATGACGATGAGTCCGGCGCGCATATTGTTCGGCATTGCAAGGCGGGTTCCTCCTCCGAATAATTCGTAGAAGATTGGGAACACCAGGATAGTGTCCGGCTCTGCAAAATAAATTCCACATTCCACCGTAGAGAGAATAATATATACACAAGTTCAATCTGCTGACGTTTTTTGCGGCATGTCGCCACACATCTACCAAGCCATTACTTGAATCGTTTTTTACTTTACCATCTCAGCGCATTTAGCGAAGCGGTTTCCTCGGCACGTCTTGTCGAAGCAGAGATCGTGTTCCCCCTTATTCCGGGATTCTCATCAATACGGACGTGGGTAACCCAACCGCGCCATTGATGGTGACGCTTGGGAGATAAGCGAGTTTTACCAGGCAGGTGGGGGACGCATAGACTTCGTCCGCCTATATATGGGATAAGGATTCACCTTTTCACCTACGCCTTCTTCCTCCTTTGCTTATCCATCTCCGCGCACTCGAGCTCCAGCGCCCAAGTTCGCGCATCTCGTCTCAACCTTCTCCGACCATGTCCGGAGCGGGAGGTAAATGGTTGGCCTCCACCGTTAAGGAGGAGCACATCGCCAAACTGTGCGGCGCCGGATACCTCTCCGGCGACATCACGCACTGGCTGCCCGACGAGGGGCAGCTCATCCCCACCCCCAGGCCCCATGAGAGGGTCGTTTTCCTTCCCCACTTCCTCCGTGGACTGGGCTTTCCACTTCATCCCTTTGTCCGGGGGCTCATGTTCTATTATGGCCTGGATTTCCATGATCTGGCGCCGAACTTCATCCTCAACATCTTGGCGTTTATCGTTGTGTGCGAGGCCTTCCTCTGCATCCAGCCCCACTTCGGCTTGTGGCTCAAGACCTTCAATGTCAAGCCGAAGGTAGTGAAGGGCACTCAAGCGGAGTGCGGAGGCACCATGTTGGGCAAGATACCCAACGTCCTTTGGTTCGAAGGGGCCTTCGTGGAGTCCGTCAAGGGGTGGCAATCGGGGTGGTTCTATATCACCGAGCCGCACGACCCTACATGGGTGGCGGCCCCCGAGTTCAGATCTGGTATCCCTACGCAGCTCACCTCCTGGAAAGAGAAGGGCTTACTGTGGGGTAGTTCGGAGGAGCTGACGGGACTCCAAGCCTGTATCCAGAAGCTGGTGAAGAAGCTCAGGCTGGTTAACGTGGTCCAAGTCATGCTCGTCTGCCGGATTCTCCCATGCCAAGAGCAGGCATTCAATCTATGGGAGTTCGATCCGGAACAGCACCAGGCGTTGAGCGGGCTCTTCGACACGACATACGAAGGCGCCTGGAGGGTGCTGTTTAAGGGCGCCGAAGCCCCCGCATCCGCGACTGAAGATCGCGGATTTTGCTTGCAGCGCCAAGCTGACGAGGTAAGTGATTCTACCCCTTTACGGGACACTTGCTCTTCATAGTTTAACTCTATGCGGGTTTTAATTTCCCCTTTTCCTTTGACAGGACTGGATGAAGAAGGCGGAGCAGCTCGTCTGCCCGGCTCCCATGCCAGAAAACCCAGTAGACGCCCGTCTAGCGAGGCTGCTGGTTCCGGCACCGCACGTGGTGCCGGAGAAGAAGGCCAAGAAGGAGGCCACGGGTACTCGAAAGAGTTCCCGTTTTCAGGTGTCCGACGACTCCGAGGCGGACTCCTCCCCCGAAAACGAGGAGGAGAAAGAGGACTCTCTCCCAGAGGAGGGAGAGAGGAAGAGGAAGGCTTCCCCAATAGGGGAGGCCGAAGGGTCCAAGAGGGGAAGGACTATTCCCCCGGACAGCTCCGCCAACATCAACGTTGGCGAGGAAGAATGGCCTTCAAGGGCCAGGCCTCCGGCGAGATCGTAAGTATCCGGATTCCTGAATGATTTATAATTTTTCTTTTGTGTCACATAGTGTCATTCTAATGCCGCATGCTGCCTGTAGTCCGGCCAATGATGATCTCCCCACTTCATCGAGCGGGTCGTTGGCTCCGTCGGATGTAGACTTCATCCCGACCGCCTCCACCCCTCGCGACACCGAGGACGCCGACGTGGGATCCCAAGAAGGGACCCATCAGGGGGAGGCTCCGGAGGCGCCACAAGGCGGCCTCCCGGACTATGCGCCGGACTCCACGTCGGAACCCGCAGTGGTTCCGGAGTCCGGCCGGCGGCCCCTTCGCAAGAAGGGCAAGACCGTGACGCCGACGGCTTCTGTCCAACCGAAGGCGCCGGACAATTTGTTGGAGGCGCTCCAGAGCGCTTCCATCGAGGAAGAACACAACACTATTATGAGTGCGATGATTCAGAAGGTACAGCTCGCCAAGAGCGGGCTGACCGAAGCCTGCAGTAGCCTTCTATCAGGCTTTGAGGTAAGAAGTTAAAAATATGTAATGTAATACCGCATAGACAGTAGCCCCTGATGCTCGGTTCGGTGTTCGGAAAGAAAAGCCGGACTAAGGATCTAAAAAAAATATATACGCAGGGTTGCTAATAAATTATGTCAATATGGGTTGCAGGCTGCGCTGCTGACCTCTGCCGCACTGACTGCGGAGGTCGGTGCTTTGAAGCAGGAACTCGAGCGGTCTGAGCAAGAGCTCGGCCGTGCCAAGAAGCAGCTCCAGGACAAAGAAGGTGAGTAACACCACTTTGAACTTGTACCTTACAGAAAAGGATTTAGGTTGCGACGAGAAATAACAAGGATAATATGGGTACTGCAGGGGCCACGAGCGAGGTGGCCACCCTGAAGGAGGCCGTGTCCGCGGCCGAACACAGTGCGGCCGCGGAACGGACAGAGCGAGAAAAGAAGGAGGCGCAGGTGGCGGCGGTTCGGCAAGAGCTCCAGGCTCTCATGGAAAAGCATGAGAGTTTGGAGCGTGACTCAAAGACCCGAGAGTCCGAGCTTGCCTCGGCTCTCAAAAGTGCCAAAGCCGCCAAGGCCGAGGCCCATAAGTCCCTTCAGAAGATTGAGTCGGTGAAGAAGATAGCGGCGGGTAAGGCATTTTTCATGCAAAGCAAGCATGTGAATGTAAATTACGTGTTACTTACCCGAATTCGGAGCTCTCCAGGGGCGTTTGCAGATCTGCCTCGCAGCGTGTTTGATGCCGCCGCATTCTACCGAGCCGAGGAGGGGATCTCGACGGAGAAGGTCTTCTGGTCTCAGTACGCTGAGGCCGGCCATCCGGCGCCCCCTAGCGACCAGCTGAAGCAGCTGGTCGAGCTCCACAAGGTAGCCGAGCAGGCCATGAAGGGCCTCATAATCCGGCTGTGGCCTGGAGAGGCCATTCCTGGGAGCTACTTCGGCCTCGTGCGGCGGTTGGTGGATGCGTGCCCCTGGGTGGAGGTTATCAAGCACTCCGCCTGTATTGAAGGTGCTCGTCGGGCCCTTGCCCGCGCAAAGGTGCATTGGGGCAAGCTGGATGCGGAGAAGCTAATCACTGACGCGCCACCAGCGAGCAAGGAATATCGTACGCCTGAGATGTATTATAAGACTGTCCTGAAGGGTGCCCGCAAGATTGCGGATGAGTGCCCCAGGGATGTAATTATTGAGTAAACTCGCAATGTGTTATCCTGTGCGCTGAAAACTTTATTCATATGCGCTAAGCAACACTTGTTGATTTAAAATATTACCTTTTGTGCGGCCGTTTATTAAATCTGAGAGATGGCAAGTCGTCGGCTTCAGCCCCCACGCCGCGAGTGCTGGGGTGTTCGGGATAAACTTGAGCACTCTTGTTCCCATTTTTGGGTCCATCTAGGGAGGCGCTCAACACAACGAACAAGGCAACCAGACTTATATGCTTGAACACTCTTACTTAGCCATAGAATTCTATAATTTTAAATTTCGGCGAAGCCCCTAGTATTCGGAAGACCGAGTTTGGGGCGCTATCCACGCCTTGGCCGGACATTATCCGGTTCTTCGCTCGAAGCGGCATGAGTCTTTAGGGACTCGAAGGGACCTCTCGAACAGCGACCAGTCTCTCGCCTTATCATGACAGTCAGTTTTAGCTTTCTCCACTGAGGCGTTAACCCGGCTCAACCGGGGCGCAATTGCAGTGGTTCTCCCAGTGCTACCTTAGCCAATAGAACGGAACGTAAGGTGCCAAACATGGGAGTCGGGCAAACCCAACTATTGACCCAAGACATGATTCGGAGCCGATTCATATAATGCTATAAGTTCGGGGTGCCGCACTTGTGAAAGTGTTCGGACTTATCACACCATAATGCGGGGAACATAAGCCCCTGGTGTATTCGGCCGTACCAAGATATACGGATGCAACATGTCATAAATGAACATATATATATATATATATATATATATAAAGTAATGCAATTATGGGCAAAAAGTGCTGCATTATTTATTCAAGCAGATCTGCTATGAGTGCGGAATGATACAAATAGTGCAGAAAGCAAGGGATTGGACGAATTAAAGGCGTCTCCCTCCAGGGGTAGGCCGCGGAATGGTGTATTTAACAAATTTAATGCTCATAATGGAGACCACCTGAGTGTTCGTCGCAGCCTTTGTCCCTCCCTGGCTGTTGCATCATGAGTTCGGCAGGTTCGCCGCCGGACAGAGTCCTGTATATATAAAAAAAGAGAAAAATAAAAGATAAAAAGAGCGACACACTTGGGAGCCCCTGGTGTGGTCGAACCGCACTCTGGGTCTGTTGTGGTCGTGCCTCTCCCCCTATGCCCATGGTATCTCCAGGGCGTAATTATGTACGCGGAGAGTTTGTCTTGCAATTGTGCGAGGGCTGGGGTTGGGGCCGCATTGCTACGCGTGCTTGGAACGTGCCAGGTGGTCTTGGTTGATGTTGCTCCGGGCGCGTTTGGCCGTGTCCGGTCGTTTAACGGCCGGACTCGAGAATTTCCTTAAAAGGCTGCTCTATACTTCTACCGCGAGAGCCGCTGTATGTTCCTCCGTTCGGAGGGAGAGTTCCGTGTTTCCATTGACCGTGATGACTCCGCGTGGGCCTGGCATCTTGAGCTTAAGGTATGGATAATGCGGCACCATGTTGAATTTTGCGAACGCGGTTCGTCCGAGCAGAGCGTGATAACCACTGCGGAACGGGACTATGTCGAAGATTAACTCCTCGCTTCGGAAATTATCCGGGGATCTGAAGACTACTTCCAGTGTGACTGAGCCTGTACAATTGGCCTCAACACCTGGTATGACGCCTTTGAAGGTCGTCTTTGTAGGTTTAATCCTTGAAGGGTCTATGCCCATCTTGCGCACTGTATCCTGATAAAGCAGGTTCAGGCTACTGCCGCCGTACATCAGGACTCTCGTGAGGTGAAATCCATCAACGATTGGGTCTAAAACCAATGCGGCAAATCCGCCATGGCGGATACTGGTCGGATGGTCTCTTCGATCGAAAGTGATCGGGCAAGAGGACCATGGGTTGAATTTTGGGGCGACTGGCTCCATCGCGTATACGTCCCTTAGTGCACGCTTCCACTCCCTCTTGGGTATATGCATTGCGTATATCATGTTTACCGTCCGAACTTGAGGGGGGAATCCCTTTTGTCCTCTGTTGTTCGGCGGCCGGGTCTCTTCCTCGTCATCGCTGTGCAGCCCCTTGTCATTGTTAGCAATTAATTTGCCTGCCTGCTTGAATACCCAACAATCCCTGTTGGTGTGGTTAGCTGGCTTTTCGGGGGTTCCATGTATTTGACAAGAGCGGTCGAGTATTGGGTCCAAATTGGACGGGCCCGGAGTGGTTCTTTTAAATGGCTTCTTCCGTTGACCGGGTTTGGAGCCTCGGAATCCGGCGTTGACCGCCGTATCCTCATTGCTGTCGCCGTTAAAGCGGCGTTTGTTTTTGTTTCGACGCGACCTGCCGTTGCGGTCCTTTGTATCCGGACTGCCAGCATTTTTGCTGAGGTTGTTGCTGCGAGCTAGCCAGCTATCCTCTCCCGCACAGAAGCGGGTCATGAGTGATGTGAGGGCTGCCATGGATTTCGGCTTTTCCTGTCCTAGGTGCTGGGCCAGCCACTCGTCGCGGATGTTATGTTTGAAGGCAGAGAGGGCCTCTGCATCCGGACAGTCGACGATTTGATTTTTCTTTGTTAAGAACCGTGTCCAGAATTTCCTGGCCGATTCGTCTGGCTGCTGGATTATGTGGCTTAGGTTATCTGCGTCTGGTGGTCGCACATACATGCCCTGGAAGTTGTCGAGGAATGCGGCTTCCAGGTCTTCCCAGCATCCAATTGACTCTGCGGGCAGGCTATTAAGCCAATGCCGAGCTGGTCCTTTAAGCTTGAGCGGGAGATATTTAATGGCATGAAGATCGTCGCCGCGGGCCATATGTATATGAAGGAGATAATCCTCAATCCAAACCGCGGGGTCTGTTGTGCCATCGTAGGATTCGATGTTAACGGGTTTAAACCCTTCAGGGATTTGATGATCCATTACTTCGTCAGTGAAGCATAGTGGGTGTGCGGCGCCTCTATATTGAGCAATATCACGACGTAGCTCAAGAGAGCGTTGTCTGCTGTGTTCGGCCCGGCCGGAGTAGTTGTATCCGGCGCGACGGTATTCGTCGTGGGTCTTGGGGCGCCCACGTGATCCATAAATAGATCTGGATTGTCTTGCCTTGTCCTCCAATATATCCCGCAAGTGCGGCGCGTTCCCCCGTGGCTTCGTGCTTTTTGAGCGGTGCCGGGGTACGGTTTTGGTGGAGGGCTTACATGCCTCTCTGTCGCGGCCACGAGGTGGTCGGTCTTCCGTATTGTGCGCTGGTGATGCAGGTTTGTATGCTTCCTCCTCTAGTCAGGGGAGCAACTTGCGTTTTGGGTAGCTTTTGGAGGGGTGTTCGAGTTCATACTCTTCGGCCGCGAGGACCTCGGTCCATCTGTCGGCCAGCAGGTCTTGATCAGCTTGAAGTTGTTGCTGCTTTTTCTTTAGACTATTTGCCGTGGCCATTAGCCTGCGTCTAATACGCTCTTGTTCGACGGGATCCTCAGGCACGACGAATTCGTCGTCGTCGAGGCTTGCCTCGTCTCCGGAGGGAGGTATGTAATTATCATCCTCGACCTCTTCGTCTGCCGCCCTCTCGTGAGGGCTTGCTTCTGCCTCCTCCTGCGCTGAATCTTGCTGCAGGGGGTTATCTTCGGCACTTTCTGGGGTGTTATTATCTCCTGTGCCGGAATCTCCATTCTTGCTGTGGCGGGATTTAGAGCGGCGCCGCTGACATCGGCGCTTGGGCTGTTTCTTTAAGGAATTGGCCTCTGCTGCTTCTTCGCCGCCCCCATCTTTTGGGGTGTCCACCATGTATATGTCGTATGATGAGGTGGTCTTCCAGTGTCCTGTAGGCGCTGGTTCTTGATAGTCTCCGGCATCATCGTCCATACCATCGATGTCTTCGGAGTCGTAGTCGAGTACGTCGGTTAGATCGTCGACGGTGGCTACGAAGTGGGTGGTGGGTGGGCTCTGAATTTCTTCGTCGTCCGCATCCCAACCACCCTGGCCGTAGTCCGGCCAGGGCTCTCCGGATAGCGAGAGATGCTTCAGCGAATTTAAGATGCCACCGAAGGGTGAGTGCTGAAAGATGTCCGCAGCGGTGAATTCCATGATCGGCGCCCAATCGGAATCGACTGGCAGGGGCGCAGGAGGTTCGAAGTCCGGCAGGGAGTCCGGCACCTCGGAGTCATGAGCTTTATGCGGGACAGGGTCAGTGTTCGGCTCCATCGCCGTAGAAGTTGCAGCTCCCGAGGCGGTGTCTAGCCACCCGTCCTTGATCTGTGCGATCGGCTTTGGACTATGGGTCAGAGCGGATTCGTGTGCGGCCTCCAAGGCGCTGTCCGGCGGCAGAGTTAGGTCGTGCCCATCGTGACAGTGCGGCGCACTTGGCTGCGGCTCGGATCCATCAAGGATCAAGTCCCCGCGGATATCGGCCGTGAAGTTTAGGCTTCCAAACCTGACCTGACGGCCAGGGGCGTAGCTTTCGATTTGCTCCAGATGGCCAAGTGAGTTGGCCCGCAGTGCGAAGCCGCCGAATACGAAGATCTGTCCGGGGAGAAAAGTCTCACCCAGGACTGCGTCGTTGTTGATTGAAGAGGCCATCAAGCCTATCGGTGACGACACAGAGAAACTCTCAATGAAAGCACCAATGTCGGTGTCAAAACCGGCGGATCTCGGGTAGGGGGTCCCGAACTGTGCGTCTTGGCGGATGGTAACAGGAGACGAGGGACACGATGTTTTACCCAGGTTCGGGCCCTCTTGATGGAGGTAAAACCCTACGTCCTGCTTGATTGATATTGATATTGTGGATGTTTACAAGAGTGGATCTACCACGAGATCAAGGAGGCTAAACCCTAGAAGCTAGCCTATGGTATGATTGTAAGGGTTGTTGTTGTTGTGTCCTACGGACTAAAGCCATCCGGTTTATATAGACACCGGAGAGGGCTAGGGTTACATAGAGTCGGTTATAATGGTAGGAGATCTACATATCCGTATCGCCAAGCTTGCCTTCCACGCCAAGGAAAGTCCCATCCGGACACGGGACGAAGTCTTCAATCTTGTATATTCATAGTCTTGGAGTCCGGCCGATGATGATAGTCCGGCCGATGATGATGATCCGGCTATCCGGACACCCCCTAGTCCAGGACTCCCTCAAGGATCAACTGGTTTTGATTATTTTTCTTTCCTAATATTTCTCAAATAAAAATATATGAGAGGAGATAAAATGACTTCTCCAAAATAAATGAAATATTAGAGGAAAAATATTAAAATCAATTTGTTATTTTATTTGAATTAGGAAAATGCGCGTTTGTCAAAATTGCATTTTAGGCCCAAATAAATGTTCATCTTGTCTGGCATATTTTTAGAGGACGGGGAAATTTTATATCGGGATTTTTGGAGTCCGTTTAGTATTTATTTTCTTTCTTTTTTTGCACGTCAGAATTATTTAACAAAAAAAAAGAGAACCGACTCCGGGCCATACCCGACCCGGCCTCCGCCCGGGGGGCTTTATAAGCCGGGGCCCCCCTGCCCCGCAGCCCACCCGCGCCCCAAACCCTAGCCGCCGCCCTAGTTGCCGCTGCCGCCCCGCCGCCGGAGACGCCGCCACCGCCGGAGTTGACCACCGCCACCGCCCTTTTTTTCGGTTTATTTTGGTAAACCCTAGATATAGATACGGTTTTTTTATTATCCCGGTTTTTTTCGTTAGATCGGTTTTTCTGACGGTTTATTTATTTTGCGGACGTTCGTCCGTACGTTTGTTTTAACGAACGGTTTTCGTCGTTTAGCCGCAGATAGCGAACGCCTAGAGTTTCAAGCGCCTAGAGTTTCGTGTTGAAACCCTCTTTCCGTTTAACCAACTTAAACAAATTTTTGCTTCTGTAAAATTTGACTTAGATCCAGATTAGTAAACGAAGCTTGTTTCTTTCGCCGTTTGAGTTTCGTTGCTTCGTTTGTTTTGAATCTTTTTGCAAACCGAAGTTCTTAAGTTGAACTTTCTGGTTAGATCTCTTGCTTGAGTTTTACCCATGCATTAGTTTGAGTGCTTATTGTATGCTTGTTTGTTTATGATAGAGTACCCGGAGTGCGCAGCGTGCTACTACGAGTCTCTAGGTTTCACGGACCATCAGCAAGGCAAGTAACACTTTGATCATATCCTTCTACTACCCAGTTTTATTGCATTAGATCAATCCATTACACCATGCATAATTAGGATCTGATTAATATGTGGGTTCTGGGAAGTAGATGAGGTAGTACCTATTGTCCTGTTTATTATCAAACCTTTGGGAGTTACTTCTACGTACTGCTTATATTGACTTGCTATGCTAGTAGACGTGGATTGGGTGAGTGTATCCATGACATATGTGAGTTCGTTAAATTATTGGTTAACTTAAGTGGCAACTTTAATACACATCTGGGTGGATTGAGGCACCTGGGGAACCCAGTGTTGCCCGTATCTTTGGAAATCCCGGGGTTCCGTGTGATATTCCTATGGACCGCCACCCAGGCTCAAAGGGATCATAAGATTATTCATGCTAGAAACTTCCGTATGTAGCCACAAGTTATTATGGGCTCTAGCATAGTTGATTAAGTTGCAAGACCTATTTCCATGCTGGGCTAGCAGATGTAGGGGAAACTAGGTGTAACTGTAAGAGTAATTGTTTCTGAAAGACTGTGTCTCGGTCATCCGTTTCTCAAACACCCTATAGTGCAAGAAATCCAACGGAGGAGATCGAGTCTTGTGGGGAAAAGTGCACAAACCTCTATGGAGTGTAGAAACTAATCATGGTTAGTCGTGTCCCCAGTTGTGGACATCCTGAGTATCTGGTTCTTGGATTATCATGTTGATCTCATCATGTTACTTAATTAATTTGTTGGGTTTAATGTTGATGCTTAATTGGGATTGAGTTGGAGGAACCTTCTCAATGTTTAACAACCACCATGATAGTTAAATAAAACTTATTCCTTTGTTGTAGGGAAAAACTGGCTTTATGCAAAGCTATAACCATAGAACTTTGCACCAGCCATATTGCATGTAGTGATAGCAATTATCTGTTCATTATTCTCTATGTGTTACATTGCCTGCATATTCCATGTGCTGACCCGTTTTCGGGCTGCAACGTTCATGTTGTAGACTTTTTAGACGACGAGTAAGGTACCTTAGGTCGTGATCTTCCACTCAGCTATGCCGTTGGAGTTAGTGGACTCACTTTATCTTCCAAGCCTTCCGTTGTTATCGTTATTAGTTGGCCTTAAGCCATATTATTGTAATAAGTTCTCTTTTGAGACATTCGATGTAATAAGTGTGTGATTTCTACTCTGTTATAAATTCTCCAAGTATTGTGCGTGTCAGCATTACCGATCCAGGGATGACACTGATGCACAGAGATCAGACTGTTTGAGGTCTGGTTGCTACAAGATGGTATCAGAGCACACGCTGACTGAAGGACACGTCCAGTAAGCTAAAGCCCTAGATCACTTCTCTCTTCTCATTTCTGACTCCTCTCCCTTTTCTACTCTATAGGATGGCGGATGCAAGGAACAATTTCAAGCAACCGGATGAAGATACACCTTTTGGACGTCACTTGAAGGAAGTCACTAAGTACCTAAGCATAGGAATACCAAGCTTCACCGGGACCTACATCGCCACATTACCAGAAGAGGGGCGTTGGATGATTCAAGTTCAAATTCCATGAAGGACGTTCATGCCAGTTACTGAGCCCATAGAGTTTTCCTTTGATGCACCAACCTGGAGTCTAGGAAAGAGCATGGCAGCCCACATCGCCATGGGACGCGTTGGAGAAGTTTACCACAAGGATCTTAAGGATACTATCTACTAGATTTGTGGGCACCGAGATGAGCAATGGGAGATGATCAGCACCAGGAAGGATAGATCCATTCAAGCTTTTATCCTGGAGTTAAACCAACACATTCGTCGCCAGGAGAACCAGATGTGCGCAGGCATGATAGATCTGAAGAAGGCAATGATCAGGATCACGGAGCTGGAAGAAGAACTCAAATCTACATGCGATGGATACGAGGAGGAAATGATGATACTCGTGGAGAAGAATGACGACCTGGTAAAAAAGATCGGAGTTTTCATGGGAGACCCTGTGCCAGGAGGAGAAGACGAGGATTCCACTTGTCCGGAGAACTACATCATCATCGACAACACCGACTCAGACCCCGACGATAGCAATGATGACTATGTTGATGAAGCTGGAGCGGATATCATGGAGTCTTCCACCGATCAATTTTTCTAGTCGACCACCATATCAGTAGTAGTATTCCCCCATGTATATAGAATAGTCCGAGCACTTTTGTAACAATAGTTAGACCAATTATATGCCCTTGTTTGAATTGATTGAAGTGAAATTGTTTATGTTTGTCTCATGAGCATATGGGTAGTGTTTTCCCTCTAGACCTCTTTCTATTCTATTTTCTCATCTTTTCTAAACCCATCAGATGCCTCCGAGACGCGACAATGGATTTGTTTTCCCACCGGAGCTCACTCAGTTGATCCAGCAGCAGAATGCATTGATGCAGATGCTAGTACAGAATCAGAACCAGGGGAACAACAACAACAACCCACCACCACCACCACCTGTTGATCACTTAGCCCGTTTTCTAAGGCTGAATCCACCGGTGTATTCCAGTAGCACTGAGCCGATTGTGGCAGATGATTGGCTCTGCAAGATTGGAAGGGAGTTGACCACTGCAGGATGCACAGATGCGGAGAGAGTGTGTTTTGCCGCACACCAGCTTGATGGACCCGCAGCATCATGGTGGGAAAATTTCACAACCACTTACCCCATCGACACTGTCACATGGGATCAGTTCTAGCAGGCGTTTCACACTGCCCATGTTTCAGCAGGAGCTATGGTCATGAAGAAGCACGAGTTTCGCGACTTGCACCAAGGAGGACGTATAGTAGGCCAGTATGTGGATGATTCTAGTAAGCTAGCACGTTATGCCCCAGATGACGTTGCTACCGACGCTGCTAAGCAGGAGAAGTTTTTGGAAGGACTGAATGATGAGCTGAGCATGCAGTTGATGGTGGCAAACTTTAACAACTACTAGGAGCTGGTAGATAGAGCGCTCATGATTGAAGGGAAGCAGCAACAGATAGATAGCCGCAAGAGGAAGTATGGACAAGGGAAGTACCATTCGGGAGCTCGGCAGAAACCCCGTTTTAGCCCGAACTCAGGAGGATGCCTTTAGCAAAACCATGGAGGGATTCCACACAACCATAGTGGCTCCAAGAATGGGAATGGGAATGGAGGAATCAATAGTCAAAACCGTTCCAACCCATCAATGCCAGCAAGGAGGGATCTGAGCCACATTACCTGTTTCAAGTGCCAGACGACTGGACATTATGCCACTGAATGTCCTGAAGCGAAGAATGGAAATGGTAATGGAAGTTCTGGGAAGAAGCCCAACCCTTTAAACAAGGGACAAGTGAACCACATTAGCCTAGAGGAGGTTGAAGCACAGCCAGATGCAGTAATAGGTAAGTTTTTGGTTAAGTCATTTACTGCAATCGTTCTTTTTTATACTGGTGCATCGCATTCATACATATCAAGGGGATTTGTGGATAAGTATAATTTTCCCACCAAGGTTCTTAGAACACCCATGTTAGTAAGTTCACCAGGGGCGGAGTATATGGCAAGCCAAGGATGTTTTAAGATGCCATTAACCATAGGTAGGCATGTTTTCCTCTCTGATTTGATAATTTTGGAGTTGCAAGGATTGGATGTGATTCTAGGTATGGATTGGCTATCGATGTATGGAGGAACCATTGATTGTGCTAGTAAGACGATTTTGCTCACCACCCCAAAAGGAAAAAGTATAAGGTACGTATCCCAGCATGTGCCGAAGAGGACTCAAGTAAATTCCTTATCAGGAGTTGTACAGGAGGAAGTACCAGTGGTGAAGGATTTCCCTGACGTATTTCCAGAGCAGTTGCCAGGCATGCCACTAGATAGGGACATTGAGTTTTTAATTGAACTGTTGCCAGGCACCGGGCCAATATCTAAGAGACCATATAGGATGCCCGCAAAGGATTTGGAGGAGATTAAGAAGCAGATTAAGGAGTTGCTGGATAAAGGCTATATTCGTCCAAGTTCGTCACCGTGGGGATCGCTAGTGCTTCTAATGGAGATGAAGGATGGATCATTAAGGATGGTTGTTGATTATCGTTGATTGAATGAGGTGACAATCAAGAACAAGTACCCGCTGCCAATGATCAATGATCTGCTTGACCAATTGCAAGGAGCTAAGGTATTTTCCAAGATTGATTTGCGATCAGGATACTACCAGCTGAACATTCGAGCGCAGAATATACCTAAGACAGCTTTTACCACCAGGTATGGGCTATATGAGTATACCATTATGTCATTTGGTCTGACTAACGCGCCTGCCTATTTCATGAACATGGTGAACAAAGTATTTATGGAATTTTTGGATAAGTTCGTCATGGTGTTCATTGATGATATTTTGATCTACTCAAAGAATGAAGAGGAGCATAAGGAACATTTGCGTTTGGTACTTGGGAAGCTCAGAGAACATCAGCTATATGCCAAGTTCAGCAAGTGTGAATTTTGGTTGAAAGAAGTTGGATTCCTCGGACATGTTATCTCCGGAGAAGGAATAGCAGTAGACCCCACCAAGGTTACCACCGTGACAAATTGGGAAGCACCCACGACAGTTGGAGAGATCCGGAGTTTCCTAGGACTCACAGGATACTACAGGAGGTTCATTGAGAATTTCTCCAAGATTGCCAAGCCCATGACGAAGTTGTTGAAGAAGGATACCAAATTCAATTGGACTGAGGAATGTGAGGCCAGTTTTCAGGAGTTGAAGAAACGCTTGGTTACAGCTCCAGTGTTGATTCTTCCAGATCAACACAAGGATTACCAGGTGTATTGAGACGCTTCTCGTCGAGGGCTGGGAGCAGTGCTTATGCAGGATGGACGAGTTGTCTCATATGCCTCAAGATAGCTCAAACCACATGAGCTAAATTATGCTACACATGATTTGAGTTAGCAGCCGTAGTGCATGCATTGAAGACTTGGAGACATTTTCTCATTGGAAATCACTGCGAGGTGTATACGGATCACAAGAGCTTGAAGTATATCTTCACGCAAAAGGAGCTAAATCTCAGGAAAAGGAGATGGCTGGAGCTCATCAAAGATTATGATATGAAGCTGCATTATCACCCCGGAAAGGCTAACGTTTTAGCCGATGCGTTGAGTCGCAAGAGCCATGTTAATACACTCTTGATCAGAGAGTTACCCAAGGAGTTAGCGGAGGGCCTTCGTGAGCTATGTTTGGAAATAGTTCTGAGAGGCTATGTAGCAGCGTTGGAAGTTTAGTCTACTTTGATGACTAAGATCAGAGAAGCTCAGAAGACGGACAAGGAGATTGCCGAGATAAAGGAAAGAATGAGCAAAGGAAAAGATAAGGGATTTCGTGAGGACAAACATGATACCCTATGGTTTGAGGAACGTGTTTATGTGCCCAATGATCCAGAGATCAGGAAGTTGATTCTGCAGGAGGCCCATGATTCGCCATACTCGATTCACCTAGGAAACACCAAGATGTATCTGGATTTGAAGGACAGTTTCTGGTGGACCGGTATGAAGAAAGATATTGCTGAGTATGTAGCAATTTGTGGTGTTTGTAAGAGAGTGAAGGCAGAGCATTAAAAGCCAGCAGGATTGTTGCAGCCATTGCCGATACCCGAATGGAAGTGGGACAAGTTAGGCATGGACTTTATCACGGGATTGCCCAGGACTCGTTCAGGCTTGACTCAATATGGGTTGTAGTCGATCAATTGATGAAGGTAGCTCATTTCATCCCTGTGAAGACCACTTACACCAGTGCAAAGTTGGCCAAGATTTATATGACCAGGATTGTGTGTCTGCATGGAGTTCCGAAATCCATTGTATCAGATAGAGGAACCCAGTTTACCTCAAAATTTTGGAATCAATTGCATGAAACTTTGGGAACCAGGCTAGAGTTTAGTACAATCTTTCACCAGTAGACAGATGGACAGACTGAGAGAGTAAATCAGATTCTGGAAGACATGTTGAGAGCTTGTGCGCTAGATTACGGATCTAGTTGGGATGACAATTTACCTTATGCAGAATTCTCTTACAACAACAGTTATCAATCCAATTTGAAGATGGCCCCTTCCGAAGCCTTGTACGGAAGGAGGTGCAGGACACCGTTGTTGTGGGATGAAGTTGGAGACTGTCAGTTGTTTGGACCAGATTTGATTAAAGAGTTTGAAGAGAAGGTTAAGTTGATCCGCAAGAGGCTTAAGGTAGCCCAGTCCAGACAGCAGAGCTATGCAGATTCAGAACGCAAAGAGACAGTTTACGAAGCCAGAGATAGAGTTTACCTCCGTGTGTCCCCACTTCGAGGAGTTAAATGCTTTGGAGTCAAGGGAAAGTTAGCACCATGTTTTGTGGGACCATACAGAGTTTTGGAACGTATGGGAGAAGTTGCTTATAAGTTGGAATTGCCTGAAGGATTGTCAGGAGTTCATGACGTGTTCCACGTTTCCCAGTTGAAGAAGTGCCACACAGAGATGGCCGAAATTCCTCTCAGAGATACAGTGCCACTGGAGGCGATTCAGTTGGATAGAGATTTGACCTACGAGGAGAAACCGGTGAAGATCCTCGAGTTTGCCAGCCGAGTCACACGCAGCAAAGTTATCAAATTCTGCAAAGTTCAGTGGAGCCACCATAACGAGGAGGAAGCAACCTAGGAGCGAGAGGAAGACCTGCGGAAGGACCACCCTCACCTATTTTCTAGCCAACCCGAATCTCGAGGGTGAGATTCATCTTAAGGGGGGTAGGTTTGTAACATCCCAAATTTTCAATTTGGAATGTTATACATTAGAGCATCATTGCATATCATATTTTTAGGCATTTTGGCTTGATCCTAGAAATTCCATGCAACTCAAGGACCCACGGAGAGAGTAGGGGATTTCGATATTTTCATATTTGAGTTTTCTCAAATTTTGAAAAGAGGATCAACTGGTTTTGATTATTTTTCTTTTCTAATATTTCTCAAATAAAAATATATGAGAAGAGATAAATGACTTCTCCAAAATAAATGAAATATTAGAGAAAAAATATTAAAATCAATTTGTTATTTTATTTGGAGTTTATTGCTATTTTATTTGAATTAGGAAAATGCGCGTTTTTCAAAATTGCATTTAGGCCCAAATAAATGCTCATCTTGTTCGGCATATTTTTAGAGGATGGGGAAATTTTATTTCGGGATTTTTGGAGTCCGTTTAGTATTTCTTTTCTTTCTTTTTCTGCACGTTGTAATTATTTAAAAAGAAAAAAAGAGAGAACCGACTCCAGGCCGTACCCGACCGGGACTCCGCCCGAGGGACTTTATAAGTCGGGGGCCCCGTGCCCCGCAGCCCACCCGCGCTCCCAAACCCTAGCCGCCGCCCTAGCCGCCGCCGCCCCGCCGCCGCTGCCAGAGTTGACCACCGCCCCCATCGGAGTTGAGCACCGCCACCGCCATTTTTTTCCCAGTTTATTTCAGTAAACCCTAGATCTAGATCCGGTTTTTTTATTATCCCGGTTTATTTTCGTTAGATCGGTTTTTTCGACGGTTTATTTATTTTGCGGACGTTCATCCATACGTTCATTTTAACGAACGGTTTTCATCGTTTAGCCACAGATAGCGAACGTTCGTTCGTTAGCCTGTTCGTCAGTTTTTCTTTTTCTTGGATTTTTCGTGATTATTTCCGATCGCGATTTCTGATCCGATTTTCATTTTAGTTTAACTTTTTGCTCGTTTATCGGAATCAGGCGATTCAAGCGCCTAGAGTTTTGTCTCAAAACCATCTTTCCGTTTAACCAACTTAAACAAGTTTTTGCTTCTGTAAAATTTGACTTAGATCTAGATTAGTAAACGAAGCTTGTTTCTTTCGCCGTTTGAGTTTCGTTGCTTCGTTTGTTTTGATTCTTTTTGCAAACCGGAGTTCTTAAGTTGAACTTTATGGTTAGATCTCTTGCTTGAGTTTTACCCATGCATTAGTTTGAGTGCTTATTCTATGCTTGTTTGTTTGCGATAGAGTACCCGGAGTGCGCAGCGTGCTACTACGAGTCTCTAGGTTTCACGGACCATCAGCAAGGCAAGTAACACTTCGATCATATCCTTCTACTATCTAGTTGTATTGCATTAGATCAATCCATTACACCATGCATAATTAGGATTTGATTAATATCTGGGTTCTAGGAAGTAGATGAGGTAGTACCTATTGTCCTGTTTATTATCAAACTTTTGGGAGTTACTTCTGCGTACTGCTTATATTGACATGCTATGCTAGTAGACGTGGATTGGGTGAGTGTATCCATGATAGATGTGAGTTTGTTAAATTAATGGTTAACTTAAGGTGGCAACTTTAATACACATCTGGGTGGATGGAGGCACCTGGGGAACCCAGTGTTGCCTGTATTTTTGGAAATCCAGGGTTCCATGTGATTTTCCTATGGACCGCCACCCAGGCTCAAAGGGATTATAAGATTATTCATGCTAGAAACTTCCGTGTGTAGCCACAAGCTATTATGGGCTCTAGCATAGTTGATTAAGTTGCAAGACCTCTTTCAATGGTGGGCTAGCAGATGTAGGGGAAAGTAGGTGTAACTGTCCATCCAGAGTAAAGAGTAACTGTTTCTGAAAGACTGTGTCTCGGTCATCCGTTTCTCAAACACCCTGTAGTGCGAGAAATCCAACGGAGGAGATTGAGTCTTGTGGGGAAAAGTGCGCAAACCTCTGCAGAGTGTACACACTAATCATGGTTAGCCGTGTCCCCGGTTATGGACATCGTGAGTATCTGGTTCTTGGATTATCATGTTGATCTCATCGTGTTACTTAATTAATTTATTGGGTTTAATGTTGATGCTTAATTGGGATTGAGTTGGAGGAACCTTCTCAATTTTTAAAAACCACCATGATAGTTAAATAAAACTTATTCCTTTGTTGTAGGGAAAAACTGGCTTTATGCAAAACTGTAACCATAGAACTTTCCACCGGCCATATTGCATGTAGTGATAACAATTATCTGTTCATTATTCTCTATGTGTTACACTGTGAGCATATTCCATGTGCTGACCCATTTTTGGTGTAACGCCCCGGATTCGATGCGCCAGGTGTCTGCCAGTTATTCGCCGTCATTGCCATGTCATTTGCTTGCGTGTTGCATTTTATCATGTCATCATGTGCATTTCATTTTGCATACGTGTTCGTCTCATGCATCCGAGCATTTTCCCCATTGTCCGTTTTGCAATCCGGCACTCCTATGTCACACGGCGTCCCCTTCTTACCTCTTTTCTTGTGCGGGTGTTAAACTTTCTAGGAATGGCCCGAGGTTTGCCAAGCGGCCTTGGTATAGCACCGGTAGACCGCCTGTCAAGTTTCGTGCCATTTGGAGGCCGTTTGATACTCCAACGGTTAACCGTGTAACCGCAAAAGCCTTTTTTGTGTGCAGCCCAACACCCCTTCCAAAGTGGCCCAAAACCCATCTAACTCCCCTCCATGCTCTCGGTCGTTCGATCACGATCGCGTGGCCGAAAACCGCTCCTCATTTGGACTCTCCTAGCCCCCTCTACCTATATAAACACCCCTCCCCCGAAATTTCGCAGTCCAATCCCCCGAAACCCTAGATCCTTCTTCCTCCGCGCGCCGGACGCGTCCGCCCGGCGCCGGACATGTCCGTCCACTGTGCCCAGCCACGTCGTGCCGACCAATGGCACGCTGCCACGTCGCCCCGCCACCCCTCTCCTCCACTCCGTCGCCGCCACGTGGCCCCCTCGCGCGCCGTCGCCGAGGCCCGCGTAGCTCATCTCGGACCCGCGCGGGCCCGATCCGCGGCCGCCGCAGCCCGCGCACGCCCGCGCGAGCCCACGTCTCGCCGCCGCGCGCCCCCCGCCGCCCTTGCCGGGACTCTCCGCCGCCGCCCCTCGGCTCCCGCGCCCGCAGGTGCCGAGCTCCTCGTCGCCCGACGTCCACGTGCGCCCGAGCCGCCCTTCGCTGGAGCCGGCCGCCGCCGCCGCTCGCCCGTCGCCCCGGGCCTCCTCTCCGTTGCCCCGGCCAGATCAGGCCACGGGAGGGCCGGATCCAGCCGCCCCGCGAGTCCCCGTCCCTCCTCCGTCGTCCTCTCTCACTCCGGCAGCAACCCCGGCGAATTCCGGCGAACATCGAAATCTGTGCTGCCTCAGGTTGATTTCCCCCCCTGTGAAACTGCTAAGTCCCCGTTTCTGTAGTAATTATCATGCCATGTTCGTCATGCCATATCTCTGCATCCGTAGCTCCGTTTCGTGTGTGTGATATGTCAAATTGATTGCCTCAACGAGTACTTTATTTCATTCCATTGCAACATTTTCATTTGAGCTCATCGTGATGCCCGAAATGCTGTTGGAAGAGTGCTAAGTGATGTTAATCTGCTGAAACTGTTATAACTTGCTCATTTGTCATTTTTGCCATGATTGATGTGTGCATCATATGAGGTTGATGTCTTCATATGTTTTGATCTATGCCATGCCATCTTTCCAGGGGTGCTATCCATGTATTTTTGTGAGTTGTGTGCTGAGTGCATCGAGCTTGCTAAGTAGAGTACTTGCTGTTGCTGATTTCAGTCCCTGTTCTGCTGCTATTTTTATGCCATGTAAACTTGATGCTATAGAGAGATCCATGCTTATTTTGAGATACTTCAGTAAAGGTGTTTTGAACATATGGTTATGTTCTATCCATCCCTGCCCTTGGTTGCAATTATGGAGTAGTCTAGCATGTCATTTTGGTGCTCTACTTTTGCTTCAAAATGTTTCCTGGCAGATTGTTTTACGTGTAATTCAATTTGGCCAAGCTTGTTGTAGTTGATCCTTGCATGCTATAGAGTTGTTCTTGACTTGGTTTGTTTCACAAACATGTCTTCTTGATGATGCTATGCTTATCTTGTCATGCAATGACTTGTGATGAGTGAATCGAGCTTGTTAAGTAGGGTACTTGCTGTTGTTGTTTTGCTAGGCTGAATCTGTTATTTGGTGTTGCTATGTAAACCTGGTTCTACAAGTCATTCTATGCATAATCTGGAGATGGTCACTAAGAGTGTTTTGTTCTACATGTTATTATCTAACTACCCATGCCACTGGTTGCATTTATAGGTTGTTGTAGCTTGTTGTAATCTTGCTCTAAAGTTGCTTCATAATGTTGCTGTCAGCCTGTTAACATTAAGTTCACTTGTTCCCATGTGTTTTGTTAGTTATCCATGCACCCTATGAACTTGCTCTTGCCATGCTTAGCTTAATAAACATGCCTTCTTACTGTTGATTGCCTTGCCATGCCATGTATTGCTCTGTAGTGAGTGGTTCAAGCTCATCTACATGCCTTCATATTTCTGTTTCTGCCATGTATGAATCTGTATAATAACTTGCCATGTTTACATGGGTGCCATCATAATTTCTGATCCTTTTTGGCTTATGGTCAGTAAAGGACTTTTTATCTATGCATTTAGTAGATTCATGCCATGCCTTTGTTTGCCATGATAAGTTCCTGTAACATGTGGTTTGATAGCTCTGAACATTGCAACCTGATGTTATTTCTTGATAAGTCTGAAACTGTTATTATTTGCAATCTTTCCATGTGTGTTTGAGTATGTTCTAGTGATTTCTGGAGTTAGCTCAGTGTTCATGTTTTGTTACGATTTACCTGTACTTCATGCCCATACCTTTTGTTCTTATGTTGAGCTGCTGTAGCATGTTGTTTTGATGCTTGCAATATGCCTAGTTGCTGTTTTGGACAGATTTTTGCTATAACTTGTATAGAGTGTGTGTGTTGAACCGTTGCTCCGTTTTGAGTGTGCTCTATATGAAACTTGCTTGATTTTGCATGTAGTTTCATATTACCATGTTGCATCCTTGTTTTGAGGTGTTTGCTTGATGTTTGGGTGCATTTTGCATCAATGCCATGTTTAACTTGTTTTGCTCATATCTTCTAGGCCGTAGCCCCGAATCTAATGAACTTTATATGTAACTTGACTAGAATTTCGTGTAGATTATCTTGGTGCATCTTAACTTGCTGTTTAACAACTTGAACATAAGGTTTATTCAGATCTGGACCAATTTCGAAATATGCATATGAGGACTTACCGGAATTGTTATATGTTGTTCCCGGCCTCATTTAAACTTGCTTCGATGTGTTGCTCTTGTTTGCATCATCTCTTGCCATGAGTAGCTTCATGTAGTCTTGTCATGCATCATGCTTGTTGTGCATCATGTCATGTTCATGTGTGGTGTGTTTACCTTGTTGTGTGCTTCTTTTCGATAGTTCCTGTTTCGTTGCGATCGTAAGGATTCGTTCGTCTACGGTTGGTTCGGCTTCATCCGTTCATCTTCTTCATGGACTCGTTCTTCTTCCTTGCGGGATTTCAGGCAAGATGACCGCTACCCTGGATCTCACTACTATCATTCCTATGCTAGTTTGCTTCGTTCTATCACTTTGCTGCGCTACCTATCTTTTGCTCATCAAGCCTCCCAAATTGCCATGAACCTCTAACCTTTGACACCCTTCCTAGCAAACCATTGCTTGGCTATGTTACCGCTTTGCTCAGCCCCTCTTATAGTGTTGTTAGTTGTAGGTGAAGTTGAAGATTGCTCCATGGTGGACAGGATTTTGGTTGGGATATCACAATATCTCTTATATTATTAATGCATCTATATATTTGGTAAAGGGCGGAAGGATCGGCCTTATGCCTGGTGTTTTGTTCCACTCTTGCCGCCCTAGTTTCCGTCATACCGGTGTTATGTTCCCGGATTTTGCGTTCCTTACGCGGTCGGGTGATTTATGGGACCCCCTTGACAGTTCGCTTTGAAGAAAACTCCTCCAGCAAGGCCCAACATTGGTTTTACCATTTGCCTCACCACCACCTATATTTCCCTTGGGAGTAATTAACCCAAGGGTCATCTTTATTTTAGCCCCCCCGGGCCAATGCTTGTCTAAGTGTTGGTCCAAACTAGAGCCACTTGCAGCGCCACCTCGAGGAAACTTGAGGGCTGGTTCTAGTTGTACGTACTGCTCATCCGGTCGTGGCCTGAGACGAGATACACGCGGCTACTATCAGGATGTCGGCACGCTGGGAGGTCTTGCTGGTCTTGTTTTACCATTATCGAAATGTCTTGTAAACCGGGATTCCGAGTCTGATCGGGTCTTCCTGGGAGAAGGTCTATTCCTTCGTTGATCGTGAGAGCTTGTCATGGGCTAAGTTGGGACACCCCTGCAGGGTATAATCTTTCGAAAGCCGTGCCTGCGGTTATTGGCAGATGGGAATTTGTTAATGTCCGGTTGTAGATAACTTGACACCTGATCCGAATTAAAATGCATCAACCATGTGTGTAGCCGTGATGGTCCCTTCTCGGCGGAGTCCGGGAAGTGAACACGGTTTCTAGGTTATGTTTGACGTAAGTAGGTGTTCAGGATCACCTCTTGATCATTGCTAGCTTCACGACCGTTCCGCTTTCTCTCTTCTCGCTCTTATTTGCGTAAGTTAGCCACCATACATTGCTTAGTCGCTGCTGCAACCTCACCACTTTACCCCTTCCTTTCCTATTTAGCTTTGCTAGTCTTGATACCCATGGTAATGGGATTGCTGAGTCCTCGTGGCTCACAGATTACTACAACAACTGTTGCAGGTACAGGGTTATTCAATGATCATGACGCGAGAGCGATGCTTGCTTGCATTGAGTTCTTCTTTTGCTTCTTCGATCAGGGGATAGGTTCGAGGTCGGCAGCCTGGGCTAGTAGGGTGGATGTCATTTGAATTTCTGTTTGTGTCTCATCCGTAGTCGGATGGTGTTCTGATGATGTTGTATTCGTGTGGCATTGTATGCCTTATGTATGTATCCCCATCTATTATGTAATGTTGATGTAATGATATCCACCTTGCAAAAGCGTTTCAATATGTGGGTCTATCCTTGGTGGGATCTTCGAGTTCCTTTTGGATAGGGTCGCATATTGGGCGTGACAAGTTGGTATCAGAGCCTCGACCGACCCTAGGAGCCCCCTTGATTGATCGTGTAGTTTGGCCATTGTCGAGTCTAGAAAAAAAAACTGTTTTCTGAGTCTAGTTATATCGGAGAGTATGAATTCTTTTTACTCCTCAGCTCTTCATCGCTCTGGTGAGGAATCCTGATGTAGGTGTTTTGAACTACTCCTCTTCCCTTCAAATTTTTCTTTAGGATCACGCAGTTGGTTTTTCCGATCGTCGGTTCTCAGTTCCTTTGATCCGGTGCATTTCTCGTCAAGTTGACTCGAGCCCCTTCATCTTTGAGTTCAATCCTCAGTTGTTTTCTTTTCCCACCCGCCCACCCTTTTCTTCTCAGAGCTGGAGTCCATAATCGAGTATCCATCCTACTCGTGCGAAGTCTTTGCTTTCTTTCCTCAATGATTTTAACCGGTGTTTTCTCTTCAAGATATTCGTTGGTTCCCTTCCAGTTGCCTTTGTTTTTCCCGCCCCCACCCTTTTTCTTCCCGGAGTCTGAGTCTATTTCGACCATCAATTTCATTCGCGCGGAGCCTCTTCAGTCTTCACTCAATTATTTCAACCGGTGAATTCTCGTCTCGGTGGACATTCTTCAGATCCTTTTCCGGTGGACCCAATTCAAGTTTTTCGGGTTGATCACATTCTTTCCCTCGGCTCAAGTGTTTTCCCTGCTCGTTCTCCTCTCGCCAGTTTATCCTTCCGGAGTATTCAAGACATCTCAGGAGATTCGTTTGTATTCCAATTAATTTGAGGTTGCCACCTCATTCAAATATTTCAATTGTTCCGGCGCATCATCTATCTGTCCATCATCCCTTTTTCAATGGTGTTTTCTTCAGTGGGCCCATAACCCACAGGTCTTTTCCAGGATCTTACCTGACTCTTCTAATTCCCCCGGAGCTATTCTCTAATTCTTTTCAAGTGTGACGTAAGAATGAATTTCATCAGTCACATGCCTTCTCCAAGATCAAGTTCAAATCATTTTCATTGTTGGCTCAACCTCTTCTCTTTTCATTCTCCCGGAGTATCTCAGTAATTTTGGTGGTGTTTCTCGTCGTCATTTGAAGACGGAAGAAGAGTTTTCCTCTAAATCTTGTCCGTTCCCCAGAGATTCGCGGTGCTAGCCCGATGTTATCTTATCAAATTGTGTCAGGTCATGCAAATTCTTTTCATCCATCTGGAGTATTTCAGGAGTTGCTTTCCCTCTCGATCATCCGGAGGTCATCTTTTCGGAAGATTTCTTTGTTCTAAGTTTTCAGATTCGTTCTACAATTATTCTATATCCGTGCCATTTTGTTCGTTTCAATATTCTTCCGGTGCTTCATTCAAGTGTTCTTTAATCAGCTCGTTATCTCTTCGTTCTTTTGCATCTAAATCCCCCTCTAACATATTTGTTCTTCTAATTCTTCCCGGTGATTAATCAGTCATTTTGAATTCTTACGGTGGTTCGTTCAAGATTCTTTTCCTTGATTATCATTTTTATTCATTCTTTCTTTTCAATCCTACCGGTGGTTCATGAAGACCTTCTCAAGTTTGTGATATGTCCCTTCTCAAATCCTTTTCAAGAAGAATAAGTAGTATGCAAAATCCATTGCTTGTCATCAACTTAATTTGATGAAGGATAAGCATACAATAAATCTTATTCTTATTTCATCCAAGTGATTAATCCTTTCCTTCGGAGTTTGTTCTTGATGAATAAATTCTAGTTCCAAGTGTTTTCCATCTTTTCTTTTCCGGAGTTCAAATTTTCCTCGAATATTTCGTCGGAACCCTCATCTAAATCATCGCAAGGCTCATCTTATTCTCTCATCCTTCATTCTATCTCATCATCCTTTTGTTACCGGAGTTCTTCATGGTGGTTCTTCATGATTTAATTCATTCTTCAAGAGCTCATCAAGTATCATTCCATCCTCTCTAGTTCGTGTTCTATTCCTCCATGTTTCAGCCGGAGTGCTTCCTAAATCGTTTCAGTCTTATTCGTTTCTTTTCTCATTCTAACCACTCCGGTTAGAACGAGTTGTTTCTTAGTCTATCTGATTCCGTGAGCTTTTGATTCTCTTCATTCTCGTCGTTCCTCTCTTCTTCTTGTGTGCTCTCGATTCTTTGCTTCTTCTCTTGAGTTCTTGTTTCACCTCATCCCCTTTTCCCTTCCATCTCGGTCCTAAGATCTCGGGACGAGATCTCTTGTTAGTGGAGGAGTGTTGTAACGCCCCGGATTCGATGCACTAGGTGTCTACCAGTTATTCGCCGTCATTGCCATGTCATTTTCTTGAGTGTTGCATTTTATCATGTCATCATGTCCATTTCATTTTGCATACGTGTTCGTCTCATGCATCCGAGCATTTTCCTCGTTGTCCGTTTTGCAATCCGGCACTCCTATGTCACCTGGCGTCCCCTTCTTACCTCTTTGCTTGTGCGGGTGTTAAACTTTCTCGGAATGGCCCGAGGTTTGCCAAGCGGCCTTGGTATAGCACCGGTAGACCGCCTGTCAAGTTTCGTGCCATTTGGAGGCCGTTTGATACTCCAACGGTTAACCGGGTAACCGCAAAAGCCTTTTTTGTGTGCAGCCCAACACCCCTTCCAAAGTGGCCCAAAACCCATCTAACTCCCCTCCATGCTCTCGGTCGTTCGATCACGATCGCGTGGATGAAAACCGCTCCTCATTTGGACTCTCCTAGCTCCCTCTACCTATATAAACACCCCTCCCCCAAAATTTCGCAGTCCAGTCCCCCGAAACCCTAGATCCTTCTTCCTCCGCGCGCCGGACGCGTCCGCCCGGCGCCGGACATGTCCGTCCACCGCGCCCAGCCACATCGTGCCGAACAATGGCACGCTGCCACGTCGCCCCGCCGCCCCTCTCCTCCACTCCGCCGCCGCCACATGGCCCCCTCGCGCGCCGCCGCCGCCGAGGCCCGCGGACCCCATCTCGGACCCGCGCGGGCCCGATCCACCGCCGCCGCGGCCCGCGCACGCCCGCGCGAGCCCGCGTCTCGCTGCCGCGCGCCTGCAGGCGCCCCGCCGCCGGTCGCCTGCCCCGCCGCCTGGTGCGCCCCGCCGCCCGACCGGCCTCCGCCGCCCTCGCCGGGACTCTCTGCCGCCGCCCCTCGACTCCCGCGCCCGCAGGTGCGAGCTCCTCGTCGCCCGACGTCCACGCGCGCCCGAGCCGCCCTTTGCCGGAGCCGGCCGCCGCCGCCGCTCGCCCGTCGCCCCGCGCCTCCTCTCCGTTGCCCCGGCCAGATTCTGCCACGGGAGGGCCGGATCCAGCCGCCCCGCGCCTCCCCGTCCCTCCTCCGTTGTCCTCTCTCACTCCGGCAGCAACCCCGGCGAATTCCTGCGAACCTCGAAATCCGTGCTGCCTCAGGTTGATTTCCCCCCCTCTGAAACTGCTAAGTCCCCGTTTCTGTAGTAATTATCATGCCATGTTCGTCATGCCATATCTCTGCATTCGTAGCTCCATTTCGTGCGTGTAATATGTCAAATTGTTCGCCTCAACGAGTACTTCATTTCATTCCATTGCATCATTTTCATTTGAGCTCATCGTGATGCCCAAAATGTTGTTGGAAGAGTGCTAAGTGATGTTAATCTACTGAAACTGTTATAACTTGCTCATTTGTCATTTTTGCCATGATTGATGTGTGCATCCTATGAGGTTGATGTCTTCATATGTTTTGATCTATGCCATGCCATCTTTCCAGGGGTGCTATCCATGTATTTTTGTGAGTTGTGTGCTGAGTGCATCGAGCTTGCTAAGTAGAGTACTTGCTGTTGCTGATTTCAGTCCCTGTTCTGCTGTTATTTTGATGTCATGTAAACTTGATGCTACAGAGAGATCCATGCTTATTTTGAGATACTTCAGTAAAGGTGTTTTGAACATATGGTTATGTTCTATCCATCCCTGCCCTTGGTTGCAATTATGTAGTAATCTAGCATGTCATTTTGGTGCTCTACTTTTGCTTCAAAATGTTTCCTGGCAGATTGTTTACGTGTTATTCAATTTGGCCAAACTTGTTGTAGTTGATCCTTGCATGCTATAGACTTGTTCTTGACTTGGTTTGTTTCACAAACATGTCTTCTTGATGATGCTATGATTATCTTGTCATGCAATGACTTGTGATGAGTGAATCGAGCTTGTTAAGTAGGGTACTTGCTGTTGCTGTTTTGCTAGGCTGAATCTGTTATTTGGTGATGCTATGTAAACCTGCTTCTACAAGTCATTCTATGCATAATCTGGAGATGGTCACTAAGAGTGTTTTGTTCTACATGTTATTCTCTAACTACCCATGCCACTGGTTGCATTTATAGGTTGGTGTAGTTTGTTGTAATCTTGCTCTAAAGTTGCTTCATAATGTTGCTGTCAGCCTGTTAACATTAAGTTCACTTGTTCCCATGTGTTTTGTTAGTTATCCATGCACCCTATGAACTTGCTCTTGCCATGCTTAGCTTCATAAACATGCTTTCTTACTGTTGGTTGCCTTGCCATGCCATGTATTGCTCTGTAGTGAGTGGTTCAAGCTCATCTACGTGCCTTCATATTTCTGTTTCTGCCATGTATGAATCTGTATAATAACTTGCCATGTTTACATGGGTGCCATCATAATTTCTGATCCTTTTTGGCTTATGGTCAGTAAAGGACTTTTTATCTATGCATTTAGTAGATTCATGCCATGCCTTTGTTTGCCATGATAAGTTCCTGTAACATGTGGTTTGATAGCTCTGAACATTGCAACCTGATGTTATTTCCTGATAAGTCTGAAACTGTTATTATTTGCAATCTTTCCATGTGTGTTTGAGTATGTTCTAGTGATTTCTGGAGATAGCTCAGTGTTCATGTTTTGTTATGCTTTACCTGTACTTCATGCCCATGCCTTTTGTTCTTATGTTGAGCTGCTGTAGCATGTTGCTTTGATGCTTGCATATGCCTAGTTGCTGTTTTGGACAGATTGTTGCTATAACTTGTATAGAGTGTGTGTGTGTTGAACCGTTGCTCCGTTTTGAGTGTGCTCTATATGAAACTTGCTTGATTTTGCATGTAGTTTCATATTACCATGTTGCATCCTTGTTTTGAGGTGTTTGCTTGATGTTTGGGTGCATTTTGCATCAATGCCATGTTTAACTTGTTTTGCTCATATCTTCTAGGCCGTAGCTCCGAATCTAATGAACTTTATATGTAACTTGACTAGAATTTCATGTAGATCATCTTGGTGCATCTTAACTTGCTGTTTAACAACTTGAACATAAGGTTTATTCAGATCTGGACCAATTTCGAAATATGCATATGAGGACTTACCGGAATTGTTATATGTTGTTCCCGGCCTCATTTAAACTTGCTTCGATGTGTTGCTCTTGTTTGCATCATCTCTTGCCATGAGTAGCTTCATGTAGTCTTATCATGCATCATGCTTGTTGTGCATCATGTCATGTTCATGTGTGGTGTGTTTACCTTGTTGTGTGCTTCTTTTCGATAGTTCCTGTTTCGTTGCGATCGTGAGGATTCGTTCGTCTATGGTTGGTTCGGCTTCATCCGTTCATCTTCTTCATGGACTAGTTCTTCTTCCTTGCGGGATTTCAGGCAAGATGACCGCTACCCTGGATCTCACTACTATCATTGCTATGCTAGTTTGCTTCGTTCTATCGCTTTGCTGCGCTACCTATCTTTTGCTTATTAAGCCTCCCAAATTGCCATGAACCTCTAACCTTTGACACCCTTCCTATTAAACTATTGCTTGGCTATGTTACCGCTTTGCCCAGCCCCTCTTATAGCGTTGTTAGTTGCAGGTGAAGTTGAAGATTGCTCCATGGTGGACAGGATTTTGGTTGGGATATCACAATATCTCTTATATTATTAATGCATCTATATATTTGGTAAAGGGCGGAAGGCTCGGCCTTATGTCTGGTGTTTTGTTCCACTCTTGCCGCCCTAGTTTCCGTCATACCGGTGTTATGTTCCCGGATTTTGCGTTCCTTACGCGGTCGGGTGATTTATGGGACCCCCTTGATAGTTCGCTTTGAATAAAACTCCTCCAGCAAGGCCCAACATTGGTTTTACCATTTGCCTCACCACCACCTATATTTCCCTTGGGAGTAATTAACCCAAGGGTCATCTTTATTTTAGCCCCCCCGGGCCAATGCTTGTCTAAGTGTTGGTCCAAACTAGAGCCACTTGCAGCGCCACCTCGACGAAACTTGAGGGCTGGTTCTAGTTGTACGTACTACTCATCCGGTCGTGGCCAAAGACGAGATACGCGCGGCTACTATCAGGATGTCGGCACGCCGGGAGGTCTTGCTGGTCTTGTTTTACCTTTGTCGAAATGTCTTGTAAACCGGGATTCCGAGTCTGATCGGGTCTTCCTGGGAGAAGGTCTATTCCTTCGTTGATCGCGAAAGCTTGTCATGGGCTAAGTTGGGACACCCCTGCAGGGTATAATCTTTTGAAAGCCGTGCCTGCGGTTATTGGCAGATGGGAATTTGTTAATATCCGGTTGTAGATAACTTGACACCTGATCCGAATTAAAATGCATCAACCGTGTGTGTAGCCGTGATGGTCCCTTCTCGGCGGAGTCCGGGAAGTGAACACGGTTTCTGGGTTATGTTTGACATAAGTAGGTGTTCAGCATCACCTCTTGATCATTGCTAGCTTCATGACCATTCCGCTTGCTCTCTTCTCGCTCTTATTTGCGTAAGTTAGCCACCATACATTGCTTAGTCGCTGCTGCAACCTCACCACTTTACCCCTTCCTTTCCTATTTAGCTTTGCTAGTCTTGATACCCATGGTAATGGGATTGCTGAGTCCTCGTGGCTCACAGATTACTACAACAACAGTTGCAGGTACAGGGTTATTCGATGATCATGACGTGAGAGCGATGCTTGCTTGCATTGAGTTCTTCTTCTGCTTCTTCGATCAGGGGATAGGTTCCAGGTCGGCAGCCTGGGCTAGCAGGGTTGATGTCGTTTGAATTTTTGTTTGTGTCTCATCCGTAGTCGGATGGTGTTCTGATGATGTTGTACTCGTGTGGCATTGTATGCCTTATGTATGTATCCCCATCTATTATGTAATGTTGATGTAATGATATCCACCTTGCAAAAGCATTTCAATATGCGGGTCTATCCTTGGTGGGACCTTCGAGTTCCTTTTGGATAGGGTCACATATTGGGCGTGACATTCAGGCTGCAATGTTCATGTTGCAGACTTTTCAGGCGACGAGTAAGGTGCCTTAGGTCATGATCTTTCACTCAGCTATGCCGTTGGAGTTGATGGACTCACTTTATCTTCCAAGCCTTTCGCTGTCATCGTTATTAGATGGCCTTAAGCCATATTATTGTAATAAGTTCTCTTTTGAGACATTTGATGTAATAAGTGTGTGATTGCTACTCTGTCATAAATCCTTCAAGTACTGTGTGTGTCAGCATTACCGATCCAGGGATGACACTGATGCACAGAGATCAGACTGTTTGAGGTCTGGTCACTATACCCGCCTTGTGGCAAAGCAATGTGCAAAGGATGTAATCTTTGAATGAATGCATTCATTTTATCCTGTCCTGTAATATGAAACAAGTTCATTATGCAAAATAATGCTTGTTTATTTAAAATTTTACCTCCTGTGCTGCCGTTTATAAAATCTGAGAGTTGGCCAGTCGTCGGCTTCTGCCCCCATGTAGCTAGTACGGGGGGTGTTCGGGATAAATCTAAACACTCTTTATCCAAGTTTTTGGTCCTTTAAGGAGATGTTTAGCACAATGACCAAGGCAACCGGACTATATGGCTTTATCACCCTCACTTAGCCATAGGAGTTCTATAATTTTAAATTTTGGCGCAACCCCTAGTATTCGGAAGGCCGAACTTGGGGCGCTATACACGCCTAATCGGACAAAAAACAATTCCTTGCATACAGCGGAAAAAATCTCTAAGGATTTTGAAACCTCTCGAACAGCGACCAGCTCTCGCCGCATCATGATAGTCAGTTTTCGGCTTTCTCTACTGAGGTGCTCGTCCGAAAGAACCGGGACACAATCGCAGTAGTTCTCCGTTTACTACCCTAGCCGATATAGCGGAACGTAAGGTAGCAAGCACAGGAGCCGGGCAACCCAACTATTGACCCAAGACATGATTCGGAGCCGATGCATATAATGCTATAAGTTTGGGGTGCCGAACTGTACTATAAAAGTGTTCAGACTTTCTTGTCATGTTATGGGCTACACTGAAGCCCCTGGCGAATTAAGGCGTACCAGAATGTACGAGTGCAATAAATACAAAGACAAGGAAAAAATTAAGTAATAAGCAGACGCTGCAAATTATTTTCCATTGTAATTTGATTAATACGTCAAGGCATATGTGTACAAGTAGTGCAATAAGCGAATAAGGCTATTTGACATGCCGTGACCAAGAGCGGGTTGCGTACAGGTATGTAAAACAGGAATAACGATCGTTAGCAGAGACCACCTGGGGATTCCCTTGTACGTCAAAGCCCCTTGCCTTTCTTCGTGTATCCTTCCGCGATGGGTCCAATGATCAGGTTATCAGAAAAGCCTCAAGAAGAGAAAAACCTGAAAGGAAAAGGAAAAGTGAAGGTATGCGGATCCAACGGCAGTTGAGCCACGTTGTGGACGGCAATCTAACTATGCCTCCATTTATGCCCATGGTAGTTTAAGTGCGTAATTATGTACGCGTGACACGAATTTGTCCGCTTGATTGGGACTAGTACGGAGGCTGAATTGCTAATTGAGCTCTAGACGAGCTGACGGTCCTGCTGCAAAGTAGTTCGGACTTGCTTGACGGTGTCCGGGGGCTTTAGTGCTGAATTGAGGTTCTGCCTAAGAAGGCTGCTCTGTACTTCTGCTACAAGGGCCACGGTGTGCTCCTCAGTACGGAGGGAGCACTCCCTATTTCCATTGACTGTTATAACATCACGAGGTCCGGGTATTTTGAGCTTGAGGTAGGCATAGTGCAGCATCGCATTGAATCAAGCAAATGTGGTTCGTCCGAGCAGTGCAAGATAACCACTGTGGAAGGGGACGATGTCGAAGATTAACTCTTTGCTTCGGAAATTATCCGGGGATCCAAAGACCACTTCCAGTGTGATTGAGCCCGTACAACGGGCTGCTACACCTGGTATGACACCTTTAAAGGTGGTTTGGGTGGGCTTGATCCTTGGGGGATTGATACCCATTTTGCACACTCTATCCTGATAGAGCAGTTTCAGGCTGCTGCCACCATCCATGAGGACTCGTGTGAGGTGGAATCCATCAATAATGGGGTCAAGTACCATTGCGGCTGAACCGCCATGACGGATACTGGTCGGATGGTCCCTGCGATCGAAGGTGATCGGACAGGAGGACCATGGGTTGAACTTTGGGGTAACTGGCTCCACGTGTAGACGTCCCTTAGTGCGCGCTTCCGTTCCCTTTTGGGGATATGGGTGGCATATATCATGTTCACCATTTTGACTTGAGGAGGAAACTTCTTCTGTCCCCCTGTGTTCGGTGGCTGGGGTTCCTCATCGTTATCGCTTTATGATCCCTTTTCCTTGTTCTCTGTTGGTATGATTGGCTGGTTTATCGGGGGTGCCGTGGATTTGGCGTGGACGATCAAGTATGTGGTCCAGACTGGACGGGCCCGGATTGTTTCTCTTGAATGGCTTTTTCTACTGACCGGACTTGGAGCCACTGAATCCGGCATTGACGGCCGTGTCTTTGGTGTTACCGCCATTATTTTGACACTTGTGTGTGTTGCGTCGGCGCTTGCCGTTGCTATCTCTAGCTTCAGGAGTGCCAGGTTTACTTGAGGTGCAGTTGCTACGAGCTAGCCAGCTATCCTCGCCCGCACAAAAGCGAGTCATGAGCATCATAAGGGTTGCCATGGACTTCGCCTTCTCTTGGCCGAGGTGGAGGGCATGCCAGTCGTCACGGATGTTATGCTTAAAGGCCGCTAGGGCTTGGCATCCAGACAGTTGACAATCTGGTTCTTTTTAGTTAGGAACCGAGTCCAGAATTTCCTGGCTGACTCTCCGGGCTGTTGGGTTATATGACTTAAGTCATCAGCATCTGGAGGTCGGACATAAGTGCCTTGGAAGTTGTCTAGGAATGCATCTTCCAGATTCTCCCAACTGCCAATGAAGTTTTCGGGCAGACTGTTCAACCAGTGCCGAGCTGGTCCCTTGAGTTTTAGCGGGAGATACTTGATGGCATAGAGATCATCACCGCGGGTCATATGTATATGGAGAAAGAAGTCCTCGATCCATACCGCGAGATCTGTTGTCCCATCATATGATTCAATGTTTACGGGTTTAAACCCTTCTAGGAATTCATATTCCATTACTTCATCAGTGAAGCATAGGCGGTGTGCAGCGCCTCTATGCCAGGCTATGTCGGGACGTAGCTTGGATGGAGCCGGTCTGCAGTAGTCGGCCCGGGCAGGTGTGTATTTGTTATATCCAGCATGGTGGCCGTCGTTGCGCATTGGGGCGCACCCCCGCGTCCCATAGATCGATCTGGTTTGTCCTGCTCTGTTCTCCAAGTGGTACCGCATGTCATGCGTGTATCCCCGAGCTGTTGTGTTTCTGTTTGTCAGCGAGGCAGTGCGGGCTGATATTCGGGTTGAGTTACTGTTTTATCTCGGCCACGCGGAGGTCGGTCAGCCGCATTATGCGCTGGTAGTATGGGCTCCCGCGCCTCGTCATCAAATTGAGGTAGTAATTTACGCTTCGGGTAACTTTTGGTTGGGCGTTCGAGTCCATATTCCTCAGCTGCCAGGACCTCAGTCCATCTATCAGTGAGCAAATCTTGGTCAGCTTGAAGCTGCTGCTGCTTCTTCTTTAGGCTCTTTGCAGTGGCTATTAGACGACGCTTAAAATGCTCCTGCTCGACGGGATCCTCCGGCACGATAAATTCTTCATCGCCGAGGCTCACCTCGTCCTCGGAGAGAGGCATGTAATTATTGTCCTCCGAGTTGGCTTGCCCATCTTCCCATTTAGCCTATTTGAAACTTGGCTTGGCGGGGTCTTCGTTGTCTTCGGCATCGTCCGGGGTGCTATTTTCTCTTGTGCCGGTATCGCTATTTTTACCATGGCATGATTTAGAGCGGTGCTGCTGCCGTCGGTGCTTTGGCTGCTTCTCAGGAGGCTTATCCTCAACTGGATCCTTTTTGTCATCGCCATTGTCTTCTTTGGGTGTATCCACCATGTATATGTCGTATGAGGAGGTGGCTGTCCAGCGCCCTATAGGCGGTGGTTCCTATTCTTCTCCGGCATCGTCATCCATACCGTCGATGTCTTTGGAGTCGAAATCAAGCATGTCGGTTAAATCATCGACAGTGGCTATCAAGTGGGTGGTGGGTGGGTAACGAAGTTCTTCATCGTTCGCTTCCCACTCAAGCCGGACATAGTTCGGCCAAGAATCTCCTGACACGGAGAGAGACTTTAATGAGTTTAACACATCACCTAGGGGTGAGTGTTGGAAGATGTCCGCAGAGCTGAACTCCAAGATCGGTGCCCAGTCAGGTTCGATGGGCGTGGATACACGCGGTTCAGAGCCTATGGACGGAGACGAGTTCGAGGTTCCGATGACACAGGCCTTGCTAGAGGTTGGACCTGTGTTCGGCTCTAACACCGTGGAGTCAGCGGTTTCCATGGAGGGGCTGAGCTTCCCATCCTCGGGTGGCGTGCTCTGCTCTAGATCTAGGGTTGGAGCTGTTACAGGTGCAATCTCCTGAGCACAGTCCGATGACTGACTTAGGTCATGTTCATCGTGGCGGCAGGCTGCAGCTGTCATGGGCTCGAATCCACGAAGATCAAGTCTCCGCGGATGTCGGCGGTGTAGTTCAAGCTTCCAAACCTGACCTGATGGCCAGGAGCGTAGTTGTCGATCTGCTCTAGATGGCCAAGCGAGTTGGCCCGTAGTGCAAAGCCGCGGAATGCGAAAACCTGTCCGGGGAGAAAAATCTCACCCTGGACTGCGTTGTTGTAGATGATTGAAGGAGCCATCAAGCCTTATGATGACGTCGCAGTGGAACTCTCAATGAAAGCACCAACGTCGGTGTCAAAACCGGCAGATCTCGGGTAGGGGGTCCCGAACTGTGCATCTAAGGCTAATGGTAACAGGAGGTGGGTGACACAATGTTTACCCAGGTATGGGCCCTCTCGATGGAGGTAATACCCTACTTGCTGCTTGATTGATCTTGATGATATGAGTATTACAAGAGTTGATCTACCTCGAGATCGTAGAGGTTAAACCCTAGAAGCTAGCCTATGATTATGATTGTTCTTGTCCTACGGACTAAACCCTCCGGTTTATATAGACACCGGAGGGGGCTAGGGTTACACTGAGTCGGTTACAGGGAAAGGAATCTTCATATCTGAATCGCCAAGCTTGCCTTCCACACAAAGGAGAGTCCCATCCGGACACGGGACGAAGTCTTCTATATTGTATCTTCATAACCCAACAGTCTGGCACATGCATATAGTCCGGCTGTCCGAGGACCCTTGATCCAGGACTCCCTCAACGGATGTTGCAGCAGAGCTTCATGGGTCGGGGCTGAGGTCGCTGCCTCTGGCAGCATGGTCCTGACCCGCGGCTGGCAGACGTTGGCCCACGCGGGAGGCCTGGGTGGAAGGTGCACCCTCCACTTCAAGTATGATGGCTTGGCGACCCTCTACGTGAGGGTGTTCAGGGTGGACAGCCGCCACGTGGGGTGTTGCCCGGAGGACGGCAGGGACGACGAGGGTGGTGAAGGTGAGCTTGGCCTTGGCGGTGCGCGCTCCTCTTCTCACGACGGCGGCTCTTCTTCGGATGAGGGCTTGAGCAGTGGTGGCTATGACCGGCCCCCACTTAATCGCGCTCGGGTCGAGGATGGCGGTGGTTCGTCCCGCCGCTGCACTCCAGTGAAGCTGGAGAGGAGCCTGGTATGAGTCTGGGGGTCGCCGAACTTGGACTCAAGACCGGCCGCAACCCCAGGCCGCCTATGGGGGAACTAGTGGAGTGCCGAGCCACCTTGAGGCACTGCTTGAGGATGCAGCGTCGGTGCTAGGTTCGTATGCCCTCAGGTCTTCTTTGTTTAGCCTTTCCATTCTCCTATAATTCGAAAAGAAGATAATGTACCCCGCCGGGGCGTGTAATGAACTATGGCAGTTATGCCCTTTATGATATGATTGCTATCTTGATGATGTTGTGTAATGTTTGCACTCCGAGTAGGCCAGGATAGGAAAACTTAGCTTGATATGCACAATAGCTTTCCGCCTCACGAGGACTTGGCTTCTGGCGCCCGACGAGGCCCCCTTTCTGGGGAGTTGGAGGCCTTAGGCCTCGGGAGGTGCCTTGGGGTCTCGGGAGCCACTGCGGAACTGTTGTGTGGCTGTTTTTAAAGGTAAAGAAAACTGACGAGCACCTCGTTCCTCCTTATGCCCCCAGTCATAGATTAGCTCTTACTTAATGTACCACGTCGTGCTACCCGGGGGGCACGGATATGAGGGGTACTGATGCTTGTGAGCTTGATTGAGGGCTCCTTGCGAGGATGATGCCGAAGCACTAGGGCAGCGGGGTTCGGCTCGGTGTGCGCGCATGAGGGCGGGCCTGAGGCGCAGACACCTGCCTAGCCCCCACACGCGAGGCGCGTGAGGGAGAGTGACGGGCAACTGCCACCTCTTTCCTGTCCTTAGGCTAAAAGCCAACAAGCGAGAGGAGAAGGATCCAACTCGGCGAACCAAAACACAAAAGCACAAAATCCATTGAAAGATTACTAAAAAACCGCAAGAAACTTCGGAAAGCAAATGAACAGCCGCGTCCGGCACCTAACCTAGTCTTCTCACCAGCGCGGAGCTAGGTGCTGCCACTAAGACGTGGGAGGGAGCCCCCATGAGGCCTCAGGGCAACTCTCAAGAGACTCCAGGGCATGTACAACCCCACTCATTATTACGTGAGAGTGTCATGAGCAAAGACCTTCACAGGCCGAAGCCTTGCTTCATAGGTCGGAGCCTTTCTTCCAAGGTAGAACTTCCGGAGGTGCTGGATGTTCCAGGCGTTCTGGATGGGGACCCTATCCTGTGTCTCCATGCGCGCAGCGCCAGGCCTGGAGACACGGGCAATCCTAAACGGGCCCTGCCACATGGGAGAGAGGTTGTGCAGCCCTTCCCTGGAGCGCACCCACCTCAGGACGAGATCGCCCACCTCTAACGTCCTGGAGCAGACGCTGTGGCAGTGATACCGCCACAGCGCCTACTGGTATCTTTCCACCCGGAGCGAGGCTTGATGGCGGCTTTCCTCCCCCAGCACGAGATCCATCCCCCGCATGGCATCCTGCCGCGCCTCGTTGAACGCCAGGACCCGTGTGGAGCGATTCTTGACCTCGTGTGAGAGAACCGCTTCTTCTACTTAGATGAGGAAGAACATCGTCTCTCCCGTTGGCTTGGTCGCGGTGCTGTGGATGGATCACAACACGGACTGTAGCTCGACGAGCTAGCCCCTGCCGCAGGCCTCAAGCTTCTTCTTGAAGGTTCTTGTCTTGAGGCCCCTCAGGACTTCTGCATTGGCCCGCTCGGCTTGGCCATTGCTCCTAGGGTGTGCCACTTAGGCGTAGCATATCTGCATTCCAAGGTTAGCACAATATGTTTTGAAAAGGTTCCTAGTGAATTGCGAGCCGTTGTCGGTGATGATGCGGTTAGGAACCCAAACCGGCTCACGATGGCCTTGATGAACTTGATGGCTGATCCAGCTGGGATGGCGCGAACAGCTTCTACCTCCGCCCACTTGGTGAATTGGTCAATGGCGATGTAGAGGTATCGGTAGTCCCTTGGCGCTCGAGGGAACGGCCCCAAGATGTCCAGCCCCCAGACCACGAACAGCCATGTGAGTGGGATTGTCTGGAGGCCCTGCGCAGGCTGGTGAATCTGCTTAGCATGGAACTGGCATGCTTCATAGGAACGCACCAGCTCTCTGGTGTCGTTGAGTGCAGTGGGCTAGTAGAAGCCGCTACGGAACACCTTGCCCACCAGGGTGCATGACGAGGAATGATGCCCGCAATTCCCACCATGTATGTCCGCTAGTATCTCAAGTCCCTGCTCCCTAGAGATGCATCGCAATGAAACGTCATTGGGCATCTTGCGATATAACTCACCATCCTGGATGCAGTACGCGGTGGATTGACGAGCCACACGCTCGGCATCCTCCTCCTTCTCTAGTAATGTCCCTTGAAGCAGGTACACCTTGAACTCCTCAGTCCAGCACCCCTCCTGAGGCTCAAGTGCAAGTAGCAAGCGGGCCCCTGTGGGGTGGCCACATGCTGGGGCGCCCGTCTCAGGCACCTGAGGCAGATCCTCCTGAGGCGGTGCTGGAGCTGTAGTGGGGGGAGCCGCAGATGGCTTGAAGAGTCGCTCCTCAAACACCCCCAGCTCCTGGGGGAGCCTTCGGGAGGCTCTCTTGGCGATATCGTCCGCCTCCTTGTTTGTCCCTTGCGGCACGTGTTGTAGCTCCAAGCCCAGGAACCGCTTCTCCATCTTGCGTACCTCTTCTAGGTATGCCTCCATGTGCTCGTCCTTGGGTGGGTACTCCTTGTTGGAGAAGTTGACGAGGAGTTGGGAATCACCCTTAATAGTGAGGCGCTTCACCCCCAGTGCTGCCGCGGCCCTGAGACCTGCAAGCAAGCCCTCGAACTCTGCAATGTTGTTGGAGACCTTCTCGCCCCGCTGGAAACAGAGTTGTACCGCGTAGTAGAGCTTGTCCTTGGTGGGTGAGATAAGGACTACTCCTGCTCCCACGCCTTGTCATGCGAACGCTCCATCAAAGTACATGATCCACCCGTCTGTTTCAACGTCCCTAGGTAAGAGGGAGCGGTCCTCGCTCACCCTGTGGTCAGGGAGGTTAGTCCACTCAGCCACGAAGTCAGCAAGGGATGCACCCTTGATGACCCTGGTGGTGTTGAACTCGAGATGGAACGCCTGAAGCTCGATGTTCCATTCTGCAACTCGCCCGGCGGTATTCGGGCACCCTCTCCAGTGGGTATGCCAAAATGACTTTGATGGGGTGGCCTTGGAAGTAGTGGCGCAACTTTCAGGAGGCAATGAGGAGCGCGAGCAAGAGTTTCTGAGGCATGGGGTAGCGTGCCCATGCCTCCCTCAGTACCGTGTTGACGAAGTAGACAGGGTGCTCAACGAGGGAAGAGGCACCGATGGAGTGTTGTTCTTTTTTAGGACGCGGGCCTTCAGTGGTCTCGCGAGGTCCGTCCTTAGGAGCCCCCCTCCCATCCATGAGGTCAATCGCAGCCTCGGGAGGGACATCGACCACTGGGATGGCCGAGGCCCCAGGTGCATCATCTTGAGGGCGTTGCGCTTTGCTTGGTGGTTGAGCGCCTTACCGAGGGCCCTTGGATGGGTGCTCCTTCCTTAGCGCCACCAGGGTGGCGCTGGCTGAGTGAGGGGTGGCTGCCAAATAGAGCACCAAGGACTCGAGAGGGCACGGCGCCACCATCACTGGTGGGCTGGCCAGGTATCTCTTGAGGTCTTGAAAGGCTGCGTCTGCCTCCGGGGTCCACTCGAACGGCTCCTTCCTTTTCATTGAACAACGGGAGGGCACGCTCCCCCAGCTTTGAGATGAAGTGCCCAAGCGAAGTTACGCAGCCTGCCAGCTTCTGCATCTCCTTCAGGGTCTGTGGGGGGCTCATGTATTCTATTGCCTTGACCTTCTCCGGATTGGCCTCGATCCCTCTATGTGACACCAGGAAGCCGAGCAGCTTGCCAGAGGGAACCCCGAATACACACTTCTCAGGATTGAGCCGAAGATCCACCTTGCGCAGGCTGGCAAACGTCTCCTCTAGATCTGCTATTAGGGTCCTGGCCTCCCGAGACTTCACTACTATGTCATCGACATAGGCCTCTGCGTTTCTCCCGAGCTACATGCCCAGGATGATGTGCATCAGCCACTGGAAGGTAGCCCCAGCATTTCGTAGCCTGAAGGGCATGAAGGTCTAGCAGTACACCCCACAGGGGGTCAGGAATGCCGTCTTCTCCACATCTTGCACGGCCATCTTGATCTGGTGGTAGCCTGAGAAGGCGTCTAAGAAGCACAACAGGTCACACTCGGCGGTGGAGTCCACGATCTGGTCAATGCGAGGAAGCAGAAAGGGATCTTGAGGGCGGGCCTTGTTGAGGTTGGTGAAGTCGACACACATGCGTTGCTTCCCTCCTTTCTTGGGGAGGACAACCGGGTTGGCCAGCCACTCCGGGTATCGTACTTCCCTGATGACCCCTGCGTCTTGCAGCTTGCGGGTTTCTTGGACGATAAATGCTTGCTTCTCGGTGGACTGACGACGAGCCTTCTGCTTCACTGGCCGCACTTTTGGGTATACCTTTAGGTGGTGCTTGACTATTCCCCTTGGGACCCTAACTAGGTCTTTGGGCTCCCAAGCGAATTCATCCTTGTTGGCACGCAATAAGTCGACCAACGCTTTCTCTTGGTCCTGAGGGAGGCCAGCTCCTATGGTGAAGGTGGCGTTGGTTGTTTCCTCCTCATTGACCAGCACTTGCTTCATCTCGGCTCGATCTTGGGAGAACAACTTCTTATTCTTGGCCGGCGCCGCTCCTGGGGCGCCAAGACTCCCTTTCTCATCAGGCAGCGTGGATGTCGCTGACCTGAAGGCGAGCTTGAGGGCCTGCAGCGCGTCTTTGGTGTCCCCTGCCACCGTGACGACACCGTTGTTGCCAGGAATCTTTCTGAGGTTGTAAGCTGGGTGAGTCGCCGCCATGAACTTGGCCAAGGCCGGGTACCCCGGGATGGAGTTGTATGGCAGGTTGATCCGGGCGATGTCAAAGTCAATGAGCTCGGTGCGGTAGTTGTTGCGGGTCCCGAAGGTGATGGGGAGGCGGATCTGCCCCAGGGGGCTGGTGGAGCCATCGCCGACCCCGGAGAAGGGCTGGGTGGGGCGGAGCCAGCCGGGGGGCACGTGCAATAGGCTGAATGTCTCCACGGAGAGCATGTTGAGGCTGGCCCCAGCATCGGTGAGGGTCTTGGTGATCGCCACTTTGCAGATGGTGGGGTTGCAAAGCATCGGGAGCGCGCCTGCTCCCGTCGTGGCAGCTGGATGATCCTCAAGGCCGAAGGTGAGGTCAGCCTTAGGCGCCGCCCAGCCCGGGGGAGCCCCCGAGCCCGCCTGGGCGGCACTTACTTGTCGGTAGAACTGCTTGATGTGGCAGTCAGAGGGTGGTGCCTGTGAGACACCTAGGAGAGCTGGGACGACGGGGGGCACCGATGCCCCGAAGCCTGCGATGAAGAGGCCGCGTAGATCCTCCCAGGAGGCCATAGAGGACTCCGGCAGGTTGAGGAACCATGGGCGCAGTGCGCCTACGAGGGCCATGGGGAGCCAGTTGGCTTTCACCTTGTCGTCTCCGCCGGCCGCCCAAACTGCTTCTTCGTACGCATGGAGGAAGGCGACCGGGTCTACCGCACCGTCGTAGCGTGGCGGCATCTCCGGTCTGAACTTGGGTGGCCACTCCACCCGCCGTAGGAAGAGGATGAAAGAGCGTAGCCCCGACGCTTCTTCGAAGGCGCGCGTCGGCTGAGTTGATGGAGAAGCGCCCGCCATTGGAGCCCACAGCGCGATCTGGCGGACGGGGCAGAAGATCTTCGACGCACCCCTACTTGGCGTGCCAAATGTCGGATTACGGGTTCCGTAAACCCTTGAAAGGTTCGAACTCTGGGGTGCATGCGAAGATCTCAACCTACCCAGCCTGCCTACTCACGATCCTCCTAAGCCTAGCTCGTCGACCCCAAAGAGACAAAGAGACACAACAATTTATCCTGGTTCGGGCCACCTTGCGGTGTAATAACGTACTCCAGCATTTTGGTGGATTGCCTTGAAGGGCTGAGGATGAACTAGTACAGTGGATGTACTGGCCTCACGAGGTGAGGTGTTCTTGAGCTCAAGAGAGCTGGTGGGATGTGGACTAGATCAGATGCGATCCCCTCCCCCTCTATGGTGGTGGCTATGTCCTATTTATAGTGGTCTTGGTCCTGTTCCCAAATGTTGACAGGAAGGGATCCCACAACGGCCGGATTTGAAAGGGGACAAGTAGTACAACTTATCCTGACAAAAGTGGTCTTTGCCTATGAAAAGCCCCTAGTCGTGATGCTGCGGTGGGCTCAGTGATGACCTCCATCCAGCCGTCCTGGTGGTCTTGGTCTTGTTGCACCAGAATGGAAACCTTTGGCTGATTCCTCGGGACTCCGCGCCTATGGCTTACCTCCCTTGCACCAAAGAGGAAACTGGCACTCTCCGCCTGCTGGCACCCGCCTAGCCTTGGTCATCATGGCTCACGTCAGCTGAGCCCCGTGAGGTGCACCTTGCATAGAACTCTCTGCCCCTCGGGAGCCAGCCTGAAGAGGCCGATCCCCTCGGAGGTCTTGGCGTCGTCTGCCTCGCGAGGCTTGGCCCCTCACGAGGTTCTTGAGCTGTTGATGTCAAAGTTGGGCCGTACTAGGCCGTCGATGGAGCCACGTGGTGGGCCACAGGCAAGCAAGTCTGGATACCCCCATATCCAGAACACCGACAACCGAGGAGGACCTGAAGCGTGGAGACAAGACTCGAAGCAATGGAGCAACAAGTTTTCAAGTGCCAAGGGATGGTGGAATGCGGACTCAACGCCAATCACATGATGATCGCAAAGTTCAGCAACAACCACAAGTTGGATGCCAAGAACATCGGGGAGGCCATCTTCAAGCTTCACGAGAAAATCAAGCACCTCCAGACCCAGATCTATGACCTGCAAAACCAAAACTGTGAGTATGAATATAGATTCAAGAGGATGAGTTTGGCTGCAGATTTGAGGATGCCGGAGACTCGTTCATCCTTTTATGATGGTGAGCCTATGCCTGGGAAGACAGACAACAAGCCTACATCATCACCAACTCCATCATCACCACCTCCGAAGAAAGAGACATAAATACATGGGTATGGGCAGTCCCCTTGGCAACTGCCAAGCATGGGGGAGGTGCCCCGGTATCGTATCACCATCACACTTCTATCTTTATCATTTTTCTTAGTTCGACCCTTCTGGTTATATCTTGATCTAGTAGAAGAAAGTTTTACTATGATTTAGCTTTGAGTTTTGTTCTGATCTCTATCTATGTAATCGAGTCCGTGAGCTATATATAATAAAGATTAGTTTTGAGTTGAGAGCTTTGCTATCTTGCTATGATTTCAAGGGAATAAAAGAAAGAATAAAAAGAAGTAAAAAGATCATATTGATCTTATGGATAGTAATGACTTCACATATAAAGAATATGATGAATAAAAGTCGTTGAGAGTTGACAAACATAGTTTAGGTCATCGTTGCAATTAATAGGAAGTAATAAAGAAAGAGAGGTTTTCACATATAAATATACTATCTTGGACATCTTTTATGATTGTGAGTACTCATTAAAATATGACATGCTAAAAAGTTGATGTTGGACAAGGAAGACAACGTAATGGGTTATGTTTTCTTATATCCGAACAAGTTATAGTGTCATGGATCATCCAACATGTTGAGCTTGCCTTTCCCCCTCATGCTAGCCAAACTCTGTGCACCAAGTAGAGATACTACTTGTGCTTCCAAACATCCCTAAACCCAGTTTTTCCATGAGAGTCCACCATACCTACCTATGAATTGAGTAAGATCCTTCAAGTAAGTTGTCATCGGTGCAAGCAATAAAAATTGCTCTCTAAATATGTATGATCTATTAGTGTGAAGAAAATAAGCTTTATACGAGCTTGTGATATGGATGAAATAGCAACGGACTACATAATAAAGGTCCTTATCACAAGTGGCAATATAAAGTGACGTTCTTTTGCATTAAGATTTTGTGCATCCAACCATAAAAGCGCATGACAACATCTGCTTCCCTCTACGAAGGGCCTATCTTTTATTTTTACCTTCTACCCTTATACAAGAGTCATGGCGATCTTCACCTCTCCTTTTTACACTTTATCCTTTGGCAAGCACAATGTGTTGGAAAGATCCTGATATATATATCCACTCGGATGTAGGTTCTCATAAAGTATTATTGTTGACATTACCCTTGAGGTTAAAGGTTGGGAGGCGAAACTATAAGCACCTATCTTTTTCTGTGTCCGATTGAAACTTCATACCCATAAGTATCGCGTGAGTTTTAGCAGTTGTGAAAGACTAAATGATAGTTGAGTATGTGGACTTGCTGAAAAGCTCTTATATTGACTCTTTTCGATGTTATGATAAATTGCAATTTCTTCAATGACTGAGATTATAGTTTGCTAGTTTTCAACAAAGTTTTTGATTCATACTTTACATTGTGAATAGATTGTTACTTTAGCATAAGAAATCATATGACAATATATGTGTTGCTGTTCTAAAGATGGTCATGATGCCCTCATGTTCGTATTTTATTTTATCGACACCTCTATCTCTAAACATGTGGACATATCTTTCGATATTGGCTTTCGCTTGAGGACATGCGAGGTCTAAGCTTGGGGGAGTTGATACGTCCATTTTGCATCATGCTTTTATATCGATATTTATTGCATTATGGGATGTTACTACACATTATGTCACAATACTTATGCCTTTTCTCTCTTATTATATAAGGTTTACACAAAGAGGGAGAATGCCGGCAGCTGGAATTCTTGGCTGAAAAGGAGCAAATATTAGAGACCTATTCTGCACAACTCCAAAAGTCCTGAAACTCCACGAAAGTCAGTTTTGGAATATATTAAAAATATTGGGCGAAGAAAGCACTAGAGGGGGGCACCCACCAGCCACGAGGGTGGAGGGCACGCCCTAACCCCCTGGGTGTGCCCCCTGTCTCGTGGGCCACCTGACAGGCCCCAAACGTCCATCTTCTGCTATATGGTGTCTTTTGCCCTTGAAAAAAATCATAAGGAAGCTTACGGGATGAAGGGGCCGCTGTCTCGAGGCGAAACATGGGCAGGACCAATCTAGGGCTGCGGTGGAGCTGTTCTGCCGGGGAAACATCCCTCTGTGGGAGGGGGAAATCATTGTCATCGTCATCACCGTCGATCCTCTCATCGAGAGGGAGTCAATCTCCATCATCATCTTCACCAGGACCATCTCCTCTCAAACCCTAGTTCATCTCTTGTATCCGATCTGTGTCTCAAAACCTCAGATTGGTACCTATGGGTTGCTAGTAGTGTTGATTACTCCTTGTAGTTGATGCTAGTTGGTTTATTCGGTGGAAGATCATATGTTCAGATCCTTAATGCATATTAATACCCCTCTGATTATGAACATGAATATGATATGTGAGTAGTTACGTTTGTTCCTGAGGACATGGGAGAAGTCTGGTTATAAGTAATCATGTGAATTTGGTATTCGTTCAATATTTTGATGAGATGTATGTTGTCTCTCCTCTAGTAGTGTTATGTGAACATCAACAACATGACACTTCACCATTGTTTTGTCCTAGGGGAAGGAATTTGGAAGTAATAAGTAGATGATGGGTTGCTAGTGTGACAGAAGCTTAAACCCTAGTTTATGCGTTGCTTCGTAAGGGGCTGATTTGGATCCATATGTTTCATGCTATGGTTAGGTTTACCTTAATTATTCACTCGTAGTTGCGGATGCTTGCGAGAGGGGTTAATCATAAGTGGGATGCTTGTCCAAGGAAGGACAGTACCCAAGCACCGGTCCACCCACATATCAAATTATCAAAGTAACGAACGTGAATCATATGAACATGATGAAAACTAGCTTGACAGTAATTCCCATGTGTCCTCGGGAGCGCTTTTCTTTATATGAGTTTGTCCAGGCTTGTCCTTTGCTACAAAATGGATTGGGCCACCTTGCTACACCTTGTTTACTATTGTTACTTGTTACCCATTACGAATTAGCTTATCACAAAACTATCTGTTACCGATAATTTCAGTGCTTGTAGAGAATACCTTACTGAAAACCGCTTGTCATTTCCTTCTGCTCCTCGTTGGGTTCGACACTCTTACTTATCGAAAGGACTATGATATACTTGTGGGTCATCACCTTCCGCTCTACGCCCGCTAGCACACGCCTGGCCTTGGTCGTCATGGCTAGCATCACCTCCACCTCATCAGGCGAGCGCTTGCATAGGAATCTTCACTCCTTAGGAGGCCGCCTGGGGAGGCCACTCCTTCCGGAGGTCTTGGTGTCACACGCCTCGTGAGGCTTCGCCCCTCATGAGGGTCTTAACTTGTCGATGCTGAAGATGGGTCGTAACAGGCCGTCGATGAAGCCGCACCGTGGGCCACAGGCAACCAAGCCTGGGTACCCTGGTTACCAGAACGCCGACACATGGGTTGCCAACCATTGTTAGAAAAGCTTCGCTCAATTTGAGCGGTGACCTCCAGAAGCTAGGTGTGGGCGGCCTCAACATGGGCATGGGTGGCATCCATCGGGGCTAAGGCAACCACTGCGGAACGAATAGCTGTTCTGCTGCTCTTGCCATTTGCTACCCCCATCGCAAATGTTGCCGCCGCCATCTGAGCTACAACAGCGGCTATTTCGGCTGCCGCGGCTGCAGTCATGTAGGTTGTTAGCACGCTCATGGCGGCTACGGCCACGCTCTCGTCGGAGTGGGATGCCGAAGTTGCCCTCACGATGCGGGTTCATGTCCCCATCTTTGACCGGCGAGGATTGAACAGTGAAATGATATTTGGGGAGCTAGTGTGCTTGACGTGCCAGCTGTGGATTGTAGTCGACGAACCTTCTCGTGTAAGCCATATACTATGACGGTGCTCCAAGATATTTTTTATTGCATCTCACATGGTTGGTGATAATAAACTGTGTGTGATGTACATGATTTTTCTTCTTGATTTCAAATACATAACGGGTTCACAACAGCAAAGGATGGTGTTTGAATTGCTAGAACTTTTATCTGTAGTGAACATGCAACTATAGGAATGTCATCAAAAAATTGGAATTATTCAAGGTTCGTTTGGACATTTTAATACATTAACTAAGTTTTCTAGGCATTTAAGGTGCCTAATTCCAAATTAAACTACATGCACATGCTCCGATGCACCAAAATGAGTTGTAAAATCATATATGTGTCCATGGGTGAATGCATAGGTCCCATGCAAGAAATGGGAATGAATGTCAAACACCTCGGCACCGTGGCTCGACCGCAAACATTGAGATACTTGGTTTTGAAACTCTAGTAAATCCAAAACTCGTGTGAAATTCATGAAACTTGGCATGCCATCATGGAATGGCACGAACATGTCGTGGTAAACTTTTGGTCCCATTTGGGTAGGTTTCGGATAAGCTTCTCACAAACCAGAGCTTCTCACAAGAAGCCTCATGTTTCTGGTAGGGAACATGTCACCTTTGTGGACGAAACGATATTCGTTGCCTATTCTTGCTTTCAAATTTTTTCTAAAGGCAACATAGACTAATAGGAGTGTCATGTTAAAATTGGTAATTATTCGGGATTCGTTTGGACATTTTTATACATTAGCTGAATTTTCTAGGCATTTTATGTGCATAATTCAAATTTGAACTATATGCACATGCTCAAGTGCAGCAAAATGGGTTGAAAAATCATATGTGTATCCTTGGGTACATGCTTAGGTCCCATGCAAGAAATGATAATGAATTTCAAATGCCTCAGCTTCGTGCCTTGCCCACAAACATTGAGAAACTTGGTTTTGAAATTCTAGTTAATCCAAAACTCATCCGAAATTCATGAAACTTGTCATGGTATCATGAAACACCAACATGTTTTGGTATTTTTTTGTCCCAATTGGGGAAGGTTTTGGTATAAGCTTATGACAAACCACATCTTCTGACTAGAAGCTTCATGGTTCTGGTAGGGAATGTGTGTCACCCTTTTGGACGAAACAACATTCATTGCCTCTTCTCGCCTTGATTTTTTTAGATGCGACATAGACCAATAGGAGTGTCATGTTAAAATTTAGAATTATTCGACATTCGTTTGGACTGCTTTATACATTAACTGAGTTTTATAGCCATTTTATGTACATAATTCAAATTTGAACTACATGCACATGCTCCGGGGCAGCAAACTGGGTTGAAAAATCATATATGTGTCCTTGTGTGCATGCTTAGGTCCCATATAAGAAATGGGAATGAATTTCAAACACCTCGGCTTTGTGGCTCGGCCACAAACATTGAGAAACTTGGTTTTGAAATTCTAGTTAATCCAAAACTCATCCGAAATTCATGAAACTTGGCATGGTAACATGAAATAGCACCAACATGCTTTGGTATGTTTTTTGTCCCAGTTGGGGCAGATTTTGGTATCAGCTTCTCACAAACCAAAACTTCTTACTAGAAGCCTTGTGGTTCCGGCAGGGAACGTGTGTCACCTTTGTAGATGAAGCAACATTTGTTACCTCTTCTCGCCTTGAATTTTTTTTCTAGATGCTACATCGACCAATAGGAGTGTCGTGTTAAAATTTGAAATTATTTGGGGTTCGTTTGTACATTTTCATATATTAGCTGAGTTTTCTAGGCATTTTATGTACATAATTCAAATTTGAACTACAGACACATGCTCCGGTGCAGCAAAATGGGTTGAAAATCATATTTGTGTCCTTGGGTGCATGCGTAGGTCCCATGCAAGGAATTGGAATGAATTTCAAACACCTCAGTTTTGTGGCTCGGCCGCAAACATTGAGAAACTTGGTTTTGAAATTTAGTAATGCCAAAACTCATGCTAAATTCATGAAACTTGGCATGGTATCATGAAATGGCACCAACATGCTATGGTATTGTTTGTCACATTTGGGGCAGGTTTTGGTATAAGCTTCTCACAAACCACAACTTCTCACAAGAAGCCTTGTGGTTCCGGTAGGGAACGCGTCACCTTTGTGGACGAAACAACATTCGCAGCCTCTTCTCGCCTTGATTTTTTTCTAGATGTAACATAGACCAATAGGAGTGTCGTGTGAAAATTTGGAATTATGCAGTGTTTGTTTGGACATTTTTATACATTAACATAGTTTTCTAAGCATTTTATGTGCATAATTAAAATTTGAACTACATGCACTTGATCTGGTGCACCAAAATGGGTTGAAAAATCATAATGTGTCCTTGTGTGCACGTTTCGGTCCCATGAAAGAAATGGGAATGAATTTAAAACAACTAGGCTTCATGGCTCGGTGGCAAACATTGAGAAACTTGGTTTATAAATTCCTACAAATCCAAAACTCATCTGAAATTCATGAAACTTAGGATGGTATCATGAAATGGCACCAACATGATGTGGTATTTTTCGTGTCCAATTTGAGAGAAGGCGCACAAATTAACATCCAACACATGCATTTTGAAACAAATAGCTGCCGCAATATGATCTCAAACATTTGTATAATTTTACATGTGGGCGTTCTGGTAACCATTCACGTGACGCCATGTGTAATGCTTTTAATGGCTAGGAGTTTGTGCGGGGCAGTTGCTTGAGTAGACTTTGGCGTGCGAGCGAAGTCTATTGTGCAGACTGGTCGGGAGGCATGCGATAGTTCTCCGGTGCGTAGGCTCACCGGGAAGTGTGCGAGCAATACACTATGCAGGCTCACCGGGAAGCGAGCCCTTTAACCTCCATCGCCACCTGCCTCGCTCCCAACCTCTCCATTTATGGTGCCTGAGCCACTATTTAATATAGCTAGGCGGCCTTGCTCTTCGCTTACCAATACCCTCTTGCCCGAATCCTATCTCTCATACCTCCACCAACGCCATGGCGCACAAGGATCATCTGCCATTAGTCTTCTGGTTTGGTGAAGTCAACTCCGAGCCGGAGGAGATAGAAAACAAGGAGGAACGGGGCCTCATGGACATGGTCGTGAACGAGCTGGTCGTGGCGGATGCTGCCCTGCACCCATCCCGGCTCCCATCCCTAAGCCCGCGCCAATGGCCATCCCTGTGGCATTGGCGGGCTGGTCGCCGAGAACCATGGGAACGCTGGAAGCCGTGGGCGTCGGCGAGGTCCCTGCAGACCCACGCGAGCTTGTGTACATGTCAGCGCCAGCACCCCCACATGTGCTTGTGTGTGGCCCTGCACCCGCCTCGGCGCCATTCACCATGCGCTTGCGTGCACCCTCCACACTCTCCTCCACGTCATGGGATGCCGCCGTCGACCGCTTCCTCGTAGTGCTGCGAGTCGCCCGCCCCCACCCGTCGATCGCGCGATGAGCGACCCTTGGATTTGCAAGTCCAGAGCATTCTTGGCTGGCTTAAAGATTTGAACAATGGTGACCCGGAGGACGACAACATCAGTGCAGCACACTACCGTTGCCCCCACAATTAGTTTTTCTGTTTAATATTATATATCGATTGTATAGATGTAAAATCACAGTGTGACTAAATGAAATATATGGTTTTGGTAAACTTAGCATGTTTTATCCTAATGTACAGACTTATCAAAGTAAATAAATATTAAAAATCATTTTTTTCTTTTAAAAAACATCGCAAACATTTCAGATTGAACACCCATATGTGAAGTGAGAGCTAAGTTCCTTCACCGCTAAGCCAAGGGAAAATGTGGCACACAGGTTTTGTGCATCTCTTCATCACAAATGATTCTGCATGATGACCCGTGTGCAACCACATACAAACAATTTGGTAGATTTGCATCTGTCATATTGGGTATATTGCCATTTGTCAAGTTGAAAAAATTGGCATTTGCCAATCAACTAACATTGCCATTTGTCAACCTTGTAACACTGCCATTTGTGATCTAAAAACCAATACCATTTGTCACATTTTGCAGCTAAAATTCACTAGTACTATCTAATTTTTACAAAGGAAATTTAGTAAGTATATATTTCATTCATAGATTAAGCAGTCGTCCTTTATACAAATAGTTCAGCTCGACAGCTGAACCAAACAAAATTTTTTCCAATTGTTGCCAACCATGTACTAAAATAGCTAGTTCAACTATATATACTAGCTAATTTTAAGTACGTAGGACAGTTCAGCCATATCTATAAGCAGATGAACTGAACAAAATTGCCCAAAATACTACTACTACCGAGAGGCTTTGTCCTACTTCCAGTAGTCTCTCCTCTGCCGAGCACGATTAGTAAGAGGCAGAGGAGAAGGAGCCTACCGACGATATGGGGAAGTGGAATCCGGCGCCTGCCGCTACTACACCTTTAGCGACGGCCAACTCGAACACCGTCTGACGCTCCTGACGATACTTCTCGAAGCGGCGGGTCTCCTCGTAGAGCTCCGCATTCCGCGCCTCTATGGCGGCGTGTGTTGCGGCCACAACGATGGTAACACTCTTTGTGTGCTCGACCAGGCGCTCCTCCTCCTCCTGCAGGAACTCGATGTAGCGCGCAAGGTCGCTGACGCCATAGTTTCAAATAGCAAAGATAGCATCCGCTATTGCGTCTGCAATAGCTCTAGTGCAATAGCAACCGCTATTGCTCAAATTTAATGTCACTAATTTTGTTAATGATATAAAAATATAGACATAATCTAGTGTTTTTACAAATGCGCTACCCGGACATAGCATCCGCAATATCGCCCGATATCCGCATTCCACTACATGGACCCCAATCCGCTACCAGTCTGATATCCGCTATTTAAAACCACGCACATGCGGGCCTCCACCTCCCGCCTTTGGGCCATGGTGGTGGAGCGGGTGATGACCCCGACGGTCGATGGTGGGGTGGCGTCCATAGCGGTCGACAGTGGGGTGGTGGCCATAGTGGCCGATAGTGGGATGGCAACCACGACACCACCTCCCGCCTTCGGGCCGCGGTGACGGAGCGGTTAATGGCCACGACGACCGACGAGGGGGTGGCGACCATGATGGCCACCTCCTACCTTCGGGCCGCCGATGGTAGAGCGACCGATGGCCCTAGCAAACGATGCTGGGGTGGCAGCAACGGCAGCCGAAACAGCTGCCAACAGGCGGCGGTGGCGGAACATGTGGTGGGTCTTGTGTGCACAGCTAACAGGGACACGACGCGCAGTACACGATGATGGGGATGGCGCCGCCTCCGTGGTGTATCCTCCTGATATGTTCCAGATGTATCTACTTGTCCAAACATTCTTGATCTTGTTTTGGACTCTGATACATCTCCAACATATCTACAATTTTCATTGTTCCATGCTATTATATTATTTGTTTTGGATGTTTAATGGGCTTTATTATACACTTTTATATTATTGTTGGGACTAACCTATTAAATGGAGGCCCAGTGCAAATTGCTGTTTTTTGCCTATTTCAGTGTTTTGCAGAAAAGGAATATCAAATGCAGTCCAAACGGAATGAAACCTTCGGGAGAATCATTTTCGGAACAAACGCAATCCAGGAGACATTGAGTGGACGTCAAGGAAGCAACAAGGCGGCCACAAGGCGGGAGGGTGCTCCTAGGGCGGTAGGCGCGCCCCCCACCCTCGTGGACCCCTCGTGGCTCCCCTGACTGACTTCTTTCACCTATATATACTCATATACCCTGAAAACATCTGAGAGCACCACGAAACCCTATTTCCACCGCCGTAACCTTCTGTACCAGTGAGATCCCATCTTGGGGCCTTTTCTGGCGCTCCGCCGGAGGGGGAATCGATCACGGAAGGCTTCTACATCAACACCATAGCCTCTTTGATGAAGTGTGAGTACTTTACCTCAGACCTTCGGGCCCATAGTTATTAGCTTGATGGCTTCTTCTCACTCTTTGGATCTCAATACAAAGTTCTCCTTGGTCTTCTTGGAGATCTATTCGATGTAATACTTTTTGCGGTGTGTTTGTCGAGATCCAGTGAATTGTGGGTTTACGATCAAGATTATCTATGAACAATATTTGAGTCTCCTCTGAATTCTTTTATGTATGATTTGTTATCTTTGCAAGTCTCTTCGAATTATCAGTTTGCTTTGGCCTACTAGATTGATCTTTCTTGCAATGGGAGAATGGCTTAGCTTTGGGTTCAATCTTGTGGTGTCCTTACCCAGTGACAGCAGGGGCAGCAAGGCACGTATTGTATTGTTTCCATCGAGGATAAAAAGATGGGGTTTATATCATATTGCCTGAGTTTATCCCTCTACATCATGTCATCTTGCCTAATGCATTACTCTGTTCTTATGAACTTAATACTCTATATGCATGCTAGATAGCGGTCTATGTGTGGAGTAATATTAGTAGATGCAGAATTGTTTCGATCTACTTGTCGCGGACGTGATGCTAATATACATGATCATGCCTAGATATTCTCATAACTATGCACTTTTCTATCAATTGCTCGATAGTAATTTGTTCACCCACCGTAATACTTATGCTATCTTGAGAGAAGCCAGTAGTGAAATCTATGGCCCCGGGTCTATTTTCCATCATATAAGTTTTCGATCTATTTTATCTTGCAATCTTTACTTACCAATCTATATCATAAAAATACCAAAAATATTTATCTTATTATCTTTATTAGATCTCACTTTTGCAAGTGGCCGTAAAGGGATTCACAACCCCTTTACCGCTTTGGTTGCAAGGTTCTTATTTGTTTGTGCATGTACTAGGGATTTGAGTGTAGCCTCCTACTGGATTGATACCTTGGTTCTCAAAAACTAAGGGAAATACTTGCGCTACTTTGTTGCATCACCCTTTTAGCTTCAAGGGAAAACCAACGCATCCTCAAGAGGTAGCAAGAAGGATTTTTGGCGCCGTTGCCGGGGAGTCTACACACAAGTCAAGACATACCAAGTACCCATCACAAACTGTTATCCCTCGCATTACATTATTTGCCATTTGCCTCTCGTTTTCCTCTCCCCCACTTCACCTTTGCCTTTTCTTCGCCCTCCTTCCGTTTGATCTTGTGTTACCATGTGCCTTCTTTTTGCTTGCATCTTCACTTGCTCAAGGTTTATGGATCCTCATCCCCATGCTAATCTTTTTAAGAGATCCAATTATGATGAATGAATTTCTAGTGATATGAGTGCACTAGGTTATATTTATGAGGTTTTTCTTGAAATTCGTGAATCTGAAAATTGTGATGAGGAAATTTATGAAGAGATTCATGATATCTCCTTGAATAAAAAGAATGATTGCAATGATTTTACTATAAATTCTATTGATGTCAATTGTGCTAATAATATGCAAAACCCTAAGCTTGGGGATGCTAGTTTTTCTGTGTCTACTACTTGTTGCAATGATCATGATTGGGGTGATTCTTCTTATGATCTTGAAAATTTATTTAAGCCCCATGACGAATATGAGATTGATAATAGTGTTTGCAATATTATTGAAAGTGGGTTTGTAAGAGTGTCAACTTTATATCCCACATATTTGGAGAATGTTCAATCTTATGAAAATTTTGATAAAAGTGGGTTTGGAGAGGTCATGACTTTAGTTAATGTTAACCCCACTATTTTGGAAGAGTGTCAACTTCGCATGCATGTGGATCGTGTTGAAAATATTTTATGTGACAGCTATTTTGTTGAATTTGCTTATGATCCCACATGTAATTATTATGTCAGAGGAAAATATGATTGTATAAATTTTCATGTTACTAAATTACCTCTCAGAGATTGCTATTGTTTCTTTCAGCTTCCTTGCATATGCTAGTTTTTGCTTGCTATGGTAATTTGTTTGCCTATAAGATTACTATGCATAGGAAGTATGTTAGACTTAGATGTGTTTGTCATGTGTTTCACGATGCTCTCTTTGTGCTTCAATTCTTGTCTTTCATGTGAGTATCATTGAAATTATCAATGCCTAGCTAGGGGCGTTAAATGATAGCGCTTGTTGGGAGGCAACCCAACTTTATTTTTGTTCTTTACTTTTTATTCTTGTTTAGTAATAAATAATTCATCTATCCTCTTATTATATGTGGTTTTATGTTTTAGTTAGTTTTTGTGCCAAGTAAAACCTATAGGATCTTCTTGGGTGATAGTTAATTTGATCTTGCTGAAAAACAGAAACTTTTGCGCACATGAGAATAATTTTCATAAATCACAGAAACATACTTTTCAGTTGATTCTTTTTGTAGAAGATTAATAAAAAAATTGTATAGGACTTCCTATTTTGGTAGAATTTTTGGGGTTTCGGAAGTATTCGAGAGTTACAGATTTCTATAGACTGTTCTGTTTTTGACGGATTCCATTTTTCGTGTGTTGTTTGCTTATTTTGATGATTCTATGGCTAGTATCGGGGGGTATGAACCATAGAGAAGTTGGAATACAGTAGGTTTAACACCAATATAAATAAAGGTTGAGTTCATTACAGTACCTTAAAGTGGTGGTTTGTTTTATTTCGCTAACGGAACTCATGAGATTTTCTTTTGAGTTTTGTGTTGTGAAGTTTTCAAGTTTTTGGGTAAAGATTTGATAGATTATGGAATAAGGAGTGGCAAGAGCCTAAGCTTGGGGATTCCCAAGGCACCCCAAGGTTAAATTCAAGGACAACCAAAATCCTAAGCTCTTTCGTCTTCGTCCATCGGTAACTTTACTTGATGCTATATTTTTATTCACCACATGATATGTGTTTTGCTTGGAGCGTCTTGTATGATTTGAGTCTTTGATTTTTAGTTTATCACAATCATCCTTGATGTACACACCTTTTGGAGAGACACACATGAATCGGAATTTATTAGAATACTCTATGTACTTCACTTATATCTTTTGAGCTAGACAATTTTGCTCTAGTGCTTCACTTATACCTTTTTAGAGCACAGTGGTGGTTTTATTTTGTAGAAATTATTGATCTCTCATGCTTCACTTATATTATTTTGAGAGTCTTTTAGAACAACATGGTAAGTTGCTTTGGTTATAAAATTAGTCCTAATATGATGGGCATCCAAGTTGGGTAAAATAAAAACTTTCATATGGAGTGCATTAAACACTATGATAAATTTGATACTTGATAATTCTTTTGAGATATAAAGGTGGTAATGTTAGAGTCATGCTAGTTGGGTAATTATGAACTTGAGAAATACTTGTGTTGAAGTTGGCAAGTCCCGTAGCATGCACATATGGTGAACGTTGTGTGACAAATTTGAAGCATGGGGTGTTCTTTCATTGCCTTCCTTATGAGTGGAGGTTGGGATCGCGCGAGGTTAACTCCTACCAACCCTTCCCCTAGGAGCATGCGTAGTAGTACTTTTCTTCGAGGGCTAATAAACTTTTGCAATAAGTATATGAGTTCTTTATGACTAATGTGAGTCCATGGATTATACGCACTCTTACCCTTCCGCAATTTGCTAGCCTCTATGGTACCGTGCATTGCCCTTTCTCACCTTGAGAGTTGGTGCAAACTTCGCCGATGCATCCAAACCCTATGATAAGATACGCTCTATCACACATAAACCTCCTTATATCTTCCTCAAAACAGCCACCATACCTACCTATTATGGCATTTCCATAGCCATTCCGAGATATATTGCCATGCAAGTTTCCACTGTTCCGTTTATTATGACACGCTCTATCATTGTCATATTGCTTTTCATGATCACGTAGTTGACATCGTAATTGTGGCAAAGCCACCATGCATAATTTTTCATACATGTCACTCTTGATTCATTTCCCATCCCGGTAGACCGCCAGAGGCACTCATATAGAGTCATATTTTGTTCTAGTATCGAGTTGTAATCATTGAGTTGTAAATGAATAGAAGTGTGTTGATCATCATTATTAGAGCATTGTCCCATGTGAGGAAAGGATGATGGAAGCAATTATTCCCTCACAAGTTGGGATGAGTCTCCGGACTTTATGAAAAATAAAAGAGGCCAAAGAAGTCCAAATGAAAAAAGAGAGGCCAAAGAAGCCCCAAAAAAAAAGAAAATAAAAAAAGAAAATAAAAAAAGAAAATAAAAAAAGAGAGAAAAAGAGAGAAGGGACAATGTTACTATCCTTTTTCCACACTTGTGCTTCAAAATAGCACCATGATCTTCATGATAGTGAGTTTCTCATTTTGTCACTTTCATATACTAGTGGAAATTTTTCATTATAGAACTTGGCTTGTATATTCCAATGATGGGCTTCCTCAAAATGCCCTAGGTCCTCGTGAGCAGGCAAGTTGGATGCACACCCACTTAGTTTCGTTTTGATGAGCTTTCATACATTTATAGCTCTAGTGCATCCGTTTCATGGCAATCCCTACTCCTCGTATTGACATCAATTGATGGGCATCTCCCTAGCCCGTTGATTAGCAGCATCAATGTGAGACTTTCTTCTTTCTTGTTTTTTCACATAATCCATATCATCATACTCTACTCCACCCATAGTGTTATGTCCATGGCTTACGCTCATGTATTGCGTGAGGGTTGAAAAGGCTGAAGCGCGTTAAAAAGTATGAACCAATTGCTTGGCTGAAACCGGGGTTGTGCATGATGGGAGCATTGTGTGACGAAAATGAAGCATGGCCAAACTATATGATTTTGTAGGGATAAGCTTTCTTTGGCTATGCTATTTTGATAAGACATAAACTGCTTGGTTAGCATGCTTGAAGTATTACTATTTTTATGTCAATATTAAACTTTTATCTTGAATCTTTTGGATCTGAACATTCAGGCCACAATAAAGAAATACATTGAGAATTATGCTAGGTAGCATTCCACGTCAAAAATTCTGTTTTTATTATTTACCTGCTCGAGGACGAGCAGGAATTAAGCTTGGGGATGCTTTATATGTCTCCAACGTATCTATAATTTTTTATTGTTCCATGTTATTATATTATCTATTTTGGATGTTTAATGTGCTTTTTATACACTTTCATATTATTTTTGGGGCTAACCTATTAACCGGAGGCCCAGTGAAAATTGCTGTTTTTTTTGCCTATTTCAGTGTTTTGCAGAAAAGGAATATCAAACGGAGTCCAAACGGAATGAAACCTTTGGGAGAATCGTTTTTGGAACAAACACAATCCAGGAGACTTGGAGTGGACGTCAAGGAAGCAACAAGGCGGCCACGAGGCAAGAGGGCGTGCCCAGGGGGTAGGCACGCCCCCCACCCTCACAGGCCCCTCGTGGCTCCCCTGACTGACTTCTTTTGCCTATATATACTCATATCCGAGAGCACCACGAAACCCTATTTCCACCACTGCAACCTTCTATACCCGTGAGATACCATCTTGGGGCCTTTTCCGGTGCTCCACCGGAGGGGGAATTGATCACAGAGGGCTTCTACATCAATACCATAGCCTCTCCGATGAAGTGTGAGTAGTTTACCTCAGACCTTCGGGTCCATAGTTATTAGCTAGATGGCTTCTTCTCTCTCTTTGGATCTCAATACAAAGTTCTCCTCGATCTTCTTGGAGATCTATTCGATGTAATACTTTTTGCGGTGTGTTTGTCGAGATCCGATGAATTGTGGGTTTATGATCAAGATTATCTATGAACAATATTTGAATCTCCTCTGAATTCTTTTATGTATGATTTGTTATCTTTGCAAGTCTCTTCGAATTATCAGTTTGGCTTGGCCTACTAGATTGATCTTTCTTGCAATGGGAGAAGGGCTTAGCTTTGGGTTCAATCTTGTGGTGTCCTTTCCCAGTGACAGCAGGGGCAGCAAGGCACGTATTGTATTGTTGCCATCGAGGATAAAAAGATGGGGTCATATTTCTTGAGTTTACCCTCTACATCATGTCATCTTGCCTAATGCGTTACTATGTTCTTATGAACTTAATACTCTAGATGCATGCTGGATAGCGGTCGATGTGTGAAGTAATAGTAGTAGATGCAGAATCGTTTCGATCTACTTGTTGCGGACGTGATGCCTATATACATGATCATGCCTAGATATTCTCATAACTATGCACTTTTCTATCAATTGACCGATAGTAATTTCTTCACCCACCGTAATACTTATGCTATCTTGAGAGAAGCCACTAGTGAAACCTATGGCCCCGGGTCTATTTTCCATCATATAAGTTTCCGATCTATTTTATCTTGCAATCTTTACTTACCAATCTATATCATAAAAATACCAAAAATATTTATCTTATTATCTTTATCAGATCTCACTTTTGCAAGTGGCTGTCAAGGGATTGACAACCCCTTTATCGCGTTGGTTGCAAGGTTCATATTTTTTGTGTAGGTACTAGGGATTTGAGTGTAGCCTCCTACTAGATTGATACCTTGGTTCTCAAAAACTGAGGGAAATACTTACGCTACTTTGCTGCATCACCCTTTCCTCTTCAAGGGAAAACGAACGCATGGTCAAGAGGTAGCAGACTCTAATTTGCATGATTTGAATGGAACTAACCCAGACTTATGTTGTTTTCGGTAGAATTGCCATCGTGTTTTTTTGTGTGCACAAATAAAAGTTCTAGGATTGGGCTGAAACTTTACAGAGATTATTTTTAGAATATATAAGAATACTAGAAAAGAGAATTACCAGAGGGGTGCCACCCAGGTGCCACAAGTCCAGGGGCGCCCCCAGGGCGCGCCTGGCAGGCTTGTGGGCCCCTGGAGCCTCTGTCAACCCTATCTCCAACCCCATAAGTACCTATTCATCCAGGAAAAAATCAAGGAGAATGAATCATCATGTTTTACGATACGGAGCCGCCGCCACCTCTTGTTCTTCATCGAGAGGGCTGGTCTGGAGTTTGTTCGGGGCCCCGGAGAGGGGGATTCGACACCATCGTCATCATCAACCATCCTCCATCAACAATTCCATGATGCTCATCACTGGAAGTGAGTAATTGCTTTGTAGGCTTGCTAGACGGTGATGGGTTGGATGAGATTTTTCATATAATTGAGTCAGATTTGTTAGGGCTTGATCCCTAGCATCCACTATGTTCTAAGATTGATGTTGCTATGACTTTGCTATGCTTAATGCTTGTCACTAGGGCAGTGCCATGATTCCAGATCTGAACCCTTTATGTTTTCATGAATATATTTGAGTTCTTGATCCTATCTTGCAAGTTGTATGCACCTATTATGCGTTATGATCCGCATACCCCAAGGTGACAATAATTGGGATTCCTTCCGGTGATTATAGTAGTCTGAGGAGTTCATGTATTCACTATGTGCTAATGCTTTGTTACGGTTCTCTATTTAAAGGATGCCTTAATATCCCTTAGATTTCCTTATGGATCCTGCTACCACGGGAGGGTAGGACAAAAGATGTCATGCAAGTTCTTATTATAAGCACGTATGACAATATATGGAATACAGGCCTACATTACATTAATGATTTGGAGCTATTATATCACTCTAGGTTATGACTATTACATGATGAATTTCATATAACATAATTTATCACTCTATAAACCAAAGGGTTTAGTCCGTAGAGGCTAGAACCATCATCCTACTCCTCTAGGGTTCTGTTCATCTGATCTCGTGGTAAATCAACTTTGTAATCATCATACAAACATATCAATACAATCTAGCAGGATGTAGTGTTTGACCTCTTCGAGAGGGCCCAAACCTGGGTAAATACAATCTCTGTGTTCCTTTTATCCACCGATCCAAGATCTACACATCAGGACCCCCTACCAAGGGTCTTCTAGTTTTGACACCGACATTGGTGCTTTCATTGAGAGTTTCGCTCAGGAATCGTCGAAGGATCAATGGCTCGCTTTGTCCTTAATGATGGCATCTGCAACGGGGATGTCTTTGTGCCCAGACAACTTTTCGTGTTCGGCCGCATCACGCGACATGCTGGTCCGACCAGCCGCCTTGGCCAGGTCGGCAGCTTCGCCCTCGACCAGGAGATCGGGTTTGGAAACCTAGAGTTCATCGGTGACTCCTAGGAAGATCTTGTCCTGACAAGGTTATCAGCCTTGCCTGAAGAGCCCGCTAACCCCGAGGTTTTAACTTCGGGCATCGTGTACCCGTCCGCTGGGGCGACTGCCACCTCAAATCTGGCCTCGAGCACGGATCTAGTCTCCACCCCCGACGGCAGTCGGCCTGGAGCCAGCCTTGGCCGTACACTACCATGGCACGATCTTGAACGCCCCCGGAGCGACAGTACTGCAAATCGACCCCAAGCACTCTTGGAGCATGGACCCAATAGATCTCTTGCTATTAAACGAGTTACTAGACTGGATCGAAGCCATGGGGAAACCAATGGCCAGCCCTCGGATTATGATACGATCTGGCTTAAACCCGATGATAGGGAAATCTATGTCCCACCTAACACACACTTAGTCACCACTATCAAAGACTTGGCTGAAGACTCGCCCCTGCGACTCCCAGAGCCAAGAATGGATTATGTGCAAGTCTCTGATCGTCAAGTTCCATTATCTAGTTCGGAATCCGATCTCTGTCCCGGGAAGAGTCCAAAGTCGAGCTTCGATTCAGCACACAACCTCGAGTCCATGCAACTATGCCTGACTGATAATCCGGACCTTGAGCCCAGTGCATCGGTTTCCACAATGATGCAGGAACCACCGCAAAAACTTCGGACTCGCGCCCTGTTGGGATACAAAAAAATTCCCACCCACCCCCCATGTTAAGTTCTTTCCAAGAAACTCCGGGCAGCTCGACATATGGGATCTAATGTATGTGAAACAATAGGCCAAAGAAACAGTCTGGCAATTCTGGACTAGATTCCTCCTTGTTAGAAACAAGATAGTGGACTCTGGCAGCCAAGAAATTCTAGCAACTTTCCTGTATAACTGCCAAAACGAAGGCATCCTAAATGCTGTCGCCCGCCGTCACGTTCAAAACTTCACCGAGCTGTCAGATCTGGTACGCAAATACTGCGCCATGGAAGCCGCCTGGCAAGCTCAGCAATTGCAAATGGAGTCAATCCATGTCGAGGAATGTAGAAGAGCTTGGGTGAAGCGCACACACTCACGTCGGCATCTCAATACAAGTCGTCCAAGAAAAAAAAACCTGATAGGATCCCGAACATTCCTCGACGAACTACTAGACAAGCCATGCCCCATACACTCTGTCCTGCTAAATACAAGCCCAACTCACAACCTTCGAGCTTGCTGGGTGGTTAAGCAAGTTGCAAAGAGCGGAGATACTATCCTCGGAGGCTAACCCTCAAGCACACGTTCAACATTGCCCTTGGATGACAAACCGAGATCCTAATGATCTATGAGACGTTTCCCTCAAAAAATAAGAGGAAGAGAGCCCTTCGAGAGATCGGTCAAATTCATCACGTGGCAACAACGAATTCATGGACAGACATACCCATCACCTTTGACGAGGAAGACAAGCCGAGGTCTTGTCCTATCCGAGCAGCTGCCGCCCATGTCCTTGATCCCATAGTGGACAGATTCAGACTCCACAAGATGCTAATGGATGGCGGTAGTGGGTTAAACCTCATTTATGAGATCACCCTAGGAAAAATGCAATTTGACAGATCTTGTATTGAGCAAAGCCACACCACCTTTCGATGCATCATCCCCGGAAAGAGGCACATTGCACTGGAAGAGTTTCTCTCGATGTAGTATTTGGCACTCTCGAGAATTACTGGTCCGAGGAATTACTCTTCCACATCGTGCCCTTCTATAGCAGTTACCACGCCCTATTGGGGTGTCACGCATTCGCACGATTCCATGCTATACCCCATTACGGGTATATGAAACTTGAGATGCCAGGTACTAATGGCGTGATCATCGTAATAAGGGATCTGGATAGAGCTGTTTGGGCAGAGAACAAAATAGTAATAAGGGATCCAAAGCTTTCGCAGCCAAAGAATTAACCATGCATGCTCCGCTCAACTGTGGATAGGAATGATGCAATCCTCAGCAAAAGGTCCAACTCCACATCTTTCAAGCCAACATATGAAATCCTCAAGTTTCAAGTGTTGGGGAACATTGCATAAAATAAAAATTGCCTACGTTCACCAAGATCAATCTATGAGTTCATCTAGCAACGAGAGAGGGGAGTGCATCTACATACCCTTGTAGATCGCGAGCGGAAGCGTTCAAGAGAACGAGGTTGAGGGAGTCGTACTCGTCGTGATCCAAATCACCGGAGATCCTAGCGCCGAACGGATGGCACCTCTGCGTTCAACACACGTACGGTCAGCGTGACGTCTCCTCCTTCTTCATCCAGCAAGGGGAAAGGAGAGGTTGATGAAGATCCAGCAGCACGACGGCGTGGTGGTGGATGCAGCAGGGATTCCGGCAGGGCTTCGCCAAGCGTCTGCGGGAGAGAGAGGTGTAGCAAGGGGGAAGGGAGGCGCCAAGAGCAAGGGTGTGGCTGCCCTCCCTCCCACCTCTTTATATAGGGACCCCAAGGGGGAGCACCGGCCCTAGGAGATCCCATCTCCAGGGGGGCGGCGGCCAAGGGGATGGCTTGCACCCCAAGGCAAGTGGAGGCGCCCCCCACCCTAGGTTTCCAACCCTAGGCGCAGGGGGGCCCAAGGGGGGTGCACCAGCACACCAGGGGCTGGTTCCCCACCCCACTTCAGCCCATGGGGCCCTCCGAGATAGGTGGCCCCACCCGGTGGACCCCCGGGACCCTTCCGGTGGTCCCGGTACAATACCGGTAACCCCCGAAACTTTCCCGATGGCCGAAACTCGACTTCCCATATATAATTCTTTACCTCCGGACCATTCCGGAACTCCTCGTGATGTCCAGGGTCTCATCCGGGACTCCTAACAACTTTCGGTTTGCTGCATACTTATATCTCTACAACCCTGGCGGCACCGAACCTTAAGTGTGTAGACCCTATGGGTTCGGGAGACACGTAGACACGACCGAGACGGCTCTCTGGTCAATAACCCAACAACGGGATCTGGATACCCATGTTGGCTCCCACATGCTCCTCGATGATCTCATAGGATGAACCACAATGTCGAGGATTCAAGCAACCCCGTATACAATTCCCTTTGTCAATCGGTATGTTACTTGCCAGAGATTCGATCGTCGGTATCCCAATACCTCGTTCAATCTCGTTACCGGCAAGTCACTTTACTCGTACCATAATTCATGATCCCGTGACCAGACACTTGGTCAGTTTGAGCTCATTATGATGATGCATTACCGAGTGGGCCCAGAGATACCTCTCCGTCATACGGAGTGACAAATCCCAGTCTCGATCCGTGTCAACCCAACAGACACTTTCGGAGATACCCGTAGTATACCTTTATAGTCACCCAGTTACGTTGTGACGTTTGGTACACCCAAAGCACTCCTATGGTATCCGGGTGTTACACAATCTCATGGTCTAAGGAAAAGATACTTGACATTGGAAAAGCTCTATCAAACGAACTACACGATCTTGTGCTATGCTTAGGATTGGGTCTTGTCCATCACATCATTCTCCTAATGATGTGATCTCATTATCAATGACATCCAATGTCCATAGTCAGGAAACCATGACTATGTATTGATCAACGAGCTAGTCAACTAGAGGCTCACTAGGGACATGTTGTGGTCTATGTATTCACACGTGTATTACGATTTCCGGATAATACAATTATAGCATGAATAAAAGACAATCATCATGAACAAGAAAATATAATAAAAATCCTTTTATTATTGCCTCTAGGGCATATTTCCAACAGTCTCCCACTTGCACTAGAGTCAATAATCTAGTTACATTGTGATGAATCGAACACCCATAGAGTTCTGGTATTGATCATGTTTTGCTCGCGGAAGAGGTTTAGTCAACGGATCTGCGACATTCAGATCCGTATGTACTTTGCAAATATCTATGTCTCCATCTTGAAAATTTTCACGGATGGAGTTGAAACGACGCTTGATGTGCCTGGTCTTCTTGTGAAACCTGGGCTCCTTGGCAAGGGCAATAGCCCCAGTGTTGTCACAGAAGAGAGTGATCGGCCCCGACGCATTGGGTATGACTCCTAGGTCGGTGATGAACTCCTTCATCCATATTGCTTCATGCGCTGCCTCCGAGGCTGCCATGTACTCCACTTCACATGTAGATCCCGCCATGTTGCTCTGCTTGCAACTGCACCAGCTTACTGCTCCATGATTCAACATATACATGTATCCGGTTTGTGACTTAGAGTCATCCAGATCTGTGTCGAAGCTAGCGTCGACGTAACCCTTTACGACAAGCTCTTCGTCACCTCCATAGACGAGAAACGTGTCCTTTGTCCTTTTCAGGTACTTCGGGATATTCTTGACAGCTGTCCAGTGTTCCTTGCCGGGATTACTTTGGTACCTTCCTACCAAACTTACGGCAAGGTTTACATCAGGTCTGGTACACAACATGGCATACATAATAGATCCTATGGCTGAGGCATAGGGGATGACACTCATCTCTTCTTTATCTTCTGCCGTGGTCGGGCATTGAGCTAAGCTCAATCTCACACCTTGCAATACAGGCAAGAACCCTTTCTTGGACTGATCCATATTGAACTTCTTCAATATCTTATCAAGGTATGTGCTTTGTGAAAGACCTATGAGGCGTCTTGATCTATCCCTATAGATCTTGATGCCTAATATGTAAGCAGCTTCTCCAAGGTCCTTCATTGAAAAACACTTATTCAAGTAGGCCTTAATGTTGTCCAATAGTTCTATATCATTTCCCATCAAAAGTATGTCATCTACATATAATATGAGAAATGCTACAGAGCTCCCACTCACTTTCTTGTAAACACAGGCTTCTCCATAAGTCTGCATAAACCCAAACGCTTTGATCATCTCATCAAAGCGATTGTTCCAACTCCGAGATGCTTGCACCAGCCCATAAATGGATCGCTGGAGCTTGCACACCTTGTTAGCATTCTTAGGATCGACAAAACCTTCCTGCTGCATCATATACAGTTCTTCCTTAAGATGTCGGTTAAGGAATGCCGTTTTGACGTCCATCTGCCATATCTCATAATCATAGTATGCGGCAATTGCTAACATGATTTGGACGGACTTTAGCATCGCTACGGGAGAGAATGTCTCATCGTAGTCAACCCCTTGAACTTGTCGATAACCCTTAGCAACAAGTCGAGCTTTATAGATGGTAACATTACCATCCGCGTTCGTCTTCTTCTTAAAGATCCATTTGTTTTCTATCGCTCGCCGTTCATCGGGCAAGTCTGTCAAAGTCCATACTTCGTTTTCATACATGGATCCTATATCGGATTGCATGGCTTCAAGCCATTTGTTGGAATCTAGGCCCACCATCGCTTCTTCATAGTTCGAAGGTTCACCGTTGTCTAACAACATGATTTCCAGGACAGGGTTGCCATACCACTCTGGTGTGGAATGTGTCCTTGTGGACCTACGAAGTTTAGTAGCAACTTGATCCGAAGTGCCTTGATCATCATCATTAATTTCCTCTCCAGTCGGTGTAGGCACCACAGGAACATTTTCCTGAGCTGCACAACTTTCTGGTTCAAGAGGTAGTACTTCATTGAGTTCTACTTTCCTCCCACTTACTCCTTTCGAGAGAAACTCTTTTTCCAGAAAGGATCCGTTCTTGGCAACAAAGATCTTGCCTTCGGATCTAAGGTAGAAGGTATACCCAATGGTTTCCTTAGGGTACCCTATGAAGACGCATTTTTCCGACTTGGGTTCAAGCTTTTCAGGTTGAAGTTTCTTGACATAAGCATCGCATCCCCAAACTTTTTGAAACGACAGCTTAGGTTTCTTCCCAAACCATAATTCATACGGTGTCGTCTCAACGGATTTAGACGGATCCCTATTTAAAGTGAATGTAGCTGTCTCTAGAGCGTATCCCCAAAATGATAGCGGTAAATCGGTAAGAGACATCATAGATCGTACCATATCCAACAGAGTGCGATTACGACGTTCGGACACACCGTTATGTTGAGGTGTTCCAAGCGGAATGAGTTGTGAAACGATTCCACATTTCCTAAAGTGCACACCAAATTCGTGACTTAAATATTCTCCTCCACGATCTGATCGTAAGAACTTTATCTTTCGGTCACGTTGATTCTCTACCTCATTCTGAAATTCCTTGAACTTTTCAAAGGTCTCATACTTGTGTTTCATCAAGTAGACATACCCATATCTACTCAAGTCATCAGTGAGAGTGAGAACATAACGATATCCTCCGCGAGCCTCAACGCTCATTGGACCGCACACATCGGTATGTATGATTTCCAATAAGTTGGTTGCTCGATCCATTGTTCCGGAGAACGGAGTCTTGGTCATTTTGCCCATGAGGCATGGTTCGCATGTGTCAAATGATTCATAATCGAGAGACTCTAAAAGTCCATCAGCATGGAGCTTCTTCACGCGCTTGACACCAATGTGACCAAGGCGGCAGTGCCACAAGTATGTGGGACTATTGTTATCAACTTTACATCTTTTGGTATTCACACTATGAATATGTGTAACATTACGTTTGAGATTCATTAAGAATAAACCATTGACCATCGGGGCATGACCATAAAACATATCTCTCATATAAATAGAACAACCATTATTCTCGGATTTAAATGAGTAGCCATCTCATATTAAATGAGATCCAGATACAATGTTCATACTCAAACTTGGCACTAAATAACAATTATTGAGGTTTAAAACTAATCCCGTAGGTAAATGCAGAGGTAGTGTGCCGACGGCGATCACATCGACCTTGGAACCATTCCCGACGCGCATCGTCACCTCGTCCTTCGCCAGTCTCCGCTTATTCCGCTGCTCCTGCTTTGAGTTACTAATATGAGCAACGGCACCGGTATCAAATACCCAGGAGCTACTACGAGCACTGGTAAGGTACACATCAATTACATGTATATCATATATACCTTTAGTGTTGCCGGCCTTCTTGTCCACTAAGTATTTGGGGCAGTTCCGCTTCCAGTGACCCTTCCCTTTGCAATAAAAGCACTCAGTCTCAGGCTTGGGTCCATTCTTTGACTTCTTCCCGGCAATTGGCTTACCGGGCGCGGCAACATCCTTGTCGTCCTTCTTGAAATTCTTTTTACCCTTGCCTTTCTTGAACTTGGTGGTTTTATTGACCATCAACACTTGATGTTCCTTTTTGATTTCTACCTCTGCTGACTTCAGCATTGAAAATACTTCAGGAATAGTTTTCACCATCCCCTGCATATTGTAGTTCATCACAAAGCTCTTGTAGCTCGGTGGGAGCGACTGAAGGATTATGTCAATGACCGCCTCGTCTGGGAGGTTAATGTCCAGCTGGGACAGGTGGTTGTGCAACCCAGACATTTTGAGTATGTGCTCACTGACAGAACTATTTTCCTCCATCTTACAACTATAGAACTTGTCAGAGACTTCATATCTCTCGACCCGGGCGTGAGCCTGGAAAACCATTTTCAGCTCCTCGAACATCTCATATGCTCTGTGTTGCTCAAAACACTTTTGGAGCCCCGGTTCTAAGCTGTAAAGCATGCCGCACTGAACGAGGGAGTAGTCATCAGCACGTGTCTGCCAAACGTTCAAATCGTCTTGCAGTGCTGGGAGAGCAGGTGGGTCACCTAACGGTGCTTCAAGGACATATGCTTTCTTGGCAGCTATGAGGATGATCCTCAGGTTCCGGACCCAGTCCGTATAGTTGCTGCCATCATCTTTCAGCTTGGTTTTCTCTACGAACGCGTTGAAGTTCATGTTGACATGAGCGTTGGCCATTTGATCTAAAAGACATTTTTTGCAAAGATTTTAGACTAAGTTCATGATAATTAAGTTCATCTAATCAAATTATTTAATGAACTCCCACTCAGATTAGACATCCCTCTAGTCATCTAAATGTTACATGATCCGAGTCGACTAGGCCGTGTCCGATCATCATGTGAGACGGACTAGTCATCATCGGTGAACATCTCCATGTTGATCGTATCTTTCATACGACTCATGTTCGACCTTTTGGTCTCTTGTGTTCCGAGGTCATGTCTGTACATGCTAGGCTCGTCAAGTTAACCTAAGTGTTTTGCATGTGTAAATCTATCTTACACCCGTTGTATGTGAACGTTAGAATCTATCACACCCGATCATCACGTGGTGCTTCGAAACAAGGAACTGTCGCAACGGCGCACAGTTAGGGGGAACACTTTCTTGAAATTATTATGAGGGATCATCTTATTTACTACCGTCGTTCTAAGTAAACAAGATGCAAAAACATGATAAACATCACATGCAATCAAATAGTAGTGACATGATATGGCCAATATCATATAGCTCCTTTGATCTCCATCTTCGGGGCTCCATGATCATCTTTGTCACCGGCATGACACCATGATCTCCATCATCATGATCTCCATCATCGTGTCTCCATGAAGTTGCTCGCCAACTATTACTTCTACTACTATAGCTAATGATTTAGTAATAAAGTAAAGTAATTACATGGCGTTAAATCATTGACACGCAGGTCATACAATAATTAAGACAACTCCTATGGCTCCTACCGGTTGTCATACTCATAGACATGCAAGTCGTGATTCCTATACAAGAACATGATCTCATACATCACAATATATCATTCATCATTCATCACAACTTTTGGCCATATCACGTCACATGGCAATTGCTGCAAAAACAAGTTAGACGTCCTATAATTGTTGTTGCATCTTTTACGTGGCTGCAATAGGGTTCTAGCAAGAACGTTTTCTTACCTAGGAAAAAGCCACAACGTGATTTGTCAACTTCTATTTACCCTTCATAAGGATCCTTTTCATCGAATCCGCTCCAACTAAAGTGGGAGAGACAGACACCCGCTAGCCACCTTATGCAACTAGTGCATGTAAGTCGGTGAAACCTGTCTCACGTAAGCGTACGTGTAAGGTCGGTCCAGGCCGCTTCATCCCACAATACCACTGAAGTAAAATAAGACTAGTAGTGGCAAGAAAGTTGACAACATCTACGCCCACAACAAATTTGTGTTCTACTCGTGCAAAGAGAACTACGCATAGACCTAGCTCATGATGCCACTGTTGGGGAACGTTGCATAAAATAAAAATTTTCCTACGTTCACCAAGATCAATCTATGAGTTCATCTAGCAATGAGAGAGGGGAGTGCATCTACATACCCTTGTAGATCGCGAGCGGAAGCATACAACAGAACGAGGTTGAGGGAGTCGTACTCGTCGTGATCCAAATCATCGGAGATCCTAGTGCCGAACGGATGACACCTCCGCGTTCAACACATGTACGATCACCATGATGTCTCCTCCTTCTTGATCCAGCAAGGGGAAAGGAGAGGTTGATGAAGATGCAGCAGCACGACGGCGTGGTGGTGGATGCAGCAGGGATTCCGGCAGGGCTTCGCCAAGCGTCTGCGGGAGGGACAGGTGTAGCAAGGGTGAAGGGAGGCGCCAAGAGCAAGGGTGCGGCTGCCCTCCCTTCCCCCCTCTTTATATAGGGACCCCAAGGGGGGCGGCGGCCAAGGGGGTGGCTTGCCCCCCAAGGCAAGTGGAGGTGCCCCCCCCCCCACCCTAGGGTTTCCAACCCTAGGCGCAGGGGGGGGGCCAAGGGGGGGCACCAGCCCACCAGGAGCTGGTTCCCCTCCCCACTTCAGCCCATGGGGCCCTCCGGGATAGGTGGCCCCACCCGGTGGTCCCGGTACAATACCGGTAACCCCCGAAACTTTCCCAATGGCCGAAACTCGACTTCCCATATATAATTCTTTACCTCCGGACCATTCCGGAACTCCTCGTGACGTCCGGGATCTCATCCAGGACTCCGAAAAACTTTCGGTTTGCTGCATACTTATATCTCTACAACCCTAGCATCACTGAACCTTAAGTGTGTAGACCCAACGGGTTCGGGAGACACATAGACATGACCGAGACGGCTCTCCGGTCAATAACCAACAGCAGGATATGGATACCCATGTTGGCTCCCACATGCTCCTCAATGATCTCATTGGATGAACCATGATGTCGAGGATTCAAGCAACCCCGTATACAATTCCCTTTGTCAATCGGTTTGTGACTTGCCCGAGATTCGATCGTCGGTATCCCAATACCTCATTCAATCTCGTTACCGGCAAGTCACTTTACTCGTACCGTAATGCATGATCCCGTGACCAGACACTTGGTCACTTTGAGCTCATTATGATGATGCATTACCGAGTGGGCCCAGAGATACCTCTCCGTCATACGGAGTGACAAATCCCAGTCTCGATCCGTGTCAACCCAACAGACACTTTCGGAGATGCCCATAGTATACCTTTATAGTCACCCAGTTACGTTTTGACGTTTGGTACACCCAAAGCACTCCTACAGTATCCAGGAGTTACACAATCTCATGGTCTAAGGAAAAGATACTTGACACCGGAAAAGCTCTAGCAAACGAACTACACGATCTTGTGCTATGCTTAGGATTGGGTCTTGTCCATCACATCATTCTCCTAATGATGTGATCTCGTTATCAATGACATACAATGTCCATAGTCAAGAAACCATGACTATCTGTTGATCAATGAGCTAGTCAACTAGAGGCTCACTAGGGACATGTTGTGGTCTATGTATTCACACGTGTATTACGATTTCCGGATAATACAATTATAGCATGAATAAAAGACAATCATCATGAACATCCTTTTATTATTTCCTCTAGGGCATATTTCCAACATCAAGTGCATCCGACGGACCCTAACAAGACAATGTCCATTGGAGCTCAGCTAGCCTCCGCGGTTGATGAGGCATTACACACATTTTGCACGAAACCTGGGACATATTCACTTGGCACCCCTCAGATATGCCAGGAATCCGACGAAGGTTAGCCGAACACAGGCTGAACATAATTAAAGGCTTCAAGCCAATCAAACAGGCCTACACCAATTTTTCAAACCCAATCGTCAAGCCATGGGTGAGGAACTAGCAAATTTACTGGAAGCCAGATTCATTGGAGAAATCAAACATCCCGAGTGGTTGGCTAATCTGGTCATGGTGCCCAAGAAATACAGACCATGGTGGTTGTGCGTCGATTTTAAGGAACTAAATAAAGCCTGCCCCAAGGATCCCTTTCCCTTACCACGCATAGACCAGATCATCGACGCCACCACCGGACATGACTCACTGTGTTTCCTCGATGCTTACTTCGGATACCATCAAATCAAAATGAGGGAGTCCGACCAAGCTGCCATGGCCTTCATCACCCCTATGGGTCATTCTGCTTCAACATGATGCCCTTCGAGTTAAAAAATGCAGGCGCCACATGCTAGCGCAAGACATGCATGTAAAAGAAAATCGGCAAAACTATCGAGGCATATGTGGACGACATGGTCATCAAGACTAAGCATGTCAATCAGCTGGTGAATGACCTCCGCCAAACCTTCGATAGTCTACGGACTTATGATATACGTCTCAATCCATACAAATGTGTCTTCGAAGTTCCCACGGGCAAGATGCTCAGATTTATTGTATCCTATAGAGGAATAGAGGCTAATCCGGCCAAAATCAAGCCATGTCCCGGCTAGCGGTCCCTATTGAACTAAAGCCATCCAAAAATTGGCCGGCTGCATGGAGACCTTGAGCCGCTTTAGTTCCCACATGGTGAAAAGGCCTTATATACCTCTCTACAGGCTCCTTAAATAGACCAAAAACTTCGAATGGACTGACGAAGCAACAGGCGCATTGGAGGAAATTAAAATTTTATTGGCTGGCAATCCCACCTTAGCAGCACCCAGCACTGGTGAGCCAATGCTATTATACATCTCGGCCATAAATCAGGTGATCAGTGTAATTCTCGTCATCGGACGAGAGGTAGAGGGTCACAAGCTCCCGGGTGCAAAAGCCCTTCTACTACGTATCAAAGTTTCTCACCCTATACAAAACAAGGTATCCGCATTACCAAAAGATTGCGTACGTAGTTTTCATGGCATCCTGAATGCTCCGACACTACTTTCAAGAGTGTTCGGTCAAAGTGGCATCCAAAGTACCACTAGATGACATAGTTAACAATACGGATGCTACAGGCCACGTAGCCAAATGGTCCATTGAGCTCCTCGCTTTTGAAATTATATACCGACCATGCTGAGCTATTAAATCTCAGGTGTTGGATAATTTTGTCGCCGAATGGACGGAAGCAGAGCTCCCTAGGGAATATAGTACGTACTCGCATTGGACGATGTACTTTGACGGCTCCAAAATGCTTGTCGGACTAGGGGCTGGAGTGATTCTCACGTCCCCCTCCAGTGACAATATCCGGTATGTACTACAGATCATGTACACCGATTCCAACAACGCAGCCGAATATGAGGCTCTGTTACATGGGCTTCGAATAGAAGTGTCAATGGGTGTACAGCGGCTTGAGGTGCGGGGAGAATCTAACCTTTCCATCTATCAGGTCAATGGTGAATTCGATGCAAAAGACCCAAAGATGACAACATATCGCAATGTTGTCCTCAAAATTTCTGTCTAGTTTGAGGGGCTAGAATTCATCATGTCTTCAGAGACATCAATCAAGCTAGTAATGTCATTGCCCGCGTGGGCACTAAGCGCGACCCTGTACCACAAAACACCTTTTTGGAATATCTCTTTAAGCCATCCATGGTTTGGCAAGATGGAGGCAGGGACACCAAGGATGATGATCCAGGAAGGATCATCCCTCCTATCACTGAAACAGATGAACACATTATTGGGGGCTCGGCACTCGAAGAAATGTCTTCGGCCCATGAAGTCATGGCAGTGATCGCGCCATGGACCAAGCCCTTCCTCGCCTTTCTTCTTTGCCAAGAGCTACCCGATGACCACCAAGGCAAGGTGCATAATTTGACGATCTAAAACCTATAAGGTCCACGAGGGAGAACTGTACAAGAAAATCACTATCGGGATCCTTCAAAGATGTATATCTAAAGAGGAGGGGAAGCAGCTCCTGGCCGTGATACACGCTGGCATGAGAAGTCATCACACGGAAGCTCAGGCCCTGGTCAGCAAGGCCTTTCGATCAGGGTTTTTTTGGACCACTACTCGCGCAGATGCCCACACACTGGTCCAACATTGTGTTGGATGCCAGCTCTTTTCAAATCAAAGTCACATGCCCCCCACGGATCTTCAGACGATATTGATCACCTAGCCTTTCACGTCTGGGGGTTGGACATGGTCGGACCACTTAAAGCGGTACCAAGAAAAAGAAGTATCTATTAGTCATGGTCGACAAATTAACTAAATGGATTGAGGCGAAGCCAATAACTTCAGCCAAGTTCGGACTGTTCATCAACTTTATATCCGGAGTGGTCCACTGTTATGGTGTTCCCCATAGGATATAACAAACAATAGATCCAATTTCATAGCTCAAGAAGTAAAAGACTGGTGCGCCAACTTGGGCATTAAGCTTGACTATGCCTCTGTATATCACCCAACAGTCAAATGGACAGGTCGAATGATCCAATGGACTAATCCTAAGCAGTGTTAAGCCCGGACTGGTCCGTTCCTTGAAAGAGTTTGACTGCCACTAGGTGGAGGAGCTCGACTCCGTATTTTGGGGTCTGCGCACCACTCCTAATTGATCCATGGGATACACACTGTTCTTTATGATGTATGGGGTGGAGGCAGTCCTCCGCAGTGACCTTATCCATGACATGCCTAGAGTGCGCACGTGCGAAGAAAAGGAGGCCGAGCTAGGCAAGATGACCTGGACACGCTGGAGGAGGAGCGCAACATAGCTCACGCTCGCTCTACCTTTTACCAACAGAAGTCCTGACGCTACCAGAGTAGGGAAGTTTTGGCGAAGGCATATAACATGGGCGGACTCGTCCTACGCCTCCCGGAGAAGCAGAAGAATAAGCTATCACCCAAATGGGAGGGTCACTTCATAATCAATCAAGCGCTTACAGGGGGAGTATATCATCTCCACAACCCAATGGACAATCGCCTCGAACCAAACCCATGGAATGCAGCTCGGCTTTGGCACTTCTACGGCTAGACCGGTGTCATCACCCTCCCTAGTCTCTCATTCTTGTTACATTCTTTTTTATTTTTGGTTAGTATTTTCGAGGTTGTGTTCAGTCAAGCCTACATTAAGTTTTTCTTGGCAGACATCTTCAAATGTACCACATGGTCATACCTAGGGGCTTCTTTTACGAAGCCAATAAATACATCCTCAGTGCACTCATTAGTCTCTGTCGTGTTTGCACCCTTCCAGTATTGTCGTAAAGCCACTATATGCATCAATTTGACATACGATTTGGCCAAGATGGGTTGCCTTGCTCCTATGCTTACCCCCTACATTCCCGATTGTTCGGCTAGGGAGTAAAGGAGCACCTCTGCGATTGTTATGTTCGGATTACCTGGGTACGTACCTCAGACAAGTGAAGCCAAAAGCTAGCGCTCTTAAGAATATAATTGGTCGGGCATGAAGGAAGTGAAAATAATTGGTAGTCATCACCAACGTCCGGGGTTGTTTTCCCGAAGTAACCATTATTTGTACAATGCGGGTATTTGGTTAAACGTCTATGTTTAACATGACAACCTAAAGAAAGGAACCCATGGAGGAACTATTTTGTTTGGAAGACGTTTCTTCCGTTAAAAAATAATATAACAAAACTCCCGGAGCACGTTTTGTTTGTTTGCACCACATGGCCAGATTGCCTGGTTCTCCGAAGTGATTTTCCGATAATTTTAGATTACATATTAGGAAAACACTCCCTGACCGATGCCAAGGGAGGCAGAAGCCGATGGCCGGTTAAGACAATGTTAGAAGCACGGTTCGGAGAAAATTTGATGTAAAGTACATAGCTACATAGAATCAAACACCCTGCTCTCGGTTCAGGCCATCTATTATGGTGTTTAGGGCACAATCTTCTTGGGATGTTCGAGCAGCAGGCATCACTTGGTCATATACCAAATGTAGTGGCACTTCCTGCCCATCCGACCCTACAAGCCAAACCCGAGCTAGATGCTCCGGATTAAGCTTGGTAAAGCGGGTCTTGACCATCGCCCAAGTCTCCCGCACTCCCTCTCGACAGGCTGATATCTACCATAGCTCAAAGCGGTGCTGAGCTCCTTTAAACTAGTTAGCCAGCTTGGCCATCCCATTCGGAGCCGCCTCGTCTGGCCATAACACCCTGACCACGCTCTTCAAGGCTTTCCAAGCTCGGTCATGCATGGTGGATAGTTCCTTTGACAGATTCCCTCCGAATGATCTGGCCTCCTCTTCAGGACGCCCAGTAAGGAGTATTAAAAATAGATCTGGCATTGTTCTTATATTTGTATCATGCACTCAACAAACATGCCAACTTTTAGTCTCTCGTTCTCCTCCTGGGATTGTGCCAGTTGAGTTTTTAAGCTCTTAATTTGTTCGGCTTGTTGTTGGTTTTCTGCTTTAAGCTTATTCTTTTTCTCTTAACTTCGGGTCGGTACACGGTGGCCAGCCTCCTGCTATGACTCCGCATGTCTTTGAGATTCTATGACTGTGTCCAGAGCCTTCTGTAGCTGACTTATTGACTTAGCGTCTATGGGGCAATCTTTCATTAGCAAAGGTGTCCCAAACAATTCTTTGTTCAACATATTAAGTCTTTTACTCACCATGTGCTTCTCTGGTGAATTTCTCGACCTCCTCTAGTTCAGCCTTCACAGATTCCAACTAAGTTCGGTTTAGCTCGAGGTCTTTGCACAATTTTTAATTTTGTTCCCTCGTAGTGTGAATATTATACACATCTAGACCCTCAACTCGGTCGTCTCACCCAAATTAAGGCTCGAGGGCTATTGGGTTGAATTATGTGTTCAGTTATCAAAACCAATAGTGTACATGCAGGTTGGTCGACAAAAGGTTGGCGACTCCCTCGAGCCCTGCTCGGGCGGCCCCAAGATGCGCGTCTACCGAACTAAGAGCGTTGGACTCCTGATTGGAAAATGTAGACCGCCAATGATTCATCACACTTTCGACTTCGAAGTTGGTAACAGAAATGTCCTTAGGGCTCCCTGGATGTTGGTCCTCGGCAGGGGCCTCCGAAGTGGCGCCAGCCATGGCCGCAGACCTTGGTTTTGGATCACCCCTGCACCTCTTCAATGTCTTCGGACAGAGGTGGTTTTACATATCACCTGCAAGTCACATCAAAGAAGATTATGGGTATTTATAGCACCTATCAAGGAAAAAAATGCTGAAAAGTACAATGAACATCACTACAAAAAAAAGACACATCCATGACATTTTGGGCCGAACGAATTTTCCCCCTGTCATGCTTATGACACTTCTATGACAGTAATTGTGACAAAACCAGGGGGAATCATAGATGTGGTGGGCTCCTACTTCTATGATAAAAAATCATGACAGAAAATTGCCTTTTTGTCCTGGGCGGGCCAGAGACGCAGTTGCATGACATTCTTTGGGCCGTCCATGACGGAAAAAACCGTGGTAGAAGCGAGGGCGAGGAAAATATTGGGGAGTTCCCGTTTACAGTGGGTGGTCAGGGCCGAGTGATGCATGGAGGGATTGCATGTTTCTCTCATACATGTACGCGCGTGGGTGCGAGGCGCTGGGCTATAAGTGAACCCGAGCGAGGCAATCTCCTACTGAACCCGAGCGATTGCACTGGCTACACGTTACTGAACCCAAGCGATCGATCAATCCCTGGCTGTTAACTGAACCCGATCGAACGATTCCTTCGTTACTGCTGCTAACTGAAGCCGATCGAACCTGTTGCCTCTTGATGATGAGTGAGCGTTGTTGGGGGTTGGATGAAGAGGACCCCATGGTAGTAGAGGCTGTTGCCGCTGGATGAACAGGACCCCGATCGAGCCGGTTGGGGGTGGATGAACTGGACCCCGTGGAGGGCTGGTTGAACAGTAGTCGGTGGAGGGCTGGATAAACAGTAGCCCGTGGAGGGGTGGTTGAACAGTAGCCGGTGGAGGCTGGATGAATAGTAGCTGGTGGAGGCAGGAGGGAGACACCCTGGATGAACAGTCGCAAAGTGGAGGCTAGAGTAGGTTGACGGTGGATGAACAGTAGCCCGTGGAGGTTGGAGCGAGGCAGTAGACGATGGATGAACAATAGTCCGTGGAGTCCCATTTTGCGGTACGCCACACCCCTACCAACGAACAGGACCCCCGTTTCGACCATAGGAGGTCGAAGAGAAGTTTGTTTCCTCCGTTTTGCGGTATGCCACACCCCTCCCAATCAACAAGACCCCGTTTCGACTATAGGAGGTCAAAGAGAAATTCGTTTCCTCCGTTTTGCAGTACACCACACCCCTCCCGGTGAACAGGATCTTGTTTCAACCGTAGGCGGTCGAACAGAAGGTCATTTCCTCCGTTCTGCGGTACGTCAGGCATTGTTTCGGCTGTTCCGTCCAAGCCGGTTGGCTCCCGATGAACACAACGCATTCTGTTGCCTCTTGATGAACACGACGATGTAGTTTCTTTGTTTCAACCCAGCCAGTTGGCTGCCGATGAATAGGATGTTGTCGCTGCTCTCCGCTGCCTCTCCATGTACACGAGCCCTGGCCGCACGTATACGCGAGTAGGCGTTCGAGACCCCGCCCATATGTACGTACGTGGACATATTTTACTTTCTTGCACCCTGGCTGTACGTACATGTACACAATATAGACGGGATTGCATCACATGCTACATCCGCGCCTCTCCTACGACACATGCCCTTCCTTACTCGGCCACGGTTCATCGCTGCAGCCTGCAGACAGACCGATCGACCAGTATGTACGTACCCGTTCGCAACCAGACAGACAACCCGACGTATGGTTCGACCGGGTGGGTCCCAGCTGTTAGGAAGGTAAGGAGGCACTTCCTTGCATGCGAATATATAGCTGGTGGGTCCCAGCTGTTAGCGGGAGAATCATATTCTTTGCCCGGAATATGGACGCACTTCCTTGCGTGCGAAGATGTAGCTAGTGGGTCCCAGCAGTCAGGGGGAAACATTTTTTTCACGAAATATGGTGGCCCGTCCGGTGGGTCCCTGCTGTCAGGTGGAGGAATCATTATTTTGCACATAATAAGGAGGCACTTCCTTACTGCGACCGTGGACCCAGCTATCAGCCTCTCCATGTACAGTACTCATTCTATGGAAGTCATTCCTTGACCACATTGACCATGCCATGCCGAGAGCACAAAGGCGACGGTGAGGCCTAGGAAGGGGACGATGCGGAGCTGGGGAAGATGCGACAGTGGATGCCCATGCGGAGAGGAGTACGAGGGTTGACTGGTTCGGCTGCAGTGTGAGGTTGTCGTCACCGCAGAATGAAAAGGGTTGTGGGTGAGTAGAGGTATGGCCTGGCCAGAGGTTGGAGTACAGTGAGGCGGTGAAGCCTGCGCGGCAGCAGAGCTGGCACGGGAGGCAGGAGCAGGCGGCACGACCAGCGCTGGTTTGGGCGGCTGGAGCAAGAAGACTAGAGATTGAAGAAGCAATACGGTCGTTGGATGGACATCAAGCTAGAATTGTTCATATTGACTAAGTTGATAAAGCCCTCCATCCGCGTCAACTTAGTAGGCCCACAAGTCAGCCTCCCACTATTGTGGGTCCCAGCTCGCAGGGGGAGTACTCATTTTTTTGTGCGTAATAAGGAGGCACTTCCTTGCGTGCGAAGGCCCTTCCGGTGGGTCCCAGCTGTCATGTGGAGGAATAATTATTTTGCGCGTAATAAGGAGGCACTTCCTTGCGTGCAGTCGTGGACTGAGCTGTCAGCCTCTCCACGTACAGTCCTCTTTCGATGGATGTCGTTCGTTGACCACGTTGACGACTCCGCGCCGAGAGCACCAAGGCGGTGGACAGCGGCGAGGCCGAGGAAGGTAACGACCTGGAGCCGAGGAAGACTCGGCAGTGGTTGTCCATGCGGTGGGGAGTACGAGGGTTTACTGGTTCGGCTGTCGTCGCCAGAAAATAACAGGAGGTGTGGGTGAGTAGAGGAATGGCCTGGCCAGCGATGGAGTAGGGTGGGGCGGTATGGCCTATGCGACAGCACAGCCGGCCATGGGAGGCGGGAGCAGGCAGTCCCACTGGTGCTGGTTTGGGCGGCTGGAGCAAGAAGATCAGATATTGAAGAAGAAGCATGGCCGTTGGATTAACATCCCATGGTCACTGCTGCTAGAATCGTTTGTGGACTAAGTTGACAAAGCCTTTCGTACACGTCAACCTAGTAGACCCACAAGTCAGCCTCCAAATCTGTCCCAAACAGCATACAACCCAAAATTTCTAGCCAGATTCAAATTAATTTAAAAACTAAACATACCTTAATTTAAATCCAATGAAATTTTACCTGCACAAAAACAATAAAATTTAAAATATCAAAATCCAAAAGAAAAAAGTATTTTGGAACTAATTGCATGTTTGCTGTATTTTTTCATTTTATAGCCCATTAATTATTACTTATAGCCTATTTCTTATTACTTATAGCCCATTTTCTGGGCAAGCTCGAATGCATCCCTCCTCATCTTGAAAGATTTCCAGCCGCGCAGGGCGTAGAAAAGCAAGTAGGCCTACGTTGGTTATTCTGCAAAAAACAAAAATAGCTAGGCTAGCCATTTTTAGAAAGGAAAAAAACTAGGCTGGTCATGTGGTAAACATACGAAATAAAAGCCTAGGCTAGACGGGCCACAGCTCCCGCACAACCCAGTTGATACCCTTCTCCGTCCCGAAAAAACTACTGCGCGCGCTGCTGGGTTTCGAATGTCTGCCACTCCTTGTGCAGTTATCTCGCTTATTGGCTACATTGACAGTGGCGTGCGACCCAGATGTCAGGAAACCATCGGGAGGAACCCTTTTTTCTTGTAATAAAGGAGGCACTTGCTTGCCTACTACCATGATCCTGGTGGGTCCGTATTGTCGTCCTCACCATGTACAATCGTCTCCTTATTCCTCTTGGTTGTTGACCATGTTGACAACACCTGAGGGCAGCATCGCGGCGAGCAAACCAAGGCGGAACTCTCAATTTTGTCCTCCTTCCTTCCTTGCAAAAAAATATAAAGAAAATCAAAGACTTGAGAAGGCATACAAAACAAGCTAGTGTACTAGTAAAGAGACGTTGTTGAGTTTTAGAAAAAAGGGAGACGTTCTCCTGTAGCTGGTTCGAATCCAAACCTAGACTATGACTATATATGGTGCTATGCTACTGTGCAAGTAATGAAACTGACATACACAATGTTCGTTTCTCCTCTTCTCTACTTAAGATGCCTAGCATCAGAAGCTCCGGCCGCAGCAACCATGTCCGCTGGCTGCTCGTCCACCTGCTCTTCAGCAGGCAACAACCAGATTGCGCCAGGTCACCACCCGTACCATCGCATGTGGGTCTCATCACACCCCTTCCGGCACATGCATCGCAGCCGGTTGCTCGTTGCAACCCGCCGCCGTTGGTGTGGTGCCACTGCTGCAAATCATGCAGAGTCATCTGTCGCATCTCAACCACAATCCGCAACCCTGACTGATTCTTCTACAAATGCCCGAATCAGGGGGTAATAATATGTTTTTAAGTGTTGTTCTGCTACTTTCAGTTGCTGATTTTTTTAATAGTTTGGTTGATGATTTTCCAATTTGATTTGTGGAGAAAAGGGAAGATTCGTGTGGTTTGTATTTCTGGGAATTTGCTGATGTGGGGGAATGCAACTATGCTGATTATTTGGTTAGTCGAGGAATCCCAATACCAGCAGGTTGGGGTGTTGGACAAGTAACTGAAGGAATGACAAAAGAGGAATATGCAAAGCAGAAGGTTAAAAAGATGCAGTTCCACTGATCATGGCCAAGCAACAGCTGTTGAACGGCCTTGACAACAATGAGGAGATGAAAGAGCTTGTGAAGATAATGGGCAAAATCGATGTGCTCTGTAGGATGATTGTCTTTTTATTTGTAGTGTATGTAGCACTCGTGATGTATTCAGTGGCTATGACATGAGCACTTTGTTGAAACTAGTAATGAATGAAACCTCTTTAGCAGGTTGGGCGTAGTGTTGTGAACATCTAATGATTTCTATTAACAGAAATCGGGGGGTATCCCCGTTTACTCATAAATAAATAATTAGCAAAGGACCTTTTGAATAAATAAATAAATTAGTAGAGGCCCTATCGGTTCAATTTTGTTCCCATTCGAAGACGTCGAGCAAATTGCAGTCCAATAGCAAACTATGTCATCAAATACAAGTTTCACAGCCAAATATGAGTACAACTAAACAATAATCTCATCATGTTTTAGTCGTCATACAATCACTAAACACAAATCCACATACATAATAAGTGATGTTCTCATAGAAAAATACTAAACAACAAGTTCATCCGGTTTCAGTTGTCATAGCAAACACAATTTCACATAGTAGATAAAAAACTTCTTCTAACGGGCAAATAAGACAAAAGCAATCTAATCATCATCCGCAACAGCAGCATCAACATCTTCACCATGTTTATCAGTATGAATCATAATTACCCCCAGTGTCATCTTCTTCTTCATCCTCAATGTCCTCGAACGTTGGCTTCTTATTGATCAACTCTCGTATGTCCACAGCCCGACAGGCAATCTTTTCACCAGCATCATTGACGTGATGGTTCTCAAAGATATTAGGAACATCTGTGCAATCTTCTACATCAGGAGCATTATAAGCATCATCTTGTTGTGCAACTTCATTATACGAATTCCTCTGCTCAAACCTTTGCAATACTCTCCAGTCATCGCTATGTGCAAATGTGTCTTCCCAAAAAATATCTGTGTTGCTTGATTTGCCAAAAGAAAAGGCTCGTCGGTCTGGTACGCCGCCTTGACATTGATGGATTTGAAATAACCATCAGCTCTAGGTTTTGCGATCTTGGAAAACAAGTTATACCAAAGACAGCACAACAGAACCACACACCGATCAACCTCGAAACTGGAGATATACTGCAACTGAACAATGTCTGTTATGTTAGCATACATTTCAGTTGTCTCTTTTCCATACGTATCCGTGCTCATGATGGCACTATTTTGTGTCTGCATGCCTTCGTCGTGTGTAAGGGTGTTGTAGCGCACATTTCCAACAACGCAATATTCATAATGTCTTACCCGAGTATCAGGACCCATTGCTAGTGCGTAAAGGGCATCATCAACTTCTTACCCATCCTCCCGTATCTTCTTAAGCTATGGTTAGAAAATAGACAAGCTGGTCATCTTATGTACTCAATATATTAAAAAAACTGGCATTGCAATTCAAAAGCTTACATGGCTCTTGAACCATTTCGCAAATCCTGCCATAACCAGTTTGTCAATGTTTCTTGGATTTTGTGGCAGTAACTCCTTTTTGTAGATGCTGCACAACATAGTAATCGCGTCAAACATCTAAATATATAAGAATGTGCTGCAAGTTTAGTAGATTACGATGTATAAGCTGCAATACTTAGCACTTACTCGATATAAGGTAGAATCTCAGGACAGTTATTGAACACATACCAAACCATTTTGTCCAAATATTTAGGTTTGTCATCTTGTCGAATCTTCCTTGTAACTCGAACAGAACAACCAAAAACATTAAGCCCAGAATTGTCTTCACCCACCTCTTTGCTAAGCTGATCAGCTGTTTCAATGTATTTTGAGCAGTCGATGTAACTCCCGTTGCTGCCACACGTTTGGATGCCTTGCGGCCACTCAACGTTGATGCAGCTAGCGTCGCTCTCGCTGGTGTTCGGCGTGTTATGTGGTGGCCCTTGGGGTTAGAAGTCAACATACTAGGAGCGGCATGAGATGAGCGTCTTTTTCGGAAGGAACCTTTTTCTCTCTTACAACAGAGGAGGAAGCGTCCCGGGGCGATCGGCCAAAAGAGTCACTTTAGAGACATCGAGTCTCTCCTAATAGAAGACTCACTCTTCAAAGGCAATCGATGTCAGGGTCATCTTGAAACCCATGGTCATCGGCACGAGAGTAGATCTCCAGTTGAGGAGCAGGGCAGCTCACCGTCTCGATCCAACCCCTCCAGCTCTGCTCGGATAGTTTTGATATCCAAGTAAGAAAGATTAACATATCATCTGAACTATAGTGTAGTAAGACTTACCATCTCGATGGGTTTATAGCTTGAGAATCCCTCCTTATGCTTCATTCGAGCGAAGTCCTGCTCCTCTCCCTTAAAGAGGTCGGCTAAGATGGCTGCCATTGCTGCCTAATTGGCGGGTCCCTTCTGTATGAAGCGGGTCGAGTCATTTTCCCCATTGTAACACCATAGGGGGTGCACCATTTGTTGGAGGGGTTGGACGCGCCGAGCAATGGCCATGGCTATTACATAGATAATGGTTAACCTGTTGTGGGATAACCACCTTACTTGAGCAGCTAGGCGTGATACTTTGGCACATTCCTTTTAGGAAGGGCTCTTCGGTCGCCAGTTAAACCGCTTCTTCAGAGAAACAAGGGAGAATTCGGGCAACCCCCTCCGGATGGGATCGAATAGGGGGGCGTCCTTAATATAGAACCACTCTTAGGTCCACTCCTCGACATACTTCTTGGGAGTCCCTACCGGATACCCTATTCCAGCAATACGTGATACTTTGGCTCTGCGGACCTCCTGAATTGCCCCTCCTCGGGTGCGGGGGACAAGACAGAAGAATTTCCTCCACAACTCGGAGTGTGCCTCATAGCCCAGGAACATCTCGCACAGGGTGTCATAACTCGAGATGTGTAGGATTGATCCCAGGGTGAGATGTTGGAGTTGGATCCCATAAAATTCTAGTAAAGCCCACAGAAATGGATGAATGGGGAAGCCTGGACCCCTTAAGAGAAAAGGCATGAAACATACCCTTTCTTCCCCATGCGGGACGGGGAAGTTTTCCGCAAAAGCCTCACCATTCGCAGAAATTAATCCCGGGCAGGTGGATGCGAGATCAGATGCGGGTAGGTACCCCTGCATCTCGAGGTTGCTCTGCCTCATTCGACAAACGAAACAGCTTGCCCAGTAACCTGGGAGGAGGCCGTGAGGGTGCTAAGAGGAGCTTGGAGTGCTCTCCATTGTTCAAGGCTTGCTTAGCTCTGGCTTTGAGGTGATTCGGGAACAGATGCGACAACTTTTGCAGCTTTGGGCCCGTTAAATAGATGTTTCTCCCAGGCCCGCAAGGGGCATTTCTGTAAAAGGCTGTTGGGCCATTTATTTTCATCGGGTGCATAGAAATCAAGGGGTGTCATTAATTTTGAATAAAGAAGACGATGCGACAAGCCCCGCAAATCCACACTAACCAAAGTGTCAAGGGTGGCTGAGCTATCATCAGCCGGATATAGGAGACCGGAGGAAATCGCCCCTCAAGCTAAAGATTTCAAGAAGCACGGAACTAATGGAAATTATCGACATCGACGTTGGAGGCTAGTTCAGGGGCTACTGAGGGTGTCCTGGACTAAGGGTTCCTTGGGCTACCGGCCTATTTCTCATGGCCGGACTAGTGGACTGCTTGTTGTTCGTCAAGGAATGACCAGACTTCGGACGATCCCGTGCTCGAGAAGGAAACCTCCGGAGACTTGACATATCCTCCAAGTCTTGCTTAGTTTGACTTGCGTATTTATCCCTTGTTGGTAACCGACATGTGTAACCCTATGCACCCCTGGTGTATATATAAACTAGAGGGTTTGGTCCGTAGAGGCTAGAACCATCATCCTACTCCTCTAGGGTTTTGTTCATCCGATCTCATGATAGATCAACTCTGTAATCGTCATACAAACACATCAATACAATCAAGCAGGACATAGGGTTTTACCTCTTCAAGAGGGCCCGAACCTGGGGAAATACTGTCTCTACGTTCCTTGTTATCCGTCGAACCAAGATCTACAACTCGGGACCCCCTACACGAGATATGCCGGTTTTGACACCAACACCAGGCGATGGATCGGGCCACAAAGCAGTGGCGACATCGTCATAAGAAATAGATGATTAGATGATCGTTTCTCCAAATTTATAATGCATGTAATTGTATACTTTGGTGTGTGCAAATCTTTTGTAAAGTCACTTATGTAATTAGATGTTCAATTTTGGTTATATATGTTGTTCTTCTATAGATAGAGCAAATCACATCGCACACAGACTAAACTAGGGAACCCGTCGGTGATGATTTCATCAATCGTTGACAATTGTAACCCAGCAAGCGTTTTCCCACAACACACATGCCTTATTAGCAGGAATCATCTATGTTGTAATCAGTCTTCCCACACATTTCTGATTAATGACCTATTTGCCTCTATCACACACATCTTGTTAAGTTGAACCATTTCTGTTCTTTTGGCTCATCACAAACAATTCATGCGAGTGAACTATATGCCCTATTTCGCACACTCCTTCATCTGCCTGACCATTTCTTTTGTTTTCGCTCACGCAAACAGTTCAACCGACTGAACTGTATGCCGTCTATTGAACACACCTTGATCTGGCCGACCATTTCTGTTGTGTTGCCTAATCAAAAATAGTTCATCCGAGTGAACTATATGTCGTCTATCACACACACCTTGATATGGTTGACCGTTTCTGTGTTTTGGCTCCGCAAACAGTTCCTACGAATCAACTATATGCCATGTATTGCACACGCAACTCTAACCTGAATTGTGTTTGATGACTCCACCATCACAAACAATTCGTATTATTGGGGACGGGATTATTACGACACTGTTTGTGATTATTGCATCGCAAACAATTTTGTTGAAGGGTCTCTGATTGTAGTGTCGCGTTAGCAGCATCTTGTCGTAGCCTGTTGTAGGGCAAGCCACCTCGAGGGGGGGAGGGGCAGCGAGTGATGAAGCTAAATCCGGTAGATCTCGAGTAGGAGGTCCTGATGAGCTGGTGATCTTGGCTAGATGGTAATAGGACAAAGAAGAGACATGGTATTTACCCATGTTCGGGCCCTCACGAAGAGGTAAAATCGTATATCCTTCTTGTACTGTATTGATTATGGATGAGGGTACAAAGTACAGGTTGATCTACCTCGAGATCGTACGTGTAAATGAATCTCTCTCTATGGTCTAAATCCCTCATCTTATATAGACACCGGGGGCACCTAGTGTTAGGTTGGTTACATCGGGGGATAAACTTGCCGAGGATTACATGCACCAAGTCATCGAAAGATTCCATCTTGAGAATGCCATGGGGCCTGACAAACATGGCCCACTGGTTGATAGTATGGGGATCCTTGGCCCCACCCATGCTTGGGAGCCGACGTGCTTAGCACCCACTTATTCAGGACACCATCAGTAACCCCTGAACTAGTCTTGAAGCCGAGGACATTGCTTCGACTCTTCCGAGTTGTTCCTTCATATTCAGTCTTCGGCTTTGCAGGCAGGTTTGAGAAACCTGATATTCTGGTCTTCAGAGGCAGCCTCGTCACTGAGAATATGCTCAGATCTGAGGTTTGTGTACCGAGGTGGATACCTTAAGAGCTAAGCAAGCTCCCACCAAGGACCAAACGTAGGCCCCACCCAGGTGGTTTTATACACACGCTAGGCAACCGGGGCCACCCTTATCGCGCCAAGGGCCTCGGGTTTCACTTTAGCAACATCATTAATATATTTCCTCGAATTTCATGCGCACGATGCCTGGGAAACACACAAATTTACCGTTGTAGGACTCAAACGTCCCATCATCCCATGACCAGTCATTTCCATCGAAAGTTAAGGGAAATAGGAAAAAAAGTTACATCCCTTCCATCTCCTTCTTCCCTGCGCACAACTCGTCTGCCTTCACAACTCCAACGTTGTTTCAAGAGCTCAAGGCCATGGAGAACGGTGCAAGTTCACCCACTCGCCCTACTGGTCCCCTAGAGGGGGATTGGAAGAGTTGTTCAGTGTCTCAAGGGGAGCTGAATCGTCTCTCCACCTCTGGATATCTCCTCGCGTCGGAACTCGCACAGGTTCGTCCGAGATTAGTTAATCTAGACGGTGATGTTCTTGAAGATAACTTCCCCACACCACTGCCCAACGAGCGAGGATGCTTTGTTCTATTTCTCCTCAGAGGCCTAGGCTTTAAGCCACCCCTTTCTCAGGGGTCTTCTACACTTCTACAAGATCCAGCTCCACCACCTTACGCCTGGCTCCATCATCCACATTGCCCGATTTGCCACCTTATGTGAAGTCTTGCTCAGGTGTGAGGCACACTTCGGCTTGTAATGTAGATAATTATGCATGGTCCCTCATTCCCGAGATGGTAGTCTTTTGAATGTGGAGGAGCCGAGGTATGCAGAATTGCAGGGTCCGACTACCTCATCGGCACCCCTAGAGCAAACATCAAAGTCTGGTAAGGGGAGTGGTTTTATATTTCTAATATACCACTCTAGGATCCTCCTCGGCAAGGACTTCCTCCCTTCTCACTTTCTCCACCAACTAAGTGGTACAATTTGCATCCGAGGACCCAGGCCCGAGATCTAGGCTCAGACATGGCTAGGTGAGTGTCGGTGTCAAAACCGGCAGATCTCAGGTAGGGGGTCCCGAACTATGCGTCTGAGGATCGAAGGTAATAAGGAGGCAGGGGACACGATGTTTACCCAGGTTTGGGCCCTCTTAATAGAGGTAATACCCTACTTCCTGCTTGATTGACTTTGATGAGTATAGGGTTTACAAGAGCTGATCTACCTCGAGATCGTAATGGCTAAACCCTAGATGTACAGCCTGTATGATTCTATTTCCCCCTAAAGACTAAACCCTCTGGTTTATATAGGCACCGGAGGGGACTAGGGGTTGTACTAAGTCGGTTTACAGAGGAAGGAAACTACACATCCGGACGTCAAGCTTTCCATACACGCAAAGGAGACTCCCATCCAGACATGGGAGAAGGCCTTTAGTTTGACCTGACCGTTTGACTAGGGTGATATACGGAGGCGTAATCAAGCTTGATGCCCAAATTAGCGCACCAGGTTTTCACCTCATCGGCCGTAAAGTTAGAGTCGTTGTCAGTAATAATACTGTGCGGGACACCATAACAGTGTACCACACCGGATATGAAGTCCACAACTGGTCCGGCTTCGGCCATTTTGACCGGTTTGTCCTCTATCCATTTAGTGAACTTGTCAACCATGACCAGTAAGTATTTTTTATTATGGCTTCCCCCTTTAAGGGGTCCGACCATGTCTAGCCCCCAGACCGCAAAAGGCCAAGTAATGGGGATTGTTCGTAAGGTTGTGGGCGGCATATGGCTTTGATTGGAGAAAAGCTGACATCCAACACAGCGATGTATGAGGTCTTGTGTGTCTGCTCGGGCCGTGGGCCCAAGAAACCCGTATGGAAGGCCTTACTTACAAGGGCATGAGCTACGGCGTGATGGCCACAAAGACCGGCGTGTATTTCGGCCAAGAGTTTCCGTCCTTCTTCTTCGGAGATACACCTTTGGAGTACTCCAGTGGTACTTTTCTTGTACAGTCCCCCTCATGGACTTTGTAAGCCTTTGAGCGTCAAACAATGCGACGGGCCTCCGTCTGATCATCAGGGAACTCGTTACTAGTAAGGTAGGCGAGGAAAGGTTCGGTCCATGGGGCGATTACAACTATGATTTCGTGGGCCGATGGTGTTATCTCGGTGCCCAAACCCCCGATGATATCGGAGCTGTGTTTAGAATCCGGGGGTATGGTCGGCTCTGGAACAATGTTGCCACTACCGTCCTGCCACACTACGGATGGCTTGAAGAGCCTCTCTACAAAGGTGTTAGGTGGGACGGGGTCGCGTTTAGCGCCCATGCGGGAAAGTATTTCCGTCGCTTGATTACTCTCTCGAGCCACATGATGAAACTCGAGCCCTTCAAACCGAGCTGAAATTTTGAGTACGGCATTACAATAAGCCGCCATCTTCGAATCTTTTGTGTCGAAGTCTCCATTTATCTGAGATATTGCGAGGTTTGAATTCCTGCGCACTTCAAGGCGTTGTATTCCCATGGAGACGACCATCCGGAGACCGTGCAATATGGCCTCGTATTCGGCTGCATTGTTAGAGTCTGTGTACAATATTTGGAGCACATAGTAGATTGTGTCTCCTGCGGGAGGATGTCAAGACGACACCAGCCCCTAATCCGGCTAACATTTTAGAGTCATCGAAGTGTATCACCTAGTTGGAATATGTGTCGTATTCTTTAGGGATTTCTGCCTCTATCCATTCGGCGACGAAGTCAGCCAACGCCTGAGATTTAATAGCTCGGCGTGGCTTGTAAATTATTTCAAATGGTAAGGGCTCAATGGCCCATTTGGCAATCCGGCCAGTGGCGTCCCGATTGTTTATAATATCGTTAAGTGGTACTTTGGAAGCGACTGTGATGGAGCACTTTTGAAAGTAGTGCTGCAGCTTGCGGGGTGCCATGAAGACCGATATACTATCTTTTGATAATGCGGGTATCGGGATTTACATGGTGTAAGGACCGTTGATACATAATATACTGGTTTTTGAAGTGGGAATTTGTGTCCCTCCTCATCCTGTTCGACGATGAGCACCACACTCACTACTTGGTGAGTTGCAGATATATAGAGCAACATCGGTTCACCGACGTTTGGTGCGGCCCGGATTGGGTTGCTCACTAACAGAGCCATTATTTCCTCCAGTCCGGCTGTGGCAGCGTCCGTCCACATGAAGTTGTCAGTGCGGCATAGCAAAAGATATAATGGAATGCCTTTTCCTCTAATCTGGAGATAAAACGGCTTAAAGCTGCCACACACCCAGCTAATTTTTTGACCTGCTTGAGGTCTGTTGGTGTTGCCAACTGCAACAAGGCTCGGATTTTAGTGGGGTTTGCTTTGATTCCTCTATTGGAGACGATGAACCCAAGCAGTTTTTCGGCTGGAACGCCGAAAACACGTTTTTCCGGATTGAGTTGTATGTCATATGTTTGGAGGTTGTCGAATGTAAGGCGTAAGTCATCCACCAATGAATTGACATGTTTGGTCTTGATGACAACGTCATCTACATATGCTTCCACAGTTTTGTCGATCTGTTTTTCCAGGCATGTTTGAATCATGCGTTGGTAAGTTGCGCCGGCGTTCTTGAGCCCGAAAGGCATAGTATTGAAGCAGAAGGGCCCATATGGAGTGATGAATGCTGTTGCGTCCTGGTCGGATTCTTTCATCTTAGTTTGATGATATCCGGAATATGCGTCGAGGAAGCACAACGAATCGGGCCCTGCGGTTGCATCAATAATCTGGTCGATTCGAGGTAGTGGGAAGGAGTCCTTATGGCAAGCCTTGTTAAGGTCTTTGAAATCGACACACAGGCGCTAGGATTTATCCTTCTTAGGTACCATGACCAGGTTTGCTAGCCAGTCCGGATGTTTAATCTCTCTGATAAACCCGGCTTCAAGTAGTTTGGCTAGCTCCTCTCCCATAGCCTGTTGTTTGGGTTTGGATAATCGGCGCAGAGTTTGTTTGACTGTTTTGTATCCTTTCAATATGTTGAGACTATGCTCGGCTAGTCTTCATGGGATACCTGGCATGTCCAAAGGGTGCCAGGCAAAAATGTCCCAGTTCTCACGCAGGAATGCGCGTAATGCAGCATCAACCGTCGGATCCAGCTGTTCCCCAATGGAAGCTGTTTTATTGGGATCCGTCGAGTGGACTTGAAATTTGACTATTTCGTCTGCCGGCTTAAAGGAGGTAGACTTGGGTCTCTTATCGAGGATTACATTGTCCCTGTCTACTGTGGAACGTAGAGTGGTCAATTCCTCGACCATGAGGGCCTCGGATAATGCCTTAAGGGCTAGAGAGGCGGTTTTGTTTTCGGTGCAGAGTGCTATGCCCGGATCACTGGCGATAGTGATAATTCCATTTGGCCCGAGCATTTTGAGCTTCATATACCCGCAATGGGGTATGGCTTGGAAGCACATGAATGCATCTCGCGCCAGCAAAGCATGATACCCACTGTTGAATGGTGCCACATGGAAGAGTAACTCATCGGACCTATAGTTCTCCGGCATGCCGAATACCACATCGAGTTTGATTTTTCCCGAGCATCTGGCTTCTTGACTGGGGATAATACCGTGAAACGTTGTGTTACTTTGCTCAACGCGACTCCTGTCCATTTGCATTTTATTGAGCGTGTCCTCGTAAATGAGGTTCAGTCCGCTGCCACTGTCCATGAGCACTTTAGTGAGCCGAAAGCCGTCTACGATTGGGTTTAGGACCAAAGCGGCTGGTGCTCAGACTGAGTGGGTTCTTGGTTCGTCATCGGCATTAAAAGTGATCGCCGTGTCGTTCCAAGGATTTACTGCTGCCACGTGGCAGACTTCGGCGAGGTCGCGGAGTGCTCTCTTGCGCCGATTATTCAAAGAAAAGGTCTCGAAGACCGTGAATACTTTGGGATCATTGTCCTCCAAAGAACAGTTCTTTGGAGTGTTGTTAGTGAGGAGGCCCTCGCCGCTTTTGGCCACCTGCCATAGTATCCAACATGCCCGAAGGCTATGTGTTGGTTCGTTGTCCGGCGTCATGTGAATTCTGCAGGGTTTGTTGAGCCATTCCTCGAGGACAGTTTTATGTCCTGTAATGGGTTTAATTTTCTTGTCCACGGGATGATGATTGGGTGCTCCATGGGGGTGCATCCTCTTTACCCGTCCAGGGGATGCCCTAAAGGCATGTGGTTCCCAGCGGGCTGTCTGGGTTTTCCAAGCGCTTTCCATTGCGCAGTACTTTTGTACTATGTGTACCAAATCAGCAAAGTACAGTACATGACGGCGGTTGAGGGCATTAAGGATTCCCTCATCTGTGCAATTGTTGCAAAATATCGAGATCGCGTCGTCGTCACAGCAATCCTTGATTTTGTTTTTAACAACCAGGAATCTAGCCCAAAAGTGGATGGACTGTTTCCTGAGGCTGCTGCCACACATACATTAAGTCGCATATGTCCAGAGGACCGGAGTTGCTTGGGGAATATTGCTTGTGGTGGGTGGGTGGGATCGAATCCGAACCCTGACCCACTGAGAAGTCTGGATTTTGAAGAATTTCCGAGGTTACAGGCCTGGGCTCCGGAGCATCCGGTTTGTTCTTAGGTTTAGTGCCAAATTCAATGTTCGGAGGACAGGAAGTGTCTTCCATAGGAGGGGAGTCCGGTTCTCCGGATTCGGAAACCCGAACATACTTTGTTCTCAACGTAGGAGAAGAGTCATTGCCAGCTTGTTCCTCCATGATTGCCACATGATGGGTGATCCACGGAGATCTGATTTTTCTCTGATCAGGTTTAAGCCTAATCCGATCATAGTCAGTTGTGACCCCCAGGGCGGCGATGCAATCTAGCAGTTCGTTTAAGGACGATACATCTGCCGGATCCATCTTGATGTGGTATTTAGGGCCGACATAGAGGCGATTTTTGGCGATGAGTTGGGCTGCTTCAGGCTTAACAGCCAGGCGAGCGCCCATGAGGAAGCTACCAAGCCAGAGGGTTTGCCCTACAGCTAGGGCTTCTCCGGAAGTGATGATGTCTTTGATGACAAGGCGAGTGTGATGCCCTCGATTCAATCATACACTAATCATACACGCAAATGTGTACGATCAAGATCAAAGACTCACGGGAAGATATCACAACACAAATCTAGACACAAATTAAAAGAATACAAACCTTATATTACAAGCCAGGGGCCTCAAGGGATCGAATACATCAGCTTGAATACAAACAAGCCAGCGGAAGCAACAATATCTGAGTACAGACATAACTTAAACAAGTTTGCCTTAAGAAAGCTAGCACAAAAACAACATGATCGAAAAGGCAAGGCCTCCTGCCTGGGAGCCTCCTAACTACTCCTGGTCATCGGCGGCCTCCACGTAGTAGTAGGCACCCTCGGGGTTGTAGTAGTCGTCGGTGGTGTCATCTGGCTCTTGGACTCCACCATCTGGTTGCAACAACCAGAAAGACGAAAGAAGGGGAAAAAGGATAGCAAAGCAACCGTGAGTACTGAAGGAAATATGCCCTAGAGGCAATAATAAAGTTATTATTTATTTCCTTATATCATGATAAATGTTTATTATTCATGCTAGAATTGTATTAACCGGAAACATAATACATGTTGAATACATAGACAAATACAGTGTCACTAGTATGCCTCTACTTGACTAGCTCGTTGAATCAAAGATGGTTAAGTTTCCTAGCCATAGACATGAGTTGTCATTTGATTAATGGGATCACATCATTAGGAGAATGATGTGATTGACTTGACCCATTCCGTTAGCCTAGCACTTGATCATTTAGTATGTTGCTATTGCTTTCTTCATGACTTATACATGTTCCTGTAACTATGAGATTATGCAACTCCCGTTTACCGGAGGAACACTTTGGGTGCTACCAAACGTCACAACGTAACTGGGTGATTATAAAGGAGTACTACAGGTGTCTCCAAAGGTACATGTTGGGTTGGCGTATTTCGAGATTAGGTTTTGTCACACCGATTGTCGGAGAGGTATCTCTGGGCCCTCTCGGTAATGCACATCACTATAAGCCTTGCAAGCAATGTAGCTAATGAGTTAGTTACGGAATGATGCATTACGTAACGAGTAAAGAGACTTGCCGGTAACGAGATTGAACTAGGTATTGGATACCGACGATCGAATCTCGGGCAAGTAACATACCGATGACAAAGGGAACAACGTATGTTCTTATGCGGTTTGACCGATAAAGATCTTCGTAGAATATGTAGGAGCCAATATGAGCATCCAGATTCCGCTATTGGTTATTGACCGAGAATAGTTCTAGGTCATGTCTACATAGTTCTCGAACCCGTAGGGTCCGCACGCTTAAGGTTTCAATGACAGTTATATTATGCGTTTATAAGTTTTGATGTACCGAAAGAGTTCGGAGTCCCGGATGAGGTCGGGGACATGACGAGGAGTCTCGAAATGGTCGAGACGTAAAGATCGATATATTGGACGACTATATTCGGAGTTCGGAAAGGTTCCGAGTCATTTGGGTATTTTTCGGAGTACCGGAGAGTTACGGGAATTCGCCGGGGAGTATATGGGCCTTATTGGGCCATACGGGAATAGAGGAGAGAGGCCAAAAGGAAGGAGGCCTGCGCCCCCCCCCCCCCCCTCTGGTCCGAATTGGACAAGGGGCGCAGCCCCCTTTTCCTTCTTCCTCTCCCCCTCTTTCCCCTTCTCCTACTCCAACAAGGAAGGAGGAAGTCCTACTCCCGGTGGGAGTAGGACTCCCCTTGGCGCGCCCCCTCCTAGGCCGGCCACCCCCTCCCCCTTGCTCCTTTATATACGGGGGCAGGGGGGCACCTCTAGGCACAACACAAGTTGATCTACGGATCGTTCCTTAGCCGTGTGCGGTGCCCCCCTCCACCATATTCCACCTCGGTCATATCGTCGCGGAGTTTGAGCGAAGCCCTGCGCCGGTAGAGCATCATCATCATCACCACGCCGTCGTGCTGATGGAACTCATCCCCGACACTTTGCTGGATCGGAGTCCGGGGATCATCATCGAGCTGAACGTGTGCTGAACTCGGAGGTGCCGTACGTTCGGTACTTGGATCGGTCGGATCGTGAATACGTACGACTACATCAACCGCGTTGTCATAACGCTTCCGCTTATGGTCTACGAGGGTACGTGGACAACACTCTCCCCTCTCGTTGCTATGTCATCACCATGATCTTGCGTGTGCGTAGGAAATTTTTTGAAATTACTACGTTCCCCAACAGCTGAAGGAAATATGCCCTAGAGGCAATAATAAAGTTATTAATTCCTTATTTCATGATAAATGTTTATTATTCATGCTAGAATTGTATTAATCGGAAACATAATACATGTGTGAATACATAGACAAACATAGTGTCACTAGTATGCCTCTACTTGACTAGCTCGTTAATCAAAGATGGTTAAGTTTCCTAACCATAGACATGAACTGTCATTTGATTAATGGGATCACATCATTAGAAGAAAGATGTGATTGACATGACCCATTCCGTTAGCCTAGCACTTGATCGTTTAGTATGTTGCTATTGCTTTCTTCATGACTTATACATGTTCCTGTAACTATGAGATTATGCAACTCCCGTTTGCCGGAGGAACACTTTGGGTGCTACCAAACGTCACAACGTAACTGGGTGATTATAAAGGAGTACTACAGGTGTCTCCAAAGGTACATGTTGGGTTGGCGTATTTCGAGATTAGGTTTTGTCACACCGATTGTCGGAGAGGTATCTCTGGGCCCTCTCGGTAATGCACATCACTATAAGCCTTGCAAGCAATGTAGCTAATGAGTTAGTTACGGAATGATGCATTACGTAACGAGTAAAGAGACTTGCCGGTAACGAGATTGAACTAGGTATTGGATACCGATGATCGAATCTCGGGCAAGTAACATACCGATGACAAAGGGAACAACGTATGTTGTTATGCGGTTTGACCGATAAAGATCTTCGTAGAATATGTAGGAGCCAATATGGGCATCCAGGTCCCGCTATTGGTTATTGACCGAGAATTGTTCTAGGTCATGTCTACATAGTTCTCGAACCCGTAGGGTCCGCACGCTTAACGTTACGATGACAGTTTTATTATAAGTTCATAAGTTTTGATGTACCGACCTTTGTTCGGAGTCCCGGATGTGATCACGGACATGACGAGGAGTCTCGAAATGGTGAGACATAAAGATTGATATATTGGAAGCCTATGTTTGGACATCGAAAGTGTTCCGGGTGAAATCGGCGTTTTACCGGAGTACCGGGGGGTTACCGGAACCCTCCCGGGGGTTATTGGGCCTTCATGGGACCTAAGGGAGAAGAGGAGAGGAGGCAAGAGGTGGGCTGCACCCCCTCCCCTCCCTAGTCCGAATAGGACAAGGAGAGGGGGGCGGCGCCCCCCTTTCCTTCCCCTCTTCCTCCTCCTTCCCCCTTCTCCTACTCCAACTAGGAAAGAAGGGAGTCCTACTCCCAGTGGGAGTAGGACTCCCCCTTGGCGCGCCCTCCTTGGCCGGCCGCCCCCTCCCCCTTGGCTCCTTTATATACGGGGGCAGGGGGGCACCCTAGGATACACAAGCTGATCTACGGATCGTTCCTTAGCCGTGTGCGGTGCCCCCCTCCACCATATTCCACCTCGGTTATATCGTCGCGGAGTTTAGGCGAAGCCCTGCGCCGGTAGAGCATCATCATCGTCACCATGCCGTCGTGCTGATGGAACTCATCCCCGACACTTTGCTGGATCGGAGTCCGGGGATCGTCATCGAGCTGAACGTGTGCTGAACTCGGAGGTGCCGTACGTTCGGTACTTGGATCGGTCGGATCGTGAAGACGTATGACTACATCAACCGCGTTGTCATAACGCTTCCGCTTACGGTCTACGAGGGTACGTGGACAACACTCTCCCCTCTCGTTGCTATATCATCACCATGATCTTGCGTGTGCGTAGGAAATTTTTGAAATTACTACGTTCCCCAACAGTGGCATCCGAGCCTAGGTTTTATGCGTAGATGTTATATGCACGAGTAGAACACAAGTGAGTTGTGGGCGATACAGGCCATATTGCTTACCAGCATGTCATACGTTGGTTCAGCGGTATTGTTGGATGAAGCGGCCCGGACCGACATTACGCGTATGCTTACGCGAGACTGGTTTTACCGCCGTGCTTTGCACGCAGGTGACTAGTGGGCGTCAGTTTCTCCAACTTTAGTTGAACCGAGTGTGGCTATGCTCGGTCCTTGAGAAGGTTAAAACAGCACCAACTTGACGAACTGTCGTTGTGGTTTTGATGCGTAGGTAAGAACGGTTCTTGCTCAGCCCGTAGCAGCCACGTAAAACTTGCAACAACAAAGTAGAGGATGTCTAACTTGTTTTTACAGGGCATGTTGTGATGTGATATGGTCAAGACGTGATGAGATATAAGTTGTTGTATGAGATGATCATGTTTTGTTGAGTTATCGGCAACTGGCAGAAGCTCTATGGTTGTCTCTTTGTTGCATAAGATGCAAGTGCCAAATAATTGCTTTACTTTATCGCTATGCGATAGCAATAGTTGCAAGAGCAATAGTTGGCGAGACGACCATGTGACAACACATTGATATAGATCAAGATGATGAAGATCATGGTGTCGTGCCGGTGACGATAGAGATCATGACAGTACTTTGGAGATGGAGATCAAAGGCGCAAGATGATCATGGCCATATCATGTCACATATTTTGATTGCATATGATGTTTATCTATTATACATCTTATTCTATTTTGTTTGACGGTAGCATTATAAGATGATCTCTCACTAATTATCAAGAAGTGTTCTCCCTGAGTATGCACCGTTGCGAAAGTTCTTCGTGCCGAGACACCACGTGATGATCGGGTGTGATAGGCTCTACGTTCAAATACAACGGGTGCAAAACAGTTGCACACACGGAATACTCAGGTTAAACTTGACGAGCCTAGCATATACAGATATGGCCTCGGAACACGGAGACCGAAAGGTCGAGCGCGAATCATATAGTAGATATGATCAACATATTGATGTTCACCATTGAAACTACTCCATCTCACGTGATGATCGGACATGGTTTAGTTGATATGGATCACGTGATCACTTAGAGGATTAGAGGGATGTCTATCTAAGTGGGAGTTCTTAAGTAATATGATTAATTGAACTTAAATTTATCATGAACTTAGTCCTGGTAGTATTTTGCAAATTATGTTGTAGATCAATAGCTTGCATTGTTGCTTTCATATGTTTATTTTGATATGTTCCTAGAGAAAATTGTGTTGAAAGATGTTAGTAGCAATGATGCGGATTGGATCCGTGATCTGAGGTTTATCCTCATTGCTACACAGAAGATTTATGTCCTTAATGCACCGCTAGGTGACGGACCTATTGTAGGAGTAGATGCAGACATTATGAACGTTTGGCTAGCTCAATATGATGACTACTTAATAGTTTAGTGCACCATGCTTAACAGCTTAGAATCGGGACTTCAAAGATGTTTTGAATGTCATGGACCATATGAGATGTTCCAGGAATTGAAGTTAATATTTCAAGCAAATACCCGAGTTGAGAGATATGAAGTCTCCAACAAGTTCTATAGCTAAAAGATGGAGGAGAATCGCTCAACTAGTGAGCATGTGCTCAGATTGTCTGGGTACTTCAATCGCTTGAATCAAGTGGGAGTTAATCTTCCAGATAAGATAGTGATTGACAGAATTCTCTAGTCACCACCACCAAGTTACTAGAACTTTGTGATGAACTATAGTATGCAAGGGATGACGAAAATGATTCCCGAGCTCTTCGTGATGTTGAAATCGACGAAGGTAGAAATCAAGAAACAGCATCAAGTGTTGATGATTGACAAGACCACTAGTTTCAAGAAAAGGGCAAAGGGAAAGAAAGGGAAACTTCAAGTAGAATGGCAAACAAGTTGTCACTCCCGTGAAGAAGACCAAAGCTGGACCAAAGCCTGAAACTGAGTGCTTACACTGCAAAGGGAATGGTCACTGGAAGCGGAAATGCCCTAAATATTTGGTGGATAAGAAGGATGGCAAAGTGAACAAGGGTATATTTGATATACAGGTGTTTGATGTGTACCTTACTAGTGTTTATAGTAACCCCTGAGTATTTGATACTTGTTCGGTTGCTAAGATTAGTAACTTGAAACGGGAGTTACATAATAAACAGAGACTAGTTGAGGGGAAGTGACGATGAGTGTTGGAAATAGTTCCAAGATTGATATGATCATCATCACACACTCCCTATATTTTCGAGATTAGTGTTAAACCTAAATAAATGTTATTTAGCGTTTGTGTTGAGCATGAATATGATTTGATCATGTTTATTGCGATACAGTTATTCATTTGAAGTTAAAGAATAATTGTTATTCTGTTTACATGAATAAGACCTTCGATGGTTATACACCCAATGAAAATAGTTTGTTGGATCTCGATCGTAGTGATACACATATTCATAGTATTGATGCCAAAAGATGCAAAGTTAATAATGATAGTGCAAATTATTTGTGGCACTGCCGTTTGGGTCATATCGGTGTAAAGCGCATGAAGAAACTCCATAAAGATGGATTTTCGGAATCACTTGGTTATGAATCATTTGATGCTTGCGAACCGTGCCTTTTGGGCAAGATGACTAAAACTTCGTTCTCCGGAACAATGGAACAAGCTACTGACTTATTGGAAATAATACATACCGATGTATGCGATCCAATGAGTGTTGATGCTCGTGGCAAGTATCTATATTTTCTGACCTTCACAAGATGATTCGAGCAGATATGGGTATATCTACTTGATGAAACATAAGTCTGAAATAGTTGAAAGGTTCAAAGAATTTCAGAGTGAAGTGGAAAAATCATCGTAACAAGAAAATAAAGTTTATGCGATCTGATCGCGAAGACGAATATTTAAGTTACGAGTTTGGTCTTCAATTAAAACAATGTGGAATAGTTTCACATCTCACGCCACCTGGAACACCACAATGGAATGGTGTGTCCGAACGTCGTAATCATACTTTACTAGATATGGTGTGATCTATGATGTCTCTTATCAGTTTACCACTATCGTTTTGGGGTTATGCATTAGAGGCAGCTACATTCACGTTTAATAGGGCACCATCTAAATCCGTTGAGACGACACCGTATGAACTATGGTTTAGCAGTAAACCCAAGTTGTCGATTCTTAAAGTTTGGGTCTGTGATGCTTATGTGAAAAAGTTTCATCCTGATAAGCTCACACCCAAATTGGAGAAGTGCGTCTTCATAGAATACCCAAAGGAAACTGTTGGGTACATCTTCTATCACAGATCCGAAGGCAAGATATTCGTTGCTAAAAATGGATCCTTTCTAGAGAAGGAGTTTCTCTCGAAAGAAGTGAGTGGGAGGAAAGTAGAACTTGATGAGGTAATTGTACCTTCTCCCTTATTGGAAAGTAGTTCATCACAAAAATCAGTTCCAGTGATTCCTACACCAATTAGTGAGGAAGTTAATGATGATGATCATGAAACTTCAGATCAAGTTGCTACCAAACCTCGTAGGTCTTCCAGAGTAAGATCCGCACCAAAGTGGTACGGTAATCCTATTCTGGAAGTCATGTTACTAGACCATGATGAACCTACGAACTATGAGTAAGCGATCATGAGCCCAGATTCCACAAAATGGCTAGAGGCCATGAAATCTGAGATGGGATCCATGTATGAGAACAAAGTATGGACTTTTGTTGACTTACCCGATGATCGGCAAGCCATTGAGAATAAATGGATCTTTAAGAGGAAGACGGACACTGATAGTAGTGTTACTATCTACTAAGCTCGACTTGTTGCGAAAGGTTTTTGACAAGTTCAAGGTGTTGACTACAATGAGATTTTCTCAACTGTAGCGATGGGTGATCCACGGAGATCTGATTTTTCTCTGATCGGGTTTAAGCCTAATCCAATCATAGTCGGTTGTGACCCCCAGGGCGGCGATGCGATCTAGCAGTTCGTTTAAGGACGATACATCTGTCGGATCCATCTTGACGTGGTATTTAGGGCCGACATAGAGGCGATTTTTGGCGATGAGTTGGGCTGCTTCAGGCTTAACAGCCAGGCGAGCGCCCATGAGGAAGCTACCAAGCCAGAGGGTTTGCCCTAAAGCTAGGGCTTCTCCAGAAGTGATGATGTCTTTGATGACAAGGCGAGTGTGATGCCCTCGATTCAATCATACACTAATCATACACGCAAATGTGTACGATCAAGATCAAAGACTCACGGGAAGATATCACAACACAAATCTAGACATAAATTATTAATACAAACCTTATATTACAAGCCAGGGGCCTCAAGGGCTCAAATACATCAGCTTGAATACAAACGAGTCAGCGGAAGCAACAATATCTGAGTACAGACATAACTTAAACAAGTTTGCCATAAGAAAGCTAGCACAAAACAACATGATCGAAAAGGCAAGGTATTCAGGTGAAGGGGGAATTTAACCGGGAAGGTATTCCCGGTTCCGTACCTGTGTCAAACAGATGAACGGAGGGGGAATGTTCCATGTTCAGATAGTTAGAGGCATCTGACAGGTAAACGGATCGCGTATTCGGATTCGTCTTGTCGTTCTGAGCAACTTTCATGTAGAAAACATTTTCATCCGTGCTACGATTATTTTTCTACGATTTTTCAAAGATTTTAGGATTTCTAGAAATTACTTAAATTAACAGAAATGGGAAAATGATGCCAGCATGACATGAGCAGGTCAACAGACCCGTTGACTGGTCAAACTGACCTGAGGGTCCCGTCTGTCATGGACAAAGGGGATAACAGGATTTTATTTTAGCTAAGCAGAGTTAATTAGCTACTGGACCCCCCCCCCCCTGCCAGTGACTCATTTAACTAACTAATTAATTTTAATTATAAAAACGTTTTAGTTAAACTAATTATGTGGTGGGGACCACATGTCAGTGACACCGGCTGCTGAGTCAGCATGTTGACTGGGTCAACCCAGTCAATGGGGCCCCCAGGGCCCACGAGGTAGTGACCAGGGGAGTGGCCCTGACCGGCCACGTCGGCAGGGCACCGGAGAAGGCTCCGGCGATCTCTCCCGCGTCGGCACGAAGCCGGAGACGGCCGGGATTCGCTTACAGGGGGGCAACACGGGCGCGGGCGGGCGCGTTCGAACGGGAACAGCCCGCCGCGTCGCATGGTGAGGCCGGCCGGAGCTGGAGCTACCGAAAACGGCGCCGGTGAGGAGCTAAGGCGGCGGCGAGCTACGGGCCTCGTCGGGGACGGCACGACAGGGCAAGGTAGGACGCGTGGGGGGTGCATTCAGTCGAGAGCGATGAGCTGCATCGAACTGTGGCGGTAGCCGGGCCGGGGGCGGCCGTAGACGGCGCCAGCGTCGAGGTTGGCGGATGCCAGAGTCAGACGCGATGGGGAACGGCTATGCTGGGCATGGTAGGACCAACGGATGGTCACTCCGGGTTCCTACGACAATGCTGAGCACGATGATGTGCTCAAGCATGGGCTGCGATAGCTGTGCGCGCGGCGGTGACATGGATGGTGGTGACGAGATACGGTGATGACGGTGAGGCGAGGTAGGAGCTCGAGATCAAGCTCAGAGGAGAGGGGAAATAAGCGCAGGCTCATAGTGCTCCTGCAGATGGGCTCAAGCGTGCTCGAGGAGGGCTCGGTGCGGCGGAATCAGCGACGAAGCTCGTCAGAGCAGAGGAGGAAGACAGCGATGACGTGGGCGATGCGGTGGCTTCGAGCTCCAACGTGATGCGCCAGTTGAAGTAGCGAACGACGGTGATCCTCGGGGACACACTGGGACAACAAGAGGGGCACGGTGGCCATGGCTAGGTCGCAATCATGGCGATGGTGGCATTCGGGCAAGGTGGGGAAGGGGATCTGGGGAGAGAGAGGAGTGGGGGGCGAGGGGGAAATGGCGATCTAGGGTTGGCAGGGGCGTCGTCGGTGACCTTATATGTTGAGTAAATAAGCAATTTCTCGATTAAATTAATCCATGAGTAAATCACTAGCATGGCCTTGACTAAGTTGATGACGTATTGACTTTGATCTAAACATGCACGTACTAAGCAAACAGTAGACAAATCTACACATACTGCTAGTACTGCTAATATGAAAATAATCAGGAGCGGGATAAACGAGTTATACCCTCCAGTAGGCCATGCAGAGGCCGCGGCTTTGGTGGCAGCAGCGGCGTCCTCGGCGGCCTTCTTGTCGGCTTCAGCTTTCTCGGCGGCGGCACGGTCGGGGTCGGTGGACATGGTGATGATGAAGGCGACGCGGACGTAGAGGAAGTAGACGATCGGAAGCGAGCAGTCGCGTAATCGCTACCCAAAAACCTATTCACCCCTCACCCCGTACAGGAACCAGAAGGGCGTGGTTTCGGAGACCTGCTCTCCCATCGACCGTGTACGCGGCAGACGGGATGGAGCCACCGGCGGCAGCAGCAGCAAAGGAACGACGGTGGGCGTGCGCGTGAGCAGATGTGATCTGTTCGTGGTGGCTAGGGTTAGGGGAACACCGCACACTTATATAGACACAGCCGCGTGGAGAGATGTGGGCTTGACCCACGTCCGAGTCCGTGGCAGCCGACGATCCGACGTCTCGGATCGTGGCCCTGCTGTCAGAAACTCTCTGTTAGTGACTGGCAAAAATAAGCGCATAGGTGTGAGATCGGCTCGGCTCATTCCCGCAACCCATGGCGCGTCGTGACGAGGCGAGGCGTGGCGAGGCGGGCGGCGGAGGAGGAGCGCGCGAGGGCCTCTTCTCTTCTCAAGCTCCAATAGCATGTAGAAGAGCCACTCTTATAAACCACTCCAACTTTCCTTCCACTAGCATGGTGGGACTAAACTTCCCACCACCTTGTCATGCCACCTACATGGGCCCTTAGAGATCAAATCTGAAATTGTCATATGGGCTCTAGGCCCATCTCACATTTCAACAATCCCCCACCAGATCTCAGGGGCCCACTTTGTTCCAAACGCTGTTTTGATATACTAGTGTTTCAGTGAAGACCTGTTAAGGTTGAGCTTCACCTAGAGCAAGTAGCTACACTCCTTCACAACTGAACAATGGACTATGCCTTGAATTGTCAGTTTGGCGTAAAGATGTTTCACCACATGTCTTACTAGTACTGGGCTGCCGAAGGCTGACCCCTCGGGTGGAGCATATAAGTCACACTCCTGGCCTATTCATGAGCTTACTAGAGATCACCCCAATCTCATAGACCGTGACTAGCAGTCGGGCTCACATAGGTGTGTTCCTCCAAAGATCGCTCTGTAGGATAGCATCTTACTTATACATATAAGCCTTGGAACACATTAAGACAGTAGTCATCCTTCCATACAGTTTCCGAGAGTATTGCATCTCCAACGGAGTGGGTTAGTAAAGTTACTCTCCTCAGTTCACCACTGGCTTGTTTCCCAGGTCCTACTTCATGGGATCTCCGATCACATAGGTTGGGTTACCACCATGGCTACTCATGTGGGTCTCATACCCATCTCCCTCGATGCACTATCTATCACTACACGTGATAGCCCTTTCGTAAAGGGATCTGCCAGATTCTTAGCCGTATGGACATAGTCCAACGCTATCACTCCAGAGTTTCTTAATTTTTTGATAGCTTTTAATCTCATTCTTATGTGTTTGTTGGACTTCATGTTGTCCTCTGAACTCTTCACCTTGGTGATGACAGTCTGGTTATCACAGTTCATAAGGATAGCCAGAACCGGTTTATCAACCAGTGGCAAGTCCATCAAAAGATCTCGAAGCCATCCTGCTTCAACACCAGAAGTGTCTAATGCTGTTAATTCTGCTTCCGTTGTCGATCTCGTTAAGATCATTTGCTTGCAAGACTTCCAGGAAACAGCGCCACCTCCAAGAGTAAACATATACCCAGTTGTGGCCTTCATCTCATCAGCATCAGAGATCCAGTTCGCATCACTATACCCTTCAAGTACCGACGGGTCTCCGGTATAGTGAAGTCCATAATTCATAGTACCTTTCAGATAGCGCATAACTCTTTCAACAGCATGCCAATGTACATCACCCGTTTTGGAAACAAACCGGCTCAGTTTGCTCACAGCAAACGCGATGTCAGGCCTCGTTGCGCTCGCTAGGTACATCAGTGAACCAATGATTTGAGAGTATCTCAACTGATCTTAGACATGCCTTTGGACTTTCGAATCAACACGCTAGGATCATATGGTGTGCAGTCCGAATATCCAAAATGACTCAACACCTTCTCAACATAATGGGATTGCAGAAGTGTAATCCCACCCTCATTATCTCTCAGTAGCTTGATGGTCAAGATAACATCAGCCACACCAAGGTCCTTCATCTCAAAGTTCTGAGACAGAAACGATTTGACCTCCTCAATGACTTTGAGGTTTGTTCCAAATATCAGTATGTCATCAACATACAAGCACAGTATAACTCCTTCGCCCCCACCATGGCGATAGTATACACATTTGTCAGCCTCATTAACAACGAAACCAACAGATGTCAGAGTTGTATTGAACTTATCATGCCATTGCTTAGGTGCTTGCTTCAGGCCATATAAAGATTTCAGCAACTTACACACCTTCCTTTCCTGACCATCTATCACAAAGCCATCTGGCTGTTGCATGTAGATTTCCTCATTTAGCTCTCCATTCAGAAAAGCTGTCTTAACATCCATTTGATGGACGAGAAGACCATGTGAGGCCGCCAACGAGAGTAATACTCGAATGGTGGTCAGTCTAGCCACAGGTGAATAAGTATCGAAGAAATCTTCCTCTTCTTTCTGGTCATAGCCCTTGGCCACAAGCCTGGCCTTGTACTTTTCAACCGTACCATCGGGCCTAAGCTTTTTCTTGAACACCCACTTACATCCCAATGGTTTGCAATCATAGGGATGCTCAGTGATCTCCCATGTCCCGTTAGCCATGATGGAATCCATCTCGCTACGGAGCGCATCCTTCCAGTAGTCAGCTTCTGGAGAGGCATACGCTTCTGAGATAGAAGTGGGAGTATCATCTACGAGGTACACAAAGAAATCATCACCAAAGGTCTTTGTAGTCCTTTGTCTCTTGCCCCTACCAAGGGTTTCCTCGTCATCCTCCTCAGGATTTTCATGATGTGTTCGTTCATAACATTCCATAGGAATGGCAGGCTCAGGAGTCTCCTCAGATTCCTGTCTAGAAGTGCTTTGCATATCTCTCATAAGAAAAATATCCTCAAAGAATGTAGCATCCTTAGACTCTATGATTGTACCGACCTTCTGGTCAGGTAACTCAGATTTCACTACTAGAAATCTATAGCCAACGATGTTCTTAGCGTAGCCCAAATTAACGCAGTCCACAGTCTTGGGTCCAATCTTACGGTTTTTGGGGATCGGCACGTTGACTTTCGCCAAACAGCCCCAAGTACGCAAGTACAAGAGTGTTGTCCTTCTCTTTGCCCATCTCTCATAGGGAGTGATCTCATTATCCTTTATCGGAACTTTATTCAGGACATGACATGCCGTCAATATAGCCTCCCCCCACCATGCCTTGGATAAACCTGACGTATCTAACATGGCGTTAACCAGATCAGTTAGAGTACGGTTTTTCCACTCGGCAACCCTGTTTGACTGGGGTGAATAGGGAGGCGTCCTCTCATGAATAATGTTGTGTTCCACACAGAAGGAATCAAACTCACTCGAGAAGTACTCTCCACCATGATCTGAACGAAATTGTTTAATTTTCTTTTCAAGTTGATTCTCAACTTCTGCCTTATAGATTTTAAAGTAGTGTAGAGCCTCATCTTTAGTATTTAACAGATACACATAGCAATATCTAGTGGAATCATCTATCAATGTCATGAAATATTTCTTTCCACCTTTAGTCAATACACCGTTCATCTCACAAAGATCAGAATGTATGAGTTCTAATGGTGCCAAGTGTCTCTCCTCCGCAGCCTTGTGAGGCTGGCGAGGTTGCTTAGCTTGCACACATGACAGGCACTTAGAACCTTTGGCTAAAGTGAAACTCGGGATTAAATCCAACTTAGCTAGCCGCATCATAACACCGAAACTTATGTGACAAAGACGTGAATGCCAAACCTCGGATTCATTAACACTCGAATGAACATGGTTCACGACTTTATTACAAAAATCTACGAGGGAAAGGCGGAACATCCCTCCGCTCTCATAACCTTTTCCAACAAATAGTCCATACTTAGTAACAACTAATTTATTAGACTCGAATACCAACTTAAACCCTTCTCTACATAGAAGGGAGCCACTAACGAGGTTCTTCTTGATGGCGGGGACATGCTGCACGTTCTTCAGCTGCACGATCCTTCCCGCAGTAAACTTCAGATCGACCGTGCCAACACCATGAATAGAAGCACTCGCGCCATTCCCCATCAATACGGACCCGTGGCCTGTGACCTGGTAAGAAGAAAACAATGAAATGTCAGCACACACATGAACACCTGCACCTGTATCCACCCACCAATCGGTAGGCTGAAACACTGAAAAAACAGTAAATAAATTACCGTACCCAGATGCACCATTCTCATTGTTGCCCACAATCATGTTGACAGACTTGGAGTCCTGTCCTGACTTCTTAAACTTGTTTGGGCACTTGTTGGCCCAATGTTCAGTCGAACCACAAGTAAAGCAGCCCTCATCCTTCTTGTTCTTCTTGAAGGTCTTCTTACCCTTCTTCTTGAAGTCGGTATTCTGTTGGACACCGTTCTTTCCCTTGAACTTGTGGGAGTTGAAGTTCCTCTGGTTCACCATGTTGGCAACAGAAGTCCCTTCGGCCCCTTTTCCGTGCGAGTCCTTTGCCCTCGAATTCTGCTCAACACTTAGATGGCCAATGACATCCTCCACAGAGAATTCACGCCTCTGATGTTTCAGAGTGGTGGCAAAGTTCCTCCAGGAATTGGGGAGCTTAGCGATTATGCAGCCCGCGACAAACTTGCTCGGTAACTCGCACTTCAGAAGCTCAAGCTCCTTAACAATGCATATTATCTCATGAGCCTGCTCCAGTATAGGACGGTTCTCAACCATCTTGTAGTCGTGGAACTACTCTATAATATACATCTTGCTCCCTGCATCGGCGGCCCCGAACATAGATTCGAGCGCCTCCCACAAGTCCTTGGCGACATGCACATGTAAATATGCGTCAACCAGTTTATCTTCGATCACGCTAAGAACTGCTCCGAGAAACACAGTGGTTGCCTCCCTGAACGCCTTCTCCTGTTCAGGAGCAATCATTCCCGTGGACACACTGGTGACCCAGAACACGTTCATAGCCGTGAGCCATAAAGTGGTCTTTGTCTGCCAACGCTTAAAATACGTACCGGTAAACTTATCCGGTTTCAGTGCTGCGGCAAAGCCACTGGCCGAAAAATTCCTACACATAATAGGTTTTTGGATTTTTGAGTAAATAGGCAATTTCTCGATTAAATTAATCCACGAGTAAATCACTAGCATGGCATTGACTAAGTTGATGACGTATTGACTTTGATCTAAACATGCACGTACTAAGCAAACAGTAGACAAATCTACACATACTGCTAGTACTGCTAATATGAAAATAATCAGGAGCGGGATAAATGAGTTATAACCTCCAGTAGGCCATGCAGAGGCCGCGGCTTTGGTGGCAGCAGCGGCGTCCTCGGCGGCCTTCTTGTTGGCTTCAGCTTTCTCGGCGGCGGCATGATCGGGGTCGGTGGACATGGTGATGATGAAGGCGACATGGACGTAGAGGAAGTAGACGATCGGAAGCGAGTAGTCGCGTAATCGCTGCCCAAAAACCTATTCGCCCCTCACCCCGTACAGGAACCAGAAGGGCGTGGTTTCGGAGACCTGCTCTCCCGTCGACCGTGTACGCGGCAGACGGGATGGAGTCACCGGCGGCAGAAGCAGCAAAGGAACGACGGTGGGCGTGCGCGTGAGCAGATGTGATCTGTTCGTGGCGGCTAGGGTTAGGGGACACCGCACACTTATATAGACACAGCCACGTGGAGAGACGTGGGCTTGACCCACGTCCGAGTCCGTGACAGCCCACGATCCGACGTCTCGGATCGTGGCCCTGCTGTCAGAACCTCTCCGTTAGTGACTGGCAAAAATAAGCGCATAGGTGTGAGCTCGGCTCGGCTCATTCCCGCAACCCGCGGCGCGTCGTGACGAGGCGAGGCGAGGTGTGGCGAGGCGGGCGGCGGAGGAGGAGCGCGTGAGGGCCTCTTCTCTTCTCAAGCTCCAATAGCATGTAGAAGAGCCACCCTTATAAACCACTCCAACTTTCCTTCCACTATCATGGTGGGACTAAACTTCCCACCACCTTGTCATGCCACCTACATGGGCCCTTAGAGATCAAATCTGAAATTGTCATATGGGCTCTAGGCCCATCTCACATTTCAACATTATCCGCGTGGGACGGCAACGGATGGACGGCACGTGGCCATCCCGGTCATGTGCGGCTGCACGGCCACGGTGCCCCCATGAACAGAGGTGAAGGGAGACAGGGGCACCTGGTGGGCTGGGCCGTGCTCGGCCTTAGGCCAGAGGCCAGGTAGGCCCTTTCTCTTGTCTGATTTTTTTTGCTTTTCTTTTATTTAATAAATAGAGATTGGTAAGAAAAATATTAGGCATGATATTTACTGAGGAAAATATGGGAAGTGTCCCTTTTATTCCCTGGTGATTTTAGACAGTGCCACAAATATTTTGGAGACCGGAATAATGCATTTGGTATTTTTCATAAATAGGATAGCATTTAAAATGCTAAATTGGTGTTGTTATAATTGATAATGCTCATCTTTGCAGAAAAGTGATGTTGTGTTCCTTAACAAATAATTGTTATGAAATTTTTGACAAATGATGAACATTTTTCCAGCAACTTTTGAGCAACTTCAAACTTCACTTGAATTTGAATTAACTGGAATTTCAAATGGGATATTGAACAAAGGTGATTAAGCACTGTCTGGAAAAATGAGTAGCTTAATCATAGAGGGTTACTGTAGCATGACACTGGGGGTGTTACAAATCTCCTCCACTACAAGAAATCTCGTCCCGAGATTTAAGTTGGGAAGTAAAGAGTAACTTCGGAAGAATTGGCCCTTATAGGGTTAATTATCTGGTGAACAATTCAGGGAATGAGGCGTAAGTATCTCTCGAGTTGAAACTTAATAAAAAATCGAGAGCAAAGTATGAAGGTACCATGAGAACTTTTAACGGGCAGGCAATCATTCAATGCCTAATCAAAAGGTGAAAGGGGTTCAGAGCAACAACAACAAAAATTATTACGTCTGATACTAGAATAGATCACTAGGAAGGTGGCTCGTGAATTACATACGGAGGCAAGTGAAAAAGGATACTTCGGAACCAAGGATGTACAGGAGTCAGGTTTCGATCCTATGGAACTGTGGGTTATGGGCCCACCATGTGGTTCAAAAGTAGGAAGGACGTTGACATATTGCACGGTCATGGTAGCAAGGCATGTCAGAGGATAGCATGTCAGTTATGTTGGCAACAATGTTGGTACCAAGGGCGAGGGATGAAGAGAACCATTTTCCTGCTCGTTGATACGAGGCGGACCAATAGGCAAAGTTCTCGTCCATCGGTGGTTACCGAAATGTCATCATCAATAGTAACAGGGTCTTACTGACAGAGTTGTGCATCGAGGTGTTTACCTAAGCAGCACAATATTACTGCTTATATCATACAGATCACAAGAAAGGTTAAACAAAACAATGGAAAGGAAGAGGTGTGTACACGAGTATTAGGTGTATCTCCTTCCCAGGAGCAAGCAGAGCGGGATAATCATGATAGGACTGCAAGTAGTTAACCAACCAGGGAAAAGGGCGGGGAAACTCGTGATGTTAACCATACAATGGTGTGTGGATAGTAGATCAAGAAACATTTAGCATTGCGCTGCTAATGTTCTTGTTGGTGAACGGAGTACCACAGTTGTGTTTCGGGATAGCATTGACATGGTCATAAGGTAAAGGTCAGTCTTTGGATACTCAAGGGATCCATCAGAATTTCTAGAACATATCGTGCAATTTTACCAGGAAAAGATGAGGACGTGGCCAATGGGTCTGGCAGCAATCCATCGACATGTCAAAAAGGATGTATTTACAACATTATCAGAACAAGTTTGTGTTGGGGGGAGGCAAGAATGTTGTCGATGATAACACAAATCATCAAGGGGCAAGGATGGTATTTCTCCTCAAGAATTCGATTGATATCCTAGAACAAGGCAGAATATTGATGGTGATCACAAAAATTGTGTCGAGAGGCTCTATGAAGATGCCATCGAGCAGCAACGATATCAAGCAAAAGGAATGATGAAGCGAAGGCTATTGGAACCACAGATAGGACACAAGCTCGGATTCAAGCTTGTTGTTCAAGGTGGAATGGTAAGATGAGGAAGATCGGCGTAAGATTCGCTCATCATTGAATAGTTGTGCTCCAGGAATAAGGACCAAGTAGCCCAGTAAAATTAGCAAGATAATGATATAGCCGATCAGGCTAGGAATGATGTGACGGAGTATCACTCCAATTAAGAATTTACAAGAGGTAATACAATGACACAATATCCTCAAGATAATATGAGGCAAAATTTGAAGGTAGATCAAATTATAGGTTGGACAGGTGAAATGAGTTACAGGAGACAAGCATTTTAACTTGTCTGGGAAATGGAATTAAGGAAAAACTATGGTCGGAACCACAATTATGAATGATCAAACCACCGATACAAGATGAACTTATAACAAGGGGTAATTATTTTTACGAGCAACTTCCATGATAAGTTCCACATCGGGTCCATGGGCATGAACACAAAGGTTCAAGGTCGACTCCCACTTCTTCAATGCATAACCTTTCATTCACTCCTCATTTTCAAAGAATTTGTAGTGCAAAAGATTTAGCCGGTGAAGCACCAGAAGAATATGACTCACATCTCTTTCGAGTTCACATGGATTAGGGAAGGCATAGGTTCAACCGTAGGGGTATCTTAGGAACATATACCACTAACTTCCAGAGCATATAACATCAGCTCAATAGCAGAGCATGGTTGACAATAAGAAGAGGATACAATTTACCGAAGGCAATATGTATCAGGGGAAGAGCGCACGAGATTTTGAATATGAAGGACATTGCGAGATAATAATCCAACAAAGGATTCAGCGGTCCTCAGTGGATCTGATGTGAGTATCAGTACTCAATCAGAAGAGGGAAAGAATGCAAAGGCATCAAATTATAGAAACAGCTAAATAATTCGACGTTCAAGTTGAAGGGAACTAGGTGGACAATCAATTACAACATGATTGGCCGAGATCCACCTCATGTCTAGAATGACGTATGAGCAGGAAGGTCAAATTTCATGATTCAACTGATGATTATGAGCAATCACAACATAATGAATCAATAGGCTCAGGATGACAATGGCAAAGGATGTTAATGAATATTGCTGGACATATGGATTTAACCATAATGCATGCAGACCAGACTTTCGGGAGCACTAGGCTGCAGAGGATCTTTGGGAGATCGAATTGCATTCAAAGAATTTTGTGCGACATATGATCAACTGGGGATGAATGAATCCCCGATAAGTGTCAGGAATTATTCGTAGGGTTATTCAGGTAGAAAAGAGCCGCAAGGCAGACGAAAAAAGGATTCTCGAAAGTCGAAGAATACTTTCGGTTATCTTGTAATAACAAGAACAACTAGGGATGAAAGTATGAACGACAAGGGTACGCGGTTATCCATAAGGATTCAACGGTGTTAAGGGATTGCAAAAGAAATGAACACAAGTTCTTGGGAGTAGGTCGGAGAGTATCTTCGAAGTCTTCTCATGAAGCAGGCAACCATCCGGAGTGAAGGGATCTCCGGGGAAAGTCGTTACGAGAACCTAATGTAGTTAGTAAATTCATTTAACCCGAATAGAAGAGAGAACAGAGTCCCGGAGTATAGATGAGGAATAAAAGATCCTAATACCACCCAATGGCGACATGGGCCCATAAGCCACACGGCCATGTTATTAAAAAAATCCAAAGACTAGACTCAACTTTGGCCAAGGAGTTGGAAAGGGGGCTCCTACAGGCAGCTGGCTCCGATACCAACTTGTGGCGCCCTCGATTCAATCGTACACTAATTATACATGCAAATGTGTACGATCAAGATCAAGGACTCACGGGAAGATATCACAACACAACTCTAGACACAAATTAAAATAATACAAACCTTATATTACAAGCTAGGGGCGTCAAGGGCTCGAATACATCAACTTGAATACAAACGAGTCAGCGGAAGCAACAATATTTGAGTACAGACATAAGTTAAACAAGTTTGCCTTAAGAAGGCCAGCACAAAAACAACATGGTCGAAAAGGCAAGGCCTCCTGCTTGGGAGCCTCCTAACTACTCCTGGTCGTTGGCGGCCCCCGCGTAGTAGTAGGCACCCTCAGGGTAGTAGGCACCCTCGGGGTTGTAGTAGTCATCGGTGGTGTCATCTCGCTCCTGGACTCCACCATCTGGTTGCAACAACCAGAAAGAAGAAAGAAGGGCAAAAGGGGTAGCAAAGCAACCTGGAGTACTCATCCAAAGTACTCGCAAGCAAGGATCTACACTACTTATGCATAGGTATCAATGAAAGGGGTAGTATCTGTGGACTAACTGCAGAATGCTAGAATAAGAGGGGGAGAAGCTAGTATCAAAGACTAGCATCTTCTGGAAACCACCGTCTTGCAGCAAGAGGAGGGAGTAGAGTAGTATAACATAAGTCATATTTATGTTGTTGTCAACGCTCTGGGATCCTTTCTCGACTCCCGGAGCCACATATCCATTTCATGCCTCAGCATCCAGTTCTAGTTGTATCGATCGGGATACAACTCCAAGTGTCAGTTACCGTAGGATAGGCTATCGATAGATGTTTTCTTCCCTGCAGGGGTGCACCAACTTACCCACCATGCTCGATTAACTCCGGCCAGACACACCTTTCTGGGTCATGCCCGGCCTCGGCCAAACAATACGCCGCAACCCGACCTAGGCTTAATAGAGAGGTCAGCACGCCGGACTAACCATATGCTCCCAGGGGTCATGGGCCATCGCCCCGGGAACTCCTGCATGTTGCGAACGCGGCCGGTGGGCAGACCTAGCTACCTCCTTAAAAAGGCAAGTGCTTACCAGTCCAACCCGGCGCACGTCGCTCAGTCGCTGATGTCTATTATGCTTCGGCTGATGCATACGACACAGAACACCATACTATGCCCACATGATGGTTAGTGCTATCAGGCCAGAGGCCCCTCGGATCAAATATCCAAATCATAGTGGATTAGGAACGCGCGATAACAAGCAGAGACTCACGAAATATGTGACCCTGTCGCCCCGTCTCGAGGTTGTGGCAAGGGCTAAGAATTACCGACCATGCCTCATAATTATCTCGCGGCCACCTTCTAGGTCAACCCGACTCCACATCACTCGCAATTAAGCTCGCGCGGGTACCCCTTAGGGCTGACCCGTCTTTTGTAACATGGTTCAGTGTAAAGTCATAGTAACCATAGTAACAATGTGTCTAACACCAAGGGGAACCCTGAGGAACCACCCTCAGTGGATTCCACTCGATGTAATCATCAAGGTGAATGTAAGAGGAACCACCCTCGAGGTTCACACTTGAGGGGTTGCATGACAGAGTCGTATCGGAAAGGGTTAAGGAGGAAATCACCCTCGATGACCAGGACCGAATAGGTACACTACAGAGTTCTCATCAGGAGTGATGTATGAGGTTCCACCCTCGGCACTCGATGGTAACTCTACAGAGTCGAGCAACAAAAGGGGCGTGATGTGATGTGAGGTGTCGGGCTCTGGTCATCGATCACGTTGATTGAGTCGTCGATGATGAAGCAGGGGTAACAAGGACAAGGTGGGGGTCATTGATGGATCACTAACCAACCTATACTAAGCAGTTTAGGATAAGCATGTAGGCAACAATAAGCACGTTACAAAAGCAGGCTATGCATCAGAATAGGAACATTCAATTACATTAGCAAAACCTAATGCAAGCATGAGAGAATGGAATGGGCGATATCGGGATGATCAAAGGGGGGGGGGGCTTGCCTGGAAGCTCCGCTGAAAGGGAAGAAGGGTCATCGTCGACGTAGTCGATCACAGCGGCGTCAACAGCGGTCTCGATGTCTACCGGAGAAGAAGAGGGGGAAGAAATAGTAAATATAAGCAAACAAGGCATCACAAGGCATAACATGGCAATACGCAGCGCTAGAAGTGTTCTAACATAGTGCTGCACGATACATGTGAAGGGGGAATTTAACCGGGAAGGTATTCCCGGTTCCGTACCTGTGTCAGACAGATGAACGGAGGGGGAATGTTCCATGTTCATATAGTTAGAGGCAGCTGATAGGTAAATGGACCGCGTATTCGGATTCCTCTTGTCGTTCTGAGCAACTTTCATGTAGAAAACATTTTCATCCGAGCTACGGTTATTTTTCTATGATTTTTCAAAGATTTTAGCATTTCCAGAAATTACTTAAATTAACATAAATGGAAAAATGACTTCAACATGACATCAATAGGTCAACAGACCCATTAACTGGTCAAACTGACCTGAGGGTCCCGTCTGTCATGGACAAAGGGGCTAATAGGATTTTATTTTAGCTAAGCAGAGTTAATTAGCTACTGGACCCCACCTGTCAGTGACTCATTTAACTAACTAGTTAATTTTAATTATAAAAACGTTTTAGTTAAACTAACTATGCGGTGGGGACCGCATGTCAGTGACACCGGCTGCCCAGTCAGCATGTTGACTGGGTCAACCCAGTCAATGGGGCCCCCAGGGCCCACGAGGCAGTGACCAGGGGAGTGGCCCTGACCAGCCACATCGGCAGGGCGCCGGAGAAGGCTCCAGCGACCTCTCCCGTGGCGGCACAATGCCGGAGACGGTCGGGATTCGCTTACAGGGGGGCAACACGGGCACGGGCGGGTGCGTTCGAACGGGGAGAGCCCGCCGCGTCGCATGGTGAGGCTGGCCGGAGCTGGAGCTGCCGGAAACAGCACCAGCGAGGAGCTAAGGCGGTGGCGAGCTATGGGCCTCGTCGAGGACGGAGCTACGGGGCAAGGTAGGATGCGTGGTAGGGTGCGTTCGGTCAAGAGCGATGACCTGCATCGAACCATGGCGGTGGCCGGGCCGGGGGCCATCGTAGACGGCGCCGGCGTCGAGGTTGGCAGACGCCGGAGTCAGACGCGATGGGGAAAGTCTATGCTGGGCACGGTAGGACCAACGGATGGTCGCTTCGGGTTCCTACGGTGATGCTGAGCACGATGATGTGCTCAAGTGTGGGTTGCAGTAGCTATGCGCGCGGCGGTGACATGGACGGCGGTGATGAGATACGGCGACGATGGTGAGGCGAGCTAGGAGCTCGAGATCGAGCTCAGAGGAGAGGGGAAAGAAGCACAGGCTCACAGTGCTCCAGCAGATGTGCTCAAGTGTGCTCGAGAAGGGCTCTGTGCGGCGGAATCGGTGGCAAAGCTCGTCAGAGCAAAGGAGGAAGACAGCGGCGATGTGGGCGCTGCGGTGGCTTCGAGCTCCAACGCGATGTGCCAGTCAAAGTAGCGGACGGCGGTGATCCTCGGGGACACAGTGGGACGACGAGAGGGGAACGGTGGCCGTGGCTAGGTCGCAGTCATGGTGATGGTGGCATTCGGGAAAGGTGGGGAAGGGGATCTGGGGAGAGAGAGGAGTGGGGGGCGAGGGGAAAATGGCAATCTAGGGTTGGCAGTGGCGTCGCTGGCGACCTTATCCGCGTGGGACGGCAGCGGATGGCCGACACATGGCCATCCCGGCCATGTGCGGCTGCACGACGTCCATGGAGCCCCCGTGAACAGAGGTGAAGGGAGACAGGGGCGCCTGGTGGGCTGGGCCGCGCTGGGCCTTAGGCCAGAGGCTAGGTAGGCCCTTTCTCTTTTCTGATTTTTTTGCTTTTCTTTTATTTAATAAACAGAGGTGGGTAAGAAAAATATTAGGCATGATATTTACTGAGGAAAATATGGGAAGTGCCCCTTTTATTCCCTATTGATTTTAGACAGTGCCACAAATATTTTGGAGACCAGGAGAATTCATTTGGTATTTTTCTTAAATAGGATAGCATTTAAAATGCTGAATTGGTGCTGTTATAATTGCTAATGCTCATCTTTGCACAAAAGTGATGTTGTGTTCCTTAACAAATAATTGTTATGAAATTTTTGACAAATGATGAACATTTTTCCAGCAACTTTTGAGAAACTTCAAACTTCACTTGAATTTGAATTGACTGGAATTTCAAATGGGATATTGAACAAAGGTGATTAAGCACTGTTTGGAAAAATGATTAGCTTAATCATAAATGGTTATTGTAGCATGACACTAGGGGTATTACAGCGAGCCATCAATCTTTTTGTCGACGGCACAGAGGAACTCTCAATGAAAGCACCAATGCCGGTGTCAAAACCAGCAGATCTTGGGTAGGGGGTCCCAAACTGTGCTTCTGAGGATCGAAGGTAACAAGGAGGCAGGGGACACGATGTTTACCCAGGTTTGGGCCCTCTTAATGGAGGTAATACCCTACTTCCTGCTTGATTGACTTTGATGAGTATTGGGGTTACAAGAGCTGATATACCTTGAGATCGTAATGGCTAAACCATAGATATCCAGCCTGTATGATTGTGTTTCCCCCTAAAGACTAAACTCCGGTTTATATAGGCACTGGAGGGGACTAGGGGTGTACTAAGTCGGTTTACAGAGGAAGGAAGCTACACATCGGGATGCCAAGCTTGTCGTCCACGCAAAGGAGAGTCCCATCCGGACACGGGAGAAGGCCTTTGGTTCTGTATCTTCACGGCCCATCAGTCCGGCCCATGTCACATAGGCTAGCTCTCCGAGGACCCCATAATCCAGGGCTCCCTCAATGAGTAGCCCAGGTTACATGCCTTGGCCTCCACAAGCTAACCCTTATCAACGTGATGGCGGTGGTCATTGCCCATGGAATCCAACCTCTGCAGCAACGCGTGCATCTGATGTGCCCCGGGACCAAGGGGCCCCCCATCCAAAGTAAGTGCAAGCACCCATCCGATCTGTCTGAGTCGCCATTGGAGCAACACTAATTCCGGTGTCTCCTGAAAGAAGAAGGCACAACATTATCTCTTTTAATATGGAGAATCTGGAACTTGAGGATGGATGTGCTGCATGGTAAAAATACCATGTCCCTTTTCATGTTTCTGTTGATTTTCTAAATAGCAACTTGCACTCTATTTGGCATGCAAAGTAGTATAGCATAGAAGAGATGATAAAGGGAAAGATGGTGGAGTATGAGTTCGAGCCTAAACTGGGGAAAAAGGTGCCTTCACAGTCTAATCTATGGCATGCTCCGGCTACTGGGCATGTCGCCTTGTCGGTCAATGGCTCGTTTTCCTCCAATGGAACTTCGGGTTCCGGAATGATACTAAGAAACTCTGACGATGGACCAATCTCTGCAGCCTACCGATACCTTTTCTTCTGTAGCGATGCGTATCGATGCGGTAATGCTTTGCACCACCACCCCCTAAAAAAGTAATGCTTGCATGCTTTAGATACGTGTATAGAATTAAGGATCTCTGTCGATGTCAAAACGGGCAGATCTCCGGTAGGGGGTCCCGAGCTGTGTGTGTAAGGCTAATGGTAACAGGAGGCGGGGGACACAATGTTTACCCAGGTTCGGGCCCTCTCTATGGAGGTAATACCCTACTTCCTGCTTGTTTGATCTTAATGAATATGAGTATTACAAGAGTTGATCTATCACAAGATTGTAATGGCTAAACCCTAGAAGCTAGCCTATGAGATTATGATTGTTGTCCTACGGACTAAACCCTCTGGTTTATATAGACACCGGACGGGGCTAGGGTTACATAAGGTCGGTTACAGAGAAAGGAATCTACATATCCGAATCGCCAAGCTTGCCTTCCATGCAAAGGAGAGTCCCTTCCGGACACGGGACGAAGTCTTCTATCTTGTATCTTGATAGTCCAACAGTCCGGCCAAAGTATATAGTCCAGCTGTCCGAGGACCCCTTAGTCCAGGACTCCCTCCATAGCCCCTGAACCAGGCTTCAATGACGATGAGTCCGGCGCGCAGATTGTCTTCGGCATTGCAAGGCGGGTTCCTTCTCCGAATAATCCAACATAGTCTTCCAAACACAGGGAGCGTGTCCGGCTCTGCAAAACAAGTACCACACACAACCGTAGAGAGTATATTATTTCACGAGTCTAATCCGCTGACAACTTTTTGTAGCGTGACATCATGCCACTGTGCGGTCATTATTCGAACTGTTTATTAGCCTGTTGCCCCGTATTTCGAGGTGCGGTTTCACTGGCACGTCTTGTCGAAGCAGAGATCATGTCCCCTTATCACAGGATTCTCATCAATACGGGCATGGGTAACCCAATCGTGTCATTTGCACAACGCTTGGGGAATAGGCGGATTTTAAGGTGAGGGGGAGGCGCACGACTTTGGCTGTCTTTATAAGGGGATAAGGATTCCTCCTTGTTCACCCACGCCTTCTCCTTCCTCTGCCCTTCCATTCTCGAGCTCTAGCACCCAAGCTCTCGCCCTTTCCGCCCAAAAAAGCACTCCAATTATGTCCAGATCCGGAGCTGGAGGCAAGTGGATGGCCTCCTCCGTTAAGAAGGAGGACATCAAGAGGCTCCGGGAGGCCAGTTACCTGGCCAAGGAAATCGTTCATCGCCTTCCGGCCAAGGGATAGATCGTCCCTACTCCAGAGCCCATGAGAGGGTTGTGTTTCTCACACACTTCGTCCGCGGGCTGGGATTCCCTCTCCACCCGTTTATTCGCGGACTAATGTTTTACTACGGGCTGGATTTCCACGATTTGGCCCCCAACTCTATTCTGAACATCTCGAAATTCATTGTCATGTGCGAGACCTTTCTCCACATCCCACCTCACTTCGGCCTATGGCTGAAGACCTTCAACGTGAAGCCCAAGGTGGTGAGCGGTCAACAAGCTGAGTGCGGGGGCGCCATGGTGGGCAAGATGCCCAATGTGACCTGGCCCGAGGGCTCCTTTGTGGAGATAGTGAAGGGGTGGCAGTCGGGGTGGTTCTACATCACTGAGCCGCACAACACCAACTGGGTGGCGGCCCCCCGAATTCCGATCCGGAGTCCCGATGAGGCTAACCTCCTGGCAAGAGAAGGGCCTGCCCTGGGGCTCTCCGGACGAGCTGACAGCGCTCCAAACACGCATCCAAGATATGATAACCAAGAAAGTCAAGCTCGTCGGCGTGGTCCAGGTTATGCTTGTCCGCCGAATTCTTCCATGCCAACACCGGACTTGCCACCTGTGGGAATACAATCCGATGAAGCACCTGACTCTGTTAGAACTCTTTGGCATGACACACGAAGAAATATGGAATGTGCTCTTCAAGGCCAACGAGGTGCCGCCGGCCATGGATGAGGATCGTGGGCACGACCTGGCCCACCCTGCAAATCCGGTGGGTCCTTTCACGTTTTCAAGGTGTTCCCTTTACTCACATATTTAGAGGAAGGCATTTAAGTCTCTCTATCGGTTATTTTAGGATTGGACAGAGATAGCGGAACAGATCGACAATCTGGCCCTGTTGCCCGAAGGCCCAGAGAGCCTGTTCCTGACGAAGATGTTGTTTCCGGCGCCTTACAAGATGTCGGAGAAGAAGTCCAAGAAGAAGGCTCGGGGGACCAGAAGTGGTCTCCGCCATAAGGGTACTTCGGACATGACATCCGAAGATGCCTAGGCATGCTCCTCCGTCGAAGACGACAAAGAAGAAGAGGAAGAGGAAGAAATCCACTCCCCTCCCGCAGGTGGAAAAAGAAAAGGACGGCCCCCACGCATCCAGGGGCCGAGGCTTCCAAGAAAGGGAAAGCTTCCTTTGCGAATAGCTCCACAGCAGCTACCAACAGCAGCTGGGAGCGGCAGCCCAGGGAGAAGCCCCTGGCCAAATCGTAAGTGAGGGAGTCCTGGACTAGGGGTTGTCCGGATAGCCGAACTATCATCATCGGCCGGACTCCAAGACTATGAAGATACAAGATTGAAGACTTCGTCCCGTGTCCGGATGGGACTTTCCTTGGCGTGGAAGGCAAGCTTGGTGATATGGATATGTAGATCTCCTACCATTGTAACCGACTCTGTGTAACCCTAGCCCTCTCCGGTGTCTATATAAACCGGATGGTTTTAGTCCGTAGGACAACGACAATAACAACAATCTTACCATGGGCTAGCTTCTAGGGTTTAGCCTCCTTGATCTCATGGTAGATCTACTCTTGTAATACCCACATCATCAACATCAATCAAGCAGGACGTAGGGTTTTACCTCCATCAAGAGGGCCCGAACCTGGGTAAAACATCGTGTCCCTTGTCTCCTGTTACCATCCGCCTAGACGCATAGTTCGGGACCCCCTACCCGAGATCCGCTAGTTTTGACACCGACATTGGTGCTTTCATTGAGAGTTCCTCTGTGTCGTCACCGATAGGCTCGATGGCTCCTTCGATCATCAACAACGACGCGGTCTAGGGTGAGACTTTTCTCCCCGGACAGATCTTCGTATTCGGCGGCTTTGCACTGTGGGCCAATTCGGTTGGCCATCTGGAGCAGATCGAAAGCTACGCCCCTGGCCGTCAGGTCAGATTTGGAAGTCTTAACTTCATGGCTGACATCCACGGAGACTCGATCTCCAACGGATTCGAGCCACAGCCGAGCACGCCGCATTGTCACGATGGGCATGATTTAGCTCTGCTGTCGGACAGTGCCCTGGAGGCCGCACACGAATCCGCTCCGACCCCCGATTCGAAGCCGGCTGCACAGATCGAGGACGGATGGTTAGACACCGCCTCGGGGGCTGCAACCTCTACGGTGATAGAGCCGAATACTAACTTTGTCCCTTCTGAAGCTCGTGACTCCAAGGTGCCGGACTCCTTGCCGGACTCCGAACCTCCCGCGTCCCCACCAATCGAATCCGATTGGGCGCCGATCATGGAGTTCGCCGCCGCGGACATCTTTCAACACTCACCTTTTGGCGACATTCTGAGCTCGCTAAAATATCTCTCGTTATCAGGAGAGCCCTGGCCGGACTGCGGTCAGGACGGTTGGGATGCGTACGACGAAGAAATTCAAGACCCACCCACCACCCACTTAGTAGCCGATGTCGATGATCTAACCGACATGCTAGGCTTTGACTCCGAAGACATCGACAGTATGGACGACGATGCCGGAGACGACCAAGAACCAGCGCCTACTGGGCACTGGAAAGTCACCTCGTCATACGACATATACATGGTGGATATCCCAAAGGATGGGAATGGCGAAGGAACAGCGGAGGAAGACCCCTCCAAGAAACAGCCCAAGCGCTGGCGTCAGCGGCGCCACTCTAAATCCCGCCACAGCAAGAATGGCGATTCCGGCACCGGAGATAATAATACCCCAGACAGTGCCGAAGACAACCCCCTCCAGCAAGATTCAGCGCAGGAGGACGGAGATGCCAGCCCTCACAAGAGGGCGGCAGACGAAGAGGTAGATGACGATAGTTACATGCCTCCCTCTGGAGACGAGGCAAGCCTCGACGACGACGAATTTGTCGTGCCTGAGGATCCCGTCAAACAAGAGCGTTTTAAACGCAGGCTTATGGCCACGGCAAACAGCCTCAAGAAAAAGCAGCAACAACTTAGAGCTGATAAGGATCTGCTAGCCGACAGATGGACGGAAGTCCTGGCGGCCGAAGAGCATGAGCTCGAACGCCCCTCCAAAAGCTACCCCAAACGCAAGTTGCTCCCCTGATTAGAGGAGGACGTATATAAACCTGCATCACCAGAGCACAATATGGCTGACTGGCCACCTCGTGGCCGCGACAGAGAGGCCTCTAGGCCCTTCACTAGAACCGTACCCCGGCATCGCTCGAACAGCACAAGGCCACAGGGAAATGCTCCGGACTTGCGAGATATATTGGAGGATAAGGCAAGACAATCAAGATCGATCTACGGATCGCATGGGCGCCCCATGATACGTGACGACAACCGTCGCGCCAGACACGGTAAGTCCGGCCGGGCCGAACACAATAGACAAAGCTCGTTGGAGCTTCGTCGCGATATAGCCCAATACAGAGGCGCCGCATACCCACTATGCTTCACAGACGAAGTAATGGATCATCAAATCCCCGAAGGGTTTAAACCTGTGAATATCGAATCCTATGACGGCACAACAGACCCCGCGGTTTGGATCGAAGACTATCTCCTTCATATCCACATGGCTCGCGGTGACGATCTTCACGCCATCAAATACCTCCCACTCAAGCTTAAAGGACCAGCTCGGCATTGTCTTAACAGCTTGCCAGCAGAATCAATTGGATGTTGGGAGGACCTGGAAGCCGCATTCCTTGATAACTTCTAGGGCACGTATGTGCGACCACCAGACGCTGACGACCTAAGCCACATAATTCAGCAGCCAGACGAATCGGCCAGACAATTCTGGACACGGTTCTTAACTAAGAAAAACCAAATCGTCGACTGTCCGGATGCGGAGGCCCTCACGGCCTTCAAACATAACATCCGCGACGAGTGGCTTGCCCGACACCTGGGATAGGAAAAGCCGAAATCCATGGCAGCCCTCGCATCACTCATGACCCGCTTTTGCGCGGGAGAGGACAGCTGGCTAGCTCGCAGCAACAACCTCAGCAAAAATTCTGGCAGTCCGGATACCAAGGATCACAATGGCCGGTCGCATCGCAACAAGAATAAACGCCGCATTAACGGCGACAATAACGAGGATACGGCAGTCAACGCCGGATTCAGAGGCTCCAAACCCGGTCAGCGGAAGAAGCCATTCAAAAGAACTACTATGGGTCTGTCCAATTTGGACCGAATACTCGATCGCTCGTGCCAGATACATGGCACCCCCGAAAAGCTAGCCAACCACACCAACAGGGACTGTTGGGTATTCAAGTAGGCAGGCAAGCTAATTGCCGAAAACAATGACAAGGGGCTGCATAGCGATGACGAAGAAGAGACCCGATCGCCGAACAATAGAGGACAGAAGGGTTTTCCCCCACAAGTGCGGACGGTGAATATGATATACGCAACCCACATACCCAAGAGGGAGTGGAAGCGTGCACTCAGGGACGTATACGCGATGGAGCCAGTCGCCCCGAAGTTCAACCCGTGGTCCTCCTGCCCGATCACTTTTGATCGAAGGGACCACCCCACCAGCATTCGCCATGGCGGATTCGCCGCATTGGTTTTAGACCCAATCATCGATGGATTTCACCTCACCAGAGTCCTGATGGACGGCGGCAGCAGCCTGAACCTGCTTTATGAGGACACTGTGTGCAAGATGGGCATAGACCCCTCAAGGATTAAACCCACAAAGACGACCTTCAAAGGCGTCATACCAGGTGTAGAGGCCAATTGTACGGGCTCAATCACACTGGAAGTGGTCTTTGGATCCCCGGATAACTTCCGAAGCGAGGAGTTAATCTTCGACATAGTTCCATTCCGCAGCGGCTATCATGCTCTGCTCGGACGGACCGCGTTTGCAAAGTTCAACGCGGTGCCGCACTACGCATACCTCAAGCTCAAGATGCCAGGCCCTCGAGGAGTCATCACGGTCAACGGAAACACCGAGCGCTCCCTCCGAACGGAGGAACATACAGCGGCTCTCGCGGCAGAAGTACAATGCAGCCTCTTAAGGCAATTCTTGAGTCCGGCCGTTAAGCGACCGGACACGGCCAAACGCGCCCGAAGTAACCTACAACAAGACCACCTGGCGCATTCCGAGCACGCGTAGCAATGCGGCCCCAACCCCAGCCCTCGCAAGATTGCAAGACTGGTCCTTCGCGTACATCATTACGCTCTGGAGATACCATGGGCATAGGGGACGGGGCACGACCACGACAGGCCCAGAATGCGGCTCAACCACATCAGGGGCTCCCAAGTGTGTCATTTCTTTTTTTCCTTTTTTCTTTCTTACCCACAGGACTCCGTTCACCAGAGGCCCTGTCCGGCAGTAGACCGGCTGAACTCACGATGCAACAGCCAGGGAAGGAGAAAGGCTGCGACGAATATCCAGGTGGTCTCCCTTACAAGCATTAAATCTGTTTTATACACCACTCAGCAGCCTACCACTGGAGGGGGACATGTTTAATAGTCCCATCCCTTGCTTATCGCACTATTTGTATCGTTCTGCATTCATAGCAGTACTTCTTGAATAAAACAATGCAGCACCTTTTTGCTTATAATTGCATTTCTTTCTTATACATATGTTCATTTGCGACATGTTGCATCCGTACACTTTGGTACGGCTAAAAACACCAGGGGCTTATGTTCCCCACATCATGGTGTGATAAGTTCGAACACTTTCACAAGTGCGGCACCCCGAACTTATAGCATTATATGCATCAGCTCTGAATCATGTCTTGGGTCAATAGTTGGCTTTGCCCGGCTCCCATGTTTTGGTACCTTACGTTCCGTTGTATCGGCTAAGGTAGCACTGGAAGAACCACTGCGATTGCGCCCCAGTTGAGCTGGGCGAATGCCTCAGTGGAGAAAGCTAAAACTGACCGTCATGATGAGGCGAGAGCCGGTCGCTGTTCGAGAGGTTTTTTCGAGTCCCTAAAGACTTATGCTGCTTAGAGCGAGGAACCGGCTTTGTCTGGCCCAGGCGTGGATAGCGCCCCGAATTCGGCCTTCCAAACACTAGGGGCTTCGCCGAAATTTAAAATTATAGAGTTCTATGGCTAAGTGAGAGTGTTCAAGCATTATAAGTCCGGTTGCCTAGTTCATCGTGTTGAGCGCCTCCCTAGATGGACCCAAATATGGGAACAAGAGTGCTCAAATTTATCCCGAACACCCCAGCACTCGTGGCATGGGGGCTGAAGCCAACGACTTGCCATCTCTCAGATTTGATAAACAGCCGCACAGAAGGTAATATTTTAAATCAACAAGCGTTGCTTAGCGCATATGAACAAAGTTTTCTGCGCACGGGATAACAAAATGCAAGTCTACTCAAATATTACATTATTGGAGCACTCACCCGCAATAGTGCGGGCACCCTTCAGGACACTCTTGTAATACATCTCGGGCGTGTGATACTCCTTGCCCAGCGGTGGCGCTTCCGTCACAAGCTTCTCAGCATCCATCTTGCCCCAGTGCACCTTAGCACGGGCAAGGGCCCGATGGGCACCTTCGATACAGGCGGATCGCTTGATGACCTCAACCCATGGACACGCATCCACCAGCCGCCGCACCAGGCCGAAGTAGCTCCCAGGCATGGCCTCATTGGGCCACAGCCGAACTATGAGGCCCTTCATGGCCTGTTCGGCCACCTTGTGGAGCTCGACCAGCTGCTTCAGCTGGTCGCTAAGGGGAACCGGATGTCCGGCCTCAGCATACTGAGACCAGAAGACCTTCTCCGTCGAGCTCCCCTCCTCGGCCTTGTAGAAAGCGGCAGCATCGGACACGCTGCGGGGCAGATCTGCGAACGCTCCTGGAGAGCTCCGAATTCGGGTAAGTAACACGTAATCCACATCCACATGCTTGCTTTGCATGAAAAATGCCTTACCCGATGCTATTTTCTTCAACGCCTCGATTTCCTGGAGGGCCATGTAGGCTTCAGCCTTAGCGGCTTTGGCACTCTCAAGAGCCGATGCAAGCTCGGACTCTCGAGTCTTCGAGTCACGCTCCAAACTCTCATGTTTTTCCACAAGAGCCTGGAGCTCTTGCCGTACCTCCGCCACCTGCGCCTCCTGCTTCTCTCGCTCGGTGCGCTCCGCGGCCGCATTACGTTCGGCCACGGACACCGCCTCCTTCAGGGTCGCCACCTCGTTTGTGGCCCCTGCAATACCCACGTTATCCTTGTCATTCTTTTTGCAACCAAATCCTTTTCTGTAAGGTGCAACTTTAATAAGGTGCACCTCACCTTCTTTGTCCTCAAGCTGCTTCTTGGCATGGCCGAGCTTGTTCTCGGACCACTCGAGGTTTTGCTTCAAAGCATTGACCTCCGCAGTCAGTGCAGCAGAGGTCAGCAGCATAGCCTGCAATCCCATATCGACATATCTTTTATGACTCCTGCGTATATCTTTTTAGATCCTCAGTCCGGCTTTTCTTTCCGAACACCGAACCGAGCATCAGGGGCTACTGTCTATGCGGTACTATTTTACATATATTAATATTCTTACCTCAAAGCCTGATAGAAGGCTGCTGCAGGCTTCGGTCAGCCCGCTTTTGGCGAGCTGGACCTTCTGAATCACCGCACTCATGATAGTGTGGTGTTCCTCCTTGATGGAAGCACCGTTGAGCGCCTCCAGCAAGTTATCCGGCGCCTCCGGTTGGACAGAGACCGCCGGCGCCACGGTCTTGCCCTTCTTACGAAGGGGCCGCCCGCCGGACTCTGGAACCACTACAGGTTCCGGTGCGGAGTCCGGCATGAAGTCCGGGAGGTCGCCCTGTGCCACCTCCGGGTCCTCCTCCTCCGGATGGGTCCCTCTCTGGGATCCCACCTTGACGTCATCAGCATCACGGGGAGAGGAGGCGGTTGGAAGTGAAGTACTGTTCACATCCGACGAGCCCAAGGACCCGCTCGACGAAGCGGGAAGATCGTCCTTGGGCGGACTGCAGGGTTGTATGCGGCGTTAGAAAGACACCAAGTGGCAAAAAGAAAAATCATGAAGTCATTCGGGAGTCCGGATACTTACGATCTCGCTAGGGGCTTGGCCCTTGGAGGCCAATCCTCGTCATCGTCACCGGCATTGGCGGAACAGTCCAGGGGAAGAGTCTTTCCCTTCTTGGACCCTTCGGCCTCCCTAGCTCGGGAGGCCTTCCTTCTCTTCCCTCCCCCCGCTGGGGGAGAGACCTTTTTCTTCTCCTCCTCGTCTTCAGGGGAGGAGTCCGCCTCGGAGTCATCAGACACCTGAAAATGGGAACTTTTTCGAGTACCCGTGGCCTCCTTCTCCGGCACCACATGGGGTGTCGGAACCAGCAGCCCCGCTAGACGGGCGTCCACTGGGTCTTCTGGCAAGGGGGCCGGACAGTTAGTCTGCTCGGCCTTCTTCAGCCAGTCTTGTCAAAGGAAAGGGAGTTTAGATCCCGCATAGAGTCAAACTATGGAAAACAAGTATCCCGTAAAGGGTAAAATCATTTACCTCGTCAGCCTGACGCTGCGAGCGGAATCCGTGATCTTCGGTAGCGGATGCGGGAGCCTCAGCGCCCTTAAAAAGCACCTTCCAGGCATCTTCGTGCCTAGTGTCGAAGAGCCCGCTCAAGGTTCGGTGCTGAGCCGGATCGAACTCCCACAATTTAAAGGCCCGTTGTTGGCACGGGAGGATCCGGCGGATGAGCATGACCTGGACTACGTTGACAAGCTTGAGCTTCTTGTCCACCAGCTTCTGGATGCAGGCTTGGAGTCCGGTCAGCTCCTCCGAATCGCCCCAAGTCAGGCCACTCTCCTTCCAAGAGGTGAGCCGTGTGGGGATGCCAGATCTGAATTCGGGGGCCACTGCCCATTTAGGGTCACGCGGCTCGGTGATGTAGAACCACCCCAATTGCCACCCCTTGATGGTTTCCACGAAGGCGCCCTCGAGCCAAGTAACGTTGGGTATCTTTCCCACCATGGCGCCTCCGCATTCCGCTTGATTCCCCTTCACGACCTTCGGCTTGACATTGAAGATCTTGAGCCACAAGCCGAAGTGGGGCTGGATGCAGAGGAAAGCCTCGCACACGACGATAAATGCCGAGATGTTGAGGATGAAATTCGGGGCCAGATCATGGAAATCCAGGCCGTAGTAGAACATGATCCCCCGGACAAAGGGGTGAAGTGGGAAGCCTAGTCCGCGGAGGAAATGGGGAAGGAATACCACCCTCTCATGGGGCCTGGGGGCGGGGATGAGCTGCCCCTTGTCGGGGAGCCGGTGCGCGATGTCGCTGGACAGGTATCCGGTGCCGCGCAGCCTCTCGATGTGCCCCTCCGTAACGGAGGAGGCCATCCACTTGCCTCCCGCTCCGGACATGGCTGGAGAAGGTCGAGGTGAGATGTGCGGACTTGGGCGCTGGAGCTCGAGTGCGCGGAGATGGATAAGCAAAGGAGGAAGAAGGCGTAGGTAAAAAGGTGGATCCTTATCCCCTTATATATGGGCGGACGAAACTATGCGTCCCCACCGGCCCGGTAAAACTCGCTTTTCTCCCAAGCGCCGCAATCAATGGTGCGGTTGGGTTACCCATGTCCGTATTGATGAGAATCCCGGAATAAGGGGAACACGATCTCTGCTTCGACAAGACGTGCCAAGGAAACTGCTTCGCTTAACGCGCTGAGGCGGTATAATAAAAACGATTCAAGTAAAGGCTTGGTTGTGGTGTGACGTCACGCCACGAAATACGTCAGCAGATTGAACTTGTGTAAATATTATTCTCTCTACGGTGGAATGTGGAATTTATTTTGCAGAGCCGGACACTATCCTGGTGTTCACAATCTTCTACAAACTATTCGGAGAAGGAACCCGCCTTGCAATGTCGAAGACAATATGCGCGCCGGACTCATCGTCATTGAAGCCTGGTTCAGGGGTTACTGAGGGAGTCCTGGACTAGGGGGTGTCCGGATAGCCGAACTGTCATCATCGGCCGGACTCCAAGACTATGAAGATACAAGATTGAAGACTTCGTCCCGTGTCCGGATGGGACTTTCCTTGGCGTGGAAGGCAAGCTTGGCGATACGGATATGTAGATCTCCTACCATTGTAACCGACTCTGTGTAACCCTAGCCCTCTCCGGTGTCTATATAAACTGGATGGTTTTAGTCCATACGACAATGACAATAACAACAATCTTACCATAGGCTAGCTTCTAGGCTTTAGCCTCTTGATCTCGTGGTAGATCTACTCTTGAAGTACCCACATCATCAATATCAATCAAGCAGGACGTAGGGTTTTACCTCCATCAAGAGGGCCCGAACCTGGGTAAAACATCGTGTCCCTTGTCTCCTGTTACCATCCGCCTAGACGCATAGTTCGGGACCCCCTACCCGAGATCCGCCGGTTTTGACACCGACAGTAAGTGTTCGGACATGTTTTTGTATCCAGATTGTTTACTCTTTTATTTTAATGTGCTCACATTATGCACTTGCAGTCCGGCTCAGTCTCGCCTCGAGCAGCCCTCATCAGATGATTCATTGGACCCAGCGGCGATGAACAGCGAGACCCTTCCATCAGCCACCTCTCCTCGGGATCTGGATGGAGCCGAAGCATCATCCCGAAGGATCCCCGTCCCAGGAGAGAATCCGTCGGCCGTATAGGAGGTGCTGGAGGGTGAAGCCTCGACTCTCGGACACATGGGGGAGCAGGCCCCCATGGATACTAACGATGGGGATCATTTTCAATTCAGCCCTCATTCGAATACAATTCCGAAACCCCCTATGGTTCTGGAATTAGGCGAGCAACCCCCTTCAAAGGGAAGGGGCACGGCTATGTCGCCGGTGATCTCTGTCCAACCAGAGGTACTGGACAGGTTGTTGGAAGCGTTGAAAGGCGCTTCCATGATTGACAAATATCATACCCTAATGGGTGCGGTGATTGGGAAGGTCCAGGCCACAAAAAGCGGGTTGGCCAAAGCCTGTACTAGCCTTCTAACAGGCTTTGAGGTAAGTAATATAATTGTAAAAGATTATCACAGTGTAGATAGTAGCCCCTGATGCTCTGTTCGGTGTTCAAAAAGAAAAAGGCGAATAGAGGATCAAAATAAATTTCGCAGGAGTCTAACATAATACGTCTATGTGAAATAGCAGGCATCTCTACTTGCTGCTACCGCTCATACTGCAGAGGTCTCTAGACTGAAGCAGCACCTAGAGCAGGCCGAGGAAGAGCTTGGCCTCGTGAAGAAGCAGCTAGAACAAAACAAAGGTATGTAGTAACATGCATGTATAATTAGGGAGGATGAATTGTTCGTAATGACCAAAGTGTCGTGAACTTTATCAGGGGCCACGACTGAGGTGGCAGCCCTTAAGAAGGCATTGGCCTAGGCCAAGGACAAAGCGACCAAGGAACGGGCCGCACGCGAGGAGCAAGAGGCCCGGGTTAGCGAGGTCCGGCAAGAGCTCTAGGATGTCGTCAAGAAGTACGAGTCCTTGGAGCGTGATTCTATAACTCAAGAGTCCGAACTTGCCAAGGCCCGCCAGAGCGCGCAAGATGCACGAGCCGAAGCCCAGAGCGCCCTCTAGGAAATCCAGGCGGCTAAGAAGATCGCGGCGGGTAAGGCTTTCACTATGCAAAGCAAGTATGTGAAGGAGACATTCCTTTTACTTACCCGAATTTGGAGCTCTCTAGGGGCATTCACGGATTTGCCGCGCAGCATATCAGATGCTGTAGAGTTTTACTGAGCCGAAGAAGGGAGTTCTGCGGAGAAGCTGTTCTGGTCTCAATACCTGGGACCAGAACATCCAGTGCCCTTTAGCGACCAGCTGAAACAGCTAGTCGAGCTGCACAAGGCGGCCGAACTAGCCATGAAGGACCTAATAGTCCGGCTATGGCCTGCCGAGCCCATGCCCAGCAGCTACTTCAGATTCGTGAAGCGGCTTGTTAGTGCCTGTGCGTGACTTAAAGTCATAAAGCGGTCGGTTTGCAATGAAGGTGCGCGGATGGCCTTTGCCCGTCCTAAGATGCATTGGGCGAAGATGGATGCCACGAAGCTGATGACTGAGGGGCCACCTGAGGTCAAGGAGCACCGCCGACCCGAGCTGTATTTTGACAGTGTCTTGGAGAGGTCCCGCCTTGTGGCGGAGCAATGTGCTAAGGATGTCATATTCCCGTGAAAGCATTTATTTTATCATGTCCTATAATATGAAACAAGATCTTTATGTAATATAATGCTTGTTATTTAAAATTTTACCTCCTGTGCGGCTGTTTATGAAAATCTGAGAGTTAGCCAGTCGTCGGCTTCTGCCCCCCACGTAGATAGTATTGGGGTGTTCGGGATAAATCTAAACACTCTTTACTCCAAATTTTGGTCCTTAAAGGAGGTGTTTAGCGCAACAAACAAGGCAATCGGACTATACAACTTTATCACCCTCACTTAGCCATAGGAGTTCGACAATTTTAAATTTTGGCATAGCCCCTGGTATTCGAAAGACCGAAGTTGGGGCGCTATACACGCATAATCGGATAAAAACCGATTCCTTGCATAAAGCGGAAAAAACCTCTAAGGATTTAAGAACCTCTCGAACAGCTAACCAGCTCTCGTCGCATCATGATAGTCAGTTTTCGGCTTTCTCTACTGAGGTGCTCGTCCGGAAGAACTGGGACACAATCATAGTAGTTCTCCCTTTACTACCCTAGCCGATATAGCGGAACGTAAGGTAGTAAGCACAGGAGCCGGGCAACCCAACCATTGACCAAAGACATGATTCGGAGCCGATGCATATAATGCTATAAGTTCGGGGTGCCTAACTGTACTATAAAAGTGTTCGGACTTTCTTGCCGTGTTATGGGGTACAACAAAGCCCCTGGCGAATTAAGGCGTGCCAGAATGTACGGGTGCAATTAATAATAAATACAAAGACTAGGAAAAAATTAAGTAATAAGCTGACGCTTCAAATTATTTTCCATTGTAATTTAATTAATATGTCAAGGCGTATGTGTACAAGTAATGCGATAAGCAAAATGAGGCTATTTAACATGCCACGTCCAGGAGCGAGCTGTGTGCGGGTATTTAAAACAGGTATGACGATCATTAGCAGAGACCACCTGGGTATTCCTTGTACGTCGAAGCCCCTAGCTTTCTTGGTGTATCCATCCCGCGATGGGTTCGATGATCAGGTTATCAGGAAAGCCTCAAGAAGAGAAAAAACCTGAAAGAAAGAGAAAAAGTGAAGGTATGCGGATCTAGGAGCGGTTGAGCCGCATTGTGGACCGCGGTCTATCTGTGCCTTTGTCCATGCCCATGGTATTTTAAGTGTGTGATTGTGTACACGCGGTATAAATTTCACTGCTTGATTGGGACTAGGACGAAGGCCGGATTGCTAGCTGAGCTCTAGACGAGCCGGACGGTCCTGCTGCAGAGTAGCTCGGACTCGCTTGACGGTGTCCGGGGGCTTTATTGCCGAATTGAGGTTTTGCCTAAGAAGGTGAAAGTGCAACTATCCCTAGGTGGTTTTGGTAATTCCTAACAACATATAGCTCATTGAGCTAATGCTATTTCAAGAAAAATATTTCAGGAAAGCTCAATGATTGGCATGGCATGGATGAGAAAATTGGACCCCTCAAAATGCTAAGGACAAAAGGATTGGCTCAAGCTCAAAGCACAAGACTCTACATTTTCCATTTTAGTGATCCAAGATCACATTGAGTCTATAGGAAAAGCCAATACTATCAAGGAGGGATGAGGTGTTGCTTAATGAGGTTCTTGCTCAAAATGCTTAGTGAGATGCTCCAAAACCCTCAACTACTTTCTCACATCCACATATGGCCTAAACCAAAAGTCAAACTCGGCTCCACCGATTCTTTCTATCCAGCGCCACCGAGTTCAGATGTCATAGCCACTGCCACAAACCCTAGTCTTTTCGGTCTCACCGATAGGGATCTCGGTCTCACCGAGATGGGATTGTAATCTCTCTGTTTCCCTTTGTAACGTTTCGGTCCAACCGAGATGAGCGATCGGTCCCACCGAGACTACAATGTAAACTCTCTATTTCCCTTTTGTAACATTTTGGTCTAACCGAGATGAGCAAATCGGTCCCACCGAGTTTGCCTGACCAACTCTCTGGTTAGCTTATTACAAAAATCGGTCCCACCGAGTTTGTGTAATCGGTCTCACCGAGATTACGTTATGCCCTAACCCTAACCATATCGGTCCCACCGAGTTGACATGTCGGTCCCATCGAAAATCCTAACGGTCACATTATTTACTAAATCGGTCTGACCGAGTTTAACAATTCGGTCTCACCGAGTTTGGTAAGTTCTGTGTAACGGTTAGAATTTTTGTGGCGGCTATATATAACCCTCCACCCACTCTTCATTCATGGAGAAAGCCATCAGAACATGCCTACACTTCCAACTTACATTTTCTGAGAGAGAACCACCTACACTTGTGTTGAGGTCAAGATATTCCAATCCTACCATATGAATCTTGATCTCTAGCCTTCCCCAAGTTGCTTTCCACTCAAATCTTCTTTCCACCAAATCCAAATCCTGTGAGAGAGAGTTGAGTGTTGGGGAGACTATCATTTGAAGCACAAGAGCAAGGAGTTCATCATCAACACACCATTTGTTACTTCTTGGAGAGTGGTGTCTCCTAGATTGGCTAGGTGTCACTTGGGAGCCTCCGACAAGATTGTGGAGTTGAACCGAGGAGTTTGTAAGGGCAAGGAGATCGCCTACTTCGTGAAGATCTACCCCTAGTGAGGCAAGTCCTTCGTGGGCGACGACCATGGTGGGATAGACAAGGTTGCTTCTTTGTGGACCCTTCATGGGTGGAGCCCTCCATGGACTCGCGCAGCTGTTACCCTTCGTGGGTTGAAGTCTCCATCAACGTGGATGTACGATAGCACCGCCTATCGGAACCACGGCTCAAAAATCTCAGTGTCTCCAATTGCATTTGCCTCCTCAAACTCCTCCCCTTTACCTTCATATGCAATTGTTTTACATTCCGCTGCTATACTCTAGAATTGCATGTGTAGGTTGATTGCTTGACTTGTGCTAAGTTGCTAAAATCTGCCAAGAATTAAAATTGGGAAAAGGCAAGGTTTTTATTTGGTCAAGTAGTCTAATCAACCCCCCCCCCCCCTCTAGACATACTTTCGATCCTACAAGTGGTATCAAAGCCTTGGTCTCCATTTGCTTTGATTTCCATAGCTTTTGGTAGTCATAGCCTTGGTTTCACAACCTAGGAGAGTATGGCGTCTAGTGAGGGAAATTACCACCGTAGAGGTCCTTACTTTGATGGTACAAATTTTGCTAGTTGGAAGCATAAGATGAAAATGCATATTCTTGGACATAACCCCGCCGTTTGGGCTATTGCGTGTATTGGCTTGCAAGGTGAATTCTTTGATGGGAGAGAACCGAACCGTGAAGCTACCGTGGAAGAATTAAAGATGCTGCAATACAACGCTCAAGCTTGTGATATCCTCTTCAACGGATTGTGCCCCGAAGAATTCAACAAAATCAGCCGTCTTGAGAATGCAAAGGAAATTTGGGATACTTTGATTGACATGCACGAAGATACCAACTCCGTCAAGGAATCCAAATTAGATGTGCTTCAAAGTCAACTTGATGATACGTCTCCAACGTATCTATAATTTATGAAGTATTCATGCTATTATATTACCCATCTATGGTGTTTTATATGCATTTATATATCATTTTATATGATTTTTGGGACTAACCTATTGACCTAGAGCCCAGTGCCAGTTTCTGTTTTCTCCTTGTTTTTGTGTTTTACATAAAAGGGATACCAAACGGAGTCCAAATGACGTGCCAATTTTTGAGGATTTTTTATGGACCAAAAGAAGACCACGGAGCATCGGAGTTGGACCAGAAGAGCTCCAGGCTGCCCACGAGATAGGAGGGCGCGCCCCCTGTCTCGTGCACGGCCCGGAGACCCCCCTGACGTGAAACCAACGCCAATAGTTCCTATAAATACTGAAACTTTCAGGAATTAACCTAGATCGGAAGTTTCGCCGCCACAAGCCTCTGTAGCCATGAGAAATCAATCTAGGCCCTCTCTGGCGCCCTGCCGGAGGGGGCCATCATCACCGGAGGCCATGGAGGAGGATCTCGGAGGGGCCATCATTGCCATGAAGGCCAAGGACCAGAGGGGGAAAGCCATGGAGGAGGAAGCACAAGGGGGAGAACCTCTCCTCCTCTCTCTTGGTGGCACCGGAGTGCCATCGGGAGGGGAATCATCGCCGCGGTGATCGTCTTCATCAACATCACCATCATCATCATCACCATCCTCATCTCTTTTACGCGGTCCACTCTCCCGCACCCTGCTGTAATCCCTACTTGAACATGGTGCTTTATGCCACATATTATGATCCAATGATGTGTTGCCATCTTATGATGTTTTGAGTAGATATCTTTTGTCTTTGGGTTGATTGATGATCTAGATTGGTATGAGTTGTATGTTTCACTTTGATGCTGTCCTATGGTGCCCTCCGTTTCGCACAAGCGTGAGGGATTCCCGCTGTAGGGTGTTGCAATATGTTCATGATTCGCTTATAGTGGGTTGGTGAGTGACGGAAACACGAACCCGAGTAAGAGGGGTTGTTGCGTATGGGAATAAAGAGGACTTGATGCTTTAATGCTATGGTTGGGTTTTACCTTAATGATCTTTAGTAATTGCGGACGCTTGCTAGAGTTCCAATCATAAGTGCATATGATCCAAGTAGAGAAAGTAAGTTAGCTTTTGCCTCTCCCTCATATGAAATTGCAATAGTGACTACCGGTCTTGTTAACAATTGCCTAGGACAATTCCGCACACCGATCCACCATTATTCCACACTCGCTATTTATATTATTTGGTATTACATTATAACTTTATGATAACAGCACCTACTTTTGTGTTTTGTCTCTCTGATATCATACAAAGTTATCCTCTTTATACCCACAACACAGTTTTATTTCTTGTTTCTTGTTGGAAGCAAACGTTCGGTGCACGTAGAGTCGTATCGATGGCGGATAGGGCTTGAGAGAATATTGATCTTACCTTTATCTCCTTGTGGGTTCGACACTCCATACTTATCACTTCCACCTTTGGGAATTGCTACGATGATTCCCTACACTTGGGGATTATCAAGCTCTTTTCTGGCGCCGTTGCCGGGGATGCAATAGCGTGGGGTTGATATTCTCGTGTGTGCTTGCTTGCTTTCTTTACTTAGTAGATTTTGTTTTCCCTTTTTTTTATGTTTAGTTGTGGGTGAAACATACAAAAAAAATAAAAAGAATGAAAATACCAAAAAGGAATTGCTTGCCTCTCATGCCTAAATAAATTTTTCAAAAAAGAGAAGTGATTGGAAAGTTATGCATTAAAGAAGACCTTGAGCACTTGTGTTCATGCTCACGGAAACAATGTAGTATTTTTTCATGGAAGTTTCTCTGTAAATAATTATCCCCTTGTATATATCCATTGTATTATAAAAATAATGTGTCAAGCTTTGGTTTTAGCATGATAAGATTGCATGTTTACTATGTGCAGAACAAAAACAGAAACTTTGGCTGTAGTGTAGGAATTTACATTTTTTACTGGAAAGTCAAATGGGTATGAAACGTTTTGCACATTACTTCTGTACAAATTTTAAAATTTTAGAATTTATTTCATAATTTTTGGAGTTACAGAAGTTTACTAAACTTCCAGATTACTACAGACTGTCCTGTTCTTAACAGATTCTGTTTTTCGTGTGTTGTTTGCTTATTTTGATGTATCTATGGCTAGTATCGGGGGGTATGAACCATAGAGAAGTTGGAATACAGTAGGTTTAACACCAATATAAACAAAGAATGAGTTAATTACAGTACCTTAAAGTGGTAGTTTGCTTTATTACACTAACGGATCTCACAAAGTTTTTGTTTAAGTTTTTGTGAATGAAGTATTTGAAGAACGAGGAGTTACCGATGTGAGAAGAATAAAGAGAGACAAGAGTTCAAGCTTGGGGATTCCCAAGGAACCCCAAGTAAATATTTCAAAAGGATACTCAAGCATCTAAGCTTGGGGATGCCCCGGTGGCATCCCATCTTTCTTCTTCAACAAATATCAGTATACCTCGGTTTTTGTTTTGTCCACATGACTTGTGTCCTTTGTGTTTGTATTTTCCTTTAAGATTAATGCTAGTATGAGATAGCTATTCATTGATTTATAGAATACTTCATGTGCTTCACTTATATATTTTAAGTATAATCCTATAGAATTGCTCTTTGTGCTTCACTTAAATCATTCGAAGTAAGGCTTTATAGAATGCTTTGTGCGCTTCACTTATATATTTTGAGCTTGTATGTTGGCTAGTCTATATTAATTGTAAAATGCTCCATGAACTACACTTACATCTTTTGGAGTATGAATAATACTATAATTTAAAGTGGGTTTGGAAGAGTGTCAACTTTAGGAATTAGTGATCCCACTATCTTGGAGGGTGTTGAATCTTCGTACGATATTTATGAAAGTGGATTTGGAAGTGTCAACTTTAGTTAGTATTCCACTATTTCGGAAGAGGTTCCAATTGAGTATGAGAACAAAGTATCTATCCATGATGCTACTGAAAATTATTATGAGGGAGGAATATGTGCTTGTAGGTGTTGCAATAATATCAAGTTTCCTCTCTATGTGCTTAATGTTTTGAAGTTAAACTTGTTTTGCCTTCCTATGCTAGTTGATTCTTGTTCCTATAAATTGTGTGCTCACAAAATCCCTAGGCATAGGAAGTGAGTTAAATTTAAATATGCTAGTCATATTCTACATGATGCTCTCCTTGTGTGTTTCAACTCTTATATTTTGTGTGAGCATCATTGAAATCATCATGCCTAGCTAAAAGGCATTAAAGAAAAGCGCTTGTTGGGAGACAACCCAATATTTATCCTTACTGTTTTTGTGTTTCAAAATGATTAAGATACTGTAGTAATCATGTTTTATAGGTTTTGTTTCAATAAAGTGCCAAGTAAGACCTTTGGGAAGACTTGGGTGAAAGTTAATGTGACCTTGCTGTAAAAAACAGAAACTTTGCGCTCACGAGATTAGCTGTCATTTTTTACAGAAGAGTGCTTTTGAGTTTATTCTTTTTGAAGAAAATTAATTGACAAATTCCTCACGTCCACCAATTTATTTCATAATTTTTGGAGTAGCATAAGTATGGTTATTGTTCAGATCATTACAGACTGTTCTGTTTCTGATAGATTCTGTTTTCATGGCATAGTTTGCTTGTTTTCTAGTTTCTATGGCTTATATTTCTCAATATAAATTGTAGAAATGATATGGTACAGTAGGCATTATGTGAAAACAATTATGAACCTTGTCTTTTACAGTACCAAAGTGCATGGTTTACACTTTATCATACTAACCTATCTCACGAAGTTCCATTAAGTTTTGTGTGATTGAAGTTTTCAAGTTTTGGGTGAGATATCGATATGAGGAGAATAAGGAGTAGAAATACCCTAAGCTTGGGGATGCCCAAGACATCCCAAGGTAATATTCAAGGAAGACTGAAGCGCCTAAGCTTGGGGATGCTCCGGAAGGCATCCCCTCTTTCGTCTTCAAAACTATCGGTACATCTTACTCGGAGCTATATTTTTATTTGTCACATGATATGTGTTTTGCTTGGAGCGTATTTTCAATTTTACTTGTTGTTTCAATAAAATCATTGGATCTGAAATATTGAATAAAAAGGAACCCTCCCATGGCTAGTTAATTATTTGACTACTCAGTGTCTTTCACTCATATCTTTTGGAGTAGTTTGTCATTTACTCTTGCGCTTCATGTATATCCTATGAGTAAATGGGGGAATGAATTGAATATCATAAATCTGAACTTTTATATGTTTCATATGCTTATAACATGGTTAGTGATGACTTCACACATAGAAAGTATGGGGCATAAAAGTTGTTGAGAGTTGGCAAACGTAGTCTTGGTCATCGTTGCAATTAATAGGAAGTAATAAGGAAAGAGAGATTCACATACAAATATATTATCTTGGACATCTTTTATGATTGTGAAGCACTCATTAAGTATGACATGCTAAAAGAGTTGACGTTGGACAAGGAAGACAACGTAATGGTTTATGTTTTCCGACATCTCAGTTAAAGTATATTGTCATTGACCTTACAAACATGTTGAGCTTGCCTTTCCCCCTCATGCTAGCCAAAAAATTCCTAGTACCAAGTAGAGATACTACTTGTGCTTCCAAATATCCTTAAACCCAGTTTTGCCATGAGAGTCCACCATATCTACCTATGGATTGAGTAAGATCCTTCAAGTAAGTTGTCATCGATGCAAGCAATAAAAATTGCTCTCTAAATATGCATGACTTATTAGTGCGGAGAAAATAAGCTTTGTATGAACTTGTTATGGAAGCAATAAAAGTGACGGACTGCATAATAAAGGTCCATATACAAGGGGCAATATAAAGTGACGTTCTTTCGCATTAATATTTTGTGTATCCAACCCTAAAAGTGCATGGCAACCTCTGCTTCCCTCTGCGAAGGGCCTATCTTTTACTTTATGCTTGAGTCAAGGTGATCCTTACCTTTCCCTTTTTCACTTTATCCTTTGGCAAGCTCCTCGTGTTTGAAATATCATGATATATATATATATATATATATATATATATATATATATCCAATTGGATGTAAGTTAGCATGGGCTATTATTGTTGACATCACCTAAAGGTGAATATGTTGGGAGGCAACACAATAAGCCCCTATCTTTCTCAGTGTCCGGCTGAAACTCCATAACCACAAGTATTGTGTGAGTGTTAGCAATTGTAGGAGACTATATGATAGTTGAGTATGTGGACTTGCTGAAAAGGTCTATTCTTGACTCTTTCTAATATTATGATAAATTGCAATTGCTTCAATGACTGAGATTATAGTTTGTTAGTTCCCAATGAAGTTTCTGAACCGTGCTTGACATTGTGAATAGATTGTTACTTGATCATGAAAAGTATTATGAGATAAGCTACTATTATGACACATATTGATGCTAGAAAAGGTGATTTAAATTATCATTGATAAAACTTGTGCACCTACTAGCATTCACACTTCATAAATTATTTCCTTTATCATTTACCTACTCGAGGACGAGCAGGAATTAAGCTTGGGGACGCTGATACGTCTCCAACGTATCTATAATTTATGAAGTATTCATGCTATTATATTACCCATCTATGGTGTTTTATATGCATTTATATATCATTTTATATGATTTTTGGGACTAACCTATTGACCTAGAGCCCAGTGTCAGTTTCTGTTTTCTCCTCGTTTTTGTGTTTTACAGAAAAGGGATACCAAACGGAGTCCAAATGACGTGCCAATTTTTGAGGATTTTTTATGGACCAAAAGAAGACCACGGAGCATTGGAGTTGGGCCAGAAGAGCTCCGGGCTGCCCACGAGATAGGAGGGTGCGCCCCCCTGTCTCGTGGACGGCCCGGAGACCCCCCCTGACGTGAAACCAACGCCAATAATTCCTATAAATACTGAAACTTTCGGGAATTAACCTAGATCAGAAGTTCCACCGCCGCAAGCCTCTGTAGCCACGAGAAATCAATCTAGGCCCTCTCTGGCACCCTGCCGGAGGGGGCCATCATCACCAGAGGCCATGGAGGAGGATCTCGGAGGGGCCATCATTGCCATGAAGGCCAAGGACCAGAGGGGAAAAGCCATGGAGGGGGAAGCACAAGGAGGAGAACCTCTCCTCCTCTCTCTTGGTGGCACCGGAGTGCCATCGGGAGGGGAATCCTCGCCGTGGTGATCGTCTTCATCAACATCACCATCATCATCATCACCATCCTCATCTCTTTTACGCGGTCCACTCTCCCTCACCCCGCTGTAATCCCTACCTGGACATGGTGCTTTATGCCACATATTATGATCCAATGATGTGTTGCCATCTTATGATGTTTTGAGTAGATATCTTTTGTCTTTGGGTTGATTGATGATCTAGATTGGTATGAATTGTATGTTTCACTTTGATGCTGTCCTATGGTGCTCTCCATGTCGCGCAAGCGTGAGGGATTCCCGTTGTAGTGTGTTGCAATACGTTCATGATTCGCTTATAGTGGGTTGGTGAGTGACGGAAACACGAACCCGAGTAAGAGGGGTTGTTGCGTATGGGAATAAAGAGGACTTGATGCTTTAATGCTATGGTTGGGTTTTACCTTAATGATCTCTAGTATTTGCAGTCGCTTGCTAGAGTTCCAATCATAAGTGCATATGATCCAAGTAGAGAAAGTATGTTAGCTTTTGCCTCTCCCTCATATGAAATTGCAATAGTGACTACCGGTCTTGTTAACAATTGCCTAGGACAATTCCGCACACCAATCCACCATTATTCCACACTCGCTATTTATATTATTTAGTATTACATTCTAACTTTATGATAACAGCGCCTACTTTTATGTTTTGGCTCTCCAATATCATACAAAGTTATCCTCTTTATACCCACAACACAGTTTTATTTCTTGTTTCTTGTTGGAAGCAAACGTTCGGTGCACGTAGAGTCGTATCGGTGGCAGATAGGGCTTGACAGAATATTGATCTTACCTTTAGCTCCTTGTGGGTTAGACACTCCATACTTATCACTTCCACCTTTGGGAATTGCTACGATGATTCCCAGCACTTGGGGATTATTACTTGACAAGTTCAAAATGAAGGATGGTGAAGGCGTCGCTGAAATGTACTCTAGGCTTGCTCTCATCACAAATGAGATTGCTGGCTTAGGATGTGAAGAGATGACCGGCAAATTCATCATAAAGAAGATCCTAAGAGCCTTGGATGGAAAATATGATACCGTGTGCACATTGATCCAAATGATGCCCAATTACAAGAATCTCAAGGCAACGGAAGTCATTGGTAGAATTGTTGCTCATGAGATGTCACTCAAGGATAAGGAAGAGCTCCACAACCGGTCAAGTGGTGCTTACAAAGCCTCATGTGAAGCTCCCACATCATCAAGTGAGAAACAAACCTTCAATGAATAATTGAGCCTAATGGTGAAGAACTTCAACAAGTTCTACAAGAGTAGAAGCAAGGAAAGAAGTTCCAAGTCAAGGTCCTACAATGACAAAAGATCTTCGAGTCGTGAGCGTAATTGCTACAATTGTGGAAGACCCGGACACTATTCCAATGAGTGTACGGCTCCCTACAAAAGAAGATAAGAATCTCCAAAGAGAAGAAGTAGAAGAGAAGAATCACCACCAAGAGAGAGAAGGAGTAGAGATGATCGTTATGAACGAAGAACATCCCGGAGAAGCAAGGATTTGGAAAGGATGGACAAGTCATCAAGGAGCTATACAAAACGAAGACATCAAACTCATGTTGGTGAATGGGTATCCGGCGTCAACTCCAACCATCACTCCGAGAGAAGCTATCACTCTGGCTCTGAATATACTCAAGATGAAGGTGTTGCCGGTCTAGCGCTTGTGTCAACCAACTCCTACGACATATTTGACTCACCAAATGAAGGACTTGGAAGATGCTTTATGGCCAAAAGCCCAAAGGTATTACACCCCGAGTATGTTGATTTCAATAGTGATGAAGATGACTTGCTAGGTGATGATGATTTACTTATTGACAACTCTAGTGATGAATACTATGATGAAACGTCAAATACTCATGCTAATCAAGATGAAACGAATGACGATGATAAGGAGAAGATTGATCTCCTAACTAAAGAACTAAACACTCTTAAGTTAACTCAAGAAACTATCTTAGGAGATCATCGAGAACTTTTAAGGACTCATGAGAAGTTACACTTTGAGAAGCTCAACCTTGAGCAAGAGCATGAGTTCTTAAAGGCTATCAATGATGATCTTTGCAAGAAAAGTTATTCTTACATTGCCAAGCGTTTACTCTTATCTACTTATATGCCTCAAGTCAAGTCTAGTAACAAAAAGGATTCTTCCTCTAGTAGTAACAACAATCATCATGCTAAATCCAATGTTGTTGCTTCTAGTAGTTCTCTTGATTCCACTAATGATTCTCTTAGCCAAGTTACACATGAGCAAGAAAATAGCTTATTGAAGGGAATTATAGAGAAAGGTGTTTACAAGAGCCTTGCCGGGAGTAAGCAATTCGAGGAAATTGTACGCAAGCAAGGAAGGCACCGAAAGAACCAAGGTGTTGGTTTAGAACGAAAGTTCAATGCAAATGGAGTTGAGTGGGAAGAAGATCAATACCCCAAGACGAAGTTTGTTCCTCAACAAGAGAATTATGATCCTACTTCTTTCAAAGGGACACAAGCTCAAGATGATCTTCCACCACAAGACCACAAGCAGAAAGGCAAGGACAAGCTTCAAGAGGAGATAGATGCATTTGAAGAAGCTCCTAACGCCTTGGTCAAGTGGGTTCCCAAGACTACATCAAGTTCTACTTCATCAAGTACGACTACAAACCCAAGGAAAACTAAAACTAAGTTTTTGACTCAATGTTTTGCAAAAATATCTGTGCTTTGTGATGCTCATCTACTCTACCTCATCTACATCTATTCGCAGGGTCTGCTATCAGAGTTTGCATCATGTCAGATCAGAGTGACAGTCAGAACAGGTCAGAGGAGCAAGTACAAATGAGTGAGGGCACTAGTCCCTCCAGTACCTCAGATGAGGGTAGCAGGAGCACACCTAGTAACCTGCCCAAGGCAGCTACTAGGACAAGGAATAAGAAAACCTCAGAGTCTGAAGATGAGGACTATGTGGTTGTTGATGATGAGGCCACATCTAGAAGAAGGTGCTGAAGAAGGAATATGGCACAGCTGCTGCCATTAAGCCTGGTACGAAGACCAAAGCACCTGCAAGGAGAGTTCCCATGTCTAAAGTGAGAGCCTCTACTCAAGTAACTTTGGAATCTGAACCCAAAGAGGATGCTCCATAATGGAAGAAAAGGAAAGAAAGGGTCAAGAAGACAGTTGCCAGAGTTGTTGGAAAGCCCTCTATGATGGAAGAAGAGGAAGAGGTTGCTGCACCAGCACCTAAAGCTCAGAAGCTGATGGGAGATGCAATCAGATCAGGGGCTGATCCATCTAAGCCCAAAGATGCTCCCAAAGTTGTTGCTCCTAAGCCCAAGATTGCACCTAAGAGGAGCATTAGGAACATTCCAGCTGAAGAAAAGAACAAGGCCCCAGTGCCTGAGGCAGCTGATGATGAAGAAGATGATGAATCACTTGTTTTGAGAAAGTTGAAGCCTAAGATCCCTGATCATAATGATGCTCATCTAGTAGAAGAGGATATGAAGCTCGGGAAGGATGCAGGTCTGAGATTATGGAGATAAACTGATCCCTATGCTGCTAGGGGAAGAACTGCAGTGGACTACAGGTTCCACACCAAGGAACAACAGGATTTCTATGAGACAGTTTTGCTTGACAAGAAGCCCATAGTATGTGATATGAGATGGGTTGACTAGGAGTACATCAAGAAGAATGAAGAGCATTATCCAGGAGTGTATGACAGTTTCAACGCTTATGGAGTAGATGACTTTGTTGGCCAGAAGCTCACCAAGTGGAATGATGAGCTCATCATGCAGTTTTACTCCACAGCTCACTTCTACCCAGATGGGAGAATTGTCTGGATGTCTGAGGGTACAAGGTACCAATGTACAGTTGAGGAATGGTCTGAATTGATAAATGCTCCAAAGGAGAATGAGGATGACTTGGATGTCTATGCCACCAAGAAGAAAGACCACAACTCTATGGCTCTAATGTACAGGGAGATCCCAGATGCTGCTCTAGAGACACATAAGCTTGGATCAGTACATTACCTGTTGTCAAGATTGCCTACTATCAACTGGATCTGAAGGCATGCTCTGTTGCCCAAGTCAGGAGATCACAAGATGGTCAGAGGCCATGCAATCAACTTGCTACATATATTTGATGTGCCTCAGAAATTCAAAGCCATGAGTCTGATTGTGGAAACAATCAAAAGGACTGCTGCTGATCAGAAAAGATCATGTGGATATGCCCCACACATTCAGGAGCTCATAAACTCCAAGATGGGCACTGGCACATATCTTTTGGACAAAGAGCACTTGCCCATCTACCCTGACTTTGAGGACAACACCATTGTGATGGATGAGAATGAACCATCATCTGTGCAAGCACAAGAGAAGAAAGAGAAATCAAGGACTGAGAAAGCAACTAGGATGCCAACTGCTGAAGAGGCATCTCAGTATTTCCTAAAGAGCAAGCAAGATCAGCTTGGCTACTTGATTGCCTCCACCTTGAGGATTGAGAAGGGCTTGGCCACCCTGACTCAAAACCAGGAGAGTTTGGAGAGAATCATAGAGCAGAAGTTCTATGATCTTGATGTGAAGGTCACTGAGATCCAATCAGTTGTTGAGCAACTTCAGGAGGAAGTGGAGGAGAAGAAGGGCAAGTCTACTACACATGCATTTGCTAGATTGCCCAGAGGACAGAGATCTGCTGCAGTGCCTATCCCAGACACCAGAGCTACATCATCTGCACCAGCAACAGCTTCAGTGCCACGAGCTCCAGCAGCCACTCCACCAGCTCCATCTTCATCGACTGATGCTTTCGTCCTTGGAGTCATCTCTACACCACCACCAGTAGATCAAGCCTGAGAGTCGTTTAGCACTATGCATTTTCTTTGAACTTTATGGTAACTTGTTGCCAAAGGGGGAGAAAAATGTATAGATCATAGGCTTTGAGAGAGAGTGTTGCTTTTGTTCTCTCTTGTTTTTGGTGGTTGAACTTCTTGATTGCTTGTTTGCTTGATACATTATGTCTTTTGTGAGATACTTGTATGATCATTGATACGTCCATTTTGCATCATGCTTTTATGACAATATTTATTGCATTATGGGTTGTTATTTCACGTTATGTCACAATACTTATGGCTATTCTCTCTTATTTTACAAGGTTTACATGAAGAGGGAGAATGCCAATAGCTGGAATTCTGGGCTGGAAAAGGAGCAAATATTGGAGGCCTATTCTGCGCAACTCCAAAAGTCCTAAAACTCCACGGAATGCCTTAAAATAAATAAAGAAAAATCGTCGCCAAAGATGAAGGCTAGGGGGGCCACACCCTGCTCATGAGGGTGGGGGGCGCCCCCCTGGGCGCGCCCCCCTACCTCGTGGGCCCCCTACTGGCTCTCCGATGCCCGTCTTCTCCTATATGAAGTCTTTTGATGAGAAAAAATAAGAAGCAACCTTTCGGGACGAGACTCCGCCGCCATGAGGCGGAACCAATCTAGGGCTCCGGCAGGGCTGTTCTGCCGGGGACACTTCCCTCCGGGAGGGGGAAATCATCACCATCGTCATCACCAACGCTCCTCTCATAGGGAGAGGGCAATCTCCATCAACATCTTCACCAGCACCATCTCATATCCAAACCCTAGTTCATCTCTTATATCCAATTCTTGTCTCCAAGTCCGGGATTGGTGCTAGTAGGTTGCTAGTAGTGTTGATTACTCCTTGTAGTTGATGCTAGTTGGTTTATTTGGTGGAAGGTCATATGTTCAGATCCTATATGCACATTATTACCCCTCTGATTATGAACATGAATATGCTTTGTGAGTAGTTACGTTTGTTCCTGAGGACAAGGGAGAAGTCTTGCTACTAGTAGTCATGTGAATTTGGTATTCGTTCGATATTTTGATAAGATGTATGTTGTCTAACCTCTAGTGGTGTTATGTGAATGTCAACTACATAACACTTCACCATTATTTGGGCCTAGAGGAAGGCATTCGGAAGTAATAAGTAGATGATGGGTTGCTAGAGTGACAGAAGCTTAAACCCTAGTTTATGCGTTGCTTCGTAAGGGGCTGATTTGGATCCATATGTTTCATGCTATGGTTAGGTTTACCTTAATACTTTTGTTGTAGTTGTGGATGCTTGCAATAGAGGTTAATCATAAGTGGGATGCTTGTTCAAGTAAGAACAGCACCCAAGCACCGGTCCACCCACATAGCAAACTATCAAAGTACCGAACGTGAATCATATGAGCATGATAAAAACTAGCTTGACGATATTTCCATGTGTCCTCGGGAGCGCTTTTCCTATTATAAGAGTTTGTTAGGCTTGTCCTTTGCTACAAAAAGGATTGGGCCACCTTGCTGCACTTTATTTACTTTTGTTACTTGTTTCTCGTTACAATTTATCATATCACAAAACTATCTGTTACAACTTATTTCAGTACTTGCAGAGAATACCTTGCTGAAAACCGCTTATCATTTCCTTCTGCTCCTCGTTGGGTTCGACACTCTTACTTATCGAAAGGACTATTATAGATCCCCTATACTTGTGGGTCATCAAGACTCTTTTCTGGCGCCGTTTCCGGGGAGTGAAGCGCCTTTGGTAGGTGGAATTTGGTAAGGAAAAATTTATATAGTGTGCTAAAAATTTCTGTCATTTGTTAGTATGGAAAGTAATTGTCTGAGGGGCTTGTTCGGGGTATCTTCACCACGTCCAATAGAGCAAAGAGTTGCTCCTCAACCTACTCAACCTACTGAACCTATTGAAAATGAAACTCCTTTTTAGATTCCTTCGGGTTTGATGGAAAAACTGCTAGCTAACACTTTTACAGGAGATGGAACAAAGCATCCTGATGAACATCTACACTATGTGGATGACGTTTGTGGACTATTTAAGCTTGCAGGTATACCCAATGATGTTGTTAATAAGAAGGCCTTCCCTTTATCTTTGAAGGGAGATGCATTGACATGGTACAGGCTATGTGATGATATGAGATCATGGAACTATAAAAGATTGAAATTGGAATTTCATCAAAAGTATTACCCTATGCATCTTGTTCATCGTGATCGCAAATGTATATATAATTTTTGGCCTCGCGAAGGAGAAAGCATTGCTCAAGCTTGGGGGAGGCTTAAATCAATGTTATATTCATGCCCCAATCATGAGCTCGCAAGAGAAGTGATTATGCAAAGTTTTTATGCTCGGCTTTCTGAAAACAATCGCACCATACTCGATACTTCTTGTGCTGGCTCTTTTATGATGAAGACTATTGAATTCAGATGGAATTTATTGGAGAATTAAACACAACTCTGAAGATTGGGACCTCGAGAAGGTAAGGAGTCAGGTATGACACCTAAGTTTGATTGTGTTAAATATTTTATGGATACCGATATTTTCCGTAAGTTTAGCACTAAATGTGGACTTGACTCTGAGATAGTAGCTTCTTTCTGTGAATCTTTTGCTACTTATGTTGATCTCCCCAAGGAGAAGTGGTTTAAATATCATCCTCCCATAGAAGTAAAAGTAGCTGCACCTATTAAAGTTGAAGAAAAGACTGTCACGTATAATGATCCTATTGTTCCCACTTCTTATGTTGAGAAACCGCCTTTCCCTGTTAGAATGAAGGATCATGCTAAAGCTTCAACTGTTGTTCGTAAAAGCAATATTAGAACTTATACCCCTCCTGAGCAAGTCAAAGTAGAACCCAATATTGCTATTATTAAAGATCTCTTGTCTGATAATATTGATGGGCATGTTATTCAATTCTATGGTGAAGCTGCCAGAAGTGCTAAACCTTGTGATAGAGATAAACATAGACCTGTGGTAGGCGTGCCTGTTATTTCTGTTAAAATAGGAGATCATTGTTATCATGGCTTATGTGATATGGGTGCTAGTGCTAGTGTAATAACCATTGACCTATACAAAGAAATTATGCATGATATTGCACCTGCTGAGTTAGAAGATACCGATGTTACAATTAAACTTGCTAATAGAGATACTATATCTGCAATGGGAATTGTTAGAGATGTTGAAGTCTTGTGTGGGAAAACCAAATATACCGCTGATTTTCTTGTTCTTGGTTCTCCACAAGATAGCTTTTGTCCCATTATATTTGGTAGACCCTTCTTGAATACTGTTAATGCTATGATAAACTGCAAAAAGAATGTTGTTACTATTGGCTTGGATGATATTGTTCATGAGTTTAATTTCTCTAAATTTAGTAAACAACATCGTGAGGAAGAATTGCCTAGTAAGGACAAAATTATTGGTCTTGCTTCTATTGTCGTACCTCCTAGTGATCCTTTAGAACAATATTTGCTAGACCATGAAAATGATATGTTCATGAATGAAAGAAGGGAAATAGATGAAGTATTCTTTAAACAGGAACCTATTCTGCAACACAATTTGCCTGTTGAAATCCTAGGGGATCCTCCTCCACCCAAGGGTGATCCCGTGTTTGAGCTTAAACCGTTGCCTGATAATCTTAAATATGCTTATCTTGATGAAAAGAAAATATATCCTGTTATTATTAGCGCTAACCTTTCAGAGCATGAAGAAGAAAGATTATTGAAAACTCTGAAGAAGCACCATGCTGCTATTGGATATACTCTGGATGATCTTAAGGGCATTAGTCCCACCCTATGTCAACATAAAATAAATCTGGAAGCGGGTGCCAAACCAGTTCGTGATCCTCAATGATGTTTTAATCCTAAAATGAAAGAAGTGGTAAGAAAGGAAATACTCAAGCTTTTGGAGGCAGGTATAATTTATCTCGTTGCTGATAGTCACTGGGTAAGTCATGTCCATTGTGTCCCTAAGAAGGGAGGTATTACTTTTGTCCCTAATGATAAAGATGAATTGATTCCGCAAAGAATCATCACAGGTTATAGGATGGTAATTGATTTCCGCAAATTAAATAAGGCTACTAAGGAAGATCATTACCCCTTACCTTTTATTGATCAAATGCTAGAAAGATTATGCAAACATACACACTATTGCTTTCTAGATGGTTATTCCGGTTTTTCTCAAATACATGTGTCGGCTAAAGATCAATCAAAGACTACTTTTACATGCCCTTTTGGTACTTTTGCTTATAGACGTATGCCTTTCGGTTTATGTAATGCACCTGCTACCTTTCAAAGATGCATGATGGCTATATTCTCTGACTTTTGCGAGAAAATTTGTGAGGTTTTCATGGATGACTTTTCCGTCTATGGTTCCTCTTTTGATGATAGCTTGAGCAATCTTGCTCGAGTTTTGCAGAGATGTGAAGAAACTAATCTTGTCTTGAATTGGGAAAAGTGCCACTTTATGGTTAATGAAGGTATTGTCTTGGGGCACAAAGTTTTTGAAAGAGGTATTGAAGTTGATAAAGCCAAGGTTGATGCTATTGAAAAGATGCCATGTCCCAAGGACATCAAAGGTATAAGAAGTTTCCTTGGTTACGCCGGATTTTATAGGAGGTTCATTAAGGACTTCTCAAAAATCTCTCGGCCTCTGACTAATTTATTACAAAAAGATGTACCATTTGTCTTTGATGATGATTGTGTAGAAGCATTTGAAATACTTAAGAAAGCATTAGTCTCTGCACCTGTTGTTCAGCCACCTGATTGGAATTTACCCTTTGAAATTATGTGTGATGCTAGTGATTATGCTGTAGGTGCTGTTCTAGGGCAAAGAGTTGATAAGAAATTAAATGTTATCCATTATGCTAGTAAGACTCTAGACAGTGCTCAAAGAAATTATGCTACTACCGAAAAGGAACTTTTAGCAGTTGTGTTTGCTTGTGATAAGTTTAGACCTTATATTGTTGATTCCAAAGTTACTATTCACACTGATCATGCTGCTATTAAATATCTTATGGAAAAGAAAGATGCAAAACCTAGACTCATTAGATGGGTTCTCCTGCTGCAAGAATTTGATTTACATATTGTTGATAGAAAGGGAGCTGAGAATCCCGTTGCAGACAATTTGTCTAGGTTAGAGAATGTTCTTGATGACCCACTACCTATTGATGATAGCTTTCCTGATGAACAATTAAATGTCATAAGCACTTCTCGTAGCACTCCTTGGTATGCTGGTTATGCTAATTATATTGTTGCTAAATTTATACCACCTAGCTTCACATACCAACAAAAGAAAAAGGTTTTCTATGACTTGCGACATTACTTTTGGGATGACCCACATCTTTATAAAGAAGGAGTAGATGGTGTTATTAGACGTTGTGTACCTGAGCATGAACAGGAACAGATCCTACGCAAGTGTCACTCCGAAGCTTATGGAGGACACCACGCTGGAGATAGAACTGTACATAAGGTATTGCAATCCGGTTTTTATTGGCCTACTCTCTTCAAGGATGCCCGTAAGTTTGTTTTGTCTTGCGATGAATGTCAAAGAATTGGTAATATTAGTAGACGTCAAGAAATGCCTATGAATTATTCACTTGTTATTGAACCATTTGATGTTTGGGGCTTTGATTATATGGAACCTTTTCCTGCCTCTAATGGATATACACATATTTTAGTTGCTGTTGATTACGTTACTAAGTGGGTAGAGGCTATTCCAACTAGTAGTGTTGATCATAACACTTCTATTAAAATGCTTAAGGAAGTTATTTTTCCGAGGTTTGGAGTCCCTAGATATCTTATGACTGATGGTGGTTCACATTTTATTCATGGTGCTTTCCGTAAGATGCTTGCTAAATATGACGTTAATCATAGAATTGCATCTCCATATCACCCGCAGTCTAGTGGTCAGGTAGAATTGAGCAATAGAGAGCTCAAATTAATTTTGCAAAAGACTGTGAATAGGTCTAGAAAGAATTGGTCCAAGAAACTGGATAACGCATTATGGGCCTATAGAACTGCATACAAGAATCCTATGGGTATGTCTCCGTACAAAATGGTTTATGGAAAAGCTTGTCACTTACCTCTCGAACTAGAACATAAGGCATACTGGGCTATTAAAGAGCTCAACTATGATTTCAAACTTGCCGGTGAGAAGAGGTTATTTGATATTAGCTCCCTTGATGAATGGAGAACCCAAGCTTATGAAAATGCCAAGTTGTTTAAAGAAAAAGTCAAAAGATGGCATGACAAAAGGATACAAAAACGTGAGTTTAATGTAGGTGATTATGTATTTCCATACAACTCTCGTTTAAGATTTTTTGCAGGAAAACTTCTCTCCAAATGGGAAGGTCCCTACGTTCTCGAGGAGGTCTATCATTCAAGTGCCATAAAAATCAACAACTTTGAAGGCACAAATCCGAAGGTGGTAAACGGTCAAAGGATTAAACACTATATTTCAGGTAATCCCATAAATGTTGAAACTAATATTATTGAAACCGTAACCCCAGAGGAATACATAAAGGACACCTTCCAGCCCGTTTCAGACTCCGAAAAGGAATAGGTATGTGGTACGGTAAGTAAACCGGCTCCAAAACAATTTTTAAGGCAATATTTCTCCGTTTTGGAATATTTAGAAAAATAGAAAAATAAGTAGCAGTCCGGGGAGGACACGAGGCCTCCACGTGGGTGGAGGGCGCGCCCTACCCCCCTGGGCGCGCCCCCCTACCTCATGAGCACCTCGTTTGCCCTCCGGACTCTGTTTCCTTGCACGATACGTATTTTGGTCGGTAAAAATTCATTATATATACTCCCGAAGGTTTTGACTCTCGTATCACGCAAATCTCCTCTGTTTTTGTTTCGAGCTATTTTCGTTGCAGATTTAGAGCACCATGACTCCTCCCTCCTCCAACAACGAAGACAAGGATGCTTGGCTATTGAAGATAGAGTTGAAAAGAGAGGAACCAGAAGAGATCAACAGGGATGAAAGGATCAAGAAGGCCATGGAGGTTCAAGCTCCGGTGGTGAAAGAAGAAGACATCCCTCAACCTTTACCTAACCTTTTCACTCCAACAGAGATTGAAGCTTCCAAGATGATTGAGTTAGCCCGCATACAAAACAAGTATCTTACACAGGAGAATATTTTGTTGAAGGATCATATTGCTGGGCTCAAGGGCATTATCCGCAAGTTGGAAGAACTTTTATGCTCGATGTGCGATTATCCACCGTCATCATCACCACCTCCATTACCTCCAAGGATATAATCATATGGGTATGGGCACTCACCTTGGCAACCGCCAAGCTTGGGGAGGTGCCCTGGTATCGTATCACCATCACAACTCCTATCTTTACCGTTTTTCTTAGTTCGATCCTTTTAGTAGTATCTTGATTTAGTAGAATAAAGTCATGGCATGATCTAGTTTTGAGTTTTGCTTTATGATCCTTCTTTGTAATCGAGTCCGTGAGCTATATAATAAAGATTAGTGTTGAGTCAAGGGCTTGAGTATTTTGCCATGATCTTGGGTGATTAGAAGAAAAAGAATAAAAAGAATCAAAGAGTTCATATTGATCTTAGTGAAAGTAATGACTTCACATAGAAAGAGTATGATGATTAAAAGTTGTGGGGAATTGGCAAATATAGCTTTGGTCATCGTTGCAATTAATAGGAAGTAATAAGGAAAGAGAAGTTTCACATATAGATATATTATCATTGACATCTTTTATGATTGGGAGCACTCATTAAAATATGACATGCTAAAGAGTTGATGTTGGACAAGGAAGACAACATAATGAGTTATGTTTTCTTACATCTGAGATAAACTATGTTGTCATGGATCCTCTAACGTGTTGAGCTTGCCTTTCCCCCTCATTCTAGCCAAATTCTCAGCACTAAGTAGAAATACTACTTGTGCTTCCAAATACCCTTAAACCAGTTTTGCCATGAGAGTCCACCATATCTACCTATGGATTGAGTAAGATCCTTCAAGTAAGTTGTCATCGGTGCAAGCAATAAAAATTGCTCTCTAAATATGCATGACTTATTAGTGCGGAGAAATAAACTTTGTACGAACTTGTTGTGGACGCAATAAAAGCGACGGACTAAAAAATAAAGGTTCACATACAAGGGGCAATATAAAGTGACGTTCTTTTGCATTAAGATTTTGTGCATCAACCCTAAACGCGCATGACAACCTCTGCTTCCCTCTGCGAAGGGCCTATCTTTTATTATTATCCTCTACCTTATGCAAGAGTCACCGTGATCTTCACCTTTCTTTTTTCATTTTATCCTTTGGCAAGCTCGGCATGTTGGAAAGAACATGATATATATATATATATATATATATATATATAATTGGATGTGGGGGAGCATGAATTATTATTGTTGACATTACCCTTGAGGTAAAAGGTTGTGGGGAAAAACTATAAGCCCCTATCTTTCTCTGTGTCTGATTAAAACTCCGTAACCACAAGTATCGCGTGAGTGTTAGCAATTATGAAGGACTAAGTGATAGTTGAGTATGTGGACTTGCTTTTAAGCTCTGACATAGACTCTTTCCAATGTTATGATAAATTGCAATTACTTCAATGACTGAGGTTATAATTTGTTGGTGCTCAATAAGGTTTCTGATTCATACTTTGGCTTTGTGAAAAGATCATCACTTGAACATGAGTAATCATATGACAAAATCTTTATATGTTGTTGTTATGAAAATAATCATGATGCCTTCATGTCCGTATTTTATTTTTATCGACGCCTCTACCTCTAAACATGAGGACATATTTATTGTTATCGGCTTTTCGCTTGAGGACAAGCGAGGTCTAAGCTTGGGGGAGTTGATACGTCCATTTTGCATCATGCTTTTATGACAATATTTATTGCATTATGGGTTGTTATTTCACGTTATGTCACAATACTTATGGCTATTATCTCTTATTTTACAAGGTTTACATGAAGAGGGAGAATGCTGGCAGCTGGAATTCTGGGCTGGAAAAGGAGAAAATATTGGAGGCCTATTCTGCGCAACTCCAAAAGTCCTGAAACTCCACGGAATGTCTTAAACTAAATAAAGAAAAATCGTCGCCAAAGATGAAGGCCAGGGGGCCCACACCCTACTCACGAGGGTGGGGGGGCGCCCCCCCCCCCCCTGGGCGCGCCACCCTACCTCATGGGCCCCCTGGTGGCTCTCCGATGCCCGTCTTATCCTATATGAAGTCTTTCGATGAGAAAAAATAAGAAGCAACCTTTCGGGACGAGACTCCGCCGCCACGAGGCGGAACCTTGGCGGAACCAACCTAGGGCTCCGGCAGGGTTGTTCTACCGGGGACACTTCCCTCCGGGAGGGGGAAATCATCACCATTGTCATCACCAACGCTCCTCTCATTGGGAGAGGGCAATCTCCATCAACATCTTCACCAGCACCATCTCATCTCCAAACCCTAGTTCATCTCTTGTATCCAATTCTTGTCTCCAAGTCCGGGATTGGTGCTAGTAGGTTGCTAGTAGTGTTGATTACTCCTTGTAGTTGATGCTAGTTGGTTTATTTGGTGGAAGATCATATGTTCAGATCCTATATGCACATTATTACCCCTCTGATTATGAACATGAATATGCTTTGTGAGTAGTTACGTTTGTTCCTGAGGACAAGGGAGAAGTCTTGCTACTAGTAGTCATGTGAATTTGGTATTCGTTCGATATTTTGATAAGATGTATGTTGTCTAACCTCTAGTGGTGTTATGTGAATGTTGACTACATAACACTTCACCATTATTTGGGCCTAGAGGAAGGCATTGGGAAGTAATAAGTAGATGATGGGTTGCTAGAGTGACAAAAGCTTAAACCCTAGTTTATGCGTTGCTTCGTAAGGGGCTGATTTGGATCCATATGTTTCATGCTATGGTTAGGTTTACCTTAATAATTTTGTTGTAGTTGCGGATGCTTGCAATAGAGGTTAATCATAAGTGGGATGCTTGTTCAAGTAAGAACAGCACCCAAGCACCGGTCCACCCACATATCAAACTATCAAAGTACCGAACGCGAATCATATGAGCGTGATGAAAACTAGTGAGGGAGTCCTGGATTAGGGGGTGTCCGGATGGCCGGACTATGACCTTTGGCCGGACTCCCGGACAATGAAGATACAAGATTGAAGACTTCGTCCCATGTCCGGATAGGGACTTTCCTTGGCGTGGAAGGCAAGCTTGGCGATACGATATGAAGATCTCCTCCCATTGTAACCGACTCTGTGTAACCCTAGCCCTCTCCGATGTCTATATAAACCGGAGAGTTTTAGTCCGTAGGACGAACAACAATCATACCATAGGCTAGATTCTAGGGTTTAGCCTCTCTGATCTCGTGGTAGATCAACTCTTGTACTACCCATTTCATCAATATTAATCAAGTAGGAGTAGGGTTTTACCTCCACTGAGAGGGCCTGAATCTGGGTAAAAACATCGTGTCCCTTATCTCCTGTTACCATCCGCCTAGACGCACAGTTCGGGACCCCCTACCCGAGATCCGCCGGTTTTGACACCGACATTGGTGCTTTCATTGAGAGTTCCTCTGTGTCGTCACCTTTAGGCCCGATGGCTTCTTCGATCGTCAACCACGACGCGGTCCAGGGTGAGACTTTTCTCCCCGGACAGATCTTCGTATTCGGCGGCTTCACACTGCGGGCCAACTTGCTTGGCCATCTGGAGCAGATCGGAAGCTATGCCCCTGGCCATCAGGTCAGGTTTGGAAGCTTAAACTACACGGCCGACATCCGCGGGGACTTGATCTTCGACGGATTCGAGCCATGGCCGAGCGTGCTGCACTGTCTCGATGGGTATGATCTAGCTCTGCCGCCGGACAGCGCCCAGAGCGCTGCTCAGGTGTCTGCTCCGACCATTAGCTCGGAGCTGACTGTGCTAGTCAGGGACGGACGGTTGGACGCCGCCCCAGGAGCCGCAATCTCTATGGCGATAGAGCCAAATACCAGCCTAGTCCTTTGCAAGGTCCGTGACTCCAAGGTGCCGGACTCCATTCCGGACTCCGAATATCCTGCACCCCTTCCGATCGAACCCGATTGGGCTCCGATCATGGAGTTCACCGCCGCGGATGTCTTTCAGCCCTCGCCCTTTGGCGATATCCTGGATTCACTAAAATCTCTCTCTTTGTCAGGAGAGCCCTGGCCAGACTATGGTCAGCAGGGTTGGGATGCGGACGACGAGGAAATTCGAAGCCCACCCACCACCCACATTGTAGCCACTGTCGACGATCTAACCGACATGCTCGACTTCGACTTCGAAGACATCGACAGTATGGACGCCGATGCGGGAGACGACCAAGAACTAGCACCTATAGGGCACTGGAAGGCCACCTCGTCATATGACATATACATGGTGGACACCCCCAAAGCAGGGGATGGCGATGAAAAAGCAGAGGATGACCCCTCCAAGAAGCAACCCAAGCGCCGACGTCAGCGGCGCCGCTCTAAATCCCGCCAAAGCAAGAACGGCGAATCCGGCACCGGAGACGTCAACACCCCGGACAGTGCCGAAGACAACCCCCTCCAGCAGGAATCAACGCGGGAGGACGAAGGAGCCAGCCCTCATGAGAGAGCGGTAGGAACAGAGGTCGAGGACGACAATTATATGCCTCCCTCCGAGGACGAGGCAAGCCTCGACGACGATGAATTCGTCGTGCTAGAGGATCCCGTCGAACAAGAGCGTTTCAAATGCAGGCTTATGGCCACGGCAAGCAGCCTCAAGAAAAAACAGCAGCAGCTTAGAGCTTAGCAAGACCTCCTAGCCGACAGATGGACCGAAGTCCTGGCGGCCGAAGAGTATAAACTCGAACGCCCCTCCAAGAGTTACCCAAAGCACAGGCTGCTACCCCAACTAGAGGAGGAAGCAGCTAAACCTACATCACCAGCGTACGATGCGCCCGATCGGCCACCCCGTGGCCGTGACAGAGAGGCCTTTCGGCCCTCAACCCAAGCCGCACCCCGGCGCACCACTCTAAAAATACCAGAGCACGGGGAAACGCAACTGACCTGCGAGATATATTGGAGGATAAGGCAAGGCAAACAAGACCGATCTACGGATCGCGTGGGCGCCCCACATCACGGGACGATAACCGTCACGCCGGATATGATAAATACGGCCAGGACGAATACAACAGACAAAGCTCATCTGAGCTATGTCGCGATATAGCCCAGTACAGGGGCGCCGCACACCCACTATGCTTCACAGACGAAGTAATGGATCATCAGATCCCAGAGGGTTTTAAACCCGTAAACATCGAATCATACGATGGCACAACAGATCCCGCAGTATGGATCGAGGATTATCTCCTTCATATCCACATGGCCCGTGGTGATGATCTACACACCATCAAATACCTCCCGCTCAAGCTTAAAGGACCATCTCGGCATTGGCTTAACAGCCTGCCAGCAGAGTCAATAAGTTGCTAGGAGGACCTAGAATCCGCATTCCTCGATAACTTCCAGGGCACTTATGTGCGACCACCAGACGCCGATGACCTAAGCCACATAATCCAGCAGCCAGAGGAATCGGCCAGACAATTCTGGACACGGTTCCTAACCAAGAAAAATCAAATAGTCGACTGTCCAGACGCTGAGGCCCTTGCAGCCTTCAGGCACAACATCCGAGACGAATGGCTTGCCCGGCACCTAGGACAGGAAAAGTCGAAATCTATGGCAGCCCTCACGACACTCATGACCCGCTTTTGCGCGGGCGAAGACAGCTGGCTAGCTCGTAGCAATAACATAACCAAGAGCCCTGGCAATTCGGATACCAAGGACAACAATGGAAGGTCACGTCACAACAAGCACAAGCGCTGCATTAATGGCGACAATACCGAGGATACGGCAGTCAATGCCGGATTCAGAGGCTCTAAACCCATTCAGCGGAAGAAGCCATCCAAAACAAACCCTCCGGGCCCATCCAACTTAGACCGGATACTCGATCGCTCGTGCCAGATACACGACACCCCCGAACAACCAGCCAACCACACCAACAGGGATTGTTGGGTGTTCAAGCAGGTAGGCAAGTTAAGTGCCGAAACCAGAGACAAGGGGCTGCGTAGCGATGACGAGGAGGAGCCCCGGCCGCCGAACAACAGAGGACAGAAGGGCTTCCCCCCGCAAGTGCGGACAGTGAACATGATATACGCAACCCACATCCCCAAAAGGGAGCGGAAGCATGCCCTCAAGGACGTCTATGCGTTGGAGCCAGTCGCCCCAAAGTTCAACCCATGGTCCTCCTGCCCGATCACTTTTGATCGAAGGGACCACCCCACTAGCATCCGTCACGGCGGATTCGCCGCATTGGTCCTAGACCCAATCATTGACGGATTTCACCTCACTAGAGTCCTCATGGACGACGGCAGCAGCCTGAACCTGCTTTATCAGGATACAGTGCGAAAAATGGGTATAGAGCCATCAAGGATTAAACCCACAAAGACAACCTTTAAGGGCGTCATACTAGGTGTAGAAGCCAGCTGTACAGGCTCGGTGACACTTGAAGTGGTCTTCGGATCCCCGGATAATTTCCGAAGTGAAGAGTTAATCTTCGACATAGTCCCATTCCGCAGTGGCTATCACGCCCTGCTCGGACGAACCGCATTTGCAAAATTCAATGTGGTGCCGCACTACGCATATCTCAAGCTCAAGATGCCAGGCCCTCGCGGATTCATCATGGTAAATGGAAACACCGAACGCTCTCTCCGAACGGAGGAGCACACAGCGGCCCTGGCGGCGGAAGTACAGAGCAGCCTCCCTAGGCAACTCTCCAATCCGGGTGTCAAACGTCCGGACAACATCAAGCACGCCCGAAGCAACCTACAACAGCGTCGGCCGGCACGATCCGAGCAAGCATAGCAGTGCGGCCCCAACCCCAACCCTCACCAGATGGTGCTATCGGTACCACACGTACATAATTACGCTTTGAAAATACCATGGGCATAAGGGGAGGGGCACAACTACGGTACGCCCAGAATGCGGCTCAACCGCACTTAGGGGCTCCCTATTTCGCCGTTTTCTTTTTTTATATACTTTCAGGACCAAACTATCCGGAAGGCCTGTCCGGCAATAAACTCGCCGAACACACGATGCAATAGCCAGGGCGCGAACAAGCTGCGTCGTATGTTTAGGTGGTCTCTATAACGAGCTAAATACCCGTTTTGCTTAAATTTACGCAGCTTGCCCCTGGAGGGGGACATGTCAAATAATCCCATCCCTTGCTTATCGCACTATTTGTATCATTCTGCTTTCATAGCAGCTCTTTTTTAATAAACAATACATAGCTCTTATCTATTATTGTATTCATCTATTTTTATACAAATATGTTCAGTAATGACATTATGCAACCGTACACTTTGGTACGGCCAATACACCAGGGGCTTAAGCACCCCATAACATGGTGTGAGAAGACCGAACACTCTCATGAGTGCGGCACCCCGAACTTATAGCACTATATGCATCGGCTCTGAATCATGTCTTGGGTCAATAGTTGGATTTGCCCGGCTCCCATGTTTTGGTACCTTACGTTCCGCAATGTTGGCTAAGGTAGTGCTGGGAGAACTACTGCGATTGTGCCCCAGTTGAGCTGGGTTAACACCTCAGTAGAGAAAGCTAAAACTGACCGTCATGATAGTGCGAGAGACCGGTCGCTTTTCGCGAGGTTTTTCGAGTCCTTAAAGACTTATGCCGCTTAGAGCGAGGAGCCGGATTTATCTGGCCAAGGCGTGGATAGCGCCCCGAACTCGGTCTTCCGAATACTAGGGGCTTCGCCGAAATTTAAAATTATAGAATTCTATGGCTAAGTGAGAGTGATAAAGCATTATAAGCCCGATGGCCTGGTTCGTTGTGCTGAGCGCCTCCCTAGATGGACCCAAGAATGGGAACAAGAGCGCTCAGGTTTATCCCGAACACCCCAGCACTCGTGGCATGGGGGTAGAAGCCGACGACTTGCATCTCTCAGATTTAATAAACGGCCGCATAGAAGATAATATTTTAAATTAACAAGCGTTGCTTAACGCACATGAACAAAGTTTTCAGCGTACAGGATAACAAATGCGAGTCTACTCAAAAATTACATCCTTGGAGCACTCATCCACTATAAGGCGGGCACCCTTCAGGACGCCCTTATAATACATCTTGGGCATGCGATACTCCTTGCCCGGCGGTGGCGCGTCCGTCAAAAGCTTCTCCGCGTCCAGCTTGCCCCAGTGCACTTTAGCATGGGCAAGGGCCCGACGGGCACCTTCAATACAGACGGAGCGCTTGATGACTTCAATCCACGGACACGCGTCCACCAGCCGCCGCACCAGACCGAAATAGCTCCCAGGCATGGCCTCTCCAGGCCACAGCCGAACTATGAGGCCCTTCATGGCCTGTTCGGCCACCTTGTGGAGCTCGATCAGCTGCTTCAGCTGGTCGCTCAGGGGCACCGGATGTCCGGCCTCAGCATACTGAGACCAGAACACCTTTTCCGTCGAGCTCCCCTCCTCGGCTCGGTAGAACGCGGCAGCATCAGACACACTATGGGGCAGATCGGCGAACGCTCCTGGAGAGCTCCGGATCCGGGTAAGTAACAGATAATTTACTTTTATATTCTTGCTTTGCATAAAGAATGCCTTATCCGCCGCTATCTTTTTCATCGCCGCGATCTCCTGAAGGGCATTCTGGGCTTCGGCCTTAGCGGTTTTGGCACTCTTAAGAGCCAAGGCGAGCTCGGACTCTCGTGTCTTCGAGTCACGCTCCAAACTCTCATGTTTTTCCATGAGAGCCTGGAGCTCTTGCTGCACCTCCGCCACCCGCGCCTCTTGCTTCTCCCGCTCGGCGCGCTCCAAGGTCGCACTATTTTCGGCCTTGGAGACCTCTTCCTTCAGGGTCGCCACCTCGGTCGTGGCCCCTGCAACATTTACATTGGTCCTGCCATTATTTGCAACCAAGTATTTCTATATACATTTACATACGGTACTACATACCCTCCTTGTCCTCGAGCTGCTTCTTGGCACGGCCGAGCTCGTTCTCGGACCGATCGAGGCTCTCCTTTAATGTATTAACCTCCGCAGTCAGTGCGGCAGAGGTCAGCAGCGCAGCCTGCATTCCCATATTGACACATTTATGTTAGACTCCTGCGTATATCTTTTTAGATCCTCAGCTCGGCTTTTCTTTCCGAACGCCGAACTGAGCATCAGGGGCTACTGTCTATGCGGTAAACATTTTTACATGTTTCGAACACATACCTCAAAGCCTGTTAACAGACTTGTACAGGCTTCTGTCAGCCCGCTGTTTGCGGACTAAACCTTTTGAATCATTGCACTCATAACAGTGCGGTGTTCCTTGTCGATGGAGGCACCGTTAAGCACCTCCTGCAAATTGTCCGGCGCCTCCGGGTGGATGGAGGTCGCCGGCGTCGTAGGCTTGCCCTTCTTATGAAGGCGCCGCCTGTCGGACTCTGGAACCGTTGATGGTCGGAGCAGTGTCCGGCCCGGGGCCGGACTTAGATCCCTCTGGGGCTTACCCCCTTTGGGCCTAGAGTCCGGGAGGTCGCCTTGAGGCGCCTCCAGGACCACCTCCTCCTGGTTCGGTCCCCTTCGGGACCCCACCTCGGCGTTGTCCGTAGGGAGAGGGGAGGAGGCCGTCGGAAGTGAAGCGTTGTTCACGTCCGACGAATTCAGGGAGCCGCTCGACGAATCGCCGAGCTGAGCTCTGGGCGGACTGCGTAATTAAATTCGGCATTAGAAATTACCGAATACTAGAGGAGCGCCGTAAGTCATTCGGGTAACCGGACACTTACGATTTTGCCAGGGGCTTGACCCTGGATGGCCATTCCTCCCCGTCGTCTTCGGCATCGGAGGCGTAGTCCGGCAGAAGGGTTTTCCCCTTCTTGGACCCTCCGGCCTCCCCAGTTGGGGCGTCCTTCCTTTTCTTTCCTTCCCCCGTTGGAGGGGGAGAGGCTTCTTCTTCCTCCTCCTCCTCGTCTTCAGAGGCGGAGGGGGATTCGGGGCTGTCAGGCGATGAATCCGACACCACCAGGCGCCGGGAGCTCTTTCGAGTCCCCGTGGTCTTCTTCTTGGCCTTCTTCTCCGGCACCACGTGAGGTGCCGGAACCAGCAGCTTGGTTAGACGAGCATCCGCTGGGTCTTCGGGCAAAGGAGCCGGACAGTTGACCTGCCCGGACTTCTTCAGCCAGTCCTGTCAAAGGTAAGGGAGTTTAGATCCCGCATAGAGTTAAACTATGTGAAACAAAATACCCCTAAATGGGAAAAGTAAGCTCACCGCGCTGGCTTGGCGCTTGGCGCAGAATCCGCGATCCTCGGTGACGGGAGGGGAGACCTCGGAGCTCTTGAATAGCACCTTCCAGGCATCTTCGTGCTTTGTGTCGAAGAGCCGGGACAGAGTCTGGTGCTGGGCTGGGTTGAACTCCCACAAATTGAAAGCCCGTCATTGACACGGGAGAATCCGGCGGAAGAGCATGACCTGGACCACGGTGACAAGTTTAACCTTCCTGCCGATCAGGTCCTTGATGTAGGTTTGCAGTCCGGTCACTTCCGCCGAATTAACCCACGATAGGCCCGTCTCTTTCCAAGATGTGAGCCGCGTGGGGATGCCAGATCGGAATTAGGGGGCCGCTGCCCATTCAGGGTCACGCGGCTCGGTGATATAGAACCACCCCGATTGCCACCCTTTGATGGTCTCTACGAAGGCGCCCTCGAGCCATGTAACATTGGCTATCTTGCCCACCATGGCGCCTCCGCACTCCGCTTGGCGTCCGCCCACGACCTTCGGCTTGACGCTAAAAATCTTCAGCCATAGGCCAAAGTGGGGCTCGATGCGGAGGAAGGCCTCGCACACGACGATAAACGCCGAGATGTTGAGGATGAAGTTCAGGGCCAGATCATGGAAGTCCAGGATGTAATAGAACATGAGCCCTCGGACGAACGGGTGAATAGGAAAGCCCAATCCGTGGAGGAAATGGGGAAGAAATACAACCCTCTCATGGGGCCTAGGGGTAGGGACGAGCTGCCCCTCGTCTGGAAGCCGGTGCGCAATGTCGTTGTGCAGGTATCCGGCTTTTCGCAACCTTTTGATGTGCCCCTCCATGACGGAGGAGGCCATCCACTTGCCTCCCGCTCCGGACATGGTTGGAGAAGGTCGAGGCTGGATGTGCGGGCTTGGGCGCTGGAGCTCGAGTATGTAGGGAGGGATAAGCAAAGGAGGAAGAAGGCGTAAATGGAAAGGGTAGATCCTTATCCCCTTATATGGGCGGCCGAAACTACAAGCCCCCACCAGCCTAATAAAACTCGCTTATCTCCCAAGCGCCGCGGTTAATGACGCGGTTGGGTTACCCACGCCCGTATTGATGAGAATCCCGGAATAACGGGACACGATCTCTGCTTCGACAAGACGTGCCAAGGAAACTGCCTCGCTAAACGCATTGGGGTGGAACAGTAAAACGATTCAAATAAAGGCTTGACCGTGGCATGATGTCACGCGGCGGAATACGTCAGCAGATTAGATTTGTGCGAAAATTATTCTCTCTACGGTGGTATGTGGAACTTATTTTTGCAGAGCCGGACACTATCCTTGTGTTCAAACATCTTCTACGAAGTATTTGGAGGAGGAACCCGCCTTGCAATGCCGAAGACAATTTGCGCACCGGACTCGTCGTCATTGAAGCCTGGTTCAGGGGCTACTGGGAGTCCTGGATTAGGGGGTGTCCGGATGGCCGGACTATGACCTTTGGCCGGACTCCCGGACTATGAAGATACAAGATTGAAGACTTCGTCCCGTGTCCGGATAGGGACTTTCCTTGGCGTGGAAGGCAAGCTTGGCGTTACGATATGAAGATCTCCTCCCATTGTAACCGACTCTGTGTAACCCTAGCCCTCTCCGGTGTCTATATAAACCGGAGAGTTTTAGTCCGTAGGACGATCAACAATCATACCATAGGCTAGATTCTAGGGTTTAGCCTCTCTGATCTCGTGGTAGATCAACTCTTGTACTACCCATATCATTAATATTAATCAAGCAGGAGTAGGGTTTTACCTCCACCGAGAGGGCCCGAACCTGGGTAAAAACATCGTGTCCCTTGTCTCCTATTACCATCTGCCTAGACGCATAGTTCGGGGGGCCCTACCCGAGATCCGCCGGTTTTGACACCGACAACTAGCTTGACGATATTCCCATGTGTCCTCGGGAGCGCTTTTCCTATTATAAGAGTTTGTCTAGGCTTGTCCTTTGCTACAAAAAGGATTGGGCCACCTTGCTGCACTTTATTTACTTTTGTTACTTGTTGCTCGTTACAATTTATCTTATCACAAAATTATCTGTTACCACTTATTTTAGTACTTGCAGAGAATACCTTGCTGAAAACCGCTTATCATTTCCTTCTGTTCCTCGTTGGGTTCGACACTCTTACTTATCGAAAGGACTACGATAGATCCCCTATACTTGTGGGTCATCAATCATGCGTTTGATCATATGCTATGCTACATTAATGCTTGTTGGATGATATTATCTCTCATATTCTCATATGATCATTCACTTTGCTTGGTGATGAGTGCATGTATTTAATTATTATCATTTTGAGCGCTCCACCAAGATGTATGTGACATGGAAGAGTAACCCATGATCCTAACTCATTGTGCATTTGCAGTCCAAAGCAAATCTTAAATAATGCACAAACTTAGGGGGAGCTCTTACTTTTCACATACTTCTCAAAGCGACAATGTTTTTCAATCTTATTATCATTTGTCGAAGCTTTGATCAATATGTTGTCATCAATTACCAAAAAGGGGGAGATTGAAAGTGCAACTATCCCTGGGTGGTTTTGGTAATTCCAAACAACATATAGCTCATTGAGCTAATGCTATTTCAAGAAAAATATTTCAGGAAAAAGCTCAATGATTGGCATGGCATGGATGAGAAAAGTGGACCCCTCAAAATGCTAAGGACAAAAGGATTGGCTCAAGCTCAAAGCACAAGACTCTACATTTTCCATTTAGTGATCCAAGATCACATTGAGTCTATAGGAAAAGCCAATACTATCAACGAGGGATGATGTGTTGCTTAATGAGGTTCTTGCTCAAAATGCTTAGTGAGATGCTCCAAAACCCTCAACTACTTTCTCACATCCACATATGACCTAAACCAAAAGTCAAACTCGGCCCCACCGATTCTTTCTATCCGGCGCCACCGAGTTCAGATGTCATAGCCACTGCCACAAACCCTAGTCTTTTCGGTCTCACCAATAGGGATCTCGGTCTCACCGAGATGGGATTGTAATCTCTCTATTTCCCTCCGTCATGTTTCGGTCCAACCGAGATGAGCGATCGGTCCCACCGAGACTGCAATGTAAACTCTCTATTTCCCTTTTGTAATGTTTCGGTCTAATCGAGATGAGCGAATCGGTCCCACCGAGTTTGCCTGACCAACTCTCTGGTTAGCTTATTACCAAAATCGGTCCCAGTGAGTTTGTGTAATCGGTCTCACCGAGATTACATTATGCCCTAACCCTAACCATATCGGTCCCACCGAGTTGACATGTCGGTCCCACCGAAAATCCTAACGGTCACATTATTTACTAAATTGGTCTGACCGAGTTAAACGATTCGGTCCCACTGAGTTTGGTAAGTTGTGTGTAATGGTTAGATTTTGTGTGGAGGCTATATATACCCCTCCACCCACTCTTCATTCGTGTAGAAAGCCATCAGAACATGCCTACACTTCCAACTTACATTTTCTGAGAGAGAACCACCTACACTTGTGTCGAGGTCAAGATATTCCAATCCTACCATATGAATCTTGATCTCTAGCCTTCCCCAAGTTGCTTTCCACTCAAATCTTCTTTCCACCAAATCCAAATCCTGTGAGAGAGAGTTGAGTGTTGGGGAGACTATCATTTGAAGCACAAGAGCAAGGAGTTCATCATCAACACACCATTTATTACTTCTTGGAGAGTGGTGTCTCCTAGATTGGCTAGGTGTCACTTGGGAGCCTCCGACAAGATTGTGGAGTTGAACCAAGGAGTTTGTAAGGGCAAGGAGATCTCCTACTTCGTGAAGATCTACCCCTAGTGAGGCAAGTCCTTCGTGGGCGACGGCCATGGTGGGATAGACAACGTTGCTTCTTCGTGGACCCTTCGTGGGTGGAGCCCTCCATGGACTCGTGCAGCCGTTACCCTTCATGGGTTGAAGTCTCCATCAACGTGGATGTACGATAGCACCACCTATCGAAACCACGGCTCAAAAATCTCCATGTCTCCAATTGCGTTTGCCTCCTCAAACTCCTCCCCTTTACCTTCATATGCAATGGTTTTACATTCCGCTGCTATACTCTAGAATTGCATGTGTAGGTTGATTACTTGACTTGTGCTAAGTTGCTAAAATCTGCCAAGAATTAAAATTGGGAAAAGGCAAGGTTTTTATTTGGTCAAGTAGTCCAATCACCCCCCCCCCCCTCTAGACATACTTTTGATCCTACAGAAGGCTACTCTGTATTTCTGCTGCAAGGGCCGCGGTGTGTTCTTCGGTGAGCAGGGAGCGCTCCGTATTTCCATTGACTATTATAACACCGCGAGGTCTGGGCATCTTGAGCTTGAGGTAGGCATAATGCGGCACCGCATTGAATCGAGCAAATGCGGTTCGTCCGAGCAGTGCATGATAACCACTGCGGAAGGGGACGATATCGAAGATTAACTCTTTGCTTCAGAAATTATCCGAGATCCGAAGACCACTTCTAGTGTGATTGAGCCCGTACAACAGTCCTCTACACCTGGTATGACACCTTTAAAGGTGGTTTTTATGGGTTTGATCCTTGAGGGATCGTATCCATTTTGCGCACTGTATCCTGATAGAGCAGGTTCAGGCTGCTGCCACCATCCATGAGAACTCGCGTAAGGTGAAATCCATCAATAATTGGGTCAAGGACCAGTGCGTCTGAACCGCCATGATGGATACTGGTCGAATGGTCCCTGCGACCGAAGGTGATCGAGAAGGACAACCATGGGTTGTACTTCGGGGCGACTGGCTCCATCACGTAGACATCCCTAAGTGCACGCTCGCGCTCCCTACGCCCACGACGGCTATGCTTGACTACGACATAGCTCAGTTGGTTAGAGCACCCTGAACCAATGTCGGTGTGACCAAACGTCACAGTTGGTTCCGCTGTGCCGTCACAGTGGAACTCTCAATGAAAGCACCAATGTCGGTATCAAAACCTACTCGACGACATAGCTCAGTTGGTTAGAGCACCTGTTTGGTAAGCGGGAGGTCTTGAGTTCAACTGTCAATGAAAGCACCAATGTCGGTGTGAAAACCGGCGGATCTCGGGTAGGGGGTCCCGAGCTGTGTGTCTAAGGCTAATGGTAATAGGAAGCGGGGGACACAATGTTTACCCAGGTTCGGGCCCTCTCTATGGATGTAATACCCTACTTCCTGCTTGATTAATCTTGATGAATATGAGTATTACAAGAGTTGATCTACCATGAGATTGTAATGGCTAAACCCTAGAAGCTAGCCTATGAGATTATGATTGTTGTCCTACGGACTAAACCCTCCGGTTTATATAGACACTAGACGGGGCTAGGGTTACATAAGGTCGGTTACAGAGAAAGGAATCTACATATCCCGCCAAGTACCTTCCACGCAAAGGAGAGTCCCATCCGGACATGGGACGAAGTCTTCTATCTTGTATCTTCATAGTCCAACAGTCCGGACAAAGTATATAGTCCGGCTGTCCGATGACCCCTTAGTCCAGGACTCCCTCAATCTCAAAAACGGAAGATGCATGTATTAGAGAGGTGTTTATTGAAAGGCAATGGAATTGAGGATAAATTTTTGGATATTTGCATGCTTGCCGCAATGGGCACAACTTAGCAAACTACTTCCTCCCCACGGAAAACTTTGACTATAAATGTCATAAAAATTACACCACAGGAAACTTATTCTACATATAAATAAAATAGTACAAATTATTTAGAATATATCATATTTTGTTAGTTATTTAGATGGTCGAAGTTTGACCCAAAATATGATTAGGCCCAGTAAACCCGAACTAAGTGGCATACTAAAAGAACAATAAATACAAAACTAAAGTACGATGGCAGAGAGTGAGAAGCAGCACACATGGCTAATGGTAGGCCAACAAGATGTACACTTGCCTCGACGATATTGGAGCAGGAAGACACCGCAGGTATTAGCTAATTAAACATATATGTCATATAATGTTATCTTTATATGCAACCGATTTGGCCATACCAAACAAATAGTATGACCACCACCACCATGAGGGGGTGCAAATTTGAGCTTGTAGGAGGGGTAAAGGCAATTCGACATGACCTCCCGGATGATTGCTCCCTGCCTGATTGCCCGCGACCAACGTGTGACCTCTTGTGCATCCTAGCTAGAAACATTCCAACACCGGCCACACCGATGGGAGACCACACAACACCAATTGGCCAGCGCGATGATGCCAATTTAGAGAAGACATGTATCTAATTCTCTTTCTACTGATACCATCCACAATGTCTTTGTATTTAAGAATTTTTGTTTTTATAATGGGCTCCATATTCTCATCTTGCTCCGGGCCCCTAAAACCTCAGGACCAGGTGTCGATGCAACAAACCCTAGGTCCGTTGCCCAGACTGTGCACATGCCTAAGAACAAGATTGCAGCACCAAGATTAGATCAAGCATGAAGGGATCAACTCTTTGAAGAATCGGAGAGCTGGTTGAGAAGATATCACTAATGGAAAAACCTCCCTTGACAGACAGGCGAGCCTGGCGAGGTTGGGGTTACCCCAGAGCAAGCCTCTAGATCGTCCCGGCAGGCCTGCCGGGACTTGCGGAGGCAAACCACTCCACGACACCACCTCACAGCGACGCAAGTCATCGATCGGTGCGGTGTCAAGCCCCTAAGTGACTAAGTGGTTGCTTCTTGTCTCACAGCAGCCACTTCCTACAGAAAACACCTCCATATGACACCCGCCCTGAGACGTGTCAAGCAAGCAGGCGCGAAGCTGGCAAAACAGCCTGGTAAGGCTTGCCAGAGGCATTGTGATGTGACATTGAGCGGTGCATTTAATGCGCTTTGTCCGCCTATAGAGTTAGGTATGATATAACTGTTGGCTATCTAATCAGTGTGCAAACGAATGATTTGCCACTGTGGTAACCCCTTTATCTATAAAAGGAGGCCCATGGCAATCGTAGAAAGGATTCGGACCCTCGCACATTCATACGTGCATAGCCACTCTCACCCCAAGGCAACCCTGCCAGGCAAGAGCATCGCGTTCTACACCATTATCCACCATCAATCCACCAAAGCAGGAGTAGGGTTTTACGCCTCACGACGGCCCGAACCTGGGTAAAACTACCTGTGTGATCTCTGTTGTGTTGTGTTACGCTTCTCCGCTCTTTGTGCAACATGCACATCCCCCCGCCGAACCAAAAGGGGATGATGGCCCCATAGGTGGCCATGGTTTCCCACGACATATTTGGCACACCAGGTAGGGGGATCACTTGCGCGAACCCAGAGAGCATAAGGAGCGCGTCATCTTCATCGCCATTTTCATCATCGACGGCCCCATCAACTATGGCGCCCAAGAAGAAGCACAGTGCGGCAGCTAACCCGTCCACCTCGAAGGCCCCTCCGCCCGCGACCGCCGATCTCGCGGGGACCGCAGGGATGCATGGAGATGTGGACGCTGCGGGGGACATGGTCGAAGCAGGCAACGTTGTTACTGCCTCCCCCGTGGCCAGAGCAGGAGCGTGAGGCACCGAGGAAGGACAGCATCAGCAACATCCCAGCGGCCATGCTCCATGAGGTACGGGTGGAGTGGTTATTCCGTCTGCACCCCTCCACCCAGCCGAAGGGCACAACCGCAGTGGTGGTGCTCGTTCTGGGGCGAACCACAACTCTCTAGTCACTCCCGCTGCGGGCGCGACCGCAGGGCATGCATCACCCCCGGAGCGGGCTGACCCGGCCGTTGTGCCCAACGGAGCCGCTAGCCCTCAAGCGCCCCCACCTCATCACCACACCATCCAAGCGGGTGGTTCGCAACAACGAGGGCATGACGCAATCGCTACTAGCACCATTAGGAGCCGAGCAACGCTATGATATACATCATCATCACCTATGCCAAGCACCGCCTCAGAGGCCATGGCGCGGGCCCAACTGTTGTTGAGATTTCCGCCGACAGCCGATCAGATGGATGAGTGGCAAGCCACCATCCAAAGCCTGATTGGTTTCACCAAGGTGGGAGGATCACAGCAAGCTGGCCCACCACGACCTCCCCAGGCGGCGACAACGGCCCGCGTTGCTGGCCGTACTGAAGGGGCCACCCCCATGGTGCAATCCCCACCATGGCAACCAGCGCGGGAGCCACGCCACCAAGAACCCGATGACGTCTCGATGGCCTCATCTGACCCTCGAGCATGTCGAGGCCAACGACGGGCCCCAGAGGATAGGCAGGGGGAAGGCGCATGCGCCACCATCGACCACACCATGACACCCTCCGCTAGTCCGATGGGCGCGACGGTCCCGACATCGATGAGCTTGCACTCGGCAGGGGCGGGCACCCGCCTTTTGAGTTTTGGTGCCCCGCCTTCACTCAAGAGCTGCGGCAAGTCCGTTGGCCGTCCGCCCGCACGTTCAAGCCAGAGATACCAGAGAAGTATGATGGGTGGCTAAACCAGGTAGAGTTCTTGAGCATCTACACCATCATTGTTCAACCTGCCGGGGGAAGAGATGAGAAGGTGTTCGCTAACTACTTCCCTTTGGCACTCAAGCCAAATGTGAGGTCTTGGCTGATGCACCTACCGGAGAACTCCATTTTGACCTGGGCTGGCCTGTGCCTGCTGGGGGAAGAGATGAGAAGGTGTTTGCTAACTACTTCCCTTTGGCACTCAAGCCAAATGTGAGGTCTTGGCTGATGCACCTATCGGAGAACTCCATTTTGACCTGGGCTGGCCTGTGCCAGGAGTTCATTGGTGCCTTCACAGGCGGCCATCAAGAATCAGGGCGGCCCATCGACTTGCAGCTTCTCCAGCAGAAAGAAGGAGAGACTCTGCGGAAGTATTTGCAGAGCTTCGGCTGAGCCCACACAAATATTCCAAACATCCACCCGACAGTTGTGATAGTTGCATTCCAATCCAACATGCGCAACCGTCGGATATGTTCCAAGTTGAACGTTCGGTTTCCCAAGACTGTGAAGGAACTTTACACCTTGGTGGACAAGTGTGCTCGGGTGGAGGAGGGGAGGAAACTCCCCGGAGAGGAAGATGGCATCGACATCGACTCGGACGATGATGACGAGGCCACCATTCAGGAGAATAAGAACAAGAAGCGCAAAAAGAAGCGCAAGGATAAGGCAGTAATGAATGTTGAGGGATCGAGCATGCCTAGTACCGGTAAGAAGGCTAAGGCCGAAGCTCCCGGCAAGGAAGTTGCCGCGTGCACTGATTACTGGGAGGCTGCGGCTGCCGACAAGGCTGGGAAAGGTGATGGGCCGTACTGCAAGATTCATCGAACCAAGGGCCACGATCTCCAGGAGTGTCATCAGGTTGAATAGCTCGTCAAGAAGTAGAGGGCTGAGTATGAGAAGCGTGATAAGGAAAAATGTTAGAATGGTGCTAGTGGGAAGGGCCGAGGCGGTGAAGCAAATCACCCTGGCAAGGCTCCTCGGAACCAAGGAAAACCCGCCAGGGGCCGTGAGAAGGAGGATTGCAATGGTGAAAGTGATGAAGGGGATGAAGAGGAAACCAGTGAGCAGGAACTCCAGAAGGCCACTATTGCCCTGTGCATTGACGGGGGTGCATCTCTGCACTCCTATCACCACCAACTCAAACAATGGGCACGTGAAGTTAATGACATGGAGCCAGTGGCAGAATCTCGGAAGCCGCTCAAGTGGTCACGCATGCCCATCATCTTTGACGAAGAGGAGCACCCTGACCGCACCATCGCGGTAGGGTGCTTGCTGTTGTTGGTCTCACCAACAATCCGCATCCTCAAAGTCACAAAGATGTTGGTTGATGGCGGGGCCGGCTTGAATCTAATTTCCCCAAAGGTTATCAACAAACTTCATATAGTAGAGGAAGAGCTCGAGTTCACGTGCACGTTTCAAGGAATCAACCCTGGCAGGAGTCATCTTAAGGGAAAGATCACGTTGCCAGTGACATTCGGGGGAGAGTTGAATTACTGGACTGAGAAGGTTGTGTTCGATGTGGTCGACCTCCCCCTGCCGTACAATGGAATCCTTGGGTGCCCAGCTCTGGCCAAATTCATGGTGGCATCCCACTATGCCTACAACACCTTGAAGATGCCAGGGCCGATGGGATTCATTTCCATTCCATCAGACGAGAAGGATGCAATCATTTGTGTGGATAAGATGTACCGGGACGCAGTCGCAGCAGAGGTTGTTGAAGCCGCAGTTCCCGCCAAGGAAAGCAAGGGAAAGAAGAAGGCTAGCAGGGATGCCAGCAAGGAATCCGGGAAGCGTACCTCTTCGGAGTATGCTGCGCCTATTGATGACTTTCCGAAGAGTACCAATAGCAAGAGATCCAAGGCTGTTGCACCCCATGTGAAAAAGGTCCCGACAGGGCTGGCTGGCGCTGATGATACTTTCACTATCAGTGCCACCCTTGATGACAAATAGGAAAGCATGCTCATTGCTTTCCTGCGGGCGAATATTGATGTGTTTGCCTGGCAACCATCTGATATTCCCGGTGTTCCCAGGGAGGTTAGCGAGCACCACCTTGCTGTCTACTCACATGCCCGACCTGTCAAGCAGAAGGTCCGAAAGCAAGCCTTGGAGAGGCAGCATTTCATTGCTACAGAAATCAAGAAACTTGTGGTAGCTGGTTTGGTCAGAGGAGTACTACACCCAACATGGTTAGCAAACCCAGTGGGCGTGCGCAAGGCTAATGGGAAATGAAGGCTTTGCATAGATTTCACGGATCTAAACAAGGCATGCCCAAAGGACCCATTCCCCATGTCGTGCATCGATCAGATTGTGGATTCCACTTCTGGGTGTGATTTGCTCTCCTTTCTGGATGCATATCTAGATACCATCAAATCTTCATGTCCAAGGAAGACGAAGAGAAGACCTCATTCATCACCCCATGTGGCACATACTGCTTCATGTGAATGCCTTTCGTGTTGAAGAGTGTCGGGTCCACTTTTGCAAGAGCTGTCCAGATTGGTTTTGGATCACAGTTGCACAGGAACATTGAAGTTGACATGGATGATATTTTGGTCAAGACCAAGGACCGATCAACCCTCATCCAGGACTTAGAAGAGACGTTTGCTAATCTGTGCAAGATCAACTTGAAGTTGAATCCGGAGAAGTGTGTGTTTGGCATTCTCTCGTGCAAGCTACTTGGTTTCTTTGTGTCCCATCGCAGGATAGAGGCCAACCCCGATAAGATCAAGGCTATTGAGAAGATTCAGGCATCTAAGAAAGTTAAGGATGTGAGGTGTTTGACAAGGTGCGTTGCCGTGCTTAGCAGGTTCATCTCCAAGTCTGCCGAGCCCGCTTTGTCGTTCTTCAAAAATTTAAAGAAGGCAGGACCCATGAAGTGGACTCCGGAAGCAGACGCAGCACTGCAAGATTTGATGACCTACTTGTCTTCTGTGCCAACTTTGGTTGCTCCCAAACCACAAGAGTCGTTGTTCCTATACCTGGCAGCAACTAATCAAGTGGTTAGTGCAACACTAGTGGCGCAACGGGAAGTGGAGGAAGCAACAGCCTTGACCAGTATCCCTTCCGGGGAGAGAGTGAGCACAGCCTGGCAATGCCAGACATGGATCAAGATAGGGAAGAGCACGGTAGCGGAGGCAACCCCAAGGACGTGACAAGGAAGAAAGTGATGCAGCGCCCAGTATACTTCGTCAGCTCCCTATTGCAAGGAGCTAGATCCAGGTATTCTGGCATGCAAAAATTGATTTTTGGCCTAGTCATGGCCTCAAGGAAACTGCGCCACTACTTCCAAGCCCATGAGATCACGGCTGTCACTCGCTTCCCTTTGCAAAGGATACTCCGAAACCCTGAGGCTACCAGCAGAATAGTGGGGTGGGAATTGGAGTTATCCAGCTTTGGCTTAAATTTTGAAAGCACATCAACAATTCGGAGCAAAGCACTGGTAGAGTTTATTGTAGAATGGACACCAACCCCTGATGAAGAGATACTAGAGACAGTTATTCCCGATAAGGAAGCACCCCAAGAATGGATCATGTATTTCAATGGCGCCTTCTCCCTACAAGGTGCAGGGGCTGGCGTGCTTCTCGTTGCTCCCACTAGAGATCACCTGAGGTATGTCATCTAGATGCTTTTTCCCTGGCAGGAGGTGACCAACAATACTGCAGAGTATGAAGGGTTCCTTGCTGGGCTCAGGATTGCCACAGAATTGGGGATCAAGAAGCTGATCATTCATGGAGATTCACAACTTGTGGTGAGACAAGTCAACAAGGATTACCAAAGTCCATTGATGGAGGCATACGTTGAGGAAGTGAGAAGTCTGGAGGAGCGCTTTGACGGATTGCAAACAGAGCACGTACCCCGTGAGGAAAATAGCATTGCTGGTCATCTGTCAAAGTGTGATGTGCAGAAGCTTCATCTGGAACTAGGAACTTTTGTTCTCCATCTTACTCAGTCCTCCGTATCCCCGGCAACAATGTCCTGGAAGAGGAGGAAACTGAACTCCGCCAGGCCTCTCCCGGTAGAGCCTCCCGGGGCTCCCGGCAGAGAGCTTAACGGGAACAACTCCCCTTCAGCTGCTGAGCTACCCCCTCCCACTAGACCACCAGTCCTCGTGGTCGAGGGGTGCGCTCCCATGAAGGAGTAGGTGTCGCTAGTCCTCGTTGCTGAGCCCCAGGCTCCAACTTGGGCGCAAAACATAGTTCATTTCCTACAAACCAGATAACTTCCCGAAGAGCAAGAAGAAGCTGAAAGGGTAGCCCGGAGGGCTAGTATGTATCAGTTTGTCGATGACACACTATACAGAAGAAGGCCCAACGGTGTGAAATTGAAGTGCATCTGTCGGGAAGAAGGAAAGGAACTGCCGACAGAAATACACAAAGGCATGTGCGGCTCCCACATTGGATCAAGGGCTTTGGTTGGGAAAGCCTTCCAGCAAGGATTCTATTGGCCCACGGCCCTCCAAGATGCGGTCGAGCTAGTCACCAAGTGTGAAGCCTGCCAGTTCCATTCCAAGAGTATCCATCTGCCTGCCCAAGCTCTTCAGACAATCCCTTTGTCATGGTCGTTTTTGGTCTGGGGGCTCGATATCCTTGGCCCTTTCCCCCGTGCTGCTGGGGGCTTTGAATTCTTGTTCGTTGCAATAGACAAGTTTACAAAGTGGCCGGAAGTAGAAGCCGTGAGAAAGGTGACTGCTCAGTTAGCTATCAAGTTCTTGAAAGGATTGGTGTGCCGCTTCGGGGTCCCTGCCTGGATCATCACTAATATCGACACCCAATTCACGAGCCGCGCCTTCATGCAATATGTTCATGCCCTCGAAAGCAAGATCTCATTTTCCTCCACTGCACATCCCAGAAGCAATGGGCAAGCTGAGAGGGCGAACGCTGAAGTGTTGCGAGGACTCTCAAGACAAGAACATTTTATAAGCTGCAGAAGTGCGGCAGACGGTGAATCGACGAGCTGCCGGTGGTTCTTTGGTCCCTCAGAATGACACCAAATCAAGCTACCGGCCAGACTCCCTTCTCCCTAGTCTATGGGGCAGAAGCAGTTATCCCCATGGAACTCATTTACGGGTCACCCCGAGTGCTTCCCTATGATGAAGTAGCGCAGGAACAGCACTGACGTGACGATGTTATGCTTCTCGAGGAGAATTGTCTCCGGGCTGCTACAGGTGCTGCACGCTACCAGCAAGCCCTGCGTCGCTATCACAGCCGCAGGGTTCATGCCCGGTGTTTTGAGGAAGGCGACCTTGTCCTTAGGAGCGTTCAGTCTGCCAAGGGTACAAACAAGTTGACGCCAAAGTGGGAAGGCCCTTACCCGGTAGTACGGTTCACCAGACCTGGCGCAATCCGTCTGGAGACGGGAGATGACATTCAGTTGAGCATCTCCGCAAGTTCTACCCATAAGGCGTGGCTGTCGGGCCCTGCCTGGCAGCCACCCTTTTGTACAGGCATTGCCTCAGTTGCATGTAACCCCTTGTACAAAGCTAGGCACAGACCCTAAGCAACAGAGAGATAAATGAAGCGCTGGGGGCCCCCAGAAAATTTGCATGCATGCATAAGCATATCATGAGCATCGCATGTTCATGTAGATAAGATCGCATCTAGCATCATTTTCATCTGCATAAACTGCAGGCTCCTGCCGTGGACTTGGTCCCCAAGAGGAGAGGAGAAGACAAGCCTACACTGCGATCTTCGGCAAGCCAAACAGATAAGTTTTTCCTCTTATCCATACGTGTTTTGTAAGTAAGGACTTGCGCATAAGAAAACCTCGTGGCCTTTCGAAACTTAGGTGCTCCCATCCCTTGACTCAAACTTTGCTTCTGTTAGGATGGTCGCAGTGGCGCTTGACGAAAAAGGATTGGCGGGGGGCTAGTCCCTCTTCACGATTTGTGCCCCGGTAGGCCTAACTCCACGGCAACAAAACTGAGGGTACCGGCAGGATAGCCTATCGGGGGGAACTTGTTTACTTAAAAGTATAGATGCATCCCACCTCTGCATGGACATACTACATGCACGGGTCCCAGGATTTATCTTTTTCATTAATATGTTGATCAAACAAGTACAGACCTTACATGACACAAAAATGGATTAAAGAGATTACATAATTTGAACTAAAATTTGGCAAGTGCCTACAAATTTAAGATTGAAAAAAGATAAGTGCCCCATGATGTCCTTTCTGTCCCTCTCCTCCTATGCACCGCGGCAGGAGGTGAAGAGGGCAAAAGGGGCGCCTAGGCAGAAGCCCAGCCTGACCCTGTCGGGATCTAGGAGAGGTAGCCCGACAGAAGCAGGAGGGCGCGGATGAAGGTGATAGTGAAGAGATCGGCGGGGACAAACCGTCGACCGCCACCACCAGGGCCAGCAGGACGCGGCAGGGCAAACGGAGCTGTAGCCCACGAGGAAGCCTGCCAGGGTCCAGCTGGAGGGTTGCTGGAGGAGCCAGGAGGGGCACCACACCCACCCCTGCATCCAACTCCCTGGCAAATCGCCTTGCCGGGAAGGGGTGCAGGTGCAGATGATGGTACCACCACCTGATGGTGACGGTGCGGCTAGTGTTCAGCCAGAGTCGGAGTCGCATCCTCCCGGTCGACGCCGTTGTCATCACCGTCACTGTCCTCCTTGTCGCTATCGCTCGAGGAGGAGCTTTCGTCGTCGGTCGAGCTCTCCGCGCAGCACCCTAAGCGAGCACCCGAGCTCCCAAAAACCTTGACGGGAAGGAAACCGTCCTCCATTAACTTAAAATAGAGGACGTGCCCTTCCAACAACCTGTGAGCACGAGCAAAAGTCTTCTAACCCCAACGGAAGTACATGACACGAGGGGCGGGGAAGTCTACATCCACCCGTATGCTGCCATTCCCACAGCCCCTCATGTGCAGTCTCAACGCTGGCGGCTGCTCGACCTCCATCACCCTTGGAAATGGAGTAGGGATGCGGAGATGGCCGTGCGGAGGCTTATACAGCCTGATGACGAACTCCAAGGGCTGATCTCCGACGTGGCCTTCAATCGGGGGAGGAGCGTCCGGTGCGGGCGCAATCGAGGCGCCGCCCCGTCCTCCTCGGCCTCGCACGCCACAACGACCTCGGCTGTGTCCCCTTCCGCCTCCTCTCACAGCGGGCTCAACTCCCACATCTTTAGAAGAAGGAGGGAGGCGCTGTCGAGCGGAAGTTCTCATTGCCACTGGAGTAACAGCAGACCCCCGACCTCTCACCATGATAGGCAAAGGCTATGGTGAAGAAAGAAGAAGGAGGAGGTGCAAGAAAGCGTCTCGCCCCGCGTCCCCTTTTATAGGCGAGCAAGGGAAGGGCTAGATTTTTCCGTGGAGGTCGTCGCCCCGTTCGACCAATCTGACTCCCCCTCACCATTAACGGCTCAAAGAATCAAGGCCGACCCTCTGCTCCAATCCGCGGCGCCTGGCTTTCTGCCATGTCACCCATTCCCGTGCCCTCCGCATCCGCCAGCGACCCTGCATGATGCATGCGGGACACGTGGTAGAGGCGCTTGAAGCGGGAAGAATAATGGGATAGTAGTTACCGCCCCGTGAACGTGGGACATAGGTACTCCGCAAAGCATGGCCCATTATCTACCCCACTACAAATGGCGTTACATGATCCGCGGGAGAACCGGAAGCTGACCTGGGCTCAGGTTAATGAAGAAGCAAAGAAGATCTCAAGGGGCAAGCCACCACTACGCTCCTGTCTGTGCACTAGTTAGGGCCTACCCTGACGACGCCAGGCAGCGCGTTTGGGCCAGGCCCGGAGGCTCCTGTCGGTGCAACAAATCCTGGGTCTATTGCCCAGACTATGCACGGGCCCAAAAACAAGATTGCAGCACCAAGATCAGATCCAACACGAAAGGATCAACTCTTTGAAGAATCGGAGAGCTGGTCGAGAAGAACAAGTCAAGCCAGAGAGGCAAGATATCACTAAGGGAAAAATCTCCCTTGACGGGCAGGCGAGCCTGGCGAGGTTGGGGTTACCCCGGAAGCAAGCCTCCAGATCGTCCCAGCAGGCCTGCCGGGACTTGCGGATGCAAACCACTCCACTGCACCACCTCACAGCGACGCAAGTCATTGATCGTGCGATGTCAAGCCCCTAAGTGACTAAGTGGTTGCTTCCTGCCACATGGCACCCACTTCCTACAGAAAACACCTCCATATGACACCCGTCCTGAGACGTGTCAAGCAAGCAGGCGCGAAGCTGGCAAAACAGCCCGGTAAGGCTTGCCGGGCGCACTGTGATGTGACACTGAGCGGCGCATTTAATGCGCTCTGTCCGCCTATAGAGTTAGGTATGATAGCATTGTTTGCTATCTAATAAGTGTGTAAAAAACTGATTTGCCATTGTGGTAACCCCTTTATCTATAAAAGGAGGCCCATGGCAACCGTAGAAAGGATTCAGACTCCTCGCACATTCATACGCGCGTAGCCACTCTCGCCCCGAGGCAACCCTGCCGAGCAAGGGCGCCACGTTCTCCATCATTATCCATCATAGCGAGACTAGGGTTTTACGCCTCGCGAAGGCCCGAACCTGGGTAAAACTGTCCGTGTGATCTCTGTCGTGCTGTGTTACGCTTCTCCGCTCTTTGTGCAATGTGCCCATCCCCCCGTCGAACCAAAAGGGACTCATGGCCCCACAGGTGGCCGTGGTTTCCCACGACACCGAGCGTGATAACAACGAAGGGAAAAAGGAAAAACCGAAGATAACCAGAAAAAAAGAAAGAAAATGAAAAAAAAAACTGGAGCGAGCGAGCGAACTACAGCGGCGTACGATCGGCCGCGATGGAATACACTGATGGGCCAGGGCCTGTTACAGCCGGGCCGTGTCACATGTAGCCAAGTTTTGCCAGCACACAGATTAATGCAGCACTCTCTTCTCAGAAATCCTTTCTCAAAAAAAAAAACTCGTTTCTCAGAAAAAGACGAAGCGCCCAGAAGCCGCCGCCGCCGCCCCCGACGGATCGTGACACATAGCACAGCAGCCGCCGGCCCCCGTCGCGCCACCACCGGACAGCGGCACACATCGGCCGCCGCCAACAGCCGACGGGCCCACCGGCACACAGCAGCACGACGGCGGCGAGTCGGCCGACCCACGACCCCACGCCACACGGCCACGCAACCACACGCATCCAGCAGCGGCAAGCCGGCGACGCAGCTTCTTCTCTGAATCTGATCCTCTCCAAGTTTTCTTGAATCCCTGTAAGCTGCACATGTAATTTTCTTTGATTCATTCCCAATTTTTTTCATTGAGGTTATTGTCTACGTATGTATGAGGACTGTGGTAGCATAAATAAACCACTGAAAATCATGTTGTTCACATTTTATGCAAAGCTGTTGTTGTTTACAGTTTATGCAAAGGCATTGTTCTTTACATTTTGACAGTTCCAATTTGGTACTCCCTCCGTTCCTAAATATAAGTCTTTCTAGAGATTCCACTAGGTGGACTACATACGGAGCAAAATGAACGAATCTAAACTTAAACTGCATCTATATACATCCGTATGCTGTCTATAGTGAAATTTCTACAAAGACTTAAGTTTAGGAACGGAGGGAGTAGCATAAATAATTCTCCCAATTCGTCTGAGGTCTGATATCTCCAAGCTTTTGTAATGGCTAGCTAAAATGTCTAATTTGGAAACTGTATTTGTTATAGCTTCTGTTGTCGTTTCAAAAAATAGCTTCTGTTCTTTATATCTTGTTGAGTAGTGATCACAACCTTATGACCTGCCACTGCCGACCGGACCTCAATGCCACCCTAGGATCTGCACCGCCGTCGCCCAGTCGTTCACCCGCCTGCCGGCCCACTGCCAGCCATCTGGACACCGACCCGTCGTTGAGCCCCCCTTGACCGCCCTAGAATACACTCCACCTGAAGCTGCACCGAGAATGCATACCTTGACTCCATGGATAGGTAGGCATCTATCGCCTCTTGTGTTCGACACTCGACCAAGCAGCAAGGGAATGTCTCTATTCTTATTTTCTTTGGTTGCATTATATTGGTTTATGAGACTTCCAATCTCGTATTGCATGAAATTTATGGTCTCTACTAGAGGTATCCATGGTGGGGAATATGAATGCTCCAATTTTATATCCATAAGCTATATAACATTGTGTTTCTTGGATCAGATGACCCATTTTGTGTTAAGTACATAGTTATGGATTCATTTTATTTTAACAATATAAGTTTTTTTTTGAATTCCCCAATTTCATTTTTCAACGAAACTGATAAGACAAATAGTTATGGACCATTCACAGGACGGTTCGGAAATATCAGCTACGAACCCATCACACATCTCTCCAGCAATTCCGAAATAGAACTCAGCTAAGCAGAGAAACAACAGCTTTTGCAGCTAAGCAACTATCTACACGGTCAAAGTTTGATCCATCGGTCAAAACATCTTCCAGCACCTAAGCATCCAGACAGGCTTCTGATCTATCTCTTCAACCAGCCAATCTTAGAATAGCAGGAGCACACCCTTTATTTTCTGCTAAACATCTCAGTTGCCACCCACAGCAGAATTCTTGCTCCTCTGGCTTGTATTTCGCGTGGCCCTTGTTTCTGTAACCCAGATAAATATACCATCCAATGAGCAGTTTGAACAATAATACTAGAAGGATCATAAAGAAAGATATTATCAAAACAAGCTTTATTCCTAGTTTCGCAGAAGATAGTTGACAACTCTGCCGACTACATCTCTGATTCTACCACCCAATCTCATAACCCAGCTACAAACATCTTGTACTAAGACAAAATTCACCTTGGGCAGGGTATTAGGTATGGATCCATTATTATTTTAGTTAGAAGAGAAGAGATGCGAGAAGGAGAATGCTGTCTGTGCCTGCTGTCTGGGAAGGGTGCTGCCTGTCTCAGAAGCTTGCTGGGGCTAGAGAGAAAAGCTCTCTCTGTCTCCAGCCCAGGCGCAGATGAGTGCTACTTGATAGCAACAAGGGGTGGAATTAGAACTGGGGCATTTCAGCTTTCTCACGTGGAGTTATATGTTGCTAGGAATGGAACCCAGTTAAACAAATGCCATATGAAAAAAATTACAAAATTTCCATTACAAATTTACACCCAACTTTAGGGCACATGTGATCAGGCTACTCATTATAGGGAATATAATCCACCTTGGGCAGCCAGATATTATTGTTTGAGGAATAGGCAGACGTAAGTTGGTATTACCATATATTTCCATTTGGGAAATTATGAACTTTTGGCAAGTAAACACAAAAAATGGAAGTACAGACCAATCCCAATTTCAGAAGAATTTGAATTGGGCCTCCAAATTTGCAAGGACGGCTCAATTCCATGAGCCAAATGGGCATAGGCGATTTGAAACTCAGGGAAAAATTAGATGGGCTATGCTACATAGGATCTCCTGAATTTGCTCGATGGATTTGGATTGTGTCATGTGCGGCAATCATGTTATATACTCAAATAAGCAGCCTTTCGTCACACATTCACCTTTGAGTTACGAAACACGGATACGGCAGAAAACCTGCGTATTAGGGGTGGATACTGCCCGGGTATGCCTGGATACATCTGGAGCAATCAAATCACTAATGTCCTGATGTGGCTTGCACATGCAGTCATTGTGGTTTGGTGAGCTTGTGTGCTATGTTGGCTCGTGGGATTGAAAAATAATCATGTTCCCTTTCCCACATAAAATCATTAATCTCTATATACTTTTAATGTTTATTATATATATGCAAATGTATCGCTGTACCTGCATTTTTGAAAAATGCTGTATCACGTTATCCATATCCGTATGACCGTATGTGGACAACCTAGCTTGGAGTTGTTATTTAAGACTTCATGGAGTATCTCTGCTAAATTTCTGTGTTTTTCTGTTTACTTATTCTTTGAAGGGGAGCCTTGGCGCAGTGGTAAAGCTGCTGCCTTGTGACCATGAGGTCATGGGTTCAAGTCCTGGAAACAGCCTCTTACAGAAATGTAGGGAAAGGCTGCGTACTATAGACCCAAAGTGGTCGGACACTTCCCTGGACCCTGCGCAAGCGGGAGCTACATGCACCAGGTTGCCCTTTTTTTTCTGTTTACTTATTCTTTGCAGAAGTGTAAGTGTGAGGCAGCTGTTTACTCATGTCCATCTTTCGCTTCATTCTCCCGACAATAGAAAGAAGTAGGGGCTGGAGATGCTTTGCTACTGGAATCCCTTCTGATTCTATAGCAGAGCTGAATAAGGTTAGGCTTCTGCAATCTCTCTTTGAAAAATCTGTCATGTGTAACCTCTTTTTTTCCTTCACTGTTATCTAGTAATCTTATTGAGATTAGACATGGCTAGACCGCTAGACTACTAGATAGCTTGATGTTTTGGGTAATGGATATTATGTAATTTCGTGTACGTGCATGTGGCATTTTTCTGTATCTTCAGGTTGGGTGTTCAACATGACTATGATAGCTAGTTTTCCCTCTATGCCTGAGCTGTCAAGTGGTATGGTACTTTGACAATCATGCCCTGTTATAGCATGCTTGAGTTTGGTCGATAATATTCTGTACTTTAACATCCAGTATGTTCCATTTTTCCTCTCTAACCTTTCCTGATTTAGAATTTACCAACTGAATCTGTTTCTTACGTTTCTGAATTATAGCACACAGAATTCTTAAAGACAAACAATCTACACATACTAATAGGTTTCTGACTTGGTCATGAGTAGTGTGTAGTGTATACTGTCCTCATACTAATATATATTTTCATTAGGCATTCAAATGAATGATCATTGCATTGATAATTATCTTGAACTTTGTAATTGCAGGAAATGGAGTCAATATTTGGCGAATCTCCTTCAGCCAGCCCTTTGGGCTCAAATCCTCCTCAGCAACCAGTCCAGCCCACCCCTGCAGCCAGAGAGACACAACCAGTGCTTACTCATGTTGATTGCAGTGGCCAGGCAAAGATGGTTGATGTCTCACCCAAACATGACAGTGAGAGAGTAGCTATAGCCAGCTGCAGGGTCTTGCTAGGCCAGAAGGCATTTAACTTGGTGGCGTCAAACCAGATTGCCAAAGGCGATGTACTTACTGTTGCAAAGATAGCTGGAATAACTGGTGCGAAGCAAACTAGTAACCTCATACCCCTGTGCCACAACATTAATCTCTCCCATGTTCGTGTTGATCTCACTCTCAATGAAGAGGACTCTAGTGTTGTCATAGAAGGGGAAGCCACCACTTGCGGGAAGACAGGGGTTGAAATGGAAGCAATGGCTGCAGTGACCATTGCCGGACTGACGGTTTATGACATGTGCAAAGCAGCTTCAAAGGACATATGTATAACAGATATCTGTCTCCAGCACAAATCGGGGGGAAAGAGTGGAAACTGGTCCAAGAATTAGAAGCTTCAGTTGCTTTTCTGAGGATATGAATGCAGGCCTGAATTCTTACACCAGAAGGTTTTGATTTGCTTTAAATTTGTGCACACTAGATGTTAAATCATTGAGCCATCAGAGAAGGTTATTTTGAATTCCCTGCCTGTTAATGCACTGCCCAACTGGTTATATTACCCATGGTTTATTGTGCATTCTCCATTGCTGCTCATTGTACACAGACTGGTATGCACATGCCAACATAAGGTGGAGTAAATGAAAGTTGAGAATAAATATGTTGATATTTTTGTGTCCTTGGTTGGATGAGTGCATAAAAGACAGTTTTGTTATACAAACGCTCTCTCTGCAAATTTAGTATCTGAGTCCTTTATCTTTTTAGGTTCCGACTCGTGTAATTGTTAGTTGGTGTGATGATCTCAATAATATTGATGTTATGGCGCATGTGTTCTTTTTTATCTGATTACAAGGTGAAAGAATGCATCTCCTGCATAACCATGGTGACAAGAAGTAAAGTAGTGAACCATAGAGTAATTGGCTGCACTTCATCTTGTACCCCGATCGACTTAGTGTGTACATAAAATACTTGATGCCAGATGATACAGAAGAAGCCATATCTGTTCCAATTATCATAACCTACTTATATGTAAGTTATTACCTTAACTAACAGTCAGTGTTATACAATGTCATTATGTTTGTACAGACACCTTTATACTAGTAACTCGGATGGAGATGGCATCTGTTTGCCTTCATTCGATTACTTTTTCATACTGATGCATGAAAACGTCCAATATCCCTGGGCTTAGTTCCTATCGACACGGTGAAGTTATTTGCAGCTTATGACAAAATCTTAACTCTAATGTTGCCAAACTGATGCAGATTGGTTAATAACCAGCTACAGATGCACGTTTCTTTCTTTAGCTGGTATCACATCTGCTTTTTGTTATCCTGATAATGTGGTTACTTTCTGATGATGCAGGAAGTATTCTGATTTTTTTGACCCCATATAAAACGAATTGATCCCAGGTAAAGTTACTTTCTTAAACATGCCAATCACATACCTATTGGTTGGACATGGTGGAAGTGGGACAGTGACTTTTAGAGAAGGGAAACATAACTAGTTCACATCCAAATAATTATTTTAGGTGATGTCTGGTCCACATTTAGTTATTTTTTGATGGCATGATGCATGTGACATCTTGTTCTACATTATATGGACAATAGGTCTCTGGATGTTTCAGTTTGAAAACTAGAGTATTTTAGGTTATTTGCGAACATGCAGGAGGCGAGACAATGACCGTATAGAAGACCCTTGTGCAAACATTCCACAAAAAGTCTTTACATGCTTCTTCTTCGTCGATCATGTTTTGTTTTGGTTTAAGCGTTTTGCTGCTGACATGATCTGCACTTCAATTCTGGGCACATGCTTTGCGCACCAGAAAGCAGCAGTAGTTTACAAGAGACCGAAGCTGTCCATGGCATGACCTTAGTGATGATCAGTGCAAATCTGAAGTGGTTGGGATTCTTCTGTGCCTATCTCCTCCTTTGAAAATCCTCACAATGAACACCTGTATCAACATAAGTTATTCACATTTATTATATTCTGAGCTGACATACTGGATGACATGCAGGCTTTGCACTGCTTTGCTGTAGTCTCCCGTTGCCTGGACACATAGCCATGGACAACCTGAAACCGACGTTTTGCGCGATCATCTGGCATTCTAGTGTGTTCCTCCCTCTGACTGCTGATTTGCTATTGAAATATAGTAATCCTCTCTGATGATGGCATCTGAAGAGGTCAATTTCTGCTAGGCCTAGTGCCAACCACTCAGAATTAGTCGTCCTGGCCAGTGGGAAGGAGCCAGAAGAACTATATATACAAGCACCTGCAGATTTTTGGTCAACTGTCCCTGGTGTCCGCATCCCCAACAGATCTTTGCAGATCGCGGTTTGACCGACATTCGATTATGAAACCGCAAGTACTTTTTTCTCTCTTGCTTTTGGCAGCATGTTCCAAATTCTTCTCACGCCCCTGTTGTGATGTTTGCGGGCAGGGGGCATAAACCCTCAGCCCTGAATAATACAAACTCCATTGAAACTTGAAACCGAGCAAAGAACACGCATGATTGAGGGAAAGAGATGTTCTTGGCCTAAAGTATGGGGGAAAATTTTGTTTTTGCCACTCTAGACTTTGCCAATTTTCCTTATGCCACTCTAGATTTTGACATTTCACTTTTGCCACTCTTAGTTTTTGATAATTATCATAATTGCCATTCCCGTGGCAAAAGCAAAATTTTCAGAGTGGTAATTGTGATAATTATCAAAAGCTAAGAGTGGCAAAAATGAAATAAAATTATTCTGCTTTTGCCACAAAATGGCAATTATGATAATTGTCAAAAACAAAGAGTGGCAAAAGTGAAATGTCAAAATCTAGAGTGGCATAAGGAAAGTTGGCAAAATCTAGAGTGGCAAAAACAAAATTTTCCCAAAATATGGAGGGATCCAAGCAGGCCATTCCGTCTCTGGCTTCTCGTGCTAGTTGCAAACGACCTAACATTGGCATCTCTGCCAATTGATGCCCTAGTTCCTTTAGCCTTTTTGTAATAAACCGGTTTGATATCGTGTCTCTGAAGTCTGAACATGAGCAAGTTCAGTATAGAAAGTCGATGGAGGCTGGAGTAGTGGTGTGAAAAGAAGCTGCCACGTCAAACAGGATATGATACTAAACTGGATAAATTGGTCAGTACTCTCGACGGGAAGGTTTGGTCCGATTGATTAGCTGAACTAATGAATGCGTATTGCCGTACCTGCCCGTGACATGACCGGAGACGTGAAGGCTTGAAACAGGATTTCGGTACAAAATCTCAGCCATGGCACATCAAGAATGTGAAAGAGAAGGTGCTGTCATTACGACTAGAAAAATCCGTGTCCTTGAGATGGTGATATATGACGGCCAGATCATGGTGGCCACCTAAAGCATTCGGGAAAACAATGGTGCAAATATGCGTGCGATGCATTGGCATGGAGCGGGAACCCGGAGTCGCAGCACACATGGCAACCATGCATTGAAACAAGTCGATCCGTCCGGCGGGAAAAGAAGCGCCCGGAAATGATCTACTCCTAGATAACATAGTTTAAAGAACCGATCACTGTCAAATTAAACCAGTATATGTATTTTCCGACGGAACTAAGTGGAAGGAGACCGGCCGGCCACCCATCCCTGAAGTCGCGGTGACCTTTGCTCCTTCATTCAAAAACAAAAGGTCGCAGTGACCTTGCTTGCTTGCCATGATTGGCTCGGTTGCCATTATCCGGACATTTCTCTGCTCCGCGTCTCTCGTGCCGATCTGGCAAGTTGAACCGTTCCGCCGGCGGTACAGCCATGCCCGAAAGGGAAACCCGCCGTGCCGACGACTCGCGGATCATGGAGCGGCTCATGCGTGCGAGCGGAGGTCGACGTGGACGTCGACGTCGACGGGATAAGCACATAGTGATCTCCCCGCGCCGGACTCACGGCGCGACACGCGTCGGGGGCGCGTCGCCGTCGCCCCCACTTCCACCGGGAGAAGAAAGCCGTCGCGCTCTCCGGATCCCGATCTGACTTGCCCGCCGTTCCGTGCGTGGATGGTGTGTCGCCGCGACAACGGGTGCGCAGGTTTGCGAGCGTGTGCCGTGTGCGCACGGCAGGGCTGGTCCGTTTCGCCGGCGACCACCCATCGAAACCGGTGGCGTGGCTCTGGCAAGGAATCCGAAAAATATGTACTTGCCCTGCTACGACAGTCGACAGGGGAATGGCTCACGAAGTCACGATGATGGACGAACCATTCAGGAGCTATGCAGTACGAGTAGTAGCCAGTACAGTAGATTCCTAGATGTACAAGCATGTATAATTGTATGGAACAGTACACCTACGTTGGTAGGAAACCAACTCCGGTGAAGGAGTACTAATCAAGCCACTAAGCTGGCCCCGAAGCAACATATCATGGAATATCCGTTGCTTAAGTGTGTCTAATGGGTTGTTTGGTTTGTGACTAACTTTGCCAAAGATTGCCACACCTAAGGTTAGGCAAGTTTGACCAATTTAGGCAAGTGTTTGGTTCTAGCCACATCTTTGGCAAGCCACAATTGGGTCCCACATGGCATACACACAAAAAGTGTGGTAAGATTCCCTTAGGCTTGCCAACTTGTGGCTTTCATTTTGATGAACTAACCTTAGGCAAGCTTGACAAAAATATGTGGCAAAGTGTGGCAATGCTATGCCTAAAACCAAACAACCCTTAAATCTCACATGCCGAGAGCTCGCACCCCCGGCCAGGCCATGCAATGATTGCTACTCCCTTCGTTCCTAAATATAAGTCTTTTTAGAGAATTCACTATAGACTATATACGGAACAAAATGAGTAAATCTACATTCTAAAATATGTCTATATACATCCGTATGTAGTTTGTAGTGAAATTTCTAAAAAGACTTACATTTAGAAACGGAGGGAGTAATTAGAAAGCCACGGCTTGTGACAGTGTAGCGTTGTCGACTATTCAAGCGGCACGTGAGAGCATGAAAGAAGCCTTTTTGTCTCGTCACATTGAACCAGCAGAGCAACAGAGGCCGTTGCCAGCATGGGAGGGGGCAAGCGAGCTAGCTCTAGATACTGTCACTGTAGCCGGGGAAGGGGTCGCATGCCTGCCATCATGGCTCATCAACGTCGTCGACATGACAGACAAACGCACCAAGTAATCAATCATGTCATGTAGCGTCCGCCAAAAGGAAAAAATAGATCGTGTCACGTAGGTGGATCCACTTGGTACGTACGTACACGGTACACGGTACTGTATGACACTCCTGCCGTGTACAGCTAACAAACTGAGCAAGATCACAAAGTTCTTCCTGCGGTAGCTCCATATGAATGGTTCCAAGTGCCTGCCTCCTCCCATTAGTAGATAGATTCGGCTCCACCTTTCTACATTTCTTACGTGGTAAAGTATTCTTAGGCAATATCCAGATGATGCATGCCTTTTTCTAGTTAATATGTCTCTTATGTGCATTTTACTACGTTGTCGTTTTGATTATTTATTAAAATTTTCTCTTAGGAAGTTTGAAATTATCAAAGAATTTGAAGTAGGGAAAAGGCGCAAGGGGGGCGGGGGGGGGGGGGGGGGGATGAGGCTGATGTTGAGCCGGGTGATGAAGCAACTTCACCGCAGCAAGAAGCCTAGTGAGCGGTTGACATGGCGGAAGGTCGTTCTACCTTTCCCTGTGCCAACAAAGCAGGCATACTTGATTGACTCTTTGGGGCTCGTGAGAGATATTCATATTATTGCGTTCTGTGATCGTAGATCGTCAGGATTCATCATTGTATATCCGAGATCTGAAAGTGTGGCAAATGGATTTGAAGGCATGGAAAGAGGCCGCCCTTGTGCAAGACTTCTTTATTCTCCCGATTTCCCTCCTCCAGTTGGATTGACCCCCCAAGCATCCACCCGATTGGACCCCCCAAACCCATCCCATATGTTCGGGATGTCCAAGACCCCTCATAGCCAGCTCATATGTGAGGGCGAATTTGGGTTGCTTGGATGCACCAGGATGCGTCCGCCCGGCCCACTCTGATCGCAATCAATCCCGAAATTTCCCTACCCGAGCATATCATAGCCATTCTTCCCAGTACAGTCCACTTCCAGTCCGTTCCACTCCGCCCCCTCTCACGGCCCTCTTCGCACCTCTTTGGTCATCTCTGATGGCTAGCAGTGGATCATGTCCAATCAGTCCGAATTCATTGACTCAAAGTTGGTTGCCTGCTCGGGCGAGGAGGAGATAGATGTCTAGATCACAGTCTGCCTATCTAGGGAGGATGGTCGAGATCCCCCTAGATCCACTAGCTGGGGGCCTTCCCCGCCACTCTGGATGGCATACATCGGTGGTGCCACGTCCAGCGTAAGCTCGCTCCACCTGTCCACATCGTCACCGCATTAGGCGCACGCCGAGAAGAGGGATCGTCTCGCTCACACGAGAGGCTCTAAGGCTAGCCGATTGGATCCTTGTCCCCACGACATTGGGTTCGGAGTCCTAGGTAAATGCCAGCCATGCGCAAGGGCAAAAATGCATTGAATGTTGCCACTGCGGTGGCACGCCTGGGGTCGAGGGACGGCGTACGCGCCATGAAAGGGAGAAGGTGTTTCCAGATCCTGGCAAAGCAGCAAGCCGAGGCCACCCGTCACCTCGCTGTGGAGAAAACCAAGGCTGCTTGTGCCCTCGCCGTCCTTCCCCCTAAATAGGAGGATATGAACTTGTTTGATTTCACGTCCAACACATCCAACTCCGACGCAGAGCTAATCCTCCTTGACCCCTTTTGCGTCTTCGGCTGCTACTTCCGCGACCACAAGGACAAGGGCAAGGGCGGGCGTCGGTGATGAACTTGACATATCTATATATTGTTAATTTAGTTAAGAAGAACTAGTAGAAAATGCCATCATTTTGGTAGTCTCATGGTATGTATGAACTCCCCTTGCAATGTCTGGACTATGTATTATGTGTGCTAGAAATCGAAGTACATGTGTTGATCTACGTTGCCTGCTTGTGTATGGGTTTGAAGGTTTGGATATGAGGGCGCGGCCGTCGGGACATGGGATCTAACGTACACAAGTCTAGTTGTAGATGATCATAGAGGAAGCTAAGATTTGCGCCTCGACAAACTGTCATATCTGATTGATCTGTGGCCGTCATATACTCTCGGAGAGCGATCCCAACAATGGGGATCCAATGTTCCCCACAATTCTAGAGGAGTTGGGAGATGAAATCCCAGACATATAGACGAGTCGCTTCACCCTGTATTGTTGAAAGATCATTGGCAAATGCATAACAAAGATTCCGGCTAGAGATCAAGGTTATATAGCTCAAACGGGCAAAATCACATAGGAGTCTAACGCAATGCTCTGAGTTGGAGCTCCGTCGCCTAGCATGGCAAGGAACATTCCCGAGATATCAATGCATGAGTTGCTCAAGATAACTCAGCCGTAACTTCAAAGCCAAAAGAGGCATGCGGCACGGACCAACGCTGGGGAGATGGAGAGTGTCCCAACGGCTCTCATACGGGTAGGCGATTCGGGAGGCAATTGTGCGGGCGTCGACGGCGGGGGCGGCGGGGGGGGGGGGGGGGGAGGGGCTATGGCCACGGAGGCTGGTGATGACCCACAAGTGTAGGGGATCTATCGTAGTCCTTTTGATAAGTAAGAGTGTCGAACCCAATGAGGAGCAGAAGGAAATGATAAGCAGTTTTCAGTAAGGTTTTCTCTGCAAGCACTGAAATAGTAGGTGATAGATAGTTTTGTGATAAGATAAATAGTAACGAGCAAAAAGTAAATAAAGTGCAGCAAGGTGGCCCAATCCTTTATGTAGCAAAGGATAAGCCTAGGAAAATTCTAATAATGAGGAAGGAGCTCCCGAGGACACATTGGTAATTATCGTCAAGCTAGTTTCATCACGTTCATAAGATTCGCGTTCGGTACTTTGATAATTTGATATGTGGGTGGACCGGCATTTGGGTACTGCCCTAACATGGACAAGCATCCCACTTATGATTAACCCCTATTGCAAGCATCCACAACTACAAAAAGGAGTATTAAGGTAAACCTAACCACAACATTAAACATACGGGTCCATATCAACCCCTAACGAAGCAACGCATAAACTAGGGTTTAAGCTTCTGTCACTCTAGCAACCCATCATCTACTTATTACTTCCCTATGCCTTCCTCTAGGACCAAATAATGGTGAAGTGTCATGTAGTCAACGTTCACATAACACCACTAGAGGAGAGACAACATACATCTCATCAGAATATCGAACGAATACCAAATTCACATGACTACTAATAGCAAGACTTCACCCATGTCCCCAGGAACAAACGTAACTACTCACAAAGCATATTCATGTTCATAATCAGAGGGGTAATAATATGCATAAAGGATCTGAACAAATGATCTTCCACCAAGTAAACCAAATAGCATCAACTACAAGGAGTAATCAACACTACTAGCAACCCACAGGTACCAATTTGTGGTTTTGATATAAGATTGGATACAAGAGATGGACTAGGGTTTTGAGATGAGATGGTGCTGGTGAAGATGTTGATGGAGATTGACCCCCTCCCGATGAGGGGATCGTTGGTGATGACGTTGGTGATGATTTCCCACTCCCGGAGGGAAGTGTCCCCGGCAGAAACAGCTCCGCCAGAGCCCTAGATTGATTCCGCCAAGGTTCCGCCTCGTGGCGGCGGACTTTCGTCCCGTAAGCTTGCCCACGATTTTTTCCAGGACAAAACCCTTCATATAGCAGAAGATGGACGCCGGGGGCCCACCAGGGGGCCCAGGAGATAGGGGCGCGCCCCCCTGTCTCCTAGATAGGGTGTGGGCCCCCTGGCCTATTTCTTTTGCTCATAATTCCTTAATAAATCCAAAAGGTTGTTTCGTGGAGCCTCAGGTCTTTTGGAGTTGTGCAGAATAGGTTTCCAACGTGTGCTCCTTTTCCAGCCAGAATTCCAGCTGCCGGCATTCCCCCTCTTCATGGTAAACCTTGTAAAATAAGAGAGAATAACCATAAGTATTGAGATATAATGTGTAATAACAACCCATAATGCAATAAATATTGATATAAAAGCATGATGCAAAATGGATGTATCAACTCCCCCAAGCTTAGACCTCGCTTGTCCTCAAGCGGAAGCCGAAATCGAAAAATATGTCCGCATGTTTAGAGATAGAGGTGTCGATAAAATACGGACATGAGGGCATCATGATCATTCTAATAACAGCAACATATATGGATTTTGTCATATGATTTCCTATGTTCAAGTAATAAGCAATTCACAAAGTCAAGTATGGTTCAGAAACTTCATTGGGAACTAACGAACTATAATCTCAGTCACTGAAGCAATTGCAATTTATCGTAACATCAGAAAGAGTCAACAATAGAGCTTTTCAGCAAGCTCTCATACTCAACTATCTCGTAATCTCCCATAATTGTTAACACTCACGCAATACTTGTGGTTATAGAGTTTCAGCCGGACACTGAGAAAGATAGGGGCTTATTGTGTTGCCTCCCAACGTATTCACATTTAGGTGATGTCAACAATAATAGCCTATGCCAACTTACATCCAGTTGGATATATATATATATATATATATATATATATATATATATATATATATATATATATATATATATATATATCATGATCTTTCAAACACAAAGAGCTTGCCAAAGGATAAAATGAAAAAGGGAAAGGTGAGGGTCACCTTGACTCAAGCATAAAATAAAACATGAAGTAAAAGATAGGCCCTTCACAGAGGGAAGCAGAGGTTGTCATGCGCTTTTAGGGTTGGATACACAAAATCTTAATGCAAAAGAACGTCACTTTATATTGCCCCTCGTATGTGGACCTTTATTATGCAATCTGTCGCTTTTATTACTTCCACAACAAGTTCGTACAAAGCTTATTTTCTCTGCACTAATAAGTCATGCATATTTAGAGAGCATTTTTTATTGCTTGCACCGATGACAACTTACTTGAAGGATCTTACTCAATCCATAGGTAGGTATGGTGGACTCTCATGGCAAAACTGGGTTTGAGGATATTTGGAAGCACAAGTAGTATCTCTACTTAGTGCAAGGAATTTTGGCTAGCATGAGGGGGAAATGCAAGCTCGACATGTTTGGAAGGTCAATGACAATATACTTTACCTGAGATGTCGGAAAACATAAACCATTACGTTGTCTTCCTTGTCCAACATCAACTCTTTTAGCATGTCATACTTAATGAGTGCTTCACAATCATAAAAGATGTCCAAGATAATATATCTATATGTGAACCCCTCTTTCCTTATCACTTCCTATTAATTGCAACGATGACCAAGGCTACGTTCATCAACTCTCAACAATTTTTATGCCTCATACTTTCTATGTGTGAAGTTATCACTATCCATAAGATCAATATGAACTCTTTTGTTCTTTCTACTTTCTCAAGATCATAGCAACATAGCAAAGCCCTTGACTCAACACTAATCTTTATTATAGATAGCACACGGACTCGATTACATAAAGGGATCACAACGAAAACTCAAAACTACTTGATATCAAAACTTCGAACTAATAGATCAAGATACTACTAAAAGGATCGAACTAAGTAAAGCGGTAAAGATAGGAGTGTGATGGTGATACGATACCGGGGCACCTCCCCCAAGCTTGGCAGTTGCTAAGGGGAGTGCGCATACCCATGTGATTATTTCTTCGGAGGTGATGGAGGTGGTGATGATGACGGTGGATAATCATGCATCGAACGTAAAAGCTCCTCCAACTTGCGGATAATGCCCTTGAGCCCAGCAATATGATCCTTCAACAAAATATTCTCCTGTGTGAGATACTTGTTCTGTATGCGGGCTAACTCAATCATCTTGAAAGCTTCAATCTCTGTTGGAGTGAAAAGGTTAGGTAAAGGTTGAGGGATGTCTTCTTCTTTCACCACCGGAACTTGAACCTCCATGGCCTTCTTGATCCCCTCATCCTTGTTGATCTCTCCTGGTTCCTCTCTTTTCAACTCTATCTTCAATAGCCAAGCATCCTTGTCTTCGTTGTTGGAGGAGGGAGAAGTCATGGTGCTCTAAATCTGCAAAGGAAACAGCTCGAAACGAAAACAGAGGATAATTGCGTGATACGGTGGTCAAAACCTTCGGGAGTATATATAATGAATTTTTACCGACCAAAATACGTAACATACAAGAAAACGGAGTCCGGGAGGCACACGAGGTGCCCACGAGACAGGGGGCGCGCCCTCCTCTCTCGTGGGAGCCCCATGTCCCTTTCGGACTACTTCTTTCTTCCTAAAATCCTTAAATAATCCAAAACTGATGAAAATTGCCATTAGAGTTGTTTTGGAGTCGGTTTACTTACCGTACCACGTACCTATGCCTTTTCGGAGTTTGGAACGTTCTGGAAAGTGTCTCTTATGTATTCCTCAGGGGTTATGGTTTCAATAATATTGGTTTCAACATTGATAGGATTACCTGAAATATAATGTTTAATTCTTTGACTGTTTATCACCCTCGGATTTGTGCCTTCAAAGTTGTTGATTTTTATAGCACCAGAATGATAGACCTCCTCGATAACGTAAGGACCTTCCCATTTTTAGAGAAGTTTTCCTGCAAAAAGTCTTAAATGAGAGTTGAACAATAACACATAATCTCCTACGTTAAACTCACGCTTTTGTATCCTTCTATCATGCTAGCGTTTGACTTTTTCTTTGAAAAGCTTAGCATTCTCATATGCTTGGGTTATCCATTCATCAAGTGAGCTAATATCAAATAATCTTTTCTCACCGGCAAGTTTGAAGTCATAATTAAGCTCTTTAATAGCCCAATATGCTTTATGTTCAAGTTCAAGAGGTAAATGACATGCTTTTCCATAAACCATCTTATATGGAGACATACCCATAGGATTTTTGTATGCAGTTCTATAGGCCCATAATGCATCATCAAGTTTTTTTGACCAATTCTTTCTAGATCTATTCATAGTCTTTTGCAAAATTAATTTGAGCTCTCTATTGCTCAACTCTACTTGACCACTAGACTGCGGGTGATAAGGAGATGCAATTCTATGATTGACATCATACTTAGCAAGCATCTGACGGAAAGCACCATGAATAAAGTGTGAACCACCATCAGTCATAAGATATCTAGGGACTCCAAACCTCGGAAAAATAACCTCTTTAAGCATTTTAATAGAAGTGTTATGATCAGCACTACTAGTTGGAATAGCTTCTACCCACTTAGTAACGTAATCAACAGCAACTAAAATATGTGTATAACCATTGGAGGCAGGAAAATGTCCCATATAATCAAAGCCTCAAACATCAAATTCAATAACAAGAGAATAATTCATAGGCATTTCTTGACGTCTACTGATGTTACCTATTCTTTGACATTCATCACAAGATACGACAAACTTACGAGCATCTTTGAAAAGAGTAGGCCAATAAAAATCAGATTGTAGTACCTTGTGTGCAGTTCTATCTCCAGTGTGGTGTCCTCCATAGGATTCAGAGTGACACTTGCGTAGGATTTGTTCCTGTTCATGCTCAGGCACACAACGTCTAATAATACCATCTACTCCTTCCTTATAGAGGTGTGGATCATCCCAGAAGTAATGTCTTAAATCATAAAAGAACTTTCTCTTTTGCTGGTATGTGAAACTAGGCGGTATATATTTAGTAACAATGTAATTAGCATAGTCAGCATACCAAGTAGCAGTACGAGAAGCATTGACAACCGCTAATTGTTCATCAGGAAAGCTATCATTAATAGGCAGTGGGTCATCAAGAACATTTTCTAGCCTAGACAAGTTGTCTGCAACGGGGTTCTCAGCTCCTTTTCTATCAACAATGTGCAAGTCAAATTCTTGGAGCAAGAGAACCCATCTAATGAGTCTAGGCTTAGCATCTTTCTTTTACATAAGGTATTTAATAGCAGCATGATCAGTGTGAATAGTAACTTTGGAATCAACAATATAAGGTCTAAACTTATCACATGCAAACACAACTGCTAAGAATTCTTTTTCAGTGGTAGCATAATTTCTCTGGGCAGTATCAAGAGTCTTGCTAGCATAATGGATAACATTCAATTTCTTATCGACTATTTGCCCTAAAACAGCCCCTACAGCATAATCACTAGCATCGCACATAATTTCAAAAGGCAAATTCCAATCAGGTGGCTGAACAATAGGTGCAGTGATCAAAGCTTTCTTAAGTGTTTCAAATGCTTCTACACAATCATCATCAAAGACAAAAGGAATATATTTTTGCAATAAGTTAGTCAGAGGCCTAGAGATTTTAGAAAAGTCCTTAATGAACCTCCTATAAAAACCGGCATGACCAAGGAAACTTATTATACCTTTTATGTCCTTGGGACATGGCATCTTTTCAATAGCATCAACTTTGGCTTTATCAACTTCAATACCTCTCTCGGAGATCTTGTGCCCCAAGACAATGCCTTCATTAACCATAAAGTGACACTTTTCCCAATTCAGGACAAGACTAGTGTCTTCGCATCTCTGCAACACTCGATCAAGGTTGCTCAAACAATCATCAAAAGAGGATCCACAGACGGAGAAGTCATCCATGAATACCTCACAAATCTTTTCACAAAAATCAGAAAATATAGCCATCATGCATCTTTGAAAGGTAGCAGGTGCATTACATAAACCAAAAGGCATACGTCTATAAGCAAAAGTACCAAAAGGGCAAGTAAAAGTAGTTTTAGATTGATCCCCCGCTGATACAGGTATCTGAGAGAAACCAGAATAAACATCTAGAAAGAAAAAATGAGTGTGTTTGGATAGCCTTTCTAGCATTTGATCGATAAAAGGTAAAGGGTAATGATCTTTCTTAGTAGCTTTATTTAACTTACGGAAATCAATACCATCCTATAGCCTGTAATAATTCTTTGCGGGATCAATTCATCTTTATCATTAGGAACAACGGTAATACCTCCCTTTTTAGGGACACAGTGGACAGGGCTTACCCATTCACTATCAGCAACGGAATAAATAATACATGCCTCGAGGAGTTTTAGTATCTCCTTTCTTACCACTTCCTTCATTTTGGGGTTTAATCGTCTTTGAGGATCTCTAACTGGTTTGGCATCTTTCTCCACTGAAATTTTGTGTTGACATAATGTGGGACTAATGCCCTTAAGATCATCCAAGGTATATCCAATAGCAGCTCGGTGCTTCTTCAGAGTTTTCAATAATCTTTCTTCTTCTTTCTCTGAAAGGTTAGCACTAATAATAACAAGATATATTTCTTTTTCGTCAAGATAAGCATACTTAAGATTATCAGGTAATGGTTTGAGTTCAAACACGGGATCACCCTTGGGTGGAGGGGGATCCCCAAGAATTTCAACGGGAAGATTATGTTTCAGCATAGGTTCTTGTTTAAGGAACACTTAATCTATTTCTTCCCTTTCCTTCATAAACATATCGTTCTCATGGTCTAGAAAATATTGTTCTAACGGATCAGTTGGAGGAACAGCAATGGAAGCAAGACCAATAATTTCATCCTTACTAGATGGTTCCTTTTCACGATGTTGTCTACTAAACTTAGTGAAATTAAACTCATAAGACATACCATCTAAGCCAACATTGACAATATTCTTTTCACAATCAATCTTAGCACTACCAGTATTCAAGAAGGGTCTACCAAAAATAATGGACAAAAATCATCTTGTGGGGAACCGAGAACAAGAAAATCAGCAGGGTATTTAATCTTCCCACACAAGACTTCAACATCTCTAACAATCCCAATAGGTTTAATGGTGTCCCTATTGGCAAGCTTAATAGTAACATCAACATCTTCTAATTCAACAGGTGCAATATCGTGCATAATTTATTTATAAAGATCATAAGGTATCGCATTAGCACTAGCACCCATATCACATAAACCATGATAACAATGATCTCCTATTTTAATAGAAATAATAGGCATGCCTACAACAGGTCTACGTGTCTTAGTATCAGGTCTAGCAATATTAGCAGTTTCACCCAAGAAAGAGATAACATGCCCATCTAAATCCTCATCCAAGAGATCTTTAATCATAGCAATACCAGGTTCCACATTAATTTTCTCAGGAGGTGTATAGGTCCTAGTATTACTCTTACGAACAACAGTCGAAGCTTTAACATGATCTTTTATCCTAACAGGAAAAGGAGGTTTTTCAACATAAGCAGCAGGAATAATAGGATCACTATATGTAATAATCTTCTCTTCGACTGTAATAGGTGAAACTACTTTCACTTCAATAGGAGGATTATATTTAAACCACTTCTCTTTAGGGAGATCAACGTGAGTAGCAAAAGTTTCACAAAAAGTAGCTACTATCTCAGAGTCAAGTCCATACTTAGAGCTAAATCCACGGAAAGCATCGGTATCCATAAAAGATTTAACACAATCAAACTTAGGTGTCATACCTGACTCCTTACCATCGTCGGAACCCCAATCTTCAGAGTTGCGTTTAATTCTTTCCAATAAGTCCCATTTTAAATCAATAGTCCTCAGCATATAGGAACCAGCACAGGAAGTATCGAGCAAGTTGCGATTATCAAGAGAAAGCCGAGCATAAAAATTATGATTGGGGCATGAATACAACATTGACTTAAGCCTCCCCCAAGCTTGAGCGATGCTTTCTCCTTCGCGAGGCCAGAAATTATATATGTAATTACGATCACGATGAACAAGATGCATAGGATAGAACTTCTGGTGAAATTCCAATTTCAATCGCATATAATTCCAAGATCTCGTATCATCACATAGCCTATACCATGTCATTGCATCTCCCTTCAAAGATAAAGGGAAAGCCTTCCTTTTGACAACATCATCGGGAATACCTGCAAGCTTAAATAATCCACAAACTTCATCCACAAAGATAAGGTGTAAATCGGGATGCAATGTTCCGTCTCCTGCAAAAGGATTAGCTAGCAGTTTTTCTATCATACCCGAAGGAATCTCAAAGTGAATATTTTCATAAGGTTCAGTAGGTTGAGGAGCATCTCTTTGCTCTTATGGTTGGGGTGAAGATACCCCAAACAAGCCACTCAAAGGATTAGTTTCCATAGTGACAAGTAACAGAAAATTTCAGCACACTATATAAATGTTTCCTTACCAAGTTCCACTCACCAAGAGCGCTACGCTCCCCGGCAACGGCGCCAGAAAAGAGTCTTGATGACCCACAAGTGTAGGGGATCTATCGCAGTACTTTTGATAAGTAAGAGCGCCGAACCCAACGAGGAGCAAAAGAAAATGATAAGCGGTTTTCAATAAGGTTTTCTCTGCAAGCACTGAAATAGTAGGTGATAGATAGTTTTGTGATAAGATAAATAGTAACGAGCAAAAAGTAAATAAAGTAAATAAAGTGCAGCAAGGTAGACCAATCCTTTATGTAGCAAAGGATAAGCCTGGACAAATTCTAATAATGAGGAAGGAGCTCCCGAGGACACATTGGGAATTATCGTCAAGCTAGTTTCATCACGTTCATAAGATTCGCGTTCGGTACTTTGATAATTTGATATATGGGTGGACCAGCATTTGGTACTGACCTAACATGGACAAGCATCCCACTTATGATTAACCCCTATTGCAAGCATCCGCAACTACAAAAAGGAGTATTAAGGTAAACCTAACCACAACATTAAACATATGGGTCCATATCAACCCCTAACGAAGCAACGCATAAACTAGGGTTTAAGCTTCTGTCACTCTAGCAACCCATCATCTACTTATTACTTCCCTATGCCTTCCTCTACGCCCAAATAATGGTGAAGTGTCATGTAGTCGACGTTCACATAACACCACTAGAGGAGAGACAACATACATCTCATCAAAATATCGAACGAATACCAAATTCACATGACTACTAATAGCAAGACTTCACCCATGTCCTCAGGAACAAATGTAACTACTCACAAAGCATATTCATGTTCATAATCAGAGGGGTAATAATATGCATAAAGGATCTGAACAAATGATCTTCCACCAAGTAAACCAAATAGCATCAACTACAAGGAGTAATCAACACTACTAGCAACCCACAGGTACCAATTTGTGGTTTTTATACAAGATTGGATACAAGAGATGAACTAGGGTTTTGAGATGAGATGGTGCTGGTGAAGATGTTGATGGAGATTGACCCCCTCCCGATGAGAGGATCGTTGGTGATGATCTCCCCCTCCCGGAGGGAAGTGTCCCCGGCAGAACAGCTCCGCCAGAGCCCTAGATTGATTCCGCCAAGGTTCCGCCTCATGGTAGTGGAGTTTCGTCCCGTAAGCTTGCCCATGATTTTTTCCAGGACAAAACCCTTCATATAGCAGAAGATGGACGCCAGAGGCCCACCAGGGGGCCCAGGAGATAGGGGGCGCGCCCTAGGGGGGCGCGCCCCCTGTCTCCTGGACAGGGTGTGGGCCCCCTGGCCTATTTCTTTTGCTCATAATTCCTTAATAAATCCAAAAAGTTGTTTCGTGGAGCCTTAGGTATTTTGGAGTTGTGCAGAATAGGTTTCCAACATTTGCTCCTTTTCCAGCCAGAATTCCAGCTGTCGGCATTCCCCCTCTTCATGGTAAACCTTGTAAAATAAGAGAGAATAGCCATAAGTATTGAGATATAATGTGTAATAACAGCCCATCATGCAATAAATATTGACATAAAAGCATGATGCAAAATGGACGTATCAGCTGGCTGGTCGGCCGTCTGGCCCGCCACGGGGTGTGCATGGTGGTGTGCGGCGTCCGGGGCTCAGTCTCCCGGGCCTTCCCTCTCCGGCAGCAGATTCTGGGCGCTGGCGGGGGCGACTCCGACGACGACGCGTTCGAGGACGACCAGGTAAGTGGCAAGGTAAGTGGTGGTGGTTCGCCGAGGCCGCGAGCGGCGTGCTTAGTGGGTGATTATGTCGCCCGTGCGGAGGAGCTCGGGGGCTCGTTCGTGGCCGGTCGCCGGCGTGCTTTCGCTCCTAGTGGGCATGGCGGGCGCCGTCAGGCGGCGCGGATTTGGCGGCCGCCGAGGGGGGTAGATGCAGGCCCAGAGGGCCGCTCGCGCCCTTGCTGGAGGTGGGGCGCCGGGATCTTGTGCCGGTGGTGCCGCCTTTGGACTCAGTGAGCTCGCCGTCGTTGACAAGGGTCAGCAGTGGCGGCGGGGTGGATCCGGCCAGGGAGCCGCGGGTTCTGGCTAGGGTTCCGTAGGCGACGATGCCGAATGGGCCTGTGACTCAGTTGGGCCTGGCGGAATGGCCTAGTTTACCAGTGAGTCGGCCGGGGGGCCCAACGGGTGACCCGGTCATTCGTTTGCCAGTGGGGGCGCAGGGGCGCTCCCCAGAGCTTGGGATGGTCCTTCCTGGCCCGTTGGCCCTGTGTCCACTTGGGATTCGGCCTGGGCCCGGTGCGGTGGTGGAAGCGCGGCCGGCCCCGCCACTATATAAGTGGCTGCGGCTGCCTGCGGGTGCCCTAGATCTCTAGCTAGGGTTTCCCGCATTCCCCTCGCAAGTGCGGTGATTCGGGCATCGTGCTCGTCGCCTGCACCGCTCCGCCCCCCTCCCCCTCTCACCTACTCATTTGCGATAGCGGTTTGGATGGGATCCCGCCGGGTGGAGAAGCCCCCCATGTCGCCTCCGGTTCCGGCGGCTGAGCATCAGCGGGAGCAAGATCTGCAGGCGAAGGCGCTTTCCAAGATGCCAGCGATCCCCGCAGAAGAGGGGCCATGGGGGCTGCCGCCTCCATGGTGGCTCACGGAGCAAGAAAGGAAGCAGCAGGAGGAGCGCGAGCGCAAGAGGAAGAAGAAGGAGGAGTACCGGTGTCGGGGCCTGGAGCAGAAGAAGGAGCTCAAGAGGAAGGAGTCCCAGCTTCCTCCGAGCGGCGAGCGGACAGGGGATCTGCTAGCCAAAAAGCTGAAGCAGAAGGGGGGAAGCTCTGCCTCAAGCACCCCCGCGCCGGAAGCTGCTTCCCGCGCCTCTGCATCGATATGCCAGAGCACCCCCACGCCGGAAGCTGCTTCCCGCGCCTCTGCATCGATATGCCAGAGCCGCATGTCGTCGGATCCCGCCTTTGTCACCTCGTCACTGTACCTCATCCTCGACCCTTGATCCATTCGTTCCAGCCGCCACCTTGTCGTCCGTTGGCTTCCTTCTGCTGCCTTCGAACGCCATCGATGCATCTTCGTGTGGAACCTGTCAAGTACCCCGACGTTCATCACCATGCTCGACTACAGCGCCAAACTACCCTCGACCCGGGGACGCGAAGTTGTTCGCCTACGGGGATTCACCAAGTACCCTTCGGATGTGCCAAGTTCGACTACATGGATGGTCAAGTACCTCTACCGCTGGCCGGACATCTATGGAAACGTGTACAACTACCGTTGCCAAGCCCGCGAGTACCACTACTTCCACGACGTCCGTGAACCACTACTTCCACTACCGTCGTGAGAACGACTACTTCCACTACGTCCCGTGTACCACTACTTCCTTCGTCGAACTCGACCCGCTCCAAAATGCACGCTTCGAAGGTATAAACCCGAGACGACACCCGCGAACGAATGCATGTGTGTTGTATGAGATGCTCGTGTTTGCACCGTGTCCGAGAGAGGTCTTTGCATGTTCCTCGTTTGCCATGCCGCCGTCCTGTGGGAACCCAGAATCCGGGAGCACCCCATCATCCTTGCATGACACGCTCACGCCCACTTCTTTTGAACCGGTATCTCCGTGAGCTACCGGAAACGATATGTTGTTGTGACATCATTTTTGGATTCGTTGTCGTGGCACCCGTTTCGTTCCGCCATGGTGACCAAATGCTTCATAACATGCTCATGTCAACGTTTTCATAAAAATTGCATAAAACTTGCATATGTCAATCCGCATCATGATATTAACATTTAAATGCTTAAAATTGTTGTTTGCTTAAAAATTGCTAAATGACATGAGGATTTTCCGGAATGGTTGTTTGTTGTTCCAGCCTCATTTAAAGTTGCCTAGATAGGTAGTTTAATTATGCTTCACCTCTTGCCATGTTTAACAACATTTAATATTGTTTGGTAGCTTAAACGAGATTAAACTAAATATGTCAATGTGGTGTTTTGTCAATATGCAACTCGTTGCATATTGAGCTCCACTTAACTTGTAGTATTGTTTGTTGCACTTTGCCATGCCATGCCTCATTAAACCAGACATGCATCATACTCGTTTGTGCATCATGCCATGTTTATGTGATGTTTGTTTACCATGTTGTTTGCTTCTTTCCGGTTTGCTTCTCTCGGTAGCTTCGTTTTCATTCCGGAGTTGTGAGGATTCGTTCGACTACGTTCGTTTGTCTTCTTCATGGACTCGTTCTTCTTCCTTGCGGGATCTCAGGCAAGATGACTATTACCCTCGATATCACTTCTATCTTTGCTTGCTAGTTGCTCTGTTCTATCGCTATGCCGCGCTACCTATCACTTGTTTACCATGCCTCCCATATTGCCATGTCAGCCTCTAACCTTTTCACCCTTCCTAGCAAACCATTGCTTGGCTATGTTACCGCTTTTGCTCAGCCCCTCTTATAGCATTGTTAGTTGCAGGTGAAGTTGAAGATTGCTCCATGGTGGACAGGATTATGTTGGGATATCACAATATCTCTTATTTAATTAATGCATCTATATACTTGGTAAAGGGTGGAAGGCTCGGCCTTATGCCTGGTGTTTTGTTCCACTCTTGCCGCCCTAGTTTCTGTCATACCAGTGTTATGTTCCTTGATTTTGCGTTCCTTACGCGGTTGGGTGATTTATGGGACCCCCTTGACAGTTCGCTTTGAATAAAACTCCTCCAGCAAGGCCCAACATTGGTTTTAACATTTGCCACCTAAGCCTTTTTCCCTTGGGTTCTGCAGACTCAAGGGTCATCTTTATTTTACCCCCCGGGCCAGTGCTCCTCCGAGTGTTGGTCCGAACTAGAGCCACTTGCAGCGCCACCTCGGGGAAACTTGAGGGCTGGTTTTAGTTGTACGTAGTGTCCATCCGGTGTGCCCTGAGAATGAGATATGTGCAGCTCCTATCGGGATTTGTCGGCACATCGGGCGGCTTTGCTGGTCTTGTTTTACCATTGTCGAAATGTCTTGTAAACCTGGATTCCGAGACTGATCGGGTCTTCCCGGGAGAAGGAATATCCTTCGTTGACCGTGAGAGCTTGTGATGGGCTAAGTTGGGATACCCCTGCAGGGTATAAATTTTTGAGAGCCGTGCCCGCGGTTATGTGGCAGATGGGAATTTGTTAATGTCCGGTTGTAGAGAACTTGACACTTGACTTAATTAAAACGCATCAACCGCGTGTGTAGCTGTGATGGTCTCTTTTCGGCGGAGTCCGGGAAGTGAACACGGTTTTGGGTTATGTTTGACGTAGGTAGTTTCAGGATCACTTCTTGATCTCTTCTAGCTTCTCGACCGTTCCGTTGCTTCTCTTCTCGCTCTTATTTGCGTATGTTAGCCACCATGTTCGCTTAGTGCTTGCTGCAACTCCACCTCATTACCACTTCCTACCCATAAGCTTAAATAGTCTTGATCTCACGGGTTTTGAGATTGCTGAGTCCTCGTGACTCACCAGATACTATCACAACAGTTGCAGGTGCCGATGATACCAGTGCAGGTGTTGCAACCGAGCTCAAATGGGAGTTCAACAAAGACTTTGGTCATTGCGATGTATCGTTTCATGTTGATTAGTAGTGGAGCCCAGTTGGGACGATCGGGGATCTAGCAGTTGGGTTATCTTCTTTTCTTTTGGCTTCGTCCGTAGTCGGACTATGTGTGTACTCTAAATGATGTATAAATTATATGTTCATTGTGTGAAGTGGCGATTGTAAGCCAACTCTTTATCCCATTCTTGTTCATTACATGGGATTGTGTGAAAATGACCCTTCTTGAGACAAAACCACCATGCGGTTATTCCTCTAAGTCGTGCTTCGACACGTTGGAGATATAGCCGCATCGTGGGTGTTACACATGGCCCTTAGGGAAGTGGCACGCGTGGGCGCTCGCTACACTTGGACCAACAAACAGTTAACGCCGGTGCGGTCGGTGCTGGACCGCGTTTTCATGTCCGCGGAGTGGGAAATGTTATTCCCCATGTGCTCCCTCCATGCGGAAACGAGGATTGGTTCGAACCACATTCCCTTAATCCTGTCCTCAGGGGAGGATAGGGTAAAGCGTAGCCCTCGTTTTTACTTTGAAACGACGTGGTTCGAGGTCCCGGATTTTGAGCAAATCTTCCTCTCCGAATGGGAGACATGCGTAGCCCAGATCGGGCAAACGTGTGGGCCAATGGAGTTTTGGATGGCCGCAGGGGCCGGAATGCGTGCGGCCCTCAAAGGTTGGGGGGCCAACCAGGGCCGCGAGGATAAGCTGCTCCGAGTGCGGCTGACCGCGGACCTCGCCCGTATGGACGCAGTTGCGGATGCGCAGGGCTTCTCGGAACAAGAACGGGCCCTACGCTATGCCGTGGAAGCCCAAGTCGAGGCCTTCCTTAGGGCAGAGGAGGAGTACTGGCGTAGACGGGGTGGCATCAAGTGCACGCTCAAGGGAGACGCGAACACTAAGTATTTCCATGCATACGCTAACGGTAGACGCTGCAAGTGCGCCATCTTGCGTCTGCAATCCGAGCAGGGGCTCCTTTTGCGCCAACAGGACATCGTCCGTCACATTTACGACTTCTATATACAGCTGATGGGCTCCAGGGAGGAGTCCCGTGCCCGGTTGTGGGCGGACGTCTGGGACCCTGCGTTGCGGGTCACGGATGAGGAGAATGAGGGCCTGGGGCTGGCCTTCCTCCCCCAGGACGTAGATGCGTCGGCTCTTGGGATGAAATCGCACACCGCACCGGGTCCGGATGGGTGACCGGTGGTGATGTTCAAACGTTTTTGGCAAGTTCTTAAAGGGCCAATTTTTTACGTTTGTAATGGGTTCATGCGCGGTACTGTAGATATCTCTCGCCTTAACTTTGGGGTTTTATCTCTGATCCCCAAAGTTCAGGGAGCGGACTATATTAGACTCTTTCGACCGATATCGCTCATTAATGTCCCTTTTAAAATTTGCGCTAAGGCGTGCTCAACTCGCATGTCTCCGATAGCTCACCGTATTATTAGTAGGAACCAATCGGCTATCATTCGTGGTTGCTACATTCTGGAGGGGCCGTTGGCCCTCCAAGAGATCATTCACTCGCTCAAACGCTCTCGACAGCCTGCCATCCTTCTGAAATTAGACTTCGAGAAGGCGTACGATAGAGTGAACTGGGAGTTTCTTCGACAAGTCCTCCTGGACTGAGGATTTTCGTCAGTCTGGGTTCACCGCATGATGCAATTGGTCTCGGGGGGTCAAACGGCTATTGCGGTGAATGGAGAGGTAGGGAACTTCTTCCGCAACAAGCGTGGGCTGCGTCAAGGGGACCCGGCCTCGCCGTTGCTCTTTAACTTTGTGGCAGACGCCCTGGGCGCTATGCTAGACAAAGCTCGTATTGCAGGCCATATTAGGGGAGTGGTTGGCAACCTGATCGCGGGAGGCGTGTCACACCTTTAGTACGCTGATGACACCCTTCTCCTTTTCGAGCCGGACCAACATAGTATCGCAACGATAAAGGCCATTCTTCTTTGTTTCGAGCTCATGTCCGGGCTAAAAATAATTTTTCACAAATGTGAAGTGGTGTCCATAGGGATGGATGCGGCCGAAAGCCTGCGGGTAGCCAATTTGCTTAACTGCAAATTGGGAAAACTGCCTTTCACCTACCTCGGCCTCCCGATCACAGAGAAAAAATGCTCGATTGCCGATTGGGAACCTCTCAGCACTAAGGTGGTGGGCAGGGTTTGCCCGTGGAGAGGGCGTTTTATGTCTTCAGGGGCTAGACTAATTCTAACAAACTCTAGCCTTTCGTCCCTGCCAATGTTTGCTATGGGGTTGTTCTTGCTGGCTAACGGGGTCCACACCAAAATGGACACCCAGCGGGCCCATTTCTTTTGGGAAGGAGCGGGGCCGAAGCGTAAATACCACATGGTTAAATGGCAGGCCGTGTGTAGACCTAAAGCCCAGGGGGGCCTGGGGATCATCAACTCTAAGTTGATGAATATTGCACTTATGTGCAAGTGGATTTGAAAGCTGTCTCAGGGAGAGACCGGCCTCTGGATGGATCTCCTCCGCGCCAAATACTTTCTGGAAGGGAATTTCTTTGAGGCCGCGGCCCACCGATCACCTTTCTGGAACTCCATCCAATCCCTAAAACCGTTCTTTGCCAGGGGTGCAAGGTTTTCGGTTAATAACGGACGCTCCACGCATTTCTGGCTCGACACATGGATAGGCCAACACCCTCTTTGGTCGGAATTCCGCCAACTATACTCCATCGCAGTCCAGCCCAACCAATTGGTTGCTTCGGCTCTTAGCTCCTCCCCGCCCCTTATCAACTTTAGAAGGGAGCTCTCGGGGCCTGAGAGGGAGGATTGGGATCGCCTTCGGGCTAAGATAGCAGACGTGCGCTTGTCGAACAGCGCGAATACGGTGTCCTGGAGGCTGTCGGGCTCTGGGAAATTTACTGTCAAGTCCCTTTATAGAGAGCTGTCCCGAGGCCATGTCCCTATGGCGGCCACGGGGCTTTGGAAGGCTCGAATTCCTCTCAAGATCAAGGTGTTCCTCTGGCAACTTTGCCAAGACCGCCTTCCTACTTCCATCAATATTGTCAAACGCAATGGCCCGGCCTCCGGGCCTTGTGCGTTATGTGGTGTCCCGGAAGACGCTGACCACGTGTTCTTCCGGTGCTCTTTGGCGCGCTTTGCCTGGAGCGCGGTCCGTGAGGCCGCGGGGGTGGATTGGGATCCACGCTCCCGCCCCGAGCTTGTGTCGTCTTTGTCCTCGGTCCAGGGTTCTTCGCGTCGTATTATGTGGACAAGTGTGGCGGCCATGTTGTGGGCTCTGTGGCATATTCATAACAAGTTTACCATTGAGGGCGTGTTCCCCTCTCACCCTGCTGACGTAATCTACAAATGCATCTTGTTCTTGCAGCAATGGGCACCGCTGGGAAGGCAACAAAACTCTGACCTTCATATTTTAGCTCTGGCTCGACTTCGTTCTGTCTACGCCGCGTCGCGAGCCCCGTCGCCGCCTTCCGCTGCCTATTAGGGATGGGTGGCCCTTTTGGATGTGTTTCCTCCGAGCCTGCGTGCTCTTTGTTGGCTGGACATGCCATGTATTGCACTTTAATCCTCCGCCGTTTTGCTTGTGGTATGTCTAAGACCCCGGAAGACTAGGTCCGGTTATGTTTGTTTGGTCGTTTGGTTGTGCACGCTGCCTAAGTTGAGGGCTTTATTAATTTAAGACCGGACGTTCCTGACGTATATGTTCTAAAAAAAACTTCAATGCTTTTGTGTAGCATGGTACATTCCCGAGCTCTCAGCACCTGATTCGCTCTATGTGGCTGAGGCGGAACTCCGATGCTTGGTGTAGCAAGATACATCCACGAGCTCTCAGCACACAAGAGTCGCTTGTATGTATCGAAAGTCAGCTAGCAAGTACACAACCAATATTTTGAAACCCTACACACGACGCACACTTTATAATCATACGGTCACATGCACGCCTTGTGTTGGAAAGAAATGTATCACAACACAAACTCTACAACTCAAACTCTCAAAGCATATATGTATATTTGGAGGCTCTAACTAGAAAAATGTAGCAGAATTATTCACATAGAGGTCATATGACCCAACATACAACAAGCAACAACAGAAGAAAAATATGTCTTAATAAAGAACATTTCAACTTCTAAAACTTAGTACGAGCAACCAACAAAATCGTAAGTTTTAGTACCTGCAACTGACAATTGTAAGTAGAAAAACATCTGAAAATTTCAACTTCTAAAAATTATGCCCCTTCCTCACCGGAATTAGGCAAAACTTGTTATAGCACATAGTTGGAAAGTCATCGTGTCAAGGCCCACCAGGATCAACGCACCAGAACAACATTTGTCGTCGATGAAGAGAAGTGTAGTTCGAAAGGATCATACCCGAAGACACGCGAACAAAGGCGAACGAAGATTGGATCCATTGAGATCGCTGAAGATCAACGCCGACCGAATCCCGTGGGATCCGTTAGAGACACACCTTCACACGCCCTTCGGCAATGCTAAGACGCACTGTCGTGACATGGACTAGACGGGAAGGGCCTTATTCTAACTTCAAGAAGCCACCGCGGGTTCTCCTTCCCGAGTAGGACACAAATCCTGACCGACAAAAAAAACAATTTTATTAGGAACCCTCCCGCCGACAAAGGGCCAAAGTCCACTACGTCTTCATGGCCTAAGCCCATTAAAGATGAGGCGGATAGGCGGATAGCGGCTGCAGGAAGGTGAAGAAACTGTGGTTTCACATGCAGTCGCGTGAGAGGCCAAAGGGTACGCTGCGCTCGGAATCTTCTATAATTATTTCGTTGTACACAACCACGGTAGAAATAATCCAGTTATAGTATAATAAAAAAAGTTGAATTCTTCGGTCGCTATTTACCCCGTACGAACAATGCATGCCTATAGCATAGATCTGTTAAGTTTTGCAGAATATTGTACAGTACCCCCTGCCTGCTCACACACATCCGTTCCGTTTTAAGCCCCACAGCCTCAAGTGGATCCTTTGTGCATGCACTGGCACAACAGATGAACAGAGGCGCCGGTCTTTAAGAAATTGGATACTACGCGTATGCATGATTGAACATCCTTCCTTGGATTCATGTAGAGCGTTGTGATCGTCCACTATTCGGCTATATCATCTCGTGACCGATGCGCTGTCTCCGAGCTACTGGTTCATCATGCATGCCGGCCATCGGTCGAGCCGATCTGCCATTGGGCAAATCAGGTTGGGCTGCATCTTTCTTTATACTTTTCTTTTCTGAATTTGAGATGTGGACTGCATCGATCGTTCTGTGTGTCGGTAGGCCAGCCTATGATCGACCATCAACTGCGCAACAGTAGGAGTATGATCATGCCATCATTAAACATCGAGATGATAAAATCATGTCGCTTGAAGTACTAGTACTGCTTGTAGCTAGGTTGGGTCTCTTCTGATCTTCTGAGTTGCAGAAAGAATGTACACTTCGTACCGCTGGATTTATAAATGTATTCAGCACACGTCAGAGGTTCCAAAGGTTATGGTTAGGGTACCGCTACATCAACCTAATTAATGGTTTTCAATTCAAAAAAAGAAGAAGCAAAATGGCTTTGATATTTCTTCATATGACCAAGAAATTATTGAATTCATGCTCCAGTCAACTCATCCAAAAGTTCAAACTGATGTAGGAAGGTGGGCAATATATTTCAACAGAAATAACTATTTCCATCTGAAAAAAAGAAAAACAAACTTTTTTTATAGTAAACGTTAGAATTGAACGACTAGACCTACTTCAGGATTTCTGGGAGTACAAAAGGATGAGAAAATATTTATTCAACGGCTATAATTTGTGAGAGCATATATGGTTAAGTAGACCGAGAATTATAGAAGTTCATCGGAAGTATAAAATATCTCAGACATACTAAAAACTACACCGTGATTCCGAGACCACCGACCGAACAACCACTACTATCGTCAGAACAAGCCGCCGACTTGATCTTCTCGATGACAGCGGGAAAGTCTTCATGCACTTGCCTCTAAGGACCAACGCCCTGGAGTCGCAGTCGTCGCCATTGAACCCTTGCATAGATCTGAAGCACCTGACATCAAATCTCACCACATGACAAGAAACACTAACCTCACTATCTCAAGAAGATGGCAGGAGTCTATGCCGGATCTCCATTGACTACGTCCAACCGGACGAACTCGAGGGAGATCAAACCCCGGAAGACAAACTCGAAGAAGAAGCACCTCCATCCATCCAAGCGTCGCACCAGCAAGGACTAAAAATCCTAACCTAAATTACTAACCGAAGCAGAGACACCAGATTACCCTTCCTGCCACCGGCCGTCAGAGTTGCTGGCAGAGGGGAGGTGAAATCCACGGGCTCGTCGGTGAAGTCTGAAGGGAAAAGTTTGTCCTAGCCACCTAGGATTAGGGGAGGAAACGTGAGGAAGTCATGGCGTTTAGATCAGCCGCCAGAGCGCTAACCTATTGTGGCGTCTTATACATTAGTTAAGTTACAAAGGTGTAATATTTTGGGAAAACGCTATCCTTCAGCCGGCTGATGCACGCACAACGTCCGCCGCCTGCATATCCGTCAGATTGATCTTGATCGAGCGCTTGCGCTCGCACTATAGCCACGAGTCCCGTGTAGCCAGTTTTTTTTTGCAACAAGTGTCTTGTTTCAGAAGGTTTTTGCAATAGAGATCTTCTTTTAGAAAGAGAAAAAGGGGTTTGGTGGTGAAGTTTTTTTTTCCACAACAGGGTCTAGTTTCACAAGGTGGTCTTGTTTAAGAAAGAAGAAGAAAAAAATGGTTTGGCGATGAATACTTTCTCTTCTACAACAGGGGTCTTGTTTCAGAAACATAGCCCCGGTTGTAAAAAATGTCGTAGGAGCGTCCAATGTTGCGTACAAGGCCAAGCGTTGCAACACGATACATGTTTCAGAAACATAGCCGCGGTTGTAGAAACTGCCAGGGGAGTGCCCGGCCGTCATCGTCATGCTGGAGTAGAGGCAGTTGCTCGGGTGCTGGGTCGTAAGAGATGCAACAACTCCGGCGGCGGGCGGCGCTCAGGCCATGGCGGGGCAGCGGTGTTGTCTCGATGAAACTTTGCAACCAGGTCCTTGTTGCAAAACCGTGAGCACAACAAAACTAGTTGTTGCAAAGGTCCTCGGTTGGCTGGGATGGTAGATCGAACGGCTGTTTTGTGCAGCATCTGACAGCAGCCGAGGCGGCTGATCTTATCGGTTTATCACCCGCGGCGGACGCGTAGCACTACCTAATATTGTGTCCATCTCTAGTGCAAAAAATCTACAGTGTTTGTTGTCGGATAAAAGTACGAATATCTCGCACGGGTCATATCGTCCGATCGGTCCTTGGTGTCGGTTAAGAACTAAGGAATTCTGTGATGACCGAGAATTATCAACATCAGAAAAATAATTACTCCACTTGGGCCATAGTCACTTCCATTAATTGACTCTGTAATTAATTTTTGTGAGTGCAAGCACGCCCGATGTAGAAGCATCACCACTGAGTTCCTTAAATCGCCACGTCTCTTTCTACTAAAAGAAATAAGGATCCCCCTCTCGCGTCCAGACTGCAAATTCCAGTATTTAAGCGCGCCACCTCCATCTCCGCTTTATTTTCTCTCAACAACTCCCCTTCGATCCATCCGTTGCCGATTGAGTCCATATCATCATCATCATCAGTTCCAAAAGGTAATTAATTATCATCATGGCCCTTCTTCGGATCTCTCTCTCTCTCTCTCCCTCCCTCTCTCTCATCGCTCAATCCAGCGGATGGTGCTTCTTGCATGCCTGCTATGTCGTGCTTCTGTTTCATCCATGATTCAAGCTTTCTATGATCTGTTTGGTTGATTTCTAGAGGGCCAAAAGGCAGTGATGGAGCACGGCGAGCAGGAGCAGCACGCCATGGACCTGCCGCCGGGCTTCCGCTTCCACCCCACCGACGAGGAGCTCATCACGCACTACCTGGCCAAGAAGGTCGCCGACGCCCGCTTCGCCGCCCTCGCCGTCTCCGTCGCCGACCTCAACAAGTGCGAGCCCTGGGACCTGCCATGTAAGCACCTCTTCATGCACCAACCTGTGTGATCCATACGATAGAACCCACGAGCTACCGAATTGATCAGACAACGCGCGCGCTCGTGGGTGTGCATGCAGCGCTGGCTAGGATGGGGGAGAAGGAGTGGTACTTCTTCTGCCTCAAGGATCGCAAGTACCCGACGGGGCTCAGGACCAACAGGGCCACGGAGTCCGGCTACTGGAAGGCCACCGGCAAGGACAAGGACATTTTCAGGGGCAAGGCCCTCGTCGGCATGAAGAAGACGCTCGTCTTCTACACCGGGAGGGCGCCCAAGGGCGACAAGTCCGGCTGGGTCATGCACGAGTACCGCCTCAACGCCAAGCTCCACGCCGCCAGCACCAGCCGCGTGTCCCTCTCCGGCGGCAGGGCCGCATCGTCCAAGGTAGCGACATCTTTTCACCATGCATGTATATATGTATCTTGCTTGTGATCGATCATATATACTTGGTCATTCGTAGTAACCACCGCCCGGCCGGTTCTCTTTGTAGAACGAGTGGGTGCTGTGCAGGGTGTTCAAGAAGAGCCTTGTAGGCGGCGTAGTGTCGTCGGCGCCGGCGTCGTCAGCAGCAAAGAAAGGCGGCGTGGGGATGATCGAGGAGATAGGGTCCTCCGTGGCCGCCGTCACCCCGCTCCCTCCGCTCCTGGACATGTCCGGCTCCGGCGCCTCCTTCGTCGACCCGGCGGCGCACGTGACCTGCTTCTCCAACAACGCGCTGGAGGCGGGTCAGTTCTTCAACCCAACGGCGACGGGCGGCTGCGCCACGGACACGGACAACCACGGCCTAGCCTCATCATACTCCCCGTTGGCAAGCTTCACGCAGTACGGGGGGCAGCTGCACCACGGCGTGAGCCTGAGCCTGGTGCAGCTCCTCGAGAGCAGCGGGTACCACCGCGGTCTCGCCGACGACATGGCTCCATGCGGCAACCAGCAGCAGCCGGCCGCGTGCAAGGGCGAGCGGGAGAGGCTGAGCGCGTCGCAGGACACGGGGCTCACCTCCGACGTGAACCCCGAGATCTCTTCTTCCTTCGGCCAAAAGTTTGACCACGAGCCCGCGGCGTGGGGCTACTGACCAAGCAAGCTCTCCGCATGCACCGCGTTCGTGGCGAAGGATCGATCGATCGATTATTAGTGCATTTACCGGTGCTAGATTACTGTAAATAAGCCCGCGAGGGATCGAGCTAGCACCGTTAATTAGCTTCATTGTGGTGTGATCTGTATAGTTGTAGATTAATCAGCAGTGTGGTGATTTGGGGGTGTAATTAGCATTATTGTATTGAGATCCATCGACATACTAGTATATTTCATTATCATTTTGCCAGGTTATAATCGATCAACTAAGATATTAGCAAGTTGGCAGCTGCGTTCGTTAAGTGAAGATATAGACTAATTGTCTAATAAGTATTGTATGTTGTGAGTAGCTAGCTAGTGTGTGATGATCTCATGACGGAAACCTAACAGTTTGACCTGTTGTGATAGTAGTTAGCACCGCTAGCTAATCTAGCAATTAGACCTTAAAAGATTCGGTGGCGCCGGAGCTCTGCGCCATTACTGTCTTGCTACCTTTGGCCCATGACTGGCATGTCTCAACCATCACACGCAAATCTAATCCCGATTACTGTCCTTGGGCGCGGATCACATCACGTCGCCACCCTTGCACAGTGCGCATGACATGACATGATGGGGGCGAGCTTGGTATTAGGGTTGGCAAACCGCAACAACACATAACAACACTCGTGCCACCAATCTGGTTCCCCGTGCCTTGTCTCAATGCCTGTGTGCCCCCCTAATGATTCGATGATCAGCTCCGTGGCATCTGATCGAGTGGGTCCCACACCTCCTTAGTAGAGCATCTGCTGTTTTCAATCAAAATCATGGTGGATCCAGTTCATGAAAATTATTATATAGTGTGTGTTGCATGATTATCTTATTGAAAGAGAATTAGGGAGTATGTGGCAGGAAGCAGGGGCCGGTTAGGTCAGCTAACCAGATAGAGAGAGAGAGAGAGAGAGCGCGTTTCCCTACCATGCATGTCCATGGCCAGGGAGGGAGGGAGCTGATGAGCGAATGCGGCAAGGACATGTGTGCAGTCTCTGGATCCTCTTGGGCCGTCGGGGTGGGCACCTGCCATAGTTTAAGATATCTCCTCTCTGTTTTGGTGTGTCTCGTATCTCTGGACATCATCTCCTCCGGAAATATATTCCCCTCCTGTCTGATTAAATATTTTGGTAGGGGCACAAGTGTCGATTTGACGGGTGTTCCAACTTCCGGCGATTCATCCATAGCTGCCTACCACTAGTCTGATGCGTTCAGGAGGAACAAAGTCTCTGTACAACGTACTGTTGCATCCACTTTGTTTTCCCTTTGCCAGTGTAGGGTGAATCGGGTGTGCACGTCTGTTACACGCATACTCCTATACCGCTCTTTCTCTTATCCCCTCCCCTCCCCTCCGTCGCCCCCGGCGTGGGCGACCGGGGCTCCAACCCTAGCCGTCGGGTCACCGCTCCTTTCTCTTCCTCCCCTCTGTCACCGTCGATGGTCGGTGCTGGGCATTGCCTGTGCGTGCGACGGCGGTAGCGGAGGCGGAGGCACTCCTCCCTCTCATGGGTCATAGGGTGACACGGGGCGCCCAGGCTCGAGGGTGTGACCCCGATTTGGAATGCGGCGGCGCCGATCTGGTTCATGACGACCCAGATCCGGACTAAGGTGGTGTGGCGGCCGACCGACGTCCTAATGACGGCTGTGGTGGCAGTGTCGGCGACGGCCATGGCTGTGGCGCGGTAGCGTCGGAGGCGGCGCGGGCACGACGGCCTGCCATATTCGGGCGGCGGCAACATGAAGGGCCTGGTGGTCGCGTCGGCGGCACCTCCAGTTAGATCTGTTCTGATTGGTGCAGCCGGCGGTGATGGTCATCTCTTTCGTCGGAGGTGGCCGGCCTGCGGCTGGGTGGTCGAATCTTGAGATCCGTCATCTAGTCCCAGATATAAGTTGGGGAGACATAGTTGCCGGTGAAAACCGAACCATTGGCGGGTGATGGCGGCGTTTTGCGTCGTAACCTTGATGAAGGCGTCGTCGTGTAACTGTTGTCGACTCACTCGTACATGCTGCTTCGGGGAAAACCCTAGGATTTGGTCTTCCAGATCAGATGATGGCGGTACTATGGTATCGTTTCTCTCTTGGGAGCATCGTTTGTGGAGCAGCGCTGAAAGACAGAGGCAGGAGGTGGAGCGGTTTTGTCTTGCACGGAGCTTCGGTGGAGCTGTCAAGTCATGCCTGGCCGACAGGTGCTACGCTGAGTCATGCCTGGTTGGCAGGTGCTACACACAACGGCTCATTCAAAGTCTTCGCGTCTGGACGGACGAGCGCAGGACGGTAGCGCCATTGGGCGCCGTGGTGGCGTCGACGGATGTCCGGACTGGCAAAGAAGATGCAGATCTTTCTCCTAAAGATGAGTTAGTGGTCCGATGATAATGACGGCTTCTAAAACGTATGCATGTGGTGTGCGCTTTAGGTAGGCTGCACCGGCTGTTGGTCCCGATACGTTATGCGGATGGATCGGCGATACCAATTTCAGATATGGGGAGTGAGAGCAATGCACATTATCGAATTTGTAGGTGAGCGATGGCTTCAGTTGAATTGATGTATGTTTTTGTAAGACCTTTGTGCAATAATTAATAAAGATGACCGCATGCATCGGTTGATACAGAGGCTGGAGGTTTAACCTCTTTTTCTTAAAAAAAAGTCTGTTACATGCAACACAGTTGTGCACGGGTGAATCGTGGGTTTTACCTCTGCCTTCCCATCAGGTTCACGTTCATTTGACCGGTCTTTTTCACCGTCCTGCCCTGCCCTGCCTCATCGAGATTCGCTCAGTAAAAATTCGTGATCTAAACCAGAAAACGGGAAAAGAAAACGAGGCCACTTCTGGGAACGGAAAGCCGTGGACGCAGGGCCTCCCCGTCCCTCTCCGGCAGTGCCCGTCATCCAGCCTTATCGCAGCGTAATTACGTTGTGAGGTCACTCGCCGCAATGCCACGGATCGATCCGTTCCGCTCCATTCCATCTTCAAATTTAATGCTTTCCGTCCGAGAAGTTTAGCCATGATCGATCGCTGTGATGAGAGTTGAGAGCTTTAGTTGTCGCGTGATTTGATTTCGATCGCCTTGGTCACAGCGCCCAGTCCCTTTCGGAAGAACAAGAAAAACTCCATAGCCACGGGACGAGAGATGTCGAACCGGCTGTGGGGGCGGGACCCACCTGGAGCCCCAAAACTTGAAGGGGAGAAGGGCAAATCCATGCAAGGAACAAGGGAGGGGAGCAGGCCCTGAGTGGGCAGTAGGCGTTAGCGTGAGATTCCAAGCCCTGATGTGTCTGTCACGTACACTGTGCCTGCTGCCATGGGAACTGTCAAGCCACCACGCCGGCCCGTCGGCCTCACCACGAGAAAATATTCCCCCCGTCCTCTCACCGCTTTTGTTGGCTTCCTTTCCTTGTGCCCCGTCACTTGTCCCGGCCGTGTTGCCGTGCACACAAGTAGCACGGGACTAGGCAATCCATCGAGCATCGACCTTGCTGGCCGGACGCATGCATGTGTTCGGCCATTGGATCTGGTTTGCTGTGCAGGGCGTTTGGCATGTACCCAAGCACGCGCGATCGGCCTACCATGCATGCCTTTCACCGGAACGATCGAGGTGCATGTACGTATAGTTCTGCACCGGCGCGGGCGGGTGGGACATGATCGATGCTGCCTCGGATCCAGGTGGAGATGTGTGTGTTTGCGCGGGACATGGCCCCGGAGATACGCGGCGCGGGCAGATATACCGGTGGACACGTTGCTTTCTCCGTGTCCGTGAAACGCTCCGCCTCCATCCACACCATGGCAGGTACGATTCATCACTGTATGTTGATGCAAAAATTGCCATGCGCGGGGGACACGAAAAATGGCAGACAAGCTTATACTGTACGCATGGAAGCCATGTATAGTGTCCAAATAGAACAGTCTCGGAGCAACAACCAATCCTGTAATCGGCCAGAGGAGTAAAATTTAAGACCAACTCCAACACGACCTGGTCCGGCCGTGTTCGTTTGGAAATAAACGGACACAAAACGCGACCCAACATACGGATGTAAAGTGATGAACGTCTGTTTGTTTGTTCGCTTTTAACCCATTCACGGCCGAACTTTGGGTCGCGTTTACGTTGAAACGAACACGCACGGACGAGCGGATGCGTCCTTGTCCCCCCGGCACGTCGGTCGGGGACACAGTCCACTTTTCTCTTCCCCTGCCCTCCCTCCGCCTTGCCCCCGGCCATCACCGCCGCCACCCCGTCTGTACCCCCATTTTCTTGGCCGCGTCTCTTTCCTAGAAAGCCATCCGAACCAAGACCACGCCATGCCATAGCCGGCCCACACCCACATTTCAGAGGAACTTTTTGCCAGCGTTCATGGTTCTTTGTTGCCGGTGCGAAAGAAGCTACGCCGCCGGCGCCGCCCATTGACCCCAACAACCTCCGGCGGGTGTTGCATAGTCGCAGGGCGCCCCCGCCAATGCCAACCATACTTAGCTGCCGTTTTGCTCCTCTATTTTTAGGGTATCGGCTAGAGTTGCTCTAAAATCTCGCCGACCCTTATAATTCCTGTCGTTTTATAGGTTTTGTTCTTTCTTAGGCCCGAACAAGTCCGGTAAAAATGGCGCAGTCCATAAAAAAAATACACACGGCCCATAAAAATCCCCCTTCGCCGCTATATATACGGGACACGACGGGTGTTTTAGGTTTCGCGTCCTTCATATTCTTGCCCCCCCTTTTCCGCAATCCACCCTCCTCCGACGTCCAGTTTCCTTTCTTCCGCGAGCGATTCCGCACGCTTGCTTCCATTTTTCGCAGATCCATGGCCGACGGAGCTCGCTGGCGTGGGGGCCGCGGCGGTTCACCAACGCAAAGCGTGCCCGACATGACGCGGAGGCCGGCAGCTCTAGCCGGGCCGACGTCGAGCCATGGCGTTCAAAGCAGGTGCATGCTACTTCTTGAGCTTGCGTTGGTTCTTCCCTTAAAGAGCAAAGGGTGATGCAGCAAAGTAGAGATAAGTATTTCCCTCAGTTAAGAACCAAGGTATCAATCCAGTAGGAGGAAAACAGAAGGATTGCACCTACAAAAAAAACAAATACTTGCACCCAACACGAAAAAAAGATTGTCAATCCCTTCACGGTTACTTGCAAGGATGAGATCTGATAGAGATAGGCATAAAAGATAAATAAAAGTGCAAAATAAAGTAAATGTAAATAAATTTCAGCAAGGTATTTTTGTATTTTTGGTTTTATAGATCTAAAAATAATATGATAAGAATAGACCCGGAGGTCATAGTTTTCACTAGAGGCTTCTCTCTTGAAAAAATGCATACGGTGGGTGAACAAATTACTGTTGAGCAATTGACAGAAAAGCGAATAATTATGACGATATTTAAGGCAATGATTATGAATATAGGCATCACGTCCGTGACAAGGCTATCAACTCTTGCATGCATTTACTACTATTAATCCACACATCGTCCGCTATCTAGCAATGCATCTAGTGTATTAAGTTAACAAGAACGGAGGAACGCCTTAAGCAAGATGATATGACATGATGTAGAGGGATAGACCCAATCAATATGAATAAACCCCGCCTTTTTATCCTTAGTGGCAACAATACAAATACGTGTCATGTCCCCTTCTGTCACTGGATATGAGCACCGCAAGATTGAACCCACTACAAAGCACCTCTCTCATTGCAAGAAAAATCAATCTAGTTGGCCAAACCAAATCAATAGATTGGAGAGAAATACAAAGCTATCTTAATCATGCATAAAAGAGTTCAAAGAAGACTCAAATAATATTCATAGATAATCTGATCATAAATCCACAATTCATCGGATCTCAACAAATGCATCGCAAAAGAAGATTACATCGAATAGATCTCCAAGAACATCGAGGAGAACATTGTATTGAAGATCAAAGAGAGAGAAGAAGCCATCTAGCAGTAGCTATGGATCCGTAAGTCTGCGGTAAACTACTCACACATCATCGATGGGGTGGCAAGGTTAATGTAGAAGCACTCCGTGATCGAATACCCCTCTGTCGGAGTGCCGGAAAAGGCCCCTGGATTGGATCTCACGAGAACAGAAGCTTGCTTTGGCGGAAAAATATTTTTGGTGTGCCCTCTGGTACACGGGGAATATTGGGGTAGTTATAGAGCAAATATTAGGGTTAGAGGAGCATCAGGGGGCCCACAAGCCTGGGGGCACCCCCCTCGTGCCTCCCGAGCTTTTCGCCAACTGGTGGCCCCTCTGACCCCCTCCTTCCTGTATGTCTTCTGGTTCAAGAAAAATCCTCAAAAAGTTTCGTTCTGTTTGGACTCCGTTTGATATGGATTTTCTGTAAAGACAAAAACAAGGAAAAACAGCAACTGGCACTTGGCACTAGGTTAATAGGTTAGTCCCAAAAATTAATATAAAATAGCATAATAATGCATATAAAACATCCAAGATGGATAATATAATACTAGTAAGGAACAATCAAAAATTATAGATATGTTGGAGACGTATCAAGCACACCCAAGATTAACTCCTGCTCCTCCTCGAGTAGGTAAATAATAAAAACAGAATTTTTGATGTGGAATCCTACTTAACATGTTTATCAAGTAATATTTCTTTTATGTGGCCTGAATATTTAGATCCATACGATTCAAAACAAAAGTTTAATATTGACATAAAAATAATAATACTTGAAGCATACTAAAAAGCAGTCAGGTCTTTTCAAAATATCATGGCTAAAGAAAGTTATCCCTACAAAATCATATAATCTTGCCATGCTCCATATTCTTAACACAAAGTATTTATCATGCACAACCCGATGACAAGCCAAGCAATTGGTTTTAACACGCTTCAGCTTTTCAACTCTCACACAATACATTAGTGTGAGCCATGGATATAACACTATGGGTGGAACAGAAGGTGGTAGTAGACAAAAAGAAGAAGGAAATGCTCACATCAACTAGGCAAATTAATAGGCTATGGAGATGCCCATCAATTGATATCGATGTGAGTGCGTAGGGATTGCCATGCAATGGATGCACTAGAGCTATAAGTGTATGAAAGCTCAAAAGAAAACTAAGTGGGTGTGCATCCGACTTGCTTGCTCATGAAGACCTCGGGCATTTGAGGAAGCCCATCATTGTAATATACAAGCCAAGTTCTATAATGAAAAATTCGCACTAGTAATATATGAAAGTGACAAAATAGGAGACTCTATCATGAAGAACATGATGCTACTTTGAAGCACAATTGTGGAAAAGGATAGTAACATTGTCCCTTCTCTCTTTTTCATTTTCCCCTTTTTCATTTTGTTGGGAACTTTGGCCTTTTTTCTTGGGCTCTATCATGAAGAACATCATGCTCTTTTATATATATAGGACAAATGTTTTCTACAAGCAGTGGTAGTTACCACCACTTGCGTTTTGTTTGTTGTATATAGTATCTATCGAAATCAAGAGTATGTGCGTGTAGTATGTAGTATATAACAATGATTAGGTAGTATATATACTAATTTTTAGATAGTATATACCATGTTTTGAGTATGCTCTATTTTACGTACAAATATGTATGTATTTCACAAATATAACAAAAACTATGGACTCATATGCAATTTTTTCATGTAACTTGTTTTGAGATATCTTATATATATTATACGAACATATTTAAAATAATAAAGTAGTATATATAGCACCACATGGTAGTATATGAGACATATGGGGTAACTACCACTAGGTGGTAGGATGGATTTTTCCCTACATGGGACAATGCTCTAATAATGACGATCATCACACTTTTATTTACTTACAACTCAAGAATTACAACTCGATACTAGAACAAAGATATGACTCTATATGTGAAAGTGCATTATATCGACTAGAGGGGGGACGAGTAGGCGATTTTTACAAATTTCTCACTGAGGAAATTCTAAGTGAGGAATTTCCTAAACAACGAACTACTTGCAGCATAATATGTACTTAGGTGCAAGCATAACATGGCAGTAACACAGTCATCATGAAGAAATGAAACAAGCACAGAGTACATGTAGCGTGTAGACAGGATAAGCAGGCAGACGACAAGATGACTGAAGAATTAGGATTGAGGAAATTGAGAAAGTCTTCAGTCAAAGTCTTCAAACAATAACAATCAAGTTCATCAACACATGAATGAGGAAATGAAAGGGTTGAGGAAATAGAACTAGTAGCTTGGAGAAGACGATGATTTGGTAGACCAGTTCCAACTACTATGATAGTTGTACGTCTGGTTGGAGCGGCTAGGTATTTAAACCTGAGGACACATAGTCCTCACCGTATTCTCCTTGAGCTAAGGTCACATAGACCTCGCCCAATCACTCGTGGTAAGTCTTCAGGTGACTTCCAAACCTTCACAGAATTGGTCACTCGGAAATCCACAATTCCTCTTGGATGCTCTAGTCCATGATGCCTAACTGTCTAGAGGATGCACAGTCCTCGAAGGTAACAAGCGTCGATTTCACACAGGAACAATCTCTTCAGTGATGCTCAATCACTTTGGGTTTTAGGTGTTGGGGTTTTGGGTATTTCCTCACTGATGATTTTCGCTCAAAGTCCTCGGAGGATGGGATGCTCTTAGTGAGAAGTGTCAGTTTCTCTCGGAGCAGCCAACCAGCTAGTGGTTGTTGGGGACGGCTATTTATAGCCGGGGAGCAGGCCGACATGATAAGACATCAATGCCCTTCAATGATATGACCGTTAGGTGGATAGGATATTTTGGGATAGCTGGCGCGTAGCACATCAATGGTGATGAGGACATCAATACCATTGTTACACCCACGGCCCCTGCTGCTATACATACTGGACCAATTGTTGGTGTCAAAACCGGTGGATCTCGGGTAGGGGGTCCTGATCTGTGCGTCTCAGGTTGATGGTAATAGGAAACATGGGACACAATGTTTACCCAGGTTCGGGCCCTCTCGATGGAGGTAAAACCCTACTTCCTGCTTGATTAATATTGAAGATATGAGTAGTACAAGAGTAGATCTACCACGAGATCGTAGAGGCTAAACCCTAAGAGCTAGCCTATGATGGTATGATTGTAATTGTGATTGGCCTTCTAAGGACCATCCTCTCCGGTTTATATAGACACCGGAGAGGGCTAGGGTTTACATGGAGTCGGTTACAAGGAAGGAAATACAATATCCGGATCGCCAAGCTTGTCTTCCACGCAAAGGAGAGTCCCATCCGGACACGGGCCAAAGTCTTGAGTCTTGTATCTTCACGCTTCGATAGTCCGGACGATGTATATAGTCCGGCTGTCCGGATACCCCCTAATCCAGGACTCCCTCACCAATTACTAGAGCTCACGCACGCCACTTAAATTATCAGGTACTTTCGTTTCTTGGTAATGATTCTAATGTTCATGTGAATATGATGTTGCCTAAATTGGATACATTTGTCTTGCTTACAAATGAAGGGCCTAACTTGGACAAGAAAGATGAACATTGGAGCAAGATCAAGCATGGAGATGATGGCATGCGTAAGGGGAACAAGAACGGAGTTACAAGTGACGATTTCGGGACTTTGAAGCCACCATAATGAGTGAATTAAGCCTTGGACGAAATATACAAGATGCCACTTCATCAATTTCGTCCGGAGGCTATTATAGGTGCTACGTCACCTTATTTTGGGCCAGGCCCATGTAATTTCGAAATACTTGAGTATAGGCTATTTTTAGAGTCTGTATGTGTGGGGAAACAAGAGATAGGGTTGGTTTCGGACCCCTCCTTCAAGGGCCATGAACCCCCCCCCCCTCCCTTCCTTCGTAGATACAACACTTAGGGCACCATTTAGACTTTGGGTTTTGTTTAGATTAAAAGTTCGCCATAGCTGCAACTTCGCGTACTTCGTTTGTGTTCAACGATCAGAAAAAGGCGTCACAGAACCAAACCTTCATTAATAAAGCTTTCCTCTTATATTCACAATATCGAGATTGCAGTCTCAGTTTCTTGCTTGTTCTTGGTTTGCTCGCAGGAAAACAGACCCTCGGGGTCAGGTTGATCATGCTCCGGCGTGGTCAACAACCCCTCGGAAGTTAGTTTAGCAATCGCTAAGGCACGACGTCTCGCACGTTCATAGTTGGATCGTCAAGGTCGAATCCCACAGAAAATGATAGCCACCATCTCATCCAAACATCGGGACACCTTTGCCTCTATTAAGTAGTATCTGATTTCCAGGATGCTCGGTGGGATTTTACTATTTTTCGTAGTTTAGATTGAGTCTGTTCTTCATACCTACAGTCCACGAAAAAGCCAAAAAATTAGGGTTAGTTCATCATATCTGAACCAATCTGAGCCTTTGCATAATCGTTTCTACATTTGCTTTGTCGAATTTGCGGTTGCATCGTCGTGTCAAGTTGCTGGTCTTAGCATCTAGCCTTTTAGAGTTTCGAGTTCTGGTCATAAATTGTAACGCCGCTGCCGCACCATCACCATCGCCCCTGCCATCTACCACCACCGCTTATCCGCCACCGCTCTGAATCCGTATCTGTTGGGGATATAACTACTAGTATGATCCGCCATAAGGAGCCTGGTTATACTTACAAGCATTCTTGAAGACAAAAGCTCAAGCTTGAAGACAGCGGCTTAGTAAAAGGCCCAACGGCCCAGAGGTGACCTAAGGCGTGTAGTGATTAACCGCCTTGATCATGTAACTTGTATTGTAAGGCGAGAAAGATTAGGAGACCGAGCCGGATACAATCTATAAGCCGGCCAGGAATCTGTAGAGTCGCTGGGCGTCAACCTCAGTATATAAAGGGACGACCCAGCGGCGGTTCAGGGTACGAAACAACGACTCGAGAGCTAGGTCAAGCAATTCTGCTTCCTGGTTATCGAGACATACATAATCGCAATCACAACTAGACGTAGGCTTTTACCTTCATCGTAAGGGGCCGAACTAGTATAAAACATCTCGTGTCTCTTGTCCTGATTAACCCCTTCAAGCTTCCTAGTTGCGATGGCTCCACGACTAAGTCCTTTCACTAGGACATCTGACGTGACAATTCCACGACAGTTGGCGCCCACCATGGGGCCAGCGCACGGTGGATTTGAGTTCTTGAAGGGCAGCTTTGAAGGGCTCAAGGGATATGCTGTGGGCCGGATGACCAAGAGTCATCGCGGCAAGCTCTACATCAACGATGCAGGCTGGGGCCCCGAGGCCAGCTCAATTGAGTACGGGTACTGGGTCCCCTTCGGCGGAATACACATCTTCATCGGCATGATCAGCGAGCCGGGCCCTGAGCCGGACATCTGTGCCGACCTCGTCGAGACGGCTCAGCGTGCGAGACCCGCCCAGGCTCCACCGGCTGTGAAGCGTGCCTTCGTGGGATGCATCCACGGAGGACTCTCTGAAGGGTCTGCCTCTAATGGTGAGGCGTCCATCTACTCTGACGGCGAGTCTTCCACAGGTGAGGCAGATTCATTTTACCAACAGCCTTGAAGCGACGACACAGAGGAACTCTCAATGAAAGCACCAATGTCGGTGTCAAAATCGGCGGATCTCGGGTAGGGGGTCCCGATCTGTGCGTCTCAGGCCGATGGTAACAGGAAGCAAGGGACACAATGTTTACCTAGGTTCGGGCCCTCTCGATGGAGGTAAAACCCTACTTCCTGCTTGATTAATATTGAAGATATGAGTAGTACAAGAGTAGATCTACCACAAGATCGTAGAGGCTAAACCCTAAGAGCTAGCCTATGATGGTATGATTGTAATTGTGATCGGCCTTCTAAGGACCATCCTCTCCGGTTTATATAGACACCGGAGAGGGCTAGGGTTTACATGGAGTCGGTTACAAGGAAGGAAATACAATATCCGGATCGCCAAGCTTGTCATCCACGCAAAGGAGAGTCCCATCCGGACACGGGCCGAAGTCTTGAGTCTTGTATCTTCACGCTTCGATAGTCCGGATGATGTATATAGTCCGGCTTTCCGGATACCCCCTAATCCAGGATTCCCTCAGTAGCCCCTGAACCAGGCTTCAATGACGATGAGTCTGGCACGTAGTCTTGTCTTCGACATTGCAAGGCGGGTTCCTTCTCCGAATACTCTAAGGTTATTTATTGAACACGTAGACCGTGTCTGGATCTGCAAGGTGATTTTCATACACCATTGTAGGGAACATGGTATAAATTCGTTCTGCTGGCAAACTTTGTACGTCGTGCTCCTGCATCATGGCCTGGTCCAACACGGACCGACGCTTCCGGCTCCACCCCGACTCGTGTCGCGAGGCGGTTTTATTGGCACGTCCTGCCAAAGCGGAGATCGTGTTCCTCTTATTACGGGATCTTTCATCAATATGGGCGTGTGTGACCCCACGGTGACCATTGGTATGACTCTGTGTATTTTAGATAAGTCTCAAGTGGTCACACTGAGGACTCTTGATATTCATCCCCTTTATAAAGGGGCCGAGGCCTACACCTCTTTTCCATCTCTCCCGCTCCTTCTCGCACCTCGAGCTCTAGCACTCAAAACCTAAGCCTCAAGACCCCAGATCCTCCAGTATGTCCGGATCCGATGCAAAAGGCCGGTGGGTGGCCTCCTCGATCCAAGAGGGGGATATTACTAAGCTTAGGGAGGTCGGATACCTGACCGCCGATATCCAGCACAGGCTTCCTGCTCCAGGGCAAGCTATCCCCACGCCGGAGCCCAATGAGAGCGTTGTATTCCTTCCCCACTTCCTCTGAGGCCTAGGCCTCACCCTCGACCCCTTTGTGAGGGGGCTCATGTTCTACTACGGCTTGGATTTCCATGATCTGGCTCCAGACGCCATCCTCCACATCTCGTCGTTTATCATTGTGTGCGAGGCTTTTCTCCACGTCAACCCACACTTTGGCTTATGGCTCAAGACCTTCAACGTGAAGCCGAAGATGATCGAGGGGCGACACGCGGAGTGTGGAGGTGCCGTAATAAGCAAGAACGTTGATGCCCCATGGCCAGAGGGTTCCTTCCCGGAAGTATCCGATGTGTGGCAACGGAGGTGGTTTTATGTTACAGCTCCTACAGGCACAATGTGGGTAGCCACCCCCGAGTTCCGCTCGGGCCCTCTGTCACAGTTGGCGTCTTGGACCGATGTAGGACGGAATTACGGGCCTGCTAGCGATGTACCAGAACTGCAGAATCGTATCCGGGGGCTCATAGAGAGAGACATAAATCATGTCAGCATAATGCAAGTGATGCTAATCCAGCGGACGCTGCCGTGCAAACGTCGGCCTCTCTGGATGTGGGAGTTCAATCCGGAGGGTCCGCGGACTATTAAGCACTTGTTCGGCCTGAAGCTCGAAGGAATGTGTAAATTATTTTTCGGACCACAAGTAATGTGTCCGGACACCACCGAGGATGCGGGCCTAAGCTGCAATCGCCTAGACGCCCAAGTAAGTAACCTTAAAGTCAGACACTTCATTTATATTTATCATAATTGTAATTCTGAAAATCCCTCCGTGGTCAGGAATGGCTCAACAAGGCGGAGAGAATCAGGTGACCGGCACCACTTCCTGAAGGCTCACCTGGTCCAATCATTGCAAAGATGCTTAACCGGTTGCTCAGCAAAATCCCCGCAGGGAAAGGCGAAGGAAAGGGCAGCGAAACCGCACTACACATACAGACCGGAGGAATCGCTACCTCTACTATGGAGGATAGCTGGGAAGGGGAGGTTAAAGCTTCCTCCACACACGGGAAGAAGAGGGCGGCCCCCAAAGACTTGGAGGCGGAGACGCCCAAGCAAGGGAAGAAGGTATCACCAGGGGGCTCTGCCGCGACGGGCACCCTTACCGCATCGTGCCCACCGACGGGCCAGCCCTCCACCGAGCCATAAGTTATTCATTAATTCGAAGGTATGGCGTTACTCCGATATCCGTAACCGAGACTTCGTCTTTTGTAGTCCGGCGAGCAGCTCTTCTCAACAGAGTTCGTCTTCGGGGGACCTTCGTCCGGAGATGATGGAGAGTGAGACTCCACCCACCTCTCCGGCTCATGAAGCGGGTGACACGGAGGTGTCGTCACGGAGGAGTCCGGATCTACCGAAGCCAGAAGTGAACACATCAGTCACCCTGAGCCCAGAGCATTTGGCTCCCACGGGGGGCGATGGGAAGGGTCCGACATAGTTCGATGTCCGGCCAGACGTACTGACAGGCTTTCTGGAGCGAGCCACGCTCTCGGAGGAGCACCGCTCTTTAATGAGCACGGTGCTCACGAAAATTTCATCCGCTACCAGCGGTTTGAATGAGGCATTTACTAGCCTGCTCAAAGGCTTTGAGGTATGCAGTGAAAAATGCACTTTTTTTGTTATGAAGCACGCGCTAGGTGTGCTTCCTATGGATAGTAGCCCCTGAGACTCTGGTTGCCCGCCATAGGCGGCAAACGGGGGATCATATACTAATGGCTGCACTGTATATATGTGCAGGTATGCAATGATCCGACAGCCGACCAGTCTGTTGAAGTTGCCAAACTGAGAAGGCAGATCGGATCTATTGTTGCCGATATCACACTGGTGAACAAACGGCTTGAAGAATCCCAGGGTATGTACTCTGCTTCCCTTATTATATTGTATAGGAAAATGCGAGAATGGCATAATGTTAATGCCCTGTGTATGCACTGCAGATGGTGCTGCTGCCGTGGAGGCCCTAAGGGCCGAGCTCGCTCAAGCCAAGGAACAAGCTCGGGCTAGCAATGCGGCTGCCCTAAAGGCGGCCGAAGAGTTGAGAGGCGAACAGGCTGCTCATCTCCGAAGCGAGGAGAAGATAGCCGAAATGGCTGAAGAGTTGAAAAATGTCGTCGACCGGTATGTGCTCCTTGAAAAGGAGAGTAAGGCTAGTTCGGTCGAGCTGGACAAGGCGCTTAATGCCGCCAAGGAGATGCGGACCGAGATCTGGGGCATGCGGGAGGAGCTCCAACAGGCTGACAAAATCGTGGATGGGGGCTCCTACCTACCGCGGACGAAGTTTTTGGATCCAAAGTATGCTCCCCTGGTTGGGCGTTGGAGTCCTGCAGACGCATATGCAGACTTGACGAATAGTACAGCTGACGCCGCCAAGTTCTTCGAGGATCAAGGTGATAAGGAAGTGGAGAAGCTTTTCTGGTCACAGTTCAGTGCTTCCAATCGCCCGCTGCCGTTGAATGAGAAGGTGGCTGCTGTGGCGGAGCTTCATAGGCTGTCCGAGCTTGCAACGCGGTTTGTAACAGACCATCTTTGGCTAAAGGGGCCCAAGCCGGACAGTTATTTTGGTTTGGTGCAACAATTCCCTGGGGCCGTGACTCGGATCGACACCATGAGGAGGTCGGCGTGCATAGAGGGTGCGCGGATGGCTCTTGCCCGCGTAAAATCCTATTGGACGGATATGGAGGCCACCATTATAGTGACCCAGGATCCGGCGGGGGGCCAATATCTGGCCGAGCACTACTTGATGCAGGTTACAGAGGGTGCTCGCCTAATAGAGGCGCAATGCTCGAAGAATATTTTGTTCGAGTGATAAGTTGAATCATTGTAAAAACAATGTTTTATTTTGAATATGAGTCTATATTTATATTTTTTTGCCTGGAAATATGATTGTGTCCCCTATATGGCCATTCCTATATGTATAAGTAGTCCGAAAGATAGCAGTCGTTGGCTTCAGCCCCCACGCATACAATGCGGGGGTGTTCGCGAAGAATATGCTTAATCACACTTGATCCAACGTCTTGGTCCATTAAGGAGGTGATCGCATGTCGAACTAGGCAACCAGACTATATAGCTGTAACACTTTCGCTTAGCCATGGGAATATAATGGTGGGGCTACTATGTAGCCCCTGGTACCTTCGCGGGCATCCGAATACGGGCGCGTGTGTACATGGCCGGAAAATAGCCCTTCGTTAATGCGGATTCCCCTAGAGATTCTGGTGAGTCTTCAAGTGGTTGAACAGTCTCTCGCTTTATCATGACGGTCAATTTTCGGCTTTCTCTACTGAGGCGCTCATCCGGAATAACCAGGGCACAATCGCAGTAGTTCTCCTTTGGCTTGCCTTAGCTGATAATAACGGAACGTAAGGCGGCAAACCTAGGAGCCGAGCAAACCCAACATTTGACCCAAGACATGATTCAGAGCTAATGCATATAAGGCCAAACTCGTGACGCCGAACACTCCCGAAGGTGTTCGGACTTTATAACAGAAGATGGGCTCAAGAATGCCCATTCAATATGAACCCTGTATTTCCAGGTACGTGCGGTAATCTGTCGTGGTGAAATGCCAATAACGACAGTATCCTCTGTGGGTATGGAACCCATGGGATGGTTTGAACAACAAGAGGCAATAGAAAAGGTTTACACAGGGGCTTAATCTAAAAATAAACCTGTTGAACGGGGCCCTGCTGCACATCTGCACATTTGTCTCCGTTGTGCCATATCCTGGAAGGGTATCGCACGAACGTTGTCTGTGGAAAAAAAAGGAAAACTCATAGGAGAATATAACGTAAGTATGTGATGGATAATAATAGTGTAAGATGATGGCCTGCCAATAAGGTTGAGCCAAGTTTTGGGGCTACATTAAATATTTATAGCCCCTGGTTTCCGCTATGGGATTACATATATAGTGTCCGGTTGAATTTTATCTGGGCTACCGGACTCGTCTAACCGTGTCCGTGGTCTTAATGACCAGTCATGTTTTATGGTATTAGAGGCAGCTTATAGTCCGGCCGTCAGGGCCGTCACGTGTTCCTCTGCGCGTGAAGGGTGCTCTGTGATTCCGCTAACGGTGATGACGCCACATAGACCGGGCATCTTGAGTGTAAGGTAGCCATAATGCGGTAATGCATTGAAGCGGGTGAAGGCTGCTCTTCCGAGCAGTGCATGATAGCCTCTTTGGAAGGGTGCAACGATGAAGAGTAGTTCTTCACTTCTGGAGTTGCCTGGGGGGGCCAAATGTTACCCTCAGTACGATGGAGCCCCTGCCATAGGCTTCAATGCCTGGTATCACCCCTTCAAAGATGGTGTTGCTTTGGTTAATTCTGGATAGGTTTATCCCCATCCTGCGGACAGTGTCCTCGTATATTAAATTGAGACTACTACCACCGTCCATGAGGACACGGGTGAGATGGTATCCTTCGATTATTGGGTCAAGCACCAAGGCCTGTGATCCTTCGCGCCGAATACTAGTTTGGCCGTCCATGTGATCAAAAGTGATCGGGCGAGACATCCAGTAGTCAGATGTGGGTACGATAGGTTCTACATCGTGCGCGTCTTCGAGCGCGCGTTCTTGCCTTCTCGTGAATGTGTGAGTCGCGTGGATCATGTTTACTGTTTTAACCTCCGGCGGGAATTTTTTCTGTCCCCCAGTGTTCGGCTGGCGAGGTTCGTCCTCGTCTTCACTTGGTGTTTCCCTCCCTTTGTGTTGGGCATTTTGTTTGCTGGCCTGCTTTAAGACCCAGCACTCTCTATGGGTGTGGTTCGCAGGTTTTTCCGGGGTACCATGAATTTGGCATAGTCTGTCCAGGACTCTGTTCAGACCGGACGACCCCTCTTTACTGCCTTTGAATGGCTTCTTTTGCTAAGAGCCCCTAAATCCGGCATTGACCGTTGTGTTATCCAGGCTCCCTTCCTTGCTTTGGCGTTTGTGTTTATTACGCCGAGGCTTCCCGTTGCCATCCCTTATTTCGGACGTGCTGGGGTCGCTGGTGCCTTTACGGGCTAGCCAGCTATCTTCACCTGCGCAAAAGCGGGTCATAAGGCTTGTTTAGGCTGCCATTGTCCTTGTCTTTTCTTGGCCGAGGTGTCTGGCAAGCCATTCGTTGCGGATGCTGTGTTTGAATGCCACTAAGGCTTCAGCGTCCGGATAGTCGACAATTTGATTCTTCTTAGTGAGGAATCTGTTCCAAAGCTTGCGGGCGGACTCTCCGGGCTGTTGGATTATGTGACTTAGATCGTCTGCATCCGGAGGCTGGACATAAGTCCCTTCAAAGTCGGCCCTGAAAGCGTCTTCTAGTTCTCCCCAACTCCCAATTGAGTTTTCGGGGAGGCTTTTCAACCAGTGTCGGGCTGGTCCCTTCAGCCCTAGGGGAAGGTATTTGATGGCATGGAGATCATCCCCACGAGCCATGTGAATATGCAGGATAAAATCCTCGATCCATACCCCTGGGTCTGTCGTTCCGTCATATGCCTCTATGTTCACAGGTTTAAAACCTTGTGGGAATTCATGGTTCAGTACTTCCTCGGTGAAGCACATAGGGTGTGCAGCCCCTTTGTATCTGGGCGCGCCTTGGAATGTAGTCAGTTGTTGTTGTGTCCGGAGTTTATTCCGAAATGGTGTTTGGCTTGTATTAGCGTTGGGTTGACCATAGTCCCTCACCGGGATGTGTCCTTTAGATCCGTAGATGGACCTGGATGCACCGGCCTTCTTATCCAGCTTCTCACGTGGATCGTGCGTGGTGTTAGTAGCCGCTCTGCTGTGGTTGTGACGCGGTACGTCTGGTCTCCTGGTTGTATTATTCTTTGGTGGAACGGCCTCGTCGTTGAATTCTGGCAGTAGCTTGCGCTTTGGATAGCTTTTGGTATGGCGATCGTCGCCATATCTTTGTTCAATGTCTAGCACTTTATTCCATCTGCGACTGAGCTTTTCTTGTGCGGCCTTAAGCCGTTGTTTCTGCTTCTTTAGACTTCTTGCTGTGGCCAAAAGCTTTCGGTGGAGGTTATCTCGTTCCACTCGTTCGTCCGAGATGATGAATGCAGCATCCTCCGGACTGCGTTCCTGTTCTGGGGCGGTTTCATGAGCTCATCCTCCGGGTCATTGTGATCGGATATTTGCTCCGAACTTGGTTTGGCGTGACCTGGCTCGTCCCGCTCCATCGCTGGGTCTGTGTGGTCATTACTTCCTTCTGGTATGTCAGCGCTTATTGCGCTCTTGTCGCAGTTTTTACTATTGCTGGACTTTGAGTGGCGTCTGCGCCGCCGTTTTGGCTTTTGTCCGGGTGTTTTATCGTCCGGATTATCACTGTCGTCCTTCTTGGGCGTATCCACCATGTATATATCGTGTGACAAGGTAGTAATCCCGCGCCCCAGAGATTCTGGAGCTGCTCCTACATCGTCATCCATACCGTCGATGTCTTCGGAGTCGAAGTCAAGGACGTCGGTTAAATCATCGATTGTGGCAATTAAGTGGGTGGTGGGTGGGCAACAAATTCCTTCGTCGCCTGCTTCCCACTCAAGCCGGACATAGTTCGGCCCAGAGTTTCCTGACAGAGAGAGAGACTTTAATGAGTTCAGCAAGACACCAAAGGGCGAGTGTTGAAAGATGTCCGCAGTGGTAAACTCCATTACCGGAGCCCAACCTGGCTCGGTTGGACCGGAACCAATGACTGGATACGAGTCCGGGGTCCGGGGTTACACGTCTACATAGAGGTGAGACCTGTGTTCGGCTCCAACACCGATGAGTATGCGGCCTGCGGGGCGGGGTCTAGCCCGCCGCCCTTGGGCAATGCAAACCGTTCTGAATTTAGATCCGGGGCTATTGCAGGGATGACATTCTGAGCATTGTTCGACAACAGGTCTAGGCCGTGCCCGTCGTGACTGTCCGGCGGTCCCGACACAGGGCTAAACCCGTGGAAGATCAAGTCTCCGCGAATATCTGCCGTGTAGTTCAAGTTTCCGAACCTGATCTGGTGGCCAGGGGCATAGCTATCGATCTGCTCCAGATGGCCAAGCGAATTGGCCCGCAATGCGAAGCCGCCGAACATGAAGGTCTGTCCAGGGAGAAAAGTCTCGCCCTGGACCGTGTTGTTGATGATTGAAGACGCCATCAAGCCTTGAAGCGATGACACAGAGGAACTCTCAATGAAAGCACCAATGTCGGTGTCAAAACCGGCGGATCTCGGGTAGGGGGTCCTGATCTGTGCATCTCAGGCCGATGGTAACAGGAAGCAAGGGACACAATGTTTACCTAGGTTCGGGCCCTCTCGATGGAGGTAAAACCCTACTTCCTGCTTGATTAATATTGAAGATATGAGTAGATCTACCACGAGATCATAGAGGCTAAACCCTAAGAGCTAGCCTATGATGGTATGATTGTAATCGTGATCGGCCTTCTAAGGACCATCCTCTCCGGTTTATATAGATACCGGAGAGGGCTAGGGTTTACATGGAGTCGGTTACAAGGAAGGAAGTACAATATCCGGATCGCCAAGCTTGTCTTCCACGCAAAGGAGAGTCCCATCCGGACATGGGCCAAAGTCTTGAGTCTTGTATCTTCACGCTTCGATAGTCCGGACGATGTATATAGTCCGGCTGTCCGGATACCCCCTAATCCAGGACTCCCTCACCAATTACTAGAGCTCACGCACGCCACTTAAATTATCAGGTACTTTCGTTTCTTGGTAATGATTCTAATGTTCATGAGAATATGATGTTGCCTAAATTGGATACATTTGTCTTGCTTACAAATGAAGGGCCTAACTTGGACAAGAAGGATGAACATTGGAGCAAGATCAAGCATGGAGATGATGGCATGCGCAAGGGGAACAAGAACGGAGTTACAAGTGACGATTTTGGGACTTTGAAGCCACCATAATGAGTGAATTAAGCCTTGGACGAAATATAGAAGATGCCATTTCATCAATTTCGTCCGGAGGCTAATATAGGTGCTGCGTCACCTTATTTTGGGCCAAGCCCATGTAATTTCGACATACTTGAGTATAGGCTATTTTTAGAGTCTGTATGTGTGGGGAAACAAGAGATAGGGTTGGTTTCAGACCCCTCCTTCAAGGGCCATGAAATCCCCCCTCTCTTCCTCCATATATACAACACTTAGGGCACCATTGAGACTTTGGGTTTTGTTTAGATTAAAAGTTTGCCATAGTTGCAACTTCGCGTACTTCGTTTGTGTTCAACGATCAAAAAAAGGAGTCACAGAACCCCACCTTCATTAATAAATCTTTCCTCTTATACTCACAATATCGAGATTGCAGTCTCAGTTTCTTGCTTGTTCTTCGTTTGCTCACAGGAAAATAGACCCTCAGGGTCAGGTTGATCGTGCTTCGGCGTGGTCAACAACCCCTCGGAAGTTAGTTTAGCGATCGCTAAGGCGCGACGTCTCACATGTTCGTAGTCGGATCGTCAAGGTCGAATCCCACAGAAAATGATAGCCACCATCTCATCGAAACATCGGGACACCTTTGCCTCTATCAAGTGGTATCTGATTTCTAGGATGCTCGGTGGGATTTTACTATTTTTCGTAGTTTAGATCGAGTCTGTTCTTCCACGAAAAAGCCAAAAAAAATTAGGGTTAGCTTATCATATCTGAACCAATCTGAGCCTTTGCATAATCGTTTCTGTATTTGCTTTGTCGAATTTGCGGTTGCATCGTCGTGTCAAGTTGCTGGTCTTAGCGTCTAGTCTTTTAGAGTTTCGAGTTCTGGTCATAAATTGTAACGCCGCCGCCACACCATCACCATCGCCCCTGCCATCTACCACCACCACTTATCCGCCACCGCTCTGAATCTGTATCTGTTGGGGATATAACTACTAGTATGATCCGCCATAAGGAGTCGGGTTGTACTTACAAGCATTCTTGAAGACAGAAGCTCAAGCTTGAAGACAGTGGCTTAGTAAAAGGCCCAACGGCCCAGAGGTTACCTAAGGCCTATAGTGATTAACTGCCTTGATCATGTAACTTGTATTGTAAGGCGAGAAATATTAGGAGACCGAGCCGGATACAATCTATAAGCCGGCCAGGACTCTGTAGAGCCGCTCGGCGTCAACCTCAGTATATAAAGGGACGACCCAGCGGCGGTTCAGGGTACGAAACAACGACTCGAGAGCTAGGTCAAGCAATTTTGCTTCCTGGTTATCGAGACATACATAATCCCAATCACAACTAGACATAGGCTTTTACCTTCATCGTAAGGGGCCGAACTAGTATAAAACATCTCGTGTCTCTTGTCCTGATTAACCCCTTCAAGCTTCCTAGTTGCGATGGCTCCACGACTAAGTCCTTTCACTAGGACATCTGACGTGACAATTCCACGACAGTTGGCGCCCACCATGGGGCCAGCGCACGGTGGATTTGAGTTCTTAAAGGGCAGCTTCGAAGGGCTCAAGGGATACGCTGTGGGCCGGATGACCAAGAGTCGTCGTAGCAAGCTCTACATCAACGATGCAGGCTGGGGCCCCGAGGCCGGCTCAATCGAGTATGGGTACCGGGTCCCCTTCGGCGGAATACACATCTTCATCGGCATGATCAGCGAGCCGGGCCCTGAGCCGGACATCTGTGCCGACCTCGTTGAGACGGCTCAGCATGCGAGACCCGCCCAGGCTCCGCTGGCTGTGAAGCGTGCCTTCGTGGGATGCATCCACGGAGGACTCTTTGAAGGGTCTGCCTCTGATGGTGAGCCGTCCATCTACTCTGACGGCGAGTCTTCCACAGGTGAGACAGATTCGTTGTACCAACTGCAGGATGGCGGGCTTGGCGGCTGTTCCAATGGTAGCAGTATTCCGGATTGTCTTGAGCCTCCGAGCAGGGTCGGGATCTTCATGGCCGGCACCCAACCCATCCAAGACTCTGCAACTGCAGCTGCCGTAACTTCCGGGTCAGCGGCAGCCAGGGCAGGAGGCCCTGTGCGTTCGCCGACTCAGGTGTTAATGGATCTCACCGACAAGCTGACCACCCTATTAACCGTCGTAGTCAGCCCGGCGGATCAAGCTAGTCATGATGCGGAAGTGGCACAGTGAAATTTGGATATGGGCAAGCTAAGGAAGACCTGGCACCAGAAGATGTCAGGATAACCACAGAGCGGGCAGCTCTGGATGTTCAGGCTCATCAGATCCAGGCGCACACTTTCCGGCTTACACAAGACCAGAACGTGGCTAATGAGGTCATGAGGAGAAGGTATCAGAAGACCCAATCTCGACTTCCCCCGGTTTATGACCCTCAGAACATTTTTAACATGCCAGGAGCAGGGCCCAGTAACTCGCTGTGGCTCGTCCCGCAGACAGGCAACCTGCCATGGCTCCCTCCGCGCATAGGGCCAGACCATGTTGCGACACCCGGGGACGGAGCACCGTTTCAGTCACCAGTGATGGGACCTCCCCGTGTAAACATAGCGCCACCTCAGTACGTACCAACCCCTCCGGGTCATTACTCCAACCCATTGGAAAACATGATAGCAGCGGCAACCCGATTGGCGGCTCTCCCGATTGATGGCGATTCTCCGACTGCAGTTGAAACCCGCCGGATCAGGGAACTTCTTCAGACGGCTTTGGTATAGCAGGAGGCGTACTCATATAGCTGAGACATGATCCACTCGACCCCTCGTCCAAGCCAAAGCCCGAGTTATAGCAGGCACATGGATTCAGCGGCTGTATCAAGCAATGTTAGACGCCGTGACCAGCCAGGTGGCAGTAACCCGCCGCGTCATGAGGCCATTAACTTAGTGGAGCAAGAGAGACTACGGCAAGAGGCTGAACAGGTGGCTGAGCAAGCGGCTCAGTTGACGGCTTATCATCCATATCCGGTTTACCCGACGACTTCTGTTGAGGCAGGTATAGCCACCCGGACTGGAGGAGTCCCGTGTCTAGTGCCGGCTCTGCGCAACGAGCGTTTGCCTAAAGATTTTAAAGGGCCGAGGAAGGTGCCAAATTACACAGCCGACTTATAGCCTGGGGCATGGATTGAGAGCTACGAGATGGCTATGGAGCTGTTGGAGGTTTCTGACGCAACAATGGCTAAGTACTTCACCATGATGTTGGATGGAACCGCCTGCACCTGGTTGAAAGGCCTGCCACCTAATTCAATCAGTTCATGGGCAGATTTAAAGGCCCGGTTCATCCAGAACTTCAAAGACACGTGCAAGCAGCCCATGTTGATCGTGGACCTGACGAATTGTAAGCAAGAGGAGGGTGAGTCTACAACCCATTGGGTGCGCCGGGTTAAGGCCATAATACATTTATCTGATAATATGGATGTCGGCTCTGCAGTCTTAATGTTGGAGAAGAATTGCCGTTTCTTACCTTTGAAACAAAAGCTGGGGCAGCTCAAACGTGAGTGCAATGACATGGGCACGCTGATGGCGGCTCTGGTCAAGTATGCTGATTCTGATAGTACCAAGGATCCCGAGTCTGATGATGAGAAGGCAGGGAAGGGAAAAAGGAATGACAACGGCAAGGGCTCTCAGCACAACCCGACAAGTCAAGGAGGTAACAAACGTAAGGCTGACGGTAGTTTGGATTTTGTGGCTAACACCAATGCGCAGGGTCATAACCAGCGGCGCAAGGGAAGGCCACCTCTTCGGTCTGGCGGGTCAGGACCCACACTTGAGCAGTTGTTGAATGAACCTTGTCCGAGACACGGTACTAAGGAGAAGCCGGCTACACATTTATGGAAAGAGTGCACGATTATGAAGGCGCTCAAGAATTGCAACATGTTTCACAGTAACAATGGCCTGGGTGGCTCAGGTGGTGGCGGCTTTCATGGCCCGGGCGGCGGGTCAAATTCCAGTTTTCATAATTCCCATGGAAACTAGGGTGGATATAACCAACAGGCTGGCCAGGGCAGTCAGCAGCAGCAGCAAGGTGGATACCAGAGCAATCCAAAGCAGCTGACCAGTGGGCAATATCATTTGTTTACCACCAGTTTGGGTAAACGGGACCAGAAGCTTCATAAGAGGGCTGTGAACGCGGTTGAGCCGGCAATCCCTCGTTATTTGAGGTGGTCTAAACAGCCTATAGTATGGAGCAGAGAGGATCACCCTCCTTGGGTTGACAATCCAGGACACTTAGCTCTGGTCGTGGCCCCTCAAGTGGGTGGATACAAGTTCACCAAGGTGCTGATGGATGGAGGCAGCAACATCAATATCCTTTATTATGAGACCTTCCGTCGCATGGGGCTGACTGATAAGAGCCTTAAGAAGTCCAACACTGTTTTCCATGGAGTTGTACCTGGTAAGTTGGCGTATCCGGTCGGCAAGATAGAGTTGGAGGTAGCATTTGGGGATGAATATGATTCCAGTCCCGAGAAATTAACATTTGAAGTAGTTCAGATCAAGAGCCCATATCATGCTCTGTTTGGGTGGCCGGCTTATGCCAAGTTCATGGCACGGCCGTGTTATGTGTACTTGCAGCTCAAGATGTCGGGTTATAAGGGAACCATTACGGTGCACGGGAGCCGCAAGGTGGCTCTGGAATGTGAAGAAGGTGACACGGCTTATGCTGAGTCAGCCTGCGCGACCGAAGAGTTAAAGTTCTACAAGGACAATGTTGACCCGACGGATATGACATCTTTGAAGAAGCCAACTATAGAGCATGAGCCGGTCATGAAATTTCAGTAGGCAGAGGAGACTAAGCTTGTCGATTTTGTCCCAGGCGATTCATCCAAGCAGTTCAGTATCAACGCTAATTTGGATCCCAAATAGGAAGGCGCGCTCATCGAGTTCATCCGTGAGAATCGGTAGATTTTTGCATGGAAGCCATCTGACATGCCGGGTGTACCGAGAGAACTCGCTGAGCACACTCTTAATATTGATCCAAAGTTTAAGCCGGTCAAGCAATTCCTTCGGCGGTTTAATGAGGAGAGAAGGAAAGCTATCGGTGAGGAAGTGGCCCGGCTCTTGGCAGCTGGGTTTATCATTGAGGTATTTCATCCAGAGTGGCTGGCTAACCCAGTGCTTGTTCTTAAGAAAAACGGCACTTGGCGTATGTGTGTGGATTACACGGACTTAAAAAAAGCTTGTCCTGCTGATCCTTTTGCTCTCCCTTGTATTGATCAGATCATCGATGCCACGACGGGTTGTGAGCGATTGAGCTTTTTGGATGCTTACTCTGGTTATCATCAGATCAAGATGGCTGTTAAGGACCAGGAGAAGATGCCGTTCATCACTCCGTTTGGAGCCTTCTGCTATGTTTCAATGCCTTTTGGGCTCAAGAGTGCCTAGGCGACTTACCAATGATGCGTACAGAATTGTCTTCATGATCAGATTGGACGCAATGTTCATGCTTACGTGGATGACATAGTGGTTAAGTCCAAAGAGAAAGAGACCTTGATTGATGATCTCAAGGAAACCTTTGATAATCTCCGAGTTTACAAGATGATGCTTAACCCGGCCAAGTGTGTTTTGGTGTGCCTGCATGCAAGCTTTTGTGCTTTCTGGTTTCTAACAGAGGCATCGAAGCTAACCCAGAGAAGATTAAGGCCATCACCTCCCTGGCCAAACCAGCGTGTATTAATGATGTCCAGCGTTTGGTAGGTCGTATCGCCGCCTTAAGCCGGTTCATAAGCTGATTAGGGGAGAAGGCTATGCCACTATACTAGATGATGAAGAAGACGGATAGCTTTACTTGGAGTGACGCCGCCAATACTGCCTTTGAAGATCTGAAGAGACAGTTGGTTGAGCTGCCGGTTCTTGCTGCTCCCATTGATAAGGAGCCCTTGCTCCTATATGTGGCTGCTAACATACATGCTGTCAGTGTGGCTATTGTGGTGGAACACAAGGAGGCTGTCAAGGAGCACCCGGTTCAGCGACCGGTTTATTACATCAGTGAGGTACTGATTGAGTCCAAGCAGCGATATCCGCACTGGTAGAAGCTTGTCTATGGGGTGTTTATGGCCAGTCGGAAACTTAAGCAATACTTCTTGGGCCATCCCATCACTGTGGTTAGTTCTTCCCCCTTGGGGGATATTATTCAGAACAGAGAGGCCACAGGGCGAGTCGCCAAATGGGCCATTGAGCTTGGGCCTCATGGTTTAAAATATGTGCCACACACAGCTATTAAATCTCAAGTATTGGTGGATTTCATCATTGACTGGACAGAATTGCAGATGCCTGAGGAAAAGCCGGACAATACCTATTGGACAATTCATTTTGATGGGTCTAGGAAATTGGAAGGCTCGGGGGATGGAGTTATTTTGGCTTCCCCTCGGGGTGATAAGTTTTGTTATGTACTCCGGTTGATGTTTCCTTGTACTAACAATGCAGCTGAGTATGAAGTCTTGCTCCATGGTCTCCGGATGGCTAAAGAGATGAATTTAAGCCGGGTAAGGTGCTTCGGCGACTCAGATCTCGTGGCTCAGCAAGTGTCAGGCAAGTGGGACTCAAAGGACCCTCTCATGGCGGCTTATCGCCGAGAGCTTGATGCAATTGCGGGGCACTTCAAGGGTTATCAGGTGGAACACATTGACCGTAGAAATAACGAGGCTGCTGACGCCTTAAGCCGGCTAGGATCTCAGCGTAAGCCGGTGCCGCCTAATACTTTCTTGGATGTTTTGTATAACCCTTCTGTCAAGCTACCTACAGAGGAAGATTTGGTTGTTCCTGACCCTGAGGCACAGTTGGTGGCGGCTCTTCATATCATCCCAGATTGGACGGTGCCGTATCTGGCTTATATGACACGGGGCAAGTTGCCTGAGGATGAAACCTTGGCTAGGCAGATAACCTGATGGTCTAAGTCCATGACAATTATCAATGGCGAGTTACATCATTGCAGTGTTACATGGACTTTTCAGCGTTGTATCTCTCCTGAAGAAGGCCAAGAAATTCTCCATGAGATTCATGAAGGAGATTGTGGTCATCACGCCGGGTCAAAATCTCCTATGGCTAAGGCTTTTCGTCATGTGTTTTATTGGCTGACGGCTCATGCAGACACAGAGAACCTGGTCAGTAAATGTGACGGTTGTCAGAAGTTCTCAAGACGGGCTCATGTGCCGGCTCAAGAGTTGAGGATGATTCCAATTACTTGGCCATTTGCAGTCTGGGGGCTTGACATGGTTGGGCCTTTCAAGAGATCCAAAGATAAAAATACTCACCTTTTGGTGGCAGTTGATAAGTTTACAAAGTGGATCAAGGCAGAGCCGGTCAGTAAGTGTGATGCAGCCACGGCGGTTCAATTCATGAAGAAGGTGATATTTCGTTTTGGTTTTCCACACAACATTATTACTAACAATGGCACTAATCTGTCTAAAGGCGCCATGGAAGAGTTCTATCAACGTGATCATATCCGACTTGATGTTTCATCAGTAGCTCACCCGCAGTCCAATGGTCAAGCCGAGAGAGCCAATCAAGAAATCCTGAAAGGAATTAAGCCCCGGCTCTTTGTCCCTTTGCAACGGACACCAGGTTGTTGGGTTGAGGAGTTACCTTCTATGTTATGGAGCATCAACACTACTCCTAACAGATCTACGGGTCATACGCCTTTCTTCATGGTCTACGGAGCTGAGGCGGTTCTCCCTAGTGACATCCATCATGATTCACCTCGTGTGGCGGCTTATGTCGAGTAAGACAATGAACAGGCGCACTAGGAGGCTCTTGATCTGTTGGATGAACATCGGGACTTGGCAGCAACTCGTTCGGCAATCTATCAACAGGACTTGCATCATTATCACAACCGCCGAGTTAAGTCTAGATCCTTTCAGGAAGGTGATTTAGTGCTCTGGCTCATCCAGGATCAAACTGATGCTCATAAGTTATCCCCACCTTGGGAGGGGCCATTCGTGGTCAGCAAGAACTTGAACAATGGGTCATATTATCTTATTGACGTTCGAGAGCACAAAGACTCACGTAAGTCGGAGGAAGAGACCCGGAGGCCGTGGAACATCGCTCATCTCCGGCCCTACTACACTTGAGCCATAGGCTCCACTCATGTACATATTTTGCCAATGTATATATTACGATAAATAATAAAGTACGACCTCTGTCCTTTTTCCCTTCTCACAAGGTAAATTTGTCATTATTATTGTCATCATTTTATCACATGATCATTCGGGGGCGGGTCATATTTGATCCGGCTCAGCCCGCTCTGATCCGGCTTACAATCGTATTCGAATCTAGCTGTTCAAAATTATGATCACTAGGGGGCTTCCTGTTCAAACATAGGTCGTATTCGAACCGAAGAGAACATAGCTGTCGATACCCTTTTGATTGGCACACTGCTGAGCTCACTTGGGGGCTTCTTGATCGTATTCAAATCATAGCTTAACCCCATTTGGGAACTGATTTTGATTGTATTCGAATCAGAGTCGTTAAAAAACTCTCAAGGCCATTAGGGGGATTCCTGTTCAAACATAGGTCGTATTCGAACCAAAGAGAACACAGCTGTTGGTACCCTCTTGATCGGCGCAATGCCAAAGCCATTGGGGGCTACATGATCGTATTCGAATCCTAGTTTAAACCCCTCTGGGACGGTTCACTGATCGTATCCGAATCAGTAGCCTTGCCATTGTTATTTCTCTTTTGTGATTTAAGTTATCTTTTGAAACCCCATTGTTTGACTTAAGATTTTTCCTGAGGCTTACAGTTATAACTAAAATGTCTGTAACCCGGTTCAATATCGACTGATGAGTCGCTAGCCGTTAAGTATCCAGGTATTTTCCGGGTATCCAAATATCAGATCTTCATCCTTACCGGCCGGGTCATATGAACCGGTGGGGCTAGTGGAAAATTTTATTATGGTTGTGTTTTTATCAACTAGCTAGTCTATGATTATTTTGATCGCATTTTTGGCCTAGCAGTTTATTTGAAGGACAGTTTTTTCAACAATAATCAACTGTGTGCACGAATATAACAAGGCGGCTTAAATATGTTAAGCATCAAAACATGCACGATGGCATGGCCACAACAGAGTTATCTCTACCCTATTACATGACTTATTAAGTCCAAATAGTTTGCATTGTTTTTTACACTAGGTACTGAGCCGCCATGACAGCTTCACCTTCAGGATTGGTCGGAAGCGTCCGGGTTAGCCCTCTCCATGTTTGCGCTCTGCTCCTTTTCCTGGAAGGTTGATGATGACCAGTCAATGTTATTTAATGCTTCAAATTCTACTTCATCATCAATAAGACCTGCCAGGTCAACTTCAGGAGCAAAGGTATGCTTACGGATTGGGGGAATCAGACTAATCACGTCATATTCAGGTGTCGGAATCCTTCATCCTTGTTCATCATAACCCGCCTGGTACTTGGTATAATCTATTTCTGTGGCTATCAAAGTCGCCACAGGGCGTACCTCCTTGACACAGGCAAGGAAATCTGCATCCCCAAACGGCGTGCCATCTTCCTTGAGACTTGGGTAACCAATGGCGATATCCTCCGGGTCTAATTCAGGTAGCCAGGCCTTAGCCATTCTTAGAGCGTTTATTGCTCCGGCCCTTGCAGCTGACTGTCTCAATTCATTAATCCGTTGCGGAAGGACTGAAAGCTTACTCAAGACCCGTGGTAGAAGGGTTGGAATCTCATCGGATAAGGCCACCGGAGCAAGGGTACGTTGTGACCCGGTGTACAATTGTTCCACCAAGGTATACACAGCTTTCAACTTCCTCAGCATGTTGTGGTTTAAATTTGCACTTCTGGGGCCTGTAAAGCATATTCAGGAAAGTTAAATTCTGGCACATACTCTATTGCACAGCTTATGATATGAACACAACGGCAAGGCGACTTACCGAAGATGGCGGCGACCATTTGTGAAATATGGTGCTTTAACCTAGACAATTCTCTAGTGACTTCTTCAAGAGCCGCTTCTGCTTTTTCATCTCGGCTTATCAATGCGGTCTTCTCATCCGCCCAGGCTTTCTTTTCCGTTTCAAAGTCTTTCTTCAGTTTATCCTGTTCAGAAACGCTGAACTCGAACTTACTGTTGGCCTTCTCAAGTTCTGACTCTTGGAATTCAAGGCGGCTCTTCAAATTGGTCACCTCCGATTCGAGTTGACTCGTGGTAGCCTGTGCAAGTGTACAATCAAGTAAGTTGTTTATGTAGTATTAAAGTCCCAAGAATTTTGCCAACAACATACTTGGCACTTGGGGGCTAATGTCTTGCAGAGTTTTTTTTTCTTTTTTTACGACGGTTTATTACATAGTGATTCATATAAGTAAGTCCCAAGAATTTTGTAAACAATAACACTTGGCACTTGGGGGCTGATACGTCTCCAACATAGCTATAATTTATGAAGCATTCATGCTATATTATTATCTGTTTTGAATGATTATGGGCTTTATTATACACTTTTATATTACTTTTGGGACTAACCTATTAACCGGAGGCCCAGCCCATATTGTTGTTTTATTGCCTCTTTCAGTATTTCGAAGAAAAGGAATATCAAAAGGAGTCCAAACGGAATGAAACCTTCGGCAACGTGATTTTTTGGAAGATTATCATCCTGGAGACTTGGAGATCAAGTCAGAAGATCCTCGAGGAGCCCAGGAGATAGGGGGCTCCCCCCTACAGGGCGTGGCCCCCTATCTCGTGGACCCCTCGAGCATCTCCCGACCGACTTCTTTCGCTTATATATTCCCCCGTACCCTAAAAACATGGAATATCAAGATAGATCGGGAGTTTCGCCGCCGCAAGCCTCTGTAGCCACCAAAAACCTCTCGGGAGTCCATTCCGGCACCCTGCCGGAGGGGGAACCCATCGCCGGTGGCCATCTTTATCATCCCGGCACTATCCATGACGAGGAGGGAGTAGTTCACCCTCGGGGCTGAGGGTATGTACCAGTAGCTATGTGTTTGATCGCTCTCTCTCTCGTGTTCCCTCTATGGCACGATCTTGATGTATCCCGAGCTTTGCTATTGTAGTTGGATCTTATGATGTTTCTCCCCCTCTACTCTCTTGTGATGAATTGAGTTTCCCCTTTGAAGTTATCTTATCGGATTGAGTCTTTTATGAGAACACATGATGTATGTCTTGCCGTGTCTATCTGTGGTGACAATGGGATATCGTGTGCCTCTTGATGTATGTTTTGGTGACCAACTTGCGGGTTCTACCCATGAAGCTATGCATAGGGGTTCACACACGTTCTTGACTCTCCGGTAGAAACTTTGGGGCACTCTTTGAAGTACTTTGTGTTGGTTGGATGAATCTGAGATTGTGTGATGCATATCGTATAATCATGCCCACGGATACTCGAGGTGACAATGGAGTATCTAGGTGACATTAGGGTTTTGGTTGATTTGTGTCTTAAGGTGTTATTCTAGTACGAACTCTTGCATAGATCGATCCGAAAGAATAACTTTGAGGTGGTTTCGTATCCTACCGTAATCTCTACATTTGTTCTCCGCTATTAGTTGCTTTGGAGTGACTCTTTGTTGCATGTTGAGGGCTTGTCATATGATCTATCTATGTTATTATTGTTGAGAGAACTTGCACTAGTGAAAGTATGAACCCTAGGCCTTGTTTCCTATCATTGCAATACCGTTTACGCTCACTTTTACCATTAGTTACCTTGCTGTTTTTATTATTTCAGATTACAAAAACCTATATCTACTATCCACATTGCACTTGTATCACCATCTCTTCGCCGAACTAGTGCACCTATACAATTTACCATTGTATTGGTGTGTTGGGGACACAAGAGACTCTTTGTTATTTGGTTGCAGGGTTGCTTGAGAGAGACCATATTCATCCTACACCTCCTACGGATTGATAAACCTTAGGTCATCCACTTGAGGGAAATTTGCTACTGTCCTACAAACGTGTGCACTTGCAGGCCCAACAAAGTCTACAAGAAGAAGGTTGTGTAGTAGACATCAAGCTCTTTTCTGGCGCTGTTGTCGAGGAGGTGAGTACTTGAAGGTATATCTTTAGATCTTGCAATCAAATCTTTTTGTTTCTTGTTTTATCACTAGTTTAGTTTATAAAAGAAAACTTAAAAAAATGGAGTTGAGTTTGTCTCATATGCTTCATCTTTTTAATATCTTTCGTGAGAATGATGGAAAGGAAAATTGTGCTCAAGTGCTAGAAGAAGAATTACATAGAATGCTTGGCATGAAATATGTGAATGATGAGCATGATTGCGATGTTGTTAGTATGAATTCCTTGAATATCCATGATGCTAATGATATGCAAAGCCACAAGCTTGGGGAAGCTATGTTTGATGAATATGATATTTTTTCCCCCAAGTTTTGATGAGCAAATTTATTTTGATGAAAGCATGCCTCCTATTTATGATGATTATATTGCTGAAAGTGGGTTTGGAAGAGTCTCAACTTTAGGAAGTAGTGATCCCACTATTTTGGAGGATGTTGAATCTTATTGTGATGAACATGAAAGTGGATTTGGAAGAGTGTCAACTTTATTTAGTGATGATTCCACTATTTCGGAAGAGGTTCCATATGATTATGAGAACAAAGTTGCTATCTATGATGATTATTGTGATGACTTCTATGCTATTAAGAATAATGATAACCATGAAACTTGTCATCATGATTTTAGTTTTCAATTGGATTATGCCTCACATGATAATTATTTTGTTGAGTTTGCTCCCACTACTATTCATGAGAAGAATTTTGCTTGTGTGGAGAGTAGTAAATTTTCTATGCTAGTAGATCATGAAAAGAATGCTTTAGGTGCTGGTTATATTGTTGAATACATTCATGATTCTACTGAAAATTATTATGAGGGAGGAACATATGCTTGTAGGAATTGCAATAATATCAAGTTTCCTCTCTATGTGCTTAAAGTATTGAAGTTATGTCTGTTGTGCCATCCTATGCTAGTTGATTATTGTTCCCATAAGTTGTTTGTTCACAAAATCCCTATACATAGGAAGTGGGTTAGGCCTAAATGTGCTAGTCATATGCTTCATGATGCTCCCGTTATGTTTCAATTCTTATCTTTTATGTGAGCATCATTGCCATCATCATGCCTAGCTTGAAAGACATTAAAGAGAAGCGCTTGTTGGGAGACAACCCAATATTTATCCTTACTGTTTTTGTGTGTCCACATGATTATTCTACTATAGTAATCATGTTTTATATCTTTTGTTTCAATAAAGTGCCAAGTAGAACCTTTGGGAAGACTTGGGTGAAGTTTATGTGATCTTGTTGTGAAAAACATAAACTTTAGCGCTCACGAGATTAGCTGCCATTTTTTACTGAAGAGTGATTTTAGGTTTATTCTTTTTGCAGATGATTAATTTACAAATTACTCAGGTCCAGGAATTTATTTCATAATTGTTGGGGTTCCAGAGGTATACGTTTGATACAGATTACTACAGACTGTTCTGTTTTTGACAGATTCTGTTTTCTATGTGTTGTTTGCTTATTTTGATGCATCTATGGCTAGTATTAAGTGGTATGAACCATAGAGATGTTATAATACAGTAGATATTACACCAATATGAATTTAGAATGAGATCATTACAGTACCTAAGTTGTGGTTTTATTTTCTTATACTAACGAAGCTTACGAGTTTTGTGTTGAGTTTTGTGTGGTTGAAGTTTTCAAGTTTTGGGTAAGGATTCGATGTACTATGGAATAAGGAGAGGCAAGAGCCTAATATTGGGGATGCCCATGTCACCACAAGGTAATATTCAAGGACAACCAAGAGCCTAAGCTTGGGGATGCCCCGGATGGCATCCCCTCTTTCGTCTTCGTTCATCGGTAACTTTACTTAGAGCTATATTTTTATTCGCCACATGATATGTGTTTTGCTTGGAGCATCATTTTATTTTGTTAGTTTTTTCTATCTGTTAGTTAGAATAATGTTTTGCATCTTTAGTTTCGATAAAAATGTCAAGGATAGCCTTTACCATGCTTATTTTGCTAGTATGCATGTTGCTGTTTGAAAACATAAAGTTTACCGCTGTTGCAAAAATTCCCTAGAAAAGTCAGAGAATGGAATTACATTGAATCTTTCTGCATATTAAGCTCTGATAAATTTATTATAGTGGGAATTTTAGTTCATAATTTTTGGAGTCAGGGAAGTATTGATACTCTTGCATTCTTTACAGACTGTACTGTTTTGGCAGATTGCTGTTATGTTTGCATTGTTTGCATATGTTTTCTTGTTTAATGATTCTATTTAAGGATAGGAGTATTAAATATGCAGAGGCATTTAGTATGCAATGTTGAATAATAATTTTAGTGATTTGTTACAATAGAAAATGATAAGGTTTTGCATTGGTTTATACTAACCTATCTCACGAGTTCTTGTTGAGTTTGTTGTGAATGAAGCTTTTGATAAAAAGAGAAACCATGATATGAGAGGAATTAAGGAGACATAAAATCTCAAGATTGGGGATGCCCAAGACACCCCAAGACAATATTTCAAGAAGTCTCAAGCATCTTAGCTTGGGGATGCCCCGTTAGGCATCCCACCTTTCTTCTTCAACAACTATCGGTTAGCATCGGTTGAGCCTAAGTTTTTGCTTCTTCACATGAGTTGTGCTATCCTTGCAATGTCATTTTATTTTGTTTTGCTTGCTGCTTGAATATAATACCAAGATCTGAAATCCTTTAATGAGAGAGAGTCTTCACATAGTTGCATAATTATTTAGCTACTCATTGATCTTCACTTATATCTTTTTGGAGTAGTTTGTCATTTACTCGTGTGCTTCACTTATATCCTATGAGTAAATTGTTGAATAAGTTGAATGTAATAAATCTGAAATTATATATGTTTCATTTGCTTACTCCATGGGGAGTAATGACTTCACATCTAAGAAGTAGAGGTTGTAAATTTATTGACGTTAGCAAGCATTGTATTAGTCATTTGAACAATTCATGAAAGAATATTGAAGGAAGGGAGATTTCACATATAAATATATTATCATAGACATCTTTTATAATTGTGAGCACTCATTAAGTATGACATGCTAAAGAGTTGATGTTGGACAAGGAAGACAATGTAATGGGTTATGTTTTCTCGCATCTCAGTTAAAGTATATTGTCATGGACCATTCAAACATGTTGAGCTTGCCTTTCCCCCTCATGCTAGCCAAAATTCCTAGCACCAAGTAGAGATACTACTTGTGCTTCCAAATATCTTTAAACCCAGTTTTGCCATGAGAGTCCGCCATATCTACCTATGGATTGAATAAGACCCTTCAAGTAAGTTGTCATCGGTGCAAGCAATAAAAATTGCTCTTTAAATATGCATTACTTATTAGTGTGGAGAAAATAAGCTTTGTATGAACTTGTTATGGAAGCAATAAAAGCGACGGACTGCATAATAAAGGTCCATATACAAGGGGCAATATAAAGTGACATTCTTTCGCATTAAGATTTTGTGTATCCAACCGTAAAAGCGCATGACAACCTCTGCTTTCCTCTGCGAAAGGCCTATCTTTTACTTTATGTCTTTTACTTTATGCAAGAGTCAAGGTGATCTTCACCTTTCCCTTTTTTCATTTTATCCTTTGGCAAGCACTTTGTGTTAGGGTGATCCTGATATATATATCCAATTGGATGTACGTTAGCATGAACTATTATTGTTGACATCACCCAAAGGTGAATATGTTTGGAGGCAACATTATAATCCCCAATCTTTCTCTCTGTCTGATTAAAACTTCATAGACACAAGTATTGCGTGAGTGTTAGCAATTGTAGAAGACTATATGATAGTTGAGTATGTGAAGTTTGCTAAATCAAAGCTCTGACATAGACTCTTCCTGAAAGTAAGATGAATTGCAATTGTTTTGATGACTAAGAATGAAGTTTGCTAGCTTTCAAGAAAGTTTATGGTCTATGCTTTGACATGTGAATTGCTTGTTACTTGATTATGAAAAGTTTTATGAGATGAACTATTGTTATGACATATAATGATGCTAGTAAAGGTGATTGAAATTATCATTGATCAAACTTGTGCACCTTCTAGCATTCACACTTCATAAATTCTTTCTTTATCATTTACCTACTCAAGGACGAGTAGGAATTAAGCTTGGGGATGCTGATACGTCTCCAACGTATCTATAATTTATGAAGCATTCATGCTATATTATTATTTGTTTTGAATGATTATGGGCTTTATTATACACTTTTATATTACTTTTGGGACTAACCTATTAACCGGAGGCCCAGAACATATTGCTGTTTTATTGCCTGTTTCAGTATTTCGAAGAAAAGGAATATCAAACGGAGTCCAAACGGAATGAAACCTTCGGCAACGTGATTTTTTGGAAGATTATCATCCTGCAGACATGGAGATCAAGTCAGAAGATCCTCGAGGAGCCCAGGAGATAGGGGCGCCCCCCCCCCCCTACAGGGCGCGGCCCCCTGTCTCGTGGACCCCTTGAGCATCTCCCGACCGACTTCTTTCGCTTATATATTCCCCCGTACCCTAAAAACATGGAATATCAAGATAGATCGGGAGTTTCGCCGCTGCAAGCCTCTGTAGCCACCAAAAACCTCTTGAGAGTCCATTCCGGCACCCTGCCGGAGGGGGAACCCATCGCCGGTGGCCATCTTTATCATCCCGGCGCTATCCATGATGAGGAGGGAGTAGTTCACCCTCGAGGCTGAGGGTATGTACCAGTAACTATGTGTTTGATCTCTCTCTCTCTCTCTCTCTCGTGTTCTCTCTCGTGTTCCCTCTATGGCACGATCTTGATGTATCCTGAGCTTTGCTATTGTAGTTGGATCTTATGATGTTTCTCCCCCACTACTCTCTTGTGATGAATTGAGTTTCCCCTTTGAAGTAATCTTATCGGATTGAGTCTTTTATGAGAACACTTGATGTATGTCTTGCCATGTCTATCTGTGGTGACAATGGGATATCATGTGCCTCTTGATGTATGTTTTGGTGACCAACTTGCAGGTTCCACCCATGAACCTATGCATAGGGGTTGGCACATGTTCTTGACTCCCCGGTAGAAACTTTGGGGCACTCTTTGAAGTACTTTGTGTTGGTTGGATGAATCTGAGATTGTGTGATGCATATCGTATAATCATGCCCACGGATACTCGAGGTGACAATGGAGTATCTAGGTGACATTAGGGTTTTGGTTGATTTGTGTCTTAAGGTGTTATTCTAGTACGAACTCTTGCATATATCGATCCGAAAGAATAACTTTGAGGTGGTTTCATATCCTACCATAATCTCTACGTTTGTTCTCCGCTATTAGTTGCTTTGGAGTGACTCTTTGTTGCATGTTGAGGGCTTGTCATATGATCTATCTATGTTATTATTGTTGAGAGAACTTGCACTAGTGAAAGTATGAACCCTAGGCCTTGTTTCCTATCATTGCAATACCGTTTACGCTCACTTTTACCATTAGTTACCTTGCTGTTTTTATTATTTCAGATTACAAAAACCTATATCTACTATCCATATTGCACTTGTATCACCATCTCTTCGCCGAACTAGTGCACCTATACAATTTACCATTGTATTGGTGTGTTGGGGACACAAGAGACTCTTTGTTATTTGGTTGCAGGGTTGCTTGAGAGAGACCATATTCATCCTACGCCTCCTACGGATTGATAAACCTTAGGTCATCCACTTGAGGGAAATTTGCTACTGTCCTACAAACCTGTGCACTTGCAGGCCCAACAAAGTCTACAAGAAGAAGGTTGTGTAGTAGACATCATGGGCTAAAGCATATTCTTGTTTAAAAGACCCATAAGACTATCTATAAAGAGCCGGCTCAATCATATTGGTTAAGCCGCCCCTTGGGGACTACATGGTAAGCCGGAAGTTTGTTGTTTTGTTATGTTGTCAAAATTTTGTTTCTAAGCCTACAACATAAGTATCTTAAGCAGTAGACTTGGGGGCTAACATACTGAAGGATAAGAAACAAGACAAAATGGGTTATACCTCGAATTTATGATGCATCTACTTCACCATGTCAATCTCGAGGTTCCGATTGTTGTGACTTGGCTCATATAGCTAGAGAAGACATCTCCAATACTCATATGAGCATAATTGGTGACATCCATCTTGACTCGTTGTCGGTGTCAAAACCGGCGGATCTCGGGTAGGGGGTCCCGATCTATGCATCTCAGGCTGATGGTAATAGGAAGCAAGGGACACAATGTTTACCCAGGTTTGGGCCCTCTCGATAGAGGTAAAACCCTACTTCCTGCTTGATTAATATTGAAGATATGAGTAGTACAAGAGTAGATCTACCACGAGATCATAGAGGCTAAACCCTAAGAGCTAGCCTATGATGGTATGATTGTAATTGTGATCGGCCTTCTAAGGACCATCCTCTCTGGTTTATATAGACACTCGAGAGGGCTAGGGTTTACATGGAGTCGGTTACAAGGAAGGAAATACAATATCCGGATCGCCAAGCTTGTCTTCCACGCAAAGGAGAGTCCCATCCGGACATGGGCCGAAGTCTTGAGTCTTGTATCTTCACGCTTCGATAGTCCGAACGATGTATATAGTCCGGCTGTCCGGATACCCCCTAATCCAGGACTGCATCAGTAGCCCCTGAACCGGGCTTCAATGACGATGAGTCCGGCGCGCAGTCTTGTCTTCCGCATTGCAAGGCGGGTTCCTTCTCCGAATACTCTAAGGTTATTTATCGAACACGTAGACCGTGTCCGGATCTGCAAGGTTATCTTCATACACCATTGTAGGGAACATAGTATAAATTCGTTCTGCTGGCAAACTTTGTACGTCATGCTCCTGCATCGTGGCCTGGTCCAACACGAATCGGCGCTTCCTGCTCCACCCCGACTCGCGTCGCGAGGCGGTTTTATTGGCACGTCCTGCCAAAGCGGAGATCGTGTTCCTCTTATTACGGGATCTTTCATCAATATGGGCGTGTGTGACCCCACGGCAACCGTTGGTATGACTCCGTGTATTTTAGATAAGTCTCAAGTGGTCACGCTGAGGACTCCTGATATTCATCCCCTTTATAAAGGGGCCGAGGCCTACACCTCTTTTCCACCTCTCCTGCTCATTCTCGCACCTCGAGCTCCAGCACTCAAAACCTAAGCCTCAACATCCCAGATCCTCCAGTATGTCCGGTGATACATCTCCAACGTATCTATAATTTTTTATTGCTCCATGCTACTTTTATCTACTGTTTTAGGCAATACTGGGCTTTACTATCCACTTTTATATTATTTTTGGGACTAACCTATTAACCGGAGGCCCAACCCAGATTTGCTGTTTTATGCCTATTTCAGTGTTTCGAGGAAAAGGAATATCAGACGGAGTCAAAACGGAACGGAATCAACTGGAGAAGTTATTTTTGGAAGGAAAGCAACCCAGGGAACTTGGAGTGCACGTCAGGGGAGATACGGGCTGCCCACGAGGGTGGGGGGCGCCCCCCTGGGCGCGCCCCCTACCTCGTGAGCACCCCGGAGGTCCACCGACATACCCCCTGCACCCATATATACCTACGTACCCTAAAACTTCCAAAACAGAAGATAGATCGGGAGTTCCGCCGCCGCAAGCCTCTGTAGCCACCAAAAACCAATCGGGACCCTATTCCAGCACCCTCCCGGAGGGGGATCCCATCATCGGTGGCCATCTTCATCATCCCGGCGCTACCCATGACGAGGAGGGAGTAGTTCACCCTCGGGGCTGAGGGTATGTACCAGTAGCTATGTGTTTGATCTCTCTCTCTTGTGTTCTCTTTCGTGTTCCCTCTATGGCACGATCTTGATGTATCCCGAGCTTTGCTATTGTAGTTGGATCTTATGATGTTTCTCCCCCTCTACTCTCTTGTGATGAATTGAGTTTCCCCTTTGAAGTTATCTTATCGGATTGAGTCTTTAAGAGAACACTTGATGTATGTCTTGCCGTGATTATCTGTGGTGACAATAGGATATCATGTGCCACTTGATGTATGTTTTGGTGACCAACTTGCGGGTTCCACCCATGAACCTATGCATAGGGGTTGACACACGTTCTTGACTCTCCGGTAGTAGCTTTGGGGCACTCTTTGAAGTACTTTTATGTTGGTTGGATGAATTTGAGATTGTGTGATGCATATCGTATAATCATGCCCACGGATACCTGATATGACAATGGAGTATCTAGGTGACATTAGGGTTTTGGTTGATTTGTGTCTTAAGGTGTTATTCTAGTACGAACTCTTTTATAGATCGATCCGAACGAATAACTTTGAGGTGGTTTCGTACCCTACCATAATCTCTACGTTTGTTCTCCGCTACTAGTGGCTTTGGAGTGACTCTTTGTTGCATGTTGAGGGCTTGTTATATGATCTATCTATGTTATTATTGTTGAGAGAACTTGCACTAGTGAAAGTATGAACCCTAGGCCTTGTTTCCTACCATTGCAATACCGTTTACGCTCACTTTTACCACTTGCTACCTTGCTGTTTTTATTATTTCAGATTACAAAAACCTATATCTACCATCTATTTTGCACTTGTATCTTCATCTCTTCGCCGAACTAGTGCACCTATACAATTTACCATTGTATTGGGTGTGTTGGGGACACAAGAGACTTTTTGTTATTTGGTTGCAGGGTTGCTTGAGAGAGACCATCTTCATCTTACACCTCCTATGGATTGATAAACCTTAGGTCATCCACTTGAGGGAAATTTGCTACTATCCTACAAACCTGTGCACTTGCAGGCCCAACAATGTCTACAAAAAGAAGGTTGTGTAGTAGACATCATCCGGATCCGACGCAAAAGACCGGTCGGTGGCCTCCTCGATCCAAGAGGAGGATATTACTAAGCTTAGGGAGGTCGGATACCTGACCGCCGATATCCAGCACAGGCTTCCTGCTCCAGGGCAAGCTATCCCCACGCCGGAGCCCAATGAGAGCGTTGTATTTGTTCCCCACTTCCTCCGAGGCCTAGGCCTCACCCTCGACCCCTTTGTGAGGGGGCTCATGTTCTAATACGGCCTGGATTTGCATGATCTGGCTCTAGACGCCATCCTCCACATCTCGTCGTTTATCATTGTGTGCGAGGCTTTTCTCCACGTCAACCCACACTTCGGCTTATCTATCAAGACCTTCAATGTGAAGCCGAAGATGATCGAGGGGCGACACGCGGAGTGCGGAGGTGCCGTAATAAGCAAGAACGTCGATGCCCCATGGCCAGAGGGTTCCTTTCCGGAAGTATCCGATGTGTGGCAACGGAGGTGGTTTTATGTTACAGCTCCCAGAGGCACAAAGTGGGTAGTCGCCCCCGAGTACCGCTCGGGCCCTCCATCACAGTTGGCATCTTGGACCGGCGTAGGACAGAATTACGGGCCTGCTGGCGATGTATCAGAACTGCAGAATCGTATCCGGGGGCTCATAGAGAGAGACATAAATCTTGTCAGCATAATGCAAGTGATGCTAATCCGGCGGACGCTGCCGTGCAAACGCCGGCCTCTCTGGATGTGAGAGTTCAATACGGAGGGTCCGCAGACTATTAAGCACTTCTTCAGCCTGAAGCTCGAAGGAATCTGTAAATTATTCTTCGGACCACAAGTAAAGTGTCCGGACACCACCGAGGATGCGGGCCTAAGCTGCAATCGCCTAGACGCCCAAGTAAGTAACCTTAAAGCCGGACACTTCATTTATATTTATCATAATTGTAATTCTAAAAATCCCTCAGTGGCCAGGAATGGCTCAACAAGGCGGAGAGAATCAGGTGTCCGGCGCCACTTCCTGAAGGCTCGCCTGGTCCAATCATTGCAAAGATGCTTGACCGGGCGCTCAGCAAAATCCCCTCAGGGAAAGGCGAAGGAAAGGGCAGCGAAACCGCACTACACATCCATACCGGAGGAATCACTACCTCTACTATGGAGGATAGCTGGGAAGGGGAGGCTAAAGCTTCCTCCCCATGCAGGAAGAAGAGGGCGGCCCCCGAAGACTTGGAGGCGGAGACGCCCAAGCAAGGGAAGAAGGTATCACCAGGGGGCTCTGCCGCGACGGGCACCCTTACCGCATCGTGCCCACCGACGGGTCAGCCCTCCACCGAGCCATAAGTTATTCATTAATTCAAAGGTATGGCGTTACTCCGAGATCCGTAACCGAGACTTCGTCTTTTGTAGTCCGGCAAGCAGCTCTTCTCAACAAAGTTCGTCTTCGGGGGACCTTCGTCCGGAGATGATGGAGAGTGAGACTCCACCCACCTCTCCGCCTCATGAAGCGGGCGACACGGAGGTGTCGTCACGGAGGAGTCCGGATCTACCGAAGCCGGAAGCGAACACGTCAGTCACCCTGAGCCCGGAGCATTTGGATCCCACGGGGGGCGATGGGAAGGGTCTGGCACAGTTCGATGTCTGGCCGGACGTACTGATAGGCTTTCTGGAGCGAGCCGCACTCTCGGAGGAGCACCGCTCTTTAATGAGCATGGTTCTCATGAAGATTTCATCTGCTACCAGCGGTGTCAATGAGGCATTTACAAGCCTGCTCAAAGGCTTTGAGGTATGCAGTGAAAAATGCACTTTTTTTTGTTATGAAGCACGCGCTAGGTGTGCTCCCTATGGATAGTAGCCCCTGAGACTCTAGTTGCCCGCCATAGGCGGCAAACGAGGGATCATATACTAATGGCTACGCTATATATATGTGCAGGTATGCAATGATCCGGCAACCGACTAGTCTGTTGAAAGGCAGATCAGATCTATTGATGCCGATATCACGCTGGTGAACAAACGGCTTGAAGAATCCCTGGGTATGTACTCTGCTTCCCTTATTATATTGTATAGGAAAATGCGAGAATGGCATAATGTTAATGCCCTGTGTATGCACTACAGATGGTGCTGCTGCCGTGGAGGCCCTAAGGGCCGAGCTCGCTCAAGACAAGGAACAAGCTCGGGCTAGCAATGCGGCTGCCCTAAAGGCAACCGAAGAGTTGAGAGCCGAACAAGCTGCTCATTGTCGAAGCGAGGAGAAGATAGCCGAAATGGCTGAAGAGTTGAAAAATGCCGCCGACCGGTATGTGCTCCTTGAAAAGGACAGTAAGGCTAGTTCGGACGAGCTGGACAAGGCGCTTAATGCCGCCAAGGAGGTGCGGACCGAGATCCGGGGCATGCGGGAGGAGCTCCAACAGGCCGACAAAATCGTGGCTGGGGGCTCCTACCTACTACGGATGAAGTTTTTGGATCCAAAGTATGCTCCCCTGGCTGGGCGTTGGAGTCCTGCAGACGCATATGCGGACTTGACGAATAGTAAAACTGACGCCGCCAAGTTCTTCGAGGATCAACGTGATAAGGAAGTGGAGAAGCTTTTCTGGTCGCAGTTCAATGCTTCCAATCGCCCGCTGCCGTTGAATGAGAAGATGGCTGCTGTGGTGGAGCTTCATAGGCTGTCCGGGCTTGCAATGCGGTCTGTAACAGACCATCTTTGGCCGAAGGGGCCCAAGCCAGACAGTTATTTTGGTTTGGTGCAACAATTCCTTGGGGCCGTGACTCGGATCGACGCCATGAGGAGGTCGGCGTGCATAGAGGGTGCGCGGATGGCTCTTGCCCGCGTAAAATCCTATTGGACGGATATGGAGGCCACCATTATAGCGACCCAGGATTCGGCGGGGGGACCAATATCCAGCCGAACACTACTTGGCGCAGGTTACAGAGGGTGCTCGCCTAATAGAGGCGCAATGCTCGAAGAATATTTTGTTCGAGTGATAAGTCGAATCATTGTAAAAACAATGTTTTATTTTGAATATGAGGCTATATTTATATTTTTTGCCTGGAAATATGATTGTGTCCCCAGTATGGCCATTCTTATATGTATAAGTAGTCCGAAAGATAGCAGTCGTTGGCTTCAGCCCCCACGCATACAATGCGGGGGTGTTCGCGAAGAATATGCTTAATCACACTTGATCCAACGTCTTGGTCCATTAAGGAGGTGATCACACGCCGAACTAGGCAACCAGACTATATAGCTGTAACACTTTCGCTTAGCCATGGGAATATAATGGTGGGGCTACTATGTAGCCCCTGGTACCTTCGCGGGCATCCGAATACGGGCGCGTGTGTACATGGCCGAAAACAGCCCTTCGTTAATGCGGAGGAATCCTAGAGATTCCGGTGAGTCTTCGAGTGGTTGAACAGTCTCTCGCTTTATCATGACGGTCAGTTTTCGGCTTTCTCTACTAAGGCGGTCATCCGGAATAACCAGGGCACAATCGCAGTAGTTCTCCTTTGGCCTGCCTTAACCGATAATAATGGAACGTAAGGAGGCAAACCCAGGAGCCAGGCAAACCCAATATTTGACCCAAGACATGATTCGGAGCTGATGCATATAAGGCCAAACTCGTGACGCCAAACACTCCCAAAGGTGTTCGGACTTTATAACAGAAGATGGGCTCAAGAATGCCCATTCAATATGAACCCTGTATTTCCAGGTACGTGCGGTAATCTGTCGTGGCGAAATGCCAATAACGATAGTATCCTCTGTGGGTATGGAACCCATGGGATGGTTTGAACAACAAGAGGCAATAGAAAAGGTTTACACAGGGGCTTAATCTAAAAAGAAACCTGTTGAACGGGGCCCTGCTGCACGTCTGCGCCTTTGTCTCCGTTGTGCCGTATCCTGGAAGGGTATCTCACGAACGTTGTTTGTGGAAAAAAATGGAAAACTCATAGGAGAATACAACGTAAGTATGCGATAGATAATAAAAGTGTAAGATGATGGCCTGCCAATAAGGGTGAGCCAAGTTTTGGGGCTACATTAAATATTTATAGCCCCTGGTTTCCGCTATGGGATTACATATACGGTGTCCGGTTGAATTTTATCTGGGCTACCGGACTCATCTAACCGTGTCCGTGGTCTTAATGACCAGTCATGTTTTATGGTATTAGAGGCCGCTGATAGTCTGGCCGTCAGGGCCGTCGCGTGTTCCTCTGTGCTGAAGGGCGCTCTGTGATTCTGCTAACGGTGATGACGCCACGTGGACCGGGCATCTTGAGTGTAAGGTAGCCATAATGCGGCAATGCATTGAAGCGGGTGAAGGCCGGTCTTCCGAGCAGTGCATGATAGCCGCTTTGGAAGGGTGCAACAATGAAGAGTAGTTCTTCACTTCTGGAGTTGCCTGGGGGGCCAAATGTTACCCTCAGTACGACGGAGCCCCTGCCATAGGCTTCAATGCCCGGTATCACCCCTTCAATGGTGGTGTTTCTTTGGTTAATTCTGGATAGGTTTATCCCCATCCTACGGACAGTGTCCTCGTATATTAAATTGAGACTACTGCCGCCGTCCATGAGGACACGGGTGAGACGGTATCCGTCGATTATTGGGTCAAGCACCAAGGCCTGTGATCCTTCGCGCCGAATACTAGTTCGGCCGTCCATGTGATCAAAAGTGATCGGGCGAGACATCCAGTAGTCAGATGTGGGTATGATAGGTTCTACATCGTGCACGTCTTCGAGCGTGCTTTCTTGCCTTCTCGTGAATGTGTGAGTCGCGTGGGTCATGTTTACTGTTTTAACCTCTGGCGGGAACTTTTTTTGTCCCCTAGTGTTCGGCTGGCGAGGTTCGTCCTCGTCTTCACTTGGTGTTTCCCTCCCTTTGTGTTCGGCATTTAGTTTGCTGGCCTGCTTGAAGACCCAACACTCTCTATGGGTGTGGTTCACAGGTTTTTCCGAGGTACCATGAATTTGGCATAGTCTGTCCAGGACTTTGTTCAGACCAGACGGCCCCTCTTTACTGCCTTTGAATGGCTTCTTTTGCTGAGAGCCCCTGAATACGGCATTGACCGATGTGTTATCCGGGCTCCCTTCCTTGCTTTGGCGTTTGTGTTTATTACGCCGAGGCTTCCCATTGTCGTCCCCTATTTCGGACATGCTGGGGTCGCTGGTGCCTTTACGGGCTAGCCAGCTATCTTCACCCGCGCAAAAGAGGGTCATAAGGCTTGTTAAGGCTGCAATTGTCCTTGGCTTTTCTTGGCCGAGGTGTCTGGCGAGCCATTCGTCGCGGATGCTGTGTTTGAATGCCGCTAAGGCTTCGGCATCCGGACAGTCGACAATTTGATTCTACTTAGTGAGGAATCTGTTCCAAAGCTTGCGGGCGGACTCTCCGGGCTGTTGGATTATGTGACTTAGATCGTCTACATCCGAAGGCCGGACATAAGTCCCTTGAAAGTTGGCCTTGAAAGCGTCTTCTAGTTCTCCCCAACTCCCAATTGAGTTTTTGGGGAGGCTTTTCAACCAGTGTCAGGCTGGTCCCTTCAGCTTGAGGGGAAGGTATTTCATGGCGTGGAGATCATCCCCACGAGCCATGTGAATATGCAGGATAAAATCCTCGATCCAGACCCCTGGGTCTGTCGTTCCATCATATGCCTCTATGTTCACAGGTTTAAAACCTTGTGGGAATTCATGGTCCAGTACCTCTTTGGTGAAGCACAGGGGGTGTGCAGCCCCTCTGTATCTGGGCGCGCCGTGGCATGTAGTTGGCTGTTGTTGTGTCTGGAGTTTATTCCGAACTGGTGTTTGGCTTGTATTAGCATTTGGGTGACCATAGTCCCTCGCCGGGGTGTGTCCTTTAGATCCGTAGATGGACCTGGATGCACCGGCCGTCATATCCAGCTTCTCACGTGGATCGTGCGTGGTGTCAGTAGCCGCTCTACTGTGGTTGTGATGTGGTACGTCTGGTCTCCTGGTTGTATTATTCTTTGGTGGAACGGCCTCGTCATCGAATTCTGGCAGTAGCTTGCGCTTTGGATAGCTTTTGGTATGGCGATCGTCGCCATATCTTTCATCAGTATCTAGCACTTTATTGCATCTGCGACTGAGCTTTTCCTGTGCGGCCTTAAGCCGTTGTTTCTGCTTCTTTAGACTTCTTGCTGTGGCCAAAAGCTTTCGGTGGAGGTTATCTCGTTCCACTCGTTCGTCCGAGATGATGAATGCATCATCGTCCGGACTGCATTCCTGTTCTGGGGCGGTTTCATGAGCTCGTCCCTCCGGATCATTGTGATCGGATATTTGCTCCGAACTTGGTTTAGCGTGACCTGGCTCGTCCTGCTCCATTGCTGGGTCCGTGTGGTCATTACTGCCTTCTGGTATGTCAGCGCTTATTGCGTCTTGTCGCAGTTTTTACTATTGCTGGACTTTGAGCAGCGTCTGCGCCGCCGTTTTGGCTTTTGTCCGAGTGTTTTATCATCTGGATTATCGATGTCGTCCTTCTTGGGCCTTTCCACCATGTATATATCGTGTGACAAGGTAGTAATCCCACGCCCCAAAGATTCTGGAGCTGCTCCTGCATCGTCGTCCATACCGTCGATGTCTTTGGAGTCGAAGTCAAGGACGTCGGTTAAATCATTGATTGTGGCAATCAAGTGGGTGGTGGATGGGCAGTGAATTCCTTCGTCGTCTGCTTCCCACTCAAGCCGGACATAGTTCGGCCTAGAGTCTCCTGACAGAGAGAAAGACTTTAATGAGTCCAGCAAGTCGCCAAAGGGGGAGTGTTGAAAGATGTCCGCAGCGGTAAACTCCATTACCGGAGCCCAACTTGGCTCGACTGGACTGGCACCAACGACCGGATACGAGGGGTCTGGGGTTACAGGTCTCCACAGAGGTGAGACATGTGTTCGGCTCCAACACAGATGAGTATGCGGCTTGCGGGGCGGGGTCTAGCCCTCCGCCCTTGGGCAACGCAAACCGTTCCGAATTTAGATCCGGGGCTATTGCAGGGATGACGTTCCGAGCATTGTTCGACAACAGGTCTAGGCCGTGCCCATCGTGACTGTCCGGCGCTCCCTGCACAGGGCCAAACCCGTCGAAGATCAAGTCTCCGCGAATATCTGCTGTGTAGTTCAAGTTTCTGAACCTGATATGGTGGCCAGGGGCGTAGCTGTTGATCTGCTCCAGATGGCCAAGCGAATTGGCCTGCAGTGCGAAGCCGCCGAACATAAAGGTCTGTTCGGGGAGAAAAGTCTCGCCCTGGACCGTGTTGTTGATGATTGAAGACGCCATCAAGCCTTGAAGCGACGACACAAAGGAACTCAATGAAAGCACCAATGTCGGTGTCGAAATCGGCGGATCTCGGGTAGGGGGTCCCGATCTGTGCGTCTCAGGCTGATCGTAACAGGAAGCGAGGGACACAATGTTTACCCAGGTTCGGGCCCTCTCGATGGAGGTAAAACCCTACTTCCTGCTTGACTAATATTGAAGATATGAGTAGTACAAGAGTAGATCTACCACGAGATCGTAGAGGCTAAACCCTAAGAGCTAGCCTATGATGGTATATTGTAATTGTGATCAGCCTTCTAAGGACCATCCTCTCCAATTTATATAGACGCCGGAGAGGGCTAGGGTTTACATGGAGTCGGTTACAAGGAAGGAAATACAATATCCGGATCGCCAAGCTTGTCTTCCACGCAAAGGAGAGTCCCATCCGGACACGGGCCGAAGTCTTGAGTCTTGTATCTTCACGCTTCGATAGTCCGGACGATGTATATAGTCCGGCTGTCCGGATACCCCCTAATCCAGGACTCCCTCACTCGGCGCTGTTCCAGAAGTTCTTCCTTAGCAGGGTATTCGGCCAACACGGTTGGCCTCCCTGGATCAACATGGCCAGTTCCCGTGATTTCAACATCCGTATTGGAAGGATCAGCTGTCCGGGTTGGGCTTGGAGGTTGGGGATGTTCCGACTCAGAAGCACCTTGGTCAGTAGGTAGGTCAGTAGGAGGTGACACATCTTGTGCTGGTTCAGGTGGCGGTTCATGAGTGCTTGACTCTGGCACGGTTTTTTCAAGAGCCGACTCATGAGTGGTGACGCTCTCATCAGCCAGTTTATTCTTTCTAACCGTCTTGCTGGATTTAGCTTGACCACTGCATTCAAATCAAAACATTAATACAGAAGTAAGAAGATTACAATAACTACAAAAGTGAGTGGTTTATTATACCCTGGTATAGTCTTGAAAGTCGACAGATTGGACTACAATGACTCGCCGGAGGGAGGGGAAGTATCCTGATAATCCGAGACAGAGGAGTTGAGTGGTTGACGAAAGAGACCCGCCAAGGGGTAAAACTTAGTTAAAATAGAGATAACCTCGTTTCGGCGCTTTCTTGGAGTATTTGGTAAGCCGGAGGAGAGCTCTGCGTCCTTGCTAGTCTGGGTCTTCCTCCGGCTCTCATGAATTTGCTGCTTCAAAGAAATTGAGGATCGTGATGAGCTAGAGGATGAGAAAATCTTACTTTGCGAGTCACTCGGCGGATTTTCTGTCTTGGCAAAGGCTCGGAGTCAGAGGAAAGGATAGTTACCTCGTCAGCCTTGCTACGGCTTGTCCCAGTGTCCTCCTGCTGATGATCAGTGTCAATAAGATGATTAAAGAATAAGCCAAGGGAATCAAGGGCTACCTCTGACTCAGAAGAGTCTGACAGCCGAAGCAAGTCGGAAGCAGTAGCTTTCTTGCCCTTCCTTTGGGCAGCTTCTTTCCTGGCGGCTCTCTTTTCTTTCCGGGCTTTCTTAGCCGCTTCATGATCATATTTAACTTTCCAAAATTTATCACCAGCCTGCAAGGATTAAGTATATTGTGAATATGGGTGAAGCATTAAGAAAATAAGGTAAACATTTTTATATAGGGTGATTTCTACCTTTGGAGCCGGGTTCCCTTTGCAGAATGGAGCGAGACCCACTCTGCCACAATCCGCCAGAGTCTCGTTGAGAAGAGATTTGATCATGTCATCAACAACGTGAGCAGGTAAGTTGACAGAGCTATGGCGCACGGGGTCATTCTTGGCGCCAGTGTATTCACACATTAAAACGGTGCGGCGGCTTAATGGGATAACCCGCCAGGCAAGCCAGACCCAAACCAGGTCAATACCCGTCAACCTGTTGCCCAACAGAGCTTTGATCTTGGCTATGGTAGGAGAGAGGGATCTGCGTTCTGCGGAAGTAATTTTGTCTGGCAAATGATGATTGGTGTCAAGACGGAGGGCACAAAAGCCGGGCAGAGGAATCTCGTCAGCCGGGGAGGTATCTTTGCAGTAGAACCACGTCTTGTTCCAATCTTTTGGATGGCTTGGTGGGTTGGCATAGGGTAAAAGTGCATCCCTGCGGCGCTGAATGGAAATCCCACCAAGTTCCAAGCTCTGACCACTAGCACACTCTCTCTGGCGGTTCAAGTAGAACAACTCTCTGAAAAGCAGTAAGTTGGGTTCTTCACCAAGATAAACCTCGCTGAATACTTGGAAGTTGCAGATATTAGACACGAAATTGGGTCCGATGTCTTGTGGGTGAAGGTCAAAAAACTTCAGCACGCCTTTGAAATTTTTTGAACTAGGAGGAGTGAAACCCCGGTTCATATGATCGGTAAAGACAACAACCTCTCCGTCTTTGGGCTGAGGGATTTCTTCATCCGGGTGAGGAGCACGATAAGGCATGATTTCTTTCTTCGGCAGATTGCCGGTTTTGACGAAGTCATCTAAAGTGCTGTCAGTGACAATGGATTTCACCCAATTGCAAGTGGTAGGTGCCTTGGGCGCCATTATGTTTGAAAGCCTAAATGCAAGATAAATAAGTCCGGTTCAAATTTAAGCCGGGCAGGAAAAATATTGCTGAAATGAACTATAGCGACTTATGAATGGGCCTAATGGTATAAGGATATTTCCATCCGGGTTACGTAAGCCGCCATAAGTGTTTTAAAGCCATCAGTGTTATTTCAACTAACAGGGGAAGTTCAGATTATCACTTTCTTAAGCCGGCAGTCAGAGCCGCCATGACTAGCAAGTCTAACAAGTTATGGATTTTTCCTAAGTATAGGACAAACAAGTTTCACAGTTTGCAGTAATTATTTCGAATCAAACAAAGGTTCAGAAAAGAAAAATCACTAGACCTAAAAATAGGACGCAGAGAAGTTCATGTGCTATGATGAGGTTTTCTTACAAGCAAAAGAGGATTACTGTTAATCAAAATAGATGCAGAATACGAACCGCATCAGATTTATGGGGTCTTTCAGATCTGACGAATCCATGGCAAGAAAAATGCAAGAGCTCGGATGAACTATGCCCGTACAGAGAAACGCGCTAGCCCTAATACAGATCTATGGCGCGGAAAGGGGAAGAACTTACTACGAAGGATCTGCGGAGGAGGAGCGCTATCGTTCTCTGGTCAAGATCAGGTTGATGCAGCGGCCAAGCTCGACGAGGTCGAAGGGCGCAGTGGCGACGGCGGTGGAGCTCCAGTGGCAGATGGGGGCGAGAGTAAGAAGATGCGAAATGAAGAATGAGAGGAGACCTAGTCGGGTCTATTTATAAGGAAAAACCTGTGAAGTGGGCGCGAAAAATGAGGAGGCCAAAAAACATAGTTATCCAACTACAAAGGTGCCTCGATTTTTGGATGGTCATTAAGACAAAGATCCGTTGAGATGTGTTGGACAAAGCATACATTTATGACATGTGATGTCATGGCGGGTTACCACAAATTTGAAGGTGACGTCATGGCGGGTTACATGAATCTTCTTAAATAAGAGGCGGAGAACTTTTTTCTTAAGTGTTGAAGGCTGAGATGAACCAGTTCAAATCAGCTTGGGGCCTAATGTTGGGGATATAACTACTAGTATGACCCGCCATAAGGAGTCGGGTTATACTTACAAGCATTCTTGAAGACAGAAGCTCAAGCTTGAAGACGGCGACTTAGTAAAAGGCCCAACGGCCAAGAGGTGACCTAAGGCCCGTAGTGATTAACCGCCTTGATCATGTAACTTGTATTGTAAGGCAGGAAAGATTAAGAGACCGAGCCGGATACAATCTATAAGCCGGTCGGGACTCTGTAGAGCCGCTGGGCATCAACCTCAGTATATAAAGGGACGACCCGGCGGCGGTTCAGGGTACGAAACAATGACTCGTGAGCTAGGTCAAGCGATTCTGCTTCTTGGTTATCGAGACATACATAATCCCAATCACAACTAGACGTAGGCTTTTACCTTCATCGTAAGGGGCCGAACTAGTATAAAACCTCTCGTGTCTCTTGTCCTGATTAACCCCTTCAAGCTTCCTAGTTGCGATGGCTCCATGACTAAGTCCTTTCACTAGGACATCTGACATGACAATTCCACGACAGTATCCATATACCACCACCAATCCGTATCCATATACCATCACCGATCCGTATCCATATACCACTGATACGTCCATTTTGCATCATGCTTTTATATCGATATTTATTGCATTATGGGCTGTTATTACACATTATGTCACAATACTTATGCCTATGCTCTCTTTTTTACAAGGCTTATATGAAGTGGGAGAATGTCGGCAGCTGGAATTCTGGGCTGGATAAGGAGCAAATATTAGAAACCTATTTTGCATAACTCCAAAAGTCCTGAAACTCCATGAAAGTTATTTTTGGAATTAATGAAAAATATTGAGTGAAGAAAGCACCAGAGGGGGCCCACACCCTGGCCACGAGGGTGGGCGCGCACCCCCTGCCTCGTGGGCCCCCTGGCAGGCCTCCGGTGACCATCTTCTGCTATATGAAGTCTTTTACCCTGGAAAAAATCATAAGCAAGCTTTCGGGACAAAACACCGCCGCCACGAGGCAGAACCTTGGCAGAACCAATCTAGGGCTCCGGCGGAGCTATGCTGCGGGGGAAACATCCCTCCAGGAGGGGGAAATCATCACCATCGTCATCACCATCGATCCTCTCATCGGGAGGGGGTCAATCTCCATCAACATCTTCACCAGCACCATCTCCTCTCAAACCCTAGTTCATCTCTTATATCCAATCTTTGTCCCAAAACCTCAGATTGGTACCTGTGTGTTGCTAGTAGTGTTGATTACTCCTTGTAGTTAATGCTAGTTGGTTTATTTGGTGGAAGATCATATGTTCAGATCCTTTATGCATATTAATACCCCTCTGATTATGAACATGAGTATGATTTGTGAGTAGTTACATTTTTTCCTGAGGACATGGGAGAAGTCTTGCTATAAGTAGTCATGTGAATTTGGTATTCGTTTGATATTTTGATGAGATGTATGTTGTCTCTCCTCTAGTGGTCTTATGTGAACGTCGATTACATGACACTTCACCATTGTTTGGGCCTAGAGGAAGGCATTGGGAAGTAATAAGTAGATGATTGGTTGCTAGAGTGACAGAAGCTTAAACGCTAGTTTATGCGTTGCTTTGTAAGGGGTTGATTTGGATCCATATGTTTCATGCTATGGTTAGGTTTACCTTAATACTTATTTTGTAGTTGCAGATGCTTGCAATAGGGGTTAATCATAAGTGGGATGCTTGTCCAAGAAAGGGCAGTACCCAAGCACTGGTCCACCCATATATCAAATTATCAAAGTAACGAACGTGAATCATATGAGAGTGATGAAAACTAGCTTGACGATAATTCCCATGTGTCCTCGGGAGCGCTTTTCTCTATATAAGAATTTGTCCAGGCTTGTCCTTAGCTACAAAAAGTATTGGGCCACCTTGTTTTACCTTATTTACTCTTGTTACTTGTTACCCGTTACGAATTACCTTATCACAAAACTATGTGTTACCAATAAGTTCAGTGCTTGCAGAGAATACCTTACTGAAAACCGCTTGTCATTTCCTTCTGCTCCTCATTGGGTTCGACACTCTTACTTATCGAAAGGACTATGATAGATCCCCTACACTTGCGGGTCATCAAGACTCTTTTCTCGCGTTGTTGCCGGGGAGTGAAGCGCCTTTGGTAAGTGGAACTTGGTAAGGAAAAATTTATATAGTGTGCTGAAATTTACTGTCACTTGTTACTATGGAACACAATCCTTTGAGGGGCTTGTTCGGGGTATCTTCACCTTGAATAGTAGAGCAAAGAGTTGCTCCTCAACCTACTGAAAATGTTTACTTTGAAATCCCTTCGGGTATGATAGAGAAACTTCTAGCTAATCCCTTTACAGGAGATGGAACATTGCATCCTGATTTACACCTAATCTATGTGGATGAAGTTTGTGGATTATTTAAGCTTGCAGGTATGCCCGACGATGTTATCAAGAAGAAGGTCTTTCCTTTATCTTTGAAGGGAGAGGCATTGACATGGTTTAGGCTATGTGATGATATGGGATCATGGAACTACAATCGACTCAAATTGGAATTTCATCAGAAGTTTTATCCTATGCATGTTGTTCATCGTGATCGTAATTATATATATATTTTTTGGCCTCGCAAAGGAGAAAGCATTGCTCAAGCTTGGGGTAGGCTTAAGTCAATGTTATATTCGTGCCCCAATCATGAGCTCTCAATAGAAATGATTATTCAAAAAATTTATGCTTGACTTTCTCTCACTAATCGCTCCATGCTCGATACTTCTTGTACTGGTTCCTTTATGATGAAGACTATTGAATTCAGATGGGATTTATTGGAAAGAATTAAACGCAACTCTAAAGATTGGGATCTCGACGAAGGTAAGGAGTCAGGTATGACACCTAAGTTTGATTGTGTTAAATCTTTTATGGATACCGATATTTTCCGTGAATTAGCACTAAATATGGACTTGACTCTGAGATAGTAGCTTCTTTCTGTGAATCGTTTGCTACTCATGTTGACCTCCCTAAGGAGAAGTGGTTTAAATATAATCCTCCCACCAAAGTAAAAGTAGTTGCACCTATTAAAGTTGAAGAAAAGACTATCACTTATAATGATCCTATTGTTCCTACTACCTATATTGAGAAACCACCTTTCCGTGCTAGGATAAAGGATCATGCTAAAGCTTCGACTGTGGTTCGTAAGAGTAATACTAGAACACCTACACAACCTAAGCAAATTAAAGTTGAACCTAGTATTGCTATGCTTAAAGATCTTTTTGCTAATAATATTGATGGGCATGTTATTTACTTTTGTGATGAAGCTGCTAGAATTGCTAGACCCAATACTAAAAATAAACATAGACCTGTTGTAGGCATGCCTGTTATTTCTGTTAAAATAGGAGATCATTGTTATCATGGCTTATGTGATATGGGTGCTAGTGCAAGTGCAATACCTCATTCCTAATACAAAGAAATTATGCATGATATTGCACCTGCTGAGATAGAAGAAATCGATGTTACAATTAAGCTTGCCAATAGAGATACTATTTCACCAGTTGGGATTGTTAGAGATGTTGAAGTCTTGTGTGGGAAAGTTAAATATCCTGCTGATTTTCTTGTTGTTGGTTCCCCACAAGATAGCTTTTGTCCCATCATATTTGGTAGACCCTTCTTGAATACTGTTAATGCTAAGGTAGATTGCAAAAAGGATATTATTACTATTGGTTTGGGGGATATGTCTCATGAGTTTAATTTTGCTAAATTTCGTAGACAACCCCATGATAAAGAATTGCCTAGTAAGGATGAAATTATTAGTCTTGCTTCTATTGCCATGCCTCCTAACGATCCTTTAGAACAATATTTGCTAGACCATGAAAATGATATGTTTATGAATGAAAGAAGGGAGATAGATGAAGTATTCTTTAAACAGGGGCCTATTTTGAAACACAACTTGCCTATTGAAATCCTAGGGGATCCTCCACCACCCAAGGGTGATCCCGTGTTTGAGCTTAAACCACTATGTGATACTCTTAAATATGCTTATCTTGATGAAAAGAAGATATATCCTGTTATTATTAGTGCTAACCTTTTAGAGCAGGAAGAGGAGAAATTATTGAAAAATCTGAAGAAGCACCGTGCTGCTATTGGGTATACTCTTGATGATCTTAAGGGCATTAGTCCCACTCTATGCCAACACAAAATAAGATTGGAGAAAGATGCCAAACTAGTTGTTGATTACCAACGACTGTTAAAGCCTAAGATGAAAGAAGTGGTAAGAAAAGAAATACTGAAGCTCCTAGAGGCAGGTATAATTTATCCCATTGCTGATAGTCAGTGGGTAAGTCCTGTCCATTGTGTCCCTAACAAGGGAGGTATTACTGGCGTTCCTAATGATAAAGATGAATTGATCCCACAAAGAATTGTTACAGGTTATAGGATGGTAATTGATTTATGCAAATTAAATAAAGCTACTAAAAAGGATCATTACACTCTGCCTTCTACTGATCAAATGCTAGAAAGATTATCCAAACATACACATTTTTGCTTTCTACATGGTTATTCTGGTTTCTCTCAAATATCTGTGTCAAAAGAGGATCAAGAAAAGACCACTTTCACTTGACCTTTCGGTACTTTTTCTTATAGACATATGCCTTTCGGTTTATGTAATGCACCTTCTACCTTTCAAAGATGCATGATGGCTATATTCACTGACTTTTGTGAAAAGATTGTTGAGGTTTTCATGGATGATTTCTCCGTTTATGATCTTCTTTTGATGATTGCTTGAGCAACCTTGATCAAGTTTTGCAGAGATGTGAAGATACTAGTCTTGTCTTGAATTGGAAAAAATGCCACTTTAAGGTTAATGAAGGCATTATCTTGGGGCATAAAATTTCTGAAAGAGGTATTGAAGTTGATAAAGCTAAAGTTGATGCTATTGAAAAGATGTGTGTCCTAAGGACATCAAAGGTATAAGAAGTTTCCTTGGTCATGCCGGTTTTTATAGGAGGTTCATTAAAGACTTCTCTAAAATTTCTAGGCCTCTGACTAATCTCTTACAAAAAGATATTCCTTTTGTCTTCGATGATGATTGTGTAGAAGCTTTTGAAATACTTAAGAAAGATTTGATTTCTGCACCTATTGTTCATCCACCTGATTGGAATTTACCCTTTGAAATTATGTGTGATGCTAGTGATTATGCTGTAGGTGTTGTTCTATGAAAAAGAGTTGATAAGATACTAAATGTTATCCGATATGCTAGTAAAACTCTAGACAGTGCCCAGAGGAATTATGCTACTACTGAAAAAGAATTTTTAGCAGTTGTACTTGCTTGTGATAAGTTCAGACCTTATATTATTGATTCTAAAGTAACTGTTCACACTGATGATGCTGCTATTAAATATCTTATGGAAAAGAAAGATGCTAAACCTAGACTTATTAGATGGGTTCTCCTATTACAAGAATTTGATTTGCATATTATTGATAGAAAGGGAGCTGAGAACCCCGTTGCAGACTTGTCTAGGTTTGAGAATGTTCTTGATGACCCACTACCTATTGATGATAGCTTTCCCGATGAACAATTAGCTTTCATAAATGCTTCTCGTACCGCTCCATGGTATGCTGATTATGCTAATTATATTGTTGCTAAATTTATACCACCTAGTTTCACATACTAGCAAAAGAAAAAAGTTTTTCTATGATTTAAGACATTACTTCTGGGATGACCTACACCTTTATAAAGAAGGATAGATGGTGTTATTAGACATTGTGTAGCTGAGCATGAACAGGAACAGATCCTACGCAAGTGTCACTCCGAAGCTTATGGAGGACACCACGCTGGAGATAGGACTGTGCATAAGGTATTGCAATCCGGTTTTATTGGCCTACTCTCTTCAAGGATGCCCGTAGGTTTGTCTTGTCTTGCGATGAATGTCAAAGAATTGGTAATATTAGTAGACGTCAAGAAATGCCTATGAATTATTATCTTGTTATTGAACCATTTGATGTTTGGGGCTTTGATTATATGGGACCGTTTCCTTCCTCTAATGGGTATACACATATTTTAGTTGCTGTTGATTACGTTACTAAGTGGGTAGAGGCTATTCCAACTAGTAGTGCTGATCATAACACCTCTATTAAAATGCTTAAAGAAGTTATTTTTCTAAGGTTTGGAGTCCCTAGATACCTAATGACTGATGGTGGTTCACATTTTATTCATGGCGCTTTTCGTAAAATGTTTGCTAAGTATGATGTTAATCATAGAATTGCATCTCCATATCACCCACAGTCTAGTGGCCAAGTAGAACTAAGTAACAGAGAACTTAAATTGATTTTGCAAAAGACTGTTAATAGATCTAGAAAGAATTGCTTCAAGAAACTTGATGATGCATTATGGGCTTATAGAACTGCATATAAAAATCCTATGGGTATGTCTCCATATAAAATGGTCTATGGAAAAGCATGTCACTTACCTCTCGAACTAGAACATAAGGCATATTGTGCCATTAAAGAGCTCAATTATGATTTCACACTTGCCGGTGAGAAGAGGTTATTTGACATTAGCTCACTTGATGAATGGAGAACTCAAGCCAATGAGAATGCCAAACTGTTTAAAGAAAAAGTTAAAAGATGGCATGACAAAAGGATACAAAAAGCGTGAGTTTAATGTCGGTGATTATGTGTTGCTTTTCAACTCTCATTTAAGATTTTTTGCAGGAAAACTCCTCTCTAAATGGGAAGGTCCTTACGTTATCGAGGAGGTCTATCGTTCTGGTACCATAAAAATCAACAACTTCGAAGGTACAAATCCGAAGGTGGTGAATGGTCAAAGAATCAAACATTATATCTCAGGTAATCCCATAAATGTTGAAACCAATGTGATTGAAACCGTAACCCCGGAGGAATACATAAGGGACACTTTCCAGAATGTTTGAGACTCCATAAAGGAATAGGTTTGTGGTACGGTAAGTAAACCGACTCCAAAAACAGTTCTAATAGCAATTTTTCTCCGTTTTCGAATATTTAAGAAAATAGGAAAATAAGAAGTAGTCCGGGAAGGACACGAGGCATCCACGAGGGTGGAGGGCGCGCCCTACCCCCTTGGGCGCGCCCCCTGCCTCGTGGGCACCTCGTGTACTCTCCGGACTCCGTTTTCTTTCACGATACTTCTTTTGGTCGGTAAAAATTCATTATATAATCTCCCGAAGGTTTTAACCAAGGTATCGCGCAAATATCCTTTGTTTTTGTTTCAAGCTATTTTGGCTGCAGATTAGAGCAATATGTTGTCCCAGGATTCGGAGGGAGAAAGCTATGTGGCTGATTACCTTGTAGACCCTAAGGTCTACGGGGACTTGGAGCATTATGGTCGGACCACTGAGGAAGAAGAAGACTACGAGTCTAAGGGAAAGGAGGAGACGATCTCAGATGAAGATGAAGTCCCATTACCTCAATCTGGGGACATGCATGTGGAGTTTAAAAAGTCAAGCCTCCCTGATAGAACAAAGAAACTTAAGATCGAGTTTATCCCTTTTCGTCTCTTGCAGGAGAACAAACAAGAACTATGCAAAAGGATATTAAGCCTTGAGCAGGATATCGATGATCCGAGGGAGCAAAATTCCATCCTCAAGAGCAAATTAAGGAAGAAGCCTACATCATCAACAACTCCATCATCACCACCTCCGAAGAAGGAGACATAAACACATGGGTATGGGCACCCCCCTTGGCAACTGCCAAGCTTGGGGGAGGTGCCCCGGTATCGTATCACCATCACACTCCTATCTTTACCATTTTTCTTAGTTTGATCCTTTTGGTAATATCTTGATCTAGCAGAATAAAGTTTTGGTATGATTTAGTTTCTAGTTTTGCTTTATGACCCTTCTATGTAATCGAGTCTGTGAGCTATATATAATAAAGATTAGTCTTGAGTCATGGGCTTTGCTATCTTGCTATGATCTTGAGGGAATAAAAGAAAGAATAAAAATAAATAAAAAGATCATATGGATCTTATGGAGAGTAATGACTTCACATATAAAGAGTATGATGAATAAAAGTTGTTGAGAGTTGACAAACATAGTTTTGGTCATCATTGCAATTAATAGGAAGTAATAAAGAAAGAGAGGTTTTCACATATAAATATACTATCTTGAACATCTTTTATGATTGTGAGCACTCATTTAAATATGACATGCTAAAGAGTTGATGTTGGACAAGGAAGACAACATAATGGGTTATGTTTTCTTATATCCGAAATAAAGTATATTGTCATGGATCATCCAACATGTTGAGCTTGCCTTTCCCCCTCATGCTAGCCAAATTCTTTGCACCAAGTAGAGATACTACTTGTGCTTCCGAATATCCTTAAACCCAGTTTTTCCATGAGAGTCCACCATATCTACCTATGGATTGAGTAAGATCCTTCAAGTAAGTTGTCATGTTCTATGCAATAAAAATTGCTCCATAAATATGTACGACTTATTAGTGTGGAGAAAATAAGATTTATACGATCTTGTGATACGGAAGCAATAAAAGCGACGGACTGCATAATAAAGGTCCATATCACAAGTGGCAATATAAACTGACGTTCTTTTGCATTAAGATTTCGTGCATCCAACCATAAAAGCACATGACAACCTCTGCTTCCCTCTGCGAAGGGCCTATCTTTCATTCTTGTCTTATACATTATGCAAGAGTCATGGTGATCTTCACCTTTCCTTTTTATATTTTATCCTTTGGCAAGCACCTTGTGTTGGAAAGATCCTGATATATATATCCAATTGGATGTAAGTCACCATGAACTATTATTGTTGACATTACCCTTGAGGTAAAAGGTTGGGAGGCAACACTATAAGCCCCTATCTTTCTCTGTGTCCGATTAAAACTTCATACCCATAAGTATTGCGTGAGTGTTAGCAATTATGGAAGACTAAATGATAGTTGAGTATGTGGACTTGCTGAAAAGCTCTTATATTTACTCTTTCCGATGTTATGATAAATTGCAATTGCTTCAATGACCGAGATTATAGTTTCTTAGTTTTCAATGAAGTTTCTCATTCATACTTGATATTGTGAATAGATTATTACTTTAGCATAAGAAATCATATGACAATATATATATGTTGTTGTTATAAGAATGATCATGATGCCCTCATGTCTGTATTTTATTTTATCGACATCTCTATCTCTAAACATGTGGACATATTTTTCAATTTTGGTTTCCGCTTGAGGACAAGCGAGGTCTAAGCTTGGGGGAGTTGATACGTCCATTTTGCATCGTGCTTTTATATCGATATTTATTGCATTATGGGCTGTTATTACACGTTATGTCACAATACTTATGCCTATTCTCTCTTATTTTACAAGGCTTACATGAAGAGGGAGAATGTCAGCAGCTGGAATTCTTGGCTGGATAAGGAGCAAGTATTGGAGACTTATTCTGCACAACACCAAAAGTCCTGAAACTCCACGAAAGTTATTTTTGAAATTAATGAAAAATATTGAGTGAACAAAGCACCAGAGGGGCCCACACCCTGGCCACGAGGGTGGGGGTGCGCCCCCTGCCTCATGGGCCCCCTAGCAGGCCTCTGGTGACCATCTTCTGCTATATGAAGTCTTTTACCCTAGAAAAAACATAAGCAAGCTTTTAGGACGAATCACCGCCGCCACGAGGCGGAACCAATCTAGGGCTCCAGCAGAGCTGTTCTGCCGGGGAAACATCCCTCCAGGAGGGGGAAATCACCATCGTCATCACCATCGATCCTATCATCAGGAGGAGGTCAATCTTCATCAACATCTTCACCAGCTCCATCTCCTCTCAAACCCTAGTTCATCTCTTGTATCCAATCTTTGTCCGAAAACCTCAGATTGGTACCTGTGTGTTGCTACTAGTGTTGATTACTCCTTGTAGTTGATGCTAGTTGGTTTATTTGGTGGAAGATCATATGTTCAGATCCTTTATGCATATTAATCCCCCTCTGATTATGAACATGAATATGATTTTTGAGTAGTTACGTTTGTTCCTGAGGACATGGGAGAAGTCTTGCTATAAGTAGTCATGTGAATTTGGTATTCGTTCGATATTTTGATGAGATGTATGTTATCTCTCCTCTAGTGGTGTTATCTGAATGTTGACTACATGACACATCATCATTGTTTGGGCCTAGAGGAAGGCATTGGGAAGTAATAAGTAGATGATGGGTTGCTAGAGTGACAGAAGCTTAAACCCTAGTTTATGCATTGCTTAGTAAGGGGCTGATTTGGATCCATATGTTTCATGCTATGGTTAGGTTTACATTAATACTTCTTTTGTAGTTGTGGATGCTTGCAATAAGGGTTAATCATAAGTGGGATGCTTGTCCAAGAAAGGGCAGTACCCAAGCACCGGTCCACCCACATATCAAATTATTAAAGTAACGAACGCGAACCATATGAGCGTGATGAAAACTAGCTTGACGATAATTCTCATGTGTCCTCGGGAGCGCTTTTCTCTATATAAGAATTTGTCCAGGCTTGTCCGTTGCTACAAAAAGGATTGGGCCACCTTGCTGCACCTTATTTACTCTTGTTACTTGTTACCCGTTACAAATTACCTTATCACAAAACTATCTGTTACCGATAATTTTAGTGCTTGCAGAGAATACCTTACTGAAAACCGCTTGTCATTTCCTTCTGCTGCTCGTTGGGTTCGACAATCTTACTTATCGAAAGGACTATGCTAGATCCTCTATACTTGTGGGTCATCAACCACCACCAATCTGTATCCATATACCACGACCGCTTCCATATCCTACCACCATATATCCACCACCAATCCAGGTTCTTTTTCATATTAGGTTTGTTTTCAAGATCTATCTATTTTCCAATTCGTGTTCCCTTGCCTGAGTAGGTTTCAAAAAAAAAGAGTGCAGAGACCCCCGGGTAGTTTTTAGGCCAAAATTTCGGCGACCGAAAATACTTTTTTCCTATCCTGCTTTTAGGTCCCAAGGAACGTTTTGAGACACTCACCATCTGTGATTTTTTGTCACACTTTTTCATCGTCACTGCCCTGATTTTCAAAAAAAATTCAAAAAAATTGCGTGCCTATCTTGTTGCTTTGACTTGGGAAGAGTTTTGAGACACTCGCCATTATAGTGATTTTCGGCAAAAAAAAGCTTCGAAGGGCAAAAAAAGAGCACAAAAAAAAGAAATTCAGAGAGTGCTCCCCCCTTGTTTACGTGCAGCGCCTTGATTTTGTTAGTGTTCTAGGCTCGCCTATCTAGTACGGTCTAGACTAGGACCAGCATAATACCATCGTTGAGCGTTTATTTAACTTTGCATCTCTAAATTGATTATTGTTGTCCCTTTTTACTACCATATCATAAGCCCTCCCAGCTCCACATATATCTACGTCGTGCGTTTGACTCTCCCTGGCCATCGCTCTATCCAAGCTTTGAGAGTTTTGACTACAACGGTTGCCGATCACCACCTGCTGCTGGGTAAGACCTGGTAAGAATTTGAGATTCGCTTGACGGATTTGTGACACACCACCACCACCACCACCACCACTTTTAGTAGTCTGTAGGATCATATTCTTGTGTGTTTCTATTGCTGCTAACCATGACAGGATCACAAGCCGATGAGACTGATTGGGAGAACATGACGAACAAACAACTACATGATAAATTTCAGCAAATGATGACTGGACAGGTGCAAGATGTGCTAAACAGATTTGAAGAGGCCATGGAGAAGATAAGTGGCATTGAGAAGACGTTCGGGGCAAAGCTCGATAACAAGTTTAATGAATTACTCGCGCGTCTTCCACAACCACTGCCGGCTGCACCTGTCGCACCTCTACAGCAACAACAACAATGTCACCTTCCAAATCAAGTGGGATGAGCACTGCGCATTCCCCTTGAGCCTGGTCAAAATTCTGGTTCCGCTGCACCTACTATTGATGCTTTTGTGGCTCCTGCTGCTGATGATGAGGAGGACGTTCACGAGGGCGATTACGAGGACGAGGTTGATCAAAATCAGCACTATGTGCAACCACCAGCGCCATCACTAGGCCGTCCTCATGCCTATATTCGTAATGGTAGGGCTGCACCACCACCTCAGGTATGATATTATGACCATGTTCCTAAATTGAAATTGAATATTCCACCATTTGAGGGTCGATTCATTCCTGATGTCTATCTTACTTGGGAGTTAGAAACTGAACAACGTTTCACATGCTTACAATATCCTGAGGATAGACGTGTTGCTGCTGCTATTTGTGAATTCACTAGCTTTGCTTCTGTTTGGTGGTCTGAACATTGTAGATTATACCCTATTCCAACTACTTGGGGTGCTTTGCAAACTTCTATGCGTACTCGTTGGGTTCCACCATATTATCAACATGACTTGCTTCAAAAATTGCAGCGTTTAAGATAAGGATTTTTTTTGTAGAAGAATATTATCAAGAATTGCAAACTGGTATGATTAGATGTGGTATTGTTGAGGATAATGAATCTATGCTTGCACGTTTTATGGGTGGATTAAATAAAGAGATTCAGACCATTTTAGAGTATAAGGAATATAATAATATCACTTGTTTATTCCATCTTGCTTGTAAAGCTGAACGTGAAGTGCGGGATCGACAGGCATTGGCGCGAGCTAACTTTTCTGAAGGTCAATCTTCATCATGGACACCGCATGCATCCTCTACTTCCACTATATCAGCACCTGCATCACCAGCCACCTCCAGCCGTGATACAAGAAAGTAGGCACAACCACCACTCTCTGCCAAGAGCACACCTGTTGGGCCCGCACAGAGCTCTTCTTCATCCATGGCATCAACAGGGCAAACACATGATATTATTTATCATCGTTGCAAGCATGAAGGTCATTATGCGAGAGAATGCCCATCTAAGCGTGTGATGATTGCTACTGAGGATGGTGGGTATGAGTCCGCTAGTGACTATTATGAGGAGACTTTGGCTCTTATTACAAGTGAAGAACACGGTAGAGATGATTCTGAACATGAGACGCAATACATGGCTGCTGAAGACGCTGACAGGTATGCAAGTTTAGTTGCACAACGTGTTTTGAGTGTGCAGGTCACACAAGCTGAGCAAATCAGAGGCATAATTTGTTCCATACAAAGGGAGTTGTCAAGGAACATTCTGTTCACGTCAACATAGATGGAGGGAGCAGCAACAACTTGGCTAGCATGGAGATGGTGGAGAAGATATCTCTCACCACAAGACCACATCCACATCCTTAATACATCCAATGGTTCAACGACAGCGGCAAGGTTAAGGTAACACGTACTGTTTGTGTGCATTTTAGTATCTCTACATATGCTGATTATGTTGATTGTGATGTGGTACTCATGCAAGCATGTTCCTTATTACTTGGTAGACCATGGCAATTTGATAAAAATTCTGTATACCATGGTAGAAACAATCAGTATACTCTTGTTCATAATGATAAGCATATTACTTTGCTTCCTATGACTCCTGATTCCATTTTGAAAGATGATATTAATAGAGCTAATAAAGCAAAGTAGCAGAAAAATAAGAGTGAAAATCAGATTGTGGCAAAAGAATTTGAGCAACAAATGAAGCCTAATAATAAACCATCTAGTGTTGCTTATGAAATTAAATTGAAAAGTGCATGTTTACTTGCCACCAAATATGATATTGATGAATTAGATTTCCAAAAATTTGTTTGCTATGATTTTATGTGCAAAGTGGCATTTTTTCATTCGAGGACGTGCCTTCCTCTTTGCCTCCTGCTATCACTAACATTTCGCAGGAGTTCGCTGACGTCTTTACACAAAACGTGCCACCGAGATTACCACCTATTCGAGGGATTGAGAATCAGATTGACTTAATTCCAGGTGCATCGCTACCCAATCGTGCACCATACCGTACCAATCCAGAGGAGACGAAGTAGATTATGCGTCAAGTACAATAGTTGCTCGACAAAGGTTATATATGCGAATCACTTAGTCCTTGTGTTGTTCCTATTATTCTAGTGCCAAAAAAGGATGGTACGTCACGTATGTGTGTTGATTGTAGAGGCATTAATAATATTACTATTCATTATCGTCATCCTATTCCTAGGCTAGATGATATGCTTGATGAATTGAGTGGCCCTACAATATTCTCCAAAGTTGATTTCCGTAGTGGATACCATAAAATTCATATGAAATTGAGAGATTAATGGAAAACAACATTTAAAAATAAGTTTGGATTATATGAGTGGTTAGTCATGCCTTTTGGGTTAACTAATGCACCTAGTACCTTCATGAGATTAATGAATGAAGTTTTAGGTGCTTTCATTGGACGATTTGTGGTAGTCTATTTTGATGATATACTGATTTATAGCAGATCTTTGGAGGAACATTTGGAACATTTACGGATTGTTTTTATTGCTCTACGTGATGCACGTTTGTTCGGTAACCTTGGGAAGTGCACCTTTTGCACCGACAAAGTATATTTTCTTGGGTATGTTGTTACTCCACAGGGAATTGAAGTTGATAAAGCCAAGATTGAAGCTATTGAGAGTTGGCCGCAGCCCAAAATGTTCATACAAGCGAGGAGTTTTCTTGGACTCACTGGTTTCTATAGGCGTGTGAGAGATTTTGGCACCATTGTTGCACCTCTCAATGAGCTTACAAAGAAGGGTGTGCCTTTTTGTTGAGGATATAACTACTGAGTATAAACCGCCCAAGAGGGGCCGGTTCACACTCAATTATACTGAAGCCCATGAAGACAAAGATGGCGCTTTACTAATGAAGCTTAGAGGCCCAGAGCCCAAAGGCGGATTAGGGCCCATAGTTGTAAACCTCCATAGTTGTGTAACTTGTATTGTAAGTTAGGGAAAGGGGGAGACCGAGCCGGACACTTGTATGAGCCGGCCTTGGGACTCCGTAAACCGGCCGGGCGTCAACCTATGTATATAAAGGGACGACCCAGCGGCGGTTCAGGGACAAGGAACAACAACTCGAGACTCAGGCAAAGCGTATTCGCTCCCTGATCATCGAAACCCAATCAATTCCATCAGAACTAGACGTAGTCTTTTACCTTCATCGTAAGGGGCCGAACTAGTATAAAACTCTCGTGTCCCTTGTCCGGTTTAACCCCTTTAAGCTAATCTCATTACGATGGCTCCACGACTAAGTCCTTCCGTTAGGACATCTGCCGTGTTATTTCCACGACAGTTGGCGCCCACCGTGGGGCTATCGCATGATGGTTTCGAGTTCTTGAAGGGCAGCTTTGAAGGACTCAAGGGGTACACAGTCGACCGGATAACCAATAGTCGTCGCGGCAAGCTCTACATCGATGACGCAGGATGGGGCCCCGAGGCCGGCTCAATCGAGTACGGGTACCGGGTTCCCTTTGGCGGAATTCACGTTTTCATCGGCAAGATCGGTGAACCGGGCCCTGAGCCGGACATCTCCACCAACCTCGTCGAAATGGCTCAACGTGCGAGTCCTGCCCGGGTTCAGCCTGCCGCGAAGCGTGCATTCGTAGGATTCATCCATGGTGCGGAATATGAACCGGTCTCCGATGGTGAGACGGCCATCTACTCAGATGGTGAGTCATCCACTGGTGAAATCGAGTCGCTGTACCAATTACAAGACGGCCAGGTTGGGGGATATTCCGATGGCAACAGTATTTCGGGCCCCTTTGAATCGCCGAATCGGGTTGCAGTCTTCATGGCCGAAACACAGCCCACCTTGGAATCTTCATCCACAGCAGCAATGACGTCCGGATCAGCAGCCGCACTAGGAGGCCCGGCGCGCCGGCTGGCTCAAGTTCTCTCCGGTTTGTTGGATGCCTGGGTGACCTTGTTAACCACGACAGTTACCCCAGAGACGCAGGATCAGCATAATGCAGAGGTTACCAAGCTAAAGGACTAGATAACACAGGCTAAGGAGGACCCGGCAGCTGAGGAAGTTAGGATGGCTAAAGAACGGGCCGCTTTAGATGCCCAGTCGCAGCAGATCCAGGCAGAATTCCGGCTCATGTTGGATCAGAACGCGTCAAACAACGTGATGCAAAGGAAGTACCGGTGCCGTATGCCGCCGGTCTTCGAAGGACTGAATCTCTTCAATATGCCAGGGGCTGGGCCAAGCAATCCGGCAGCAACAAACCGGACCGAGGCACCTAGGGCAGCGCCGGATCAACCATGGATGACGGACCCACCTCAACGAACGGATAACCCGCCACAATACGTATCAACGCCACCGGGTCATTTTTCTAGCCCTTTGGATAACATGATTGCTGCAGCATCTCGCCTGGCAGCTATTCCGATGGAGGGCGATTCACTGGCAGCGGTTGAGACGCGATGGGCCAGGGATCTTCTTCAAACCGCTGTTGTGCAGCAGCAGGCTTATTCCTACAGCCGAGACAAAATTCATTCAACTCCCCGTCCGAGCAAAAGTTATAGCAGACACATAGATGAACCAGACGTGTCCAGCAGTGCGCGGCACCGTGATGCCCCTCAAGGGCCTAATCTGGCGCACGGTGGGCGAATGCTCGGGATGTGGTGGATAATGGCAGAGCGCGAAGGGAGGCCGCATTAGCAGCACAGCACGCGGGTCATCATCAACCCGCCCCGGTTCAACCAGCGGCATTAGTAGAGCGAGGGACCGGACTTGCCTTCAGCTCCTGGGGAGTGTCGTGTCTCATTCCGGCTCTTTGTAATGTGCGACTGCCCAAGGATTTCAAGGGTCCGCGGAAGGTGCCTAACTATACCGCCGATCAACCTCCCGAGGCATGGGTTGAAAGTTATGAGATGGCAATGGAGATGATAGATGTGGATGAAGCGGCGTGTGCCAAATACTTCACCATGATGTTGGAAGGAACAACCCATACTTGGTTAAAAAGCCTGCCCGCCAACTCCATCGGATCATGGGACCAATTGAAGGCCCGGTTTATAGCAAACTTCAAGGATACATGTAAATAGTCTATGTCCATTATGGATCTAGATGCCTGCGTCCAAGGAGAGAACGAGTCAACAACCCATTGGGTGCATCGGGTTTCAGAAGTTTTGCATTCGTCGGACCGCATTACGGCTCGCACGGCGATCCTAATGTTGGAGCGTAATTGCCGGTTTAAGTCACTGAAGATGAAGTTGGGACGGCTCAAGCGCCACTGCAATGATATGGGCACACTCATGCCAGCCTTGGTTAAATATGCCGATTTTGATAATACCAAGGATCTCGATTCTGATGAGGAGAAACCGGAGAAGGGAAAGAAGAACGATGGTGCGAAAGGACAGTAGCACAACCAACGGAGCCATGGGAACAATGGTAAGCGCAAAGCAGATAATTCGGATTTTGTGGCTAACACCAATGTGCAGGGCAATATGCAACGACGTAAGGGTAAACCGCCCCGCACGGTGGAGGTATGAATCTGGAGCGTCTGTTGAACCAACCCTGCCCAAAGCATGGGACCAAGGAGGTTCCAGCAACACATCTCTGGAAGGACTGTTTCATTATGAAGGAGTTCAAAAACTCTGATCTTTTCCGGTATGATCAGGGTCCGTCGGGCGGTTCAGGTCCAGGTTTTCATGGTGGCGGTGGTTCAAACTCTAGGTTTCAGAATAATCAGGGCAACCAGAACAACCAGGGTGGTAACAACCAACAGAATAATCAGGGGAATCAGCAGCAATCAGGTTCTCAGAGTCACCCAAAGCAATTGAATGGCGGGCAGTATCATGTTTTCACCACTAGCTTGTGTAAGCGTGATCAGAAGCTTCACAAGAGGGCAGTTAATGCTGTTGAACCGGCGGTAACCCGTTACTTACGTTGGTCCGAGCAGCCCATTGTGTGGAGCAGAGAGGATCATCCGCCCCGGGTTGACAATTCGGGTCAACTGGCTTTAGTAGTGGCACCTTAGGTGGGAGGTTATAAATTCACCAAGGTGCTTATGGATGGAGGAAGCAGTATCAACATCCTGTATTATGAAACCTTCTGCCGTATGGGGTTGACGGATAAGAATCTTAAACCGTCGAACACTGTTTTCCATGGTGTAGTCCCAGGTAAATCGGCATATCCTGTTGGCAAGATAGCTTTGGAAGTTGTGTTTGGTGATGAGCATGATTCCAGGTCAGAAACATTGACCTTTGAAGTGGTGAAAATCCAGAGCCCATATCACGCCCTGTTTGGACATCCGGCTTACGCAAAATTCATGGCAAGGCCTTGTTATGTTTATTTACAGCTCAAGATGCCAGGTCATAAGGGGACCATCACAGTGCACGGGAGTTGTAAGATCGCTTTGTACTATGAAGAGGGTGATGCGGCTTATGCTGAGTTGGTTTGTGCAACAGAAGAGTTGAAATTCTACAAGGACAATGTTGATCCGGCAGATATGACTCCTCTGAAGAAGCCCTCCACAGAGCTTGACCTGACCCTGAAGTTCAAACCGGCTGATGAGACTAAGCTTGTTGATTTCGTTCCTGGCAATTCATCTAAATAGTTTAGCATCAGCACAAATCTGGATCTGAAATAGGAAAGCGCGCTCAGCGAGTTCATCCGTGAGAACCGGGACATTTTTGCATGGAAGCCTTCTGACATGCCAGGTGTACCGAGGGAACTCGCTGAGCACACACTCAATATTGATCCCAAGTTTAAACCGGTCAAACAGTTTCTTCACCGCTTCAACGAAGAACGATGCAAGGCCATTAGAGAGGAAGTAGCCCGGCTATTGGCTGCTGGGTTTATCATTGAAGTGTTTCATCCAGAGTGGCTAGCTAATCCAGTGCTAGTGCTTAAGAAGAATGGCACTTGGAGTATGTGTGTGGATTACACAGACTTGAACAAAGCTTGTCCGGCAGATCCTTTTGCTCTCCCGCGTATTGATCAAATCATCGATGCTACGGCGGGTTGTGAGCGTTTGAGTTTTTTGGATGCTTATTCCGGTTATCATCAGATCAAAATGGCAGTTAAGGACCAGGAGAAGACAGCCTTCATCACTCTCTTTGGAGCCTTCTGCTATGTATCTATGCCTTTTGGGCTCAAGAGTGCCCAGGCAACTTATCAACAATGTGTGTAGAATTGTCTTCACACTCAGATTGGGCGCAACGTTCATGCTTACATGGATGGCATTGTGGTAAAGTCCAGGAAGAAGGAGACCTTGATAGATGACCTCAAGGAGACCTTTGACAATCTTCGGGGTTTATAAAATGATGCTCAATCCGGACAAGTGCGTGTTTGGTGTTCCGGCAGGCAAGCTCTTAGGCTTTCTGGTGTCTAACAGAGGCATTGAGGCTAATCCGGAAAAGATCAAAGCGATTACATCCTTGGCTAAACCGAAGTGTATCAATGATGTTCAGCGTCTGGCGAGTCGAATTGCAGCCCTAAGTCGGTTTATCAGCCGTTTGGGCGAGAAGGCGATCCCTCTGTATCAGATGTTGAAGAAAATAGACGATTTTGTCTGGAGTGACGAGCTAATGCGGCGTTTGAGGACTTGAAGAGACAGCTGGTTGAACCGCCAGTTCTTGCTGCTCCAGTTGATAAGGAACCACTGTTATTATACATGGCTGCTAATGCTCGGGCTGTCAGTGTAGCCATTGTAGTGCAACGCAAGGAGGCTGGGAAGGAACATCCGGTTCAAATGCCGGTTTATTATATCAGTGAAGTGTTAATTGAGTCCAAGCAAAGATATCGCATTGGCAGAAGCTAGTGTATGGGCTTTTCATGGCAAGTCAGAAGCTTAAACAGCACTTTCAGGGCCATCCCATCACAGTGGTCAGTTCTGCTCCTTTGGGGGATATAATCCAGAACAGGGAGGCAACTAGTCGGGTTGCTAAGTGGGCTATTGAGCTTGGATCACACGGTTTGAAATACATGCCTCGCACAGCCATCAAGTCTCAAGCTCTTGTGGATTTCATCAATGACTGGATAGAATTGCAGGCACCAGGAGACAAACCGAACATCACATACTGGACTATCCACTTTGATGGGTCCAGACAGTTGGAGGGCTCGGGGGCTGGAGTTGTCCTTACTTCCCCTCGAGGTGATAAAATTTGTTATGTTCTCCGCTTAATGTTTCCTTGTACTAACAATGCAGCTGAGTATGAGGCCTTACTCCACGGCCTCCGTGTGGCCAAGGAAATGAACTTAAGCTGGGTTCGATGCTTTGGAGATTCTGATCTGGTGGCCCAGTGATACGTCTCCAAGGTATCTATAATTTTTGATTGTTCCATGCTATTATATTATCTATTTTGAATGATTATGGGCTTTATTATACACTTTTATATTACTTTTGGGACTAACCTATTAACCGGAGGCCCAGCCCATATTGCTGTTTTATTGCCTGTTTCAGTATTTCGAAGAAAAAGAATATCAAACGGAGTCCAAACGGAATGAAACCTTAGGCAACGTGATTTTTTGGAAGATTATGATCTGGGAGACTTGGAGTTCACGTCAGAAGAGCCTCGAGGAGGCCACGAGATAGGAGGGCATGCCCCCCTTACAGGGTGGCAGCCCCTTGTCTCGTGGGCCCCTTGAGCACTTCCCGACCGACTTCTTTCGCCTATATATTCCCCCATACCCTAAAAACATCGAATATCAAGATAGATCGGGAGTTCCACCACCAGAAGCCTCTGTAGCCACCAAAAACCTCTCGGGAGCCCGTTCTGGCACCCTGCCGGAGGGGGAATCCATCACCGGTGGCCATCTTCATCATCCCGACGCTATCCATGACGAGGAGGGAGTAGTTCACCCTCGAGGCTGAGGGTATGTACCAGTAGCTATGTGTTTGATCTCTCTCTCTCGTGTTCTCTCTCGTGTTCCCTCTATGGCACGATCTTGATGTATCCCGAGCTTTGCTATTGTAGTTGGACCTTATGATGTTTCTCCCCCTCTACTCTCTTGTGATGAATTGAGTTTCCCCTTTGAAGTTATCTTATCAGATTGAGTCTTTTATCAGAACACTTGATGTATGTCTTGCCGTGCTTATCTGTGGTGACAATGGGATATCATGTGCCTCTTGATGTATGTTTTGGTGACCAACTTGCGGGTTCCGCCCATGAACCTATGCATAGGGGTTGGCACACGTTCTTGACTCTCCTGTAGAAACTTTGGGGCATTCTTTGAAGTACTTTGTGTTGGTTGGATGAATATGAGATTGTGTCATGCATATCGTATAATCATGCCCACGGATACTTGAGGTGACAATGGAGTATCTAGGTGACATTAGGGTTTTCGTTGATTTGTGTCTTAAGGTGTTATTCTAGTACGAACCCTTTAATAGATCGATCCGAAAGAATAACTTTGAGGTGGTTTCGTACCCTACCATAATCTCTATGTTTGTTCTCTGCTATTAGTGGCTTTGGAGTGACTCTTTGTTGCATGTTGAGGGCTTGTTATATGATCTATCTATGTTATTATTGTTGAGAGAACATGCACTAGTGAAAGTATGAACCCTAGGCCTTGTTTCCTATCATTGCAATACCGTTTACGCTCACTTTTATCGCTCGCTACCTTGCTGTTTTTATAATTTCAGATTACAATTATCTATATCTACTATCTATTTTGCACTTGTATCACCATCTCTTCGCAGAACTAGTGCACCTATACAATTTACCATTGTATTGGGTGTGTTGGGGAAACAAGAGACTCTTTGTTATTTGGTTGCAGGGTTGCTTGAGAGAGACCATCTTCATCCTACGCCTCCTATGGATTGATAAACCTTAGGTCATCCACTTGAGGGAAATTTGCTACCGTCCTGCAAACTTGTGCACTTGCAGGCCCAACAACGTCTACAAGAAGAAGGTTGTGTAGTAGACATCAAGCTCTTTGCTGGCGCCGTTGCCGGGGAGGTGAGTGCTTGAAGGTATATCTTTAGATCTTGCAATCGAATCTTTTTGTTTCTTGTTTTATCACTAGTTTAGTTTATAAAATAAAACTCAAAAAATGGAGTTAAGTTTGTCTCATACGCTTCGTCTTTTTACTATCTTTCGTGAGTTTGATGGAAAGGAAAATTGTGCTCAAGTGCTAGAAGAAGAATGCATTAGAATGCTTGATACTAAATCTTTGAATGATGAGTATGACTGCAATGTTGTTAGTATAAACTCCTTGAATATCCATAGTACTAATGATGATTGCTCTAGTCATGATGAAAATATATCTTATGATCATGTTAACTTTTGTGGAGTGCATGTTTGCATGAACACACCAAATGGAGAAGATATTTATTGCAAGAGACATATGCATTTAGAAACTAAATGGTTGCATGAAAGGCTAGGTGTGAGTGCTGAAAAATAAAAATTCCTTTGCCGTACTTGTGAACTTTTCAATGAATGTGGTCATTTACATCTCCTATGCAAATTGTTTCATGACCGAATCGTGTCCAAAAATTGTGATGATTTGATCTCCATTGCTCAGTATAATGAACTGAGTTTGCTTTTGGGTTATGAAGAGTTGAAATGTTTGACTAAGCCTATTCCAAAATTTAATCTTGAGCATTTCCTTGATATTGATCTAGAAAAGATTTATATGTTTTGTGCGGTGAATTGCATTGAAAATCCTTATATTGCCAATTACCTAAAGAAAAGAAAGCAAATATAAGATTATGAGAATACTAATGAAAGGGAAGAGACTTCCCAATATCCTCCTATTATTTCTCTTGATGAATCAGGTAACGAGGAGGAGCTTTCTATTCAACCAATCTCATCAATAAGGAGCTCGAAGAGGAAGGTTGAACCCACACATAATGTGAAGAAGAAAAAGAAAAGAAGGAGCAACAAAGGAAGAAAGGTATCCCTCCCAAATGATGTTGCTCCTACTACTCATTGTGATGATGATTGCTTTATTATTGGTGCTATCCATATTTTTAATGATGAGAGTGATTATGCTTATGATATGAAAGGGCCCAAGCTTGGGGAAGCTATGTTTTATGAGTATGAAATATTTGAGAATATATTTGCTGAAATTAATGTTTGTCCCAAGCTTGGGGATGCTATGTTTAATGAAGATGATATTTTTAGCATCCCAAGTTTTGATATGCAAAGTTGTTATGATGATAGCATGCCTCCTACCTATGATGATTATATTGATGAAAGTGAGTTCGGAAGAGTGTCAACTTTAGGAAGTAGTGATCCCATTATTTTTGAGGATGTTGAATTTTATTGTGATGAATATGAAAGTGGATTTGGAAGAGTGTCAACTTTATTTAGTGATGATTCCACTATCTAGGGAGAGGTTTCAATCGATTATGATGAGAACGAAGTTGCTACTTATGATGATTATTGTGATGAAACTTATGCTATAAAAAGTAGTGATGATTATATTTACAAATCTTTTCAGGATTATGATTACCCTTTCTATTAACATTACTCTTTTAATGTGGAAACAAATTTTTAGTGTTCAAGTCTTTTATGATACTCTCACTATTCCGGATGAGAAGAATTTTGCTTATGAGGAGAGTAGTAAATTTTGTATGCTTGTAGATCATGAAAAGAATGCTTTAGGTGCTGGTTATATTCTTTAATTCATTCATTATGCTACTGAAAATCATTATGAGGGAGGAATATATGCTTGTAGGAATTGCAATAATGTCAAGTTTCCTCTCTATGTGCTTAAAATTTTGAAGCTATGGTTGTTTTGCCTTCCTATGCTAGTTGATTATTGTTCCCATAAGTTGTTTGCTCACAAAATCCCTATGCATAGGAAGTGGGTTAGACTTAAATGTGCTAGCCATATGCTTCATGATGCTCCCGTTATGTTTCAATTCTTATCTTTTATGTGAGCATCATTGTCATCATCATGCCTAGCTAAAAAGGCATTAAAGAAAAGAGCTTGTTGGGAGACAACCCAATATTTATCCTTACTATTTTTGTGTGTTCACATGATTATTCTACTATAGCAATCATGTTTTATAGCTTTTGTTTCAATAAAGTGCCAAGTAGAACCTTTGGGAAGACTTGGGTGAAGTTTATGTGATCTTGCTGTAAAAAACAGAAACTTTAGCGCTCACGAGATTAGCTGCCATGTTTTACTAAAGAGTGATTTTAGGTTGATTCTTTTTGCAGATGATTAATTGACAAATTTCTCAGGTCCATAAATTTATTTCATAATTTTTGGGGTTCCAGAAGTATATGTTTGATACAGATTACTACAGACTGTTCTGTTTTTGACAGATTCTGTTTTTCTATGTGTTGTTTGCTTATTTTGATGCATCTATGGCTAGTATTAAGTGGTATGAACCATAGATAAGTTTGAATACAGTATATATTACACCAATATGTATTTATAATGAGTTAATTACAGTAGCTAAGTGGTGGTTTTATTTTCTTATACTAACGGAGCTTACGAGTTTTGTGTTGAGTTTTGTGTGGTTGAAGTTTTCAAGTTTTGGGTAGAGATTCGATGGACTATGGAATAAGGAGTGGCAAGAGCCTAAGCTTGGGGATGCCCAAGGCACACCAAGGTAATATTAAAGGACAACCAAGAGCCTAAGCTTGGGGATGCCCCGGAAGGCATCCCCTCTTTCGTCTTCGTTCATCGGTAACTTTACTTGGAGCTATATTTTTATTCGCCACATGATATGTGTTTTGCTTGGAGAGTCATTTTATTTTGTTAGTGTTTGTTCGCTGTTAGTTATAATAATGTTTTTCATCTTTAGTTTCAATAAAAAAAGTCAAGTATAGCCTTTGCCATGCTTATTTTGCTAGTATACATGTTGCTGTTTGAAAACAGAAAGTTTACCGCTGTTGCAAAAACTCCCTAGGAAAGTCAGAGAATGGTCTAACGTTGAATCTTTTTGCATATTAAGATCTGATAAATTTATTACAGTGGAAATTTTAGTTCATAATTTTTGGAGTCAGGGAAGTATTGATACTCTTGCATTCTTTACAGACTGTACTGTTTTGGCAGATTGCTCTTATGTTTGCATTGTTTGCATATGTTTGCTTGTTTAATGATTCTATTTGAGGATAGGAGTATTAAATATGCAGAGGTATTTAGTATGAAATGTTGAATAATAATTTAAGTAATTTGTTACAGTAGAAAATGATAAGGTTTTGCGTTGGTTTATACTAACCTACCTCACGAGTTCTTGTTGAGTTTGTTGTGAATGAAGCTTTTGATAAAAAGAGAAACCATGATATGAGAGGAATTAAGGAGACACAAAAGTTCAAGCTTGGGGATGCCCAAGGCACCCCAAGATAATATTTCAAAAAGTCTCAAGCATCTAAGCTTGGGGATGCCCCGTAGGCATCCCACCTTTCTTCAACAATTATCGGTTAGTATCGATTGAACCTAAGTTTTTGCTTCTTCACATGAGTTGTGCTATCCTTGCAATGTCATTTTATTTTGTTTTGCTTGCCGCTCGAATACAATACCAATATCTGAAATTCTTTAATGAGAGAGAATCTTCACATAGTTGCATAATTATTTAGCTACTCATTGATCTTCACTTATATCTTGTTGAAGTAGTTTGTCATTTGCTCTAGTGCTTCACTTATATCTTTTAGAGCACAACGGTGGTTATATTTTGTAGAAATTGCTAGTCTCTCATGCTTCACTTATATTATTTTGAGAGTCTTAAACAACATGGTAATTTGAACAAAAACTATCATAGGAAGTGAATTGGATGCTATGATCAATTCGATACTTGATAATTGTTTTGAGATATGGAGGTAGTGATATTAAAGTCATGTTAGTTGGGTGATTATGAATTTAAAGAATGCTTGTGTTGAAGTTTGTGATTCCCATAGCATGCACGTATGGTGAACCGCTTTGTGATGAAGTTGGAGCACAATTTTATTTATTGATTGTCTTCCTTATGAGTGGCGGTCGGGGATGAGCGATGGTCTTTTCCTACCAATCTATCCCCCTAGGAGCATGCGCATAGTGCTTTGGTTTTTGATGACTTCTAAATTTTTGCAATAAGTGCATGAGTTCTTTTGATTAATGTTGAGTCCATGGATTATACGCACCTCATCCTTCCATTATTGCTAGCCTCTCTTGTGCCGCACAACTTTCGCCGGTACCATACACCCACCATATACCTCCCTCAAAACAGCCACCATACCTACCTATTATGGCATTTCCATAGCCATTCTGAGATATATTGCCATGCAACTTTCCACCGTTCCGTTCATATGACACACATTATTTTTGTCATATTGCTTTTTGCATGATCATGTAGTTGACATCGTATTTGTGGCAAGGCCACCTTCATAATCTTCATACATGTCGCTCTTGATTCATTGCATATCCCGGTACACCGCCGGAGGCATTCATATAGAGTCATATCTTGTTCTAGCTTTGAGTTGTAAATCCATAAAAGTGTGATGATCTTCATTATTAGAGCATTGTCCTAGTGAGGAAAGGATGATGAAGACTATGATTCCCCCACAAGTCGGGATGAGACTTCGGACTTTACAAAAAGAAAAAAAAGAAGGAAAAAGAAAAAAAATGAGGAAGGCAAAAAAAAGGGGGAGGCCAAAGAAAAAAAGAAAAAAAAAGGAAAAAAAGAAAGAAATAAAATGAGAGAAAAAGAGATAAGGGACAATGCTACTATCTTTTTTTTCACACTTGTGCTTCAAAATAGCACCATGATCTTCATGATAGAGAGTCTCATATGTTGTCACTTTCATATACTAGTGGGAATTTTTCATTATAGAACTTGTCTTGTATATTCCAATGATGGGCTTCCTCAAAAGTGCCCTAGGTCTTCGTGAGCAAGCGAGTTGGATGCACACCCACTTAGTTTCTTTTGTTGAGCTTTCATATATTTATAGCTCTAGTGCATCCGTTGCATGGCAATCCCTACTCACTCGCGTTGATATCTATTAATGGGCATCTCCATAGTCTGTTGATACGCCTAGTTGATGTGAGACTATCTTCTCCTTTTTTGTCTTCTCCACAACCACCATTCTATTCCACATATAGTGCTATGTATTGCATGAAAGTTGAAAGAGTTTGAGATTATTAAAGTATGAAACAATTGCTTGGCTTGTCATCGGGGTTGTGCATGATTACATACTTTGTGTGATGAAGATAGAGCAACAGCCACACTATATGATTTTGTAGGGATAACTTTCTTTGGCCATATTATTTTGAGAAGACATGATTACTTTGATTAGTATGCTTGAAGTGTTACTATTTCTTTTATCAATATGAACTTTTATTTTGAATCATTTGGATCTGAACATTCATGCCACAATAAAGAGAAATTACATTGAGAATCATTCTAGGTAGCATTCCACATCAAAAATTCTATTTTTATCATTTACATACTCGAGGACGAGCAGGAATTAAGCTTGGGGATGCTTGATACGTCTCCAACGTATCTATAATTTTTTATTGTTCCATGCTATTATATTACTTGTTTTGAATGATTATGGGCTTTATTATACACTTTTATATTACTTTTGGGACAAACCTATTAACTGGAGGCCCGGCCCATATTGCTGTTTTGTTGCCTGTTTCAGTATTTTGAAGAAAAGGAATATCAAACGGAGTCCAAACGGAAAGAAACTTTCGGCAACATGATTTTTTGGAAGATTATGATCCGGGAGACTTGGAGTTCACGTTAGAAGAGCCTCGAGGAGGCCACGAGATAGGAGGGCGCGCCCCCCTTATAGGGTGGCGGCCCCCTGTCTCGTGGGCCCCTCGAGCACTTCCCGACCGACTTCTTTCGCCTATATATTCCCCCGTACCCTAAAAACATCGAATATCAAGATAGATCGGGAGTTTCGCCGCCAGAAGCCTCTATAGCCACCAAAAACCTCTCGGGAGCCCGTTCCGGCACCCTGCCAGAGGGGGAATCCATCACCGGTGGCCATCTTCATCATCCCGGTGCTATCCATGACGAGGAGGGAGTAGTTCACCCTCGAGGCTGAGGGTATGTACAAGTAGCTATGTGTTTGATCTCTCTCTCTCTCTCTCGTGTTCCCTCTATGGCACGATCTTGATGTATCCCGAGCTTTGCTATTGTAGTTGGATCTTATGATGTTTCTCCCCCTCTACTCTCTTGTGATGAATTGAGTTTCCCCTTTGAAGTTATCTTATCGGATTAAGTCTTTTATGAGAACACTTGATGTATGTCTTCCCGTGCTTATCTGTGGTGACAATGGAATATCATGTGCCTCTTGATGTATGTTTTGGTGACCAACTTGTGGGTTCCGCCAATGAACCTATGCATAGGGGTTGGCACACGTTCTTGACTCTCCGGTAGAAACTTTGGGGCATTCTTTGAAGTATTTTGTATTGGTTGGATGAATCTGAGATTGTGTGATGCATATCGTATAATCATGCCCACGGATACTTGAGGTGACAATGGAGTATCTAGGTGACATTAGGGTTTTGGTTGATTTGTGTCTTAAGGTGTTATTCTAGTACGAACCCTTTAATAGATCGATCCGAAATAATAACTTTGAGGTGGTTTCGTACCCTACCATAATCTCTACGTTTGTTCTCCGCTATTAGTGGCTGTGGAGTGACTCTTTGTTGCATGTTGAGGGCTTGTTATATGATCTATCTATGTTATTATTGTTGAGAGAACTTGCACTAGTGAAAGTATGAACCCTAGGCCTTGTTTCCTATCATTGCAATACCGTTTACGCTCACTTTTATCGCTCGCTACCTTGCTGTTTTTATAATTTCAGATTACAATTATCTATATATACTATCTATTTTGCACTTGTATCACCATCTCTTTGCCGAACTAGTGCACCTATACAATTTACCATTGTATTGGGTGTGTTGGGGACACAAGAGACTCTTTGTTATTTGGTTGCAGGGTTGCTTGAGAGAGACCATCTTCATCCTATGTCTCCTACGGAATTATAGACCTTAGGTCATGCACTTGAAGGGAAATTTGCTACTGTCCTACAAACCTGTGCACTTGCAGGCCCAACAACGTCTACAAGAAGAAGGTTGTGTAGTAGACATCACTCAGCAAGTTTCTAGCACTTGGGATTCTAAGGATCCCCTCATGGCGGCTTATCGGCGAGAGGTGGATGTTGTGTCTTGTCACTTCAAAGGTTATCAGGTTGAGCACATTGATCGGCGCAAAAACGAAGCGGCAGATGCTTTAAGCCAGCTGGGGTCTCAACGTAAACCAGTGCCGCCCAATACCTTTCTGGATATCTTGCATAACCCGTCTGTAAAGTTACCCACAGAGGAGATTTGGCTATTCCTGATCCGGAGGCATACTTGGTTGCCGCTTTACATATAATTCCGGATTGGACGGTTCCATATCTGGCGTATATGAACCGAGGCGAGTTACCGGAAGACGAAGTTCTAGCCACGCAGATAGTCCGGCGATCCAAGTCCATGGTTATTCACAATGGTGAGTTACACCGTTACAGTGTTTCAGGCGTATTCCAACGTTGTGTTTCTCCCGAGGAGGGCCAAGACATCTTGCGTGAAATCCACGAAGGCGATTGTGGTCACCATGCCAATTCAAAATCCTTGGTGGCTAAAGCTTTTCGTCATGGTTTTTACTAGTTGACGGCTCATGCCGACTGAGGGAGTCCTGGACTAGGGGGTGTCCGGACAGCCGGACTATCATCGTCCGCCGGACTCCAAGACTATGAAGATAGAAGATTGAAGACTTCGTCCCGTGTCCGGATGGGACTTTCCTTGGCGTGGAAGGCAAGCTTGGCGATACGGATATGTAGATCTCCTACCATTGTAACCGACTCTGTGTAACCCTAGCCCTCTCCGGTGTCTATATAAACCGGAGGGTTTTAGTCCGTAGGACGAACAACCATTACAACAATCATACCATAGGCTAGCTTCTAGGGTTTAGCCTCCTTGATCTCGTGGTAGATCCACTCTTGTAATACACATCATCAATATTAATCAAGCAGGACGTAGGGTTTTACCTCCATCAAGAGGGCCCGAACCTGGGTAAAACATAGTGTCCCTCGTCTCCTGTTACCATCCGCCTAGACGCACAGTTCGGGACCCCCTACCCGAGATCCGCCGGTTTTGACACCGGCATTGGTGCTTTCATTGAGAGTTCATCTGTGTCGTCACTAATAGGCTTGATGGCTTCTTCAATCGACAACCACGCCGTCCAGGGTGAGACTTTTCTCCCCGGACAGATCTTCATGTTCGGCGGCTTCGCATTGCGGGCCAATTCACTTGGCCTTCTGGAGAAGATCGAAAGCTACGCCCCTGGCCGTCAGGTCAGGTTTGGAAGCCTAAACTTCACGGCCGACATCCGCGGGGACTTGATCTTCGATGGAGTCGAGCCACAGCCGAGCGTGCCGCACTGTCACGATGGGCATGATCTAGCTCTGCCGTTGGACGTACCCTGGAGGCCGCACACAAGTCCGCTCTCACCCATAGTTCGGAGCCGACCGCACAGATCGAGGATAGGTGGCTGGACACCGCCTCCGAAGCTGCAACTTCCATGGCGATGGAGCCGAATACTGACCTTGTCCCTTATGAAGCTCATGACTCCGAGGCGTCGGACTCCTTGCCGGACTCCGAACCTCCTGCGCCCCTGCCAATCGAATCCGATTGGGCGCCGATCATGGAGTTCACCGCCACGGACATCTTTCAACACTCACCCTTTGGCGACATCCTAAATTCGCTAAAACATCTCTCGTTATCAGGAGAACCCTGGCCGGACTACTGTCAGGATGGCTGGGATGCGGACGACGAAGAAATTCAAAGCCCACCCACCACCCACTTTGTAGCCACTGTCGATGTTCTAACCGACATGCTAGACTATGACTCCAAAGACATCGACGGTATGGACGACGATGCCGGAGATGACCAAGAACCAGCGCCTAGAGGGCACTGGAAAGCCACCTCAATTCATGATATATACATGGTGGACACCCCAAAAGGGAGTGATGATGAGGAACAACGGGACGCGACGAAGGATAATTCCGCCGAAAAACAACTAAAACGGCGACGCAAGCACCGCCCCAAGTCCCGCCTCGATAACAACAACACTCATAGTAACCCAGCCATAGCGCAGGGCAAACCAGTGGGCGACGAACATGCAACCAAGCAACCATCCGAACAGGATGAATCGGATAATCTACTCACCCTTGGCGAAGACAACAGTCCGGACGATCTCACACCGGACACACCACCGGAGCATAAGAACCTCCAAAAAAGGCTTGTCGCCACTGCAAGAAAGTTGAAGAAGGAGAAGCGGAAGCTCAAAACAGCGGAAGACATACTCAGAATGAGGTGGAGCAAAGTACTCAAGACCGCGGACAAATATGGCAATAGCCAACAAACAAAGAGCTACCCAAAGTGCAAGCTGCTGCCCGAATTCGACGAGGAGGCCGTAAAGCCCCCACAATTAAAAAGCAAAGAGGCCGCCTGGCCAGATAGACGACTAGAAGGCAGGCCAGGAGCGGCACGCGACACCGCACACAAGCCAGCACATGACACACATAAATATCTTTGCAAAACGGATGGCCCAGTCAGGTCCATTTATGGGCCGAAGAAGAGGGCCCCAGGAAGTAACATAACATGCCGAGTGTTTGAAGAAAACGGCACTCCCAAATACAGGGGCGCCGCACACCCGCTATGTTTCACCGATGAGGTGCTGGATCACGAATTTCCAGCAGGGTTCAAACCCGTAAACATAGAGGCATATGATGGAACAACAGACCCCGGAGTCTGGATTGAGGATTACATCCTGCATATACATATGGCTAGAGGAGATGATCTCCACGCCATAAAATATCTACCCCTTAAGCTCAAAGGGACAGCCAGGCATTGGCTCAAAAGCCTCCCAGAAAATACCATTGCAAGCTGGAAAGAGCTCGAGGACGCGTTTAGAGCAAACTTTCAGGGGATTTATGTCTGCCCTCCGGATGCAGACGATTTAAGTCACATAACCCAACAGCCCGGAGAATCAGCGCGCAAATTCTGGAACAGGTTCCTCACCAAAAAGAACCAAATAGTCGACTGTCCGGACGCCGAAGCCTTAGCAGCTTTTAAACATAATGTCCGAGATGAATGGCTTGCCAGACACCTCGGCCAAGAGAAGCCGAGGACAATGGCCGCGCTAACAAGCCTCATGACCCGCTTTTGCGCGGGGGAAGATAGCTGGCAAGCAAGACGCGGCACCAGCGACCCGAGTACATCCGGGATCAGAGATGGAAACGGAAAATCACCACGCAGAAAGGACCAGCGCCGAAATAAAGAAAAGAGCCCAAGGAGCATGACGGTTAACGCTGGATTCAAAAGCTCGCGACCGAATAACAAAACACTTCCCTTCAAGGACAACAGTGATGAGCTATCCAACCTGAACAAAATTTTGGATCGGATATGTCAAATCCACAGTACACCCGGGAAGCCTGCAAACCACACCCACCGAGATTGTTGGGTCTTCAAACAGTCCGGCCAACTCAACGCCGAACACAAGGGGCTCGACGCGCCAAGCGAGGATGATGACAAACCCCACCAGCAGAGCACCGGAAAATAGAAGACTTTCCCACAAGAAGTCAAAATAGTAAACTCACTTCATGTGATAACACGAAACAACAATGCGGCACCCGCCAAAGTAGGTGTCGCACGGTCCACCCCAGCGGAACCCCGAGATTGGATGTCAAAACCAATTACTTTCGACCACTTGGACTATTCCAGGAGCATTCGAAACGCAGGATGGACTGCTCTGATATTGGATCCTATAATAGACGGACTGCAATTTACACAGGTCCTAATGGATGGCGGCAGCGACTTAAACCTGCTATATCTGGACACAATCCGCAAGTTGGGGATAGACCATACTAAAATTCGACATAGCCACACTTCCTTTAAAGGAGTGGCGCCAGGCCCTCCCGCCAAGTGCACGGGCTCCTTACTACTAGAAGTTATGTTCGAGTCACCCGACAACTTCCGACGCGAAAAGCTAATTTTTCAGGTCGCCCCATTCAAAAGTTGCAATCAAGCACTATTGGGACGTGAAGCTTTTGTCCACTTTAATGCAATACCACACTACGCGTCTCTTACACTTAAAATGCCCGGTCCACGCGGCATCATCTCATTAAAAGGTCGTTCAAGACCCCGGACACGACTAGAACGAGTCCGGCATAAATAAACTAGGGGCTCCCTAGCCAGACACCCCTTTACCAGGGGCTGTGCGTATGAGCAACAAGGAGCCAATAAAGGCTCAATTTTATTCATTTATTCATGCTCTGTTTTAAATACATTTTCGACACGATTTCTTTTTAAACCAAGTTCCTCTCTTTTACAGATGAACAATGTGTTACACCCGTCCAGGATACCGCACAACGGAGACACAGGCGCAGACGTGCAGTAGGGACCCGTTGCAAGGATTCTTTTCAGATTAAGACCCTGCGTAAACCTTTTTTACTGTCTCTTGTTGCTATACATCCCCTGGTATCTCATCATAACCAGTGAGGAGGCTGACGTTTTGGCATCGGCCGCATCAGAGGATCTTGCGCGTACCTGGACACTAGGGGCTTAGGGCATTGATCTGCCCGTCATCATAAAGACCGAACACCTCAGGGAGTGTTCGGCGTCTCGAGTTAGGCCTTATATGCATCAGCTCCGAATCATGTCTTTGGTTAAATGTTGGGTTTGCCCGGCTCCTGTGTTTTGCTGCCTTACGTTTCGCATCGTCGGCTAACGCGGCACCAGGAGAACTACTGCGATTGTGCCCCGGTTCGGCCGGGTGAGCGCCTCAGTAGAGAAAGCCGAAAACTGACTGTCGTGATGTAGCGAGAGACCGGTCAACCACTCGATCGACCTCAGGAATGTTTAGAATTCCTCCGCTTCGGCGAAGGACCGCTTCCCGGTCAGGCACACACGCGCCCCAAATTCAGAGAGCGCGGTGCCCCTAGGGGCTATATCGTAGCCCCACCTTCGAACTCCTATGGCTAAGTGAAAGTGATAAAGCATTATAGTCCGGTTGCCTCGTTTGCTACGCTATCACCTCCTTAATAGGACCAAGACGTTGGGTTAAGTGTGAAAACGCGCTATTTCGCAAACACCCCCGCACCATGTGCGTGGGGGCTGAAGCCGAAGACTGCCATCTTTCAGGTTATACACAAGTATACATCAACGGCCGCATAGGAGATGTTTCAATACTTGAACGCACAAGTACCAAAAAGCGCTGAAATCGTAAACATCGTTTTACAAACAAAAACGTTCACTTCAACATGACATTTTTTGAGCACTGCGACTCTATTACACGAGCACCACGCAGAACTTCCCAAAATAGTGCTCGGCGGGTAACTGGCTCTCGTGCGAACCCTGGGTCGCAACAGCGGTGGCATCCATCTCTGTCCAGTGTGTCTTCACACGAGCAAGGGCCATCCATGCACCTTCTATGCAAGCCGACCGCTTCATCGCCTTGATATGTGGCACCGCCTGAAGGAATTGCTGCAATAAGCCAAAATAACTCTTTGGTTTGGGCCTATCCGGCCAGACATGAGCCACGATATCCGTCATGGCAAGTCCGGACAACCTATTCAGTTCAGCCCACTCGGCCAGCCGATCGGTCAGCGGAAGTGAACGCTCCGGACTATGGAATTGAGACCAAAACAGCTCTTCCGTCTTGTGATCCTTCTGACTTCGGAAGTGCACAATGGCATCTGCCGCACTCGCTGCTAAGTCCATATAAGGATCCTCCGGACCCCACAGCTGGCCAAGCTGAGCATACTTTGGATCTGTAAACCTTCGGCGCAGCAGAAAGGGCTTGCCGGCCACAATGTCTCCGGCCTGGCGCAACTCCTCCTTTATAGCCCGCATTGCAGTACGGGCATCCTTGGCCTCGGCGGTGGCCTTCCCCAGGTCTTCTTGCTCCTCTAGGCGTTCCTTTTCAAGAACGTCATTGCGGTCGGTAGCATCTTTCAACTTCACGGCCATTTCGGCCATTTCCTCCCTGCTTCGGCAGTGTGCAGCCCTTTCGGCTTTTAGCTCTTCGGCCGCCCTAGAAGCAGCCGCATCACTCCTTCTGGATTGCTCCTTGGCTTGAGCAAGTTCCGCACGAAGGCTCTCCACAGCAGCGGCACCATCTGCATTGCACACACATGTTGTAAGGAGTGAGCTTCGGCTCCCTTACTAGGTGACCACGGAGAAAAAACCTACCTTGTGACTCGTCAAGTCGTTTATTGACCTGCGCGATGTCCGCATCCGCAACGTCGAGCTGCCGCTTTACTTCGGCAACTCCATCTGTCCGGCTAGCCACCAAACTGTTCGCCACCTGCTTAGGAAAGGCGTAAATCAATACCTGGGATATTGATCCTCGGCACGCTGTCGTTCTCGACACCCTACCGAGTCTCAGGGGCTACTATCTATACAGGGTGCACTTTATGTGTAAAACTGTCAAAGGGTATGTCATTTGTACGTACCTCAAACCCCGCCAGCAAACTCCTGACGGCATCACGCAATCCACCCTTGGCGGACAAAATTCTTTCAATCACCGTACTCATAAGTGTACGGTGACCTTCTGAGATGGACGCCCTCTCAAGCAGATCCTTCAGCTCCCCCGGCCGCACACCAGTCGGTGCCAAATTATTCGGCCCTGCCGGACTCTGGGATACCCTCCGTGATGACACTTCAGGCTCGTCCTCCCTATCCGACGGGGCGGAAGATGGAGGCGTCTCGCTCTCCATCATCTCCGAACGGAGTTCCCCCGAAGACGAGCTCATCTGAGAAGGACGGAGATCTGAACTACAAGGTAAAAACTTAAGTTATCCTCAGAAGCACAGATAGGGATGTCCCTTATTTACAAAACTCCCTTTTTTCCACTTACGGCTCGTTGGAGGGCTGATTCTATAGGGGAGACTGTGCGGCCGGAGCCTCTCCGGACGCACGACCCTCTGGTGAAGATCTCTTCCCCCGCTTGGGGGCTTTGGCCTCCGGGTTTTCGGAGGCGGTCCTCTTCTCCCCCTGGAAGGAGGGATTCTCGATCCCCCCTCCTCAAAAGCCTCCTTGGTTGAGGCGGTAGTTCCTCTGTTCTCCCCGTCGCCTTCCTCTGAAGGCGCGACCTCCAGCATCCTGACCAGCACGGAATCCGGCGCGGTCTCTGGGAGGGGAGCCGGACATCGTATCAGTTTTGCTTGCGCTATCCACTCCTGTTTAGATGGTAATTGGTCAGAAGGCGAATCATAGAAAGGCAAAAGGAAAAAATGGTATGTCCGGACACGGAGCTACTTACTTGTGTCCCGGGCGATTGCAGCTTAGGCCGGCGTGCTCGGTCAATTCCGGACACGCCACTCGTGATCCAAAGAACAGTTTATACATCTCCACGGGTGTCGCGCCCATGAAGTGTTGGAGAATTCACGGTCCCTTCGGATTGAACTCCCACAGCCGGAGAGGACGACGTTTGCAGGGCAGGAGACGCCTAATCAGCATGACCTGCATCACCACGACCAGATCAATCTCCCTCGCCTGGAGGTCTTGAATCCGGCCCTGCAATAGGGGCACGTCCTTTGACGGCCCCCAGTTGAGCCCTTAGCTGATGTGACGCCCCATGACCGGAGCTTCAGATGCCTTCCAGGGTTTCCGAGATTCGTTGTGTGATTTTGTTTTGTTCGTGCATTCATCTCTGCATCATGTGCATTGCATCATGTCATCATGCCATCATATCATTAATTTTAAAAGCTCATCTAAATAAATTGCATAGATCTTTTAATCTATTTAAATCGAGGGATATCCACATGGTGATTTCTCTTTAAAACATATTCAAAGTCTCCTACTATTGTTAGGGAGCTATATTAAATATTCCACTAATTTAGAATCACCCATAAACACACTTGCAAAATAATTTCGTTCCTTTTCTGCTTCAAGTTTGGTCTCCAAACCTTGCCCTAAATTCTTTCTTCACCTTCCGGAGCTCCACCAAAAATCTCAACATTTTTAGACACTTCAAAAACCTCGTCCTAGTTCAAACCATTTGAGTTAAATTCAAATGAGTTTGAATTAAGCTCTTCCATACCGTGTGAAACTTCTTTTCTTGGGCTAAGTATAATTCTTAGACTCTGTAGGAGAAGTTTCAGCATTTTCCAAAACCCCTAGCTATTTCTTTCCTTCCCTTTTCTTTCTGTCTATTTTTCTGTAGGTGGGAAATAGCGAGAAGGTTGGCCTTTTTGCTCCGAAGTTGCAACTAGTCCATCTAGCCTCCTAGGCCCAGCCTCCAAGGCCCATCCACAGCCCAGCCGGTGCCCCTCTAACCCTAGCCGCAGGGGAGAGCATCGCTCGATCCCATCTCTCCCTCTCGTTCCCGTGCCCGCCACCACACCCGCAACGCTCGATCCCCCCACCTCCTCGCTCGATCCCCATCTCCCTCGCGCCTCCCCGTCGACCACCAGACCGCGACCACCACCTTCCTCCGTCGCCTGCGCCCGTGCCCCTCATCTGCCTCGCCTCCTCCTCCCGCGCGCCGTGCCCGATTCCCATGGACGCCGCTGCCGCGACCGTCGCTCGTCTCCAGCACGCGCGTGCCTCACGCTGCTCCCTCCAGCACCGCCCTCCATCTTCCTCTGTCTTCCTCGACGCCCTACACCTCATCTCTGCCTCCTCCCTCTACCAAGCGCCGCCACAGCTAGATGCCCCGCGGTGTCGACTTGTTGCCAGGGCCCTGCATCCTCTGCTTCATCCAGGACGAGGCGCCCTGCTCGCCTGCACCGCACCTTCGCCGGCCTTGGCCTCCCGCGGTTGCCTGCTGCTGGCCCCACTGCCGAGGGTCGCCCTCCACGCGAGCCTCCTCCGGCGGCCCTGTCGCCCATGCACCGCTCTGACGACCTCGTCTCCCTCCTGCCCTGCTGCTGCCTCCGAACACCATCGATGCATCTACGTGGTTAGCACCTTCGTCAAATTGCCTCGGGTCACCTTCAGAAGTGGCACGGCAAGTGCAGCGATGACCCGCGAAGACCCCGTGGTCTCAAGTTCCTTGTGGTGACCCCGAACATCTACGGAGCATGAACAACTACTTCATCTACGAAAACGTGTACCACTACCGTCGCCGAAGACCGTCAAGTGTACAACTACCGCCGCCGTTGATTCGACAAGACAACGTGTACAGCTACTTCCACTACCGACCCGTGAACGACTACTTCCTCTACGGCCCGTGTACCACTACTTCCTTCGTCGAACTCGACCCGCTCCGAAATGCACGCTTCGAAGGTATAATCCCGAGATGATCACCCGTGGACCGAATGCATGTGTTGTATGAGATGCACCCTATGTTTGGACCGTGTCCGAGAGGTCTTTGCACGTTCGCCGTAAGCCATGCCGTCGACCCGTGGGAACCCGGGAATCCGGGATCACCCCACCATCTTGCATGACTCGCTCACGCCCACTTTCTTTTGCACCGACATCTCGACGAGTTGTCGGATCATCGAAATGTTGCCGTGGCACCATTTCCGTTGTCGTTACCATGGCACCCCTTTCGTTCCGCCATGGTGACCAAATGCTTCATAACATGCTCATGTCAACATTTTCATAAAAATTGCATAAAACTTGCATATGTCATCCGCATCATGATAACAACAATTAAAATGTTTAAATCCGTTGCTTGCGTTAAATTGCTAAATGACATATGGGGATTTTCCGGAATTGTTGTTTCTTGTTTCCGGCCTTACTTAAACTTGCCTAAATAGTTAGTTTAATTATGCTTCACCTCTTGCCATGTTTAACAACATTTAATATTGTTTGGTAGCTTAAACGAGATTAAACTAAATATGTCAATGTGGTGTTTTGTCAATATGCAGCTCCACTTAACTTGTAGTATTGCTTGTTGCACTTTGCCATGCCATGCCTCATTAAACCGGATATGCATCATATTTGTTTGTGCATCATGCCATGATTATGCTTGTGTGTTACCATATTGTTTGCTTCTTTCCGGTTTGCTTCTCTCGTTAGCTTCGGTTTCGTTCCGGAGTTGTGAGGATTTGTTCGACTACGTCCGTTTGTCTTCTTCATGGACTCGTTCTTATTCCTTGTGGGATCTTAGGCAAGATGACCATTACCCTCGATATCACTTCTATCTTTGCTTGCTAGTTGCTCCGTTCTATCACTATGCTGCGCTACCTATCACTTGTTCACCACGCCTCCCAAGTTGCCATGTCAGCTTCTAACCTTTTTACCATTCCTAGCAAACCGTTGTTTGGCTATGTTACCGCTTTGCTCAGCCCCTCTTATAGCGTTGTTAGTTGCAGGTGAAGTTGAAGATTGCTCCATGACGGACAGGATTATGTTGGGATATCACAATATCTCTTATTTAATTAATGCATCTATATAATTGGTAAAGGGTGGAAGACTCGGCCTTATGCCTGGTGTTTTGTTCCACTCTTGCCGCCCTAGTTTCCGTCATACCGGTGTTATGTTCCCGGATTTTGCGTTCCTTACGCGGTTGGGTGATTTATGGGACCCCCTTGATAGTTCGCTTTGAATAAAACTCCTCCAGCAAGGCCCAACCTTGGTTTTACCATTTGCCACCTAAGTCTTTTTCCCTTGGGTTCTGCAGACTCAAGGGTCATCTTTATTTTAACCCCCCCCCCAGGCCAGTGCTCCTTCGAGTGTTGGTCCAAACTGAGTAGACTGCGGGGCCACCTCGGGGAAACTTGAGGGCTGGTTTTACTTGTAGGCTGTCTCATCCGGTGTGCCCTGAGAACGAGATATGTGCAGCTCCTATCGGGATTTGTCGGCACATCGGGCGGCTTTGCTGGTCTTTTTTTACCATTGTCGAAATGTCTTGCGAACCGGGATTCCGAGGCTGATCGGGTCTTCCCGGGAGAAGGTATATCCTTCGTTGACCGTGAGAGCTTGTGATGGGCTAAGTTGGGACACCCCTGCAAGGTATATTATCTTTCGAAAGCCGTGCCTGCGGTTATAGGCAGATGGGAATTTGTTAATGTCCGGTTGTAGAGAACTTGACACTTGACCTGTTTAAAACGCATCAACCGCGTGTGTAGCCATGATGGTCTCTTTTCAGTGGAGTCCGGGAAGTGAACACGGTTTTGGGTTATGTTTAAGGTAAGTAGGAGTTCAGGATCACTTCTTGATCATTGCTAGCTTCACGACCGTTCCATTTGCTCTCTTCTCGCTCTTATTTGCGCATGTTAGCCACCATATATGCTTAGTCGTTGCTGCAACCTCACCACTTTACCACTTCCTACCCATAAGCTTAAATAGTCTTGATCTCGCGGGTTTTGAGATTGCTGAGTCCTCGTGACTCACCAGATACTATCACAACAGTTGCAGGTGCCGATGATACCAGTGCAGGTGATGCAACCGAGCTCAGATGGGAGCTCAAAGATCTTGGTCGTTGCTATATTTTGTTTCATGTTGATCAGTAGTGGAGCCCAGTTGGGACGATCGGGGATCTAGCAGTTGGGTTATCTTCTTTTCTTTTGGCTTCGTCCGTAGTCGGACTATATGTGTGTACTCTGAATGTTGTATGACTTATTTAAGTATTTGTGTGAAGTGGCGATTGTAAGCCAACTCTTTATCCCATTCTTGTTCATTACATGGGATTGTGTGAAGATGACCCTTCTTGCGACAAAACCACAATGCGGTTATGCCTCTAAGTCGTGCTTCGACACGTGGGAGATATAGCCGCATCGTGGGTGTTACAAGTTGGTAATCAGAGCCATCCCCGACTTAGGAGCCCCCTGCTTGATTGTTTGCTGGCGTTGTTGAGTCTAGAAAAAAAATGTTTTGAGTCTTAGGATTATATATATCGGAGAGTAGGATTCTTTTTACTCCTCAGTCCCTTCGTCACTCTGGTGAGGTCTGCTGACGTAGATGTTTTGACTTTCCTCTCCTCAAATTTCACTAATTTTTTTTAGGATCACGCGGGTATCTTGGGATCGTTCCGATATTCTTATGACGAGAACATTGTTCTTGGTGCCTCCTGACATTTAGGGGTTGTGGCAGTATCCCGGGGAGTTGAGCTCCGAGGTGTTGTCGTCATAATTTTATCGTTGCAGTTCTGGAATACCTGAGTTTTGCCGACATCGAAAATCTCTTTTATGCGGTTGTTGGTGAGATAACCTCGATGCCACCCAGTTCTAGGGCGGGAGTTCGGGAGTATTGCCATAACTCGTATAACGGATGCTTTTCGAAGGTTGAGGTACACGATTTCCGGAGTTTTCTTGGTTATGTGTTGACGGATGGATACAGCTTGGATGTTGGGATTGTTAGTTTTGGGTGAGATATATATTGCTTCCCTTGTATCCCCAACACCTGATTGCATAACCAGAAAGTTTCGGGAGTTTTATAGGTGGGAATTCAAGTAGCTATAGATTTTTTTTCTTTCCGACAGATGCATGATATGAGATTGGGGTTCGACATCTAGTGGTCCGCCTTTCCACGGTCGTTTTTACAGTGGTCTTGTTGTGTCTTAAAGAACCCTTGGCTATGCTAGTTCGGGGACACTTCCTATGTCATGTGCATTGCCTTGTACATGATGGTGCTGTACGATCGAGCCCGTGTAGGCCCCACCACGAAAACTTCGAACGGAATCTCGATCATATGTTTGTTCCAGCTTATTCTGCAAGCCAAATCCTTTGTTTTTTTATATGTGGTATTTGAGTTGCTTCGAAGTCAAATGTTGAATCCATACCTTTCATAAACGGTGTTCTCATATTGCTATGTGAATACTAATCCTTCTTGATCATCTAGGTCATCATGTTAATTCTTTTCCAACTGGTGCGATTCTCTTCGAGATGATCCCATCATTCTCCCCATCCGCAAGATCAACTCTAAGTTTTCCCACCAGTGTTTGTTTCATCCGTCCCAAGTTGTCTTTGTTTTCCCGCCCTCCCACCCTTTTCTTCAAGGACTCATATATTTTAATCAAGTATCCATTTATTCATGTGAAGTCTCTTCACCCTTTTCAATCAATGTTCTTATCCGGTGATTCTCAAGAAGATACTAACGGAGTTTCAAGTTCATCATTCTTCATTCTTTTCTTCTCCGATGGATTCAATTCAAGATTTCGGTGTTGATCATATCCCTTTCCTCATTTCAAATGCTTTCTCATGCCGGTGCACCTCTTAATCTTTCACTTCTCGCTATTCATTTGTTCTGGAGTGCTGAAGATATCTCACAAGACTTGTGTTTCCATTCTCAATCCTTTCAAATTATTTCGAGGTTGTTATCTCATTCAAGCCATTTAATTCAACCGGTGCAATCCCCACCTTTTGATCAATCGTTCAATGGTGTATCTTTTAGTGGGCCCTAACCCACAGGTCTTTTTCCAGGATCTTACCTGACTCTTCTAATTTTCCCGGAGCTATTCCCAAATTCATTTCAAAGTTTGACGTAAGAATGAATTTCCATCAGTCACATGCCTTGTCCAAGGTCGTTTTCAAATTCTTTTCATCTTTGGCTCAACCTTTTTTTTCTTTTAACCCTTCCGGAGTGTCTTAAAAATTCATGGTGGTGTTTCTCGTCGTCATTCTCGGATTTTGAAGACCGAAGAAGAGTTCCTCTTAAATCCTTACCCGTTCTTCCAGAGATTCATGGTTCTAGCTTTATACCATCCTCTCATAATTGTTTTCGATTGTGAGAATTCTTTTCAACCATCCGGAGCATTTCATTAGTTGTTTCCATTTCTTTCCTCCGAAGGCCATCATGTCATAATTCTTCTTTCTCAGCTTTCAGCTCTCATTCTCCAAATCTTACCGGTGAATCATTCAAATATCCTCTAATCAATTCATGATCCCTTCGTTCTCATGTATCTAAATCCCCTCGAGTATCTCCATTCGTTTTCAAATTCTTCCCGGTGATTTGTGCCTTTGTTACTTTCATTTTCAATTCTTACGATGGTTCATTCAAGATTTCACTTACTTCGTTATCATATCAATTCATTCATTGTTTCCAAATCCCACCGGTGGTTCCATCTATACCTTCTCAAGTTTACGCTATATCTCTCTTAATTCTTTCTACGAGAATAAGTAGTATGCCAAATCCGTTGCTTGTCATCAATTTAAATTGGTGAAGGATAGGCATGACATAATTCTTATTCTTGTTTCATCCAAGTGATTAATTCTTTTCTTCCGGAGATTGTTCATGATGAAGTAATTCTCGGCTCTAGTGTTTCATCTTTTCCTTTTCTGGAGTTCCAAGTTTTCTTGATAATCTCGTCGCGAAGCTCCATCTAAATCATCGCAAGGTTTCACCTTGTGTTTTCCACTTCTCTTTCTTTCTATCATTCTTTTATTACTGGAGTTCTTCATGGAGGCTCTACATGATGGTTCGTCAAGGATTCTTTTCATTTTTCGATTGATCTTCAAGATTTCTCTCGAAGTTATGACCCGCCATGCTATACTCAAAAATAAACATGGTGCTCAACACATGTTTTTTTCCGAGGAGTTCAAGTTTTCTTCTTCTTGCATTTTGAAGTGCAGTTCTTTCTACCTTATCTTTTCAGGTGGTGTTATATCATTCTTAACAATTTCCGTTCATGTTTCGCGATTCACATGTTGTCAAGAACGAGGTATTTTAAATCCATCAATCTCTTCGTTGGAGTTATCTTGGTATAGATTTCACCTAAATCCTTCCCTAAGGAATGTTGTATTGTGGTGCTTATCAATGATCCAAGTTTTCTCCTATCCTCTCGGCGAAAGCAGTTTTCATCTCTTCGTTGATCTCAAGCTAGCAATTGTTTCCGTTAGTGGCTGGTTGTCACCTCATAATTTTGAGATGTTTTCCATAAGCCCACTACAAGCTTATTCATTTTGTTGTTGGTTTTTCCCAACAACCTCGTTGTAACCTTCTGAGAAGGGTGCTTTCCAAGCTCATTTGTGGTAGAAGTTGGCATTTTTCTTCTCCGTTCTTTTCTTCCCAACAATCTAGCTTCTATTCTTTCGTTCCGGAGGCATTGTGATGTTGCTCTCTTCACTCATCTTCTCGTATTAAGGATTGTGTTCTTTTCGTGCATATCCATTTAACCGAAGTGTTGTGTCATCTCTTCAAGTTCTTTCATCTTATCAAGTTTTGCATCTCTTTTCAACCGGAGTGCTGTCCAAATTTGATCTTCCTTGTTCCTTGTTTATCCCATTTCAACTAGAGCTGTTTCAATTCCTTCTTGCCCATTAAACTCTTGATTCATGTCTTTGCAACCTTCAAGTCCTCGTAATGTTCCTTGTTCCTCTTTTCTAACGGATTGTTTGCAATCTCGTTCATCTCTATTGTACTCTTTCTTTTAAATTGCTCAACCTCTCAAGGTTCGTGGTTTCACTCGTTCGTAAAAGAAGCAACTTAGTTTTACCTCTTCTCTTCCTCTTTCGTTTCTCTCCGGTGCCATTCTAGATCTCGGGACGAGATCCTCTCGTAGTGGTGGAGTGTTGTGACGCCCCAAGACCGGAGCTTCAGATGCCTTCCAGGGTTTCCGAGATTCGTTGTGTGATTTTGTTTTGTTCGTGCATTCATCTCTGCATCATGTGCATTGCATCATGTCATCATGCCATCATATCATTAATTTTAAAAGCTCATCTAAATAAATTGCATAGATCTTTTGATCTATTTAAATCGAGGGATATCCACATGGTGATTTCTCTTTAAAACATATTCAAAGTCTCCTACTATTGTTAGGGAGCTATATTAAATATTCCACTAATTTGGAATCAGCCATAAACACACTTGCAAAATAATTTCGTTCCTTTTCTGCTTCAAGTTTGGTCTCCAAACCTTGCCCTAAATTCTTTCTTCACCTATCGGAGCTCCACCAAAAATCTCAACATTTTTAGACACTTCAAAAACCTCGTCCTAGTTCAAACCATTTGAATTAAATTCAATGAGTTTGAATTAAGCTCTTCCATACCGCGTGAAACTTCTTTTCTTGGGCTAAGTATAATTCTTAGACTCTGTAGGAGAAGTTTCAGCATTTTCCAAAACCCCTAGCTATTTCTTTCCTTCCCTTTTCCTTCTGTCTATTTTTCTGTAGGTGGGAAATAGCGAGAAGGTTGGCCTTTTTGCTCCGAAGTTGCAACCAGTCCATCTAGCCTCCTAGGCCCAGCCTCCAAGGCCCATCCGCAGCCCAGCCGGTGCCCCTCTAACCCTAGCCGCAGGGGAGAGCATCGCTCGATCCCATATCTCCCTATCGTTCCCGTGCCCGCCACCACACCCGCAACGCTCGATCCCCCCCCCCCCCCCCCCACCTCCTCGCTCGATCCCCATCTCCCTCGCGCCTTCCCGTCGACCACCAGACCGTGACCACCACCTTCCTCCGTCGCCTGCGCCCGTGCCCCTCCTCTGCCTCGCCTCCTCCTCCCGCGCGCCGTGCCCGATTCCCATGGACGCCGCTGCCGCGACCGTCGCTCGTCTCCATCACGCGCGTGCCTCATGCTGCTCCCTCCAGCGCGCCCTCCATCTTCCTCTGTCTTCCTCGGCGCCCTACGCCTCACCTCTGCCTCCTCCCTCTGCCAAGCGCCGCCGCAGCCAGATGCCCCGCGGCGTCGACTTGTTGCCAGGGCCCTGCATCCTCTGCTTCATCCATGACGAGGCGCCCTGCTCGCCTGCACCGCACCTCCGCCGGGCTTGGCCTCCCGCGGTTGCCTGCTACTGGCCCCACTGCCGAGCGTCGCCCTCCACGCGAGCCTCCTCCGGCGGCCCTGTCGCCCATGCGCCGCTCCGACGACCTCGTCTCCCTCCTGCCCTGCTGCTGCCTCCGAACACCATCGATGCATCTACGTGGTTAGCACCTTCGTCAAATCACCTCGGGTCACCTTCAGAAGTGGCATGGCAAGTGCAGCAATGACCCTTGAAGACCCCTGCCCCCCGTGCCATTCCGCTGCTGCACTAGAACCTGCCAAGTACCCCTTCGGATCACCAAGTTCCACTACGAGATGTACCACTACCGTCGACCCGCAAAGACCCCGTGGACTCAAGTTCCTTGTGGTGACCCCGAACATCTACGGATCATGAACAACTACTTCATCTACGAAAACGTGTATCACTACCGTCGCCGAAGACCGTCAAGTGTACAACTACCGCCGCCGTTGATTCGACAAGACAACGTGTACAACTACTTCCACTACCGACCCGTGAACGACTACTTCCTCTACGGCCCGTGTACCACTACTTCCTTCGTTGAACTCGACCCGCTCCGAAATGCACGCTTCGAAGGTATAATCCCGAGATGATCACCCGTGGACCGAATGCATGTGTTGTATGAGATGCACCCTATGTTTGGACCGTGTCCGAGAGGTCTTTGCATGTTCGTCGTAAGCCATGCCGTCGACCCGTGGGAACCCGGGAATCCGGGATCACCCCACCATCTTGCATGACTCGCTCACGCCCACTTTCTTTTTCACTGACATCTCGACAAGTTGTCGGATCATCGAAATGTTGCCGTGGCACCATTTCCGTTGTCGTTACCATGACACCCCTTTCGTTCCGCCATGGTTACCAAATGCTTCATAACATGCTCATGTCAACATTTTCATAAAAATTGCATAAAACTTGCATAGGTCATCCGCATCATGATAACAACAATTAAAATGTTTAAATCTGTTGCTTGCGTTAAATTGCTAAATGACATATGGGGATTTTCCGGAATTGTTGTTTCTTGTTTTCGGTCTTACTTAAACTTGCCTAAATAGTTAGTTTAATTATGCTTCACCTCTTGTCATGTTTAACAACATTTAATATTGTTTGGTAGCTTAAACGAGATTAAACTAAATATGTCAATGTGGTGTTTTGTCAATATGCAACTCGTTGCATATTGAGCTCCACTTAACTTGTAGTATTGCTTGTTGCACTTTGCCATGCCATGCCTCATTAAACCGGATATGCATCGTATTTGTTTGTGCATCATGCCATGATTATGCTTGTGTGTTTACCATATTGTTTGCTTCTTTCCGGTTTGCTTCTCTCGTTAGCTTCGGTTTCGTTCCGGAGTTGTGAGGATTTGTTCGACTACGTCCGTTTGTCTTCTTCATGGACTCGTTCTTCTTCCTTGCAGGATCTAAGGCAAGATGACCATTACCCTCGATATCACTTCTATCTTTGCTTGCTAGTTGCTCCGTTCTATCGCTATGCTGCACTACCTATCACTTGTTCACCACGCCTCCCAAGTTGCCATGTCAGCCTCTAACCTTTTCACCCTTCCTAGCAAACCGTTGTTTGGCTATGTTACCGCTTTGCTCAGCCCCTCTTATAGCATTGTTAGTTGCAGGTGAAGTTGAAGATTGCTCCATGACGGACAGGATTATGTTGGGATATCACAATATCTCTTATTTAATTAATGCATCTATATACTTGGTAAAGGGTGGAAGACTCGGCCTTATGCCTAGTGTTTTGTTCCACTCTTGCCGCCCTAGTTTCCGTCATATCGGTGTTATGTTCCCGGATTTTGCGTTCCTTACGTGGTTGGGTGATTTATGGGACCCCCTTGACAGTTCGCTTTGAATAAAACTCCTCCAGCAAGGCCCAACCTTGGTTTTACCATTTGCCACCTAAGCCTTTTTCCCTTGGGTTCTGCAGACTCAAGGGTCATCTTTATTTTAACCCCCCCGGGCCAGTGCTCCTTCGAGTGTTGGTCCGAACTGAGTAGACTGCGGGGCCACCTCGGGGAAACTTGAGGGCTGGTTTTACTCGTAGGATGTCTCATCTGGTGTGCCCTGAGAACGAGATATGTGCAGCTCCTATCGGGATTTGTCGGCACATCGGGCGGCTTTGCTGGTCTTGTTTTACCATTGTCGAAATGTCTTGCGAACCGGGATTCCGAGGCTGATCGGGTCTTCCCGGGAGAAGGTATATCCTTCGTTGACCGTGAGAGCTTGTGATGGGCTAAGTTGGGACACCCCTGCAGGGTATATTATCTTTTGAAAGCCGTGCCTGCGGTTATAGGCGGATGGGAATTTGTTAATGTCCGGTTGTAGAGAACTTGACACTTGACCTCTTTAAAATGCATCAACCGCGTGTGTAGCCGTGATGGTCTCTTTTCGGCGGAGTCCGGGAAGTGAACACGGTTTTGGGTTATGTTTGACGTAAGTAGGAGTTCAGGATCACTTCTTGATCATTGCTAGCTTCACGACCGTTCCATTTGCTCTCTTCTCGCTCTTATTTGCGCATGTTAGCCACCATATATGCTTAGTCGTTGCTGCAACCTCACCACTTTACCACTTCCAACCCATAAGCTTAAATAGTCTTGATCTCGCGGGTTTTGAGATTGTTGAGTCCTCGTGACTCACCAGATACTATCACAATAGTTGCAGGTGCTGATGATACCAGTGCAGGTGATGCAACCGAGCTCAGATGGGAGCTCAATGAAGATCTTGGTCGTTGCTATGTTTCGTTTCATGTTGATCAGTAGTGGAGCCCAGTTGGGACGATCGGGGATCTATCAGTTGGGTTATCTTCTTTTCTTTTGGCTTCGTCCGTAGTCGGACTATATGTGTGTACTCTGAATGTTGTATGATTTATTTAAGTATTTGTGTGAAGTGGCGATTGTAAGCCAACTCTTTATCCCATTCTTGTTCATTACATGGGATTGTGTGAAGATGACCCTTCTTGCGACAAAACCACAATGCGGTTATGCCTCTAAGTCGTGCTTCGACACGTGGGAGATATAGCCGCATTGTGGGTGTTACAGCTGACCCATGACATCAGCCGCTGCGGAGGGCCCGAGCGGAAGATGGGCGGCGGCTTCTGCCTGCTGCCCCTGGGAGCGGTTATGTAGAACCACTCCGGCTGCCACAAGTCGAGCTCCCCCTGAAAAGAGCCCTCGGGCCATGGAGCATCGGCCCTTCTTCTTACAACCGCCCCGCCGCACTCTACTTGACGCCCCTCGATCATCTTCGACTCCACTTCGAAGGTCTTAAGCCACAAGCCAAAGTGAGGGGTAACGCGGAGGAAGGCTTCGCAAAAAACAATGAATGAAGAGATATGGAGGATGGACTCCGGAGCCAAGTCATGGAATTCCAACCCGTAGTAAAACATGAGCCCTCTCACAAAAGGATCCATCGGGAAGCCTAAACCCCGACGGAGGTGGGATACAAACATGACATACTCGTTGGGCTTGGGGGTGGGGATGACTTGCCCTTTGACGAGCAACCTATGCGAAATCTCGTAAGACAGGTACTTGGCCTCTCGCAGCTTTAGCACGTCTTCTTCCGTGACGGAGGAAGGCATCCATCGGCCCTGTAGGTCGGAGCCGGACATTGTTGAAGGTCCGAAGCGCTCGAATCTGGGGCTCTGAGTGTTGGAACTCGGGGCAAGGAGTAGATTCGATTGAGGATTGAAGAAAAGAAACGAGCCTTGGTCCTGTTATAAAGAAGGGGAATACCAAGAGCCGTCCCCGTGACCGTTCGGGACTCGCCTCCGATAGAGGGGGCGTGGCAACGGGCACGGTTGGGTTACCCACGTCCGTATTGATGGGGATCCCGGAATAAGGGGAACACGATCTCTGCTTCGACAAGACGTGCCAAGGAAACCACTTCGCTAAACGCGCTGAGGTGGTACAATAAAAAACGATTCAAGTAAAGCTTGGTAGTGGTGTGATGTCATACTGCAAAATACGTCAGCAGATTGAACTTGTGTACATATTATTCTCTCTACGGTGGAATGTGGAATTCATTTTGCAGAGCTGGACACTATTCTGGTGTTCACAATCTTCTATGGATTATTCAGAGGAGGAACCCGCCTTGCAATGCCGAACAATATGCGCGCCGGACTCATCATCATTGAAGCCTGGTTCAGGGGCTACTCTGGGAGTCCTGGACTAGGGGGTGTCTGGACAGTCGGACTATCATCGTCCGCCGGACTCCAAGACTATGAAGATACAAGATTGAAGACTTCGTCCCGTGTCCGGATGGGACTTTCCTTGGCGTGGAAGGCAAGCTTGGCGATACGGATATGTAGATCTCCTACCATTGTAACTGACTCTGTGTAACCCTAGCCCTCTCCGGTGTCTATATAAACCGGAGGGTTTTAGTCCGTAGGACAAACAACCATTACAACAATCATACCATAGGCTAGCTTCTAGGGTTTAGCCTCCTTGATCTCGTGGTAGATCCACTCTTGTAACACACATCATCAATATTAATCAAGCAGGACGTAGGGTTTTACCTCCATCAAGAGGGCCCGAACCTGGGTAAAACATCGTGTCCCTCGTCTCCTGTTACCATCCACCTAGACGCACAGTTCAGGACCCCCTACCCGAGATCCACCGGTTTTGACACCAACACTGACACTGAGGACCTGGTAAAGCGGTGCGATGCTTGTCAGAAGTTTTTTCGCCGAGCTCATGTTCCGGCTCAAGAGCTACAGATGATTCCAATCACTTGGCCGTTTGCTACTTGGGGGGCTTGATATGGTGGGTCCTTTTAAGCGATCCAAGGATAAGAAGACCCACCTCTTGGTGGCAGTTGGCAAATTCACTAAGTGGGTTGAAGCGGAGCCAGTAAGCAAATGTGATGCAGCCACGGCGTTTCAATTCATCAAAAAGGTGATCTTCCGGTTTGGTTTTCCACAAAGCATCATTACAGATAATGGCACGAACCTTTCCAAAGGTGAGATGGAGGAGTTTTGTCAACGAGAGCACATCCAGCTTGATATAGCGTCCGTGGCTCACCCCCAGTCTAATGGTCAAGCTGAGAGAGCTAATCAAGAAATCTTGAAGGGTATCAAGCCCTGGCTTATGGTTCCTTTGAAGCAGACACCGGGTTGTTGGGTGGAAGAATTACCATCTGTTTTATGGAGCATAAACACCACCCCAAATCGATCTACGGGTTATACACCTTTCTTCATGGTTTATGGGGCAGAGGCCGTCCTCCCAAGTGATATTCGTCATGACTCGCCCCGGGTTGCCAATTATGTTGAAGCGGACAATGAGCAAGCACGCCAGGAGGCACTAGAACTGTTAGATGAGAAACGGGACATGGCTTTGGCTCGTTAGGCGGTTTATCAGCAAGACCTGCGGCGTTATCACAGCCGCCGGGTTAAAACAAGAACCTTTCAAGAAGGCGATTTAGTGCTCCGGCTCATCCAGGATCAGACCGATATGCACAAGTTATCCCCACCTTGGGAAGGGCCCTTTGTGGTCAGCAAGAATTTGCACAATGGATCATACTACCCCATTGACGTTCGAGAAGACTCACGCAGCTCTGACGAGGAGACCCGGCGGCCGTGGAACATAGCTCTCCTTCGGCCTTACTACACCTGAGCTATAGGCTCCTCTTATGTACATATTTAGATAATGTATATATTATGATCAATATAATAAACCGGCATCCTTTCTATAAGCAGGGCCTCTGCCATTTTTTCCAATATCTTTTGATTACATGGGGGCTTCAATTGACAAAGCGGAGTTCTGCCTGTCAAACCGGCTATCACGCCACAATACAGCTTGGCAGCTTCACACCCAAGGGGCCAAAGAGAGTTTGGATGCTATGCACATCTCAAACATAGGCACCCATTGAGCACAGCTCACAAAATTACTTGGAGGCTCTTTGTGCACTGCAACAAAGAGTTTGAAAGGACCCTTGTAATATGCTATCAAGCATGGCTTGGAAGCCTGGTGTATTCACCTAAAACCCCGGGTTAACCTGCCTTCATCAAGTAAGCCACTCCTATCCAGGTAATCCTGGCATGACCCACCGAACGCTTGACAAGTTAATCTTATACAGACCTTGAACTTGTCAAAGTTAAAACGATGATTGGTTAGTTGGAGGTCCATCTTAAAAGGCTTTGTCAAATGGTTTAACTCAAGGGCCTGGCAGCCCTTGAAAAGCCTCGACTACACGATTTTATTTGCCTTTGTCAAGATCTTTTTTCTTATTTGGTAATATCTTATGTTGAACCGGTGTCTATTGACCCGGTATGGCTATCAGTCATTCTAATAACCCGGTGTTTGTTAACCCGGCTTGGCTTTCAACTACAAATTGTCAGACCATCTTCATTATTAAACCGGTATTTCATAACCCGGTCTAGCTTTGACTACATGTCGCCAGTATGATCATCTGGTGTTCATCGTAACCCGGTATGACTTATTACACACCAGCATTGCATGGTGGGAGTTATCAAACACTCAAAGCGTTGGGTTTTCACCCTTACTACAATCAAGTTGGTAAACCAACAGCCTCATTTCATATCACATGTATGATCTATTTTTGATATTTTTACAAACTTGGTTATCTACCAGGTTTTGTATTGGGCATTATGACCCGTCCGGCGGTAAACCGCCCGGACAGTTTTTTATGCAGACACAAGGATTGCATAATATCATGAAGATATATAAGCCAGCGCTGCAAATATCATGGCGGATCAAACAAACTCAGGTATCAGTGCATGATGGCAGCAGATCAAAGTAATCCAACTAGCCTATTACAAGGCGCTTTGAGGCCCAAAATAATGATTGTTTTTTACACAAGAGCGGTCTGTGCAAATCAACCCGGTTGCCGGATTAAGATTCATCGCCAGGTTGACGTGAGGTTGATGGATCTTCTGGCGTCGGTTGAACCTCCTCCTCCCCATTCAATTGCAAGAAGTCAACGGTGGTCCAGTCAATCCAGGTTAAAGCTTGAAAGACGGCCTCTTCACTTATAAGATTGGACAGTTCAACGTCAGGGGCGTAAGTGTGCTTACGGATTGGCGGAATAAGATTCTGCACTTCTTTCACAACAGTATCAACCCGTTGGTTGTTTTCATCATAAAAAGACCGGTGAACAGACAAGTTAGCTTCTTCAGCCAATTGGCTTGACAGCGGACGCATCTCCTTCGTCAAGGCTTTGAAGGCTTCGTTATCGAATGCTGAAACGTTTTCTTGTTCACCCGGGTAGCCCTTGGCAATATCAACTGGATCCAAATCAGCTATCCACGCTTTGGCCCGAGTTAGTGCCAACAAAGCTCCAGCCCTGGCAGCAGATCGCTTCATTTCTTCTATCTGCGCTGGCGTCAATGACAACTTGGCTAGTGTATCCTTGATCAATGGTGGTGCTGGTTTGTTGTATGAGACTGCACAGATAACTCGTTGGGCACCGGTATACAGTTGCTCTATCAACGTATACACTGCCTTCAGCTTCATCCGCATGTCAGAGCCCAGATGAGCAACATGGCTACCTATAATGTTTTAAGAATTTGATGTTCAACCGGCAATCTCAAAGGTGGTTATTCAAAGAAATTTTGACAAGAGTATTTACCAAATATTGCAGAGGTCATGGCGTTTACTTGGCGCTTCAACCCACTTAGCTCTTCCACCATCGGTTTAAGAGCTGACTCGGCGTCTTCAGCCCGCTTCAATAACGCAGCTTTTTTAGTTTCCCAGCTGGCACGTTCATTCTTGAACCCTTCCTTCAGTTGTTCCATGGCTGTCAAAGCGGTTTTTAAGTTCATCTTTGGCCTTGGAAGTCTCTGATTGCTGGGATTTGATATTTTCTTGAAGATCGGCAATTTGGGAATCTTTGTTATTTATGTTGGCCTACAAAACATTAGAGGATGAAGATGATAATATTTTCTCAAAGTCCCAAGCATATAACCAGTTCTACACTTGGCACTTGGGGGCTAATGCGGATTGCTTCTTTATTGGTAATTATTCTGAGTCCCAAGGATCAATACAAGTATTATTCTTGGCACTTGGAGGCTAATGCGTATTTGATCAGAAAGTAAAAGGACAAAGAAATTGACAAAATATAGTTTGGAACATGAAGTCCCGGTTCATCTTGATAAGATAAACCGGCCCTTGGGGGCTACTCAGTTGAAGTATTCTACATACAAAAAGTCCCGGTTTATCTTCAAGAGACAAACCAGCCCTTGGGGGCTACAATGGAGTTGACATACAGAAAAAGAAAGATTAAGTGCTTTGGAAGATTACCTCATAGCACTCCTTCATCATATTCACTAAACCGGCCTCATAATCTCGGCTTGTGTATAGGCGGTTTAGGAATCCAGAATGGAGCTCTTGGGCAGTAAAGTTCACATACCTGGATGAATCTGTCTTCTCTTTTCCCTTGCCCATGGCAACAAATTCTTCCTTGGTGGTATGCTTTGATAGGGCAACCGGATTGCCAGGGTCGGTGTGACCAGTACCGGTGATAATAACATCATCATCGCCACCTTTTGACGGGCTTGGCAGATTGGCAGTATCCTTAGCTGGGCTTGGTGGATTGATAGTATCCCTAGCTGGGCTTGGCAGTTCTTCATCCCTGGTCGGGCTTGGAGGATCAGCACGAGGACTAGCCGGGGTAGCTTTCGGTGGATCAGCATCAGTGTTTTGATCTTGTGGGGCAGAATCATCTATGACAATATTAGTATCTCTACCAGCGCCTTCTGGGGCCCTCTCCATTTCAGCTTCATCAGTGGGGGTACTGGTCTTGGCTTTCTTGCTCAAGTGAGCTTTGGCGCTACAAATATCAAACAAAGGTTAGTATGATAAACCGACGCACGAAGGAAACCGTTGAAGGGTAATACACTTACCTAGGGACGGTTTTGAGGGGAGGCATATGGGTGGTTGATGAGCCGCCAGATGAAGAATTGGAAGTCACTTGATAATTCGAATCAGACGGATTAAGTGGGTATCGGAAGTAACCCGCCAAGGGATAAGGGTTATTAAAAGAGCAAGAGACCTCTGGACGACGTTTCCGGTTTGGAGTGTCTGGTAAACCGGAAGAAGTGACTTGCTGGCCACTGTGCCGGGTTGTGCGACGGCCTTCAAGTTGCTGTGTCTTCAAAGAAAATTTTGGATCCAAATGAGCAAGAGGGTGAGAGTATTTTACTTTCCGAACTACACGGTGAAATTTTTGAACCGACACATGATCTGAATCGGAGGAAAGGGATATTACCTCAACATGGTCAGCACGACTGGCTTCCGCATCATCCTGGTAATAGTCATTGTCAATAAGGTGTACGAAAAATGAGCCAAGGGAGTCAAGTTCTACCTCTTGTTCCGATTCATCGACATCTTCAGGCGGATCAGAAGACTCGGCGGTTTTCTTCTTGGCTGCTCTCTTTGTGACTTTGCTTTTTGCACGAGGAGCCCTTGCCGGTTTGTTTGAAGCTTTCCTTTTCCAGAAAGGATCTTTGGCCTGTAAAATTAAACAAAGGATTATTAGAACAGTGTTAAAGCGGAGGCGGATCAACAAAATCACAAGGTTAAATGTTTACCGCTGGCAGTTTGTTGGAGGCATAAAAAGGACGCAGCCCAGTTTTGCCACATTCGGTGATCGGTTCATCCAGCATCTTCTTGACGGATTCAGTTACTTCATCATCAGTCATCTCGATTTCATGATACCGTTGAGGGTCCTTGATGTTCCCGGTATACTCATGCATCAAATTGGTGCAGCGACTTAAGGGCAGGATACCCCAAGAAACCCAGCAACGAATGAGGTCAATGTCGGTTAAGCTGTTTGCAAGGAAAGCCCGGAGCTTAGCAAGTTGAGGAGCATAAGCTTGTCGTTCTCTGGCAGTGAGCCGTGGAGGCAGTGGATGGTCGTTGCTGAGCCGGTGAGCACGGTAACCCAGCACAGGGTTTTCATCAGCAGGAGCGGTGTTCTGACAATAGAACCAGGTTTGATTCCAGTCTTTAGGATGGCTGTGATGTTTGGCGTGAGGAAAATCGACTTCTTTTCTCTTCTGAATTGATACGCCACCAAGTTCGGTATTGGGGCCGGCAGAGAATTCAGTTCGGCGGTTTAGATGGAAGAAAACCCGGAAGAGCTCAACAGTTCGTTCTTCTTGAAGGTAAACTTCACAGAACACTTGGAAATTGCATATGTTGGACACAGAGTTTGGTCCAATATCCCGAGGATGGAGTTGGAAGCTAGCAAGTACATCCCGGAAAAACTTTGATCCAGGAGGGCTAAAACCCCGGTCTAGGTGTTGCATGAACACGATCACTTCTCCATCTTGAGGTTCAGGAGGCATTCAGGGCCAGGGACTCGCCACTGAAGGACACTTTTCTTGGCCAAAGCGCCAGTTAGAACATATCCGTTGAGTTGTGTTTCTATGATCCAGGAAGGGACCCAGTTGCAAGCGGTGAATTGCTTGGTCATTTTGGAAGACAAACTGTAAAGAAATATAGAGGCCGGTTTATGATTCAAGGTTGATATGTATTAACCGGTGTTAAACCGGGGAGTTTAATCAGGGCATATGTGTACGTTAAACTAGGTACTGCTACTCAAGTCAAGATGGCGGTTTAAGTGAGTGCTAATGGTACCAGGCGGATTATGATTTTCAGCGAAGTTAAACCGCCTATCGTAGAAGCAGCAGAGCTGAAATTCACGAAGTGTTGCAGAAACAAGTTTCACAAAATGGTGATACAATTTTGGATCTACCATGGTTTAGTAAAGAAAATTTTTCTGAGCCCTACAATGGCGCTAAGCAGAACAGAGAAGGTCTAGATGGGACTTATTCAAGAACAGCAAGATGCTGTAGCATGGCAGATTAAAAGCTATGGATCTACCGCAAAAGGAAATTATCAGGCCTAGCTAGATTCAGTCAGAGGTTGAGGAAAAGCAGATGAGCTCCGTGGAACACTGATGCACACTAAGGAACTTTGATACCCTAATGCAGATTTGATAAAACTGAGGAAGGAAGTACTTACCAAGGCCACGCAGTGGCGGAGGAGTATCGCAAGATCTCTGGAGCATTTCAGGTTGATGCAGCGGCCCGAGATGAAGCAGAGCTTCAAGGTCGACAGCGGCGGTGATGCTTGAGTGCTTCGGGTCGCGAGGAGGAAGACGAGGCGAAGAGGCAAGGTAAAAAAATGGAAGGACCCCCCGGCCTTATTTATAAAGGGAAAGAGATAAGCGGCAGGCATGAGAATCGAGGAGCCTGAAGTGGAAAAAGGGGGCGCAGGTTTCGCCTCGATTTTTCGGAATGAAGTAAATGAAGGGAATCTTTATTATCTTTTTATACAAAGATGACATCATGATGATTCACTGCAGCATTCAGAAGATGACATCATGGCGGTTTACCAAAGTTTACAGGGAGAAGACATCATGGCGGCTTACGAGGATCTAAAGAAGATGTTCAAAGAATTTTTCTAAGTATTGAAGATTGACATGAACAGGTTCAAATCAATCTGGGGCCTAATGTTGAGGATATAAGTACTGAGTATAAACCGCCCAGGAGGGGCCGATTCACGCTCAATTGTACTGAAGCCCATGAAGACAAATATGGCGCTTTACTAATGAAGCTTAGAGGCCCAGAGCCCAAAGGCGGATTAGGGCCCATAGTTGTAAACTGCCATAGTTGTATAACTTGTATTGTAAGTTAGGGAAAGGGGGAGACCGAGCCAGACACTTGTATGAGCCGGCCTCGGGACTCCGTAAACCGGCCGGGCGTCAACCTGTGTATATAAAGGGACGACCCGACGGCGATTCAGGGACAAGGAACAACAACTCGAGACTCGGGCAAAGCGTATTCGCTCCCTAGTCATCGAAACCCAATCAATTCCATCACAACTAGACATAGGCTTTTACCTTCATCGTAAGGGGCCGAACTAGTATAAAACTCTTATGTCCCTTGTCCGGTTTAACCCCTTCAAGCTAATCTCATTGCGATGGCTCCACGACTAAGTCCTTCCGTTAGGACATCTGCCGTGTTATTTCCACGACACTTTTGTTTGGGGTACCGCATAGGAAGAAGCCTTCACAGTATTGATAGATAAGTTGCCACATGCTCCTTTACTCCAACTTCCTGATTTTAATAAGACTTTTGAGCTTGAATGTGATGCTAGTGGAATTGGATTAGGAGGTGTGTTATTACAAGATGGCAAACCTGTTGCATACTTTTTTGAAAAATTGAGTGGGCCTAGTTTGAATTATTCTACTTATGATAAAGAATTATATGCTCTTGTTCGGACTTTAGAAACATGGCAACATTATTTATGGCCCAAAGAATTTGCTATACATTCTGATCATGAATCTTTGAAACATATTAAAAAAGTCAAGCTAAACTGAATCGTAGACATGCTAAATGGGCTGAATTCATTGAGACATTCCCTTATGTCATTAAACACAAGAAGCGTAAAGAAAATGTTATTGTTGATGCATTGTCTCGTCGCTATACTATGCTTTCAAAACTTGACGTCAAAATATTTGGTTTGGAGACCATCAAAGATCAATATGTGCATGATGCTGATTTTAAAGATATATTGCAGAATTGTAAAGAAGGAAGAACATGGAACAAGTTCGTCATTAATGATGGATTTGTATTCTGTGCTAACAAGCTATGCATTCCAGCTAGCTCCGTTCGTCTTTTGTTGTTGCAGGAGGCGCATGGAGGAGGATTTGATGAGGACATCAATACCATTGTTACACCCACAGCCCCTGCTGCTATACATACTAGACCAATTACGAGAGTTCGCGCACGCCAACTAAATTACCAGGTACTTTCATTTCTTGGTAATGATTCTAATGTTCATGAGAATATGATGCTGCCTAAATTGGATACATTTGTTTTGCTTACAAATGAAGGGCCTAGCTTGGAGAAGGATGAACATTGGAGCAAGAGCAAGCATGGAGATGATGGCATGCGCAAGGGGAACAAGAACGGAGTTACAAGTGATGATTTCAGGACTTTGAAGCCACCATAATGGGTGCATGAAGCCTTGGACGAAATATACAAGATGCCACTTCATAAATTTCGTCTAGAGGCTATTCTAGGTGCTGCGTCACCTTATTATTGGGCCAGGCCCATGTAATTTCGAAATACATAAGTATAGGCTATTTTTAGAGTCCGTATGTGTGGGGAAACAAAAGATAGTGTTGATTTCGGACCCCTCCACCAAGGGTCACGAAATTCCCCCCTCTTCCCCATATATACAGCACTTAGGGCACCGTTTAGACTTTGGGTTTTGTTTAGATTAAAGTTCGCCATAGCTGCAACTTCGCGTACTTCGTTTGTGTTCAACGACCAGACAAAGATGTCACAGAACCCTACCTTGATCAATAAAGCTTTCATCTTATATTCGCAAAATCCAGATTGCAATCTCAGTTTCTTGCTTGTTCTTCGTTTGCTCGCAGGAAACAGACCCTCGTGGTCAGGTTGATCGTGCTCCGGCGTGGTCAATAACCTCTCGGAGTTGGTTTCGCGATTGCTAAGGCGTGACGTCCTCGCACGTTCGTAGTCGGATCGTCAAAGTCGACTTCCACCAAAGCGATATCCATCATCTCATCGAAAGACGGGACACCTTTGCCTCTATCGAGATTAATGGGACACTTTGGCGTGAAGAATACGGACGATGTAATTGCTACACATTTCTTTTGGCCAAATATGAGCACGATGTTGAGCGTTTTGTTGCTTGCTACACTACATGTCAAAAAGCTAAGTCATGACTCAATCCTCATGGTTTATATATGCCTTTGCCTGTACCTAGTGTTCCTTGGGAGGATATATCTATGGACTTTGTTTTAGGTTTACCTCAAACAAAGAAGGGGAGGGATATCATATTTGTTGTCGTGGATAGGTTCTCCAAAATGGCACACTTTATACCATGTCATAAAAGCGATGATGCTGCTAATATTGCTGATTTGTTCTTTCGTGAAATTATTCTCTTGCATGGTGTGCCAAATACAATAGTTTCAGATCATGATACTAAATTTCTTAGCCACTTTTGGAGATGTTTATGGGCTAAGTTGGGGACTATACTGCTTTTTAGTACTACTTGTCACCCCCAAACTGATGGACAAAGTGAAGTAGTCAATAGAACATTGTCTACTATGCTTAGGGTTGTTTTGAAGAACAATAAGAAAATGTGGGAAGAATGTTGGCCTCATATTGAATTTGCTTATAATCTTTCGTTGCATTCTACTACTAAGATGTGCCCTTTTGAAATTGTGTATGGTTTCCTACCTCGTGCACCTATTGATTTGTTGCCTCTTCCATCTTCGGAGAAGGTTAATTTTGATGCTAAACAATGTGTTGAATTGACTTTAAAAATGCATGAGTTAACAAAGGAAAACATTGAGCATATGAATGCTAAATATAAACTTGCTGGAGATAAGGGTAGAAAATATGGTGTGTTTGCACCTGGAGATCTTGTTTGGTTACATGTGTGTAAGGATGGATTTCCTGATTTGCGCAAATCAAAGCTAATGCCACGTGTTGATGGTACTTTTAAGGTGTTAGAGAAAAAGCCGATAATACATATAAACTTGAGCTGCCTGTAGATTTTGGGGATAGTCCCACTTTTAACATTGCAGATTTGAAGCCTTATTTGGGTGAGGAAGATGAGCTTCCGTCGAGGACGACCTCATTTCAAGAAGGGGAGGATGATGAGAACATTAATACCATTGTTACACTCATGGCCCCTGCTGCTATACATACTGAACCAATTATTAGAGCTCGCGCATGCCAGTTCAATTACCAGGTACTTTCATTTCTTGGTAATGATTCTAATGTTCATGAGAATATGATGCTGCCTAAATTGGATACGTTCGTCTTGCTTACAAATGAAGGGCCTAACTTGGACAAGAAGAATGAACATTGGAGCAAGATCAAGCATGGAGATGATGGCATGCGCAAGGGGAACAAGAACGGAGTTACAAGTGATGATTTCAGGACTTTAAAGCCACCATAATGAGTGCATGAAGCCTTTGATGAAATATACATGATGCCACTTCATAAATTTCGTCCAGAGACTATTATAGGTGCTGCGTCACCTTATTTTTTGGGCCAGACCCGTGTAATTTCGAAATACTTGAGTATAAGCTGTTTTTAGAGTTCATATGTGTGGGGAAACAAGAGATAGGGTTGGTTTCGGACCCCTCCTTCAAGGGCCACAAAATCCCCCCTCTTCCTCCATATATACAGCCCTTAGGGCACCGTTTAGACTTTGGGTTTTGTTTAGATTAAAAGTTTGCCATAGCTGCAACTTCGCGTACTTTATTTGTGTTCAACGACCAGACAAAGGCGTCACAGAACCCTACCTTCATGAATAAAGTTTTTCTCTTATAGTCGCAATATCCAGATTGCAATGTCAGTTTCTTGCTTGTTCTTCATTTGCTCGCAGGAAAACAGACCCTCATGGTTAGGTTGATCGTGCTCCGGCGTGGTCAATAACCCCTTAGAAGTTGGTTTAGCGATTGCTAAGGCGCGACGTCTCGTGCGTTCATAGTTGGATCATCAAGGTTGACTCCCACAGAAAACAATAGCCACCATCCCATCGAAACATCGGGACACCTTCGCCTCTATCAAACGGTCGGAAATTTGAGCTCTCAAATTCCTTAGGGCTATCATGTTCCTCACTTGTAGGCAATCCGCACTAGCGAATTCCTAACTCCTCGGTCAGAACAAATTCCTTAGAGAACAGAAGATCTTCATCTCTGTCGCTAAAGAAATTGAATAACTGTATGAGATTTCCAATGGCTTCACGCAAAAGGATTAGGTAGGTGTAGGCTTTGAGATGAGCATCACTTGGAAATGTTTCCTTAGTTTTACTTTGACCCCCTTTAATAGTACGGTGTTTCCTATGACTCAAGAAAGAGAAAATGAAACTACGAAAACAAAAGTCTTCATGCTTCATAGTCCTCGCATCAGTATGAAAGTCTTCATGGTTACACCAATTTCCTCATTTTCAGAGTCTTCAAGAAAACCGAAGTCTTCAACTGAAGACATTCATTTTTAGGGGTCGACTTTCATTGTAAGTACCAAACTCCTCATAGACTTATAGAACCTGTGTACACTCACAAACACATTAGTCCCTTAACCTATAAGTCTTCAATACACCAAAATCACTAAGGGGCACTAGATGCACTTACAATATGAATCCCTTCGGCGGTGTACCGGCATGTGCAATGATGTAGCGTGACATGTATGTAAAATTATGAACGGTGGCCAAGCCACAAATACTATGCCAACTACATGATCATGCAAAGCAATATGACAATGATGGTATGTGTCATAATAAAATGGAACAGTGGAAGTTGCATGGCAATATATGTCGGAATGGCTATGGAAATGCCATAGTAGGTAGGTATGATGGCTATTTTGAGGAAAGGTATAAGGAGGTTTAATGCACCGGAGAAAGTTGCACGATACTAGAGTGGCTAGCAAAGGTGGAAGGGTGAGAGTGCGTATAATCCATGGACTCAACATTAGTCATAAAGAACTCACATACTTATTACAAACATTTATTAGCCCTCGAAGCAAAGTACTACTACGCATGCTCCTAGGGGGATAGATTGGTAGGAAAAAACCATCGCTCATCCCCGACCGCCAGTCATAAGAAAGACAATCAAACATAAATCATGCTCCAATTTCATCGCATAACGAGAGACCATATATGCATGCTCCGAGAATCACAAACCTTAACACAAGTATTCTTACTAACCCACAATTACTAACTAGCATGACTCTAATATCACCATCTTTATATCTCAACACAAATGCAAGAAATCAAACTTCTCATATATTCAATGATCTTCATGATTTTTTTTAATTATATCCCTCCCGAATACCCCTCATATTAGGACCTAATTCATAACCTAAGAAAATTGCCATACTATTCATAAGACTCTCAAAATAATATAAGTGAAACATGAGAGTTCATCAATTTCTTCAAAATATAACCACCCCGTGCTCTAAAAGGTATAAATGAAGCACTAGAGCAACTGGCTAGCTCAAAAGATATAAGTGAAGAACATAGGGTATTCTAATAAATTCACGATTAATGGGTGTCCCTCTTCAAAGGTGTGTACATCAAGGATGATTATGACAAACTGAAAAACAAATAAAGCAAAGACTCATATAATACAAAACGCTCCAAGCAAAACACATATCATGTAGTGAATAAAAATATAGCCTTATAAGTAATTTACCGATGGATTGTAGACAAAAGAGGGGATGCCATCAGGGGCATCCCCAAGCATAGATGCTTGGTTGTCCTTGAATATTACCTTGGGTTGCCTTGGGTATCCCCAAGCTTAGGCTCTCGCCACGTCTCATTCCTTACTCCATCGAAACTTCAACCAAAACTTGAAAACTTCACAACACAAAACTCAACAGAAAGCTCGTGAGATCCGTTAGTATGGTAAAACTAATCACCACCTTTATGTACTATTGTAAACTCATTCCAATTTTATATTGGCATTATATCTACTATATTCTAACTTCACCATGGTTCATACCCCTCGATATTACCCCATCAAAAAAAAGCAAACAATGCATAGAAAACAAAATAGATGAAAAACAGAACAGTCTGTAACAATTCGGACAACGTCCATACTTCTGTAATTCTAAAAAATCTGAAAAATTAGGACAATGTAGGAAATTTGTATATCAATCTTGTGTAAAAAAATTCAGATCAAAATCACGTTTCTGTGAATTTACACAATTCCAGAATTAGGTACAAAAGTTTTTGTTTTTCAGCAAAATCAAGTCAACTATCAGCATATATCATCCCAAAGGCTCAACTTCGCACAAACATTAATTAAAACCCTTAAAACAATCATAACAAAAGTATAATTGCATATTTATTGAAAAACAGAAAGAAAAATAAAAAAACATAAAATTGGGTTGCCTGCCAACAAACGCTATTGTTTTATGCCCCTAGCTAGGCATATTGCATAGATCTAGGTATTGTCATCTTTGGTATTTAATCCATAAGTAACCCTCATAATAGATTCATATGGCAACTTAATTTTTCTTTCTTGGAAAGTACATTTTTTGAATTTGTTAACAAAATTTGAAAATATGAATTATTATTGAATTTGTGAACAAATTTGGAAAGCTGGAACATTTTTTGCAATTCCCAAACATTTTTTGAATTTGTAAACAAAAGTTGAAAATTTGAGAAACTTGAATTTGTGAAATAAAATAAAATGCAAACTTCTTTTGAACTTATGAAGAACTTTTCAAAACGTGAACATTTTTTGAATTTGCGAACAAAATTGAAAACATGAACAATTTTTTAAATGATGTCATATTTTCAATTTTTTGAGCAAAATTTGGAAATTTGAACAATTTTCGAATACTTGAATAAAAATTTAAAAATAAGAATACTTTTTTGGAAATTTGTAATCAATTTTTTAGAATGGGAACATTTTTGAATTTATGAACAACTTTTTAGAACACTTCCATTTTGTGAGAAACTGAACATTTTCTAAAACCACGAACAATTTTGAAACATGGACTTTTTGAAAAAGGGAAAAATACAAAAAATAGAGAAGAAATTAAAAATTAATAGAAAATGAATAGAAAAAAGAAGAAAAGAAGAAAATAAATAAGAAAATTTAATAGAAAGACAAAAAATAGGGGGGAAATCATTTAAAACTTGAAACAACAAGAAAACTGGTAGAAGAAAAAGACGGTTTAGGTAACCTTCTAGAAGGTTCTCCAAACCAGAAAAAACTGGCTGGGAACCTGTGAAAGATTCCCAAAACCGGGAATACTTAAACGGGCCGACGCAATCGGAGAGATTGTCTGGACCAGTTTTCCAATAAAATATTTATTGAAAAATCGACCATTTTATGAGACCAGTATAGAAAAATCCTCCTTACTGGTAGACAAATCCTTGATACAGGAATCCAGAAGTACTAAATATTATACAGGGTTGAGCTAAGGGTGCTCAACAATTTATTACAATCACGCTCATATTACACATAAAGGCGGATATGACACAAAGGGTATGGTGGCATAACTACTGACTTGTAATAAAAGTGGTGGTGGATATGTCACAGTGATGTGGGTGACATGACTCCAAAATCTTACAGCTCATCAAGCGCGGGATTGAGGCTCAATGATTTTATTAGGGTAGCGGAAGCGTATATAATACAAGTGACCAACTCCAGGATCGCACAGGACTGATTGGGACTCCTCTAGGCGTCGGACTCGCTATCGTACTCTTCATCCATAAGATCACCTTCGTCAACATATGGCCAAATCAACAAGCCGAGTGAGTACTTTGAATGTACTCGCAAGACAGTTTGGACATAAGATATGACGAATGCAAACATGATGCACATGAGCAGACTAGTAATGCGCACTTAGATAATAATTTGCACTGCATGTTAAATAAAAAGGAAGTCAGGCGGTAGTCCTCCCGAAATCCCCAAAAAATAACTGAAGACAGATCGGGTGTCTGAAGCGACGCCTCGAAAGGTAAAATAAATTAACATGCCACAGTCGGGCGTCAGGGCGACACCACATAAAGGGCTTATATTAAAACGTAAATGACAGTACGTGCCACAGTCGGACGTCTAAGCAACATCTCGAAAAGGGCTTATAATGAAAGTAAATAACAAGGATGTCACAGTCGGACGTCTGAGCGACATCACATAAAGGGCTTATATCAAAAGTAAATAACAAGAATGCCACAGTCGGACGTCTGAGCGACATCACATAAAGGGCTTATATCAAAAGTAAATAACAAGAATGCTACAGTCGGACGTCTGAGCGACATCACATAAAGGGCTTATATCAAAAGTAAATAACAAAAATGCCACAGTCGGACGTCTGAGCGACATCACATAAAGGTCTTATATCTCATCATTCGCATGCAAGTAGCTCATGAAGGTAACATCATTCCACGGAATACTCAGTACATGATAATAAATTGGTTAGTCCATCCACAGGAATAACGTTCAGCCGGGTTTACCACTCTCAGTTTTATGCTTATTCTCCAGAGACTGTCACTGGGGCTGACATTGGGATTGACACTGAGACTGACACTGACACTGAGATGTTGTTCAAGTCCTTGACCATGGACATGGTTACTCGAGTGGTTTTGACTCTGCAGAGTTTGTACTCTTTAACCACAGCCAATGGATTTCAGTAGTCACAAAAGACTAGTTTCGTTTACGGTATTTTATGAGAAACACATCTAACCAGTACACACCCATTCCACATTCCGCTGCCAGGAATCACCCTAGGCAACGTTCAAGAAAAACTCTAAGACAGGGAGGCTACAACCTCGAATAGCATGGGTTCAAATTTATATCACGCGCTCTAAGGGGTGCCCCCCTCTTGGTCCCAACCAGAAACACCCATGCCCCCTGACTAGATGACGGGATTTAATCCAGGGCCATGGAACCCTCATCACGGCCCCTCTATTTGGTGTGTACAAGGAAAGAGGTTTGCAACCGACTAAATCACATTCTTTGCAGAAGACATGTGGCGGCACGAAAAGGGGACGAATGGGAACAAGACTTGGTCCATGTTAATACTGGAGTTAAACGGTTGGCATAAAACTGACATGCTTCAACAATACCAGCTTGCAACCTATCATGCCACCACATGATCAGGTTATCTCACCATCATATGAACACATCCAATTTCGAAGCTCACTTGCAGCTTGCTCTGCATGAAATATAACATTCACAAATGCTTATATAAACATGTCATGAGAAAACCACTCAAGCAATCATGAAAAACACTCATCATATCAAAGGTTCAAACATGCTTGCCTGGTTCGGAGTAGTCGGAGTCTAGCTCGGCAAAGTTTGCGGCTCCGTCACCTCCTTCGGTATCTACGTTATAAAAGAAATCGAATACTAACGTAAATACCGTGCGTGCATAAAAATTGTTCCAATTTTTTTTCAAATAAATATGATAAAAAACTAGATAGAAAAATAAAGATGACAGAAAAAGAATCAACTCAAATCCATCTTCTGTTTAAAAGTTATTAAGGTTTTAGTCCAAGGACTAATCTCTGATGAAACAGGAACTTTCTAGGGGCTAGTTTAACAAAACAGAAAATGTTTCGGTTAGAAATACGCCGACCAAAAGGGAAAACGTACTTTGCCCGAAGGCGCTTTTAGAAAACGTTTCTAATAAAAGAGGAGAGGCTGACGAGGGGGTCCCGCATGTCAGGTTTAAAAATCTCATCGTTGACCGAAGCAAACGATGATCGCCGGCGACGATCGATGGCGATCCAGAGGAGGGCAAGGGTATGGTTGCACTCACGGGACAATTCCGCGTCGGTGGGTGATGGACTTGGTCGTCGGCGAGGACCACGCTGACGGCGGCTTCCACTCCGGCGGATGGTGGTTCGGCCGAGGATGGATCCCTCCGAAGAGATCTGCAAACGCCAAATCGGAGCGCGAGTTAGGGGAGTGGGTGCAATAGGAGGTTCCTCCCCAAGTTCGAGCTAGAGCTATGCAAGGAATCGAGTGAATCAAGCTGGCTACCAGAGCGGGTCGTGGCGGCCGGAGTTGGGGAAGAAGGCCTCCTCGAGGTCCTTCTAGCGGCTGGGCGCGGCTCTGGTGAGGTGGAGGATTGGTGCTGGATTGAAGGCGAACTCGGGGCCTTTATTTATAGCCGGCCCGAGGCGGTTGTCGAGAACAGGATTTCTCCAGCGAGTAATTACGGCGAGGTGGTGGTCGAGCTGACGGCTTAGGTGACTGGGCAGCTGCGGATTGGTCCACTCGCTCCATTCAGCAGCTAAGCTTGATCGGATTTGGCCTGCTCCCGTGGCTTCGACGAAACGGAGCTCACGGACTCGTCGGCGGCAGAGATCGCGCTCTGCGCCTCTCAGGCCACGGCGACGGTTTTGCAGTGCGCACAGAGAAGAGGACGGCCACGCAGAGGCTCCTGGTGGTGTGGGCGGTGCTGGGCGGCGCCGTACTGCAGGGCTGGCCCCTGCTGGCCGCCACGGGCGGTTCTGCCATCGCGAGAGGCGCCGGAGTTGATGTGACACGTCGCCACCGACGCTCACGACCGGCCAAACAACCGTGCAGCACACTGTATAAGGAGGGGGAACAAGGAGCAAGAGACCAGGGCGAGCACTGGCGAGATTGACGCCAAGCTCTGAAGAAAACGACACTGACGACTGAAGCTTAACACTGAAACTCTGAATTTGAACAGGAACAGTGCACACCAGTTGTTCGATGAAATGTTTGGCGCACGTGGAAAATTTTTCTTGAGCTGAAACTTGGTGGGATGGCCTCTTGATGCATCCAGAGACTGCCTGAATTTTCTCAGAATTTTTGGAAAAGGAAAAGAATGAATTTCACCAAAAATGGCAAATCTGGTCCAAACTTGCAGCAAGCAAATTTGTAAAATTTTGAACTGTGGACCAGCAGATCTTGATGGATCTAGGTTGAGGGCACTAAGAACTAGCCAGGGGAATTTATTTGGAACCAAACTCAAAGAAAATCTAGTAGTTCCTTTGTAAATCACTAAGGTCCAAATAAATGGCAGAAAAAGATTTGAGGTTAAAACAAATAGAAATAAAATCCAGGAGAAGTTGAACCTCGCTGGACTTGATGCTTGACTTGACCCAAAGTAGGGAGGTGGGTTTTGGAAGAAAATTTTCTACAAAGGCCATGGCAAGAGAGTACTTTTGAATAGGAAGGATAAAATCCAAAAATTATAGGAATTCTTTTTAGTAACAGGATTTGAAAGGTCCACTCAAAAGTATTTGTGTTGAGCCAACCCAAGATGAAAAATCTTCAAGACCATAAATCAAGGTTGGGAAGAACCCATAAAAATACTTGTCATAAAAGAATTTTTTTGAGAAAGAGAGTCTTTTTTTAAAAAGAAAATTTTAAATAACCTCCTTCCAATTAAATAAAGAATTTGATAAAAACCAAATCAAAAATTTTGGAGTGTTTAGCGATCGCTCGAGCTCCTCTGCGTCAAAATGGAATTTTCCGTATTTCTTGCTTAGGTCTATGTGCTGAGGAGAGAATTAGCATTATAAGCCACGATCCATAGGCCCACATACCTTCGTATATTTAGTTTTTTGTGGGGATCCCTCCTTCGTATATTTTGCTTTGTGCGGGGATCCATCCTTCGTATATGTTTTGTAGTTTGTCAGACTTAATGTACTTTGCTTAGTTATCAATTTAATAAAACCAAATCATTTTTTCTATCATTTTGTCATATTTTCAATATTAAAGAGGAAGAGATCAACAGTAATACACAGATACTTGTTTGATGGGTCTGGTAGCAATTGTATACTTGCATCTAAATTTAAAAATGTAGCTTTATGTGTGAGGCAGCAAACATGAGCAACACATAGTTATGTTATATATTGCATTTTTTCTTTCATAAAATTTCCATGCCTGAAAATTAGTCCTGCCTCCGCCACTGCTCATAGGGGTAGGACGTGCGTGTGTGCAATTATAGGAATGGGTGTATGCGCATATATATGAGCACTTGATTGTACTGTGTTAAAAAAACTTACTCAAGAGGGCCCGAACTAGTAATAATGAATGCCATTCCCATGTCTCGTTAATTAGGAAAACTAGTACAATGCTCGTGCGTTGTCATGGGCCTTTTGTTGTACAAATTTTAATGAATTTTTGGGCTCTTCCAACGACATCGCCTCAACACCCTTGTCGATGGATTCTTTTTGAACGTTGACATAATTCATCTCCATTTCTTTCATACTCTGCAAAAATAAATATGTATAGAAACATACCTTTTGTATTATCATGCACAACAAATATATAAAGAACAATTATTTGTATGAGAGCGGCGTTTTCGAGCTCGAGCTCAGCTGCTCCCATTATCTCGCCCGTCTATTCCAGTCTTGGGATTCGTAGAAAGCCAGCTGGCGCGGTGGTTGCGAGCAGCGACAAAAGGGAGATACGATGGAATACGGTAGCGAACAGTGGATACGAGCGCGTGGAGGCCTGACGGCAGGCGCCTCGCCTCTGTCAGGACCGTGGCCCAGAATGGTGTCTATCCGACCGGGCCGTGGCCCAGAACGTTTGCTTTACGCCAGGGCCATGGATCAGATATTGGGTGTCGCTGTAATGAGCCGCCTGCCGGTCGGCAAGTCGGCCCCAACGTGCACGTGCGTCCGAAAAAAAAAACAAATCGCCTAGTTCTCCTTCCAGTTGCATCGTTCCTCTTCTGGAGACCGCGGCTGGCGGCCGTCCTCTACGAGCTGCGTTAGGCGGAAAAAAGGGTGGACAGCCGAGTTCAGGCTGGGCGAGTTCATGGGCGCGCCGGTGCTTCGCCGCCGGCCTGCGTGCTGATGGACACGGAGGGCATGGAGTTTCTTCTTGATGCTGTCGACAGGTTAGTCAATCTGCTACTCCCCCCGAACCACCGCATTGGATTTGTGCTTTGCGTGAGCTGCGTAGATAAGTTTGAATGGGGATTAGCCCTAGTGCAAAATAGGAACTGATGCCGGCGATTCGCTTCCAATTTCCTAGGTTCCCCGTTCGGGAAGAATTTGCTGATAACCAAGAACAGCCAGATCCGGCCCCCCTACTATACATGCTACAGAATGGGGGGGGGGGGGGGGGGAGAGCATGGTGTGGTGATGGTGCGCAGAACAGTGGGTCTGGGGTGGCTCAGGTGCGCGGGGGAGATGCCTCGACCGAAGCGCATGACGATGCACCGCCGCGCCGACCTGCACCTCCGACGAGGTCTGCTCAGTCAACCGACCTGGTAAATCCAGAGGCACCCGGCTGGACTAAAAGGTTAGCAATGAATTCCATGCCAGTACATCTCTTTGCACATTACCTATTTGTCGTGCTGAAAAAAAAGAGGGAACGCTGCGGAATGCTGGCCATATGGTATATTGCCAGGTTGTGGATAGTGGGGGAACTGCAGTAGCTAAAAAAACTGCTATCAATTTCTGCTGCTTGCTTGTTTCTCAGGGGCGGGGGAGGGAATAAAAAATATCATATGTACATGAAGTTTTTTCATCATCCTGAACTCCCATGCAATCATGAAAAAAACGAAGTCGAAAAGGGCTTGTATTGACAAACATTTTTTATTGCTTACGTCAGACCTCTGGTGTGCTCAAACAGATCACCATGACACATAATTGACATAGTGACAAACTGTCGAAGCTTTTTTGTACGCACAAACATATGCAATTAAGTTGGAGGAGGTATGCCTGGTCATACTGGATGTGATTCTGTAGATGGAGCGGATGACGAGGGGAGGAAAGAACGTGTGCGCAGCTTAGCTCCAGCTGCGCTTGCTGTAGTTGAGCAAGCTATAGACAATCTAGAACTTTTTGAAGGTACTCAAGTTGTGCCCGACGATGCTTAAAATGTTGGTAGTTCTGAATTCACTAACAATCAAATAATGCTGGCTACAGGGATATTTGACCAGGCCCGAGCGGTGCTGTCGGACCTAGGAGTTGATGGATATGCTGAAGGTAACTGAACTTTAACCCAGCCCTCTAATGTTCACATGTGTTTTGGCACATTATGGTTGGGAGCACTGCAAAGCTCTCATTACTGCGGTGGTGTTTCAATGAATAGCAAATGGAGCTGAATTAGGTGGTAACAGCAACAACATAAACCACCCCAATGACGACGGTGGCATCAACTGGGAAGAGCTGGAGAGGGAGAGCCAGGAATTAGCTTGTGTGAGAGCAGTGAGTCTTTCCCTCTGCCAATTTTATTCCTGACTCATTGTTCTTACAAATGTTCTTTGAATTCTCTGCACCACTATCCATTAATTTACTTTGGTCTTGATGAAGATCAGAATTGGTTCATGGCCATAAGGGATGTCATGCCAACCTAACTATCGAGTAACACGCAAGTAAGACATGTGCACGTGCTATATATTTGAGAAGTTCGGCTTCGGCCAGGTCCTATATGAGGCAGGGGCTTACCATGTTGCAGAGATCAATAAGAAAACAAGTTTTGCAATGCGACGCACAACCAGGCAGAGAAGAGGGAGAGGCAGAGCAAGCGATTTATGAGGTAAAAATTTGACTGCCAATGTGGACAGTTTGCTCATATGAAATTGCTATGATGCCATGCCTCAAAGGTACCTTCATTTAGGGTTGCTGTTACCATTGGCAGTATGTCTGAAGTTCGTCTGTGAAGGTCATGGAAGATTTCTTCGTGAGCATTTCCAACACGAGCAGACCAAGGACCGCAGCAGCAATCAGTAACCCATCGGCACTACACTCTTTAATTAGCCTTTACACGCATCCTCCGGAACTTGTAAGATTGGGAGATGACAATGTTGCTTATGAGAAATAGATGGGCATGTTCAAAGAAAACAGATTTGCTAAGATTTTTTCTTACGGCTAAGTTATTTAGTTAATTTTATTGTAGCAACATTGTATTATTGTAGCAATTCAGTATCATTTTTTTAGAACAATATCATATTTGTTGAGAACACGCGAGAACAAAGTAAAAAAATGTGTAGGAACTGAATATCACGCATGAGACATCAATTGTAGAATGGTGTGCCTGGTCTCTCTCCATGCCGAGCTATGAACATCACCAGCTCTTAGCGCAGAAAGGGCATGGAATGAGAGTGAAGATCAGCGTTCCCTGGTTGGAGTAATATATTTTTTGTGAACGTGCCATGTAGATAGTTGATTGTTTTGTGAGAGCAATGCTTTGCTTTTTACTGCCTCCGAAAATGCTTGATTGATCGTGGGTAGATATTAGTTTGTACTGCCTTGGAAAAGTGCTTGATTAATAATCGTTGGTATATTTGAGTTGACAGATGTGGGATTTTAATGCATGTCTGGCAGCTCAACGGTAGCACTGGACCAGGTAAAGGATATCAGTCCAGGATGCCCAGGGACGTCATGGGCCGGCCGGGAAACAGTGGCTTTCCTATTTAATACGCAGAGCAGACGTGGGCCATGCAGACAGTCAGAAATAATCAGTAAATATGAAATACAGGCCCTATACATTGGCTGGTCCGAATCTTGAAAGCATTGTTCGGTCCAGATATCAAGAGCATATGTGCTCGGGAGCCAAAGTGGATATCCGTATTTGTATGCATCTCTTCTGATTGTGTAAAACCCGATGATTTTTCGGTCTGGTTCACCATAAAGCTTTGTCAATAAAAAGTCATCAGTTTTGATCTTTGATCTACAAAAGTAAACATATAAACAGTATTAAAATTAAAAAATAGAAAACTGATATACAATATATATTCATTGGTCAGATGCTAAATGGAGTAGATGACCTTTTTTACTCTGAGTGAGTGACATCGTCCTTTTTAGTAGAGTGAGCCGCATTCCAATTTGAATAAGCTACAAGTTCACCTGCATATCATTTGTTGGTAATTATGTTTCAAAAGAAATAGCAAACTCTGTGATGTTGCTTATGTTTCATTATTCTTATATCAAGATTGCATGATTATTTTCAGTTTTTAGAAATATTGTTGTAAATTTTGGATGCTTGCATTTCCATCATGAAGATAACTAATATCTTATCTAGAAGATTTCTTGCATTTCCAGCTTCAAGATAGGTAATATCTTATTTAGAAGGATGCTTACATTTCCTGCTCTCTGATGGACAGAGCAACGAATTTGTTATTTGGATGTTGAGTTTATTTCATATTCAAAATGCAACGTTTATGTGTCCTTATATTCACTTCCTAGCATCATATGCAAACTTGTTGACAAGTGACAAATATGTAAATAGCTTGAAAAAAGTGGATGAATTACCTGTAAATTTGAATAGTTGAATGACCAGGCATTGCCATGGAATAAAAAAAATGTAGCAATTGAATAATTGACTCAATGTAGAAATATGTTGGACAAGCTAGCATGTGGTTTCCATCCATACAGTAATAAAACTGATTCTCCCTCCATTTCTTGTCATTTCTTCGTAACCATCCTCTCCTTGAAAGAAAATGAAACGATATCTAATCTTCTCCCACCCTTGCTCCTGTTCCACCTTCATGTACCTGTACAAATTATATAAATTTTATCAATTCAAAAGAATATTTTGATTATATTTCTTATTTAAAAGTAATTAAAGATGTACATGGTGGTTAATCCAACCATAATTTTTTACCGCAACAAGGATAAAACTTGAAACTAACATAGAGCCTTAATTAACTAAACTGTCCCTTGTCCCCATTTGTTAAACTCCTCACATGCTACTTGCTCCATTCTCCCCGTGGCCACGCAACCATGCCTACCGGTGACCATGAAAATCAATCAATCATAAAAATTCATGATCTGACTATACAATTCACAAGATAAATGAAATCCATGTCAACTAAAATATAATTAAAAAACACATCGTTTGTGCTATGTAGCAGTGATACATTTTCATACGAGCCAGGTTAGAGTACTTGTACCATGAATAAAGAAGGCACACAACATCGGACAGGGCGTTTTGGTGCCCGAGCCCAGATGGACTCGATATCTTGAGCATTGGTTTCGCTTTAGGGATCCGTGAATTGATGAAAGACCGATTTTGTGGTGGCCCGTGGAAAATAGGTGCATAGCAGAAATACGGTACCGCACAGTCTGATACGGTGGGGTCACGAGAGGCAGCGCCCCTCGGTTTTGAATTTCGGAAGTTGTTCACGTCTAATTGGGGTTCTAGTCTGTGGCTCAGGAATGTCAGATCAGTGGCGGCATAATAAGGGGAAAAAACTTGAGCATCTCGGGGCGCGATGCAAGCACCATGAACATTGCGAGTAGGCTTTGGGGGCATGCTCACTGCCGGCAATCCAAGGGATCTGGTGTAACATCCCAAATTTTCAATTTGGAATGTTATACATAGATCATCATTGCATATCATATTTCCGTTGCATTGTTGGCTCGATCCTAGAAATTCTATGCAACTCAAGGACCCACGGAGAGAGTTGGGGATTTCGTTATTTTCTTATTTGACTTTTTCTCAAACTTTGAAAATAGGATCATTGATTTTATTTACTTTATCTTCAATTATTTCTACTACCAAAAATTCAGAGAGGGAATAAAATGACTTTCCGAACATAAAGAAATAATGAAGATTTAATAAAAAAATCAAATAAGATTTATTTTGGAGTTTCTGCCTTTTTATTTGAATTTAGGAAAATGCGCGTTTTTCAAAATTGCATTTAGGCCCCAAATAAATGTTCATCTTGTCCGGCTTGATTTTAGAAGCCGGGGAAAATTTATTTCGGGATTTTTGGAGTCCGTTTAGTATTTCTTTTTATTTTTTTCTCCTGCGCGGAATTATTTAAAAAAACGCGCAACCGCCTTACGGGCCGTGCCCGAGCGGGACTCCGCTCGGGGGGGGCACTATAAATAGCACCGCCCCGGCGCCCCAGCCCAGCCGCCCGACCCCGCCAGCCAGCGCCGCCGCCGGCCCACACCGCAAACCCTAACCCTAACCGCGTCGCCCGCCCGATCCGCCGCCGCCGCCAGCGCCCGCCGCCGCCGCCAGCGCCGCCGCCCGCCGTCGCCGGACCCCGCTGGAGCCCCGCCGGACTTCGCCGCCGCCGCTCGCCGAGGTTCGCCGCCGCGTCGATTTCCGTGCCTTTTTTTTTAGAAAAACCGATCGGTTTTTCCGTCGGTTTATTTTCGGTTTAGTTTAATTTGCGAGCGTTCGTTCGTTCGTTCGTTTTAACGAATGTATTCGTCAGTTTTGTTTAGTTAACGAACATTCGTTCGTCAACCCGTTCGTCGTTTTTCTTTTTCTCGGATTTAATCCGCGATTTTTCTGATCGCGATTCCTAATCCGATTTTCGTTTTAGTATAACTTTTCGCTCGTTTATCGGAATCAGGCGATTCAAGCGCCTGGAGTTTCGTCTGGAAACCCTCTTTCCGAATAATCTACTTAAACAAGTTTTTGCTTCTGTAAAATTTGACTTAGATCCAGATTAGTAGAGCGAAGCTGTTTCTTTCACCGTTTGATTTTCGTTGCTTTGTTCGATTTGTTTTTTTTTGCAAGCCGGAGTTCTTAAGTTGAACCTTCTGGTTGGATCTTTTATTCGAGTTTTACCTGTGCATTAGATGAGTACTTATTGTATGCTTGTTTGTTTGTCTACGATAGAATACCCGGAGTGCGCCGCCTATTACTTCGAGTCCCTAGGTTTCGCGGATCATCAGCAAGGCAAGTAACACTAGATCATACTTTTCTACTACCCAGTTTTATGCATTAGATCAATCCTCAAACAATTGCATGATTAGGATCTAATTAAATTGTGGGATGGGAATGTAGTTGAGGTAGTACCTATTACCTGTTTTATTTTTCAAACCCTTGGGAGTTACTTCTACGTTTGCTTATTATGCCATGCTATGCTAGTAGACGTGGATTGGGTGAGTGTATCCACGACAGTTGTGAGATTGTTAATTAATGGTTTATTTAAGGTGGCAACTTAAACACACATTTGGGTGGATTGAGGCACCTGTTTTCTAGCAGGACTTGCCTGTTTTTCTTCGGACCGCCACTCAGGCTCAAAGGGATCATGAGATTTTTCAAACTAGAAACTTACGTGTGCAACCACAAGCCATTATGGGCTCTGGCATAGTTGACTAAGTTGTGCGAACTCTTACGGGTAGACTAGCAGATGTAGGGGAAAGTAGGTGTACCGGTCTACCCACATGTAAGGTGCTAGTGCTTCCGAAAGACTATGTCTCGGTCATCCGTTTCTCAAACACCATGTAGTGCGAGGAATCAAACGGAGGCGATCGAGTCTTGTGGGGAAAAGTGCGCAAACCTCTGTAGAGTGTATAAACTAATCATGGTTAGCCGTGTCCCCGGTTATGGACATCTTGAGTATTTAGAACTTGGATATCATGTGAATCTCATCATGTTACTCTAATTTAATATTGTTGGGTTTAATGAGTACTTTTTATTGGGATTGAGAATGCTGTCAACCATTCTCAATGTTTAACAACCACCATGATAGTTAAATAAATTTATTCCTTTGCAGTAGGGAAAAATTGGCTTTATTCAACACTGTAACCATAGAGCTTTTCCACCAGCCAAATATGCATGTAGTGTAGCTTAATCCATTGTTATCCTCTATGTGTTACATTGCCAGCATATTCCATGTGCTGACCCATTTTTGGGCTGCAACGTTTCATGTTGCAGACTTTTCAGACGACGAGTAAGGTGCTTTTAGGTCGTGGTTCCATACTCAGTGATGCCGTTGGAGTTGATGGACTCGCTTATCTTCCAAGTCTTCCGCTGTTATCAATTTTTGATGGCCTTAAGCCATATTTATTTCAATAAGTTCTCTTTTGAGACATTCGATGTAATAAGTGTGTGATTGCTACTCTGTTATAAATCCTCCAAGTACTGTGTGGTGTCAGCATTACTGATCCAGGGATGACACTGAGCACAGAGATCAGACTGTTTGAGGTCTGGTCGCTACAAGGTGGTATTAGAGCAGACGCTAACTGTAGGACACGGCCACTAAGCTTAAGCCTTAGATCACTACTCTTTCTTCTCATTTCTGACTCCTCATCTTTTCTATTCTTTAGGATGGCAGATGCAAGGATCAAGTTCGCGCAACCAGATGAGAATTCACCTTTTGGATGTCACTTGAAGGAAGCCACTAGATACTTAAACATAGGAGTACCAAGCTTCACTGGGACTTTCAACGCCACTATACCCGAAGAGGAGCGCTGGAGGATTCAAGTCTACATTCCAGGAAGGACGTTTGCACCAGTCACGGAGCCAATAGAGTTTACCTTTGATGCACCAACATGGAGCCTAGGAAAGAGCATGGCAGCTCACATCGCCATGGGACGAATTGGAGAAGTTTACTACAACGATCTCAAGAATACCATCTACCAGATTTGTGGGTGCCGAGATGAGCATTGGGAGATGATCACCACCAGGAAGGACAGATCAATCGCAGCTTATATACAGGAGTTAAACCAACACATCCGACACCAGGAGAATCAGATGTGCGCAGATATGGAGGAACTACAGAAGGCTATGACCAGGATCAAGGAGCTAGAAGCAGAACTCAAGGCTACGCGTAAAGACTATATGGAAGAAATCGTCGCTCTAGTAAGACAGAACGGTGACCTTAAGGAGAAGATTGGAGTATTCATAGGAGGATCAGCACCCAGAGGAGAAGAGGATGAACCTACTTGTCCAGATAATTATATCATCATCGACGACACCAACTCGGATCCTGATGACAGCGATGATGACTATGTTGATGAAGCTGGAGCAGATATCATGAAATCTGCATCGGAGCAGTTTTTCTAGTTGACCACCATAACAGTAGTAGAATTTTCCACCATTTAATTAGTTTTAATCCAAGCACTTTTGTAACGATAGTTAGACCGTTGCATGCCCTTGTTTGAATTGATTGGAATGATATTGTGTGTGTTGTCTCATGCGCATATGGGTAGTGTTATCTCACTAGACCTCATTCTATTCTTAACTCTTCCTTTAAACCTTAGATGCCTCTGAGACGCGACCCCGAGTTTGTTTTCCCGCCAGAAATCACCCAGTTGATTCAGCAGCGGAATACCTTGATTCAAACATTGGTACAGAACCAAGGCAACAACAACAACAACCCACCACCACCACCACCTGTTGACCATCTGGCACGTTTCTTAACGTTGAATCCGCCGGTGTTTTCCAGTAGCACCGAGCCGATAGTAGCAGATGATTGGCTCCGTAAGATAGGGAGGGAGTTGACCACTGCAGGATGCACAGATGGAGAAAAGGTGAAGTTTGCCGCACATCAGCTTGACAGACCCGCAGCAGCATGATGGGAGAATTTTACAGCCACTTACCCTGTAGACACTGTCACATGGAATCAGTTTCAGCAAGCATTTCGTACTGCTCATGTTTCAGCAGGAGCTATGGCCATGAAGAAGCGTGAGTTTCGTAACTTACGCCAAGGAGGACGGACAGTTGGCCAGTATGTGGATGATTTTAGTAAGCTAGCACGTTATGCCCCAGATGATGTTGCTACGGATGCAGCTAAGCAGGAGACGTTTCTAGAGGGACTAAATGATGAGCTGAGCATGCAGTTGATGATAGCCACTTTCAATAACTACCAGGAGTTAGTAGATCGTGCTCTTATGATTGAAGGGAAGCAGTAGCAGATTGACAATCGTAAGAGGAAGTATGCACAGGGGAAGTACAATTCTGGAGCTCAGCAGAAGCCACGCTTTACCCCAAAGTTAGGAGGACATTTTCAGCATACTCACGGAGGAGGCATCTCGCACAATCATAATGGCACCAAGAATGGAAACGGGAATGGAGGAAGCAATGGACAAAGCTGCACCAACCCGACAACACCATCCAAGGTAGACCTGAGCCATATCACTTGTTATAAGTGCCGTAAGACAGGGCATTATGCAAATGACTGCCCTGAAGCCCAAAATGGAAATGGCAATGGGAGCTCAGGAAAGAAGCCGAACCCTTTCAACAGGGGGCAAGTGAACCACGTTACCGTGGAGGAGGTTGAAGCTCAGCCAGACGCAGTAATAGGTAAGTTTTTTGTTAAGGCATTTATTGCAGTTGTTCTTTTCGATACTGGTGCATCGCATTCATACATATCAAGGGGATTTGTGAATAAGTTTATCATGCCCACTAAGACTCTTAAGACACCCATGCTAGTAAGTTCACCGGGAGCTGAGTTTATGGTTAGTCAAAGATGCTTTCAGGTGCCGTTGAGTATAGGAAGGCATGTTTTCCCCACGGATTTGATTATACTGGAATCCCTCTTGGTATGGATTGGCTGTCGATGTATGGAGGAAACATTGATTGCGCCAGTAAGACAATTTTGCTTACGACACCAGAAGGGATAAGGATCAAGTATGTATCATGGCATGAGCCGAGAAGAGCACATGTAAATTCCTTATCAGGAGTTGTGCAGGAGGAAGTACCAGTGGTAAGGGATTTCCCCGATGTATTTCCAGAAGAGTTGCCAGGCATGCCACCGGATAGATACATTGAGTTCTTAATTGAACTACTGCCAGGCACTGGGCCGATATCCAAGAGACCGTACAGGATGCCAGCCCAAGATTTGGAGGAAATTAAGAAGCAGATTAAGGAGTTGTTGGACAAAGGTTTTATTCGCCCAAGTTCTTCGCCTTGGGGATCGCCAGTACTTTTGGTGGAGAAGAAGGATGGATCTTTAAGAATGGTTGTTGATTATCGTGGATTGAATGAAGTAATAATCAAGAACAAGTACCAACTACCAATGATCAATGATCTGTCTGATCGGTTGCAAGGAGCTAAGGTGTTTTCCAAGATCGATTTGCGATCAGGGTACCATCAGTTGAAGATTCGGGAGCAAGATATATCGAAGACGGCTTTTACCACCAGGTACGGGCTGTATGAGTATACCGTTATGTCATTTGGTCTGACTAACGCCCCAGCCTATTTTATGAACATGATGAACAAGGTGTTTATGGAGTTTTTGGATAAGTTCGTCATGGTGTTCATTGATGATATTTTGGTTTACTCGAAGAATGAAGAGGAACACAAGGAGCACTTGCGTTTAGTACTCGAGAAGCTCAGGGAACATCAGCTATACACCAAGTTCAGCAAGTGTGAGTTTTGGTTGAAGGAAGTTGGATTTCTCGGACATGTTATATCCGGAGAAGGTATCGCAGTAGACCCCACTAAAGTTGTCACCGTGACAAACTGGGAAGCACCAACCATAGTTGGAGAGATCAGGAGTTTCCTTGGACTCGCAGGATACTACCGGAGATTCATTGAAAATTTCTCGAAGATTGCAAAGCCTATGACAGAATTGTTGAAGAAGGATACCAAGTTCATTTGGACCGAGGAGTGTGAAGCTAGTTTCCAAGAGTTGAAGAAACATTTGGTTACCTCACCCGTGTTAATTCTGCCAGATCAGACCAAGGATTATGAGGTGTATTGCGACGCTTCACATCGAGGACTTGGAGCAGTGCTTATGCAGGAGGGGAGAGTTGTTTCGTATGCTTCACGACAGCTTAAGCCCCATGAGTTGAATTATGCTACTCATGATTTGGAGTTAGCAGCCGTAGTGCATGCACTGAAAACATGGAGACATTTTCTCATTGGAAATCATTGTGAGGTGTAGACGGATCACAAGAGTTTGAAGTACATCTTCACGCAGAAGGAGTTAAATCTCAGGCAGCGGAGATGGTTGGAGCTTATTAAGGATTATGATATGAGATTGCATTATCACCCCGGGAAGGCTAACGTTGTAGCAGACCCGTTGAGCCTCAAGAGCCATGTTAATACTCTAATGACGGGAGAAATACCCAAGGAGTTAGCCGAGGACCTTCAAGAGCTAAGTTTGGAAATAGTTCCGAGAGGCTATGTAGCAGCATTGGAGATTCAGTCTACGTTGATGGATAAAATCAGAGAAGCTCAAAAGGCAGATACGGAAGTTGCCTCTATTAAGGAACAGATGAGCAAGGGAAAGGCTAAAGGATTTCGTGAGGATGAGTATGATACCTTATGGTCTGAGGACCGTGTTTATGTGCCCAATGATCCAGAGATCAGGAAGATGATTCTGCAAGAGGCACATGATTCACCATGCTCGATTCACCCCGGTAATACAAAGATGTATTTGGATTTGAAGGAAACTTTCTGGTGGGCCGGGATGAAGAAGGATATCGCAGAGTATGTAGCAGTTTGTGATGTATGTCAGAGGGTGAAGGCAGAACATCAGAAGCCAGCAGGATTGTTACAGCCATTGCCTATACCCGAATGGAAGTGGGATAAACTAGGCATGGATTTCATCACGAGATTGCCCAGGACTCGTTCAGTCTATGACTCGATTTGGGTTGTAGTTGATCGTTTGACGAAGGTAGCTCATTTCATCCCAGTAAAGACTACCTACAGCAGTGCCAAATTGGCTAAGATATACACGACGAGGATTGTATGTTTGCATGGAGTTCCGAGGAGTATCGTATCAGATAGAGGGACCCAATTCACCTCGAAGTTCTGGAAGCAGTTGCACGAAACATTGGGAACCACGCTGGAGTTTAACACAACTTTCCACCCACAGACGGATGGACAGACCGAGAGAGTCAATCAGATTTTGGAGGATATGCTTAGAGCTTGTGTTTTGGATTATGGATCAAGTTGGGATGACAACTTGCCATATGCGGAGTTTTCTTACAACAATAGTTATCAATCCAGTTTGAATATGGCCCCTTTCGAAGCCTTGTACGGAAGGAGGTGCAGAACCCCGTTGTTGTGGGATGAGGTTGGAGACCGTCAGTTGTTTGGACCAGATTTGATTAAGGAGTCTGAATAGAAAGTAAAGTTGATTCGTGACAGGCTCAAGGTAGCTCAGTCAACGCAGAAGAGCTATGCAGATTCGAAACGCAAGGAGACAGAATACGAAGTCGGAGACAGAGTTTACCTTCGAGTATCTCCACTTTGAGGAGTTAAGCGTTTTGGAATTAAAGGAAAGTTAGCGCCACGTTTTGTGGGGCCATACAAGGTTTTGGAACGCATGGGAGAAGTAGCATACAAGTTGGAATTACCTGAGGGATTGTCAGGAGTTCACGATGTGTTCCATGTTTCACAGTTGAAGAAGTGTCACGCAGAGATGGCTGATATACCACTGAGAGATACAGTGCCACTAGAAGCAATTCAGTTGAAGGATGATTTGACTTATGAAGAGAAACCAGTTAGGATTCTGGATTATGCCAGCCGAGTTACCCGCAGTAAGGTTATCAAGTTTTGCAAAGTTCGGTGGAGCCACCATACCGAGGAGGAAGCCACCTGGGAGCGAGAGGAAGATCTGCTCAAGGACCACCCTCACCTATTTGCTAGCCAACCCGAATCTCGAGGGCGAGATTCATCTTAAAGGGGGTAGGTTTGTAACATCCCAAATTTTCAATTTGGAATTTTATACATAGATCATCATTGCATATCATATTTTTGTTGCATTGTTGGCTCGATCCTAGAAATTCTATGCAACTCAAGGACCCACGGAGAGAGTTGGGGATTTCGTTATTTTCTGATTTGAGTTTTTCTCAAATTTTGAAAATAGGATCATTGATTTTATTTATTTTATCTTCAATTATTTCTACTACCAAAAATTCAAAGAGGGAATAAAATGACTTTCCCAACATAAAGAAATAACGAAGATTTAATAAAAAAATCAAATAAGATTTATTTTGGAGTTTTCGCCTTTTTATTTGAATTTAGGAAAAATGCGCGTTTTTCAAAATTGCATTTAGGCCCCAAATAAATGTTCATCTTGTCCGTCTTGATTTTAGAAGCCGGGGAAAATTGATTTCGGTATTTTTGGAGTCCGTTTAGTATTTCTTTTTCTTTTTTTCTTCTGCGCGGAATTATTTAAAAAAAACGCGCAACCGCCTTACGGGCCGTGCCCGAGCGGGACTCCGCTCGGGGGGGCACTATAAATAGCGCCGCCCCGGCGCCCCGGCCCAGCCAGCCCGCACCGCCGCCGGCCCACACCGCAAACCCTAACCCTAACCGCGCCGCCCGCCCAATCCGCCGCCAGCGCCCGCCGCCGCCGCCACCCGCCGTCGCCAGCGCCGCCGCCCGCCGTTGCCGGACCCCGCCGTAGCCCCGCCGGACTTCGCCGCCGCCGCTCGCCAAGGTTCGCCAGCGCCTCGATTTCCGTGCCGTTTTTTTTAGAAAAACCAATCGGTTTTTCCGTCGGTTTATTTTCGATTTAGTTTAATTTGCGAGCATTCGTTCGTTCATTCGTTTTAACGAACGTATTCATCAGTTTTGTTTTGTTAATGAACGTTCGTTCGTCAACCCGTTCGTCGTTTTTCTTTTTCTCGGATTTAATCCGCGATTTTTCTGATCGCGATTCCTGATCCAATTTTTGTTTTAGTATAACTTTTCGCTCGTTTATCGGAATCAGGCGATTCAAGAGCCTGGAGTTTCGTCTCGAAACCCTCTTTCAGAATAATCTACTTAAACAAGTTTTTGCTTCTGTAAAATTTGACTTAGATCCAGATTAGTAGAACGAAGCTGTTTCTTTCGCCGTTTGATTTTTGTTGCTTTGTTCGATTTGTTTTTTTTTTGCAAGCCGGAGTTCTTAAGTTGAACCTTCTGGTTGGATCTTTTATTCGAGTTTTACCTGTGCATTAAATGAGTACTTATTGTATGCTTGTTTGTTTGTCTGCGATAGAATACCCGGAGTACACCGCCTGTTACTTCGAGTCCCTAGGTTTCGCGAATCATCAGCAAGGCAAGTAACACTTGATCATACTTTTCTACTACCCAGTTTTATGCATTAGATCAATCCTCAAACAATTGCATGATTAGGATCTAATTAAATTGTGGGATGGGAATGTAGTTGAGGTAGTACCTATTACCTGTTTTATTTTCAAACCCTTGGGAGTTACTTCTACGTTTGCTTATTATGCCATGCTATGCTAGTAGACGTGGATTGGGTGAGTGTATCCACGACAGATGTGAGATTGTTAATTAATGGTTTATTTAAGGTGGCAACTTAAACACACATCTGGGTGGATTGAGGCACCTGTTTTCTAGCAGGACTTGCCTGTTTTTCTTCGGACCGCCACCCAGGCTCAAAGGGATCATGAGATTTTTCAAACTAGAAACTTACATGTGCAGCCACAAGCCATTATGGGCTCTGGAATAGTTGACTAAGTTGTGCGAACTCTTACGGGTAGACTAGCAGATGTAGGGGAAAGTAGGTGTACCGGTCTACCCACATGTAAGGTGCTAGTGCTTCCGAAAGACTATGTCTCAGTCATCCGTTTCTCAAACACCATGTAGTGCGTGGAATCAAATGGAGGCAATCGAGTCTTGTGGGGAAAAGTGCGCAAACCTCTGCAGAGTGTATAAACTAATCATGGTTAGTCGTGTCCCCGGTTATGGACATCTTGAGTATCTAGAACTTGGATATCATGTGAATCTCATCATGTTACTCTAATTTAATATTGTTGGGTTTAATGAGTACTTTTTATTGGGATTGAGAATGCTGTCAACCATTCTCAATGTTTAACAACCACCATGATAGTTAAATAAATTTATTCCTTTGCAGTAGGGAAAAATTGTCTTTATGCAACACTGTAACCATAGAGTTTTTCCACCAGCCAAATATGCATGTAGTATAGCTTAATCCATTGTTATCCTCTATGTGTTACATTGCCAGCATATTCCATGTGCTGACCCATTTTCGGGCTGCAACGTTTCATGTTGCAGACTTTTCAGACGACGAGTAAGGTGCTTTTAGGTCGTGGTTCTATACTCAGTGATGCCGTTGGAGTTGATGGACTCGCTTATCTTCCAAGTCTTCTGCTGTTATCGATTTTAGATGGCCTGTAGCCATATTTATTTCAATAAGTTCTCTTTTGAGACATTCGATGTAATAAGTGTGTGATTGCTACTCTGTTATAAATCCTCCAAGTACTGTGTGGTGTCAGCATTACTGATCCAGGGATGACACTGAGCACAGAGATCAGACTGTTTGAGGTCTCGTCACTACATCTAGTGTTGACGAGCTTCGGCAGCTTGATGTGTTTGCTGATTGAGCGAGGTGGCTACGAGGGGAAACAACATGTGGATTAACTCTAGCAGGCTAGCTGCATACACATCCTGGAACTTGAAGAAAGTCAAGAAACCATATAACCCGGCCTATCAAAGGAAAAGATCGAGACACGTCTGTGATGACCAAAATAGATGTAAAAACTAATTGGATCTATTATAGAGGAATTACGACTGATTATGACAGATGTGCTTGTAGAATCTGTTGCCAGGTTCCTGCCCTTTGGGTGCCATGGATGTCACCACAAAACAGGCACGATATGAGGGGGAAGAGCTCCTGATGCTAGGCGGCAGAGGACTAAGATCCGAAGGCCAATATCCTAGGAGAAGAGACGGGATCGGTGGAGGAAGGACTGTGCTATGAGCTGGAGAAGAAAGGGATCGGGGATGGGTGCCAGAGGTAGGGGATATAATTACTGCGGTGGTGGATGGCCGTTGGGTGTGTTTATCGTGGACAACGGACCAGGACGACCCACGAAAATTGCAAGGCTGTTGCTCAACTTGATGGACCCGGGCGGTAGCTCCTCAACCGATAGAAATAAATGTTGTGGGCCGATTGGATTATCTATCAATATACGGATGAGATACTGCTGACAAATACAGGGTGGGCAGAGATCACGAGAACAAGCAATAGCAGCGATAATGAGTTCATCTGAGCCCGAGCTCAAAAACCAATTTCCGCACAACATCTGGCATTATCACAAAATCATACTTGCACACATTACCACCAGTAACAAGATAAACAAGGTGGATATCAGCTTTTAAAGCATGATTAGGAATCAAGGCAAACTCTATTTTCAGGGTTAGAAAGAAAAAGACCAAGTGCAAGAATTGGAACAGATAAGAAGCTTACCAGGGCATGATGCCATTGGGTTGGATGTCATGGACGGGCCAATAGAGCTCCCTCCCTATCTCTTACAAAGCTCTCCCTACGTCTTACTTTAGAGCAGCCGGTCATGCTTCTTTCCAACCCAACTTCTGCATCGCCGCAGATCAGCCAAAGGAGCTGCTACCTGCAGCCAAGCTCACCTTCCGCGCCACTACAGATCAGCTAGTCACGCTGCTGTCGACAAACATAAATATCAAGTTTTTCTTACTTGAGCAAACTCAATAAGGGCAAGCATGTGGAGTGTACATGATCCGAGAGAGACTCAGTCGATCAACATAAATGAAAAAGGAAAAGTACCAATGTTTTGAGAAAATGAATTCAGTTAGTCATACAAGAATATGTTCAGAAGATAAAAATCATTTAGACACACCTCGCGCAAATTCTCTCAAATAAATTCTTCATGACATCTTCCGGAACCTACCTGTTCAGAAAAACAAAGTAAGAGAGCAGACATATGCAGCACAATTACCATCTCGAAACTTGTGGTGTGAAACCATCAAAGTACAAAAAAGATATATGAATATACTGTTTCCTTATTTATTTAATTTTATTCCAGATTATAGTTGAAATGTTTCTAAAGTACGTATTCTTGGGTAGCAATTCTTTCTCATCTTGTCTGCACAATAAACAGATTAAGGCTTAATATTATTACTAAGCTCAGAGATCGATCAACAAGTCGTATGCTCTAATTTACAAAAGAACTATGTGCATTTACTTACTGGAGGAAGAAACCAAGGTCAAAAGGCACAATGGCAGTCTTCGTATCGTGTGTCAAGCATAACTATATTGCATTATGAACTACAACAACAACAACAAAGCCTTTAGTCCCAAGCAAGTTGGGGTAGGCTAGAGGTGAAACCCATAAGATCTCGCAACCAACTCATGGCTCTGGCACATGGATAGCAAGCTTCCATGCACCCCTGTCCATAGCTAGCTCTTCGGTGATACCCCAATCCTTCAGGTCTCTCTTAACAGACTCCTCCCATGTCAAATTCGGTCTACCCCGCCCTCTCTTGACATTCTCCGCACGCTTTAGCCATCCGCTATGCACTGGAGCTTCTGGAGGCCTGCGCTGGATATGCCCAAACCATCTCAGACGATGTTGGACAAGCTTCTCTTCAATTGGTGCTACCCCAACTCTATCTCGTATATCATCATTCCGGACTCGATCCTTCCTCGTGTGGCCACACATCCATCTCAACATACGCATCTCCGCCACACCTAACTGTCGAACATGTCGCCTTTTAGTCGGCCAACACTCAGCGCCATACAACATTGCGGGTCGAACCGCCGTCCTGTAGAACTTGCCTTTTAGCTTTTGTGGCACTCTCTTGTCACAGAGAATGCCAGAAGCTTGGCGCCACTTCATCCATCCGGCTTTGATCCGATGGTTCACATCTTCATCAATACCCCCATCCTCCTGCAGCATTGACCCCAAATACCGAAAGGTGTCCTTCCGAGGTACCACCTGACCATCAAGGCTAACCTCCTCCTCCTCACACCTAGTAGTACTGAAACCGCACATCATGTACTCGGTTTTAGTCCTACTAAGCCTAAACCCTTTCGATTCCAAGGTTTGTCTCCATAACTCTAACTTCCTATTTACCCCCGCCCGACTATCGTCAACTAGCACCACATCATCCGCAAAGAGCATACACCATGGGATATCTCCTTGTATATCCCTTGTGACCTCATCCATCACCAATGCAAAAAGATAAGGGCTCAAAGCTGACCCCTGATGCAGTCCTATCTTAATCGGGAAGTCATCAGTGTCGACATCACTTGTTCGAACACTTGTCACAACATTATCGTACATGTCCTTGATGAGGGTAATGTACTTTGCTGGGACTTTGTGTTTCTCCAAGGCCCACCACATGACATTCCGCGGTATCTTATCATAGGCCTTCTCCAAGTCAATGAACACCATATGCAAGTCCTTCTTTTGCTCCCTATATCTCTCCATAAGCTGTCGTACCAAGAAAATGGCTTCCATGGTCGACCTCCCAGGCATGAAACCAAACTGGTTTTTGGTCACGCTTGTCATTCTTCTTAAGCGGTGCTCAATGACTCTCTCCCATAGCTTCATTGTATGGCTCATCAGCTTAATTCCACGGTAATTAGTACAACTCTGAACATCCCCCTTGTTCTTGAAGATTGGTACTAATATACTCCGTCTCCATTCTTCTGGCATCTTGTTTGCCCGAAAAATGAGATTGAAAAGCCTGGTTAGCCATACTATCGCTATGTCCCCAAGACCTTTCCACACCTCAATGGGGATACAATCCGGGCCCATCGCCTTGCCTCCCTTCATCCTTTTTAAAGCCTCCTTGACCTCAGACTCCTGGATTCGACGCACAAAACGCATGCTGGTCTCATCAAAAGAGTCGTCCAGTTCAATGGTAGAGCTTTCATTCTCCCCATTGAACAGCTTGTCGAAGTACTCCCGCCATCTATGCTTAATCTCCTCGTCCTTCACCAAGAGTTGGCCTGCTCCGTCCTTGATGCATTTGACTTGGCCAATATCCCTCGTCTTCCTCTCTCGGATCTTGGCCATCTTATAGATGTCCCTTTCGCCTTCCTTCGTGCCTAACCGTTGGTAGAGGTCCTCATACGCCCGACCCCTTGCTTCACCAACAGCTCGCTTTGCGGCCTTCTTCGCCATCTTGTACTTCTCTATGTTGTGTGCACTCCTATCCAGGTATAGGCGTCTAAAGCAATCTTTCTTCTCTTTAATCGCCTTCTGGACATCATCATCCCACCACCAGGTATCCTTATCTTCGCTTCTCCTTCCCCTGGACACTCCAAACTCCTCTGAGGCCACCTTACGAATGCAAGTCGCCATCTTCATCCACACATTGTCCGCATCCCCTCCTTCCTCCCAAGGGCCCTCCTTAATGACCCTCTCCTTGAACGCCTGAGCTACCTCCCCCTTGAGCTTCCACCACTTCGTTCTAGCGACTTTAGCCCGCTTATCCCGCTGGACACGAATCCGAAAGCGGAAGTCAGCAACCACCAGCTTATGCTGGGGTACAACACTCTCTCCAGGTATCACCTTACAGTCTAGGCACGCACGCCTATGTTCCCTTCTCGAGAGGATGAAATCAATCTGGCTAGAGTGTTGGCCACTACTAAAAGTCACCAGATGTGATTCTCTCTTTCTAAAGAGGGTGTTGGCTACAATCATGTTGTAGGCTAGAGCAAAGCTTAAGACATCTTCTCCTTCTTGATTCCTGATGCCATAGCCAAAGCCCCCATGCGCCCCTTCAAAACCTGTGTTAGATGTACCCACGTGGCCATTGAGGTCTCCTCCTATGAAGAGCTTCTCACCAATCGGTACACTCCTAACCATGTCTTCTAGGCCTTCCCAGAACTCCCTCTTGGTGTTCTCATTGTGGCCTACTTGCGGGGCATACGCGCTGATAACATTGAGAACCAAGTCCTCAACTACCAGCTTGACCAGGATAATCCGGTCCCCACGTCTCTTGACATCTACCACTCCATACTTGAGGCTCTTGTTGATCAAGATGCCTACGCCATTTCTGTTTGCAGCCGTCCCCGTGTACCATAGCTTGAAGCCGGTATCCTCCACCTCCTTCGCCTTCTGTCCTCTCCATTTGGTTTCTTGGACGCAAAGGATATCAACACCTCTCCTCACCGCTGCATCAACTAGCTCCCGAAGCTTCCCTGACAGAGACCCTACGTTCCAGCTACCTAAGCGAATCCTCTTAGGCTCAACTAGCTTCCTTACCCTTCGCACTCGTCGAGTCAAATGCGAAGACCCTTGCTCATTTTCCACTACATCCGGGCGCCGATGTAGCACGCCACTAAGGATGCGACGACCCGATCCTCGCTCACTTGCCACCGTATCCGGATCAAGATACGGCGCGCCACCTGGGGGGTGACGGCCCGGCCCTTGCCCATTTTCCACCACACCCGGGTTCCGATGTGGCGCGTCGCTGAGAGGGTTACGCCCCAACGAAAATCTTTTGGGTTTCATCTCCATAAGAGTGGCTGAGTTTTTACGTTGGCTCGCCAAGCCTATCACAACCCTCCTCCTTTACCCGGGCTTGGGACCGGCTATGTTGAGACAACATAGGCGGAGTTATATTGCATTATGAACTGAATTAAAAAATTAGAATTAACAAGCAATAGTACTAACAACCAATAGTGACGAGACTATTGCTCTTGCACAAATGTTTATCCCAACAAAGGATCGCGAACTCGCTAGATGCACTAACTGAGGCTCATTCCCTTTGCTTGAGACACCATCTTAGGAACAACTTCGGAGTAGGTCGATTGAAACTTAGAAGAAACGAGGATACACATGTTAACTAATAGACTGACATTTTGTCACTTTCTGATTGAAATTAACTATGAATAAGGACTCTGGAACATGAACATACAGTTGTGTGGTCGAAGTGCGAGGAACATTGTTCCTAGCAGAAGAGCAATCATGAAAATCAGCGCAAATATGCTCAGGGTGATTTCGATGGGCACTCACTTGCTATAGCGGTGTAACACCCACGATGCGGCTATATCTCCCACGTGTCGAAGCACGACTTAGAGGCATAACCGCATGGTGGTTTTGTCGCAAGAAGGGTCATCTTCACACAATCCCATGTAATGAATAAGAATGGGATAAAGAGAGTTGGCTTACAATCGCCACTTCACACAATACATGAATAAATTCATACATCATCCAAAATACACTCATAGACCGACTACGGTCAAATCCAAATGAAAAGAAGACAACCCCAAATGCTAGATCCCCGATCGTCCCGACTGGGCTCCGCTATTGATCATCTGGAAACGAAACATAGTAACGACCAAGATCCTTGTCAAACTCCCACTTGAGCTCGGTTGCGCCACTTGCGCTGGTATCCTCGGCACCTGCATCTGTTTTGGTAGAATCTGTGAGTCACGGGGACTCAGCAATCTCACACCCGTGAGATCAAGACTATTTAAGCTCATAGGTAGGAAAGGGGTAATATGGTGGAGCTGCAGCAAGCACTAAGCATATATAGTGGCTAACATACGCAAGTGAGAGCGAGAAGAGAAGCAACGCATCGGTCGAGAAGCTAGAAGCGATCAAGAAGTGATCCTAAAACTACTTACATCAAACATAACCCAAACCGTGTTCACTTCCCAGACTCCGCCGAAAAGAGACCATCACGGCTACACACACAGTTGATGCATTTTAATGAAGTCAAGTGTCAAGTTCTCTACAACTGGACATTAACAAATTCCCATCTGCCTCATAACCGCGGGCATGGCTTTCGAAAGATAATATACCCTGCAGGGGTGTCCCAACTTAGCCCATCATAAGCTCTCATGGTCAACGAAGGATAAACCTTCTCCCAGGAAGACCCGATCAGTCTCGGAATCCCGGTTCGCAAGACATTTTGACAATGGTAAAACAAGACCAGCAAAGCCGCCCGATGTGCCGACAAATCCCGATAGGAGTCACACGTATCTCGTTCTCAGGGCACACCGGATGAGACATCCTACAAGTAAAACCAACCCTCAAGTTTCCCCGAGGTGGCCCCGCAGTTTACTCAGTTTGGACCAACACTCGAAGGAGCACTGGCCGGGGGGGGGGGGGGGGGTTAAAATAAAGATGGCCCTGGGGCTCGCGAAAACCCAAGGGAAAAGGCTTAGGTGGCAAATGGTAAAACCAAGGTTGGGCCTTGCTGGAGGAGTTTTATTCAAAGCGAACTATCAAGGGGGTCCCATAAATCACCCAACCGTGTAAGGAACGCAAAATCAAGGAACATAACACCGGTATGACGGAAACTAGGGCGCCAAGAGTGGAACAAAACACCAGGCATAAGGCCGAGCCTTCCACCCTTTACCAAGTATATAAGGTGCATTAATTAAACAAGAGATATTGTGATATCCCAAAGTATCCATGTTCCAACAAGGAACAAACTTCATCTTCACATGCAACTAGCAACGCTATAAGAGGGGCTGAGCAAAAGCGGTGACATAGCCAAACAACGGTTTGCTAGGACAGGGTGGTTAGAGGCTTGACATGGCAATATGGGAGGCATGATAAACATGTGGTAGGTAGAGCTAACATAACGATAGAGCGAGCAACTAGCAAAGCAAAGATAGAAGTGATATCGAAGGTATGGTCATCTTGCCTACAAAGTTCTCAGAGTTGTCGAAGGCTTGGTCCTTGTAAGTGTTCTCAACAGGTTCCTCATGCACATACTCGTCTCCCGGCTCTACCCAAAGCAAGAACACAAGCAATGGAACCACAATCAAACATGGAGCAATGCACAAGCAACATGATGCAATACATGACATGATATGCTAGATGTGATATGCAATGCATATGCGTGCTCCGGAAGGAAAAATGATGAACAAGGAACCAACTTGGCAAACCAAGTATGCCGCTAGAAAGATGAGATGATTTTGGTTGAAATCGATATAAAGATCACCGGAATCGGATGCACGGTTTGCAAATGGCAAGCAAAACAAGAATGACACAAATCTGTGATTAACAGCACGATGCTACTTAGCATGCAACAAGAAACTATACTACAGCACCCCAACATAAAAACAAAGCATATGGCAGTGATCTACAGGAGATTCTTGATAAAAGAGGAACACTGAGATATGGCTAAATCACACCATAGCAGGTTCAAACAAGCATGGTAAAAGTGCAAAAGTTATCAGGTAGGACATGGCATAAACAGCATCAGGTAGCAATGTTCAGTGCAAGCAAACAACATGCTACATGAACTTATAATAGCAAAACAAGGCATGACATGATTCTACTCAAATCATAGAACAAAAGTCCCTTACTGACCATGAGCCAAAAAAGATCAGAAGAAATGATTTCACCCATGTAAACATAGCAAGTTCCGTTAACAGATTCAGCAAACAGAGCATGGCATTGACAGAATTATGAAGGCATCTTCGCGAGCTCGATGCACTCACTACACAGCATTTCATGATAAACTAAGCATACATCCATCAAGAAGACATGGCATAGAAGCTATACATGGCAAGAACAACATCATAGCATACACGGATCAACTACAACAACCTTGGCAAAATTGAATAACATGTAAACAATCTTCCAGGAAACATTTTATAGCAAAAGTAGAGCACGAAAACGACATGCTAGACTACTCCATAATTTCAAACAGAGGCATGGATGGATTGAGCATAACCATATGTTCAAAACATCCTTACTGAAGTATCTCAAAATATGCATGGATCTCTCTGTAGCATCATGTTTACGTGGCATCGAAATAACAGCAGAACAGGGACTAAAATCAGCAACATCGCGAATCCTAAATGAGAAAAGTGCATGTTCTGATAACAATCTGAAACTAACATCACATAGCCCTCTTCCAACAGCATTTCGGGCATCAAGATGAGCTCAAATGAAAATGATGCAATGAGATAAAACGATGTACACGTCGAGACGAACAACTCGTTATGCTACACGCCCAAAACGGAGCCACGGGTGCAAAGTTATGATGCGATGAACAGAGCTAAATTATGTGACAGAAAAATGACTTAGAGGAGAAATCGGGTCAATCTCGTCCAGATCTGGATCGGGCTCGGGCGCGCGGATCGAGGCGGGCCGGCGGCGGCTGGCCGGAGTTGGAGCGGGAGGAGGTCGGAGACGGGGTCGGGGCCGGCCGGGGCGCCGGGATCCGGCCGGGGCACGGTCGGCGGTGAGCAGCGCGACGGGGAGGCGACGGGGCACGGCGGCCGGGGCGCGCGTTGGCGGCGGTGAGCGGGGGCGGCGGGAGGCGGCGGCGAGGTGGCGGCGATTCGGCGGTGGGGTGAGCGGACGAGGCGGGCAGCGCGCGCGGGCCTGGGGGTTCCGGGGCGGGCTCTCCGGGCCGCGGCTGCGGCGGGCACCGGAGCTGCCACGTGGCGGCTCCCGGTTGGTCCGGGGCGGCGGGCGGACGTGTCCGGACCAAATCAGACACGTCCGGTGGCGAGGAAAGGAGCGGGGCTAGGGTTAGGGGTGGATTGATCCGGAATTTTCGGGGGGAGGCTATATTTATAGGTAGAAGGAGCTAGGAGGCTCCAAATGAGGTGCGGTTTTCGCCCACACAATCATGATCTGACGACGGAGAGCTTGGAAGTGACTTAGATGGGTTGTTGGGCTGTTTTGGAGGGGTGTTGGGCTGCAACTCAAAAGAGGCCTTTGCGGTTATGCGGTTAACCGTTGGAGTATCAAACGACCTCCAAATGGCACGAAACTTGACAGGTGGTCTACCGGTGGTGTACCAAGGCCACTTGGCAACCCTCGGTCCATTCCGAGAATGTTTAACACCCGCACACGAAAAGAGTCAAGAGGGGTGCGCCGGTGCATGTGGGAGTGTCGGATTGCAAAACGGACGACGGGGAAAATGCTCGGATGCATGAGACGAACACGTATGCAAATGAGATGCACATGATGACATGATATGAGATGCATGACATGATTAAAATGCAAGACAAAAGACAAAACCCAACCACGAAGGGAATACCATAGCACATAGCCGAAAATGGCAAGAGTTGGAGTTACAAAGAAGGAAAGTTACATCCGAGGTGTTACAACACTCCACCACTACAAGAGGATCTCGTCCCGAGATCTAGGACTGAAAGAACTCCGGATATTCGGAACAGAGGTGATCCTCGCGCTCCCAGGTGGCTTCTTCGTCGGAATGGTGTGACCACTTCACTTTCAGGAATTTGATTGACTTGTTGCGAGTCTTGCGCTCGGTTTCTTCAAGAATAGCAACGGGGTGCTCGTGATAAGAGAGATCTTCTTGGAGGTCAATCTCTTCAAAGTTGATAGTGCGCTCAGGAGGCTTGAAGCACTTGCGAAGCTGTGACACGTGAAACACATCGTGCATGTTTGCAAAGTTGGACGGAAGTTCAAGTTGATAGGCGAGGTCGCCTCTTTTGCCAATGATCTTGAAAGGACCCACGTATCTAGGGGCAAGCTTCCCTTTGATACCGAAGCGACGAGTGCCTTTCATTGGAGAGACACGGAGGTAGACATGGTCTCCGATTTCAAAAGCCAAGTCATGGTGCTTGCTATCATAGTAACTCTTCTGGCGCGATTGCACGGCTTTGAGATTCTCACGAATGACTTTGCACATTTCTTCGGCTTCTGTGATCAAGTCGTTGCCAAGAAGTTGGCGTTCACCTGTCTCGGACCAATTGAGAGGAGTACGGCACTTTCTACCATAGAGAATTTCGAATGGGGCCTTGCCCGAACTCGCTTGGAAGCTGTTGTTGTAGGAGAACTTGGCATATGGAAGACAATCTTCCCACTTCATATCGAAGGAAATGACACAAGCCCTGAGCATATCTTCAAGGATTTGATTGACTCGCTCGACTTGGCCACTAGTTTGAGGATGGAAAGCTGTGCTGAAACGAATGTTGGTGCCCATGGCCTTCTGAAAGGAGTCCCAGAACTTAGAAGTGAAGATGCTTCCATGATCTGAAGAAATCAATTGTGGAATGCCGTGCAAGGAGACAATTCTGGAGGTGTATAGCTCTGCCAGCTGAGCTGCTGTGATAGATTCTTTGATAGGAAGGAAATGAGCCACTTTAGTAAGCTTGTCAATGACAACGAAGATAGCATCATTTCCACGCTTGGACTTAGGAAAACCAGTCACGAAGTCCATCTCGATATGGTCAAACTTCCATTCTGGAATAGCAAGAGGTTGGAGGAGACCAGCTGGTTGTTGGTGTTCTGCTTTCACCCTTCTGCAGACATCACATTCATTCACGAATTGAGCAATTTCTCGCTTCATTCGAGTCCACCAATACGACTTCTTGAGGTCATGGTACAGCTTCGTACTTCCAGGATGAATGGATAGGAGGGAATTGTGTGCCTCATTCATGATGACTTTTCTCAGATCACCTTTAGGAACCACAATTCGATCCTCGAAGAAAAGTGTATCTTTGTCATCCAAGCGATAGCACTTGTACTTGGAAATGCCCTTGTCGATACCACGTTTCACCTTCTTCACCATGGTATCCAGGAGTTGTGCCTCACGAATTTGATCTTCCAAAGTTGGAGAGACTATGAGGTTGGCAAGAAAGCCTTGAGGAACAACTTGAAGATTCAGCTTGCGGAAAGCTTCACAAAGATCCGGTTGAAATGGCTTGAGAATTAGACTGTTGCAATAAGCCTTTCTGCTCAAAGCATCTGCAATCACATTCGCCTTGCCATGAGTATATTCGATACTCGGATCGTACTCTTGAATCATTTCGACCCATCGAGTTTGCCTGAGGTTGAGGTTGGGTTGGGTGAAGATATACTTGAGGCTCTTGTGATCGGTGAAAATGTCCACTTGTCTTCCCAATAAGAGATGTCTCCATGTTATCAATGCATGGACAACTGCCGCCAACTCAAGATCGTGAGTGGGGTAGTTCTTTTTGTTGGGCTTCAACTGACGAGAGGTATGGGCCACAACTTTCTTCTCTTGCATTAACACAGCACCGAGACCTTGCAAGGAAGCATCACAGAAAACTTCGAATGGCTTGGATTCATCTGGAGGAGTTAAGTCAGGAGCTGTGACTAGCTTCTCTTTGAGGGTGTTGAAAGCAACGTCACACTCAGGCGTCCAGACATACTTGACATGCTTCTGGAGGAGGTTGGAAAGATGCTTTGCAATCTTAGAGAAGTTCTCAACGAATCTTCGGCAATAGCTTGCAAGACCAAGAAAACTGCGGAGCTGCTTGACATTCTGAGGAGGTTCCCAATTCACAACTGCAGACACCTTCGCCGGATTAATAGCAATGCCCTTGGCGGAGATGATGTGACCAAGATAAAGAACTTCATCAAGCCAGAACTCACATTTGGAAAACTTCGCATAGAATTGATGCTCTCTGAGCTTGTCGAGCACCAATCGCAAATGTTTGGCATGATCCGACTTATTCTTGGAGAAGACCAAAATATCGTCGAGATACACCAAGACCAATTCATTTGTGTAGGGGTTGAAGATAAACTTCATCATGCGAGAGAATGTTGGAGGAGCATTGACAAGGCCGAAAGACATGACAGTATATTCATAAGAACCATAGCTTGTTCTGAATGCTGTCTTGGGAATATCTTGTTCACGAATGCGAATCTGATGATAACCCATACGAAAGTCAAGCTTGGAGAATACTTTAGCACCTTCGAGTTGCTCGAAAAGCTCATTGATGTTGGGAAGTGGATACTTGTTCTTGATTGTCTTCTTGTTCAATGGACGGTAATCGATGCAAAGTCGGTCCGTGCCATCCTTCTTCTGGACAAAAAGAACTCCACAACGCCATGGAGATGAACTCGGTCTGATCAAACCCAGACGCTCTTGTTCATCAAGCTGTTTCTTCAATTCCTTCAGCTCCTTGGGTCGAAGCTTGTAAGGACGCTTGCAAACGGGTTCAGTGCCAGGCTCTAGATCGATAACGAACTCAACTGGCCGATGAGGAGGCATACCCGGAAGCTCTTCTAGGAAGACATCTTGGTACTCACAAATGACTGGAATTTGAGAAATAGCATCCAACTCGCCCTTCTCATTGAGAGAAAACAACCGAATGGTTTCATCATGAGCGGCATAGATGATAACATCCTCAGAAGGGTGTGTCAATTGAATTTCCCTGGCAGCATAATCAAGCTGAGCCTTGTGCTGAGAAAGCCAGTCCATCCTGAGAATTAGATCAATATCAGAGTCACCAAGGACAATTGGTTTAGCCAGAAATCTATAGTCGCCCAACTAGATGGAAACATCAGGATCAACCAAAGTAGAAGTCATAAGTTTTCCCGGAGAAATAACTTGCATGACTTTGGACAAGACCTCTGTGCCCACATTGTGCTCGGATGCAAATGGGTATGACATGAAGGAATGCGATGCACCAGTGTCAAAAAGAACTTTTGCAGGAATAGAGTTAACTGGAAGGTTACCCATGATCACATCTGAAGAATCCTCTGCCTGAGCTGCATTCATCATGTTCACCTTTGCATGCTTTGGATTATGCTTGACCACTGCGTTGCTTGAAGATCTCACAGGAGGAGGAGGAGGAGGAAGGCGCCTTTGGTTGAAGCATTTGTTCGCATAGTGACCTTTCTGCTGGCACTTGTTGCAAGTCACCTCTGAGAGCGGACGGTGATAAGGAGCATTTGGCCTTGGAGCTTGAGAATTTGACTTGTTCTGATAGCCTGGGTTGGGTGGGTGGGAAGATCCACGACCACCTGAGTTCTTCTGCTGGTAAGGCTGACGAAACGGCGGAGGAGGAAGGTAGAAATTTTGCTACTTAGCTGCCACTTGAGAGGAAGAAGAAGACTGAACTGCATCCCTGATTCTCTTCTTAGAAGCCTCACACTTAAGCTGAGCACCTTCTTGCTTGAGTGCCATATTGTAGAATTGATCAAACTGAGTAGGCTCAACAAGAACGAGAGCTAACTGCAGATCCTCTCTAAGACCACCTCTGAATTGATAAATCATACTCTTCTCATCAGGAACGTCTTGTTTAGCAAAGAGAGCAAGTTTCTGAAACTGCTTGTTGTATTCGTACACTGACATGTTGCCTTGCTTGAGATTGCGGAACTCCTCACGCTTGCTCTCAACAACACTGGTAGGAATGTGGTGAGGTTTAAAGTCCCGACAAAAGTCAGTCCAAGTAATCACTCGACCTCCTCTGGAATCCTTGTATTGCTGGAACCAATCAGCTGCTTGATCCTTGAGATGAAAAGAAGCGAACTTGACGTAGTCCTCAGGCCTGACATTGCTGCATTCAAAATGCTTGTTGATATCCACGAGCCAATCGTCGGCGTCTGTGCCCTCGGCACAGTAGTTGAAAGACTTCGGCTGATTTGCAAGGAATTGGTTGAGGGTAGGAAACTGAGGCTGATGATTGAACTGCCCTTGACCTTGATTCCCTTGGTTGCCTTGGCCTTGGTTGCGCTCTTGCATCAGCTGAATCAACAACTGAGCGTTGGCGTTAGTGGTTGCCATCAAAGCTTGCCATGCCTCCGGAGGCGGAGGTGGAGGTGGAGGGTTCGCCTGACTCCCATCTTTGCGTTCCGGATTCTGACGCGTTGGCGGAGCCATCCTGAAGAGGGTGACATTCGTTAGCATCTTGATAGATAGATAGACAAGTTGAATCAACGGATAGAAATTGCAACATATAATCTTCACAATAAACATTCGAACAAGGATGAACGAATGAATTCCCAAAGCTAACATCACACATCCATTAAGGTGAGAAGCCACTTGATAAGATATAGAAGAATGAAATAAACAAGGTATAACTGGAACAAATAAGTGGTAAGGATTACCCAATCACAAACCAAATATCTGCGGGAAGAAATGCTAGAGCTACTTGTTGGAAATATGCCCTAGAGGCAATAATAAAAGCATTATTATTATATTTCCTTGTTCATGATAATTGTCTTTATTCATGCTATAATTGTGTTATCCGGAAATCGTAATACATGTGTGAATAACAGACACCAACATGTCCCTAGTAAGCCTCTAGTTGACTAGCTCGTTGATCAATAGATAGTCATGGTTTCCTGACTATGGACATTGGATGTCATTGATAACGAGATCACATCATTAGGAGAATGATGTGATGGACAAGACCCAATCCTAAACATAGCACAAGATCGTATAGTTCGTTTGCTAGAGTTTTCCAATGTCAAAGTATCTTCTCCTTAGACCATGAGATCGTGTAACTCCCGGATACCGTAGGAGTGCTTTGGGTATACCAAACGTCACAACGTAACTGGGTGACTATAAAGGTAGACTACGAGTATCTCCGAAAGTGTTTGTTGGGTTGACATGGATCAAGATTGGGATTTGTCACTCCGTATGACGGAGAGGTATCACTGGGCCCACTTGGTAATGCATCATCATAATGAGCTCAGAGTGACCAAGTGTCTGGTCACGGGATCATGCATTACGGTACGAGTAAAGTGACTTGCCGGTAACGAGATTGAACGAGGTATTGGGATACCGACGATCAAATCTCGGGCAAGTAACATATCGATTGACAAAGGGAATTGCGTACGGGGTTGATTGAATCCTCGACATCGTGGTTCGTCCGATGAGATCATCGTGGAGCATGTGGGAGCCAACATGGGTATCCAGATCCCGCTGTTGGTTATTGACCTGAGAGTCGTCTCGGTCATGTCTGCTTGTCTCCCGAACCCGTAGGGTCTACACACTTAAGGTTCGGTGACGCTAGGGTTGTGAAGATATGTAGATGCAGTAACCCGAATGTTGTTCGGAGTCCCGGATGAGATCCCGGACGTCACGAGGAGTTCCGGAATGGTCCGGAGGTAAAGAATTATATATAGGAAGTGCAGTTTCGGGCATCGGGACAAGTTTCGGGGTTATCGGTATTGTACCGGGACCACCGGAGGGGTCCCGTGGGCCCACCGGGTGGGGCCACCTGTCCCGGGGGGCCAAATGGGCTGTAGGGGGTGCGCCTTGGCCTGGATGGGCCAAGGGCACCAGCCCCTATAAGCCCATGCGCCTAGGGTTTCCACCAAGGAAGAGTCCAAGTGGTGGAAGGCACCCCTAGGTGCCTTGGGGGGGGGGGGGGGGGAGGGAAACCTCCCCTTGGCCGCCGCCCCCCCTAGTAGATGCCATCTACTAGGGCCGGCGCTCCTCCCTAGCACCCCTATATATAGTGGGGGAGAGGAGGTACTTGAAAGACCAGCCCCTGGCGCCTCCCTCTCTCCCCGTTACGTCTCTCCCTCGTAGTCTTGGCGGAGCCCTGCTACTGTGACGCCCTGCATCCACCACCACGCCGTCGTGCTACTGGATCTTCATCAACCTCTCCTCCCCCCTTGCTGGATCAATAAGGAGGAGACGTCTCCCGTCCCGTACGTGTGTTGAACGCGGAGGTGCCGTCCGTTCGGCGCTTGGTCATCGGTGATTCGGATCACGTCGAGTACGACTACATCATCACCGTTCTTTGAACGCTTCCGCTCGCGATCTACAAGGTACGTAGATGCATCTAATGACTCGTTGCTAGATGAACTCATAGATGGATCTTGGTGAAACCGTAGGAAATTTTTTGTTTTCTGCAACGTTCCCCAACAGTGGTATCAGAGCCAGGTTTATGCGTAGTTCTTCTTGCGCGAGTAGAACACAATTTGTTGTGGGCGTAGATTTGTCAACTTTCTTGCCGTTACTAGTCCTTTCTTGCTTCAGCGGTATTGTGGGATGAAGCGGCCCGGACCAACCTTACACGTACGCTTACGTGAGACCGGTTCCACCGACTAACATGCACTAGTTGCATAAGGTGGCTGGCGGGTGTCTGTCTCTCCTACTTTAGTTGGAGCGGATTCGATGAACAGGGTCCTTATGAAGGGTAAATAGAAGTTGACAAATCACGTTGTGGCTTTAACGTAGGTAAGAAGACGTTCTTGCTAGAACCCTAATTCAGCCACGTAAAACTTGCAACAACAATTAGAGGACGTCTAACTTGTTTTTGCAGCAAGTGGTTTGTGATATGATATGGACAAAGTTGTGATGAATGATGTATGATCTATATGTGATGTATGAGATGTTCATGCTGTTGTAATAGGAATCACGACTTGCATGTCGATGAGTATGACAACCGGCAGGAGCCGTAGGAGTTGTCTTTATTCTTTTATATGACCTGCATGTCATTGAGAAACGCCATGTAAATTACTTTACTTTATTGCTAAACGCGTTAGCCATAGTAGTAGAAGTAATAGTTGGCGAGCAACTTCATGGAGACACGATGATGGAGATCATGATGATGGAGATCATGGTGTCAAGCCGGTGACAAGATGATCATGGAGCCCCAAGATGGAGATCAAAGGAGCTATGTGATATTGGTCATATCATGTCACGTTTATTATTTGATTGCATGTGATGTTTATCATGTTTTGCATCTTGTTTACTTAGAACGACGGTAGTAAATAAGATGATCCCTCATACTAATTTCAAGAAGTGTTCCCCCTAACTGTGCACCGTTGCGACAGTTCGCTGTTTCAAAACACCACGTGATGATCGGGTGTTTTATTCAGACGTTCACATACAACAGGTGTAAGACAGATTTACACATGCAAACACTTAGGTTGACTTGACGAGCCTAGCATGTACAGACATGGCCTCGGAACACAGAAGACCGAAAGGTCGAGCATGAGTCGTATAGAAGATACGATCAACATGAAGATGTTCACCGATGTTGACTAGTCCGTCTCACGTGATGATCGGACACGGTCTAGTTATCTCGGATCATGTAATACTTAGATGACTGGAGGGATGTCTAATCTAAGTGGGAGTTCATTAATAATTTGATTAGTTGAACTTAATTATCATGAACTTAGTCTAAATATTTTACAATATGTCTTGTAGATCAAATGGCCAACGTAGTCCTCAACTTCAACGCGTTCCTAGAGAAAACTAAGCTGAAAGATGATGGAAGCAACTATACGGACTGGGTCCGGAACCTGAGGATCATCCTCATGGCTGCCAAGAAAGATTATGTCCTACAAGCACCGCTTGGTGACGCACCCGTTCTCCCTGCAGAACAAGATGTTATGAACGCTTGGCAGGCACGTACCGATGACTACTCCCTCATTCAGTGCGGCATGCTTTACAGTTTAGAGCCGGGGCTCCAAAAGCATTTTGAGAGACACGGAGCATATGAGATGTTCGAAGAGCTGAAAATGGTTTTCCAAGCTCATGCCCGGGTTGAGAGATATCAAGTCTCTGACAAGTTCTTCAGCTGTAAGATGGAGGAAAACAGTTCTGTCAGTGAGCACATACTCACTATGTCTGGGTTGCATAACCGCTTGACTCAGCTGGGAGTTAATCTCCCGGATGATGCGGTCATTGACAGAATCCTCCAGTCGCTTCCACCAAGCTACAAGAGCTTTGTGATGAACTTCAATATGCAGGGGATGGAAAAGACCATTCCTGAAGTATTTGCTATGCTGAAATCAGCAGAGGTAGAAGTCAAGAAGGAACATCAAGTGTTGATGGTCAATAAAACCACTAAGTTCAAGAAAGGCAAGGGTAAAAAGAACTTCAAGAAGGACGGCAAGGAGGTTGCCGCGCTCGGCAAGCAAGCTGCCGGGAAGAAGCCAAAGAATGGACCCAAGCTCGAGACTGAGTGCTTTTATTGCAAGGGAAGCGGTCACTGGAAGCGGAACTGCCCTAAGTACTTAGCGGATAAGAAGGCCGGCAAAACAAAAGGTATATGTGATATACATGTAATTGATGTGTACCTTACTAGTGCCCGTAGTAGCTCCTGGGTATTTGATACCGGTGCAGTTGCTCACATTTGTAACTCAAAGTAGGGGCTGCGGAATAAGCGCAAAGTGGCAAAGGACGAGGTGACGATGCGCGTCGGGAATGGTTCCAAGGTCAATGTGATCGCCATCGGCACGCTGCCTCTGCATCTCCCTTCGGGATTAGTTTTAAACCTTAATAATTGTTATTTAGTGCCAGCTTTGAGCATGAACATTGTATTGGGATCTCGTTTAATTCGAGATGGCTACTCATTTAAATCCGAGAATAATGGTTGTTCTATTTATATGAGAGATATGTTTTATGGTCATGCTCCTATGGTGAATGGTTTATTCTTTATGAATCTCGAACGTGATGCTACACATGTTCATAATGTGAGTACCAAAAGAAGTAAGGTTGATAATGATAGTCCCACATACTTGTGGCACTGCCGCCTTGGTCACAGAGGTGTCAAACGCATGAAGAAGCTCCATGCAGATGTTTTAGAGTCTCTTGATTATGAATCATTTGACACATGCGAACCATGCCTTATGGGAAAAATGACCAAGACTCCGTTCTCAGGAACAATGGAGCGAGCAACCAACTTATTGGAAATCATACATACTGAGATGTGCGGTCCAATGAGTGTTGAGGCTCGCGGTGGCTATCGTTATGTTCTCACCCTCACTGATGATTTAAGTAGGTATGGGTATATCTACTTAATGAAACACAAGTCTGAAACCTTTGAAAAGTTCAAGGAATTTCAGAGTGAGGTTGAAAATCAACGTGACAGGAAAATCAAGTTTCTACGATCAGATCGTGGAGGAGAATACTTGAGTCATGAGTTTGGCACACACTTAATAAAATGTGGAATAGTTTCACAACTCACGCCGCCTGGAACACCTCAGCGTAATGGTGTGTCCGAACGTCGTAATCGCACTCTATTAGATATGGTGCGATCTATGATGTCTCTTACCGATTTACCGCTATCTTTTTGGGGCTATGCTTTAGAGACTGCCGCATTCACTTTAAATAGGGCTCCGTCGAAATCCATTGAGACGACACCGTATGAATTGTGGTTTGGGAAGAAACCTAAGCTGTCGTTTCTAAAAGTTTGGGGATGCGATGCTTATGTCAAGAAACTTCAACCTGAAAAGCTCGAACCCAAATCGGAAAAATGCGTCTTCATAGGGTACCCAAAGGAAACTATTGGGTACACCTTCTACCTCAGATCCGAAGCCAAGATCTTTGTTGCCAAGAATGGGTCCTTTCTGGAGAAAGAGTTTCTCTCGAAAGAAGTAAGTGGGAGGAAAGTAGAGCTTGATGAAGTATTACCTCTTGAACCAGAAAATGGCGCAACTCAAGAAAATGTTCCTGAGGTGCCTGCACCGACTAGAGAGGAAGTTAATGACAATGATCAAGATACTTCTGATCAAGCCCCTACTGAAATTCGAAGGTCCACAAGGACATGTTCCGCACCAGAGTGGTACGGCAACCCTGTCTTGGAAATCATGCTGTTAGACAACGGTGAACCTTCGAACTATGAAGAAGCGATGGCGGGCCCGGATTCCGACAAATGGCTAGAAGCCATGAAATCCGAGATAGGATCCATGTATGAAAACGAAGTATGGACTTTGACTGACTTGCCCGTTGAGCGGCAAGCCATAGAAAATAAATGGATCTTTAAGAGGAAGACAGACGCGGATGGTAATGTGACCATCTATAAAGCTCGGCTTGTCGCTAAGGGTTATTGACAAGTTCAAGGGGTTGACTACGATGAGACTTTCTCACCGGTAGCGAAGCTGAAGTCCGTCCGAATCATGTTAGCAATTGCCGCATTCTACGATTATGAAATATGGCAAATGGACGTCAAAACAGCAATCCTTAATGGTTTCCTTAAGGAAGAATTGTATATGATGCAGCGAGAAGGTTTTGTCGATCCTAAGAATGCTGACAAGGTGTGCAAGCTCCAACGCTCGATTTATGGGCTGGTGCAAGCATCTCGGAGTTGGAACATTCGCTTTGATGAGATGATCAAAGCGTTTGGGTTTACGCAGACTTATGGAGAAGCCTGCGTTTACAAGAAAGTGAGTGGGAGCTCTGTAGCATTTCTCATACTATATGTAGATGACATACTTTTGATGGGAAATGATATAGAACTCTTGGACAGCATCAAGGCCTATTTGAATAAGAGTTTTTCAATGAAGGACCTTGGAGAAGCTGCTTATATATTAGGCATCAAAATCTATAGAGATAGATCGAGACGCCTCATAGGTCTTTCAAAAAGCACATACCTTGATAAGATATTGAAGAAGTTCAATATGGATCAATCGAAGAAGGGGTTCTTGCCTGTGTTACAAGGTATGAAATTGAGCTCAGCTCAATGTCCAACCACGGCAGAAGATATAGAAGAGATGAGCGTCATCCCCTATGCATCAGCCATAGGTTCTATTATGTATGCCATGCTGTGTACCAGACCTGATGTAAACCTTGCCGTAAGTTTGGTAGGAAGGTACCAAAGTAATCCCGGCAAGGAGCACCGGACAGCGGTCAAGAATATCCTGAAGTACCTGAAAAGGACTAAGGAAATGTTTCTCGTTTATGGAGGTGACGAAGAGCTCGTCGTAAAGGGTTACGTCGACGCTAGCTTCGACACAGATCTGGATGACTCTAAGTCACAAACCGGATACGTGTATATTTTGAATGGTGGGGCAGTAAGCTGGTGCAGTTGCAAGCAATGCGTCGTGGCGGGATCTACATGTGAAGCGGAGTACATGGCAGCCTCGGAGGCAGCACATGAAGCAATATGGGTGAAGGAGTTCATCACCGACCTAGGAGTCATACCCAATGCGTCGGGGCCAATCAAACTCTTCTGTGACAACACTGGAGCTATTGCACTTGCCAAGGAGCCCAGGTTTCACAAGAAGACAAGGCACATCAAGCGTCGCTTCAACTCCATTCGTGAAAATGTTCAAGATGGAGACATAGAGATTTGTAAAGTACATACGGACCTGAATGTAGCAGATCCGTTGACGAAACCTCTCCCTAGAGCAAAACATGATCAACACCAGAATTCCATGGGTGTTCGATTCATCACAATGTAACTAGATTATTGACTCTAGTGCAAGTGGGAGACTGTTGGAAATATGCCCTAGAGGCAATAATAAAAGCATTATTATTATATTTCCTTGTTCATGATAATTGTCTTTATTCATGCTATAATTGTGTTATCCGGAAATCGTAATACATGTGTGAATAACAGACACCAACATGTCCCTAGTAAGCCTCTAGTTGACTAGCTCGTTGATCAATAGATAGTCATGGTTTCCTGACTATGGACATTGGATGTCATTGATAACGAGATCACATCATTAGGAGAATGATGTGATGGACAAGACCCAATCCTAAACATAGCACAAGATCGTATAGTTCGTTTGCTAGAGTTTTCCAATGTCAAAGTATCTTTTCCTTAGACCATGAGATCGTGTAACTCCCAGATACCGTAGGAGTGCTTTGGGTATACCAAACGTCACAACGTAACTGGGTGACTATAAAGGTAGACTACGGGTATCTCCGAAAGTGTCTGTTGGGTTGACATGGATCAAGATTGGGATTTGTCACTCCGTATGACGGAGAGGTATCACTGGGCCCACTCGGTAATGCATCATCATAATGAGCTCAGAGTGACCAAGTGTCTGGTCACGGGATCATGCATTACGGTACGAGTAAAGTGACTTGCCGGTAACGAGATTGAACGAGGTATTGGGATACGGACGATCGAATCTCGGGCAAGTAACATATCGATTGACAAAGGGAATTGCGTACGGGGTTGATTGAATCCTCGACATCGTGGTTCGTCCAATGAGATCATCGTGGAGCATGTGGGAGCCAACATGGGTATCTAGATCCCGCTGTTGGTTATTGACCTGAGAGTCGTCTCGGTCATGTCTGCTTGTCTCCCGAACCCGTAGGGTCTACACACTTAAGGTTCGGTGACGCTAGGGTTGTGAAGATATGTAGATGCAGTAACCCGAATGTTGTTCGAAGTCCCGGATGAGATCCCGGACGTCACGAGGAGTTCCGGAATGGTCCGGAGGTAAAGAATTATATATAGGAAGTGCAGTTTCGGGCATCGGGACAAGTTTCAGGGTTATCGGTATTGTACCGGGACCACTGGAGGGGTCCCGTGGGCCCACCGGGTGGGGCCACCTGTCCCGGGGGGCCACATGGGCTGTAGGGGGTGCACCTTGGCCTGGATGGGCCAAGGGCACTAGCACCTATAGGCCCATGCGCCTAGGGTTTCCACCAAGGAAGAGTCCAAGTGGTGGAAGGCACCCCTAGGTGCCTTGGTGGGGAGGGAAACCTCCCCTTGGCCGCCGCCCCCCCTAGTAGATGCCATCTACTAGGGCCGGAGCCCCCCCTAGCACCCCTATATATAGTGGGGGAGAGGAGGTACTTGAAAGACCAGCCCCTGGCGCCTCCCTCTCTCCCCGTTACGTCTCTCCCTCGTAGTCTTGGCGGAGCCCTGCTGCTGTGACGCCCTGCATCCACCACCACGCCGTCGTGCTGCTGGATCTTCATCAACCTCTCCTCCCCCCTTGCTGGATCAAGAAGGAGGAGACATCTCCCGTCCCTTACGTGTGTTGAACGCGGAGGTGCCGTCCGTTCGGCGCTTGGTCATCGGTGATTTGGATCACGTCGAGTACGACTACATCATCACCGTTCTTTGAACGCTTCCGCTCGCGATCTACAAGGTACGTAGATGCATCTAATGACTCGTTGCTAGATGACCTCATAGATGGATCTTGGTGAAACCGTAGGAAATTTTTTGTTTTCTGCAACGTTCCCCAACACTACTTGAATCCCACCTATAAACTCCCGAAACTTTCCGGTTATGCAATCAGGTGTTGGGGATACAGGGGAAGCAATATATCTCACCCAAACTAACAATCCCTACATCCAGCTGTATCCATCCGTCAACACATAACCAAGAAACCTTCGGAAATCGTGTACCTCAACCTTCGAAAAGCATCCGTTATACGAGTCATGGCAATACTCCCGAACTCCCCAGTACTGGGTGACGTCGAGGTTATCTCACCAACAACTGCATAAAAGAGATTTTCGATGTCGGCAAAACTCAGATATTCCAGAACTGCAACGATAAAATTGTGACGACAACACCTCGGAGCTCAACTCCCCGGGACACTGCCACAACCCCTAAATGTCAGGACGCACCAAGAACAATGTTCTCATCACAAAATGATCGGAATGATTCCAAGATACCCGCGTGATCCTAAATTTTTTTAGTGAAATTTGAGGAGAGGAAAGTCAAAACATCTACGTCAGGAGACCTCACCAGAGCGACGAAGGGACTTAGGAGTAAAAAGAATCCTACTCTCCGATATATATAATCCTAAGACTCAAAACATTTTTTTTGTTCTAGACTCAACAATGCCAGCAATCAATCAAGCAGGGGGCTCCTAAGTCGGGGATGGCTCTGATTACCAACTTGTAACACCCACGATGCGGCTATATCTCCCACGTGTCGAAGCATGACTTAGAGGCATAACCGCATGGTGGTTTTGTCGCAAGAAGGGTCATTGTCGGTGTCAAAACCGGCGGATCTCGGGTAGGGGGTCCCAAACTGTGCGTCTAGGCGGATGGTAACAGGAGACAAGGGACACGAAGTTTTACCCAGGTTCGGGCCCTCTTGATGGAGGTAAAACCCTACGTCCTGCTTGATTGATATTGATAATGTGGATGTTACAAGAGTAGATCTACCACGAGATCAAGGAGGCTAAACCCTAGAAGCTAGCCTATGGTATGATTGTAATGGTTGTTGTTGTGCCCTACGGACTAAAGCCATCCGGTTTATATAGACACCGGAGAGGGCTAGGGTTACATAGAGTCGGTTACAATGGTAGGAGATCTACATATCCGTATCGCCAAGCTTGCCTTCCACGCCAAGGAAAGTCCCCTCCGGACACGGGACGAAGTCTTCAATCTTGTATCTTCATAGTCTTGGAGTCCGGCCGATGATGATAGTCCGGCCGATGATAGTTCGGCCGATGATGGTGATCCGGCTATCCGGACACCCCCTAGTCCAGGACTCCCTCAGTAGCCCCTGAACCAGGCTTCAATGACGATGAGTCCGGCGCGCATATTTTTCGGCATTGCAAGGCGGGTTCCTCCTCCGAATAATTCATGGAAGATTGTGAACACCAGGATAGTGTCCGGCTCTGCAAAATAAATTCCACATTCCTCCGTAGAGAGAATAATATATACACAAGTTCAATCTGCTGACGTTTTTTGCGGCATGACATCACACCACTACCAAGCCATTACTTGAATTGTTTTTTACTTTACCACCTCAGCGCATTTAGCGAAGCGGTTTCCTTGGCACGTCTTGTCGAAGTAGAGATCGTGTTCCCCCTTATTCTAGGATTCTCATCAATACGGACGTGGGTAACCCAACTGCGCCATTGATGGTGGCGCTTGGGAGATAAGCGAGTTTTACCAGGCTGGTGGGGGACGCATAGACTTCGTCTGCCCATATATAAGGGGATTAGGATCCACCCTTTCACCTACGCCTTCTTCCTCCTTTGCTTATCCATCTCCGCGAACTCGAGCTCCAGCGCCCAAGCCCGCACATCTCGTCTCAACCTTCCCCAGTCATGTCTGGAGCGGGAGGCAAGTGGATGACCTCCTCCGTTACGGAGGGGCACATCGAAAGACTGCGCAGCGCCGGATATCTATCCGGCAATATCGCGCACCGGCTGCCCGACGAGGGGCAGCTCATCCCCACCCCCAGGCCCCATGAGAGGGTCGTATTCCTTCCCCACTTCCTCCGCGGACTGGGCTTCCCACTGCACCCCTTTGTCCGGGGGGCGCATGTATTATTACGGCCTGGATTTCCACGATCTGGCGCCAAACTTCATCCTCAACATCTCGGCGTTTATCGTCATGTGCGAGGCCTTCCTCTGCATTCAGCCTCACTTCGGCTTGTGGCTCAAGACCTTCAACGTCAAGCCGAAGGTGGTGACGGGCACTCAGGCGGAGTGCGGAGGCGCCATGTTGGGTAAGATACCCAACGTCGTCTGGCTCGAGGGTGCCTTCGTGGAAACCATCAAGGGATGGCAATCGGGGTGGTTCTACATCACCGAGCCGCGTGACCCTAAATGGGCAGCAGCCCCCGAATTTAGATCTGGGATCCCCATGCGGCTCTCCTCTTGGAAGGAGAGCGGCCTAACCTGGGGTAATTCGGAGGAGCTGACCGGACTCCAAGCCTGTATCCAGAGGCTGGTGAACAAGAAGCTCAAGCTTGTCAACGTGGTCCAGGTCATGCTCATCTGCCGGATCCTCCCGTGCCAAGAACGGGCATTTAAATTGTGGGAGTTCAATCCGGCACAGCACTAGACCTTGAGCAGGCTCTTTGACACTAGGTACGAAGATGCCTGGAAAGTGCTCTTTAAGGGCGCCGAAGCCCCCGCATCCGCCACCGAAGATCGCGGATTTCGCTCGCAGCGCCAAGCTGACGAGGTAAGTGATTTTACCCCTTTACGGGATACTTGCTATTCATAGTTTGACTCTATGCGGGTTTCAATTTCCCCTTTTCCTTTGACAGGACTGGATGAGGAAGGCGGAGCAGATCATCTGCCTGGCTCCTATGCCAGAAAATCCAGTAGACGCCCGTCTAGCGGGGCTGCTGGTTCCAGCACCGCACGTGGTGCCAGAGAAGAAGGCCAAGAAGGAGGCCACGGGTACTCGAAAGAGTTCCCGTTTTTAGGTGTCCGACGACTCCGAGGCGGACTCCTCCCCCGAAAACGAGGAGGAGAAAGAGGACTCTCTCCCAGAGGAGGGAGAGAGGAAGAGGAAGGCTTCCCCAACAGGGGAGGCCGAAGGGTCCAACAGGGGAAGGACTATTCCCCCGGACAGCTCCGCCAATGTCAACGTTGGCAACGAAGAATGGCCCTCAAGGGCCAGGCCTCCGGCGAGATCGTAAGTATCCGGATTCCTGAATGATTTATAATTTCTCTTTTGTGTCACATAGTGTCATTCTAATGCCGCATGCTGCCTGTAGTCTGGCCAATGATGATCTCCTCACTTCATCGAGTGGGTCGTTGGCTCCATCGGATGTAGACTCCATCCCGACCGCCTCCACCCCTTGAGACGCCGAGGACGCCGAGGTGGGATCCCAAGAAGGGACCCATCAGGGGGAGGCTCCGGAGGCGCCACAAGGCGGCCTCCCGGACTTTGCGCCGGACTCTACGTCGGAACCCGCAGTGGTTCCGGAGTCCGGCCGGCGGCCCCTTCGCAAGAAGGGCGAGACCGTGACGCCGGCAGCCTCCGTCCAACCGGAGGCGCCGGACAATTTGTTGGAGGCGCTCCAAGGCGCTTCCATCGAGGAAGAACACCACACTATTATGAGTGCGGTGATTCAGAAGGTACAGCTCACCAAGAGCGGGCTGACCGAAGCCTGCAGTAGCCTTCTATCAGGCTTTGAGGTAAGAAGTTAAAAATATGCAATGTAATACCGCATAGACAGTAGCCCCTGATGCTCGGTTCGGTGTTCGGAAAGAAAAGCCGAACTGAGGATCTCAAAAAGATATATGCAGGGTTGCTAAAAAATTATGTCAATATGGGTTGCAGGCTGCGCTGTTGACCTCTGCCGCACTGACTGCGGAGGTCGGTGCTTTGAAGCAGGAGCTCGAGCGGTCCGAGCAAGAGCTCGGCCGTGCCAAGAAGCAGCTCCAGGACAAAGAAGGTGAGTAACACCACTTTGAATTTGTACCTTACAGAAAAGGATTTAGGTTGCGGCAAAAAATAATAAGGATAACGTGGGTACTGCAGGGGCCACGAACGAGGTGGCAACCCTGAAGGAGGCCGTGTCCGCGGCCGAACGCAATGTGGCCGCGGAACGGGCAGAGCGAGAAAAGCAGGAGGCGCGGGTGGCGGCCGTTCGGCAAGAGCTCCAGGCTCTCATGGAAAAGCATGAGAGTTTGGAGTGTGACTCAAAGACTCGAGAGTCCGAGCTTGCCTCGGCTCTCGAAAGTGCCAAAGCCGCCAAGGCCGAGGCCCATAAGTCCCTTCAGGAGATTGAGTCGGTGAAGAAGATAGCGGCGGGTAAGGTATTTTTCATGCAAAGCAAGCATGTGAATGTAAATTACGTGTTACTTACCCGAATTCGGAGCTCTCTAGGGGCGTTTGCAGATCTGCCTCGCAGCGTGTCTGATGCCGCCGCATTCTACCGAGCCGAGGAGGGGAGCTCAACGGAGAAGGTCTTCTGGTCTCAGTACGCTGAGGCCGGCCATCCGGTGCCCCCTAGCGACCAGCTGAAGTAGCTGGTCGAGCTCCACAAGGTAGCCGAGCAGGCCATGAAGGGCCTCATAGTCCGGTTGTGGCCTAGAGAGGCCATGCCTGGGAGCTACTTTGGCCTCGTGCGGCGGTTGGTGGATGCGTGCCCCTGGGTGGAGGTTATCAAGCGCTCCGCCTGTATTGAAGGTGCTCGTCGGGCCCTTGCCCGCACAAAGGTGCATTGGGGCAAGCTGGATGCGGAGAAGCTTATCACTGACGCGCCGCCAACGGGCAAGGAGTATCGTACGCCCAAGATGTACTATAAGACAGTCCTGAAGGGTGCCCGCAAGATTGCGGATGAGTGCCCCCGGGATGTAATTATTGAGTAAATTCGCAATGTGTTATCCTGTGCGCTGAAAACTTTGTTCATATGCGCTAAGCAACGCTTATTAATTTAAAATATTACCTTATGTGCGGCCGTTTATTAAATCTGAGAGATGGCAAGTCGTCGGCTTCAGCCCCCATGCCGCGAGTGCTGGGGTGTTCGGGATAAACTTGAGCACTCTTGTTCCCATTTTTGGGTCCATCTAGGGAGGCGCTCAACACAACGAACAAGGCAACCGGACTTATAGTGCTTGAACACTCTCACTTAGCCATAGAATTCTATAATTTTAAATTTCGGCGAAGCCCCTAGTATTCGGAAGACCGAGTTCGAGGCGCTATCCACGCCTTGGCCGGACATTATCCGGTTCTTCGCTCGAAGCGGCATAAGTCTTTAGGGACTCGAAGGGACCTCTCGAACAGCGACCAGTCTCTCGCCTTATCATGACAGTCAGTTTTAGCTTTCTCCACTGAGGCGTTAACCTGGCTCAACCGGGGCACAATCGCAGTGGTTCTCCCAGTGCTACCTTAGCCGATAGAACGGAACGTAAGGTGCCAAACATGGGAGCCGGGCAAACCCAACTATTGACCCAAGACATGATTCGGAGCCGATTCATATAATGCTATAAGTTCGGGGTGCCGCACTTGTGAAAGTGTTCAGACTTATCACACCATAATGAGGGGAACATAAGCCCCTGGTGTATTCAACCGTACCAAAATATACGGATGCAACATGTCGTAAATGAACATATATATATATATATATAAAGTAATGCAATTATGGGCAAAAAGTGCTGCATTATTTATTCAAGAAGATCTGCGATGAGTGCGGAATGATACAAATAGTGCGGAAAGCAAGGGATTGGACTAATTAAAGGCGTCTCCCTCCAGGGGTAGGCCGCGGAATGGTGTATTTAACAAATTTAATGCTCGTAATGGAGACCATCTGAGTGTTCGTTGCAGCTTTTGTCCCTCCCTGGCTGTTGCATCATGAGTTCGGCAGGTTCGCCGCCGGACAGAGTCCTGTATAAAAAAGGAGAAAAATAAAAGATAAAAAGAGCGACACACTTGGGAGCCCCTGGTGTGGTCGAACCGCACTCTGGGTCTGTTGTGGTCGTGCCTCTCCCCCTATGCCCATGGTATCTCCAGAGCGTAATTATGTACGCGGAGAGTTTGTCTTGCAATTGTGCGAGGGCTGGGGTTGGGGCTGCGTTGCTACGCGTGCTCGGAACGTGCCATGTGGTCTTGGTTGATGTTGCTCCGGGCGCGTTTGGCCGTGTCCGGTCGTTTAACGGCCGGACTCGAAAATTGCCTTAAAAGGCTGTTCTGTACTTCTGCCGCGAGAGCCGCTGTATGTTCCTCCGTTCGGAGGAAGCGTTCCGTGTTTCCATTGACCGTGATGACTCCACGAGGGCCTGGCATCTTGAGCTTAAGGTATGCATAATGCGGCACCGCGTTGAATTTTGCGAACGCGGTTCGTCCGAGCAGAGCGTGATAGCCACTGCGGAACGGGACTATGTCGAAGATTAACTCCTCGCTTCGGAAATTATCCGGGGATCCGAAGACCACTTCCAGTGTGACTGAGCCTGTACAATTGGCCTCAACACCTGGTATGACGCCTTTGAAGGTCGTCTTTGTAGGTTTAATCCTTGAAGGGTCTATGCCCATCTTGCGCACTGTTTCCTGATAAAGCAGGTTCAAGCTACTGCCGCCGTCCATCAGGACTCTAGTGAGGTGAAATCCATCGATGATTGGGTCTAAAACCAATGCGGCGAATCCGCCATGGCGGATACATGTATTTGACAAGAGCGGTCGAGTATTCGGTCTAAATTGGACGGGCCCGGAGTGGTTCTTTTAAATGGCTTCTTTCGTTGACCGGGTTTGGAGCCTCGGAATCCGACGTTGACTGCCGTATCCTCATTGATGTCGCTGTTAATGTGGCGTTTGTTTTTGTTTCGACGCGACCTGCCATTGCGGTCCTTGGTATCCGGACTGCCAACATTTTTACTGAGGTTGTTGCTGCGAGCTAGCCAGCTATCCTCTCCCGCACAGAAGCGGGTCATGAGTGATGTGAGGGCTGCCATGGATTTCGGCTTTTCCTGTCCTAGGTGCCGGGCCAGCCACTCGTCGCGGATGTTATGTTTGAAGGCAGCGAGGGCCTCTTCATCTGGACAGTCGACGATTTGATTTTTCTTTGTTAAGAACCGTGTCCAGAATTGTCTGGCCGATTCGTCTGGCTGCTGGATTATGTGGCTTAGGTCATCTGCGTCCAGTGGTCGCACATACGTGCCCTGGAAGTTGTCGAGGAATGCGGCTTCCAGGTCTTCCCAGCACCCAATTGACCCTGCGGGCAGGCTGTTAAGCCAATGCCGAGCTGGTCCTCTAAGCTTGAGCGGGAGATATTTGATGGCGTGAAGATCGTCGCCGCGGGCCATATGTATATGAAGGAGATAATCCTCAATCCAAACCGCGGGGTCTGTTGTGCCATCGTAGGATTCGATGTTAACGGGTTTAAACACTTCAGGGATTTGATGATCCATTACTTCGTCAGTGAAGCATAGTGGGTCTGCGGCGCCTCTGTATTGAGCAATATCGCGACGTAGCTCAAGAGAGCGTTGTCTGCTGTGTTCGGCCCGGCTGGAGTAGTTGTATCCGGCGCGACGGTATTCGTCGTGGGTCTTGGGGCGCCCATGTGATCCATAGATAGATCTGGATTGTCTTGCCTTGTCCTCCAATATATCCCGCAAGTCCGGCGCGTTCCCCCGTGGCTTCGTGCTTTTTGAGCGGTGACGGGGTACAGTTTTGGTGGAGGGCTTGCATGCCTCTCTGTCGCGGCCACGAGGTGGTCGGTCTGCCGTATTGTGCGCTGGTGATGAAGGTTTGTATGCTTCCTCCTCTAGTCGGGGGAGCAACTTGCGTTTTGGGTAGCTTTTGGAGGGGCGTTCGAGTTCATACTCTTCGGCCGCGAGGACCTCGGTCCATCTGTAGGCCAGCAGGTCTTGATCAGCTTGAAGCTGTTGCTGCTTTTTCTTTAGACTATTTGCTGTGGCCATTAGCCTGCGTCTGAAACGCTCTTGTTCGACAGGATCCTCAGGCACGACGAATTCGTCGTCATCAAGGCTTGCCTCGTCTCCGGAGGGAGGTATGTAATTATCATCCGCGACCTCTTCGTCTGCCGCCCTCTCGTGAGGGCTTGCTTCTGCCTCCTCCTGCGCTGAATCTTGCTGGAGGGGGTTATCTTCGGCACTTTCTGGGGTGTTATTATCTCCTGTGCTGGAATCTCCATTCTTGCTGTGGCGGGATTTAGAGCGGCGCCGCTGACGTCGGCGCTTGGGCTGTTTCTTTAAGGAATCTGCCTCCGCTGCTTCTTCGCCGTCCCCATCTTTTGGGGTGTCCACCATGTATATGTTGTATGACGAGGTGGTCTTCCAGTGTCCTGTAGGCGCTGGTTCTTGATAGTCTCCGGCATCGTCGTCCATACCGTCGATGTCTTCGGAGTCGTAGTCGAGTACGTCGGTTAGATCGTCGACGGTGGCTACAAAGTGGGTGGTGGGTGGGGCTTGAATTTCTTCGTCGTCCGCGTCACAACCATCCTGGCCGTAGTCCGGCCAGGGTTCTCCGGATAGCGAGAGGTGCTTCAGCGAATTTAAGATGTCGCCGAAGGGTGAGTGCTGAAAGATGTCCGCAGCGGTGAACTCCATGATCGGCGCCCAATCGGATTCGATTGGCAGGGGCGCAGGAGGTTTGGAGTCCGGCAGGGAGTCCGGCACCTCGGAGTCATGAGCTTTATAAGGGACAAGGTCAGTGTTCGGCTCCATCGCCGTGGAAGTTGCAGCTCCCGAGGCGGTGTCCAGCCACCCGTCCTCGATCTGCGCGATCGGCTCCGGACTATGGGTCGGAGCGGATTCGTGTGCGGCCTCCAAGGTGCTGTCCGGCGGCAGAGTTAGGTCGTGCCCATCGTGACAGTGCGGCACGCTCGGCTGTGGCTCGGATCCATCGAAGATCAAGTCCCCGCGGATATCGGCCGTGAAGTTTAGGCTTCCAAACCTGACCTGACGGCCAGGGGCGTAGCTTTCGATCTGCTCCAGATGGCCAAATGAATTGGCCCGCAGTGCGAAGCCGCCGAATACAAAAATCTGTTCGGGGAGAAAAGTCTCGCCCAGGACTGCGTCGTTGTCGATTGAAGAGGCCATCAAGCCTATCGGTGACGACACAGAGGAACTCTCAATGAAAGCACCAATGTCGGTGTCAAAACCGGCGGATCTCGGGTAGGGGGTCCCGAACTGTGCGTCTAGGCGGATGGTAATAGGAGACAAGGGACACGAAGTTTTACCCAGGTTCGGGCCCTCTTGATGGAGGTAAAACCCTACGTCCTGCTTGATTGATATTGATAATGTGGATGTTACAAGAGTAGATCTACCACGAGATCAAGGAGGCTAAACCCTAGAAGCTAGCCTATGGTATGATTGTAATGGTTGTTGTTGTGTCCTACGGACTAAAGCCATCCGGTTTATATAGACACCGGAGAGGGCTAGGGTTACATAGAGTCGGTTACAATGGTAGGAGATCTACATATCCGTATCGCCAAGCTTGCCTTCCACGCCAAGGAAAGTCCCCTCCGGACATGGGATGAAGTCTTCAATCTTGTATCTTCATAGTCTTGGAGTCCGGCCGATGATGATAGTCTGGCCGATGACAGTTTGGCCGATGATGGTGATCCGGCTATCCGGACACCCCCTAGTCCAGGACTCCCTCAGTCATCTTCACACAATCCCATGTAACGAACAAGAATGGGATAAAGAGAGTTGGCTTACAATCGCCACTTCACACAATACATGAATAAGTCATACATCATCCAAAATACACTCATAGACCGACTACGGTCAAATCCAAATGAAAAGAAGACAACCCCAAATGCTAGATCCCCGATCGTCCCGACTGGGCTCCGCTACTGATCATCTGGAAACGAAACATAGTAACGACAAAGATCCTCGTCAAACTCCCACTTGAGCTCGGTTGCGCCACCTGCGCTGGTATCCTCGGCACCTGCATCTGTTTTGGTAGAATCTGTGAGTCACAGGGACTCAGCAATCTCACACCCGCGAGGTCAAGACTATTTAAGCTCATAGGTAGGAAAGGGGTAATATGGTGGAGCTGCAGCAAGCACTAAGCATATATGGTGGCTAACATATGCAAGTGAGAGCGAGAAGAGAAGCAACGCATCGGTCGAGAAGCTAGAAGAGATCAAGAAGTGATCCTGAAACTACTTACGTCAAACATAACCCAAACCATGTTCACTTCCCGGACTCCACCGAAAAGAGACCATCACGGCTACACACACAGTTGATGCATTTTAATGAAGTCAAATGTCAAGTTCTCTACAACCGGACATTAACAAATTCCCATCTGCCTCATAACCGCGGGCACGGCTTTCGAAAGATAATATACCCTGCAGGGGTGTCCCAACTTAGCCCATCATAAGCTCTCACGGTCAACGAAGGATAAACCTTCTCCCGGGAAGACCCGATCAGTCTCGGAATCCCGGTTCGCAAGACATTTCGACAATGGTAAAACAAGACCAGCAAAGCCGCCCGATGTGCCGACAAATCCCGATAGGAGTCGCACGTATCTCGTTCTCAGGGCACACCGGATGAGACATCCTACAAGTAAAACCAACCCTCAAGTTTCCCCGAGGTGGCCCCGCAGTCTACTCAGTTCGGACCAACACTCGAAGGAGCACTGGCCGGGGGGGGGGGGGGGGGGTTAAAATAAAGATGACCCTCGAGCTCGCGAAAACCCAAGGGAAAAGGCTTAGGTGGAAAATGGTAAAACCAAGGTTGGGCCTTGCTAGAGGAGTTTTATTCAAAGCGAACTGTCAAGGGGGTCCCATAAATCACCCAACCGTGTAAGGAACGCAAAATCAAGGAACATAACACCGGTATGACGGAAACTAGGGTGGCAAGAGTGGAACAAAACACCAGGCATAAGGCCGAGCCTTCCACCCTTTACCAAGTATATAAGGTGCATTAATTAAACAAGAGATATTGTGATATCCCAAAGTATCCATGTTCCAACAAGGAACAAACTTCATCTTCACCTGCAACTAGCAACGCTATAAGAGGGGCTGAGCAAAAGCAGTGACATAGCCAAACAACGATTTGCTAGGACAGGGTGGTTAGAGGCTTGACATGGAAATATGGGAGGCATGATAAACATGTGGTAGGTAGAGCTAACATAACGATAGAGCGAGCAACTAGCAAAGCAAAGATAGAAGTGATATCGAAGGTATGGTCATCTTGCCTACAAAGTTCTCAGAGTTGTCGAAGGCTTGATCCTCGTAAGCGTTCTCAACAGGTTCCTCATGCACGTACTCGTCTCCCGGCTCTACCCAAAGCAAGAACACAAGCAATGGAAGCACAATCAAACATGGAGCAATGCACAAGCAACATGATGCAATACATGACATGATATGCGAGATGTGATATGCAATGCATATGCGTGCTCCGGAAGGAAAAATGATGAACAAGGCATCAACTTGGCAAACCAAGTGTACCGCTGGAAAGATGAGATGATTTTGGTTGAAATCGATATAAAGATCATCGGTATCGGATGCACGGTTTGCAAATGGCAAGCAAAACAAGAATGACACAAATCTGTGATTAACTGCATGATGCTACTTAGCATGCAACAAGAAACTATGCTACAGCACCCTAACATAAAAACAAAGCATATGGCAGTGATCTTCAGGAGATTCTTGATAAAAGAGGAACACTGAGCTACGGCTAAATCACACCATAGCAGGTTCAAACAAGCATGGGAAAAGTGCAAAAGTTATCAGCTAGGACATGGCATAAACAGCATCAGGTAGCAATGTTCAGTGCAAGCAAACAACATGCTACAGGAACTTATAATAGCAAAACAAGTCATGACAAGATTCTACTCAAAGCATAGAACAAAAGTACCTTACTGACCTTGAGCCAAAAAGGATCAGAAGAAATGATGGCAGCCATGTAAACATAGCAAGTTTCGTTAACAGATTCAGCAAACAGAGCATGGCATTGACAGAATTATGAAGGCATCTTCGCGAGCTCGATGCACTCACTATAGAGCATTTAATGATAAACTAAGCATACATACATCAAGAAGACATGGCATAGAAGCTATACATGGCAAGAACAACATCATAGCATACACGGATCAACTACAACAACCTTGGCAAAATTGAATAACATGTAAACAATCTGCCAGGAAACATTTTGTAGCGAACGTAGAGCACGAAAACGACATGCTAGACTACTCCATAATTTCAGACAGGGGCATGGATGGATAGAGCATAACCATATGTTCAAAACATCCTTACTTAAGTATCTCAAAATATGCATGGATCTCTCTGTAGCATCATGTTTACATGGCATCAAAATAACAGCAGAACAGGGACTAAAATCAGCAACATCGCGAAGCCTAGTTTGCATGCTTGTGCTAGTCACCACATTGATCACAAAAATACATGGTAAGTACATATGTAAAGATGGCATGGCATAGTTCAAAACATATGTAGGGCTCAAGTACATAAGATGCACACACCAATCATGGCAAAAATGAGAAAAGTGCATGTTCTGATAAGAATCTGAAACTAACATCACATAGCCCTCTTCCAACAGCATTGCGGGCATCAAGATAAGCTCAAATGAAAATGATGCAATGAGATAAAATGATGTACTCGTCGAGGCGAACAATTCGGTATGCTACACGCCCAAAACGGAGCCACAGGTGCAAAGTTATGATGCAATGAATAGAGCTAAATTATGTGACAGAAAAATGACTTGGAGGAAAAATCGGGTCAACCTCGTCCAGATCTGGATCAGGCTCGGGCGCGCGGATCGAGGCGGGCCGGCGGCGGCTCACCGGAGTTGGAGCGGGAGGAGGTCGGAGACGGGGTCTGGGCCGGCCGGGGCGCCGGGATCCGACCGGGGCGCGGTCGGCGGCGAGCAGCGCGGCGGGGAGGCGACGGGGCACGGCGGCCGGGGCGCGTGTCGACGGCGGTGAGCGGGGGCGGCGGCCGGCGGCGGGAGGCGGCGGCCGGCGGCGGGAGGCGGCGGCCGGCGGCGGGAGGCGGCGGCGAGGTGGCGGCGATTCGGCGGCGGGGCGAGTGGACGAGGCAGGCGGCGCGCGCGGGCCTGGAGGGCCCGGGGCGGGCTCTCCGGGCCGCGGCGGCGGCGGGCGCCGGAGCTGCCACGTGGCGGCTCCCGGTTGGTCCGGGGCGGCGGGCGGACGTGTCCGGCCCAAATCGGACACGTCCGGCGGTGAGGAGAGGAGCGGGGCTAGGGTTAGGGGTGGATTGGTCCGGAATTTTCGGGGGGAGGCTATATTTATAGGTAGAAGGAGCTAGGAGGCTCCAAATGAGGTGCGGTTTTCGCCCACACGATCGTGATCCGACGATGGAGAGCATGGAAGTGACTTAGATGGGTTATTGGGCTGTTTTGGAGGGGTGTTGGGCTGCAACTCAAAAGAAGCCTTTGCGGTTATGCGGTTAACCGTTGGAGTATCAAACGACCTCCAAATGGCACGAAACTTGACAGGTGGTCTACCGGTGGTGTACCAAGGCCACTTGGCAAGCCTCGGTCCATTCCGAGAATGTTTAAAACCCACACACGAAAAGAGGTAAGAGGGGTGCGCCGGTGCATGTGGGAGTGTCGGATTGCAAAACGGACAACAGGAAAAATGCTCGGATGCATGAGACGAACACGTATGCAAATGAGATGCACATGATGACATGATATGAGATGCATGACATGAATAAAATGCAAGACAAAAGACAAAACCCAACCACGAAGGGAATACCATAGCACATAGCCGAAAATGGCAAGAGTTGGAGTTACAAAGAAGGAAAGTTACATCCGGGGTGTTACACGCGGGCGCGCCATTTAGCTGCCACAATATTGAATTTGCTATTTTGTTCTCAAAATAGAACTTTGCGAATAGTACAACACTATAGAATCAACTAAAGCTCAACAACGTTATTGATGCATGTACACCTATTAATTAGACCAGTAATGCTTCCACAAAGAGTAATTAATCTTTACAACCCTTTCACTTGTGGTCATTTTACCAGGATAATAGTAATTCTAAAACATACAAATACAAGTTTTATCTACAAAATTATTTAACTAAATGATTCAAACAAGCGCTGGTATTCCCAATTACATTAATCTCATGGAAAATGGTACAAGGAAAACTTTAGATAATTAATTTCATCTTCTATATCAGTAATCAGATCTAATCTAGATGCATCTCACTGCCAGGCAGGTTAGCCGCAATACTGGTAGTACATCCATAGACATTACGCAAATTATTCTCCACTTTTACCAGACTGCCACGTACACTAATTAGAAGGCATCATGGTTCGGGGAGGGGCGCGACACACGGGGAGCAATGGTGTGCGGGACGGCTGGTGGAGGTAGACGGCGAGGCTCCCAGCCAACGACCGTTCTCTGCAAAACGTCAATCTAACTTGTGCAGTTTAATCATATGTCAGTGTGCCATAAATGATTAGAAACTCTACTCATCAAATTATGTTTCGGGGAATAAGAGACGGAGGAGGCACATATATCCAACCATGGTTGTTCCTGTGCAGATGAGTGCTGGCTGGCGACGCTCGAGCGAGGTTGGCCCCTCAGGCTTTAGACGGACGCATGGGAGATCTAGGCGCCCACACAGCGACATGATTCAGTGGTCAGGACACCGGCCTGGTCGGTCCTGTAGCATTTTGTGGTGGTTGTAGAGATCGGGTACGGTGGCCAGCGACACCAAGATGCTCTGAAGTTTGCATGCTTCCATGTTTCGAGTACGGTAGGCTTGGAATGGTTTCCTTTAGCCGAGGGTGCTGCAACACCGGGTGCGTAGGGGTAGCAACACCACAATTTGGTATTTCAAATAAATGTCCTACTTAGTCAAAGTAAGAGGAAACTACAACAAAGCACGTCCCATCTTCTATCTAATTGAAAGAAACGTGGAAACAAAAATCTTGGATGTTGGTAAAAGGTAAAACATGACGACATATATCAGCTAGAATCTGTACCTCCACATCAGGGCAGTGGTAAAAAAGGTAAAGCATGAAGATATATATGCTAGAATATGTACATCCACATTGCAGCAAAAAGTACAACAACGTAAAACATGGAGAAGATCAGCTAGAAGTTGTACCTCGCATCGAGATGCTGACACAAGACTCGTCAACGGAAGTGATAAAATCAGGGACCCTTGTCAAGTATGGTGATTGCGCATAAGTAACACAATCCGGTAAAGAGAAATTCAAACAAAACATCATATGTTAGTTTAGGAGCTTTCAGCCATTAATTTCCAAATTACATTGTATATCAAATAGAACAGTTTCTCTTTTCGAGAAAGCTAAATTCCTGCCGGCAGGATTTTAGTAACAGATCCGCACGCGTTGGATGCCGTTCATTATAAATCATACGACCATCGCGCTTCAAAAGTAGGGTTCGCTGATATTACAATTGTTTTGCCACCGCCTAGTCAAAGATAACGTTTCGCTGGCCTCCCCGCCTGTGCGACAACTGCTCCATGGAGGCATCGTCATCCTCCCGCTCGCCACACGCCCCATCTCCCGCCGCGCTCGGTGCGCCCACCCAGGCCCGACCCTGAGGGGGGGCAGGAGGGGCGACCGCCCCGGGCCCCCGAAATCAAGGGGCCCCCACTTGGGCCGGTGCTGCTTCGTCCAACTGTCCAAAGGCCGAACCCAGGCGACGCGTACGCAGACTCAGAGATCGATCTATTCCAGCGATGCAGTGGAGGATTTGGGATTCCTCCCCGCAAACCCTGGAAGAGCTTCTGGCCCGCGCCGCCGATGATGCACTTCAATCCATGGGAAGTTCATCGACGGTTCGTGCATCTCTTGCGCGCAGATCAATTAGTACGCAGCAACCCCTTCTTCCTTCCTGATTCCCACACGCATACCCATCTTGATGACTTGATTTCTCCTACCCACGATCTATAGTTCATTATCTGTTGCCCATATATACTTGTCTTTTTTTGCGGGAGCCCATATATACTTGTTATGTGATACAGATGGAAAAGCTTGAGATCCTTTTTGCTCATGACTCGATCATGACCATATACTGATAATGAAGTTTCAGAAAAGGCACATGTTGAGCAGCAGCAAAACCAAACAATGGATGTGGCATCATGCAACAGTATTTTGTTTTTGTTCCGGATTTGATTCAAGAATGTTACAACTGAGAGTTGGATACATGGACATTTGACTGAATTCCGAAGGACGTGTAAGGTACCTTTAGATCTTTAACCACAAATTTGCGAATTACATTCGCCGAACAAATAAAATTGGTAAGCAATCAATTCATGACCATTGTTTTTCCTAAAAAAAAAAGGTACCAGCTCTCGGGATGTGTGTGATGCCATGTGACCCCGAGATTTCCTATCGTCACCCCCCATGTGGCCACACTGACAAGTGAGATGCCGAGTCGCCAAGAGGACCACGCCGACAAGTGAGATGTCGAGTTGCCAAGAGGAGACCAGACATATGCACCGCGTCCATCAACCACCATGACGATGTGTTTACAGAAGGTATGTTTCTCTTTGATATGAACATTTTTTGATGCACTTTACGTGTTTATTCATAATAATTCATGTATACATATAGAATATTTTAATGCGGTAACTCATGCACACTCTAGATGGTTTGTGTTGAGGCTTGGTGCATAAATAATTTGCCGGATGGTCGTCATCTTTTCGCCTAAACAAGCGGCACCAACGTATCGCCGCTCGGAAAATGGTAATTATTTTAGTATCTATACCCAGGGGGCCTCGGATTTCGGTTTCGCCCCGGGCCCCCAAATTCTCAGGACCGGCCCTGCGCCCACCGCCGGCAAGCAGCACCAACAGAAGCGCCCCTGGAACCTCCCATCTGCCCCTGCTCCTTCCCTCTCCCTTCCTTCTCCATGCTCCTTCCCTTCTCTTCTTTCTCTCAACCACTCTGTCTCTCGGTTACATGGCCGCCGCCCGATACAGCACCGTCTCCGACCTCCCCTACCTCGTCCACATCTGGATCTGGCCATTCCCCGACACCCTGCACCCCTGCCCCACCGGGTTCGCGCCCGCCGGCCTCCCCTAGTCCTGGAGCGCCGTCGCAGCGTCAGTTGCATCACGCCGAGGACACTGCAACCGCAGGTCTGATTTTTCCTCTCTACAAGAATCTAGCATCCCAATCCTCTTATCGTCAGCGGCGAGTAAGAGACCATGTGCGTCGCTCAACGAGCCGCTACTTGAGATTGATGTAGTCGCATGGTTTGGCTGTTGCCATACCTAATTTTTTATGCAAATACTAGGTACATGTAGTGTATACGGTTCCTGATAACTTTGAACCTGATAACTTTACGTACACTACAACTTTACTACCATCAACTAGGTACATGTGCATGTAGTAAAGTTGCAGGTACATGTAGTGTATACGATGCCCATCAAACCTGATAACTTTACGTACAAACATTATGATAACGTTTTCCTGGGTAAAAAGTTGTTGAATACACATACCCCGATAACTTTTGTGTAAAAGGATGATAATAGACACACTACAGACCTGATAACTTAGGTACAAACACCACAGTACCTTTTCAACAAGAGGCGGGAGTTGTTGGAAAACATACCGCGCTAACTTTTGTGTAAAATGGCATTGGAATATACTCCCTCCGTTCCAAAATAGATGACCCAACTTTGTACTAACTTTAGTACAAAGTTGGGTCATCTATTTTGGAACGGAGGGAGTACGTATGTAATAGCCTGACTTATTAGGGATGATAGACTACTCATATCAATAAGGAATTCCTTCTTTTTCGGAAGCCCATTCAGACAGAACTCCAAAATTAAGCGTGCTCAGCTTGGAGTAATTTCAGGATGGGTGACCGACCGGGAAGTTGCTCCCGGGTGCGCACGAGTGAGGACAAAGTGCAGAAAAGACTAGTATTGATCTGTGAGGCCAGTCTAGATCCCGCTAGGAGTAACGACCACCGGCGGGTGTGTCCGGGGCGTTACAAGTTGGTATCAGAGCCGACCCTCGCGGTTACACGGATGGTTGCGGACAGGTGCGCGGTCATGTTGTTCATGATGTTTGTGACCCGTCGTGGCACACGGCATGACACATGTACCGGACTGGATGCACAGACGGTTGTGCCAAGAGGGAACGTTCCTATGGTGATGGAGTCATGTACCTAGGGTAGGGTCACAGACCTGATCTAAGTACCCTGCCCAAGGACACCCTTAGAAGAGATCACCTTCTAGTCGACCGATACGGAATTCACTCGACTGATTTGAAGGACTCGACCACGAAGACTCACTCGACCACCAGAAGGTCAAGAAGCACTCTGTACTGCAACGGTCTGTAATTAAGTAGACTTTATGATAGTTAAGACCCTTTATGTGGGGCGTTACCAGTAACGCCCCAGACTTTATGTACCTTAAACCCTTCATTACGTGGGTCGGCTGGGGTCCGGGCGCACTCTATATAAGCCACCCCCCTCCACAGGCAGAAGGGTTCGCACCCCTGTAACTCATATACACATAATCCACTCGACCGCCTCTGGGCTCCGAGACGTAGGGCTTTTACTTCCTCCGAGAAGGGCCTGAACTCATACATCCCTTGTGTTTACAACCTCTCCATAGCTAGGACCTTGCCTCTCCTTACCTACCCCCCACTCTACTGTCAGACTTAGAACCACGACAGTTGGCGCCCACCGTGGGGCACGGTGTTTTAGCGATTTTGTGGAGAAGTTGCGATTCTTCCGAGTACTTTCATCATGGTGGCTGCTGGAGTTTTGGTTGAGGGACACGAGGTCCGGCTCGGCGCTCTCACCTTCGTCGCCGACGACTCCGCCTGACTCCAGGAGGCTCCACTCGACGTTGATGCGCTCCCCGTCCGCGGGGCGACGCACTTTCGCGCATGTGTCCGCGGCGTCCTGCTGCGGCAACCGTCGACCCCGTATCGGTCGACTCCCTTATCGACCACCCTCCCGGTCTCCCGCCAGCACAAGCGCTCTGGTCGGTCGAGGCTTCAGCGGTGGGTGAGACACGCGGTGGCTCGCCAGACGACCACCACTCAAGTTGCGGCGATCGAGCCCGACGAATCTCTCTACGGCCTGTTCGATCTGTCGACTGGCTCCGTAGAGACTGCATCCGAATGCGATAGCAGTGATCCAGCGACGGAAATCCTGATGGTCAACGGGCCTCGCAGTCCGCCTGGCTTTGCCCATGATGGTGGGGCAGGCGATGGAGACGACCCCGCACGAGGCCACGAAGAGTACCAGCCCGAGCCACTCGACTCTCTGCAAAGAGAGGAACTTCACCGCAGGAATATGGATGCCCTGCATACTCCCATCGCAGGAGAAACCCCCGAGGCTCGCGCCTTGGAGGAGGCACGATTGGCCAATTTGGCCGAACGTGCTCGCTTGGATAATCTTCAGCGAGCACTCGACGAGCGCGCGCGACAACGAGTTCCCGACGCCAGTCGACGTCAACTCTTCCCGCCGACTCAGGTATATCGAACCCCAATCCAGAATTTAGCAGCTGCGACCCGTATAGCAGAGTCCATCCAGCCCTCTCAGTCGGAAGCTGGCAGAGGCTTGATGCAGATCAGAGATTTGCTCCGGGCAGCAGGAGACCAGAATTCAGCCGTGTCGCAGTCGCGCAACAGAATTCACAGTCGATCCGTCGCTGCGAATACGGTTCAGTCGGCTCACAGTCCCAGATCGCCTCCGCGGCGAGAAGGGCGCGAGAACCGGCGGGACCAGTACGGAGACCGACACGACCGAGATGATAGGAGTCGAGTGCCCGCTTCCCCTCCGAGGGTAGGGTCTTACGCTCCTCGGCGGCAAGACGGCAGGCGTCAGCTCAGTGTGGGGCGAAGATCTCCAGTCGACCTCAGAGAACCAGGCTTCGACGCGCGGTCCATTATCGTGCAAGGCTTGGTCGACCGGAACAGAGCCCATCGGGATGGACCCGACAGAGATGCGCCCACAAGCAGTCGAGTGCATGTTACTGGTCCGGAGTGTTTCAGCAGAGCTATCAGAGCCGCGCTGATCCCCCCCAATTTTAGGTTGGCAACAGGAGTCAGCAAGTTCACCGGTGAGTCTAAGCCTGAAACTTGGCTTGAGGACTACCGAGTGGCGGTTCAGATCGGTGGTGGGAACGACGAGGTGGCCATGAAACATTTACCCCTCATGTTGGAAGGTTCTGCCAGAGCGTGGTTGAATCAGTTACCTCCTGGTAGCATTCACACTTGGAAAGATCTGTCCCGAGTGTTCGTCAGAATGTTTGAAGGAACTTGCAAGCGACCGGCAGGATTGACGGAGCTGCAAGTCTGTGTGCAGAAGACCAATGAAACTCTCAGGGAGTATATTCAGAGATGGATCACTTTACACCATACTGTGGAGAATGTGTCTGATCATCAGGCAGTCTGCGCCTTCAAGGACGGCGTCAAGAACAGAGAACTGAGTTTGAAATTTGGTCGAACCGAAGACATGACCCTGAGTCGTATGATGGAGATTGCTACCAAGTACGCCAACGGTGAAGAAGAAGACCGACTCCGAAGCGGCAAGTACAAACCGAGTCAGTCGGAGAAGGGAAACACCAGTCGGAAACAGAAGCGGAAGGCTGAACCAGCAGCTCCTGGAGAGGCTCTGGCCGTGACTCAAGGAAAATTTAAAGGGAAACCAAAAGGATCCTGGAACCCTAAGAAGGTAAAGGATAAAGAAGGGAACGACGTGATGGATATGCCGTGTCACATCCATACGAAGAAAGATGAAGAGGGCAATATCATTTACCCAAAGCATACCACACGACAATGTCGACTCCTGATCCAGCAGTTTCAGGGAAAACAGTCTAAGGACAAGGAAAAGGAGTCGGACAAGGCCGAAGACAAGGAGGACAGTGAGGAAGGATATCCGCATGTCAACTCCACTCTGATGATCTTTGCAGATGTGGAAAGCAAGAGTCGACTGAAAGTCATTAACCGTGAGGTGAACATGGTTGCCCCAGCAAAAGCAAGTTATCTGAGATGGTCCCAAACACCCATCACATTCGACCAATCTGATCACTCGACTCACATTGCCACCCCTGGGAGGCAAGCTTTGGTGGTCGATCCAGTTGTCGAAGGCACTCGACTGACAAAAGTGCTGATGGACGGTGGTAGTGGGCTGAATCTGTTGTATGCAGACACACTGAAAGGAATGGGCATTCCGATGTCCCGACTGAGCGCTAGTAACATGAGCTTTCATGGAGTTATACCAGGGAAAAAGGCCGAGTCACTCGGCCAAATAGCTCTGGACGTGGTGTTTGGTGATTCGAAACATTTTCGCAAGGAGAAGTTGACATTTGAGGTCGTGGATTTTCAGAGTGCGTATCATGCAATTTTGGGGAGACCAGCTTATGCACGGTTCATGGCTCGACCATGTTACGTGTACCTCAAACTGAAGATGCCCGGCCCCAAAGGAGTGATCACTGTCACCGGTGATCGGAAAAAGGCAGAAGAGTGCTTTCAGAAGGGCTCAAAGATTGCCGATTCCCAAGTGACAGCGATCGAGTTTGAAGAATACAAGCAAAACGCAGATCTGAGTGATTTACTGCGATCCAAGAAACCCGCCACAGAATCTGCATTTCAGTCGTCCGGTGAGACGAAGCCTGTTCACATTCACCCGACCGATCCCAATGCAGCCCCGACCCACATCTCCACAACACTCGACCCAAAATAGGAAGAAGCGCTCATCCAGTTCCTCCGTGAGAACTGGGACATTTTTGCATGGAAGCCCGCTGACATGCCAGGTGTTCCCAGGGGACTGGCTGAGCATCGCCTAAGAGTCGACTCATCAGCAAAACCAGTTAAAGAGCATCTTCGGCGGTCCGCCGTCCAGAAAAGAAAAGCCATTGGTGAGGAAGTGGCTCGACTGTTGGCGGCAGAATTTATCCGAGAGATATACCACTCCGAGTGGCTCGCCAATGTCGTCATGGTTCCTAAGAAGGACAAGTCGCTCCGAATGTGCATTGATTTCAAGCACATCAACCGGGCCTGCCCGAAAGATCATTTTCCTCTCCCTCGCATAGATCAAATTGTTGACTCGACCGCGGGATGCGAGAGATTGTCTTTTCTAGACGCTTATTCCGGGTACCACCAGATCCGTCTGTACGGGCCCGATGAGATAAAAACAACTTTCATCACTCCATTCAGGTGCTTCTGCTATATCACCATGCCATTCGGCCTCAAGAATGCCGGAGCCACATTTATGCGAATGATTCAGAAGTGCCCGCTCACTCAAATCAGTCGGAATGTGGAAGCGTATATGGATGATCGTCGTCAAGTCACGAAAAGGTTCCGACCTGCTCGCTGACCTCGCCGAAACGTTTTCCAACCTCAGAAGGTATGATATCAAGCTCAATCCATCAAAGTGCACATTCGGAGTTCCTGGTGGCAAGTTACTCGGTTTTCTCGTTTCTGAGCGAGGGATCGATGCTAATCCAGAAAAGATCGGCACTATTCTCCGAATGAAACGCCCTGTTCGAATGCACGATGTCCAGAAGCTTACTGGATGCTTGGCCGCATTAAGTCGATTCATCTCACGACTCGGTGAAAAGGCATTACCTCTTTACCGACTGATGAAGAAGGCAGACAAGTTCGTGTGGACTCCAGAAGCTGATGCAGCGTTCGCCGAGCTAAAAGCTCTGCTCTCCACCCAGCCAGTGCTTGCTGCTCCAATCAGCAAAGAGCCTCTGTTGCTTTATATCGCAACCACAGGACAAGTCGTCAGTACAGTGCTTACGGTCGAGCGGGAGGAAGAAGGAAAAGCCTTCAAAGTTCAACGCCCAGCGTATTATTTGTCTGAAGTTTTGACTCCATACAAGTAGAGATACCCTCATTATCAGAAGCTTGTGTATGGAATATACATGACCACGAAGAAGGTTGCTCATTATTTCTCTGATCATTCCATCACAGTCGTCAGCGACGCTCCACTATCAGAGATTTTGCACAACAGAGATGCAACCGGTCGAGTGGCGAAGTGGGCGATTGAACTTCTTCCCCTTGATATCAAGTTTGAGGCAAAGAAAGCCATTAAGTCCCAGGCAATAGCAGATTTCCTCGCCGAGTGGATTGAACAACAGCAGCCGACTGAAGTTCATTCGGAGCATTGGACCATGTTCTTTGATGGCTCTAAAATGCTGAATGGTTCCGGTGCTGGGGTGGTCTTGGTTTCCCCCAGAGGAGATAAACTTAGATATGTGCTCCAGATTCACTTTGATTCCTCCAACAACGAGGCAGAGTATGAGGCCCTCTTATATGGATTACGCATGGCCATTTCACTCGGCGTCCGTCGCCTGATGGTCTATGGCGATTCAGATTTAGTGGTCAACCAAGTGATGAAGGAGTGGGACGTGAGAAGCCCAGCCATGACTGGATACTGCAATGCAGTGAGGAAGCTGGAAAAGAAGTTTGAGGGGTTAGAGCTCCATCATATACCCCGACTGAAAAATCAGGCAGCAGATGATCTAGCAAAGATAGGTTCCAAGAGAGAAGCCATTCCGAGTGGTGTGTTTTTGGAGCATATACACACTCCGTCAGTCAAAGAAGATCCTTTCACCGAAGAAGCTCCACAGCCCAAGAGTGCCACAGATCCAACTGAGGTTGAGGTCCCAGCAGTGGTCGACTTGATCATGGAGGTCTTAGTGGTCATTCCGGACTGGACAGTTCCATATATCACGTATATCCTAAGAAAAGAACTCCTAGAAGATGAGGAAGAGGCTCGACAGATCGTCCGTCGATCCAAGGCCTTTACCGTAATCAAAGGGCAGTTATACAGAGGAAGCGCGACGGGAGTTGGTCAGAAATGCATAACGCCAGAAGAAGGCCGAATCATCCTTAATGATATCCACTCGGGGACCTGTGGTCATCATGCGTCCTCTCGGACCATTGTGGCCAAAGCATACCGAGCCGGATTTTATTGGCCAAAGGCGAATGAGATGGCAAAGGAAATAGTGGACAAGTGCGAAGGATGTCAGTTCTACTCGAATATGTCGCACAAGCCTGCATCAGCTCTGAAGACCATTCCACTCGTCTGGCCTTTCGCAGTATGGGGGTTGGACATGGTTGGTCCTTTGAGAACGGGTCGAAGTGGCTTCACGCATGTACTGGTGGCAGTCGACAAGTTCACCAAGTGGATTGAGGCTAAACCAATCAAGAACCTTGACGCCGGGACTGTTGTTAGCTTCATCAGGGAACTGATATTCAGATATGGAGTGCCACACGGCATCATCACGGATAATGGATCGAACTTTGACTCGGAGGAATTCAGAGATTTCTGCAACTCTCAAGGAACACGAGTCGACTACGCCTCAGTCGCCCATCCGCAGTCGAATGGACAAGCAGAGCGAGCCAATGGCCTGATCCTCAAGGGATTGAAGCCCCGGCTGATGCGTGATCTCAAGCATGCGGCTGGAGCGTGGGTCGACGAACTTCCCTCGGTGCTTTGGGGACTGCGGACCACACCTAATCGGTCGACCGGAAGAACTCCATTCTTCTTGGTCTACGGAGCCGAAGCAGTCTTGCCGAGTGATCTCCTCCACAATGCTCCTCGAGTTGAACTCTACAACGAAGCAGAAGCTGAACAAGCACGGCAGGACGCAGTCGACCTTTTAGAGGAAGAAAGGGAGATGGCCCTGATCCGATCGACCATCTACCAACAAGACTTGCGTCGTTTCCATGCCAGAAATGTGAGGGGTCGAGCCTTCCAGGAAGGGGACTTAGTTCTCCGAGTGGATCAGAAGAAACAACACAAGCTTGCTCCTTCTTGGGAAGGACCCTTCATCGTCACCAAAGTTCTCCACAACGGGGCGTACCGTCTTTACAACGTCGAACATAATATCGACGAGCCCCGAGCTTGGAACGCGGAGCTACTCCGCCCATTTTACACTTAAGTTTATCACTCGGATGAGTTGTAATAAAATACTTCCGCAGTTCATGGGTTTCAAAATAATAGTGCCATAATTCCTCCATAATTTTTGTCACTTTTTATTTTTTCCCCCAGCGGGTGACTTAGCCGCGAATCCGTTTCGCCTAAGTTTGTAAAAATCCCTACCGAGTGGTGAGCCAGACTCCCACTCGGGGACTTAGCCGCGAATCCGTTTTGCCTAAGTTTGTAAAAAATCCTTACCGAGTGGTGAGCCAGACTTCCACTCGGGGGCTTAGCTGCGAATCCGTTTCGCCTAAGATTAAATAAAATCCTACCGAGTGGTAAGCCAGACTTTCACTCGGAGGCTTAGCTGCAGTCCAAAGTACTCGCCTAAGTTATTTAAATCCTACCGAGTGGCGAGCCAGACTCCCACTCGGAGGCTTAGCTACAGTCCAAAGTACTCGCCTAAGTTATTTAAATCCTACCGAGTGGCGAGCCAGACTCCCACTCGGAGGCTTAGCTGCAGTCCAAAGTACTCGCCTAAGTTATTTAAATCCTACCGAGTGGCGAGCCAAACTCCCATTCGGAGGGCTTAGCTGCAGTTTAAATACTCGCCTAAGTACAACGTACGCTCGAAAGGAAGACGAGGTGCAGGTCGACTGCGACCCTCTCCTCTGAGCCACGCCCTAAGTACAATGCGCGCTCGTAAGGAGGACGAGGTGCAGGTCAACTGTTACCCTCTCCTCGGAGCTTCGCCACAAGTACAATATGAAAATCCTACCGAGTGAAGAGCAAACCTCTCACTCGGGGGCTTAGCTGCAGCCCAGTGCTCGCCTAAGATATGAAAATCCTACTGAGTGAAGAGCAAACCTCTCACTCTGGGGCTTAGCTGCAGCCCAGTGCTCGCCTAAGATATGAAAATCCTACCGAGTGAAGAGCAAACCTCTCACTCGGGGGCTTAGTTGCAGCCCAGTGCTCGCCTAAGATATGAAAATCCTACCGAGTGAAGAGCAAACCTCTCACTCGGGGGCTTAGCTGCAGCCCAGTGCTCGCCTAAGATATGAAAATCCTACCGAGTGAAGAGCAAACCTCTCACTCGGGGGCTTAGCTGCAGCCCAGTGCTCGCCTAAGATATGAAAATCCTACCGAGTGAAGAGCAAACCTCTCACTCGGGGGCTTAGCTGCAGCCCAATGCTCGCCTAAGATATGAAAATCCTACCGAGTGAAGAGTAAACCTCTCACTCGGGGGCTTAGCTGCAGTCCAGTGCTCGCCTAAGATATGAAAATCCTGCCGAGTGAAGGGCAAAACCCTCACTCGGAGGCTTAGCAGCAGCCCAGTGCTCGCCTAAGATATGAAAAACCTGCCGAGTGAAGGGCAAAACCCTCACTCGGGGCTTAGCTGCAGCCCAGCGCTCGCCTAAGTGGATTAAGGAATAAGTCGACTGCAGTAAGCGTCTTGCTTTGAACCTGCAAAAAGACATTTCGAGGCAAAAACAATCATATTCAAACATCAAATCCAAGTTCGGATCGGTACCTAAAGGAACCGAAAGTGCTCAGGCGCTAAGCCTGTTAAGGTTTATCGGTTACAACTCCACTCGGCATACCGAGGCAAATTTAAAGTGTCAAGCTTAAAAGAAGTTTTTTTCCCCCTCCTATGGAGGGCTGGAAGGAGCGACGAACTCATCAAGATCAATTCCATCCGCGATCTGAGTGGCAGCAGCAATGAAGGTTTCCATGAAGGACCTGAAGTCGTGTTTCTTGGTGTTGGCCACTCGGAGAGCCGCTAGCTTGTCTTCTCGTGCGTCTTTGCAGTGGACTCGGGCCAGACACAGAGCAACGTCTGCACCGCACCGAGCCGACGACTTTTTCCACTCCTGCACTCGACCAGGGACCGTGTTCAGGCGAGCCATCAGCGACTCAAGGTCGTTTTGGAGTGTCTCCCTAGGCCAGAGCGATGAGTCGATGCGAGATGTGGCGACCTTCAGCCTTGCAAGATAGTCCACGACAGCTGCAACACGGGACTCCAGTCGGAAAACATTCATGGCAACTTCATCGTTCACCGGAGAATTGATGGGGTCAAGGTTTGGTTCCAGCCGGCTAGTCTCTTCTTCAAAGTTTTGACAAAATTCTGCAAGGACAATCACCGAGTCAAGGCAATGGTCGAATGGAAAAATCACAGTTGAAAATGATTGTTGAGAGCAAAGAGTTACCTTCAAGCATAAGGAACAGCTTCTTGGCAAGACCACTCAGGAAGGCCTCCAGATCATTTTTCTTCCCAGTCAACTGGCTGACTTGGTCGGTCAGTGCAGCTTTGTCAGTTTTCAGTCGACTGACTTCCTCGTTAGCGATCCCAAGAGCAGCTTTCAGATTGGTATTTTCTTGTTCAAGCTTGGTGACTGAAGCTAACTTTTCGTCAGCAAGCTTGATCTTATCAGCTAGTTCAAGGTCTCTCTTCTGTTGGTCCTCCCTCACCTTACCTGCAAGTTACAGCAAGGTCAGGTTTTGAAACAAACGAAGGGAAAAAGCAGTCGTCAAGGCCTCATCAAACATACCTTCGGTCTCCTCCTTTGCCTTCGTCAGATTCTCCTGAACCAGCTTCAAATCCAGCTCGAGCTGAACGTGCTTGTTTTCCAGCTCGGTGTAACGAGCCGCAAGGTCACAGGATTTCTGCGAAGAACCAATCGACTAAATGTCAAGGAAAATTCACTTCCGAGTGGAAAAGGAAAAATCATGCGTTTCTAAGACTACAGCCGAATACAAGCATTCGACCGTAGTCTCGGGGACTACACCCAGTGGGTGCACTCGGCGTGCCCCCACTAATCCTATTGAAAACAGAGTCGATCCATTCGCCTCAGTCGAATGACAGAAAGACTGAACTTATAAAGCCTAAGGCCGACTGCCAGCAGTCGACCTTAGCCTTGGGGACTACACCCAGCGGGTGCACTCAGCGTGCCCCCGCTAACACGGAGTTTGAATCGACACACCCAGCGGGTGACTGCTACGAATTTCAGAAAGGAAAATTTTTGATAGCATATCCTAACAGAACAAGTGGTGGTCGACTGACCTGAACATTGCTTTGAAGGGCGGAACTGGCGTCGTAAGCTGCTTGGCTCGCATCCCGGATGGTCTTCACCTGCTCCATCATGATCCCTGCCTGGCGTATCGCCTCCTTCGCGGCCCCAGCTTGGTCCTCTGGGACGTGGTACGTCGTGAAGAGGGAGGGCGGTGCGGCACTCGACGAAGCAGGGAGAGCACTCGTCAGTGGATCTGCGAAGGACACAGTGTGTCGAGTGGTGTTCTCCTCCTCCGCGACTAGAGTCTCGGGCGCCGTCACATCCTGGAGCACCCTGCCGGCAGACGCTTTCCTGCTCCTTCTGTGCTTCAGCGGTTCCTCATCTTCATCATCATCAGGAAGAGTGACAACAACGTTGGATGGAGCTACAGAAAAGAATCAGAATTAGAGATCATGAGTTAGTCGACTAAAAACGGAATTAAGAGTGTAGTACCAAGGTTTGAGGTTGCTGCGTCCTCCATCTCATGGTCATCAGCCCTGGCTGAGGTCTCAGAAGTGGCAGCACTGCAATCCCAAAGAATTAGTCGACTGGCTCAAACGTCAACCAGAGATAAAACTTGCACAGAACAGGAAGATTTAAGCAGTAATGATTACCCTGATATGGTGGGGATGGACACCTTCATCTTCGGCAGGAGTTTGGTCGGCTTTGACGGGGCCGCCCTGGGCTGCTTCGACACCCTCTCAGTCGGCACCGGAGAAGTGGTCCGAGGGCGCTTGGTCGACTGCGCCACCGTCGCAACTCCCTTGCCACGTTCAGTCGCAGGGTCATGGACAAGCTTCGACCGCCTTTCCGAGCGCGGTGGTGCGACCTCCTCCTCCTCTTCTTCTTCGTCCTCCTCATCATCGTCTTCATCGTCATCATCATCCTCAGCGGCATCCGAGTCCCACTCCTCCTGGCTCTCACCCCCGCTCGCCTCTCCCTCCTCAGTCGGAGCCTATGCCCCATTGGGCATCGAGTACAGCTCGGTGAGGGCCTGATAGACACCAAGACAAAAGTCAATTGACCGATTGGCAGAGAAAACAGAAATAAATATGTCAAGAATACAATGGGAAGTGGAGCAGACATACCTTGTTTGGAACACTGAGGTGGTCGAGTGGAGGAATCCTTCTGGCTCCACGAGGGTTATCCTTGTTCCCGGTAACAGCGACCATCCACCTTTCCAGAGTGGCATCGTCGACTGCTTCTGGATTGATCCGAGTCTCATCTTCAGTCCCGCGGTACAACCACATGCAATGGCTCCGGAACTGAAGAGGCTGGATACGACGCCTAAGGAACACCTCCAGGAGATCCATACCCGTCACTCCCTCCCGAACCAACTGAACTACGCGCTCCATCAACATCTTCACGTCAACTTTCTCCTCTGGAATCACCTTCAGAGAGGAGGGCTTGTTCACTCGGTCCATGGTGAACCGAGGAAGTCCACTCGACTTCCCCGGCGTCGGCTGATCCTGGCAGTAGAACCAGGTCGACTGCCAGCCTCTGACTGACTCGGGAAACGTCATGGCTGGAAAGGTGCTCTTGTTCCTCACCTGGATCCCCAGACCTACGCACATTTGGACAACTTGGGTTCTTTTGTCGCCTGGGCTTGCCTTCTTCACGGCCTGAGAGCGGCACGTGAATATATGCTTGAACAATCCCCAATGCGGTCGACAACTCAGAAAATTCTCGCACATGGACACAAACGCGGCGAGATAGGCGATGGAGTTCGGGGTGAAGTGGTGGAGTTGCGCTCCAAAGAAATTCAAGAAACCACGAAAGAAAACACTCAGTGGTAAAGAAAACCCGCGGTCGACATGGGTGGCCAGAAGCACGCACTCACCCTCTGCCGGCTGGGGCTGCCACTCCCTCCCCGGAAGCCTCGCGGCTCCGTGGGGGATCAGCCCGTCGTTGGCCATGTCGAGAAGATCCCCTTCCGTGATGGTCGACTGGATCCAATCTCCCTGGACCCAGCCTTTCGGCAGGCGAGATCTAGACGAGGACCCGCCGCGGCTGGTGGATCTCCCCTTCGCCTTCTCCATCGCCGACGCCTTCTTCGCGCGTTCCAGCGCCGCCGTCTTGTCCTTGACCATGGCTGCCGGCGAGACACGCGGGGAGAAGTTGTGCGGAGGCGGGAGCGAGCGTGATGGGCGGAGACGAAGGAAGCAGAGAGAGAATGACTGAGGCACTGTTCAAAAAACCCTCGCCGGGCGCATTTATAAGAACCTTTCCGAGTGGATGACAGGTGGGCCCGGTCGGTCTAATCATATCCAGAAACAGTTGCGCGGGCATGATACGTGGCGAAGAACGCGGCGCGGAGATCGAGGCGTCTATGCCCTATCCCATCCGAACGCCGCGGTCCGCCCCGCTTTGCGCGCTTCCCCAAATTTCGTATCCCGCGGAATCCGCGAGCGGCAGATCAGTCCGTCGAACGCGGGATTTCCTGTGATCCGTCACTCAGAAATCGGCGAAGTCCAAAAGGTCACTCGACGAAAGAAAAGAATGGATCGAGTCGACTGAAGAAAAGTTGCTCACTATCAACAAAGAGATTTTTTACAACGCACGGCCAGTGTGCAAAGCCAATCAGAAACAGCATCAACTCCTTCATCACTCAAGCCTCAATCCATTCGGGGGCTAATGATGGAGTCATGTACCTAGGGTAGGGTCACAGACCTGATCTAAGTACCCTGCCCAAGGACACCCTTAGAAGAGATCACCTTCCAGTCGACCGATACGGAATTCACTCGACTGATTTGAAGGACTCGACCACGAAGACTCACTCGACCACCAGAAGGTCAAGAAGCACTCTGTACTGCAACGGTCAATTAAGTAGACTTTATGATAGTTAAGACCCTTTATGTGGGGCGTTACCAGTAACGCCCCAGACTTTATGTACCTTAAACCCTTCATTACGTGGGTCGGCTGGGGTCTGGGCGCACTCTATATAAGCCACCCCCCCTCCACAGGCAGAAGGGTTCGCACCCCTGTAACTCATATACACATAATCCACTCGACCGCCTCTGGGCTCCGAGACGTAGGGCTTTTACTTCCTCCGAGAAGGGCCTGAACTCGTGCATCCCTTGTGTTTACAACCTCTCCATAGCTAGGACCTTACCTCTCCTTACCTAACCCCACTCTACTTTCAGACTTAGAACCACGACATATGGCCCGACGAGGATGTCGATTCCTCTGAGTGGAAGTGTATGTAATAGCCTGGCTTATTAGGGATGATAGACTACTCATATCAATAAGGAATTCCTTCTTTTCCGGAAGCCCATTCAGACAGAACTCCAAAGTTAAGCATGCTCAGCTTGGAGTAATTTCAGGATGGGTGACCGACCGGGAAGTTGCTCCCGGGTGCGCACGAGTGAGGATAAAGTGCGCAGAAAAGACTAGTATGATCTGTGAGGCCAGTCTAGATCCCGCTAGGAGTAACGACCACCGGCGGGTGTGTCCGGGGCGTTACGACGTACCACTACATGATAACTTAGATACAAAAATTGCAAAAGTTTACCTGCGGAAATTATTTGTTGAATGCGCACCCCTGATAACTTCTGTATACGTTGCTAACGACCACAGTCGATCTTTTCCGCACTTAAATAGATTATTTTACCAACTCGTCTCGAGTTGATGATACCATGGTAATTTTGGTGGGGGAGGTTGATGAAATATACCGTTGGTAATTTTTGTGTGTGTATAGCATGGTAACTCACACATCACATAACTGATAAACTTATGTACCTCGATCCTAGTAACTTTGAGGGAAGTGGTGTTGATGAAATATCCCCAGTTACTCTGATGTGAACAACATGGTAACTCAGACATCAGAGACCCGATAACTTATGCACCCCGGTCCTGGTAACTTTGGCGAGAAGGGGTGCTGAAATATACCCCCAATAATTTACGCACCGCAAACATGATAACTTTTCCCTCCGCCGGAGGGAGGGGTTTTGATGAAATATACTTCTCGATAACTTCTGTGTAAATATGATGATAGTTTATGCATCACTGTCCTGATAACTTTTATGCTAATAACATGATAACTCATACATCGTAGACATAATAAATTATGTACCCAGTCCTGGTAACTTTGTTGATGGGGGTAGGGGTGGGGGGAGTCGTTGAAACATACCACGATAACTTCCATGCAAATAACATGATAAATCACACATCGTAGACATGATAAATTATGTACCCAGTCCTGATAACTTTGTCGATGGGGGTAGGGGCGGGAGGAGTTGTTGAACCATACCACAATAACTCTGATGCAAATAACATGATAACTCACACATCGCAGACTTGATAACTTATGTATCCGATCCTGGTAATATGACGACTGTGGCGAGGGGGGGTGATGCCCCGCTAATTTCTGTGTAAATAACATGGTAATAGAAACATACAAAATTGATAACTCCCATACAAACGCCACTGTAACTTTTGACCTGAAACTTTTTTGTTGAAAAACATACACCCGATAATTTCTGTGTAAATAACATGATGATGTATCATCGCAGACTTGATAACTAATATTTTACGTTTAAACACCATGGTGTCTTTCATCCAAGGGAAAAAAGTTTTTGAAACATTTCACCGGTAATTTCTATGTTAAATTACCATACTTTCCCATGCTTTTAACCTTCTCGTACTGTAGTTACCAGCCTTATCATGGTATAGTTATCATGACTCAAACCATAGTTATCACGGTGGTCATTGCGAAAGTTACCAAGCCAAACTTTATTTTTTCTTTTGATATGGCAGAAATAAGAAAGGTTCAAATAACATTGTGATTCTACAATAGACAACAACAAAAGGTGGCTTAGCTGGTTATTAGGCTTGATAGGTATTACATAGACCTAGGTTCGAATCCTCTTTCAAGCACTTTTCTTTTCTTTTCATATTATGCAGCGAAAAACCAGAAAAAACCACTAGCAATTTACTACGGTTTTTGAGAGAAGGAAAAAAAATCAGTGGAAGCGGGAGGAACGGCGCAGCGGGATGAGCGGAAGGATCGATCGAAGGTCGTGCGGATCTGTTGCTAACCACCAGTCGACTGGTGGTTAGCACAGTCCTTCTCTTTTTCTAAGCCCCTCCTTCACTAGAGGCTTACCATATCATACCTACATGCTAAAAACCAAACCAAAACAATTATCTGCAATATATACTGCTGGTGAAGATGATTAAACTAACATGCAGTGGAACAAAATTGAATTTCATCATTTTAGACAGAACCAAAATTAGAAAGATATGTTGTTTCAAATTTATTAAAAGATCTGATGTTTGAAAACATCCTTTGGAATCAGAATATTTAGACTAATAACACTGAGATGTAGAGAGCAACTTAGAAAAATTATTGTTAGCAAATAATAGCTTTGTACAATGTAAACTCGTGAGGGTTTGGATCCTCTTTTATTTGGCCATCATTAAGAAAAAGCAGATCCTTTTTAAGTTGACAATTATTACCAAAAGTATTGTTAGGCCACGAATTAAATCAGCTAAATTGTATAACTCGTCGGGATGCATGCCCCGCCAGCAAAAGAAAAATTGTAGTTGATGCAGCTAACTGTTGCAACTGCGTCCATATACAAATCACATGAAACATTATTAATCAGCCAATTGACTACTTATCCCTCCTCAAACTGAATAAAAGGTACAGGTGTGATGGACATATCTGTCCCCAATTGACAGGTTGGAATTATTGTCAGTGCTTAGACCAAATGCAAGGGCCAATTCATGCCAATAGTTTTGAATCAAAAAAAAGAAAAGAAATAGACTCCCCGGCTGCAAATAATAAAGGTGCAAGCTGGTGTAAAAACTTATTTCGAATTATCTAAAACAATTATATTCTAATCTAGAAACCCCGGACAGTCTGTAAAGAGACAAGTGCCGGTACATAGGGAGTTTTGCTTACAGCAACCCGTGGAAATTTATCCCTATAATAGCCATATACAGATTTGAATAAATAAAATGGATGACATAGGGAACTGCACGAAGCAAATACATTGATATAGGATCCTGGAGCAAACTACACATATCTAGTACAATTTTCAATCTTGAACGCACATACCGTTCGCCTTGTTTCCCAGGAGTTGTCCTGATCCAGGACATTTGGCAACAACTCTTGACCTCAAACAATTTCTTTTGTAAATAATCTGCAAATAAACCCACATCAACCTCAGCTGAGATAAAGAAAGACTGAATCTGGCTAACAAAACCAAACCATGTAACAGAATACAAGAACAAACAATTGCATGAGAAAAAAGTAGGTGCTCACCAAAGGGTTGACAAATCAATTTCATCTTCTATATCACCAAAGGAAGAAGCCGAGCTGCGAGGGGTCCGGCTTGGCGAGCTTGGAGGCGGCCCTGGCGCCGGTGAGCACGATGGAGACGGACCCGCGGTGGGAGAAGCCGAACTTCTCGAACAGGATCAGGATGGTCCCGCGGGAGTCGTTCTTGGATGACTCTTGCTTGATCTCCGCCGCGGCCGGGCGGAGGATGGCCCTGGTTGTCGTCGATGTAGCGACGAGATCGGCGGCAGCGAAGGATCGGCAGCGGCGAACGGATCCGCTGGGACGCAGGGATCGGCGGCGGCTTGGTGCGAGTGCGAGGGCGGCGGCGAAGGGATCTGCTGTGGTGAGGAGAAGCGTGGGGGTGGTGGAGGTGGCTGAGAGGGAGATAGGGGAAGGCGGGGGGCGGCGGCAGAACGGGAGATGGGGGCGACAGCTTCTCCTCGAGGGGATCGATACGAGAGGTGTTTGTGCGGGGTGGTTTTTTTTATGTGTGCGTCTCGTGGGGTGTGGGGGACGGAAAAAACCAGCGAAAAAACCGGACGAAAATGGTGGGACGAAAATAAACCCGAAATGCAGACTACGAAATTAGGACCAAAAATATCGGACTCGGAACTTTTTTTTGAGTAACCTAGAACTAAGAACTAAAGTCATATAAAGGCAATACAGTCCAAGCCTCTCAAAAAGGAAATACGGCCCAATATGTTGAGCGACCGGATGGACCAGTGTCAAAAGCCACATGAGGTCCAATAACTTTTAGATAAGAAAAAAGGATACGGCCCAAGCCTCTCAAAAAGGAAATACGGCCCAAGATGTTGAGCCAGGGGAATGGACCAGTGTCAAAAGTCACATGAGATCCAATATAAGTTTAGGTAAGGAAAAAGGACACGGCCCAAACCTCTCAAAAAGGAATGCGGCCCAAGATGTTGAGCTGGGGGAATGGACGGACCCATGTCAAAAGCCACATGAGGTCCAATAAGTTTTGATAGGAAAAAAAAGATCCAGCCCAAGCCTCTGAAGAAGGGAACGTGGCTTAAGATGTTGAACTGGGATGTCTAAAAGAAGAAGATGTAGGAAATGCGACCCAAAATGTTGAGACCAGTGATAGAAAAAATGAAACCGGATTATAGTTTAGGATATTGAACCCGACGTGAATCGAACACGCAACCTTCTGATCTGGAGTCAGACGCGCTACCATTGCGCCACGGATCCGGTGTGATGAACTTATCACCAAATTTATAATTAACTGCGGAATGTACTCGTGGCAACTTTTTCGGTAGAACTCATCACCAAGTTGCACCAGCACCGGCAAGGGCACAACCAGTGACTCGTGTAAACCGCAGGGGCCATCCGTACCCCGCCAAACCCGAACCACTGACGGAAGGCACTCAGGTAGTCAGGAGTGCGCACATTTAGCAGTAGTTAGAGCATCCAGAGTGCCTCCTCCATCTTAACATTGTCCGTCCATGGTAGATCGTATCATCGTCCTAGGCAGTATTTTGTGCACCAGATCTAGGTAACTAACCGCTCGATCTCTGGATGGAACAAGGAACAGAAACGCTCACGACCAGCGACAGCGCGCGCGGTGCATTAAAATACGCCAGGACAAGGACGCGACCAGGCCGGCCGGCGACGAGTCAATTGTCAAGTCGATCTACATCGACTACAGAAAACAACAGAATCCGCGGCTTGCGCTCGGAGGCATCCGATGCATCATGCATGCAGCGTAGCGAGCACACGTACACCGCCTCCGCCACCAGACGGAGGCGGCGCGCGGCCGAGCCGCCTCGGTTGGTTGGCCCCGACCGCCATTAACGACCTCGCCCGCTCGCCCCCTAGCTCAGCTAGACTGGCCAAATTAGCCGGTCCTTCCGCCGCAGTAACCACCGGTCACGTGGTGCTGTCTTTCCAGTCGGTTGATCGATCCATCCGCCCGCCCGTCCCATCCGATCCATTCTTCCGATACGAGACGAGACACGCGAGATCGTTGGTTGGTTGCGCCGTCTCCTTTCAATTGCGTGCACGTACGTACGTACGCGGTACTAGGCCCCTAGCTAGCTACGTGGTACTACGTACGGTTACTGTACCCTCTTTGGGTCGCCGATCCCAAGATTCCGGCCGGCGTGGCCGAGCACGTACCCTTGCGCCTCCCGCCGTCCTTCTAGTGATCGGCGTGCATTCTTTCGCAAAGAAATGGGTTTAGGCTGCGTTTGACAGCAAAGATTTTTCAAAATTTTATGAGAATACCGTGGTTTCTGGAAAAAAAAACTTGGTTTTGAATACATTGCTGCGTTTGGCATCAGAAAAAACCAAAGTTTTGTAAACCACAGCATTGCCAGAAACCATGGTATTTTTGTTGTATCCGGAAAAGAGGTCCCGACCTCTTTTTTAAAAATAGAACAAAGAGAAATCGTCTGGAGATCGCAGTTGACGTTGCGGTCTACGTCGAGATAAGAATACCAACTTCGATCTCGTCCTATTTCCCCTCTTTGTGTTATATGGTAAACTCCTGGTTATAGCCAATCCCATCCTACAGTATTTACGAGTAGTAGGCCTCTCAGGTTCTTCTTCCAGCCGGCGTCCCGTGCGAGTCTCGGCTCTTCTATGCAGCGCCATGCATGTAGGTGCATCAGGGATAATCTACAGATCGGTCCGGTGGACGTGTGCATGGCAGCTGCATGCAGCCGGCCGCCGATAGCAGCCACTAATTACTCCGGTCATCCACGCTAAAATATTTGGTCAAAACTTAGGTAAAACAGCACCAACCAAACACATGTAAAACTGAGAAAACATTGTTTTTAGAAGACGACAGTATTCCTTGCCTACCCAGGAGAATACTTTGGTTTTCAGTTACCATAATTTTAAAATAATTTGCTGCCAAACTATATTTCCTTTTCACGAGTCACTGCAACATCTCTTAGAGGCACCTCGCCGTTAATCCAAGAATAAATGCGAGCACCAGGATTTGAACCCTGGTGGGCTTGGGATACCATAGTCCCTTTAACCATCCAACGACAGGTTGGTTCGCGACTTCCCATCTTTTTGGATGGGAAAAATCAAGGGGCTCAGTGAAATCTTTATTGGTAATCAAGTTCGTGGAGAGTAGCAATGTCACTACTCCGATCCAATTATGGTATATTTGTTGAAGGATTTAGATAATTTTGTCTTCTAAAAGTTATTACCACGGAGAAGGGGTATCGGGGTATCTGATAGATTTTATTGTAATTCTTAGTTGTATGAGGGAAGAGGATTTGGAGCTCCTGGGTACTCCACCCCCTACATGAACATTAAATTCGAAAAAATCAGGAAAATTTCAAAAAAAAACATGGGATTTTGGGATATCAAACCTGGGTGCCCAATCTACTCCCATGTGAAGTTTCGTGAAAAAATGATTTGTGGCATTCTCAGTAAAAAGACAAAAAAGAAATCTTATGCATAGAACAAGAAAAAATGGTTTGGATGGATCGTAGGTCGGACTGTATTTTCTTCGCCATGAATACATTTTCTAATATTTTTTCTACAAAACTTCACACATGAGCATATTGGACGCCCAAGTTTGATATCCCAAGATTCCAGATTTTTCTTCCTGGTACTTTTTAATTTAATATTCATATAACGGGTGGAGCACCCAAGAGCTCATGTGTATAATGTATTTCCCGTTGTATGAGCTACTTTGTAATTTCTTGGATTATTGATCCAAAGGATTTGTACCTGTAATGATTCTTTTTTTTTTCAAAAAGTGCCTGTAATGTAATTGTTCTCGTGTTTGAATAAAGTTACAAGTTTTTCTAAAAGAAAGGCAAACCTGCCAAGTGATCCAATCTGGACGAAAAGGTTGCAGTTGAATCTTATCGGGCATGGCCCAAAAAGATCAGCGAAAAGTAGGCTTGTTGATGATTCAACTTTCCAGTATTTTTTGTTTATTTTCCAGGGATCCATTTTCCTTACTTTCATAACTTTTTTCTTAACATATTACTACCTCCGTTTCTAAATGTAAGTCTTTTTGATATTCCACTACAAACTACATACGGATGTATATAGACATAGTTTAGAGTGTAGATTCATATTTCGTTCCGTATGTAGTCTATAGTAAAATCTTTAAAAAGACTTATATTTAGAAATGAAGGAAATACATAGTAATTCAATATAAACCACAACCTAGCAATCGCAAGCCTAGCTAACTTTGTCTACGTGGTTAATAGTGAATGCACGTACGTACTCCCTCCGTTCGGAATTACTTGTCTCGGAAATAGATGTATTTAGAACTAAAATACGTCTAGATACATCCATTTTTACGACAAGTAATTCCAAACGGAGGGAGTACGTGATTTGCGGTAAACCCCACATGAACAAGAGAAGTTATCATGGCGATGACAGACCCGTACGCCTACAAACAAACATGAGACTAGACGGGTACGGCGATACAGTGCCCTGCCATTAAGCTGGAAGACTGGACCTGTCGCCCGCTACGATATCGACACACCCAAGCCACCTCGGTACTACGTACGTACCGTAGACTAGCAGCGCAGTTGGTAGGCCGTTCTCGTACTCGAGTCTGCCTGATCCATTGGAGCTTTGGATTGGAGCCAGTACCGTACCGTGGTACTACCTTCGTCTAAAAATATTTGTCATCAAAATAGACAAAAAGAGATGTATGTAGAACTAAAATACATCTAGATACATCCCCTTTTGTTCATTTTGATGACAAGTATTTCCGGACGGAGAGAGTAGGTCACACGCAATTCTGCTACTACTGCTCCCTCCTTTCAGGTTTATATAGGGCTCAAATGTAAAATCTCATCGACCAAGGTAGATGTTGAGTGGAGGAATGTTTTTTGTACTATCAAATTAAATTGATGCATTAATTTGGATTAATTGTAGTGCATGCATGCTTGGCTACTAAATGAGTACTCCCTCCTTTTCGGTTTATAGGGCATATCTCAATTTTTTCGTTTATTTGTTTAAAGGGCTCATCTCCATCTCTTGTTGAGTTTCCGAGGCGCATTAAATATTTGCATGCAAGAATTAAAAAGGAGCTCATTAGTGCATGTAATGTTCCTACTCATGTAGTGGCCAAACATGCATGCACTACAATTAATCCAAATTAATGCATCAATTTAATTTGGGTAGTTTTGTAAAGTACGAGATACATTCTTTCACTCAACATCTGCCTTGGTTGATGAGATTTCAGATTTGAGCCCTATAAGGCCCTTCCCAGTGTTACACGGTGGACATGTGCTAAGGAGGAGAAAGAGCCCTTTGGTGATCCCAGGAAGAACCAATGCCAAGCACATGAACCTAGGCAAACCACTTAAATGAAGGAAGTTGACCAATGGATGAAAGAGTTTAGGTGCTAAATTATTAAATAAAGTGTGCTTAGCAACATCATTTATTTTACCTAGATAAGTGTGCCCACTCTGGGCAGCCTAACATATTATGTCACCACTTCTCATTAACTGCTTGCCATGAAAGCAAAATTTTCTTGGAGTGCGCTATGTTACTCCCACTATGACTAGCATTAAATAAAAAAAATAAAAATTTTGAGATAAGCCCTATAAACCGGAAAGGAGTGAGTATATGGTCAAGCCGATGGCACAGGTAATTAGATGTCCTCGGTGATTACTGTTTCCCTTGCTTTATTCGAAAAGAGTACTAGACAAAATTAGTGCAACTCACGTAATCTGAATGTGAAGATCTACTACGGTATAAGATCGTAGAGGAAGCTAATTTAATGGTTTTAATAAAGATTACACAACTTTGTTTTTTTGCGGGCAATTTAGAGAGGTTAATTCAAACAAAGGCATTCACAGGACAATCAGAGAGAAGGCTAGCCACCAGGAAGCTAGGAGTCTCATTGAGCCAGCTCTCCATCATGTGTGCAAGCATTCTTGACACAAAGATGCGATGGGATATTAGCTGATTGAATTGCATGTTGAATATCAAAGAAAAGGAAATTGCTAGCTGGCCCTCCAATCTCAACTAAGATGCGAGTTTTGCAGAGTTGCACCATCTCTAGGCAGTCCACTTCCAACATCACATGCGAGTAGCCACACAGATTTGCAAACCGTCCACCCCCTTGCAAAGAAATCGCTTCCGTTATAAGTGGTTCAGAAATACCAATATGCATCTTGCACCAAGCATCAAGGAAGGCGTTCGACGAACGCGCCACGCCTCCCACCTTGCTAGTGGCTTCGTCGGTGGTGTTCTTGACGACGTCGTGCTCCGGTGGCACCAGCCGTGGCACGGAAGGACCGGCTACAACTCGAGTAAAGCAAGGGCTTCCTTGGTCCTCCTCATGGATGTTGTTGGATCTAGTCCTTCATCGTCATGTTCCAGACGATTGTGCGAATGCCATGTGGTCCACATGATGGTGATAATTTGTTATCGTTCTCCATTGGTGAACTTACGGTCAAGTTCTGTAGCAGCCCTACTTAATAGTACTCCAGAGTACAGTAGTATATCTACTTAAACAACATTTTAAAGGCCACAAATGTGATGCCTCGTCGCCATATGAACTACAGAGAAACATGCATGAGATGGAGATGTTAGATGTGTAATCCCAACTGCTAATCTGACAAGTCGAGAGGCATTTCAGGTGAGTCGAAGGACTCACTTAAGTGCCAGATTAGCACCAATGGCATTGTTGACTCTTCAACGACAAGACTCATCTACTCATAGATAAATACATTAGCACTCAATTGAATTCGTAGCCCTAAACATTTGGCCATGTATGTATGAAATATAATGCAATTTCATTGTATGTGCCTATTTATTGTGCATGTGTATATAATTTCTGCCTTAGCGTATCTTGGGGTTTCACTGCTAGCAGATTGCTAACTATGGAGCCCCAATTTGCTTAAACCAAATTTTTTATCACTGATCGTCCAGCAGACCAGTGTTAGGCATCATCACAGATGGGTCAATTGACCCGATTATGATGACAAATTCATCACTAACTCGGAGGCACTGGTGGCCGCTTGCGCGTTAGTGATGATAATATTTGACCGGTCAATGCTATTTGAGTCCACCCCACGCCCTCCCTCCTACCCTTGCCGCCGTTGGGCAAAGCCCCCGCGACGCCGGCACCGATAAGGCTTCTTTCCCGTAGTCACGTGAGGGTGGCGCTCGAGGAAGGCGCAAGTCCGGCGTGGATGCTCCGTGCGGTCGTGGGCGATGTGATGGCGGCACTCATGGGAGGCGGATGCCCCGTGGTGTGGCTCCATGAGGGCGTGGGCGATGCGGCGGCCGCGAGGTGCGGCGGCCCAGATCTGCGATGCGGGGATTCTAGCGCAGCCGTGCGGGCACAAGGGCTCCTTGGAGGGGCTGAGGCCTCTCGAGTCGCTGGAGAAGGAGGCGTGTGGCTGGCTAGCTGTTGGCCAAGCTGCGGTGGATGTGGGTGTATGTAGGGCGGTCGGACCAGGCTCCCTGTGCAAGTTGACTGTGGCGGCCAGGCAAGAGGGCGGTGGCTACCGGGGTCGAGGCCGTGTCATGGTACTAAGTTTGACAATAATGATAGGGGGTACGTATGTGGAGGCAAGGCCCTAGCTACGGCGAGGTTGTACACACGAGTTTACGAGTTGAGGCCCCTCTTAGAGGAGGTAAAAGCCCTACGTCTCGGTGCCCTGAGGCGGTCGACTGGAATATGGGCGTGTGTTACAAGGGGTGCGAAAGTACGCGCCGTACTCTTTAGGGAGTTTGGCTTCTATCCATTCGGTGACGAAGTCAACCAGTACTTGCGACTTAATGGCTCATCGTGGTTTATATGTAATGTCGAACGGGAGGAGGTCGATAGCCCATTTGACAATCCGGCCCATGGCATCGCGGTTATTTATTATGTCATTGAGTGGTACTTCGGAGGCCACCGTGATTGAACACTCTTGAAAGTAGTGTCATAGTTTCCGGGATGCCATGAAGACCGTGTATGCTATCTTTTGATAATATGGGTACCGTGACTTGCATGGAGTGAGGACAGTGGATACGTAGTATACCGGCTTTTGGAGCGGGAATTTATGTCCGTCCGTCTCTCGTTCAACGACGAGCGCCGCGCTTACAACCTGATGTGTTACAGCTATATATAACAACATGGGTTCACCAATACTTGGTGCGGCCAGGATTGCATTGCTGGCCAAGAGGGCCTTTATTTCTTCCAATCCGGCCGTGGCCGCATCCGTCCACTTGAAGTGGTCGGTGCGCCGAAGGAGGCGATAGAGAGGTAATGCCTTTTCCCCTAATCGGGGGATAAAGCGGCTTATGGCAGCAACACATCCAGTTAATTTCTGGATTTTCTTGAGATCTGTTGGGGTAGCCAACTGTGACAAAGATCGTATTTTAGCCGGATTTGCTTCAATTCCTCTATTGGAGACGATGAAGCCCAAGAGTTTTCCGGCGGGTACGCCGAAGATGCATTTTTCCGGATTGAGCTTGATGTCATATGTTCGGAAATTGTCGAACGTAAGCCTCAAGTCATCTATTAAGGATTCGTCGTGTCTGGTTTTGATGACCACGTCGTCTACGTATGCCTCCACTGTTTTGCCGATTTGTGTTTCCAAGCATGTCCTAATCATGCGTTGATAGGTTGCACTAGCGTTTTGAGCCCTAAAGGCATCGTGTTAAAGCAGAAGGGACCGTATGGAGTGATGAATGCCGTTGCGGCTTGGTCGGACTCCACCATCTTGATTTGATGGTATCCAGAGTATGCGTCAAGGAAACACAATGAGTCGTGTCCTGCAGTAGCATCGATTATTTGATCGATGCGGGGAAGAGGAAGGGATCCTTTGGGCAGGCCTTATTAAGGTCCTTGAAGTCGACACATAGGTGCCAGGATTTGTCCTTCTTTGGTGCCATCACCAGGTTTGCTAGCCAGTCCGGGTGTTTTATTTCTCTGATAAATCCAGCCTCGAGTAGCTTGGCTAGTTCTTCTCCCATGGCTTGTCGCTTGGGTTCTGAAAAGCGCCGAAGCGTCTGCTTGACCGGCTTGTATCCCTTCAGTATGTTTAGGCTATGCTCGGCCAGCCTGTGTGGGATGCCTGGCATGTCTTAAGGATGCCAGGCGAAGATGTCCCAATTCTCACGCAAGAACTCTCGTAGTGCGGCGTCTATTGTGGGGTTCAACTGTGTCCCAATTGATGTTGTTTTTGTAGGGTCCATTGGGTGGACCTGGAATTTGACTATTTCGTCCGCTGGTTTGACTATTTCGTCCGCAAGAACTCTCGCAGTTCTCGTAGCTAGCTCCAGCGGTTGTTTGCGCGGCAGTTATTTTTTACATCCGTGGTCGCGCGGTAGTACCATGAGGGCAGGCGGTAGTACTCCTGAAGTAGTATCGCCCTGTTTCCCCTTTGCAGTGTTGTTTCTTTGGGCTTCTGCCGCCCGAGCAGTAGTACCGCTACCCCTAGCGGTAGTACCATGAGGTCGTGCGGTAGTACCGCTCTGTGCAGGCTGTGAGGATAACAGTTGGATTTCCCCCCTCCTATAAAAGGGGGTCTTCTTCCCTAATGAACCTTATCCTTGGAGCTCGAGTTCTTCCCCCATTGTTGACGTTCTTCGAGCTTGCTAACTCTCAATCCCTCCATGGATTCTTGCTAGTTTTTGAGGGAAAAGAGAGAGGAGATCTAGATCCACATTTCCACCAATCACTTTCTCCTCTATGTGAGGGGAACACCTTGGATCTAGATCTTGGAGTTCTTGGTGTTCTCCTTCTTGTTCTTCCTCTCATTTTACTCCCTAGCACACTACAAAAAAAGACACATCCGTGACATTTGGGCCGAACGAATTTTTTTCCTGTCATACTTATGACGCTTCTATGACGATAATTGTGACAAAAACCGGTATCATCATAGATGTGGTGGGCTCCTACTTCTATGACAAAAAATCATGACAGAAAATGTGCTTTTCGTCCTGCACGGGCCGGATACGCAGCTGCATGACATTCTTTGGGCCGTCCATGACGGAAAAAACCGTGGTAGAAGCGAGGGCGAGGAAAATTTCGGTGAGTTCCCGGTCACGGTGGGTGGTCGGGGGCCGAGCGATGCACGTTTCTCTCGTACACGTGCGTGCGTTTGTGCGAGGCGTTGGCTGTAACTGAACCCGAGCGAGGCGTTGGGCTCTAATGGAACCCAAGCGATTGCACTACAGGCTACACGTTACTGAACCCGATCGAGCGATTCCTTCGCTACTGCTGCTAACAGAAGCCGATCGACGCTGCCTCTGGATGAACAGTGAGCATTGCGGGGGGGGGGGGGGGGGGGGGCTTGGATGAACAGTGAGCAGTGGGGATGGATGAACAGGACCCCGTGGCGTTGCCTCTGGATGAATAAGACCCCGATCGATCGAGCCGGTTGGGGCTGGATGAACATGACCCCGTGGAGGGCTGGATGAACAGGATGACCCCGTGGAGGGCTGGATGAACAGTAGATGGTGGAGGGGTGGATGAACGGTAGCCCATGGAGGGGTTGTTGAATAGGAGCCCGTGGAGAGGGGTGGTTGAACGGTAGCCGATAGAGTAGCGCGTGGTAGAGGCTGGATGAACAGGAGCCCGTGGATGAACAGTCGTAGGTGGAGGCTGGAGGAGGTCGATGGTGGATGAACAGTAGCCCGTGGAGGCTGGAGGAGGTCGACGGTGGAGATGAACAGTATCGCGTGGAGTTCCGTTTTGCGGTACGCCACACCCCTCCCAATGAACAGGACCCTCGTTTCGACCGTATCGCTCCAACACAAGTCCGTTTCCTCCATTTTGCGGTACGCCACACCCCTCCCGATCAACATGACCCCGTTTCGACTATAGGAGGTCCAACACAAGTCCATTTTCTATGTTTTGCGGTATGCCAGACCACTCCCGATGAACATGATCCCGTTTCGAACATGGCCGGTCGAACACAAGGCCGTTTTCTCTGTTGTGCGGTACGCTAGGCCTCATTTCCTTCACCTGTTCCGTCCAAGCCGGTTGGCTCCCACGCATTCCGTTGCCTCCCGATGAACATGACGCATTCCGTTGCCTCCCCATGAACACGACGCATTCCGTTTCCTCCCCATGAACACGGCGACGATGCAGTTTCTCCGTTCTAACCCAGCCATGTACACGAGCCCTGGCCGTACGTATGCGCGAGTAGGCATTCGAGACCCCGCCCATATGTACGTACGTGGACGTATTTTCTTTCTTGCACCCTGGCTGTGGTACATATGTGTACGTGCTACATGCGCGCCTCTACTACGACACGTGCGCGCCTCTACATCGACCAGTATATATGTACATACACGTTCGCGACCAGAATGACAACGCTACGTACGCTTCGACCAGGTGGGTCCCGACTGTCAGGCACTTCCTTGTGTGCGAAGATGTAGCTGGTGGGTCCCAGCAGTCAGGGGGACGAATCATTTTTTTTGCCCGAACGCACTTCCTTGCGTGCGAAGTTGTAGCTGGTGGGACCCAGCGGTGAGGCCTCCGCGACATCACAGCTAGCCACGGGAGGCAGGAGCATGCGACACGACCGGTGCTGCTTTGGGCGGCTAGATCAAGAAGACCAGAGGTTGAATTAGCACTTCGGCCGTTGGATGGACATCGTACGGTCACTAGAGCTAGAATCGTTCATATTGACTAAAGTTGACAAAGGCCTCTGTCCCAGTCAACTTAGTAGGCCCACAAGTCAGTCTCCCACCAAAGTGGGTCCCAGCTAGTAGGGGGAGTATTCATTTTTTGTGCATAATAAGGAGGCACTTCCGGTGGGTCCGAGCTCACAGTGGGGGGAACGTGTTTTTTGCAAAATACGGTGGACCGTCTGGTGGGTCCTAGCAGTCAGGGGGAAACGTTTTTTCGCGAAATATGGTGGCCCGTCCGGTGGGTCCAAGCAGTCAGGGGGGAAACATTTTCTTCGAGAAATACTGGTGGCCCGTCCGATGGGTCCTTGCTCACCCCGGGCATAAAAATCGAAGACCAAGACCGAAACCGAAAAGACTGAGACCGAAACCGAAAAGACTAAACTTGAAAAGACCGAATTAAAAACGGTTTGTGAAAATAGAAGACCGAACTTGTTTTGGTCTGATCGGTCATGCTATGCACATGACCGAATAGCCCGTATAGACCGATTAACAAAAGCCCATCCTAAGGCCTGTCTAGCCAGCCCAATGGTCGGACACAAGACACTACTACAGAGTACACGACCTCTGTCTCATCCTCACCTCCCGATTCACAGCATCTCTTGTTCTTCTTTTTCTCTCCCATTGCTAACCCTAGCCACCGCCCGCTCTCGATGCGCGCCGCGCGCCCATGAACGAAGACCGACGCCCGAGCGGCGGCCTTGGCCGGTGAAGACCAACGCCCGAGCGGCGACCCTGCAGGTGAAGAAGGGCGCCCCGAGCGGCAGCCCGGACCTGTGAAGACTGGCGCCCGCGCCGCCAATCCCAACCTCCCGTCGGTCGCTCCACCGCCTGCTACGTGACCGTCCGCCGTCGGTGCTCCACCTCCCGACGACTAGTTCAACAATTGCAGTCACCACTCACCAGTCACCACCACACATCCTCTTCCACACTATTCGCCGACTAACTCTGCCCACTTTTGGTTCCCCACATCGCAGTTGAAGGTGAGGTACTCCATCTCCCTATGTACTCCATCACAGCTGAATGTATTTTGTAGGCAATACATGCCATTGCTTTGTGTCAAAAGTCAGCACTTGGAGATAACAAGTACAACTCTGTATTTTTTATTGTTTTGTGTCAAGTGTTAGCAGCTTCAATACTTCAGTACTACACAACAATGCATTTGTGCTTGTTTCCTGAAATGAGATATATACATGTTGTCCATTTCTGCTGTGATGAATATTGTTGCTGGACCATGAATCATGAATCTTCTTACTTTGTGCCATATAAATCTTGTTACTTGCTGTCGAATATAAACATGTACTGGTACTTTTTGCTCTCAAATATAAACATGTATTCATACTGGAAGTAACATGAATATGAGTTGTAGCAAATTAATTTGGTCTATTTGGTCGGGAGCGAAGACCGAATAGTAAAGACCGAAGACCGAATAGTGAAGGACCGAAAAGACTGAAATAATTTTGTTTTTCGATTCTGGAAGACCAAATTCTTGGAAGACCGAAAAGACCGAACCGAACAAACCAAAAAGACCGAACGCCTGGGGCTAGTCCCTGCTGTCAGGTGGAGGAATAATTATTTTGCGCGTAATAAGGAGGCACTTCCTTGCGGCTGCCGTGGACCCAGCTGTCAGCCTCTCCACGTACAGTACTCTTCGGATGGAAGTCGGTTGTTGACCACATTGACCATTCCGCACCAAGGTGGTGGACGACGGCGAGGCCTAGGAAGGGGACGGCGGGGAGCCGGGGAAGACGCGGCAGTGGATGCCCACACAGAGAGGAGTACGAGGGTTCACTAGTTCGGCTGCACTACCGTCGCCACAGAATAACAGGGGGTGTGGGTGAGTGGAGTGGAGGGATGGCCTGGCCAGCGGTGGGAGTAGTATGGGGGGCGGTGAGGCCTTCGCGGCAACAAAGCTGGCCATGGGAGGCAGGAGCAGGCGACACGACCAGCGCTGCTTTGGGCGGCTGGAGCAAGAAGACCAGAGGTTGAAGAAGCACTACGACCGTTGGATGTACATCGTACGGTCACTCGAGCTAGAATCGTGCATATTGACCAAGTTGACAAAGCCCTCCGTCCCCGTCAACTTAGTAGGCCCACTACACTAGGTCCCAGCTAGCAGGGGGAGTATTCATTTTTTCGTGCGTAATAAGGAGGCACTTCCTTGTGTGCGAAGATATGGCTGGTGGGTCCGAGCTGTCAGCAGCGGTAACATTTTTTTCGCGAAATACAGAGACCCTTTCGGTGGGTCCCAGATGTCAGGTGGAGGAATCATTATTTTGCGCGTAATAAGGAGGCATTTCCTTGCGTGCAGCCGTGGACCCAGCTGTCAGCCTCTCCACGTACAGTCCACTTCAGATGCATGTCGGTCGTTGACCACATTGACCACACCACGCCGAGAGCACCAGGGCGGTGGACGATGGCGAGGCCTAGGAAGGGAATGACACAGAGCCAGGGAAGACTCGGCAATTGTTTCCCACGTGGAGGGGAGTACGACTGTACGATGGTTTACTGGTTCGTTTGTCATCGCCGGAGAATAACAACAGGTGTGCGTGAGTAGAGGGATGGCTAGGCCAGTGATGGGAGTACGATGGGGCGGTGAGGCTTGCGTGGCAGCACAGCCGGCCGCCGGGAGGAGGGAGCAGGCAGTCCCGCCGGCGCTTGTTTGAGCGGCTGGAACAGGAAGAGCAGAGATTGAAGAAGCACGACGGCCGTTGGATGGACATCCAACAGTCATTGCTTGTGCATCAACCTTTTTTTTAGGAAAGCCTCAAATCTATGGAGAACAACATACATGCCATCTGCCATTATTTCTAATAAACAGCCCATTTGCTAATTCTTACAGTTTTTTTGGAGCCCATATTCTTTTTGTTAGCATTACGGCCCATATTGTGGCCACGGTTAAAAAATTATACGAAATTTTGCATATGTCGGTGCAGTCTGAACTTTTTTTAATCCCGAAATTTCGAGTCACATTCAGACTCATTTTAAAAATAAATGTATATCAATATAAAATCCAATAAATTGTCCACGCATAAAAATCAATGCAATTAAAATCCCGAAATAAAAAAAATATATTTGAAACTAATTGTCGGTTTGATGTGTTTTAAAAATGTACAACCCATTTCTCATTACTGATAGCCATTCTCAGAAAGAAAAAAACTACTGGGCTGGTCTGTGGTAAACATAAATGAAAAGACTGTCTAGACAAGCCAGAGTGTCCCGCACAGCCCAGTTGACACCCTGCTTCCGTCTCAAAAACATATTAGATAAATGCCACTCCAATTACGGTGATTCGTAAAAATGCCACTGAAATTTCCAAACTTTGAAAAATGCCACTGCAATTTTTGCAAACTTTGAAAAACGCCACTGCAGTTTGCAGAATTTGAAAAACGCCACTCCAGACTTCGAAAAATGCCACTAGAAATGGCATGAAATGGCATTTTTCAAAGTTTGGAAATTGCAGTGGCATTTCTCGGAAACACCAGATTTGGAGTGGCATTTATCAAATTAAGCCAAAACAAAAATAATTGGGTGAGCTGCTAGGTCCCTGTTGTCAGCCGCTCGTTGTGCAATTCTCTCGTTTATTGACTACGTTGACAATGGCATGGGACCCAGATGTCAGAAATCCATTAGGAGGAGCCATTTTTTATTGGCTTGAAATAAGGAGGCACTTGCTTGCGTACGGCCATGACCTTGGCAGGTCCCTGCTGTTATCCTCTCGACATACAATTATCTCCTGATTGTGTATGCGTCAATTTGGTAGGCCCACAAGTCAGCCGCTAAACCCGTGGAGGACAAATACAACCCATTTAAAAAAATAATAGCCCATTCCATACGTTCAAACAGAAAGTTCAACATTCAGAGGAAAGTAATAGGTCTGATCCACATATAGAGTACTGAACTTCCATGTTTACAACTATCATAGCTAAGTTAACTATCTACTCCGACTAATACTCTAGTAGCGTACAAGTACTAACTTACTCTTAGCAAACTAGACGATGCCGGCCGCCATCTGCTGTACACGCTAAACACTGGCACCGGCGTCCCGCGCCTCGCCTCGCACTTGCCAGAGGTACGATAGGGCGCGTTGCTCGCGCGCGTTGGCCCTTTCCATGCCGGCGTGGTCCACCGAAGCTTCGGCTTCCAAGCGGGAAACCCACTTGACGAGCTGGTAGTAAAAATCAGCATTGCGAACACGTGCGTGCCCGACAGCCTCCAGGGGTATTTGTCGGGCGCCGGCCTCCATGTAGTCGGCCAGTTGCAGGCGCTCTGCTCATGACTCAGAGTGTCGGTGCGCTGCTGCTCCATGTCCCGCTGGCAGTGCAAATCGGTGATACATTGCTCCTCCGCCAGGCGGTCGCACTCCAACACCTCCTGCTCCTCCGCCAGGCGGTCGTGCTCCAATACCTCCTGCTCCTCCGCCAGGCGGTCGCGCTCCAACAAGTCCTCGATCTCCGCATTGCCATCTAAAGACAGATAGAATGCCTCCTCCCCCCATCTGCCTTCCGGTGAAAAACCGAACACTAGTTTCGACGGTGACCGCCTTCGGCCTCGCCTACCGCGGACGAGCGGGGGCATGGCGGACGTGGCGAGCGACGTCGGGTCGGTGGGGGCTTATGAGGATATGGCGAGTTGGGTCACGGTGCCACCGGAGAAGGCGTGGAAACAATACTTATAGGCGGAAGGTAGCGCGATGGTCATCGGAATTCAATGCATAAGCAGGCATGGCTTAGCGCGCCAGCTTGTCACGGAAAACTAGAGAAACTGAAATTATGACTGTGCCGTCCCGTCCCGTCTAGGTCGCACGCCGGCATGACGGTCAAACAAGTGCACTCGAATCATCTCCCTCCTTGTCAATAATGATTCCACGGGTTTAAAAAGCCCGCAACAATTAAAGCGCATCTTTTTTCGCATCAGTTAGCTGCCTTAATTACGGCCGGCTGCATGCAGGCACTCAGAGTCGCTCACAGCCAATATGCGAAGCAGCATGCAACGTGTTGCAGCCAAGGGCACGCATGCAACCACTTAAATTGTTGGAATTAATTAGGCTTAAACTTATGCATGCCGTTAATTATTGCCATGCCTTGGTCTTGCTACTTTGCTCACGGGACTAATAAACCCGGACGGAGGGAGTACCTTGGTTGGTGAGAGGTTCAGATTAAGCCCTACAAACCGAAAAGGAGGTACAAGTATGTGCGGGATCTGCTATTTATTTGTGTAGGATCGAGTAGGTCATTTCTTGAATTGAGCCCTGCAAACCGGAAAGGAGGTAGTACGTGCATGATCCGCTATTTATCCGTGTAGGATCGAGTAGGTAGGATAGTGTAGCTTGTCAGTTTCTTCAGAGGTAGGCATTTTTATTCAAAAAGATGCCACTGTGGATCTTGCGTCGTGAATAAAACTGCCAGGAGCGCATTAGTACGCTAGCTAGTGATCGATCAGTAACTTGTAAACACTGAGCAAATAGAAATAAGTAACTGTTAATGCATCTCAATGATTCATAGATCATATACAAATATGTAGCTCCAAAAGCAAAGATCAGCCACTTTGGATCCTGCGTCGCAACTAAAACCAACTAGTATGATTCCCATACATAAGATCAACATGTTAATGCATCTCAATGATTCACAGATCATATACAAATATGTAGCTCCAAAAGCAAAGATCTAGAGAAAACATCTGTTCTTCCTACTAACATGGATGCTTCTCTTAGCCAACATTCAGTATAGACTGAAAGACAAATTTGTTTGTGAAGTCTACAATTCCTCTTGCAAACGTAAGTGGTTTCACCAACAGCTGGAACCATGAGAATGAACCACACATGATGGAGGAACATCCACTGCAATATGATTTGGTCTTCTCTCGATCACACCGGAGACTATTCCCGGAATACAAACTTTAACTTAGGCAAAATGATGCCCATTGTACAATAAGACCAAAGCAATGAAGCACCTTGTGTTGGCCAATAAATAGTACAGTACTACTTTTCTGCAGTCCATGAAGTGACTATCTAATCTTTCTGTGTCTATTTTCAAATGGCACTGCATGCAGTGACTGTACTATTCTCTTGTGCAGTTCAACCAAAATTGCGGTCACTTTTTTGTTTGCCAAATAGCAACGGGCAGACATCTTTATCTGCACAAATATCAAGCAGCTAGTAAACATATACCACACCTTGTATTTTCGGTTTAAACATGTCTCTTCCGCTTAGCATCTGTCATGTTCTGCACTGGACAATTTGATACAGTTATGTTTTGCCTTGGAGAATTTCATACTGAATTGATTTGCTGGTTCAGAGCAGAAATATAGCCCCTATTCTTCATTAGACCAAGGATATCCATGTTTGTAGTGATGGAAGAGGTGAAATCGATACAACCGAAATTGAGCATCCAATCATTGAATCCTGTCCTGCACCTCCAATGTAGGTCCACCCTGCCAATAAATTCACATGCAAACCACTAGTATTACTATCTAATGACAGTACAAAAAGAGTAGCAAGATAGTAGCAAACCATGTACCTTCGTAATGAACATCTCATAGTGCCACCAATTGGATATAAAGGTTTGAAAGAAAACATGCTCCTAATGTTGAACCAGTTGGACTTTTTGTGCAGTTCCACTAAAATCGAGCATCCCTGTTTGCATAGATATTGAAAGTGTGATTACTGTAAAAAATGATACTAGTTGAAGCATAGACTCACAAATATAAGCATTCCAATTTCTTAATGGAAAAGGTAGCAAGACTGTTTGTAACCACCTATTTGAAGGAACAAATAAGGCAACAACGGCTGATGTTAGAAAGAGCATATATAGTTCTTTTTGAAAGAATGATCGACTCCTAACCTTTCCTCTTCTTTTAAGCATATTTTGTGCAGTTCAACTAAAATAAAATGCCATCACCGCCTTGACAATTCAGTGACACTGTACAGAAGGAAATGACTTAACATTACATCATGATGCCAGGTATGTAGTCGACATCCATTAGAGACAAACATACAGACCTCCTCCGATAACATAATGAACATTAATTTTAACAAAGGTGTGACTAGCTTTACCGGGATAATTTGAGTGAACTCTACACCCTCTGTTCCTTAATATAAGATGTTTTCATGGTTCAATTTCAAGTACCCAAACGTCTAGTATTTAGAAAAACAGGTAGTAGTTTTCTTTAGCACATATCTGGGAAAGCTTGCCACACTTTATTTATGTCCATACGCTAATGCAACACCACTCGAATACTACAAATATACACTAATCCAGTGGCTAGTGCAACAGTAGAGTAGTTAGTTTATTACAGGGTACAGTACAATGGTTTTACTCAACAGATTTCAATGAACTCTAGCACTGGAAGATTTCTATAAGAATTAACAATACAAAATGTAAAGGTAACAAGTTTCAGCATTGGTATACTAGCTGTGCATGAGCATTAAACCAAATACAAAAGTATGAAGGTAACTAGCATTATTAACTAATGACAATATAAAAAATTGCAAACCATGTACCTCCAAGGTAAATATCATTTTGAACTGGTGGGGACTTTAAAAATTGCTATCCCAATCTTGATAATCGATCAAACATAACAACTTGACCGAACGAATTAAGAGAACAGCCGAAGGAGGAGGTGCCCACTCTTGACCTTTCCTCTTGTCTTCATAAATTTTTGTGCAGTTTAACCAAAATAAAATGACATCAGTGCCTTGGCATTTTGGTGACACTGTTCAAAAAATTAACTTATCTCATGAAAGTGAGGTATGCAATCTATAAGAATTAACAGTGCAAAAATATGAAGGTAGTAACAAGTTTCATCATTGGTATACTGGTTGTGCAACAACAGTAGAATGCCTTAGCTGAAAAATCTTTAATACATCCACAATCAACAGCTAACCCTAAAATAATCCAGTGACATTAAATGGAATTGCTTAAATTTATCGGTGGCATTAGACCGAGTGTGGCATTAGTTAAATGTGGCATCACTTTAGCAGTAGCATTGCTTGACTCGACTGCTGGTGTTATACTAACAACAAAAAAGTGGAAATAAGAGCATGGGAGGCCGATTCGGACAGTTGGTGCACTAGTACGATGTACCTCCACGAACGCAGAGTGGTGAGGGAGGTATGGTTTCCTAGAGCAACAAATATCCAGGTAGCATATGTGGATTACGTCCCATTTTTGTTCTCTTTAGCCACCTTTTTCCTATGTGAGGACAACAAACCAATCGACCTGGTCATTCTCTATTGCGTTGTCATGCCTTTCTAGTTTCTACCCTTGTTCAACCAAGAGACACGAGACTCGTTCCTTAGCTACTGATTTTCCCCTTTTCAACCTAGATGCGGGTTCGATGCCTACTCTCTTGGACAGTACAGTCTCCCTTCCTTTCCTTATTCAACCCAGACATGGATTAGTCTGCATGAAGTAGGGTTTCCTTTAATAGTGCAAATTAAGGTTTTCGTCTGCGTGGCCAGCAGAGCAGAGGATAGCAAACTTGGAAGATGGTGGAGTGGAAAAAGATCCACATGCAACGACGTGGCAGATGGGGCAATAGAACAAGAGTATGGTTCGAAAAGAGGTTGCATACCTGAGGGTCGGTGGGAAGTGGCTTCGCTCTTGGTCGTCATCCTCCGCACACACTATGGCAGCAAGCTTGGGGACGGAGGCCATCCCGCGCGGGTGCTAGGTCTGAGAGGACGGCCTTGTCGTCAGTGCGTGACCTTGCTCGCCGACGACGAGTGCGTCAATGTTGCACGTCCTTTTCTTCCCCGACGGAACTGTGACCACCGGTGAGGAGGGAGAGAGAGGCCGTCTTTTTTAGATCTGGAGAGAGGGTAATAGTGTGAGAAGCAAGTGGGTAGCCCTTAGCAAGAAAGCGCTGAAGCTCCAACCTATATATCTTTTTTATACTACTAGTACTGGAGGTGGAGTAGTGGTAGAGTAGTTTATATTTTCTTTGCGTATAGTACCAGTTAGTCGTGCTTCAAAACTGAACGGCACGCCATGAAAAAAATAAAGGTCAGTAACTAATGCGGCACCTCGGACCAACGCGGCTAGATCACATTTTGCACGAGAAATTACACACCATGTTTCGTTGACATGTGGTCCCGTTCCAACATATCAGTGAGACGACAACGAGTCCTTTTCTACTAGTATTTCTGAATGGACGTGTAGGTTGGGGCGCCTCTTCGTGTACCGTGGCAAACTGGCAAACGTCCACCAACTCTTCGCCTTTCCCTCTCGATTTGGAACTGCTGTCGCACGCTCTTCCTCTTCCTCCTCCATTTGCCTTCACCCTTCCTTCTGCCATTGTTCGATCGTCTTCTCCATGGAGGGAACAGGTCGGAAACGACCCCGTTATTCTTGCCCCGATCTGAAAGATGACGTGGTGGAGGAACTCATTGATCAGTGTGACGTCATCACTTCGGCTAGCATGGCAGGTTCGTTCAAGACCATTCTCGACTCAACTAATAACATCATTACAAGGAACCCAAGGGTCAAGGAGCGGTTTGATTTCCCCTATCTTCTTCGTCGTGACCCTGATGACTAGCACGGGGACGACGGAGGCCTCGCCTTGTGCAAGTTGATGCCGCTTGATAATGATATGTATGATGTTAAGATGCCATCGCTTGAGGGTAAGGCTTGGGCAGGCACAAATGGAGATTGGGTTGTTTATATTGGGTCCAACTGCGAGTGGGAACTTGTGAATGTGTACACTCGTAACCGGGTTCCACTTCCAAAAATCTCAGAGACTGCCCAAGGCTTGAGCACACCGGTATTCTATGCATGTTCAAATACAATCATGGTGACTATCTTCTATGGAAGATAGCAATTTGTCGAGTTCCCAACCGCTGTTGGAATTACAAGAACTATGCAGTTGTTGCTATCTTCACCAAGTTTGTTGCCGTCCTTCGTGGTTTGACTGGATGGATATTGCTCAAAAATCAGTTTCTGTACACGTATGAGTACTGTGAGGCAATTCAATACGAGGGCCTTGTGTTTGCTTCCACCACTCATGGCACTGTTTTTGCATGGGATCCTCGTAGTTTCGGTATGTTTGTCTTCCATCATAATTATAATTGTTTCATCCACATGCATGCGGGGTAGCAAGTTTCCCTTTACTAATTAACCTTCTTCTTGTGTTTCCAAGGTCCTGTGAACATTCCACCACCTATACTTGAAAATTTATATAACCAAGGGGGAGATGACGATGGTGATGATCACGAGCATGAGGACGAGCAACGCCCATATACTCAGTGGCGCCTGGCAACTAATTCCGATGGATCACCTCTTCTTGTGTGTATACAACCCACTGCTGATGTTACTATTGAGGGAGCATGTGTTGTCTCCCATGGTCGCACTCTCCGGACATATTCCAACACTCGTTGCATGGTATTCGAGATGGATACTAGTGTGCTAGCGCCAACACCTTCTCCCTGGTACAGAATTGATAGTCTTGGAGAAAACTCGCTCTTCCTTGGACAAAACTATCCGATGATGGTGAAAGGCGATCGAACTGATGTTGACACAATGTTACTAGTACCATTTATGAGAAGCAACTATATCTATACCTCGGACATTTGGGTGGTTCCCTACCCTAGTACTGATATAGTAGGCCGCTTCAGCCTGGATGATCAGTCCTATGTTGGTCTCGAGATTGACAATAGATGGCCCGTCCCATAGAATCACTTGTGGTTCAAAGCAAGCGTTTCCAACGCCGAGGATTGGTTGAGTTGAAGTTCATTTCATTGCTTGTTATTTGTTGTGTGATGAAAACTTTAGTAATTATAATGTATCCTCGTTGTCGATGTTGGTTGATGACCTGTTGTATGTAATAAAATGATATGCCTATGATAAACTTACTAAATTTATGAATGGCTTTTGAGTCGCTTCTCTGAGTGAGTGGTGCGACGAGGCAAAAATATATTTTCTGAATATATAATTGTACGTGCATTGCAACAGGTTATCCGATGAGGCCAATCAATAATAGTAGTACACTATTTGTACTAGCTTCACATGCTTCGTGCGTCGGGCGGGTGTTTTTACTGTAGCCATATGTTAATGTGTTCACTGTACGTAACCAGCACCTCGAATCCTTGATACTACTAGTAGGAGTATTATATAAGTAGTAGGAGTAGTAGGGTGGCATGGGCCAGAACAAGCATTCATGTCCAGGAGTACGGCACACGCCACCAGCACGACATCCATCCGACACCATATTTCTTGGAGTCCGTGCTAGAGCAATCTCTTCAACCTCGTCGTTTCTCTAACTCCAGCCATCACGCGGCGGGCGAGGTGGGGGTTTGCCGATTGTCGGTTTCCTCAACTGCGGTCCCACTTGTAAGGCCAACTCCAACGCACAACCCCAAATGGACCTCCGTTTTGCACGAACTACAATGATAATTTTGACTAGAAAAGCAAGACCAAAGAAAACAAGAACCACAAGAATACATTTTAGAAGATATCCAACATCCATAACTGCTCCTGTAAGTTGGATTAGTGCCTTCTCGATGCATTCATTGTTGATCTATGGAGGCTCGATCTTCCATGCTTCTTTCTTCTTCGAGTGTAAAGAAGTAGAAGTTTTTGGTACGTCTCCAACGTATCTACTTTTCCAAACACTTTTGCCCTTCTTTTGGACTCTAACTTGCATGATCTGAATGAAACTAACCCGGACTAATGTTGTTTTTAGCAGAAGTGCCATGGTGTTGTTTATTGTGTAGAAAACAAAAGTTCTCGGAATGACCTGAAACTCCATGGAGATAACTTTTGGAAAATATAAATAATAATGGTGAAAGAATCAAGGCCAGGGGGCCCACACCCTGTCCACGAGGGTGGGGGGCGTGCCCCCTCCCCCTGGGCGCGCCCCCTGTCTCATGGGCCCCTGATGCTCCATCGACCTCAACTCCAACTCTATATATTCCGTTTCGCGGAGAGAAATATCAGAGAGAAAGTTTCATCATGTTTTACGATACGGAGCCGCTGCCAAGCCCTAATCTCTCTCGGGAGGCCTGATCTGGAGTCTATTCGGGGCTCCGGAGAGGGGGATTCGTCGCCGTCGTCATCATCAACCATCCTCCATCACCAATTTCATGATGCTCACCGTCGTGCGTGATTAATTCCATCGTAGGCTTGCTGGACGGTGATGGGTTGGATGAGATTTACCATGTAATCAAGTTAGTTTTGTTAGGGTTTGATCCCTAGTATCCACTATGTTCTGAGATTGATGTTGTTATGACTTTGCTATGCTTAATATTGTCACTAGGGCCCGAGTGCCATGATTTCAGATCTGAACCTATTATGTTTTCATGAATATATGTGAGTTCTTGATCCTATCTTGCAAGTCTATAGTCACCTATTATGTGTTATGATCCGACAACCCCGAAGTGACAATAACCGGGATACTTCTCAGTGATGACCGTAGTTTGAGGAGTTCATGTATTCACTATGTGTTAATGCTTTGGTCCGGTTCTCTATTAAAAGGAGGCCTTAATATCCCTTAGTTTCCACTTGGACCCCGCTGCCACGGGATGGTAGGACAAAAGATGTCATGCAAGTTCTTTTCCATAAGCACGTATGACTATATTCAGAATACATGCCTACATTACATTGATGAACTGGAGCTAGTTCTGTGTCACCCTTGTTGGAAATATGCCCTAGAGGCAATAATAAATTAGTTATTATTATATTTCCTTGTTCATGATAATCGTTTATTATCCATGCTATAATTGTATTGATAGGAAACTCAGATACATGAGTGGATACATAGACAACACTATGTCCCTAGTAAGCCTCTAGTTGACTAGCTCGTTGATCAATAGATGGTTACGGTTTCCTGACCATGGACATTGGATGTCATTGATAACGGGATCACATCATTAGGAGAATGATGTGATGGACAAGACCCAATCCTAAGCCTAGCACAAAGATCGTGTAGTTCGTATGCTAAAGCTTTTCTAATGTCAAGTATCTTTTCCTTAGACCATGAGATTGTGCAACTCCCGGATACTGTAGGAATGCTTTGGGTGTACCAAACGTCACAACGTAACTGGGTGGCTATAAAGGTGCACTACAGGTATCTCCGAAAGTGTCTGTTGGGTTGGCACGAATCGAGACTGGGATTTGTCACTCCGTGTAAACGGAGAGGTATCTCTGGGCCCACTCGGTAGGATATCATCATAATGTGCACAATGTGACCAAGGGGTTGATCACGGGATGATGTGTTATGGAACGAGTAAAGAGACTTGCCGGTAACGAGATTGAACAAGGTATTGGTATACCGACGATCGAATCTCGGGCAAGTACAATACCGTTAGACAAAGGGAATTGTATACGGGATTGATTGAGTCCTTGACATCGTGGTTCATCCGATGACATCATCAAGGAGCATGTGGGAGCCAACATGGGTATCCAGATCCCGCTGTTGGTTATTGACCGGAGAGCCGTCTCGGTCATGTCTGCATGTCTCCCGAACCCGTAGGGTCTACACACTTAAGGTTCGGTGACGCTAGGGTTGTATGAATATGAGTATGCAGCATACCGAATGTTGTTCGGAGTCCCGGATGATATACCGGACATCACGAGGAGTTTCGGAATGGTCCGGAGGTAAAGAATTATATATAGGAAGTGGTATTTCGGCCATCGGGAAAGTTTCGGGGTCACCCGGTATTGTACCGGGACCACCGGAAGGGTCCCGGGGGTCCACCGGGTGGGGCCACCCATCCCGGAGGGCCCCATGGGCTGAAGTGGGAGGGGAACCAGCCCATAGTGGGCTGGTGCGCCCCCCTAGGCCCACCCCCTGCGCCTAGGGTTGAAACCCTAGGGTGGGGGGCGCACCACATGCCTTGGGGGGTACTCCACCCCCCCCTGGCCGCCGCCCCTTGGGAGAATAGATCTCCCAGGGCCGGTGCCCCCCCTGGGGGCCTATATAAAGGAGGGCAAGGGGGAGGGCAGCGGCACCCCTGTGCATTGGCGCCTCCCTCCCCTTGCTACACCTCGTCCTCCTCCCGCAGCAGCTTGGCGAAGCCCTGCCGGAGTTCTGCTGCATCCACCACCACGCCGTCGTGTTGCTGGATCATCATCAACCTCTCCTTCCCCCTTGCTGGATCAAGAAGGAGGAGACGTCTCCCGTCCCGTACGTGTGTTGAACGCGGAGGTGCTGTCCGTTCAGCACTTGGTCATCGGTGATCTGAATCACGGCGAGTACGACTCCATCATCACCATCCCCTTGAACGCTTCCGCTCGCGATCTACAAGTGGTATGTAGATGCAATCTCTCTCCCATGACTCGTTGCTTAGATGAACTCATAGATAGATCTTGGTGAAACCGTAGGAATTTTTTTAATTTTCTGCTACGTTCCCCAACAGTGGTATCAGAGCCAGGTTTATGCGTAGTTCTCTATTGCACGAGTAGAACACAATTTTGTTGTGGGCGTAGATCTTGTCAACTTGCTTGCCGCTACTAGTCTTATCTTGCTTCAATGGTATTGTGGGATGAAGCGGCCCGGACCAACCTTACACGTACGCTTACGTGAGACCGGTTCCACCGACTGACATGCACTAGTTGCATAAGGTGGCTGGCGGGTGTCTGTCTCTCCCACTTTAGTTGGAGCGGATTCGATGAAAAGGGTCCTTATGAAGGGTAAATAGAAGTTGACAAAATCACATTGTGGTTATTCGTAGGTAAGAAAACATTCTTGCTAGAACCCAATTGCAGCCACGTAAAAGATGCAACAACAATTAGAGGACTTCTAACTTGTTTTTGCAGCAATTGTCATGTGATGTGATATGGCCAGAAGTTGTGATGAATGATGAATGATATATTGTGATGTATGAGATCTTGTTCTTGTAATAGGAATCACGACTTGCATGTCGATGAGTATGACAACCGGCAGGAGCCATAGGAGTTGTCTTTATTTTTTGTATGACCTGCGTGTCATTGTAGAACGCCATGTAAATTACTTTACTTTATTGCTAAACGCGTTAGCCATAGAAGTAGAAGTAGTCGTTGGCGTGACAACTTCATGAAGACACGATGATGGAGATCATGATGATGGAGATCATGGTGTCATGCCGGTGACAAGATGATCATGGAGCCCCGAAGATGGAGATCAATAGAGCTATATGATATTGGCCATATCATGTCACTACTATATAATTGCATGTGATGTTTATTATGTTTATGCATCTTGTTTACTTAGAACGACGGTAGTAAATAAGATGATCCCTTACAACAATTTCAAGAAGTGTTCTCCCCTAACTGTGCACCGTTGCTAAAGTTCGTCGCTTCTAAGCACCACGTGATGATCGGGTGTGATGGATTCTTACGTTCACATACAACGGGTGTAAGACAGATTTACACATGCGAAACACTTAGGGTTAACTTGACGAGCCTAGCATGTACAGACATGGCCTCGGAACACAGAGACCGAAAGGTCGAGCATGAGTCGTATAGTAGATACCATCAACATGAAGATGTTCACCGATGATGACTAGTTCGTCTCACGTGATGATCGGACACGGCCTAGTTGACTCGGATCATGTGATCACTTAGATGACTAGAGGGATGTTTATCTGAGTGGGAGTTCATAAGATGAACTTAATTATCCTGAACATAGTCAAAAGATCTTTGCAAATTATGTCGCAAGCTCGCGCTTTAGTTCCACTGTTTAGATATGTTCCTAGAGAAAATATAGTTGAAAGTTGACAGTAGCGATTATGCGGATAGTAGAAAGCTTATGTCCTTAATGCACCGCTCAGTGTGCTGAACCCCAAACGTCGTTTGTGGATGTTGCGAACATCAGACATACACGTTTTGATAACTACGTGATAGTTCAGTTAAACGGTTTAGAGTTGAGGCACCAAAGACATTTTCGAAACATCGCGGAACATATGAGATGTTTCGAGGGCTGAAATTGGAATTTCAGGCTCGTGCCCACGTCAAGAGGTATGAGACTGCCGACGATTTTCTTAGCCTACAAACTAAGGGAGAAAAGCTCAATCATTGAGCTTGTGCTCAGATTGTCTGAGTGCAACAATCACTTGAATCGAGTGGGAGTTGATCTTCCAGATGAGATAGTGATGTTTCTCCGAAGTCATTGCCACCAAGCTGCTAGAGCTTCATGATGAACTATAACAAATCAGGGATAGATATATTGATCCTTGAGGTATTCGGGATGTTTGACACCGCGAAAGTAGAAATCAAGAAGGAGCATCAATTGTTGATGGTTGGTGAAACCACTAGTTTCAAGAAGGGCAAGGGCAAGAAGGGATACTTCATGAAACGGCAAATCAGCTGCTGCTCTAAGTGAAGAAAACCAAAGGTTGAACCCAAACCCGAGACTAAGTGCTTCTATAATAAGGGGAACAGCCACTGGAGCAGCATTACCCTAGATACTTGGTAGATGAGAAGGCTGGCAAGGTCGATAGAAGTATATTGGATATACATTATGTTAATGTGTACTTTACTAGTACTCCTAGTAGCACCAGGGTATTGGATACCGGTTCGGTAGCTAAGTGTTAGTAACTCGAAATAAAAGCTACGGAATAAACGGAGACTAGCTAAAGGTGAGCTGACGGTATGTGTTGGAAGTGTTTCCAAGTTTGATGTGATCAAACATCGCACGCTCCCTCTACCATCAAGATTAGTATTAAACCTGAATAATTGTCATTTGGTGTTTGCGTTGAGCATAGACATGATTGGATTATGTCTATCGCAATACGGTTATTCATTTTAGGAGAATAATGGTTACTCTATTTATTTGAATAATACCTTCAATGGTCTTGCATCTAAAGGAATGGTTTATTGAATCTCGATCGTAGTGATACACATTTTCATGCCAAAAGATATAAGATAGTAATGATAATACCACTTACTTGTGGCACTGCCATGTAAGTCATATTGGTATAAAACGCATGAAGAAGCTCCATGTTGATGGATCTTTGGACTCACTCGTTTTTGAAAAGTTTGAGACATGAGAACCATGTCTATTGGTGTATACGCATGAAGAAACTCCATGCAGATGGATCGTTTGGACTCACTTGATTTTGAACCACTTGAGATATGCAAATAATACCACATGGGCAAGATGACTGAAAAGCCTCGTTTTCAGTAAGATGGAACAAGATAGCAACTTGTTGGAAGTAACACATTTTGATGTGTGCGGTCCAGTGAGTGCTGAGGCATGCAGTGAATATCGTTATGTTCTTGCTTCACAGATAATTCGGGTACATGTTGAGTATATTTACTTGATGAAACACAAGTCTGAATTATTGAATGGTTCAAGTAATTTCAGAGTGAAGTAGAAGATCATTGTGACAAGAGGATAAAATGTCTATGATATGATCATAGAGATGAATATCTGAGTTACGAGTTTTGGCACGCAATTAAGACATTGTGGAAATTGTTTCACAAATATTACCGCCTGGAACACCATAGTGTAATGGTGTGTCCGAACATCATAGTTGCACCCTATTGGATATGGTGCATACCATGATGTCTCTTATCGAATTACCACTATCGTTCATGGGTTAGGCATTAGAGACAACCGCACTCACTTTAAATAGGGCACCACGTAATTCCGTTGAGATGACACCGTATGAACTATGGTTTAGAGAAACCTAAGCTGCCATTTCTTAAAAGTTTGGGGCTACGACGCTTATGTGAAAAAGTTTCAGGTTGATAAGCTCGAACCCAAAGCGGATAAAATGCATCTTCATAGGACACCCAAAATAGTTGGATATACCTCCTAATTCAGATCTGAAAGCAATAGGGATTGTTTCTTGAATCGGGTCCTTTCTTGAGGAAAGGTTTCTCTCAAAAAGTTGAGTGGGAGGATGGTGGAGACTTGATGAGGTTATTGAACCGTCACTTCAACAAGTGTGTAGCAGGGCACAGGAAGTTGTTCCTGTGGCACCTACACCAATTGAAGTGGAAGCTTATGATAGTGATCATGAAGCTTCGGATCAAATCACTACCGAACCTCGTAGGACGACAAGGACGCGTACTGCTTCGGAGTGGTACGGTGATCCCGTCTTGAAGGTCATGTTGCTAGACAACAATGAACCTACGAGCTATGGAGAAGCGATGGTGGGCCCAAATTCCAAGAAATGGTTAGAAGCCATGAAATTCGAGATAGGATCCATGTATCAGAACAAAGCATGGACTTTGGTGGACTTGCCCGATGATCGGCAAGCCATTGAGATAAATGGATCTTTAAGAAGAAGACGGACGTGGATGGTAATGTCACCATCTATGAAGCTCGACTTGTGGCGAAGAGTTTTTTCACAAGTTCAAGGAGTTGACTACGATGAGATTTTCTCATCTGTAGCGATGCTTAAGTCCGTTGGAATCATGTTAGCATGAGCTGCATTTATGAAATCTAGCAGGTGGATGTCAAAACGAGTTTCCTTACCAGTTTTCGTAAGGAAAGGTTGTATGTGATACAATCAGAAAGGTCTTGTCGATCCTAAGGATGCTAAAAGGTATGCAAAGCTCCACCAATCCTTCTAAGGACTGGAGTAAGCATCTTGGAGTTGGAATGTGCGCTTTGATGAGATGATCAAAGATTTTGGGTTTATACAAAGTTTATGAGAAACTTGTATTTCCAAAGAAGTGAGTGGGAGCACTATAGAATTTCTGATGAGTATATGTTGTTGACATATTGTTGATCAGAAATGATGTAGAATTTCTAGAAAGAATATAGGGTTATTTGAAAGGTGTTTTTCAATAGAAAACCTAGATTAAGCTACTTGAACATTGAGCATCAAGATCTATAAGGATAGATCAAAATGCTTAATAATACTTTCAAATGAGCACATACCTTGACATGATCTTGAAGGTATTCAAGATGGATCAGTCAAAGAAAGAGTTCTTGCCTGAGTTGTAAGGTATGAAGTTAAGAGTTAAAGCTCGACCACGGAAGAAAAGAGAGAAAGGACGAAGGTCGTCCCCTATGCTTTAGATGTAGGCTCTATAGTATGCTATGCTGTGTACCGCACCTGATGTGTGCCTTGCTACATATCTGGCAAGAGGGTACAAAGGTGATCAAGGAGTGGATCATTAGATAGCGGTCAAAATTATCCTTAGAAGAATAAGGATATGTTTCTCGATTATGGAGGTGATAAAGAGTTCGACGTAAAGGGTTACGTCGATACAAGCTTTAACACCTATCCGAATGACTCTGAGTAGCAAACCGGATACGTATAGTGGAGCAACCATTTGGAATAGCTCCAAGTGGAGCGTGGAAGCAGCATTTACAATATGATCTAGAGATTTGCGAAGTACATACGGATCTGAATGTTGCAGACCCATTGACTAAAACCTCTCTCACAAGCAAAACATGATCAAACCCCAGAACTCATTGAGTCTTAATCACATGATGATGTGAACTAGTTTAATGACACTAGTAAACTCTTTGGATGTTGGTCACATGGCGATGTGACCTGTCAGTGTTAATCACATGGCGATGTGAACTAGATTATTGACTCTAGTGCAAGTGGGAGACTGTTGGAAATATGCCCTAGAGGCAATAATAAATTAGTTATTATTATATTTCCTTGTTCATGATAATCGTTTATTATCCATGCTATAATTGTATTGATAGGAAACTCAGATACATGTGTGGATACATAGACAACACCATGTCCCTAGTAAGCCTCTAGTTGACTAGCTCGTTGATCAATAGATGGTTACGGTTTCCTGACCATGGACATTGGATGTCATTGATAACGGGACCACATCATTAGGAGAATGATGTGATGGACAAGACCCAATCCTAAGCCTAGCACAAAGATCGTGTAGTTCGTATGCTAAAGCTTTTCTAATGTCAAGTATCTTTTCCTTAGACCATGAGATTGTGCAACTCTCGGATACCGTAGGAATGCTTTGGGTGTACCAAACGTCACAACGTAACTGGGTGGCTATAAAGGTGCACTACAGGTATCTCCTAAAGTGTCTGTTGGGTTGGCACGAATCGACACTGGGATTTGTCACTCCGTGTAAACGGAGAGGTATCTCTGGGCCCACTCGGTAGGACATCATCATAATGTGCACAATGTGACCAAGGGGTTGATCACGGGATGATGTGTTACGTAACAAGTAAAGAGACTTGCCGGTAAAGAGATTGAACAAGGTATCGGTATACCGACGATCGAATCTCGGGCAAGTACAATACCGTTAGACAAAGGGAATTGTATACGGGATTGATTGAGTCCTTGACATCGTGGTTCATCCGATGACATCATCGAGGAGCATGTGGGAGCCAACATGGGTATCCAGATCCCGCTGTTGGTTATTGACCGGAGAGCCGTCTCGGTCATGTCTGCATGTCTCTCGAACCCGTAGGGTCTACACACTTAAGGTTCGGTGACGCTAGGGTTGTATGAATATGAGTATGCAGCATACCGAATGTTGTTCAGAGTCCCGGATGAGATCCCGGACGTCAGGAGGAGTTTCGAAATGGTCCGGAGGTAAAGAATTATATATAGGAAGTGGTATTTCGGCCATCGGGAAAGTTTCGGGGTCACCCGGTATTGTACCGGGACCATCGGAAGGGTCCCGGGGGTCCATCGGGTGGGGCCACCCATCCCGGAGGGCCCCATGGGCTGAAGTGGGAGGGGAACCAGCCCATAGTGGGCTGGTGCGCCCCCCTAGGCCCACCCCCTGCGCCTAGGGTTGAAACCCTAGGGTGGGGGGGCGCATCACATGCCTTGGGGGGTACTCCACCCCCCCTGGCCGCCGCCCCTTGGGAGAATAGATCTCCCAGGGCCGGCGCCCCCCTGGGGGCCTATATAAAGGAGGGCAAGGGGGAGGGCAGCGGCACCCCTGTGCATTGGCGCCTCCCTCCCCTTGCTAGACCTCGTCCTCCTCCCGCAGCAGCTTGGCGAAGCCCTGCCGGAGTTCTGCTGCATCCACCACCACGCCGTCGTGCTGCTGGGTCATCATCAACCTCTCCTTCCCCCTTGCTGGATCAAGAAGGAGGATACGTCTCCCGTCCCGTACGTGTGTTGAACGCGAAGGTGCTGTCCGTTCAACACTTGGTCATCGGTGATCTGAATCACGGCGAGTACGACTCCATCATCACCATCCCCTTGAATGCTTCCGCTCGCGATCTACAAGTGGTATGTAGATGCAATCTCTCTCCCATGACTCGTTGCTTAGATGAACTCATAGATGGATCTTGGTGAAACCGTAGGAAATTTTTTAATTTTCTGCTACGTTCCCCAACAACCCTATGTTATAGGTATTACATGAGGAATCGCATCCGACATAATTATCCATCACTGATCCAATGCCTACGAGCTTTTCACATATTGTGCTTTACTTATTTACTTTTCCGTTACTACTGTTACAACAACTACAAAACTGCTATCTTTACTTTTGTCACTGTCACCATTACTATCATACTACTTTGCTACTAAATACTTTGCTGCAGATACTAAGTTATCTAGGTGTGGTTGAATTGACAACTCAACTGCTAATACTTGAGAATATTCTTTGGCTCCCATTGTGTCAAATCAATAAATTTGGGCTGAATACTCTACCCTTGAAAACTGTTGCGATCCTCTATACTTGTGGGTTATCAAGACTATTTTCTGGCGCCGTTGCCAGGGAGCACAGCTCTATTCTTTGAGTCACTTGGTATTTATATCTGCTGATCACTATGAGGAACTTGAAAGACGAAAGAACTAAGATTTTTCCCTCAACTACAAGGGGAGGTAAGGAACTGCCATCTAGCTCTGCACTAGATTCCCCTTCTGTTTTGAGTAAGCTTGCGACACCTAAACCTGCTACTGCTATGAATTCTGATATGTCGCATGTTATTGATGATGCCACTTCTGCTATGCATGATACTTATGATGAGACTACTTCTATGCTTGATACTACTTTGCCATTAGGTGAATTTCTTGACGAACAACTTGCTAGGGTTAGAGAGAATGAAATTATTGAAGATGAAATTATTGTTGATAGTGATGATGAAGATTCTCCCCCTAAGTTTGAATTGCCTATTGTTCTTGAAGGTTATGTTATGGATGAAGAAACTGCTAGAGATCTTTTTGCTTGCAATGATAGATCTGATCTTAAGAAGTTACTAGCTAAACTTAAACATAAAACTCTGAATGCTAGGATGAAATATGACCCTGCTTTTGCTACTTCACCTATCTTTGTTACTGATAAGGATTATGAAGTCTCTGTTGATCCTGAGAAAATTACCTTGGTTGAATCTGATCCTTTTTATGGCTATGAATCTGAAACTGTTGTGCCACATCTTACCAAGTTAAATGATATAGCCACCCTGTTCACTAATGATGAGAAGTCTCGCTATTATTATATCCTTAAGATATTTCCATTCTCATTAAAGGGTGATGCTAAAACTTGGTTTAATTCTCTTGATCCTGGTTGTGTGCGTAGTCCCCAGGATATGATTTATTACTTCTCTGCTAAATATTTCCTCGCTCATAAGAAACAAGTTGCCTTGCAGGAAATATATAATTTTGTGCAAATCGAAGAAGAGAGTTGATAACCCACAACTGTAGGGGATCGCAACAGCTTTCGAGGGTAATGTATTCAACCCAAATTTATTGATTCGACACAAGGGGAGCCAAAGAATATTCTTGAGTATTAGCAGTTGAGTTGTCAATTCAACCACACCTGGATAACTTAGTATCTACAGCAAAGTATTTAGTAGCAAAGTAGTATGATAATAAAGGTAACGGTGGCAAAAGTAAAGATAATAGTTTTTGGGTGTTTGTAGTAGTTGTAACAGTATCAACGGAAAAGTAAATAAGCGAAGAACAGTATATGGAAAGCTCGTAGGCAATGGATCAATGATGGATAATTATGCCGGATGTGATTCCTCATGTAATAGCTATAACATAGGGTGACACAGAACTAGCTCCAATTCATCAATGTAATGTAGGCATGTATTCCGTAAATAGTCATACGTGCTTATGGAAAAGAATTTGCATGACATCTTTTGTCCTACCCTCCCGTGGCAGCGGGGTCCTAGCGAAAACTAAGGGATATTAAGGCCTCCTTTTAATAGAGAACCGGAACAAAGCATTAGCACATAGTGAATACATGAACTCCTCAAACTACGGTCATCACCGAGAAGTATCCCGATTATTGTCACTTCGGGGTTGTCGGATCATAACACATAATAGGTGACTATAGAATTGCAAGATAGGATTAAGAACACACATATATTCATGAAAACATAATAGGTTCAGATCTGAAATCATGGCACTCGGGCCCTAGTGACAAGGATTAAGCATAGAAAAGTCATAGCAACATCAATCTCAGGACATAGTGGATACTAGGGATCAAACCCTAACAAAACTAACTTGATTACATGGTAAATCTCATCCAACATATCACCGTCCAGCAAGCCTATGATGGTATTACTCACGCACGGCGGTGAGCATCATGAAACTGGTGATGGAGGATGGTTGATGATGACGACGGCAACGAATCCCCCTCTCCGGAGCCCCGAACGGACTCCAGATCAGCCCTCCCGAGACAGATTAGGGCTTGGCGGCGGCTCCGTGTCGTAAAACGCGATGAAACTTTATCCTTGATTTTTTCTTGCCGAACATGAATATATGGAGTTGAAGTTGAGGTCGGTGCAGGTTCAAGGGGCCCACGAGATATGGGGGCGCCCCTTGTAGGGGGCGGGGCCCTGTCTCGTGGACAGGGTGTGGGCCCCCTGGTGTATTTCATTCGCCCAGAAATTCTTATTAATTCCAAAAAGTGCCTCCGTGGATTTTCAGGACATTCCGAGAACTTTTCTTTTCTACACATAAAACGACATCATGGTAGTTTTGCTGAAACAGTGTCAGTCCGGGTTAGTTTCATTCAAATCATGCAAGTTAAAGTCCAAAACAAGGGCAAAAGTGTTTGGAAAAGTAGATACATTGGAGACGTATCAACTCCCCCAAGCTTAAACATTTGCTTGTCCTCAAGCAATTCAGTTGATAAACTGAAAGTGATAAAGAAAAACTTTTACAAACTCTGTTTGCGGTTGTTGTTGTAAACATGAAAAGCCAACATTCAGGTTTCAGCAAATATTATGAACTAACCATACTCACAATAACACTTAGGTCTCACAACTACTCATATCAATAGCATGATCAGTTAGCGAGCCATAATAATAAAACTTGAATGATAACACTTTCTCAAAACAATCATAACATGGTATAACAAAATGGTATCTTGCTAGCCCTTTCTGAGACCGCAAAACATAAATGCAGAGCACCTTTAAAGATCAAGGACTGACTAAACATTGTAATTCATGGTAAAAGAGATCCAGTCAAGTCATACCCAATATAAACCAACAATAATGAATGCAAATGACAATGTGCTCTCCAGCGGGTGTTTTAAATAAGAAGGGTGATGACTCAACATAAAAGTATATAGATAGGCCCTTCACAGAGGGAAGCAGGGATTTGTAGAGGTGCCAGAGCTCGATTTTAAAAATAGAGATTGAATAACATTTTGAGCGGCATACTTTCGCTGTCAACGCAACAACTATGAGATGGTTGTATCTTCCATACTACATGCATTATGGGCAGTTCCCAAACAAAATGGTAAAGGTTTATACTCCCCCAACCACCAACAAGCATCAATCCATGGCTTGCTCGAATTAACGAGTGCCTCCAACTAACAACAGCCCTGGGGGAGTTTTTTTTAATTAATTTGATTTGCTTTGATCTTTTTGGATCATGGGACTGGGCATCCCGGTTACCGGCCCTTTCTCGTGAATGAGGAGCGGAGTCCACTCCTCTTGAGAATAACCCACCTAGCATGGAAGATATAGGCAGCCCTAGTTGTAAGATGAGCTGCTCGAGCATACAAAACAGAATTTCATTTGAAGGTTTGGAGTTTGGCACATACAAATTTACTTGGAACGTTAGGTAAATACTGCATATAGGAAGGTATAGTGGACTCATATGGAACAACTTTGGGGTTTAAGGATTTTGGATGCACAAGCAGTATTCCTGCTTAGTACACGTGAAGGCTAGCAAAAGACTGGGAAGCGACCAACTGAGAGAGAGACAACAGTCATAAACATGCATTAAAATTAATTCACACCGAATACAAGCATGAGTAGGATATAATCCACCATGAACATAAATATCATGAAGGCTATGTTCATTTGATTCAACTACATGCGTGAACATGTGCCAAGTCGAGTCACTTAATTCATTCAAAGGAGGATACCATCCCATCATACCACATCATAATCATTCTAATAGCATGTTGGCACGCAAGGTAAACCATTATAACTCATAGCTAATCAAGCATGGCATAGGCAATTATAATCTCTAAATGTCATTGCAAATATGTTTACTTCATAATAAGCTGACTCGGGAACGATGAACTCATCATATTTACAAAAACAAGAGAGGTCGAGTTCATACCAGCTTTTCTCATTCCAATAAGTCCATCATATATCATCATTATTGCCTTTCACTTGCACGACCAAATGATGTGTATAATAATAAGAGTGCACGTGCATTGGACTAAGCTGGAATCTACAAGCATTCAACTCAAAAGAGAAGACAAGTAATATGGGCTATAAGTTAAATAAACAATCATGCATATGAGAGCCACTAAACATTTTCAATGTGGTCTTCTTGTTGGGGAATGTTGCAGAAAATAAAAAAAATTCTACGCTTTCACCAAGATCAACCTATGAGTTCATCTAGAAACGAGAGAAAGGAGTGCATCTACATACCCTTGTAGATCGCGAGCGGAAGCGTTCAAGAGAACAGGGTTGAGGGAGTCGTACTCGTCGTGATCCAAATCACCGATGATCCTAGTGCTGAACCGACAGCACCTCCATGTTCAACACATGTATGGTTGAGTAAGACGTCTCCTCCTTGTTGATCTAGCAAGGGGGGAGGAGAGGTTGACGGAGATCCAGCAGCACGACGGCGTGGTGGTGGATGCAGCAGTGATCTCGGCAGGGCTTCACTGAGCTTCTACGAGAGGGAGAGGTGTAGCAATGGGAGAGGGAGGCGCCAAGAGCATGGGTGCGGCTGCCCTCCCTCCCCCCTCTTTATATAGGCCCCCTAGGGGGGGGCGCCGGCCCTAGGAGATGTCATCTCCAAGGGGGGGGGGCCAGGGGGTGGCTTGCCCCCCAAGGCAAGTGGAGGCGCCCCCCCACCCTAGGGTTTCCAACCCTAGGCGCAGCGGGGGCCCAAGGGGGGGCGCACCAGCCCACCAGGGGCTGGTTCCCCTCCCCACTTCAGCCCACGGGGCCCTCCGGGATAGGTGGCCCCACCCGGTGGACCCCCGGGACCCTTCCGGTGATCCCGGTACAATACCGGTGACCCCCAAAACTTTCCCAATGGCCGAAATTGCACTTCCTATATATAATTCTTCACCTCCGGACCATTCCGGAACTCCTCGTGACGTCTGGGATCTCATCCGGGACTCCGAACAACTTTTGGGTTACTGCATACTTATATCTCTACAACCCTAGCGTCACCGAACCTTAAGTGTGTAGACCCAATGGGTTCGGGAGACATGCAGACATGACCGAGACGCCTCTCCAGTCAATAACCAACAGTGGGATCTGGATACCCATGTTGGCTCCCACATACTCCTAGATGATCTCATCGGATGATCCACGATGTCAAGGATTCAATCAACCCCGTATACAATTCCCTTTGTCAATCGGTACGTTACTTGCCCGAGACTCGATTGTCGGTATCCCAATACCTCGTTTAATCTCGTTACCGGCAAGTCACTTTACTCGTACCATAATGCATTATCCCGTGACAAGACACTTGGTCACATTGAGCTCATTATGATGATGCATTACCGAGTGGGCCCAGAGATACCTCTCCATCATACGGAGTGACAAATCCCAGTCTCGATTCTTGCCAACCCAACAGACACTTTCGGAGATACCCGTAGTGCACCTTTATAGTCACCCAATTACGTTGTGACGTTTGGCACACCCAAAGCACTCCTACGGTATCCGGGAGTTGCACAATCTCATGGTCAAAGGAAATGATACTTGGCATTTGGAAAAGCTCTAGCTAAATGAACTACACGATCTTTGAGCTATGCTTAGGATTGGGTCTTGTCCATCACATCATTCTCCTAATGATGTGATCCCGTTATCAATGACATCCAATGCCCATAGTCAGGAAACCATGACTATCTGTTGATCAACGAGCTAGTCAACTACAGGCTTACTAGGGACATGTTGTGGTCTATGTATTCACACGTGTATTACAATATCCGGATAACACAGTTATAGCATGAATAACAGACAATTATCATGAATAAAGAAATATAATAATAACTATTTTATTATTGCCTCTAGGGAATATTTCCAACACTTCTCGACCCCCAAAGGAAAGAAAATAAAATAAAACTATTTACAAGGGAAAGCTCCAAACAAGTAAGATGAAGAACTAGAAATCTTTTTGGGTTTTCATTTTAATTTCTACTACAAGCATGGAAATTAAACTAACTATTTTTTTGGTTTTTCTTAAGATTTATCAAACACACAAGAAGAAAACTAGAAAAAGAAATTTATACTAGCAAGGATAATACAATGAAAGAGTATGAGCACCGACGACTAGTGTGTGAACATGAATGTAAAGTCGGTGAGAAATATGTACTCCCCCAAGCTTAGGCTTTTGGCCTAAGTTGGTCTAGTACCAAGGACCGCCTGGCTGATATCCATAAGTGAAACCGGGGTCGTACTGAGATGCAACGGCAACCGCCTCCTGAGCTGCAGCGTGTTGGCGAGCTGCCTCCGCTCTCCTTTTGTGTTCAGCTGCTTCCTCCCTGGTGACAACATATCTTCCTTTTGCCTGATAATCAAAAAGGTAGGGAGCAGGAAGAGTAACATGGACGATGTTGCGTCTGTCATAGGTTAGTCGATATTGGAGGAATTGTTCATTCCTCCCAAGAAATTGATGACTGATCATAGCTTCATAATCCAAATAAACAGGAGGTATTATCATATCTCCCTCTCGTGGGGCTATACCAACATAATTAGCCACACGGGTTGCATAAATTCCTCCAAATAAATTTCCCTTTCTACTATTATTCTGCAACCTACGTGCAACTATTGCCCCCCGAGTTATAACCTTTATAACCTAACACAACACTCTTGAGGACACAGAGATCAGGGACACACATGTGACATGCTTCATCCTTACCGTTAATACATCTACCAATGAAGAGAACAAAGTAATGTATAGCAGGAAAATGAATGCTCCCTATGGTAGCTTGTGCTATGTCCCTAGATTCTCCCATAGTAATACTAGCAAGAAAATCTATAAATTCAGATTTGTGAGGATCATTAATATTACCCCACTGTGGGTGTCGGTGTCAAAACCAGCGGATCTCGGGTAGGGGGTCCCGAACTGTGCGTCTAGGCGGATGGTAACAGGACACAAGGGACACGATGTTTTACCCAGGTTCGGGCCCTCTTGATGGAGGTAAAACCCTACGTCCTGCTTGATTGATATTGATAATGTGGATATTACAAGAGTAGATCTACCACGAGATCAAGGAGGCTAAACCCTAGAAGCTAGCCTATGATATGATTGTTGTTGTTGTTGTTGTTGTTGTCCTACAGACTAAAGCCGTCCGGTTTATATAGACACCGGAGAGGGCTAGGGTTACATAGAGTCGGTTACAATGGTAGGAGATCTACATATCCGTATCGCCAAGCTTGCCTTCCACGCCAAGGAAAGTCCCATCCGGACACGGGACGAAGTCTTCAATCTTGTATCTTCATAGTCTTGGAGTCCGGCTGACGATGATAGTCCGACCGATGATGATAGTCCGGCTATCCGGACACCCCCTAGTCCAGGACTCCCTCAGTAGCCCCTGAACCAGGCTTCAATGACGATAAGTCCAGCACGTGTGTAGTCTTCGGTGTTGCAAGGCGGGTTCTCCTATAAGTTCCATGTACCTGCCGAATAGTGTCCGGCTTCCTCATCAATGTTGCGCTTCTTGTCTTCCACGGCCAATAATGGCCTTCTTCCACACGTCGCACAAATGCGAAAAGCCAGGGTATCTTTTACGTTTTACCCCCTAGCGGCGCAAATAACCTGCCTATAAGAGAGGCAGGAATCCAGATCCAAATCACACCATCTTCCTCCCGCGAGTACTCATCGGAGCGCTTCTTGACCAAAAATCCATTCCATCATGGACCATCGACGAGGCTCCTCTTCTCGCGTTCCCAGTCCTTCGCCAGGAGATTGGAGGAGATGCTCTGTTCCGCACATCGAGCTGGTGACGCTCCAAGCGGAGGGATATCTTCCTCCGGCCTTTATGGTTCCGGTTCGAGCCGGGCTGGCCACCTACAAAGGTGGGAAGCAAGTGGAGGCCACCCCTAGTCCCTCTAAAGGGGAGCAGGTATGCTTCATCCCTTACCTAATAAGGGGGCTTGGATTTCCTGTACATCCGTTCCTCCGCGGGCTCCGGGAGTTCTACGGACTCCAGCTTCATCACTTAACGCCCGCCTCCATTCTACATATCGCGGGTTTCGTAGCCCTTTGCGAGCTATTCCTGGGCGTCGAGCCCCATTTTGCACTATGGAAGAGGCTATTCTGCCTCGTACCCCGCTCTTATGAGGGGTCAATATATCAAGTGGACGGTGCCGAAATATGGCGCATCGCCGGGACCGGATATCTATCCGGAACCCCTAGGAAGGCGTCCGAGGACTGGCCTTCGGAATGGTTTTATATAGAAGATGCTCCATTGCCGGACCCGATTCGGATCGGCCTCCCTGAGTTCAGTGACGCTCCTCTGAAGAAACGCCTAAGTTGGCGTCCGCGGAGCCCTCAGCTGGAGGAAGACAAGAGCGTCCATTATTTGATGGGCCGGATAAGGTTGTTGGCCCATTCTGGATTGACCATGATCAGAGTCATGGCCACGTGCATTATGCGGAGGGTGCAGCCACTGCAATACAGGGGCCACCCAATGTGGGATTTCAACGGGGAGGACGATGCCACCCGCCACGGCCGCAAGTGGCCAGGATCGGCCGAGGATCTGGTGAAGATTCTGTCCGACCTGTACAAGGGGGAGAAAGAAGACTTCCTCCGCACGAGCCCATTGAATGGGTTTTCCATGAATAACCCTCGGAGCTGGGTAAGCGGACGTTTATTCATCCGACCCGTGCTTTTAAAGCCGAGTACCTTACTCTGTGATTTTGACGCAGGAACTGCGCCGAGATGTGGAGGACATTCATAGTCCGGCTCCACAACCCGAGGATCCGGGAAGATCCCTTGATCCGACCTCCGAAGAGGATCCGGATATAAAGGTGGAGCTAATTGACGGGGTGTTCCACCAGCTCAGCATGGACAATGCTTTAGTCACCATTACGGCCGACTACCCCGGCTTGTCACCGGCTTCCCAGGTACTTATGACCGAATTCCTAACACCATTATTCCATCTTCGCGCGTTTCTGACCACCGTATACAACGGTGTCCTGCAGGCGGCGCCTTCAAGGTAGGAAGCCGAACCCGCGGCGGCTGACCAACAAGGGTCAGTCCGGCCCAGCAGGCGGAAGAGGAGCGCGGCGCGAATTGAAACGCCACCGCAAAGGTATTGCCCATGGTTCGTTATTTAGAACAACGTTCCTAGGAAGCGTTTGAGTGCTTATAACTTTTGTAGGAGAAAAAGCGCCCGCCGGACTGCGAGCGCAGAGGTTGCCAACCCAGCCTCTACCAGCCAAGCTCCAGCACCTGGTCCGGAGGGGGAGGCGAGCGCAAGGCGCGAGCCGGATACTCCTCCAATGGAGGATGCCGACAGACTGTCCGCCACCAAATCTGAGGTGGAGAGCGCCATGAACCACAGGCGCCGCCGGACAGTTTTTTGTGACGCGTGCTTCTCCCCTGAGGTGTTGAATGCCTTTAACGCGGGGGACGCGCACCTCCGTGCCGCTCAAGATGGTTTGACCAAAGCCACGGAGCAGTATGTAAAAGACATACAGGTAAGAGATTTTAATAGTTGTATATGCCAGTAGCCCCCGAGACTTAAAGTAGTTGTATTAACTGATTTAAGGATCATTGGAACTGTAGGATCTTACAAAGAAGAATACCCAACTATCTCAGGAGCTGCAAGAGTGTAAGGCCCAACTTGAGGCCGCACTCGCTGCCGCAGGAGGAAACACAGGGACCTCTCCTGGTAACACATTATTTAAAAAGATAAGTAGTGTTTAGCCTGTGCGCAAGTCTGAAAATGACGTTGCAGGTGCTACCGGTCAAGATCCGGATAGGCAAGAACTTCTGCGCCAGCTGAAGGCCGGCGAGAGGGTGCTACATAAGGTGCAGCACGAAAGGAACAAGCTCCAGGATGCCCATGCCCAGCTTGGAGAAGAGCTGAAAGGCGTTCGGGCCGAGCTGTCTGGCTCCGTTAAGGAGAATCAGCGGCTTCGTCGCGGCATCTATAGTAAGTGCTTGAGCGAACTCCTTTGAAAAGAAGAGTTCGGCGAGGAAGTCAATTGACAAAATATGTCTGTAGGTATACTCACAGGTCGCCCTGCGGAGGAGATGCCCGTATCAACGGGTGATCAACTTCCCGAGCTGTTGCAACTGATCGAACGAGTTCGGCAGGCAATGAGCGGTGTCATCCAGGCTTTATGGCCAGCCTTCTCCCTACCCGAGGGCCTTGGGGAGCTTGCGGAGAAGCTTCAGGGAGTGCGGCAGCGCTTCCGTTTATGGAAGATTTCAGCCTACCGCCAAGGTGCCAGGGAGGCCTGGGCCATGATGAAGACGCGGTACAAGAAGGCGGATCCCAACCACATGGCCGAGGTCGGACCTGTGGGGCCCGATGGTAAGGAGATCCCTGTGAGTTTAGTATACGGCCAAGTAGAGTTGGCCGCTAAATTTTCCCAATAGGACTGTAAATTAGACAGCCTGTTAGACGGGATTGAGGAGGAATACAGTCAGTCGATTTGACAATGTATTGTAAAATGACATGTAAAATGCCTTCTAGCCGGATCGTAGATCGTTTGTCTTTGCCGACCTTTTCGCTTCAACCTCGGGACCCTAGAGTCTGGAGTGTGTCCGAATACCTTCTCGGTTAAGAAACAACCGGGGCATGCATGGAGACCAGGCGTAGGGGTCATTAGTGCTTTATCAGACAAGTGCCCAACTAGTTATGTTATATTACATGGTTAGTAAGAAACATCTTCCAGGGAGAATAGTTCTGTTAAGGGTTCCTTTCCTCTGGGGAGGCATGCCCTAAAATGCATGTCCATACTGCGAAAAGAGCAGGATTACATCTGGGGGCAGATAAATAAATTGGTAAAAAATCATCTTTCAAATCACCGACCGAATGTTCCCTTAAGAACGCTAGCTTTCGGCTTCACCCAGTCTGAGGTACACATCCGGCTGACCCGGCAGTAACAATTGTAGAGGTGCTCCCTTTACCTCCTAGTCGAACAATCGGGAACGTAGGGGTAAGCACAGGAGCCAGGCAACCCAGCTTGGCCAAAACTTAAGTCATATCGATGCATATAATGGTGACTAAAGGGTACATGCGGAAGTGTGACACATGTTTTGGGCATGAAGCCCTTATAAATAAGCTTCTGTCAAAGAAGCCCCCAGGTATAATGAGTGTGGATAGCACATCAATTGCGTGCGAAAGATGCGCAAGTAAGCCTTTTAAGGCTTTGATGAATAGGGGTGAGAGAAAAAAGATAAACAAAAGACAGCTGAAGTATAAAGAATTTTGACGGGGGAAAGGGACGAACTCTTAGTCCGGCGCTAGGCATAGAATCTTCGGAGGCGGGCTGCGTTCCATGGGTTCGGCTCGAGTCGGTTATCCGACGCATTTCATAGACGGTACACTCCGCCGGTCAAGACTTGATCGATGATGAAGGGGCCTTCCCATTTGGGCTTGAGCTTGTCCTTTTTCTTGTCCGGCAGGCGTAGAACTAGTTCGCCAACGTTGTAAGTCTTGGCCCGTACTTCTCTGCTTTGGTATCTTCGAGCCTGCTGCTGATAGAATGCGGAACGAGCCTTGGCGACGTCGCGTTCTTCCTCCAATGCGTCCAAGCTGTCCCGCCGATCCAACTCGGCTTCTCTTTCTTCGTACATGCGCACTCGAGGTGAGTCATGAATGATGTCGCAGGGCAAAACTGCTTCTACGCCGTATACCATAAAAAATGGTGTGAATCCGGTAGTACGGTTAGGCGTTGTCCGCAGCCCCCAGAGTTCGGAGTCGAGCTCCTCTACCTAGTGCGTGTCAGATTTCGTAAGGGACCGCACTAGTCTAGGTTTGATGCCGCTCATTATTAGACCATTTGCTCGTTCCACTTGACCGTTGGTTTGAGGATGATAGACTGAAGCGTAATCGAGCTTGATGCCCATATTTTTGCACCATGATTTAACCTCATCGGCCGTGAAGTTCGTTCCGTTATCGGTGATGATGCTGTGGGGGACACCCTAACGGTGTACTACCCCGGATATGAAGTCTATCACCGGTCCGGACTCTGCCGTTTTAACTGGCTTGGCCTCTATCCATTTTGTGAATTTATCCACCATGACCAATAGGTACCTTTGCTTGTGGGTTCCCCCTTTAAGTGGTCCAACCATGTCAAGCCCCCAGACCGCGAACGGCCAGGTAATGGGTATAGTTTTGAGGGCAGTGGGTGGCATATGGCTCTGATTAGCAAAGAGCTAACAACCGACGCATCTTTGGACTAAGTCCTGAGCATTTGCCCGGGCCGTCGGCCAATAAAATCCTATACGGAATGCCTTTCCTACAAGGGCCCGGGCTGCGGCGTGGTGTCCGCCTAGTCCGGCGTGAATTTCAGCCAGAAGGTCTCGCCCTTCCTCTTCGGAGATACACCTTTGAAGGACTCCGGTTGTGCTTTTCTTATAGAGTTCTCCCTCATGGACCTTGTAGGCTTTAGATCGCCGAACTATGCAGCGGGCCTCATTATGGTCTTCGGGAAGTTCCTGCCTAAGCAAGTAGGCTAGGAACGGCTCTGTCCACGGGGCGATTACTGCCATTATGTCGTGGGCTGAAGGTGTTATTTCGTCGGCTGAATTGCCGGTTATGTCAGATTGCTCTGTGTCAGTTGGTGCGGCTGCCTCCGGTTTGTTATTTCCGTACTCCTCTTCCCATTAGTACGGATGGCTTGAACAGCCGTTCCAGGAAGATGTTTGGAGGGACAGCGTCACGTTTTGCGCCGATGCGTGCCAATACGTCGGCCGCTTGGTTATTATCTCTGGCTACGTGGTGGAATTCAAGTCCTTCGAACCGAGCTGACATTTTAAGGACAGCGTTACGATAGGCTGCCATTTTCGGATCCTTGGCGTCAAAGTCTCCATTTACTTGGGATATTGCAAGGTTTGAGTCCCCGCACACCTCTAGGCGTTGGATGCCCATGGAGATTGCCATCCGGAGGCCATGTAAGAGGGCCTCGTATTCGGCTGCATTGTTGGAGTCCGTGTACATTATCTGAAGTACGTATTGGACTATGTCCCCGGTTGGGGACGTCAGTACGACGTGAGCCCCCAATCCGGCCAACATTTTGGAGCCGTCGAAATGCATAATCCAATTGGAGTATGCGCCGTACTCTTTAGGGAGTTCGGCTTCAGTCCACTCAGCGACAAAGTCAGCCAAAACTTGCGACTTTATAGCTCGCCGGGGTTTGTAAGTTATATCGAATGGTATGAGCTCAATGGCCCATTTTGCAATCCTGCCCGTTGCGTCGCGGTTGTTTATAATGTCATTTAGGGGTACTTCGGAGGCCACTGTTATCGAACACTCTTCAAAGTAGTGTCGGAGCTTCCGGGATGCCATGAACACCGCATACGCTATCTTTTGATAGTGCGGGTAACGGGACTTGCAAGGAGTTAAAACAGTGGATACGTAGTACACTGGTTTTTGAAGAGGGAACTTATGCCCTTCTGTCTCTCGTTCTACGACGAGTACCGCGCTTACAACTTGATGTGTTGCCGCGATGTATAACAACATTGGTTCGCCCAGGTTAGGCGCAGCCAGGACCAGATTCGTTGCCAATATGGCTTTTATTTGTTCGAGTCCGGCAGTGGCAGCATCCGTCCACTCGAAGTGTTCGGTGCATCTGAGGAGGCGATAGAGGGGCAATGCCTTTTCTCCTAAGCGGGAGATAAAGCGGCTGAGAGCCGCCACGCATCCAGTCAAATTTTGGATCTGTTTGAGGTCTTTTGGAATATCCAGCTGTGACAGAGCTCGGATCTTGGCCGGGTTTGCTTCAATTCCTCTACCGGATACAATGAAGCCCAAGAGCTTTCCGGCTGGTACGCCGAAAATGCATTTTTCCGGATTCAGCTTGATGTCATATGCTCGGAGGTTGTCGAATGTGACCCTCAAATCGTCTACTAGAGTTTCGACGTGTTTGGTTTTGACGACTACGTCGTCTACGTATGCCTCTACTGTTTTGCCGATCTGGGTAGCCAGGCATGTCTGAATCATGCGCTGATATGTTGCGCCGGTGTTTTTAAGTCCAAAGGGCATCGTGTTGAAGCAGAATGGTCCATATGGAGTAATGAATGCCGTTGCGGCTTGGTCCGCTTCTGCCATCTTGATTTGATGATAGCCGGAGTATGCGTCCAGGAAGCACAATGAATCGTGCCCTGCGGTAGCATCGATGATTTGGTCGATGCGGGGGAGGGGGAAGGGATCCTTTGGGCAGGCCTTGTTTAGGTCTTTAAAATCGACACATAGGCGCCAGGATTTGTCTTTCTTTGGTACCATTACCAGGTTTGCTAGCCAATCCAGATGTTTGATGTCTCTGATGAATCCGGCTTCCAATAGTTTGGCTAGTTCTTCTCCCATTGCCTGTCTTTTGGGTTCGGAAAATCGTCGAAGACCCTGTTTGACTGGCTTGAACCCTTTTAGGATATTTAGGCTATGCTCTGCCAATCTGCGTGGGATTCCTGGCATATCCGAAGGATGCCAGGCAAAAATGTCCCAATTTTCCCGAAGGAATTCTCGCAGTGCAGCGTCTACATCAGGGTTCAACTGTGCCCCGATGGAGGCCGTCTTTGTCGGGTCCGTTGGATGGACCTAGAATTTTATTATTTCGTCCGCTGGTTTAAAGGAGGTGGACTTGGATCTTTTATCGAGTATCACATCGTCTCTATGCACCGTAGAGCGCAGCGCGGTGAGTTCCTCTGCCGCTAGGGCTTCGGATAGTGCCTCAAGGGCTAATGCGGCTGTTTTGTTTTCGGCGCGGAGTGCTATGTCCAAATCACTAACGAGAGTGATTATCCCGCCGGGCCCAGGCATTTTGAGCTTCATGTACCCGTAATGGGGTACGGCTTGAAAAATTGTGAATGCCTCTCGTCCTAATATAGCGTGATATCCGCTGCTGAACGGGGCCACTTGGAACGTGATTTCTTCGGACCTGTAATTGTCCGGCGAGCCGAACACCACATCAAGTGTGATTTTTCCGGTGCAGCGCGCTTCCCGGCTAGGGATTATTCCTCTGAAGGTTGTGCTGCTTCGCTCAATGCGGCTCTAGTCTATTTCCATTTTTTGAAGAGTTTCCTCGTAGATGAGGTTTAATCCACTGCCGCCATCCATGAGTACCTTGGTAAGTCGAAAGCCGTCCACTATTGGAATGAGGACCAATGCGGCTGGTGCTCGGGCTGTTCGGAATTTAGGTTCGTCGCTGGCATTGAAGGTGATGGCCGCGTTGCTCCAAGGATTTGTTGTTGCTACTTGGTAGACTTCGGTGAGGCTGCGGATTGTTCGTTTCCGCATATTGTTTGATGCGAAAGTTTCGAAGACTGTTGATACCGCACCGGTGTTGTTGGTGTGGTTTTCCGGGGCTAGAAGCTCCTCGCCACTTTTGGCCACCTGCCGTAATATCCAACATGCTCGAAGGCTATGTGTTGGGGTGGCGCCCTCTGTACTGTGAATTGTACAGGGTCCATTGAGCCATCCCTCCAGTACGGTTCCGTGCCCTTTATGGGGTTTCTGCTTTTTGGTTTTTGTACCTGGTGCCTGAGTGTAATGCATCCTTTTGTTGCGGACGAGGGTTGTATTCGGGGCCGGATTGTCCCAAAACTTATTTTTGGTTTTCCGGAAACTCTCCATCGCACAGTACTTTCATACTATAGATGCCAGGTCGGTGAAGCATGTGATTTCACGACGGCTGACGGCGTTCAAGATTCCCTTGTCCGTGCAATTATTGCAAAAAATCGAGATTGCGTTTTCCTCTCGGCAGTCCTTTATCCTGTCCATAACCAGGAGGAATCTGGCCCAGTAATGATGTACTGTTTCAGCAGGCTCTTGCCAGATTAGAGATAGATCGCATATGTCTGGGTAGGTGGGTCTAATTGAGTCCGGAACCCTACCCATCTCAAGGCTCAAGGGCCGAGAAGTTTCCGAATTCGGAAGCTTGGAAAGTGGAACATTGTCCAACGAGTCCGGTCCGATGCCTGACTTTAAGTTCAGCGCTTGATCGAGGTCCGTCCCTCCGCGGGAATCCGGCATGGAGGGTTCGGAAGCCCGGACACGACTAGTTTTCAATATAGGAGAAGACTCGCCGCGATGTTCCTCTACCACCGTGACGTGGTGGGTTACCTGGGGAGAGTTAATCTCTCTCAGATCGGTTTTAAGCCCGATCTGATCATAGTCTGTAGTGACTCCCAGGGCAGCGATGCGATCCAAGAGTTCGTTTACGGATGAGAGATCTGTTGGATCTAGCTGCTCGGCGAATTCCGAGTTAACGTGAAGATTGCTTTTAATGACCCAAGAGGTCATCGTCGAAGCGGTGGCCGAACAGGCGGTCATGAGAAAACCACCTAGCCGGATAATTTGGCCGGCGGCCAGGGCTCCTTTGGCGAAGATACCGTCCTTGAAGACGGGAAGAGGCATCCTTCCTATCGGCGACGACATAGAGGAACTCTCAATGAAAGCACCAATGTCGGTGTCAAAACCGGCGGATCTCGGGTAGGGGGTCCCGAACTATGCGTCTAGGCGGATGGTAACAAGAGACAAGGGACACGATGTTTTACCCAGGTTCGGGCCCTCTTGATGGAGGTAAAACCCTACGTCCTGCTTGATTGATATTGATAATGTGGATATTACAAGAGTAGATCTACCACAAGATCAAGGAGGCTAAACCCTAGAAGCTAGCCTATGGTATGATTGTTGTTGTTGTTGTTATTGTTGTTGTCCTACAGACTAAAGCCGTCCGGTTTATATAGACACCGGAGAGGGCTAGGGTTATATAGAGTCGGTTACAATGGTAGGAGATCTACATATCCGTATCGCCAAGCTTGCCTTCCACGCCAAGGAAAGTCCCATCCGGACACGGGACGAAGTCTTCAATCTTGTATCTTCATAGTCTTGGAGTCCGGCTGACGATGATAGTCCGGCCGATGATGATAGTCCGGCTATCCGGACACCCCCTAGTCCAGGACTCCCTCTGCGGGAGTTTGCAAGAAGTTGTAAAATCCTCTAAGTCCATGGTATAAGATGTATCATAAATATCAAATATGACACTAGGAGAATTACGCGCATAGTTATATTTAAACCTCCGCACAAAGGAATCAGTCAATTGATAGTACTGAGGACACTTATCTTGTAAGAAGTCCTCCAGCTCAGCATTACGCACATACGCGGCAAATTCCTCCTTAGAGCCTGCTCTGACCATAAAATCATCGGATGGCCACTCACAAGCTTGTACATTCGCTTCCCTTGGCAATTCAACCTCTTGCTCACGTATAGCAATCCTGGGCCCCTTCTTCACCGAGGAACCACCTTGGTACATTCTTCTAAGCATATTTCTTTTTCTGAAATAATTCTGAAATTTTAGTAACTTCAAAATAAAAGTGAATAAAACTAAACAAGATTGGTAGCATCTACTCCTACAAGTGCCTAGAGCCTATATCATGCATTAGAATTGCTTGGGACCTCATAAATTTAACATGAAAGCTCAAGAACATGGTCACCTATGCAGCAAAAATTTGCAATGAATAAAGCACTAGAACAAAAACTAATTGGACCAATGGAGGAGTCACATACCAAGCAACAATCTCCCATAGCAGTTTTGTGAATGGAGCTTTGAGCAAGGAGATCGAAAATTGCAGCAAAATGAGCTAGAACTCGTGCTTTAGCTAGATGGGGATTTTTTTGGGTAGAAGATGAAGTGTGTGGGTGCTGGCATAAGTGGAGGGGAGCCACTAGGAGCCCATGAGACAGGGGGCGCGCCCTATGGGGGGGGGGGCTCCCTCCACTCTCGTGGCCTGGTGCTTGCCCCTCCTGCAGTGTTTTCAGTGCCTAAAATCCTCAAATATTCCATAAAGAATCATACTAAATTTGCAGGGAATTTGGAGCAAATTTAATTTTCGGGATATTTTTTAATGCACGGATAATTCAGAAAACAGACAGATAATACAATTTTTGCTTTATTTATTCTAAATAACAGAAAGTAAAAAGAGGGTATTGAAGGTTGTGCCTTCTAGTTTCATCCATCTCATGATCATCAAAATGAATCCACTAACAATGTTGATCAAGTCTTGTTAACAAACTCATTCCGAATAACACAGAACCGGAGAAATTTCGAATAACACTAGGTTACCTCAACGGGATATGAAAATCCCCAACAATAAGTATATCATACTTTTTCTTGACAGCAGGGAGAGGAAATTCAAAACCTCCAATAATAATAGTTGGAACTTTTCCAATAGAACTGATGCTATGAACTTGAGATTGTTTCCTCGGAAAGTGAACCGTATGCTCATTACCATTAACATGAAAAGTGACATTGCCTTTGTTGCAATCAATAATAGCCCCTGCAGTGTTCAAAAAAGGTCTACCAAGGATAATAGACATACTATCATCCTCGGGAATATCAAGAATAACAAAGTCCGTTAAGATAGTGACATTTGCAACCACAACAGGCACATCCTCACAAATACCGACAGGTATAGCAGTTGATTTATCAGCCATTTGCAAAGATATTTTAGTAGGTGTCAACTTATTCAATTCAAGTCTACGATATAAAGAGAGAGGCATAACACTAACACCGGCTCCAAGATCACATAAAGCAGTTCTAACATAATTTCTTTTAATGGAGCATGGTATAGTTGGTACACCCGGATCTCCAAGTTTCTTGGTATTCCACCCTTAAAAGTGTAATTAGCAAGCATGGTGGAAATTTCAGCTTCCGGTATCTTTCTTTTATTTGTGATGATATCCATCATATACTTAGCATAAGGATTTACTTTGAGCATATCAGTTAAATGCATACGTAAGAAAATAGGTCTAATCATTTCAGCAAAGCGCTCAAAATCCTCATCATCCTTTGACTTGGATGGATTAGGAGGAAAGGGCATGGGTTTCTGAACCCATGGTTCTCTTTCTCTACCGTGCTTCCTAGCAACAAAATCTTTCTTATCATAACGTTGATTCTTTGATTGTGGGTTATCAAGATCAACAGCAGGTTCGACCTCTACTTCATTGTTTTTGCTAGGTTGAGCATCAACATGAACATTATCATTAACATTATCACTAGGTTCATGTTCATCACCTGATTGTGTTTCGGCATTAGAAATAGAAATATCATTGGGATTCTCAGGTGTGTCTACAGTAGGTTCACTAGAAGCATGCAAAGTCCTATCGTTTTTCTTTTTCTTCTTTTTGGAAGAACTAGGTGCCTCTAAATTATTTCTCTAAGAATCTTGCTCGATTCTCTTAGGGTGGCCTTCAGGATACAAAGGTTCCTGAGTCATTCTACCAGTTCTAGTAGCCACTCTAACAACAAAGTCATTTTTATTATTTAATTCATCAAGCAAATCATTTTGAGCTTTAAGTACTTGCTCAGCTTGAGTAGCAACCATAGACGCATATTTGCTAATGAGTTTAAGTTCACCTTTAACTCTAGCCATATTATCGCTCACACGTCGTACCTCGAAAGCATTATTCTTTAACTCTCTACCAACATAAGCATTAAAACTTTCTTGTCTAGCCATAAATTCATCAAATTCATCTAAGCATGGGCTATGAAATTTAGTAGAGGGGATTTCAACTTTATCATATCTATAGAGAGAATTTACCTTTACTACCTGTGTCGGGTTATCAAGACAATGTGGTTCTTCAATAGGCGGTATATTAAGACCATGTATTTCTTCAATAGGAGGTAAATTCTTAACATCTTCAGCTTTAATACCTTTTTATTTCATTGATTTCTTTGCCTCTTGCATATCTTCAGGACTGAGAAATAAAACACCTCTCTTCTTCGGAGTGGGTTTAGGAATAGGCTCAGGAGCTGGCTTAATTGGTTCAAGAATTGCCTCTGGAACTGGTTCAGGAAGAGTCCAATTATTTTCATTAGTCAACATATTATTCAATAGTAATTCAGCTTCGTCCATTGTTCTTTCCCTGAAAACACAACCAGCACAACTATCCAAGTAGTCCTTGGAAGCATCTGTTAGTCCATTATAAAAGATATCAAGTATTTCATTTGTCTTGAGAGGATGATCAGGCAAAGCATTAAGTAACCGGAGAAGCCTCCCCCAAGCTTGTGGGAGACTCTCTTCTTTGATTTGCACAAAATTATATATTTCCTGCAAGGCAGCTTGTTTCTTATGAGTAGGGAAATATTTAGCAGAGAAGTAATAAATCATATCCTGGAGACTACGCACACAACCAGGAGCAAGAGAATTATACCAAGTCTTAGCATCACCCTTTAACGAGAACGGAAATATCTTAAGGATATAAAAATAGCGAGATCTTTCATCATGAGTAAACAGGGTAGCTTTATCATTCAACTTGGTAAGATGTGCCACAGCAGTTTCGGATTCAAGGCCATAAAAAGGATAAGATTCAACTAGAGTAATAATCTCAGGATCAACAGAGAATTCATAATCCTTATCAGTAACACAGATAGGTGAAGTAGCAAAAGCAGGGTCAGGTTTCATTCTAGCATTAAGAGACTGTTGCTTCCATTTAGCTAATAATTTCTTAAGATCATATCTGTCATTGCAAGCAAAGATAGCTCTAGCAGCTTCTTCATTCATAACATAACCCTCGGGAACAACAGGCAATACATAATCGTTGGGAGAATTTTCATCATCACTATCATCAATAATAGCATCTTCAATATTTTCATTCCCCCAAACTCTAGCAAGTTGTTCATCAAGAAATTCACCTAATGGCAAAGTAGTATCACGCACAAAAGTAGTTCCATTATGCATAGCAGAAGTGGCATCATCAATAACATGCGACATATCAGAATTCATAGCAGTAGCAGGTTTAGGTGTCGCAAGCTTACTCATAACAGAAGGAGAATCTAGTGCAGAGCTAGATGGCAGTTCCTTACCTTCCCTCGTAGTTGAGGGATAGATCTTGGTTTTAGCGTCTTTCAGGTTCTTCATAGTGATCAACAGATATAAATCCCAAGTGACTCAGAGAATAGAGCTATGCTCCCCGGCAACAGCGCCAGAAATTAGTCTAGATAACCCACAAGTGTAGGGGATCACAACAGCTTTTGAGGGTAAATTATTCAACCCAAATTTATTGATTCGACACAAGGGGAGCCAAAGAAGATTCTTGAGTATTAGCAGTTGAGTTGTCAATTCAACCACACCTGGATAACTTAGTATCTGCAGCAAAGTATTTAGTAGCAAAGTAGTATGATAATAAAGGTAACGGTGGCAAAAGTAAAGATAATAGTTTTTGGGTTTTTGTAGTAGTTGTAACAGTAGCAACGGAAAAGTAAATAAGTGAAGAACACTATATGAAAAGCTCGTGGGCAATGGATCAATGATGGATAATTATGCCAGATGCAATTCCTCATGTAATAGCTATAACATAGGGTGACACAGAACTAGATCCAATTCATCAATGTAATGTAGGCATGTATTCCGTAAATAGTCATACGTGCTTATGGAAAAGAACTTGCATGGCATCTTTTGTCCTACCCTCCCATGGCAGCGGGGTCCTAGCGGAAACTAAGGGATATTAAGGCTTCCTTTTAATAGAGAACCAGAACAAAGCATTAGCACATAGTGAATACATGAACTCCTCAAACTACGGTCATCACCGAGAAGTATCCCGATTATTGTCACTTCGGGGTTGTCGGATCATAACACATAATAGGTAACTATAGACTTGCAAGATAGGATCAAGAACACACATATATTCATGAAAACATAATAGGTTCAGATCTGAAATCATGGCACTCGGGCCCTAGTGACAAGCATTAAGCATAGCAAAGTCATAGCAACATCAATCTGAGAACATAGTGGATACTAGGGATCAAACCCTAACAAAACTAACTTGATTACATGGTAAATCTCATCCAACCCATCACCATCCAGCAAGCCTACGATGGAATTACTCACGCGCGGCGGTGAGCATCATGAAATTGGTGATGGAGGGTGGTTGATGATGACGACGGCGACGAATTCCCCTCTCTGGAGCCCCGAACGGACTCCAGATCAGCCCTCTCGAGAGAGATTAGGGCTTGGCGGCGGCTCCGTGTCGTAAAACGCGATGAAACTTTCTCCTTGATTTTTCCCCCGAACATGAATATATGGAGTTGGAGTTGAGGTCGGTGGAGGTCCAGGGGGCGCGCCTTGTAGGGGGGGGGGGCGCCCCCTGTCTCGTGGACAGGGTGTGGGCCCCCTGGTGTATTTCTTTTGCCCAGAAATTCTTATTAATTCCAAAAAGTGCCTCCATGGATTTTCAGGCCATTCCGAGAACTTTTCTTTTCTACACATAAAACAACATCATGGTAGTTCTGCTGAAAACAGCGTCAGTCCGAGTTAGTTTCATTCAAATCATGCAAGTTAGAGTACAAAACAAGGGCAATAGTGTTTGGAAAAGTAGATACGTTGGAGACGTATCAAGAGTCTCCCACAAGCTTGGGGGAGGCTTCTCCGATTACTTAATGCTTTGTGTGATCACCCTCTTAAGAAAACTGTAATACTTGATGTCTTTTATAATGGACTAACTGATGCTTCCAAGGACCACTTGGATAGTTGTGCTGGTTGTGTTTTCAGGGAAAGAACAGTCGACCAAGCTAAATTGTTATTGAATAATATGTTGACTAATGAAAATAATTGGACTCTTCCTGAGCCAATTCCTGAGCCAATTGAGCCAACTCCTGAGCCTGCTCCTGAGCCTATTCCTAAGGCAACTCCGAATAAGAGGGATGTTCTATTTCTCAGTCCTGAAGATATGCAAGAGGCAAAGAAATCAATGAAAGAAAAAGGTATTAAAGCTGAATATGTTAAGAATTTACCTCCTATTGAAGAAATACATGGTCTTAATATACCGCTTGTTGAAGAAACACATTGTCTTGATAACCCGACATAGGTAGTAAAGGTAAATTCTCTCTATAGATATGATAAAGTTGAAATCCCGACTACTAACTTTCATAGCCAATGCTTAGATGAATTTGATGACTTTATGGCTAGACAAGAAAGTTTTAATGCTTATGTTGGTAGAGAATTAAAGAGTAATGCTTTCATGATTGGACGTTTGAGTGATTATATGGCTAATGTTAAAGGTGAACTTAAACTCTTTAGCAAATATGCTTCTATGGTTACCACTCAAGCTAAACAAGTACTTAAAGCTCAAAGTGATTTGCTCGATGAATTAAATAATAAGCATGACTTTGCTGTTAGGTGGCTACTAGAACTGGTAGAATGACTCAAGAACCTTTGTATCCTGAAGGCCACCCTAAGAGAATCGAGCAAGATTCTTAGAGAAATAATTTAAATGCACCTAGTTTTTCTAAAAAGAAGAAAAAGAAAAATGATAGGACTTTGCATGCTTCCAGTGAACCTGTTATAGACACACCTGAGAATCCCAATGATACTTCTATTTCTGATGCTGAAACACAATCTGGTGATGAACATGAATCTAGTAATAATGTTAATGATAATGTTCATGTTGATGCTCAACCTAGCAATAATAATGAAGTAGAGATTGAACCTGTTGTTGATCTTGATAACCCACAATCAAAGAATCAATGTTATGATAAGAGAGATTTTGTTGCTAGGAAGCACGGTCAAGAAAGAGAACCATGGGTTCAGAAACCCATGCCTTTTCCTCCTAAACCATCCAAGACAAAGGATGATGAGGATTTTGAGTGCTTTGCTGAAATGATTAGACCTATCTTCTTACGTATGCGCTTAACTGATATGCTTAAAGTAAATCCTTATGCTAAATATATGAAGGATATCATTACAAATAAAAGAAAGATTCCGGAAGCTGAAATTTCCACCATGCTTGCTAATTATACTTCTAATGGTGGAATACCTAAGAAACTTGGAGATCCAGGGGTACCAACTATACCATGCTCCATTGAAAGAAACTATGTTAAAACTGCTTTATGTGATCTTCGGGCCGGTGTTAGTGTTATGCCTCTCTCCTTATATTGTAGACTTGAATTGAATAAGTTGACACCTACTAAAATATCTTTGCAAATGGCCGATAAATCAACTGCTATACATGTCGGTATTTGTGAGGATGTGCCTGTTGTGGTTGCAAATGTCACTATCTTAACGGACTTTGTTATTCGTGATATTCTCGAGGGCGATATTATGTCGATTATCCTTGGTAGACCCTTTTTGAATACTGCAGGGGCTGTTATTGATTGCAACAAAGGCAATGTCACTTTTCATGTTAATGGTAATGAGCATATGGTACACTTTCCGAGGAAACAACCTCAAGTTCATAGCATCAATTCTATTGGAAAAGTTCCAACTATCATTATTGGAGGTTTTGAATTTCCTCTTCTTACTGTCAAGAAAAAAATATGATATTCTTATTGTTGGGGATGTCCATATCCCCGTTGAGGTAACCTAGTGTTATTTGAAATTTCTCCGGTTCCGTGTTATTAAGATTGAGTTTGTTAACAAGACTTGATCAACCTTGTTAGTGGATTCATTTTGATGATCATGAGATGGGTGAAACTAGAAGGCACAACCTTCTTTACCCTCTTTTTACTTTCTGTTATTTAGAATAAATAAAGAAAAAATAGTATTATTTGTCTGTTTTCTAAATTATCCTTGCAATAAAAAATATCCCGAAAATAAAAGTGCTCCAAATGCCCTGCAAATTTAGTATGCTTTTTTATGGAATATTTGAGGATTTTAGGCACTGAGAACACAACAGGGGGCAAGCACCTGGCCACGAGGTTCCAGGGCGCACCCACTCCCCCTGGGTGCCCCCCTGTCTCTTGGGCCCACGGGGGCCCCCCTCCACTTACTCATGCACTCACACACTGCATCTTCCTCCCAAACTATCCCCATCCAGCTCAAGCACGAGTTCTAGCTCATTTTGCTGCGATTTTTGATCTCCTTGCTCAAAGCTCCATTCACAAAACTGCTTTGGGAGGTTGTTGCTTGGTATGTGACTCCTCCATTGGTCCAATTAGTTTTTGTTCTGGTGCTTTATTCATTGCAATTTTTTGCTACATAGGTGACCCACTTCTTGAGCTTGCATGTTAAATTTATGAGGTCCCAAGTAATTCTAATGCATGATATAGGCTCTAGGCACTTGTGGGAGTGGTTGCTATCAATCTTGTTTAGTTTGATTCACCTTTATTTTGAAATTACAAAAAATTTCAGAAATTTTCAGAAAAAGATGAAGAGGTTGTTCTTGAGGGGCTCCTCTAGCCAAGGATCCAAGGATAAACAAGCTAAGGAGAAATAAAAGGCCAAGTATAATCTTCCTCGCGTAGCGGAAGTAAGTCCTTTTGAGTGGCCTTGTGATAATTTCTTGAGAGCAGCCGGGACTTATGAAGACTTTTATTCTTTTGCTAAAAATTCTGGCCTCACCGACTTCCTCCACGACCGGATCGAACAGTATCTCTTACTTACCAATACTTTCGTGCAAAACTTTTACTATTATCCTAAGAACTCACCTCCTTCAGTATCTTTTCATTTATATGATGAGAATAAGGACATGTCACTACATAATTTTTGCGCGGCTTGTAGGATACCCTTTGAGGGCAGCTTAGATGAACCACATCGTAAGGATGTGGAAGGTTTTATTGATACTATTACTGTAGGGCAACCGTGGAAGGGTTCCGATGTGTTAATCACTAGCATACATTTTCCTGTTTTACGCTACTTTGCCATATTTGCTAGTCGATGCTTAATTGGTCGTGGAAATAGTGGAAGCTTCAGTGTTCCTGATATTATTATTCTGCTCTATGCCTTATTCGGAGATAACTCTTTTAGTATGGGTGTCATTATTGCTAAGCGGTTAAGCCTAAACCGCACAAAGGGCCCCATCTTTGGAGGTATCTATGCTGCACGCCTTGCTAAAGATTTTGAGATACCTATTAGGCATGATGAGAAAGAGGGGACACTGCTGCCTCTTACCTTTTTGGATTACAAGAGCATGGTAGCGCATGAGTTTATTGTTGACAACGATGATAAGATGCTTCTGTATAACCTGAGATTTAATAAGAAACACAATGAGATTATTACCATGCCTGTGCCTTCTTTGTTTGATTTAACTACATGCCATTACCTCATTTTGCCGAAGGCCGTGTACGCGCATCGAGGCCAGACATCTGCTCCAGAGCCTGAGCTGGAACTGCCACTGGACCCTTATCGTCCATCCTGTTATCAGTGGGTCCCGGAGGAGATCGCCAGCCAGTGGAATCCAGATGACGCTCCTTAGTACATCAGGGAGAGTAGCCGCGATCCTTAGCATTAGACCAACTTAGGCCAAAAGCCTAAGCTTGGGGGAGTACGTATTTCTCACAGACTTTACATTCATGTTCACACACTTATTCTAGTTGTCGATGCTCATACTCTTTCAATGTATTATCCATGCTAGTTTAATTTATTTTTCTAGCTTTCTTCTTGTGTGTTTGATAAACCTTAAAGAAAACAAAAAAAATTAGTTAGTTTGCTTTCCATGCTTGTAGTAGTAATTAAAAGAAAACCCCAAAAGGTTTCTCGTTCTTCTTTTGCTTGTTGGGAGCTTTCCCGTGTAAATAGTTTTATTTCTTTTCTTTCCTTTGGGGGTCAATAGTAGAAGACAATAATGAAAATGTTTAGTGGCTCCAATATGCATGATTGTTGATTTAACTTAGAGCCCATATTACTTTGTCTTCTCTCTTGAATTGAATGCTTGCAGATTCCAGCTTAGTCCAGTGCACGTGCACTATTATTATTATACACACCATTTGATCATGCAAGTGAAAGGAAATACTGACGATATATGATGGACTGATTGAGATGAGAGAAGCTGGTATGAACTCGACCTCTGTTGTTTTTGTAAATATGATGAGTTCATCATTCCTGATTCAACTTATTATGAATAAACATGTTTGCAATGACAATTAGAGATTATAGTTGCTTATGCCATGCTTAATTAGCTAGGAGCTTATAATGGTTTACCTTGCATACCAACATGCTATTAAAATGGTTGTGATGTGGTATGATAGGGTGGTATCCTTCTTTGAATGATTCGAGTGACTTGACTTGGCACATGTTCATGCATGTAGTTGAAACAAATCAATATAGCCTTCACAATATTTATGTTCATGGTGGATTATATCCTACTCATGCTTGCACTCAGTGTTGATTAATTTTAATGCATGTTCATGACTGTTGTCGCTCTCTCAGTTGGTCGCTTCCCAGTCTTTTGCTAGCCTTCACCTGTAATAAGCAGGAATACTGCTTGTGCATCCAAACTCCATAATCCCAAAAGTTATTCCATATGAGTGCACCATACCTTCCTATAGGCGGTATTTACCTGCCGTTCCAAGTAAATTTGTATGTGCAAACTCCAAACCTTCAAATGAAATTCTGTTTTGTATGCTCGAGTAGCTGATGTTTCAACTAGGGCTGTCTATATCTTCCATGCTAGGTGGGTTATTCTCAAGAGGAGTGGACTCCACTCACGAGAGAATGGCTAGTAACTGGGATGCCTAGTCCCATGATGAAAAAGATCAAAGCAAATCAAAATAATTAAAACAAAACTCCCGTTGGAGAGCACACTGTCATTCGCATGCATTACTATTAGTTTATATTGGGTATGACTTGACTGGAACTCTTTTACCATGAATTACAATGTTTAGTCAGTCCTTGATCTTTAAAGGTGCTCTGCATTTATGTTTTGCGGTCTCAGAAAGGGCTAGCGAGATACCATCTTGTTATATCATATTATGATTGTTTTGAGAAAGTGTTGTCATCTGAGATTTATTATTATTGCTCGCTAGTTGATTATGCCATTGATATGAGTAAACATGAAACCTAAGTGTTATTGTGAATATGGTTAGTTCATAATCTTTGCTGAAAACTTGAATGCTGGCTTTACATGTTTACAACAACAAGAGCAAACAGAGTTTGTAAAAGTTTTTCTTTATCACTTTCAGTTTATCAACTGAATTGCTTGAGGACAAGCAAAGGTTTAAGGTTGCAGGAGTTGATACGTCTCCAACATATCTACTTTTCCAAACACTTTTACCCTTATTTTAGAATCTAACTTGCATTATTTGAATGAAACTAACCCGGACTGACGCTGTTTTCAACAGAACTACCGTGGTGTTGTTTATTGTGCAGAAAACAAAAGTTCTTGGAATGACCTGAAAATCCACGGAGATAACTTTTGGAAAATATAAAAAATACTGGCAAAAGAATCAAGGCCAGGGGCCCCACACCCTGTCCACGAGGGTGGGGGTGCGCCCCCTCCCCCTGGGCACGCTGCCCTGTCTCGTGGGCCCCTTGATGCTCCACCGACCTCAACTCCAACTCTATATATTCCATTTCACGGAGAAAAAAATCAGAGAGAAAGTTTCATCGCGTTTTACGATACGGAGCCGCTGCGAAGCCCTAATCTCTCTCGGGAGGGCTGATCTGGAGTCTGTTCGGGGGCTCCGGAGAGGGGGATTCGTCGCTGTCGTCATCACCAACCATCCTCCATCACCAATTTCATGATGCTCATCACCGTGCGTGAGTAATTCCATCGTAGGCTTGCTGGACGGTGATGGGTTGGATGAGATTTACCATGTAATCAAGTTAGTTTTGTTAGGGTCTGATCCCTAGTATCCACTATGTTCTCTATGACTTTGCTATGCCTAATGCTTGTCACTAGGCCCGAGTGCCATGATTTTAGATCTGAACCTATTATGTTTTCATGAATATATGTGAGTTCTTGATCCTATCTTGCAAGTCTATAGTCACCTATTATGTGTTATGATCCGACAACCCCGAAGTGACAATAATCGGGATACTTCTCAGTGATGACCGTAGTTTGAGGAGTTCATGTATTCACTAAGTGTTAATGCTTTGGTCCGGTTCTCTATTAAAAGGAGGCCTTAATATCCCTTAATTTCCACTAGGACCCCGCTGCCACGGGAGGGTAGTACAAAAGATGTCATGCAAGTTCTTTTCCATAAGCACGTATGACTGTATTCGGAATACGTGCCTACATTACATTGATGAACTGGAGCTAGTTCTGTGTCACCCTATGTTATAACTATTACATGACGAATCGCATCCGATATAATTATCCATCACTGATCCAATGCCTACGAGCTTTTCACATATTGTGCTTTCCTTATTTACTTTTCTGGTGCAACTGTTACAACTACTACAAAACTGCTATCTTTACTTTTGTCACTGTTACCATTACTATCATACTACTTTGCTACTAACTACTTTGCTGCAGATACTAAGTTATCCAGGTGTGGTTGAATTGACAACTCAACTGCTAATACTTGAGAATATTCTTTGGCTCCCCTTGTGTCAAATCAATAAATATGGGTTGAATACTCTACCCTCAAAAACTGTTGCGATCCCCTATAGTTGTGGGTTATCAGTTGCTTCCTCGCATCTAGTCTCATGTCTAGCGTCTATTCTAGTAGGAGTATCAACAAGTGCACTAGTCTCATCTCTAGCCTCTATGCTAGCTAAAAGTTCTAGAACATCTACTAAATTGCGCTCTATCAATATATCGATGTACTCTTCTTCCCAATACCAAAACTTGCATCCATTCTACACAACAATTTTTTTAAGTTAGCACAACTTGTCAAATCCGAGAGCACAACCGAAGATTTGGTCGAGTTCTTCCTCCTTTTGCCGACACGTGGGACATCCAGCATCCAGGTCGTGTCATGCAAGAAAATAGAGTGGTAGTTGAATCCACGTGATGTGCATCTTGGGTTAAACTGTAAATAGAATCTTACAACTCTTGAGTAACTCCAAAAGCGGCCACCGAAGATCTTTATTGGATTTGTTTTTCATCACCAGCACATCGAGCTAAAAGATGTGCAGGTTCGGTGGGTCCTCTTGCGTTTTCACTGACATGTGGGACCGCATGTGAGCAAACAGACGATGGGCTCCGCACGTCCATTGGCTGGCTGAGAAGAGAGATAGAGGAGGGCTAAGCACGGACTCCAGGAAATTTTTTCTACGTAACCAGCACCTCGATATAGGCTTGATATAGTGGGGTGGCACGGGCCATAACTAGCATTCACGTCGAGCAGTACGACACACGCCACCCACACGAGTCCCATCCGACACCAATTTTCTTGGAGTCCATGCTACAGCCATCTCTTCTCCCTCCTGTTTTCTCAGCCATCGCGCTGTGGGCAGGGTGGGGGTTTGCCGATAGTCGGTTTGCTCAACTACGGTCCCACTTGTAAGTGAAAATGCAACACCGCACACATTCCGCCTTGAGCGGCGTGCCAGACCAACCGTGTGGGGGTGCGACGGGAACACGACAAGCTTTTCCTTTTGAACTCGTAACTTATAAAATTTGGTTCTGCCCCATGGCGCGACCGATAGATAGAAAATAACGATTTTGCCTAGAGTAATGAGAAGTTTGTCTCGCGCCATTCATGCATGGAGTACGTACAAAAATTATGAAGTTGATGCGAAAGGTAAGATAATTACTAGTAGTACCATATACTACTACATGGATGTGATGGAAAGATAAAAATACATATGGATCCATCAATGACATCCTCACGCCCTAGTGCGCCGGGTCACCAACCGACGTGTGAGGAGCAGCGGCATTGGCGGCGAGCTCAACGTGCTTCTGAACAATGCCGTCCAAGGTTGCCCTGCGGTCCAAGAAGGCCAGCGTCCTAATGTCCTCCTCTTGCATGTAGTAGTCCTTGTGGACGATTAGCGCGTAGACGTGGGTGATTATGTCGATGGTGTCTTGCTGCGCTAGGCGCTGCACGGTGAGCGCGACCTCGAGGTGGACATTCTTCGGCGTGACGGTGGGCAGTCGCAGGGCCACCAGTGCGTCGAAGAGGTTGTCACCATAGTGGCCGTTGAGGGTGGCGGGCATCGTAAAGCCTCAGCGCATTGGCTGGAGGCATACGTCAAAGTCGTCCGCGAGCTTCTTGACGACAGTGAAATCGTCGAGGAAACCGACGAGGACCTCGTCAAACAAGGAGACAAAGCTGTCGTCCAAGCGGCACCTCGCCCTAGCGACCTCAAGCAATACCTGGATACGTTCCTCGGTGCCGGGCCGCAGGCCGGCATCATGGACCATCTGGCACAACCGGCTGATGCTCGCGCTCATCGCCTCCATGGGTCTAGCTTAGCTTCTAGTCAACTGATCTTGCAATTCGAGTGATCACTCTTGCCCTTGGTTAGCGTGTGTAGGTGCGTAGGATTTCGTACTACTCCTCGGTCCTCTACTGGACCTGCCTTTGGCTGTATGATAGGTGGGCCAGCCACTCGTTGGGCCCACGTGTCATTCACCCAAAGGCAGTTGCAGTAAGTCAATGAAGCCGCGTCCCCCTCCGCGCTGGTGCAATATAGTCATCTCACCGGACCTCTAGTTGGGGCCAAACGAGAGAAGTTTGATGTTTACTGGTTTATTGGTCCCCTTTGCATTTTGCGCCAAGTTTTGACCTTTGATTTAACTAATAAATTGTTAATGCATGTAAACAAAAATGTTTTGTAAGTCACTTTATGAAAACCAAATAATCCCAAAACACTTAGGCATGGTACATTAACTCCCTCCTCGTTTCTTATTTCGTGACATATCAACCAATGAGAGATGTGGGCCGTGCATGCTTTCAATGACTTGAGACTACCAAACATGACATGCAGTGTTTAGTTCATTACATGTAATCCTATTAGTTAGCACAAAGACATTATGTTCTCTCGCCGATAGGAATAAAACAATACACCATGTATTTATTTACAGAGGGAGTAGTACATTTTTTGTGACATGCATTACTAGATATTGCTAGTCAAATACTAAAATCCAGATGGACGTGGTAGTACCCCTCAATCCAGACGGTGGTGCTACTAGTACTAGTAGTAGTACTACCAATGTAGTAGGAGTACTAGCACTGTACTACCCGTTGGTCAAATTATTACGTGTTGCTCCTCACAGTGAAGTGACAAGACCCTGCGCCGGAGATGACACCTGAGTATAGGCGCCATGTTCGGCATACCATAGTCAGCCTCACCATCTGCAGCACTATCGTCATGGCTGTAGAGCTAGCCTGCTTACAACTAGCCCTGTTCGACGTAATTTCCCATGCGTAGATGACCGTGCATTGCACGGAACACCATGATTGGGGGTGGACGGCGCCGGCAGCGGCCATCGCGCCAGATTTTTCCACGACCTTCTAGATGTGGTGGGGAGGAGATAAGGCTGATTCTGAGAGACAAGGAGTTGTTTGTAAATAGGGAACAAGTGCGGGCATGTTTTTGCAAAAATGGAGAAGTTTGGTTTGTATGCGTCAGATCTAGATCCGACGGCTATTGGTGAAAGATGGGAGGCACAACATCATCCCCAACTCAGGACCTGTTTGATTCGCAGGATTTTGAAAATGCAGGAATAGGACACGACAATATTACAAGTTTCAAACTGATATTACAAATGTTAGGAGTAATGCTGCACCTACGAAGAGGGAATTACTAGGAAGTTTACGTAAGAACTTTTGTTACTTTAGGTGAATGCAGCATTATCGTACAAACTAAAATCCACCGCCCTGACAAGTCACTAATGGGTAAATAAGTTTTCGAGTCTCTGACCACTTGATGTTTCAAAATCAGAGTCAGCTTTTGCGGAGACATTGTCATTTAGGCTTAGACGCTTGCGGTGATCAGCATGCCATTCATTGTTGCGCCAGAGAACACCAAACCTCATTACCTTGAGTACACTTGCCTCCAAAACAAAGAACCTGGCCAATTTAATCTCAGCTGTGCTACCTTGGTAGTCGATCAAATCAATTTTTGTAAGATGGAGATCAAGGCATTTGATGAGATTGTTATAGTGCAGCACATTTTTCACTTTCGGGTCTTTTTTTATCTGCAAAAGAAGAGAACATATTAGAGCAGCTGGCTATATAAGATTGTCGTGTCATCAAGAGGTACCAATATCATTCACTCATACAATAGGGTTGGCTGGCTAGTGATATTTTTTTCACTCTCTCTCTCTTTCTTTCTGTTTCCTCTCATATAACTAGGAGCATGTATGGAGCATGGGCATTTGTGGCCTTCCACTATGTGGTCGATGCCCTATTTCGCAAAAGTATGCCACATAATACGCATCGATGTCAAATCAAAAGATTTTGGCACCGCTCTCGTGATGTGAGAGAGTTGGCACCGTTGTGCACACAGACCCACATGTATAAACAAATCAATCAAACCAACTACACCAGCCTCTCACTCTCCCAAACAAGTGTTTTTTTATTGCCTCAGTCCTCTCTCTCTCCCACACAGTGTTTTTTCATTGCGTGAGTTAATTTGGCACCAGAGCAAAGTAGGTGATCAGATTGGGGCACCAGGTGAGAAATGGAGGGGCATCGATGCCAAATGCATCACAAGTGAATTTGGAACGTGTTTTGGCCTACATAGCCCACTTTTGTACTCCCTCCGTCCGAAAATTCCTATCTTAAATTTGTCTAAATATGGATGTATCTACTTACATTTTAGTGTTAGATACATCTGTATCTAAACAAATGTAAGACAAGAATTTTGGGACGGAGGGAATACTACCTCGTATTTAGTATAAATGTTTGACCATAGATTTACCTAAGAAAATGCCAATGCATGTCACTAAAAATTACACCATTTGAAATTATGTTCAAATACGAATCCGACGATATAGTTCTTAGTGACATGCATTAACATTTTGTCAGTTAAGTCTATGGTCAAATTTTGATACTACAAAATTGGAAGAGTAAACCAGGACAGAGGTAGTACTTGCTCTTAGGGTAACCATAGAGTTACTGGAGTAGTCTAAGTTACTTTCCACTATGACTAGCCTAGGCTACTATAGTAGTACAACATAAAAATGATGCAGGTGATCACGTGAGGAAAAAAATACTAAAAACATTTCTTTCGGTGTAGTTCGTAGATGCAGTTTTGAACACTACACTTGTCATCGTAATTTGGGAACATTACGAAAAAATTGAGCTACGTTGTGATTACCGTTTACTAAAAGGAAAGAAGTTTCACCTCGATGAGTAGCTTCTCCGTACACGGAAAGCATGTAAGGAATCCAACAACTTGATCCAGATTGGGGCCGATAGATTTTAGTGCCAAGATCTTCACTGTGCGCATGGACTGGGTCAAGCTTATGGGAATCATTTTCTGGAAGACGGTCATAAATACATCAAGAAGAAATTTAAAAATGTGAATTTCAAGAAGACGGAGAAGAAGATGAGTGCTGTACCTGAACGATTACAGATCCAATAAAGAGTTTAGAGAATTTGGCAGACGAGTACACCAATGCTGTCAAGTTCGGCGCGTCAATGACCCTGATTTTTGTTGGACCTTCTAGAGCCGATACAAGCAATCTCTCAAGGAAAGGCGCATTCTCAATGACCATAAGGTGGAACAGCTGGAGTGATCTCTTCCCAATTGATGTCTTGTTGCGGGGTCAGCAAGACACATAAATCCATCGGAGATTCGTCGAGGCGATGTGGAGGCTAATGAACCCGTGGATCTACTGAAGACAAAGGTACTCGAGCGTAGTACAGCTACGGAGCAGGTGCTCCATAGCCTTCTTCGAGATGACAACGTCGAAGAGGTCGAGCTGCTTGAGTTGAGGGAGAAGAAGGGCGGGCGCGACATTAATCTGGGGCAGATAGCAGGAGCTGAAGCTGGCGCGATGCAGCGTTGGTGTGAGGCGGAGCGAGGACGGCGGCAGAGAGCGACATCATCCAGCTTAAAAGCTGAGCTCCTCGAGCTGATCTAGGGCGGGGGATAAGAACCACTCGTCGAACTTGGGTTGGACCTTGCAGTTGGTACTGAACATGCAGATGTCAAGGCGTCTGGCTGGCGCAGGGTGCGATTAAAGGATCTTGGAGACTGCGGCCATGCGTTTGCAATCCCCGTCGCAGAGGCAGCTGTCGACGGTGAGGTTGAGGGGGACGCGCCACCAGAGGGGGCGCCACCACCGGGAGAGCAGGGCGGTCCACACGGAAGATTTTGTGGGGAGGAGGCCGATGATGATGAGCAGCATGTCATCGGGGAGGCTGCTGATGAAATCCAGGCTCGCCGGATGCGGTTTTGGCTCGAGCTGCCTCCGCTTGTTGGCTGCCTCGCCGTCCATCTCAACCGGCGGCAACGCCGGTGTACACGTGTGCTGGTGTGTGTTGTGTGCTGGGTGTGCGCGAGTGCGTCCTTCTGTGCATGCCGCCGCGCAGTGGTGATTTGTGCGTGAGTGCGTCCTTCACTCACAAGAAGTGTGTCCTCAATGCGCCCTCAATTTACTAGTGTGCGGTGTGCTACCCCAAGTGGTTTCAACTTTTTTTACTTCACCGCGTGTCAGATGGGCCTCTAGTTTACTTATTTTCACCCACTGCCACATGGGCGAGCGCACGAAGATACAAAACACGAGCTGGCAAGGCAGCATGTGGACTGATTGACCGGTCAACTAAACAATATACGGAGCTATACGCTGACACAGTGAGCGTATAATCCGTCGGTATAGAGAGTTCGAGTGAGAGGGGAGGCCCGTGAGAGATAGTAGAGAGAGAGAGAAATAGCTACTCCCTCCGTTTGATAATGTAGTTCCAACATTTTTTTAAAAGTCAAACTTTTGAAACTTTGACCAAGTTTATAAAGAAATTACTTATATCTACAATACCAAAGATAAATGATAGTATGGAGTAAGTACATGTTGTAATGAATCTAATGATCGTTCCAGATGTAAATGTTTTTCTCCACATATACCTGGTCAAACTTTTCTGAGGTTTGACTTTTCGAAACATCCATATGCTTATGGATGTGACAGAGTCCCTAACTAGAGAGAGAGAGAGAGAGAGAGAGAGAAATAGAAAAAGTGAGTGAAAAAAGTGTGTGCGTGTGTGAAAGAGACATGGACGATACACGATAAAAGTAGAGAAAAAGCGTGTGTGTCTTATGCAAACATATCACACATGCATCTTCGACAACGGAGGCAAGGTGAGGAGATAGTGTGTGATTGTTTGGAACCGAGAGACTAAGACCCCTAGCACGTGGCCAAGAGGGGTCTGACAAACAAGGGAGAGAGGTCGAGAGAGACGTACGGAGAAAATGCAGACATGGGGAGGAGAGAGTGTATGTTTGTCATAGAGAGATCCCCTGGAGATCGTGATGGGACTACATGGGTGGGAGATCGAGTGACAAGGTGTGTGCGTGATAGAATATGCCCCGAGATATATCGAGATAGACGTATGGATGGAAGGAGACAATACGTGTGTTCCTGATGGCTAGTAAGAGATAATCATACTTAGGAGGGGGGGAGTGCTTGCGCCTATGATGGAGTGAGGGATTATGGTACTTAGGGGGATGCGTGTCATATGGAGAGAGAACAAGCGCGGAGAGTGTTGGATGGGTCTATATGTATAGCGCGAGCGAGACATGTGTATGTGTGAACCAGGGAGATATAAGGTCAGTTTGGCTTGCATCCTAAGCATCTTTTGCCTTCCCTAGGGTTGTGGTTGGATTTCATGCACACTTGTTTGGTTGCTACCCTGTGAAAAGGAAAGCCCGCCTGGCCTGGATTCCGTTGCACTTTAATTAGCCTGGCTGGACTCCAGACACTGCAAGTAGCTTGGCCCAGGCGACCGATTTCGAACGCTTGGCCATGCCTGGTCGTGCCGCCACGAGGCTAACATCAACCTGGATGGATATTAGCATTAAATAATTGCTGCATGGATTGATTGATGGGACGTTGATGCTTTGCTTGGCCCAGGCATGAACCAAACGCTTCAGCACCACACAAGCCTGGCTAGGCAGAAATATTTTACATCTCACATCCACACCAAGCAGTACTGGCCATCAAGGCATGAGGGTCAGGTCACGAACCAAACTGACCAATAAAGTTTGAGAGAGATTGAGGAGCCCCGATAAGGCTGAGTGGTGCGTCAGATAGCTGAGAGGGGGAATGAGATAATCCATCCGCTCGATAATGCAGTGCATGTAAATTTTTTAGAAGTCAAACTTTGGAAACTTTGATCAGGTTTACACAAGTGTTATTTACATCTACAATACCAAAGATACATCATACAAAAGTACATCTCATGGTGAATCTAATGGTATATGTTTGCCGTTCTAGATGTAATTGTTTTTCTCCACGTACATGGTCAAACTTTGTTATGTTTGACTGTTCAATAAATCTATATGCTATGGACTGAGGAGAGTGCCTAAGTCAAGATAGATCAAGTGCGTGTGAAGGAAAATGAGTAAGTGTGCAAAAAGAGTATGTCTGTGAAAGAGAAAGTGACAACAAATGATAAATTAGAGAGAGTGTGTGTTTTTTCGTTTCATATGCGAACATATCACGCATGCATCTCCGAGATAGAAAAGCAAGGCGAGGAGATACACGAAGATAACTAGTGTGTGATTGTTTGCAACGGAGAGAGACACCCCTGTAGCACATGTCCAATAGAGGTTTGGCTAACAAGGAACAAAGGTCGAGAGGGACACATGGAGGACATGTATGCATGGGGAGGGAGAGAGGGTGTGTTTGTGATAGAGAGATCCCCTCGAGATCGTGAGGGGACTATATGGGTGGGAGATCGAGGGAGGTGCGTGCGTGATAGAAAGATGCCCCGAGAGAAATCGAGATAGGGCATGCACATGTTTGTGATGGAGACTAAGATTAGCTAGTCATATACATATAGGGGGGACTGTGTGTGCCTACAATTGAGTGAGAGACCATCATACTTGACTAGCTAGGCATGAGATTGTGTGTGTGTGTGCATGTCAGATGGAGAGAGAATGAGGGAGAGAGATAGAGTTTTAGATGGGCCTATCGAGTGTGAGTGAGATATGCATGTGTATGTGTGACCCAGGTAGATGGAGACTTTGAAAGAGGGGGAGACGAGCTCCGAGACGACAGAGTGGTGCGTAAGAGAGTTACAGGCAACAAGCCAAGGAATTTGTGTGCGTACGATGAGTGCACCCAAGATATCTAGCTTGGACTAGCTAGAGTATCATACATAGTGTGCGAGAGAGACCTATAGATGGAGTATATATGCATGCGAACTAGAAACACCCCCCCCACACACACACACAAAAAGAGAGAGGGAGATTGAGAGAAAGGGAGAGGGACCAACAATGTTTTTGTGTCGGATGCATGCGACAGAATTGAAGATTGTCGGCGAGAGAGAGAGAGAGAGAGAGAGAGAGAGAGAGAGAGAGAGAGAGAGAGAGAGAGAGAGAGAGAGAGAGAGGAGAGAGAGAGAGAGAGAGAGAGAGAGAGAGAGAACAGGAGTCCGGAAGAGGGGGAGGTCGCGTTTTATGCATCAAAGACTGATATAAACCATGTTTCGATATAAACTTGCGTTCAAATATTTAAATTGGAGAACATGTTGTCTGCAATCCACACATGAACGGATATATGCGTATATCAAACAAGTTCATTAATTTGACTTTCAACATGTTCATGGAGTACTATAATACTATACAACATGCTACTCGATTGAGGTGTTCAATTTTGGATTTAGTTCACTATTTTGACCTAGTGAACGAGCTATTTCATTGAATCGAGATATTACATTTTGGGTTTGATTCGCGTTTTTGAGTGGGTCAACTATTTGTCATATAGTAAATTGCTAGCAACGAGCATGTAAAAACACATTACTCCCGAGCATCATCTCTCCATCTAAAAATGAAGTGGCAAGCTAATATTTCAAAATTTGATTCGAATCGACTTGGTAAGGTAGACGTGGATGCTCGTTCTCCCAAAATTTGAACGAACCGTTAAACATCCTCTACTGGGTGGAATTCGCCCAAGCAAATAAATGGGAGACGTGAAATTACCGTCCTATGTGGGACACGCATCGATTGGCCCGTTGTACATCGAGGGTAGGTTCGTAACTTCATCCAAGTGCGCCTTCTCCTCGGCTGAAATGACATGTGCCAAATAATTCCTGAACCATGGTCGGAAAAACACACTCTCCTTGTCCGAAATAGCTCGTGCCCACTATTTCAAAACATGCTCTCCTCGCCCGAAATCGCTTGCGCCCACTATATTTCAAAACACGCCCTCCTCGCCCGAAATCGCTCCCGCACACTATTTGGGAGAAGCAAAGTTACTCTACTATCCCCAACCCTCAATACATAGACCCAAGCCGAGAAGCCTAAAGGCAAGGGTAGAACTGTAACTCCCCCTCACATTTCAGACAAATGCGTCCGTAAGACATGGTTCCACTCCCCTCCCAATCCCCCCCCCATTCATACCTCGTGGGCGCCAAATCACCTTCTCCCTGGGAAGCTCCCTTCCCCCGAGCCGTGAAACCTCAGCCCCTCCTCCATGGCGCCCCCCACCACACCAATTTCACAGCCGCCCCCCTCCCTAATATCGGAGACGCTGTCCATTTGCCGTCGTGCACTGGGCCGTGTGCCTCTTACTCCGTGCTGCTGGAGCTGCCTCGACGACGGCCGCGTGAACCGTACTGGAGCCGATTCACCCCCGCCGTTGTTCACGGCGCCGGAGCGGCTCCAACTTCGGATCCATCCAGAGTCCCAGCGCTGCTTCCCCGTAACCGTCGACCACCGCGACATTGTTGTTTCCCTGCCGCCGGTCGCCACCGCAACTGCGCCAGCCTCACCGACTCGGCAGCTGGACCTGCCTACTTCACCATCCCGCTAGATAGGTCGCACCCTCATCTCAAATCACTTTACTTAGGCGTCAATTGTCTGAATTTTTATTCTAGGCAAATTGATTCCCAGTGGGAAGCAGCACCCCTCGAGGCGGCGGAGCTCCTAGGCTGCCGGTTGGCTGGTTTCTAATGTAAGGGTGCGGGCCCGCAAGTTCGCCGCGAAAGCATCGCTTAGATCACTATCTTAGAGTTGCGTGGGTTGAAGGTACTGCCGCCGCCGGATCTGGATGACAGGGAGTCTTTGTGGATTGGTCCGGGGGCGGCGTAACCACGGCAGTGCGGTGGGGCGGGGAGCAGGGTTTTGGCTGGTGCCACGGACGGCGGAGGTAGGCTGCTCTGCCGTTGGTCGCTGGCTCTTCGGGGAAGATTCCAAATAGTGTCAACCGAGAGGCACAAGACGGCCATCAAGGCATCCGACTTAGATCGGATAGTACCAAAATAAAATAAAATCGTGTGACCCCAATTTATCTTTAGTCAACAGACGTGTGACCACTCTCGTACCTTGCTGTTGATCTCTTAGTGTATTTCTTCACATCAGAGAGATATGTCATTCTTAACATTATGCCTCATCTGCATCTTCAGACACACCATCTTTCGACTCACCGCAGCTGCTCCAACAAGGGAAGCATACACCAGAAGGGAGCTATAGTCCCCACTTAACAGTTCCCTGCATCGAATGCGCGTGCCCGACATGGATAGCCACAACAACTGCAGGGCCATCGACAAGTCAGCACATGATGCTCACTCCTATCGATGGCGGCCAGATAGGTTGTACCCTCATCTTACTTGTGTGCAACATTTATGGCTTTGTTATTTATCTAAGCATGGAAAATAGATTATCACATTTCACTGTATATTCATGTTGATCTCTTACGGGTCTTGTTCAGGAGTTAACGTTGTTCCATAGTTCAGCTAAGAACTTGTTCTTTAGGTAACGTTGTTCCATAGTTATCATCCATCAGCCAATGCTATCCCACAGGCTGGTGATTATAGTATTATACCACTTCTAGTATTACATATGTTGTTCTTTAATACTTTTGCGTGCCATCTAGTTAATCTTGAGTACAAACGATACATATTCTGTAGCTTTCATCTGTGTTCTCCCTTTAGTTTATGAGACCCGTTGCTGCTAGTTAACCCTAGTCCTACTATTTATGTCGTCTCCTGCATGCACTCATTACATAAATCTAACTACTGGTTGTCTTCCATGCATGTCAGATATAATTTCACACACTGATATATCCACAAGAACCTCATGGAGCAATGTAAAGGCCAATAAACTTGATGTCAATGATACCCAATATGATGGAACATGTAAAGGCAGTTCTTCAGAAGACTTGCAGAAAGATGATGAATCCTCTTCACTCCACAAGGTCCTTGCTCTAACTTGGCCTGTGATATGGGTACAACATGCATATAATGTCCTAGAGTGTATCTACTCTGCTGCAATGCCATGTGCTTAGCATGCTGATCATGCATATAAATATGTCATGCCTTCCTGTTTTTCAGTACCTATTCCATTCATGATAACATGTTTTCAAATTCAAGTACTGTCATTCTACTCTATCGCAATGCCATTTGGACATCATGCTTCTGAATATCTTATGCATTGTTATTCATCAGTATGTACTTCATATGTCTACCATACCATGTTTTTTTACATTGAAGTGTTGTTCTAGTGCTCTCTTGCAATGCCATCTTAGTTTCCCAATCATACACGTCTATGTTGCCTATTTCTGTACGTATTCCGCTAGCATACAATTTTACATTCAACTAGTGTTTTTTTGCTGTGTTGTCCTGTCGTATCCCTAGCTCTTACACCATACTCCCTGCGTCCGGATTACATGTTGCCGAAATGGATAAAAAAGGATGTATCTAGAACTGAAATACGCCTAGACCCATCCATTTTTTCCGGATGGAGGGAATACATGTCAATATGTCATGCCTTTCTATTCTTCAGTACCTATTGTTGGTGTCAAAACCGGCGGATCTCGGGTAGGGGGTCCCGAGCTGTGCGTCTAAGGCTAATGGTAACAGGAGGCAGGGGACACGATGTTTTACCCAGGTTCGGGCCCTCTCGATGGAGGTAATACCCTACTTCCTGCTTGATTGATCTTGATGATATAAGTATTACAAGAGTTGATCTACCATGAGATCGTAGAGGCTAAACCCTAGAAGCTAGCCTATGATTATGATTGTTGTTATCCTATGGACTGAACCCTCCGGTTTATATAGACTTCGGAGAGGGCTAGGGTTACACAAAGTCGGTTACAGAGAAGGAGATCGACATATCCGAACCACCAAGCTTGCCTTCCATCCGGACAAGGGACGAAGTCTTCAATCTTGTATCTTCATAGTCCAACAGTCCGGCCAAAGTATATAGTCCGGCTGTCCGGATACCCCCTAATCCAGGACTCCCTCAGTAGCCCCTGAACCAGGCTTCAATGATGATGAGTCCGGCGCGCAAATTGTCTTCAGCATTGCAAGGAGGGTTCCTCCTCCGAATACTCCATAGAAGATTTTGAACACGAGAATCATGTTTGGCTCTGCAAAACAATTTTCACATACCACCATAGATAGAACGATATTCCACGAATCTAATCTGCAGACAGCTTTCTATGACATCATGCCATGGTCCGGTCATTATTCGAACCGTTTTCTCAACCAGCTATTGGACGTAATGCGAGGCGGTTTCCTAGGCACGTCTTGTCGAAGCAGAGATCGTGTCCCCTTATCACGGGATTCTCATCAATACGGGTGTGGGTAACCCAACCAAGCCATCAACCGTGGTGCTTGGGAAATAAGCGATTTTAACGGGCAAATGGGGAGGCGCACAGTTTCTACCGCCTTTATAAAGAGATAGGGATGATAACCCACAAGTATAGGGGATCGCAACAGTTTTCGAGGGTAGAGTATTCAACCCAAATTTGTTGATTCGACACAAGGGGAGCCAAAGAATATTCTCAAGTATTAGCAGCTGAGTTGTCAATTCAACCACACCTGGAAACTTAATATCTGTAGCAAAGTGTTTAGTAGCAAAGTAATATGATAGTGGTGGTAACGGTAACAAAAGTAAAGACATCAAAAGTAATGTTTTTGGTATTTTGTAGTGATTGTAACAGCAGCAACGAAAAAGTAAATAAGCGTAAACCAGTATATGGAAAACTCGTAGGCACCGGATCAGCGATGGATATTTATGCTGGATGTGGTTCATCATGTAACAGTCATAACATAGGGTGACACAGAACTAGCTCCAGTTCATCAATGTAATGTAGGCATGTATTCCGTATATAGTCATACGTGCTTATGGAAAAGAACTTGCATGACATCTTTTGTCCTACCCTCCCGTGGCAGCAGGGTCCTATTGCAAACTAAGGGATATTAAGGCCTCCTTTTAATAGAGAACCGGAACAAAGCATTAGCACATAGTGAATACATGAACTCCTAAAACTATGGTCATCACCGGGAGTGGTCCCGATTATTGTCACTTCGGGGTTGCCGGATCATAACTCATAGTAGGTGACTATAGACTTGCAAGATAGGATCAAGAACACACATATATTCATGAAAACATAATAGGTTCAGATCTGAAATCATGGTACTCGGGCCCTAGTGACAAGCATTAAGCATAGCAAAGTCATAGCAACATCAATCTCAGAACATAATGGATACTAGGGATCAAACCCTAACAAAACTAACTCGATTACATGATAAATCTCATCCAACCCATCACCGTCCAGCAAGCCTACGATGGAATTACTCACGCACGGCAGTGAGCATCATGAAATTGGTGATGGAGGATGGTTGATGATGACGACAACGACGAATCCCCCTCTCCGGAGCCCCGAACGGACTCCAAATCAGCCCTCCCGAGAGAGATTAGGGCTTGGCGGCGGCTCTGTATCATAAAACGCGATGAATCTTTCTCTCCCTGAAAAACAATATATGGAGTTGGAGTTGGCGTCGGAGGGCCACCAGGGGGCCCACGAGGTAGGGCGGCACACCCAGGGGGACGGGCGCGGCCCCCACCCCCATGGACAGGGTGTGGGCCCACTGGTCTTCATCTTTGGCGAGGATTTTTTATTATTTATTCTAAGATATTCCGTGGAGTTTCAGGTTATTCCGAGAACTTTTGTTTTCTACACATAAAACAACACCATGGCAATTCTGCTGAAAACAGCGTTAGTCCGGGTTAGTTCCATTTAAATCATACAAGTTAGAGTCCAAAACAAGGGCAAAAGTGTTTGGAAAAGTAGATACAACGGAGACGTATCAACTCCCCCAAGCTTAAACCCTTGCTTGTCCTCAAGCAATTCAGTTGAAAAACTGAAAGAGAAAAAAGAAAAAATTTACAAACTCTGTTTGCTCTTGTTGTTGTAAACATGAAAAGCTAGCATTCAAGTTTCAGCAATTATTATGAACTAACCATACTCACAATAACACGTAGGTCTCACAATTACTCATATCAATAGCATAATCAGCTAGCGAGCCATAATAATAAAACTCGGATGACAATACTTTCTCAAAATAATCATAACATGATATAACGAAATGGTATCTCGCTAGCCCTTTCTGAGACCGCAAAACATAAATGCAGAGCACCTTTAAAGATCAAGGACTGACTAAACATTGTAATTCATGGTAAAAGAGATCCACTCAAGTCATACCCAATATAAACCAATTATAATGAATGCAAACGATGGTGTGCTCTCCAGCGGGTGCTTTTTAATAAGAAGGGTGATGACTCAACATAAAAGTAAATAGATAGGACCTTCGCAGAGGGAAGCAGGGATTTGTAGAGGTGCCAGAGCTCGATTTTGAAATAGAGATACATTATATTTTGAGCGGCATACTTCCACTGTCAACGCAACAACTATGAGATGGCTGTATCTTCCATACTACATGCATTATAGGCAGTTCCCAAACAGAATGGTAAAGGTTTATACTCCCCCTCCTCCACAAGCATCAATCCATGGCTTGCTCGAAACAACGAGTGCCTCCAACATTCAACGAGTCCCAGGGGGAGTTTTGTTTAATTATTTTGATTTGCTTTGATCTTTTTGGATCATGGGACTGGGCATCCCAGTTACCGGCCCTTTCTCGTGAATGAGGAGCGGACTCCACTCCTCTTGAGAATAACCCACCTAGCATGGAAGATATAGGCAGCCCTAGTTGCACATGAGCTGCTCGAGCATGCAAAATAGAATGTTTATTTGAAGGTTTAGAGTTTGGCACATACAAATTTACTTGGAACGGCAGGTAGGTACTGCATATAGGAAGGTATAGTGGACTCATATGGAACAACTTTGGGGTTTAAGGAGTTTGGATGCACAAGCAGTATTCCCGCTTAGTACAGGTGAAGGCTAGCAAAAGACTAGGAAGCGACCAACTGAGAGAGCGACAATAGTCGTAAACATGCATTAAAATTAATTTACACCGAATACAAGCATGAGTAGGATATAATCCACCATGAACATAAATATCATGAAGGCTATGTTGATTTGATTCAACTACATGCGTGAACATGTGCCAAGTCTAGTCACTCAATTCATTTAAAGGAGGATACCATCCCATCATACCACATCATAATCATTCTAATAACATGTTGGCACGCAAGGTAAACCATTATAACTCATAGCTAATCAAGCATGGCACAAGCAACTATAATCTCTAAATGTCATTGCAAATATGTTTACTTCATAATAGCTGAATCAGGAATGATGAATCATCATATTTACAAAAACAAGAGAGGTCGAGTTCATACCAGCTTTTCTCTTCCCAATAAGTCCATCATATATCATCATTATTGCCTTCACTTGCACGACCGAACGATGTGTATAATAATAAGAGTGCACGTGCATTGGACTAAGCTGGAATCTGCAAGCATTCAACTCAAGAGAGAAGACAAGTAATATGGGCTCTAAGTTAAATAATCATTCATGCATATAAGAGCCACTAAGCATTTTCAATATAGTCTTCTCGACCCCCAAAGAAAGGAAAAGAAATAAAAACTATTTACACGGGAAAGCTCCCAACAAGCAAAAGAAGAACGGGAAATGTTTTTGGGTTTTTCTTTTTAATTCTACTACGAGCATGGAAAGTAGACTAACTATTTTTTTTTGTTTTTCTAAGGTTTATTAAACATAGAAGAAGAAAGCAGGAAAAAGGAAAATAAACTAGCATGGGTAGTACAATGAAAGAGTATGAGCACTGACATTTAGCAATGAGTGTGTGTGAACATAAATGTAATGTCAGTGGGAAATACGTACTCCCCCAAGCTTAGGCTTTTGGCCTAAGTTGGTCTATTGCCAGGGATGGCCTGGCAGATATCTGTAGGTGAAGTTGGGGTCGTAGTGTGACGCAACGACTATTGCCGCCTGAGCTGTAGCGTGGAGTCGAGCAGCCTCCACTCTCCTTTCGTACTCATCTGCCTCCTCTCTGGTAATAATATGTCTTCCTCTCGCCTAAAAATCAAAGAAGGTAGGAGCAGGAAGAGCAAGACGGACCACATGTCATTTTTTAAAGATTAGTCCATACTGGTAAGGTGGTCCAGTCCTCTCAATGAACTGGTGGGAAAACATAGAATCAAGATCTAAATAAGAAGAGGGTAACTCCATATCACCCTCATGAATGTCTACATCAAGAAAATTAGCTAAGCGGGTTGCATAAATTCCTCCAAAGAAATCTCCGTTATGCCTATTCTGATGCAACCTACGAGCTACAATGGCTCCCAAATGATAAGATTGGTCCCCTAACACGGCACTTCTGAGAATGCTGAGATCAGGGGCACACATGTGACATGCTTCATCCTTAGCAGTTATGCATCTACCAATGAAGAGAGCAAAATAATGTATAGCAGGAAAGTGAATGCTCCCTATAGTGGCCTGCGCTATATCTCCAGATTCCCCCTCAGTTATTGTAGCCAGAAAGTCTCTATATTCAGATATAGGGGGATCCCTGATACTACCCCAAGATGGAAGTTTGCAAGCAGAAGTAAAATCCTCTAAGTCCATGGTATAAGATTTGTCATAAAGGTCAAACATGACAGAAGGAGAATTACGCGAAAATGAAAAATCAAACCTCCCCACAAATGAACTTGTGAGGTCACGATACTGTGGGCATTTATCAGCTTCAAAGTCCTCAAGACCGGCATTATGCAAATATGCGTAGAATTCTTCTTTAATTCCCACTTGATTCATAAAATTTTCCGACGGCCATTCACAAGGCCTCACAGGAGCGTCTCTTGGTGGTTCCTCGTTAGCATCACGTATTGCAAGCCTGGGACCTTGCATCCTTGAAGGACCACCTTGGAACATCCTCCTAAGCATATTGTTTCCTCTGAAAAATTTCTGAAATTTTTAGTAGCTTCAAATAAAAGTGAACCAACTTCAATAAAACTGATAGCAACTACTCATACAAGTGCCTAGAGCATATATCAAGCATTAGAACTACTTGGAACCATATAAATTTGACATGCAAGCTCAAGAACATGGTCACCTATGTAGCACAAATTTGCAATGAATAAAGCACTAGAACAAAAACTAAATGGACCAATGGAGGAGTCACATACCAAGGAACAATCTCCCCAAGCAGTTTTGCGAGAGGTGCTTTGAGCAAGGGGATCGAAAATCACAACAACGGGGGCTGGAACTCGTGCTTGAGTTGTTTTTTCGTGTTTGTGTGAGGCAGAGGAAGAAGATGGGTGCAGGGATAAGTGGAGGAGGGCCACCATGGGCCCACGAGGCAGGGGGGTGCGCCCAGGGGGTAGGGCGCGCCCTCTACCCTCATGGCTAGGTGGCAGCTCCCCCCGCGGTAATTTTTGCACTAAAAATCCTTAAATATTCCCTAAAAAAATCATATTAAATTGGCATGGCATTGTGAGGACTTTTATTTTCGGGATATTTTTATATTGCACGGATAAGTCAGGAAATAGGCAGAAAAATACTATTTTACTTTATTTCTACTAAGTAACAGAAAATATAAAGAGGGTACAAAAGGTTGTGCTTCTAGTTTCATCCGTCTCATGCTCATCAAAAAGCATCTACTAACAAGGTTGATCAAGTCTTGTTAACAAACCCATTCCAATTAACATGGAACCGGAGAAATTTAGAATAACACTATGTTACCTCAACGGGGATATGGACATCCCCAATAATAAGTATATCATATTTCTTCGTGAGAGTAGGGAGAGGGAATTCAAAACCTCCAAATATAATCGATGGAATTTTTCCAATAGAGTTGATACTATGAACATGAGGTTGTTTCCTCGGAAAGTGTACCATATGCTCATTACCATTAACATGAAAAGTGACATTGCCTTTGTTGCAATCAATAACAGCCCCTGCAGTATTAAGGAAAGGTCTTCCAAGAATAATAGACATACTATCATCCTCGGGAATATCAAGAATAACAAAGTCCGTTAAAATAGTAACATTTGCAACCACAACAGGCACATCCTCTACCGACAGGTATAGCAGTTGATTTATCAGCCATTTGCAAAGATATTTCAGTAGGTGTCAACTTATTCAAGTCAAGTCTAAGATATAAAGAGAGAGGCATAACACTAACACCGGCTCCAAGATCACATAAAGCAGTTTTAAAATAATTTCTTTTAATGGAGCATGGTATAGTAGGCACTCCGGGATCTCGAAGTTTCTTTGGTATTCCACCCTTAAAAGTATAATTAGCAAGTATGGTGGAAATTTCAGCTTCCGGTATCTTTCTTTTATTAGTAATGATATCCTTCATATACTTAGCATAAGGATTTGTTTTGAGCACATCAGTTAATCGCATACGCAAAAAGATGGATCTAATCATTTCAGCAAAGCGCTCAAAATCCTCATCATCCTTTTTCTTGGATGGTTTGGGAGGAAAAGGCATGGGTTTCTGAACCCATGGTTCTCTTTCTTTACCATGTTTCCTAGCAACAAAATCTCTTCTATCATAACGTTGCTTCTTTGATTGTGGGTTATCAAGATCAACAGCAGGTTCAACTTCTACATCATTATCATTACTAGGTTGAGCATCGACATGAACATTATCATTACCAGATTGTGTTTCAGCATCAGAAACAGAGATATCATTTGGATTCTCCGGTGGTTCAGCGATAGGTTCACTAGAAGTTTGCAAGGTCCTATCATTTTTCTTTTTCTTCCTTTTAGAAGAACTAGGTACATCAATATTGTTTCTCTGAGAATCTTGCTCGATTCTCTTAGGGTGGCCTTCAGGATACAAAGGTTCCTGAGTCATTCTACCAGTTTTAGTAGCCACTCTAACAACATAATCATTTTCCCTTACTATTCATTTCACCAAGCACTTCTTTCTGAGCTTTAAGTACATGTTCTGCTTGAGTGGTAACCATAGAAGCATGTTTGCTAACAAGTTTAAGTTCACCTCTAATATCAGCCATATAATCACCCAAGCGTTTAATCATAAAGATATTCTTTTTTAATTGTCTACCAAAATAAGCATTAAAGTCATCTTTCTTAACTATAAAGTCATCAAACTCATCCAAGCACTGACTAGCAATTTTAGTAGGAGGGACTTCAGCTTTATCATATCTATAGAGAGAATTTACCTTTACTACCTGTGTCGGGATATCGGGAGGTTCTTCAGTAAATAAGTAATTGAGATCATGCACTTCTTCAATAGGCGGTAAATTAAGACCATGTATTTCTTCAATAGGAGGTAAATTATGAACATCTTCAGCTTTAATACCTTTTTCTTTTATGGATTTATTTGCCTCTTGCATATCTTCAGGACTGAGAAATAGAACATCTCTCTTCTTCGGAGTTGGTTTAGGAATAGGCTCAGTAATTGGCTCAGGAGCTGGCTCGGGAGGTACCCAATTATTTTCATTTGCCAACATATTATTCTATAGAATTTCAGCGTCATCTCGTGTTCTTTCCCTGAAAAGAGAACCAGCACAACTATCCAGGCAATCTCTGGAAGCATCAGTTAGTCCATTATAAAAGATATCAAAAATTTCAGGTTTCTTAAGAGGATGATCAGGCAAAGCATTAAGCAACTCGAGAAGCCTCCCCCAAGCTTGTGGGAGACTCTCTTCTTCAATTTGCACAAAATTGTATATTTGCCTCAAAGCAGCTTATTTCTTATGAGCGGGGAAATATTTAGCAGAGAAGTAATAAATCATATCCTGGGGACTTTGCACACAACCAGGATCAAGTGAATTAAACCATTTCTTAGCATCACCCTTTAATGAGAACGGAAATATTTTGAGTAAATAAAGGTAGCGCGATCTCTCATTATTAGTAAACAGGGCAGCTATATCATCTAACTTGCGAAGATGTGCCACAACAGTTTCAGATTCATAGCCATAAAAAGGATCAGATTCAACCAAAGTAATTATATCCGGATCAACAGAAAAATCATAATAATCCTGATCGGGAACACAGATAGGTGAAGTAGCAAAAGCAGGGTCGGGTCTCATCCTATCTCTAAAAGATTCTTTACTCCACTTAACTAGCAACCTCTTACGTTCGAGACTATCCTGACAAGCAAAGAACAACTTCAATAGATTCAGCATTAAAAAGATAACCCTCAGGAATAGCAGGCATAGGTTCATCATCACTAACATCATCATGTTCAGGTTCAATAATTTCTCTTTCTCTAGACCTAGCAATTTGCTCATCAAGTAATTCACCAAGTGGCACAGTAGTATCAAGCATAGAAGTATTTTCATCATAAGTATCATGGATAGCAGAAGTGGCATCATCAATAACATGCGACATATCAGAATTAATAACAGTAGTCGGATTAGGTGTCGCAAACTTACTCATAACAGAAGGAGAATCTAGTGTAGAGCTAGATGGCAGTTCCTTACCTCCCCTCGTAGTTGAGGGATAAATTTTTGTCTTAGCGTCTTTCATGTTCTTCATAGTGTCCAGCAGATATAAATCCCAAGTGACTCAAAGAATAAAGCTATGCTCCCTAGCAACAGTGCCAGAAAAAGGTCTTGATAACCCACAAGTATAGGGGATCGCAACAGTTTTCGAGGGTAGAGTATTCAACCCAAATTTGTTGATTCGACACAAGGGGAACCAAAGAATATTGTCAAGTATTAGCAGCTGAGTTGTCAATTCAACCACACCTGGAAACTTAATATCTGCAGCAAAGTGTTTAGTAGCAAATTAATATGATAGTGGTGGTAACGGTAACAAAAGTGAAGACAGCAAAAGTAATGTTTTTGGTATTTTGTAGTGATTGTAACACCAGCAACGAAAAAGTAAATAAGCGTAAACCAGTATATGGAAAACTCGTAGGCACCGGATCAACAATGGATATTTATGCCGGATGTGGTTCATCATGTAACAGTCATAACATAGGGTGACACAGAACTAGCTCCAGTTCATCAATGTAATGTAGGCATGTATTCCGTATATAGTCATACGTGCTTATGGAAAAGAACTTGCATGACATCTTTTGTCCTACCCTCCCGTGGCAGCGGGGTCCTATTGCAAACTAAGGGATATTAAGGCCTCCTTTTAATAGAGAACTAGAACAAAGCATTAGCACATAGTGAATACATGAACTCCTAAAACTATGGTCATCACCGGGAGTGGTCCCGAATATTGTCACTTCGGGGTTGCCGGATCATAACACATAGTAGGTGACTATAGACTTGCAATATAGGATCAAGAACACACATATATTCATGAAAACATAATAGGTTCAGATCTGAAATCATGGCACTCGGGCCCTAGTGACAAGCATTAAGCATAGCAAAGTCATAGCAACATCAATCTCACAACATAATGGATACTAGGGATCAAACCCTAACAAAACTAACTCGATTACATGATAAATATCATCCAACCCATCACCGTCCAGCAAGCCTACGATGGAATTACTCACGCACGGCGGTGAGCATCATGAAATTGGTGATGGAGGATGGTTGATGATGATGACGACGACGAATCCCCCTCTCCGAAGCCCCGAACGGACTCCAGATCAGCCCTCCCGAGAGAGATTAGGGCTTGGCGGCGGCTCCGTATCGTAAAACGCGATGAATCTTTATCTCTGGTTTTTTCTCCCCGAAAGCCAATATATGGAGTTGGAGTTGGCGTCGGAGGGCCACCAAGGGGCCCACGAGGTAGGGCGGCGCGCCCCCCACCCTCGTGGACAGGGTGTGGGCCCCCTGGTCTTCATCTTTGGCAAGGATTTTTTTTATTCTAAGATATTCCGTGGAGTTTCAGGTCATTCCGGGAACTTTTGTTTTCTGCACAGAAAACAACACCATGGCAATTCTGCTGAAAACAGCGTCAGTCCGGGTTAGTTCCATTCAAATCATAGAAGTTAGAGTGCAAAATAAGGGCAAAAGTGTTTGGAAAAGTAGATACGACAGAGACGTATCAAGGGATCCTCCTCTTTAACCCACGCCTTCTTCCTTCTTCGCTCATCCATTCTCGCACACTCCAGCTCCAGCGCCCCAGTTCTCACCTTCTCTGTACAAGCAAACATGTTCAGAGCGGGAGGCAAGTGGATGGCCTCCTGCGTCACGGAGGAGGACATTATGAAGCTTTGGGAGGCCGGATACTTAGCCGCAGACATCGCGCACCGGCTCCCGGACGAAGGGCAGATCATGCCTACTCCGGAACCTCACGAGAGGGTTATATTTCTCCCCCACTTCGTCCGCGGACTGGGATTTCCCCTCCACCCGTTTGTCTGCGGGCTCATGTTTTACTGTAGGCTAGATTTTCATGATCTGGCCGCAAAGTTCATCCTCAACATCTCGGCGTTTATCGTCATTTGCGAGGCCTTCCTCTGCATCCAGCCCCACTTTGGCCTGTGGCTAAAGATCTTCAACATGAAGCCGAAGATAGTGGGTGGTGAGCAAGCAGAGTACGGAGGCGCCATGGTGGGCAAGATGCCCAACGTTACCTGGCTAGAAGGCTCCTTCATGGAGACCGTGAAGGGATGGCAATCGGGGTGGTTCTACATCACTGACCGTGCAGCGCCAACTTGGCAGTGGCCCCCGAATTTCAATCTGGCATCCCCACGCGGCTCACCTCCTAGGAAAAGAAGGGCCTGGCTGTCAGTGTCAAAACCGGCGGATCTTGGGTAGGGGATCCTGAACTGTGCGTCTAAGGCTAATGGTAACAGGAGGCAGGGGACATGATGTTTTACCCAGGTTCGGGCCCTCTCGATGGAGGTAATACCCTACTTCCCACTTGATTGATCTTGATGATATGAGTATTACAAGAGTTGATCTACCACGAGATCGTAGAGGCTAAACCCTAGAAGCTAGCCTATGATTATGATTGTTGTTGTCCTACGGACTAAACCCTCCGGTTTATAAAGACACCGGAGGGGGCTAGTGAGGGAGTCCCGGATTAGGGGGTGTCCGGATAGCCGGACTATAACCTTTGGCCGGACTCCTGGACTATGAAGATACAAGATTGAAGACTTCGTCCCGTGTCCGGATGTCACGGTCCTAGATTATTGCTTGTATTAGTTGCATCATAGAGCACTCATGAATCATGTCTGAATTTCTGAAACTTGAACTGAGGAAATTAGAAAGCCTCAAAAACTTTTAAAAGAAGGGCAAGAACCCTTCAAATTGCATTCAATGATTCCAAAATGTCCTAAAAATCATTTTGGTAATTTTGGCAAGAGATATATATCAAACCAAAATTCTGGAACATTTTTAGGAATATTTTGGGACATTGAATTTAAATCATATTCTATTTGAATTTGGAATTATATTCAAAATATATAATGAATATATTTTCAAATGACCTGAGATATTTTATGTATATGTGGTGAAGTCCATTTAGTGACTTAAAACTATCGAGGGGAGTTTTGGCACTGTTTTCAAATTTTGTTTGAATTAGAATTCAGTGGAAATTAAATAAAACAAAAAAGAAGAAAAATAAAAAAAGAGCAGAAGACCTACCTGTCGCTTACCTGGACCTACCTGGCTGGCTCAACTCCTGCGCGGCCCAACACTGCTGGCCCAGCCCACCGCGACCTCCTGTCGTCTTCCTCCCCTCGCCCCAAAGTTGCTGTTGTCGCCGCGAGAAAGCGCCCGCGCACGCAGGCTCCACCTCCTGCTTGCCACGTCCTGCCTCCCCCTCACGCCACGGAGACGCCCGACGCCTCCCCTCACTTTCCCCTCGCTCTCTAGCTCTCCCGCCCCCTCCTCTGTTCCCTCGCTCGCGCCCGAGCGGAGCTCGTCACCGCCGCCGATGGTCGCTGCCGATTCGCCATCACCCGTGCGCCCTCGAGCTCGTCGATGACCCCACCCGATCCACTGTGAGATCCTCCGTCTTTCCCCCTCCTCCCCGAGCTCGTTCCTGTCCTCTAGCTATGCCAGCCGCCATACCCGAGCGCCACCGTCCGCCATGGTCGTTGCTCTCGCAGCCACCGTGCATCTCCGCTCGAGCTTGAGCCTTCGGCGTGCTCCTGGAGCAACGGCGAGTCCAACGCAACCCCTAGCTAGCTCCCCCATGCACTGGAACCACGCGGCCGCCCATGCCCGAACTCCGGCCACCGCATCACTCGACGCCGTGCTCAACTCCGGCCACCCTCGCCTCCGTTGTTTGCTCCATCAGATGCGCGTCACTCTCCAGAGCACGTAGGTGCAAGTGGCTCTTCAAACCGGGCCCCGTAGTAAAAGTTCGACGCCCTCCGCCGCGGATTTGGTTGCCGGCGTTTACACGCCGGTGGTGATGACATGGCACCAACATTAGGGCTTAATCACATTTAGTTTAATCACACCAGCCGCTGACATCTAGGCCCCACCAGCTAAATAACCTCGGATTATTTTCTTAACTAGATTTAGTTAAAACCAGTGGGCCCACATGTCAGCTTTGACCATGCTGACGTGGCCGTTGACTGGACCCACATGTCTGTTACCTTAACCAGCCCTAAGTCACTGACCAGTGGGCCCCACTGGTCAGGTTTGACTGGACCGGCCCTGTTGACCAGCTGACGTCAGCATGACCTAGAGCTGACGCAGTAAGCATTTTTTGGAATATTTCTAATTCAAAAATGATTTGGAAATTTCAGAAAATGTTGCAAACTTTGAAAAATCATAGAAATTCAACCGTAACTCCAAATAAGATAAATTATATATGAAAAATGATCAGAAAAATTCAATCTATCCATTTGTACCATTTTCATGCATGTTAGAACAACTTTTGTTCACTGTTTAGGTCAAATCAATTAAATGGCATCTGAATAACCACATATGGAGTTTGAATTTGAATCTTGTATTCAAACCAACTTCATTTAATCTGTTGCTAGTTGCATTAGCTCAAACCACAACATATTTCCATGTCATGATCATGCATCATATTGTGCATTGCATTGATTGTGTTTCCTCTTTATTTGTCAGTGCTTGTCCCCTCTCGGTAGACGATGTTCCAACGTTGTGATCGTTGACACTGATGAAGACTCAATGCTATCTTCAGAAGTGCCAGGCAAGCAAAACCCCCTTGTTCATTCCGATACCATCCTACTCTCTCGCTCGTGCTCTCTTTTACTGCATTAGGACAACAACGATTCATCTGTTACTTGCTGCGGTAGCTGAACCCCTTTATCCTCTGCATGACCTGTCATTTCCACAGTAAATAGATGAAACCCACTAGCATGAGTAGGAGTTGTTTGAGCCCTGTTGTGCCTACTCATTCATGCTTGTTTGTCATGCCTGCTACTGCTTAGAGTTGAGTCAGGTCTGATTCATCGGGGATGAATCAGAGGTGTGTGAACATGTCCTACTGTGTGTGAGCTAAGTGTGTGAACACGATTTGGTAAAGGTATCGGTGAGAGGCCATGTAGGAGTACATGGTGGGTTGTCTCATTGAAGCCGTCCTTAGGAACTGAGTTCCGTGTTTGTGATCCATGATTCAGCTACTACCATGCATTGGGCCCTGAAATATGACCCTGCTCGACTTCTTATTCACCCTTGTCCTCTATCCAGGAGTTGCAAGTAGTTTCCGGTGTTTGTAGTATGCTGGAGGCCGTGCGCAGCGCTGACCGGAGGGGTGGGCTGTGATGCGGTAGGCACGTGGCCGGGTATACCGGGCGCCTGTTTGGTGTCACGGAACCCTGTTCACATCGTTTGGGGCTGTGAGCGAAACCCAGGCCGGATCTCCTCACGGATGGAACCCGAATAGGCGATAAACCTGGACTATAAACTTGATTGTCTAGGTAGGTCGTGGTCTACACCCATGTTGGTTTTCGCTTGAAGTCTGCCGAGCACATGTCGTGTGCAGACGCTAAGTGGTGGAAACATGTATGAAGAAGTACACCCCTGCAGGGTTAACATCATCTATTTGAATAGCCGTGTCCATGGTAAAGGACTTCTGGGTTGCCTATAATAGTTCATAGACAAGTGGAAGTGGATACTCTAAAATACGCAAGATAAGCGTGAGTGCTATGGATGGCGTTCTCGTAGGGAGACGGGAGCGGATCCATAGTGGTGTATTGATATGGTGAATATGTGGACTCGTGTGCGCCACCTCAAAAGAGTTACTTGCAATCGTAGTGCAGGATAGCCACCGAGTCAAAGCTGGCTTGCTGCAGTTAAACCCCACCATCCTCTTTGTTGATAATGATGCATATGTAGTTAGTTCTGATGTAAGTCTTGCTGGGTACATTTGTACTCACGTTTGCCTATTTTATGTTTTTGCAGAGAGACTTCGATCTCGCTAGTAGTTCCACGTGGACTTTGACGTTTAGCTTGTTACCTCAGCTACGATCTTGTGCCCTCGGCAGGATTTGGTAGTTAGTCAGGCTTCTCAGCCTTTTTCTTTTCTAGATGTCTATACTCAGACATGATAAGTTTCCGCTTGTGCTTGACTTGTATGCTCTAAATGTTGGGTCGTGAGACCTATGTTTGTAATATCTCGCTCCTCGGAGCCTATTAATGAAATACTTGAGTTGTAGAGTCATGTTGTGATGCCATGTTGTATTTGCACATATCGAGCATATTGTGTGTATGTTATTGAAATGCTTGGTATGTGTGGGATCTGACTATCTAGTTGTTTATCCTTAGTAGCCTCTCTTACCGGGAAATGTCTCCTAGTGCTTCCACTGAGCCATGGTAGCTTGCTACTGCTCCGGAACACTTAGGCTGGCCGGCATGTGTCCTTCTTCGTTTCTGTGTCTGTCCCCTCGGGGAAATATCACACGATGAATACCGGAGTCCTGCTAGCCCGCTACAGCCCGGTTCACTGGAGTCCTGCTAGCCCAGTGCTACAGCCTGGATTCACTCGCTGATGACCGACACGTTCGATGCTGGGTCATGGATGCCTGTCCCTGTAAGTTTGTGCCACTTTGGGTTTACGACTAGCCATGTCAGCCCGGGCTCCTTATCATATGGATGCTAGCGACACTATCATATACGTGTGCCAAAAGGCGCAAACGGTCCCGGGCAAAGGTAAGGCGACACCCGTGGGAATACCGTGCGTGAGGCCACAAAGTGATATGAGGTGTTACATGCTAGATCGATGTGGCATTGAGTCGGGGTCCTGACAGCATTGGTATCAGAGCCTGACTGCCTGTAGGATTACCAAGCCAAACTGGTCGAAGTTGTGTCTAGAAATGCTTTAGTTATGTAAGGGAATTGATTGTGGGATGGAACGTAAGGCTCTTTTTACTCCTTATACCTCATGGCCTTCTGATCTGAGTCAACCTCTTCTCTTCTACGGGGTTAAGGAACTAGGCTATCTCCTCTTTCTATCAGGATCACGTGTTACTAATCCGTAGACTTATAGAATTGTTGGACTTAAGCCTCAATTCAGTCTCTACTATTTTTAATATGTTCTCAGTTGAACCAGAACCTTGATATGATGTTGTTAAGTGACTATGCAAATCCTTGTGAATGTCTCAAATCTTTTCTGAGCATTTATAGCCGTTATGCTGTCCGAGTCATCCCAGGTTTCTAAATAGTCTGATGCATTTGCAAATCCTTTCTTTCCGTTCCCGATGTCCTTTATGGTCAGAATAAGCACACTAACCGGTGCGTTGAGGTAATTTATTGCCTTGACATATATGTTGGAGCTATTATTATGACCCTGGGTGTTTTAGGGAGTCACCTAGTAATCTAGCAATGTTTAGTGTTCCCAGTGTGAAGATTCCGACCATTATTCTCGAAAGCATCCCGTGATGCCAGTTAGTATGTAGGTATTCTACTCCTGGGTTTTTGAACCCGAGATTCACCCCACCTACTTCATGTTGATAGTGTTTTCTAGTTCCTTTAGGATGTTAGTAACCTTTGCGATAGTCCTCAAGGTCCGTGGTATTTCCTTCTTCCAAATACTATGAACCGTTTATGGCAGAAGTTCTTCGAACCAAAGAATCACAACCAGAGTGCTCTTGATGAGTTCTCCATTCTGAATTGTGAATCTGCCAGTCCTACCTTTCCACATGGGTTATCCGGAAGAAATGTTGAACTTGGTTCGACATACTATTCTATGCATCCACAACTCAGAAAATCATATGTTCTTTTGAGTTGTCCCTCTTTAGTTGTATTGTGACCCCGTCTATCAATTGATAGTAAGGAGTAGTTATGCATTCGTGTTCTTCGATGCGTAATATTCTTGTGGTCCGTCAAGTCATTCTATTCAGGATGACTAGGAGAAACAAACTCCAATACCTTATCCATTTCTAGGATTGGGTCAAAGTAGTTGTATTCCGCAGATCAAATGCCAAAACGGCTTTTGTTCTGTTCTACCTTGGAGTATTACCCTATTTATGTCAGGAATGTCATGAGAACTGTACCTTCTCTTATGAATTCTTGACTTAGTGATACTTCTCACCATCATTATTCATTCCTCGGTTCCGTGTTGTCGCAACCGGAGTACCGACAAGTGAATCGTGATGTGTGAAATCTATATTTCTAGCAACCATGTTGCATAGTGATTAATGGACGATAATCTCATTCTTAGTGTGTTGGTTATGGAATCATCAACTAAGATTGATCGTGCTACCTAGTCCATTCTCCTGGTGCACTCCTGGATCGATGAGTTAGGATTATTTCAAATCTTCGCTCTATTGATCATATCATCTTGCCCTGAAAAGCAAGATTATTCTCGAGCTTAGTAACATATCGGTGGTTCGTGATTTTCCGAATATCTTCTCGGAAGCATCACTAGGTTGTCACTTGACCGCTATGTTAAGTTCGTGATCATGTTGGTTTCCTTGTAAACCACCCTTTCTCCAAGAATCTGTGTTGGGTACCCCTGAGCTAGTTGGTTAAGCTTAACAACAACTTGGAGAGTTGGAAGATGGAAGCTTGTCCGATTTAGTTCATTTAAAGGGATATCTTGTATGTGTGTTGAAGAAAGATGATATCTTCATCGATTGATCCTTGTGACCAGTTGCTGGACCTATTGTCTTGCCAAAACTTTGATTTGAGTGTGGGCTATCCTCAAATCAAATCAGAACCAACGATGTTCGTAATGTTGTCTTACTCGTGGATTTTCCTCGAGCATACACCGTTATATCTTCTGTTCTGACCAATGCTATCACTTGTTCACATGATTGTGGAATTCCATTTTATGGAGATCTCGATGAACTGTTGTTGAGCCCATCAACAACATCCTTATCTCCTCCATGATGTTGTTGAACATTAAGCTAGTGTTGGAAACTTCTATAAGCATTATCTTCATGTCCCATTCATGAAGCATATGTTGGATGAAAGAATTGACTTCCTCTAATTCACGTACATTTGATGTAAGTTGCCCCCGTGGATCTGAGAAAGATTGTTTTTGCTTCCTCTGGAACCATCCCAAGTCAGTCATGCATATGTGCAAAGTATTCTATGGTTTGGAGACTTGCAACCTTCATTCTATATGTATCCCTAGCACACCAAGCCACTGATTGACTTGTTCAAGAAAAACGGAGTCTGTTCTAAGGTTAATCCTTTGGACTTCCACGCGTGGAGACTTCGATATCCTTGTCGATGGTTCCCCTCCTGAACTCGATAGTGTTTTATTATAAGACTACTATGTGATCATGTTTGTCTAGGACAGCGTTTTCACATGTGTGTAGCAGAACCAGCTCATGTTTTGGAGCTTGCTATCGTAGTTCATCTCCTGAGAATCTCACAACGTCATCTCGTCGATTTGTGTTGCAAACTTTCATTTTACTTTCTAGACTCGATGAGTCTAGATTATTCTGACACCAACCGGATCTGAATCTCAGGCAGTTGTGATGGTTGGTACTTTTCCAAGATCTGTGATGTAGGCTCTGGCAAGGTTGATGTTTTGGCCGACACACCTAGCCGGAAGATCTATTATTGTAGTATCTTGAATGAGCAATTTTCCCATCTTCTCTATAAGGATTTCATGTGACTTTTCTAGAAGTGTTCCTTATAAATCCTTGTCTCCCGAAGTCCGACCTGTTACTTGATGTTCTAGACACCAAACCATATCAATAAATGGGTTACGCTAGCACATTAAGGAGAACATTAGAAGCGGAGTGCTAAATGTCTCTCGGTCGATCATCTAGATTTTGTTTCCTTGGCCTCGCTAAGGTGAAATCTAAGAGGATCCCTCCATCATTGTTCATCATGGCAGTATGATGTGTTGCCAGGATCCTTGACACGGATATTGGTAAGACCTTGATGAATATGGGAATGCTCAAGTTCTTGAGGGCACGCTCAGTCACTGGGTTAAATCCTCGATGACAATCGGAATGTGCCTTCCATTGCCGAGTTGTCTCAAAACCCTAGCTCCCTTTCCAACTGAGTATGCTATTTCTTAGAACTCCTTCAAACGATCATTTGTGAATTGCCTTAGGCTGGTATGCAGAGAGTCAATGATCCTTTTCGATAGAGTTTCTTTCTATCGTTGTCGTGTTGGATGAAGATCTCGAAAGCTAAGACGTCAAGATCAATATGAAGCAATGAATCAACACCCTTGAGAAATGCAATGGATCGTGAAGACCGTGTCAGTCCCATGTCCCCTCTGCCCTCTTACCTCACGTCTTGAATCTCGGGACGAGATTCCTGTTTAGTGGGGGTGAGTTGTCATAGCCCTAGATTATTGCTTGTATTAGTTGCATCATAGAGCACTCATGAATCATGTCTAAATTTCTGAAACTTGAACTGAGGAAATTAGAAAGCCTCAAAAACTTTTAAAAGAAGGGCAAGAACCCTTCAAATTGCATTCAGTGATTCCAAAATGTCCTAAAAATCATTTTGGTAATTTTGGCAAGAGATATATATCAAACCAAAATTCTGGAACATTTTTAGGAATATTTTGGGACATTGAATTTAAATCATATTCTATTTGAATTTGGAATTATATTCATAATATATAATGAATATATTTTCAAATGACCTGAGATATTTTATCTATATGTGGAGAAGTCCATTAAGTGACTTAAAACTATCCAGGGGAGTTTTGGCACTGTTTTCAAATTTTGTTTGAATTAGAATTCAGTGGCAATTAAATAAACAAAAACAGAAGAAAAATAAAAAAAGAGCAGAAGACCTACCTATCACTTACCTGGACGTACCTGGCTGGCTCAGCTCCTGCGCGGCCCAACACTGCTGGCCCAGCCCACCGCGACCTCCTGTCGTCTTCCTCCCCTCGCCCCAAAGCTGCTGCTGTCGCCGCGAGAAAGCGCCCGCGCACGCAGGCTCCACCTCCTGCTTGCCACCTCCTGCCTCCCCCTCACGCCACGGAGACGCCCGACGCCTCCCCTCACTTTCCCCTCGCTCTCTGGCTCTCCCGCCCCCTCCTCTGTTCCCTCGCTCGCGCCCGAGCGGAGCTCGTCACCGCCACTGATGGTCGTCGCCGATTCGCCGTCACCCGTGCGCCCCCGAGCTCGTCGATGACCCCACCCGATGCACTGTGAGATCCTCCGTCTTTCCCCCTCCTCCCCGAGCTCGTTCCTGTCCTCTAGCTATGCCAGCCACCATACCTGAGCGCCGCCGTCCGCCATGGTCGTTGCTCTCGCAGCCACCGTGCGTCTCCGCTAGAGCTTGAGCCTTCGGCGTGCTCCTGGAGCAACGGCGAGTCCAACGCAACCCCTAGCTAGCTCCCCCATGCACTGGAACCATGCGGCCGCCCATGCCCGAACTCCGGCCACCGCATCACTCGACGCCGTGCTCAACTCCGGCCACCCTCGCCTCAGTTGTTTGCTCCATCAGATGCGCGTCACTCTCCGGAGCTCGTAGGTGCAAGTGGCTCTTCAAACCGGGCCCCGTAGCAAAAGTCTGACGCCCTCCGCCGTAGATTTGGTTGCCGGCGTTTACACGCCGGTGGTGATGACGTGGCACCAACATTAGGGCTTAATCACATTTAGTTTAATCACACCAGCCGCTGACATCTGGGCCCCACTAGCTAAATAACCTCGGATTATTTTCTTAACTAGATTTAGTTAAAACCAGTGGGCCCACATGTCAGCTTTGACCATGCTGACGTGGCCGTTGACTGGACCCACATGTCTGTTACCTTAACCAGCCCTAAGTCACTGACCAGTGGGCCCCACTGGTCAGGTTTGACTGGACCGGCCCTGTTGACCAGCTGACGTCAGCATGACCTAGAGCTGACGCAGTAAGCATTTTTTGGAATATTTCTAATTCAAAAATGATTTGGAAATTTCAGAAAATGTTGCAAACTTTGAAAAATCATAGAAATTCAACCGTAACTCCAAATAAGATAAATTATATATGAAAAATGATCAGAAAAATTCAATCTGTCCATCTGTACCATTTTCATGCATGTTAGAACAACTTTTGTTCACTGTTTAGGTCAAATCAATTAAATGGCATCTGAATAACCACATATGGAGTTTGAATTTGAATCTTGTATTCAAACCAACTTCATTTAATCTGTTGCTAGTTGCATTAGCTCAAACCACAACATATTTCCATGTCATGATTATGCATCATATTGTGCATTGCATTGATTGTGTTTCCTCTTTATTTGTCAGTGCTTGTCCCCTCTCGGTAGACGATGTTCCAACGTTGTGATCGTTGACACTGATGAAGACTCAATGCTATCTTCAGAAGTGCCAGGCAAGCAAAACCCCCTTGTTCATTCCGATACCATCCTACTCTCTCGCTCCTGCTCTCTTTTACTGCATTAGGACAACAACGATTCATCTGTTACTTGCTGCGGTAGCTGAACCCCTTTATCCTCTGCATGACCTGTCATTTCCACAGTAAATAGATGAAACCCACTAGCATGAGTAGGAGTTGTTTGAGCCCTGTTGTGCCTACTCATTCATGCTTGTTTGTCATGCCTGCTACTGCTTAGAGTTGAGTCAGGTCTGATTCATCGGGGATGAATCAGAGGTGTGTGAACATGTCCTACTGTGTGTGAGCTAAGTGTGTGAACACGATTTGGTAAAGGTATCGGTGAGAGGCCATGTAGGAGTACATGGTGGGTTGTCTCATTGAAGCCGTCCTTAGGAACTGAGTTCTGTGTTTGTGATCCATGATTCAGCTACTACCATGCATTGGGCCCTGAAATATGACCCTGCTCGACTTCTTATTCACCCTTGTCCTCTGTCCAGGAGTTGCAAGTAGTTTCCGGTGTTTGTAGTATGCTGGAGGCCGTGCGCAGCGCTGACCGGAGGGGTGGGCTGTGATGCGGTAGGCACGTGGTCGGGTATACCGGGCGCCCGTTTGGTGTCACGGAACCCTGTTCACATCGTTTGGGGCTGTGAGCGAAACCCAGGCCGGATCTCCTCACGGATGGAACCCGAATAGGCGATAAACCTGGACTAGAGACTTGAGTGTCTAGGTAGGTCGTGGTCTACACCCATGTCGGTTTTCGCTTGAAGTCTGCCGAGCACATGTCGTGTGCAGACGCTAAGTGGTGGAAACATGTATGAGGAAGTACACCCCTGCAGGGTTAACATCATCTATTCGAATAGCCGTGTCCACGGTAAAGGACTTCTGGGTTGCCTATAATAGTTCATAGACAAGTGGAAGTGGATACTCTAAAATACGCAAGATAAGCGTGAGTGCTATGGATGGCGTTCTCGTAGGGAGACGGGAGCGGATCCATAGTGGTGTATTGATATGGTGAATATGTGGACTCGTGTGCGCCACCTCAAAAGAGTTACTTGCAATCGTAGTGCAGGATAGCCACCGAGTCAAAGCTGGCTTGCTGCAGTTAAACCCCACCATCCTCTTTGTTGATAATGATGCATATGTAGTTAGTTCTGATGTATGTCTTGTTGGGTACATTTGTACTCACGTTTGCCTATTTTATGTTTTTGCAGAGAGACTTCGGTCTCGCTAGTAGTTTCGCGTGGACTTCGACGTTTAGCTTGTTACCTCAGCTACGATCTTGTGCCCTCGGCAGGATTTGGTAGTTAGTCAGGCTTCTCAGCCTTTCTCTTTTGTAGATGTCTGTACTCAGACATGATAAGTTTCCGCTTGTGCTTGACTTGTATGCTCTGAATGTTGGGTCGTGAGACCTATGTTTGTAATATCTCGCTCCTCGGAGCCTATTAATGAAATACTTGAGTTGTAGAGTCATGTTGTGATGCCATGTTGTATTTGCACATATCGAGCATATTGTGTGTATGTTATTGAAATGCTTGGTATGTGTGGGATCTGACTATCTAGTTGTTTATCCTTAGTAGCCTCTCTTACCGGGAAATGTCTCCTAGTGCTTCCACTGAGCCATGGTAGCTTGCTACTGCTCCGGAACACTTAGGCTGGCCGGCATGTGTCCTTCTTCGTTCATGTGTCTGTCCCCTCGAGGAAATGTCACGCGATGAATACCGGAGTCCTGTTAGCCCGCTACAGCCCGGTTCACCGGAGTCCTGCTAGCCCAGTGCTGCAGCCTGGATTCACTCGCTGATGACCGACACGTTCGATGCTGGGTCATGGATGCCTGTCCCTGTAAGTTTGTGCCACTTTGGGTTTACGACTAGCCATGTCAGCCCGGGCTCCTTATCATATGGATGCTAGCGACACTATCATATATGTGTGCCAAAAGGCGCAAACGGTCCCGGGCAAAGGTAAGGCGACACCCGTGGGAATACCGTGCGTGAGGCCACAAAGTGATATGAGGTGTTACATGCTAGATCGATGTGGCATTGAGTCGGGGTCCTGACACCGGATGGGACTTTCCTTGGCGTGGAAGGCAAGCTTGGTGATACAGATATGTAGATCTCCTCCCATTGCAACCGACTCTGTGTAACCCTAGCCCTTTCCGGTGTCTATATAAACCGGATGATTTTAGTCCATAGGACGAACAACAATCATACCATAGGCTAGCTTCTAGGGTTAGCCTCTCTGATCTCGTGGTAGATCTACTCTTGTACTACCCGTATCATCAATATTAATCAAGCAGGTGTAGGGTTTTACCTCCATCGAGAGGGTCCGAACTTGGGTAAAAACATCGTGTCCCTTGTCTCCTGTTACCATCCGCCTAGACGCACAGTTCGGGACCCCCTACCCGAGATCCGCCGGTTTTGACACCGACATTGGTGCTTTCATTGAGAGTTCCGCTGTGCTGTCGCCATCAGGAAGGATGCCTCATACCGTCTTTAAAGACGGCGCTGTTGCTAAAGGAGCTTTGGCTATCAGCCAAACTCTCCGGCTAGGCGGTTTTCTTATGACCACCTGTTCGGCCGCCGCGCCGACGATGACTTCTTGGGTCATCGAAAGCAATCTCCATGTCAACTCGGAACTCGCCGAGCAGTTAGATCCGATGGAGCTCTCTTCCTTAAACGAGCTCCTGGATCACATCGCCGCCCTGGGAGTCGCTACAGACTACGATCAGATTGGGCCTAAACCCGATCCAAGAGAGATAAACTCTCCCCAGGTCACCCACCATGTCACAGTGTTGGAGGAACAATGTGGCAAGCCTTCATCTATCTTAAGGACTAGTTATGTCTGGATTCCCGATCCCTCCAAGCTGGATACCCGCGGAGGGGAGGACGTCACTCAAGCCCCGAACCTAAAGTCAGGCATCGGGCTAGATTCATTGGACAACATCCAAGAACCCAAGCTTCCGAGTTCGGAAACTCCTTGGCCCCTGAGTCTCAGATTGGGCGAGGTTCCAGATTTAATTCCACCCGCCCACCCACACATAAGGGATCTATCCCAAATTCGGCAAGAGACCGCAGAAACAGTACACCATTACTGGGTCAGATTCCTCCTGGTTATGAACAGGATAGAGGACAGCCGCGAGGAGGATGCAATTTCATTCTTCTGCAATAATTGCACGGACAACGGAATCCTCAACGCCATAAGTCGCCGTGAAATTACACGCTTCGCCGACTTGGCATCCATAGTATGAAAGTACTGTGTGATGGAAAGCACCTAGAAAACCGAAATAAAATTTTGGGACAATCCGGCCCTGAATACAACCCTAGTCCGAAATAAAAGGGTGCATTATTGCCAGGCACCTGGGTTAAACTCCAAAAATCAAAAACCCTCTATAGGGCATGGAACCGTACTGGAGGGATGGCTCAATGGACCCTGTAAAATTCATAGTACAGAGGGAGCCACACCAACTCATAGCCTTAGAGCATGTTGGATACTCCGGCAGGTGTCCAGAAGTGGCGAGGAGCTTCTAACTCCAGAATTCACAGAGCACCAGCCCAGGGATACTAGTACGGTATTAACAGTATTCGGGACTTTTGCATCAAATAATATGCGGAAACAAACACTCCGTAGCCTTGCTGAAGTCTACCAAGTAGCAACAATAAACCCATGGAGTGACACGGCTATTACATTTAATGCCAGTGATGAACCTAAATTCCGAACAGCCCGAGCACCAGCCGCATTGGTCCTCAGTCCAATAGTGGACGGCTTTCGCCTTACCAAGGTACTCAAGGATGGTGGCAGTGGATTGAACCTCATTTATGAGGAAACCCTTCGAAAAATGGAAATAGACTGGAGCCGCATTGAGCGAAGCAACACAACCTTTAGAGGAATAATCCCCAGTCGGGAAGCGTGTTGCATAGGAAAAATCACACTAGATGTGGTGTTCGGCATGCCGGATAATTACAGGTCCGAGGAGGTCACGTTTCAAGTGGCCCCGTTCATCAGCGGATACCACGCTCTATTAGGGCGAGAGGCATTCATATTTTTCAAGCTATACCCCATTACGGGTACATGAAACTCAAAATGCCTGGACCCAACGGAATCATCACCCTTGCTAGTGACCCGGACATAGCACTCCGTGCCAAAAATAAGACAGCCGCACTGGCCCTTGAGGCACTATCCGAAGCCCTAGCGGCCGAGGAACTGACTGCGCTGCGCTCCACGGTGAACAGGGACGACGTGATACTCGATAAAAGATCCAAGTCCACCTCCTTTAAACCGGCGGACGAAATAGTCAAATTCCAAGTCCATCCAACGGACCCTACAAAAATGGCCTCCATCGGGGCGCAATTAAACCCTGATGTAGACACTGCACTGCGAGAATTCCTACGCGAAAATTGGGACATTTTTTCCTGGCACCCTTCAGACATGCCAGGAATCCCACGCAGGCTGGCCGAGCACAGCCTAAACATCCTAAAAGGATTCAAGCCTGTCAAGCAGGCTCGTCGGCGTTTCTCTGAACCTAAGAGACAAGCCATGGGAGAGGAGCTAGCCAAACTACTGGAGGCCGGATTCATCAGAAATATAAAACATCCGGACTGGCAAGCAAACCCGGTGATGGTACCAAAGAAGGACAAATCCTGGCGCCTATGCGTCCATTTCAAGGACCTCAACAAGGCTTGCCCAAAGGATCCCTTCCCCCTCCCTCGCATCGATCAAATTATCGACGCTACCGCAGGACACGATTCATTGTGTTTTCTCGACGCATACTCCGGCTACCATCAAATTAAGATGGCAGAGCCAGACCAAGCCGCAACGGCATTCATCACCCCATACGGCCCATTCTGCTTCAACACAATGCCCTTCGGGCTCAAAAACGCCGGTGCAACATATCAGCACATGATTTAGACATGCCTGGCAAACCAGATCAGCAAAATAGTGGAAGCATACGTAGATGACGTGGTCGTCAAAACAAAGCATGTCGAAACTCTAGTAGACGACTTGAGGCTCACATTCGACAACATCCGAACATATGACATCAAGCTTAACCCGGAAAAATGTGTTTTCGGCGTACCAGCCCTCTTGGGCTTCATTGTATTCGGTAGAGGAATTGAAACAAACCCAGCCAAGATCCGAGCTCTGTCACAATTGGATATTCCAAAGGACCTCAAACAAATATAAAAATTGAAGGGATGCGTGGCGGCTCTAAGCCGCTTTATCTCCCGCTTGGGAGAAAAGGCATTACCCCTTTATCGCCTCCTCCGGCGCACCGAACACTTCGAGTGGACGGATGCCGCCACAGCCGGACTTGAAGAAATAAAAGCCATATTGGCAACAAACCCGGTCCTGGCCGCGCCTAACATCGGCGAACCAATGCTATTATACATTGCGGCAACTTATCAAGTTGTAAGAGCAATGCTCGTCGTCGAACAAGAAACGGACGGACACAAATTCCCCCTTCAAAAACCAGTTTACTACGTGTCCACTGTCCTCACTCCATGCAAGTCACGGTACCCGCATTATCAAAAGATAGCGTACGCGGTGTTTATGGCATCCCGGAAGCTGCGACACTACTGTCAAGAGTGTTTGATAACAGTAGCCCCTGCAGTACCTCTTAACGATATCATAAACAACCGCGACGCGACGGGCCGGATTGCCAAATGGGCCATTGAGCTCCTCCCGTTCGACATAACCTATAAGCCATGGTGAGCTATTAAGTCGCAAGTTTTGGCCGACTTCGTCGCCGAATGGACTGAAGCCGAACTCCCTAAAGAGTACGGCACATATTCCAACTGGATCATCCAGTTCGACGGCTCCAAGATGTTAGCTGGTCTGGGGGCCGGCGTCGTTCTGACGTCCCCAACAGGAGATACAGTTCAATACGTACTCCAGATAATGTATACAGACTCCAACAACGCAGCCGAATATGAGCCCCTTCTACATGGTCTCCGGATGGCAGTCTCCATGGGCATCCAACACCTAGAGGTGCGTGGGGATTCGAACCTCGCGATATCCCAAATAAATGGAGACTTTGATGCCAAGGATCCGAAAATGGCAGCTTATCGCAATGTCGTCCTAAAAATGTCAGCTCGGTTTGAGGGGCTCGAATTTCACCATGTAGCCCGGGAAAACAATCAGGCAGTAGGCGTCTTGGCACGCATCGGCGCAAAGCGCGATGCAGTCCCCCCCAACATTTTCTTGGAAAGGATATTCAAGCCATCCGTATTATGGGAAGGGGAATCCGGAAATAACAGCCCGGACCCAACCGCACCGCCCGACACCGAACATTCTGACACAACGGGAGGCTCTGCCAACAAACTAACATCCTCAGCCCACATAATAATGGCAGTCATTGCCCCGTGGACAGAACCATTCCTAGCCTACCTAACTAGGCAGGAACTTCCTGCGGACCAAAACAAGGCACGCTGCATAGTGCGGCGATCTAAAGCCTATAAAGTCCATGAAAGAGAGCTTTATAAGAAAAGCACCACCGGAGTCCTTCAAAGGTGTATCTCCGAAGAGGAAGGGCGGAATCTCCTGGCTGAAATTCATGCCGGACTCAGCGGGCACCACGCTGCAGCCCGGGCCCTCGTAAGCAAGGCCTTCCGTACAGGATTTTATTGGCTGACGGCCCAGACAGATGCTCAGGACTTAGTCCAATGATGCGTTGGTTGCTAGCTCTTTGCTAACCAAAGCCATATGCCACCCACCGCCCTCCAAACTATACCCGTCACCTTTGCGGTCTGGGGGCTTGACATGGTTGGACCCCTTAAAGGAGGAACCCACAAGCAAAAATACCTACTGGTCATGGTGGATAAATTCACCAAATGGATAGAGGCCAAGCCTATTTAGACAGCCGAGTCCGGACCGGTGATAGACTTCATATCAGGGGTCGTACACTGTTACGGCATCCCCCACAGCATCATCACTGATAAAGGCACAAACTTTACGGCCGACGAGGTCAAACTCTGGTGCAAAAACATGGGCATCAGGCTAGACTACGCTTCAGTCTATCACCCACAAACTAACGGTCAAGTCGAGCGAGCAAATGGTCTAATCATGAGCGGCATCAAACCCAGGTTAGTGCGGTCCCTCAAGGAATCTAACACGCACTGGGTAGAGGAGCTCGACTCCGTACTCTGGGGGCTGCGGACCACACCGAATCGCACCATCGGATTCACACCATTCTTTATGGTATACGGCGCAGAGGCAGTTCTGCCCTGTGACATAATTCATGACTCACCTCGCGTGCGCATGTATGAAGAAAGAGAAGCCGAACTCGATCGGCAGGACAGTTTGGATGCCTTGGAGGAGGAGCGTGACATGGCAAAATCCTGTTCCGCATTCTATCAACAGCAGGCTCGAAGATATCAAAGCAGAGAAGTACGGGCCAAAACATACAACGTTGGCGAGTTAGTTCTATGCCTGCTGGACAAGAAAAAGGACAAACTCAAGCCCAAATGGGAAGTTCTCTTCATTATTGACCAAGTTCTGACTGGTGGAGCGTACCGTCTGCGAGATGCATCGGATAACCGACTCGAGCCGAACCCATGGAACGCAGCCCATCTCCGAAGATTCTACGCCTAGCGCCGGACTCTGTGTTCGTCTCCTTCCTCTGTCTATTTTTTACACATTAGTTGTCTTATATTTCTCTCCTTCTCCCTCCCTTTCTCTTACAGCCTTTAAGGGCTCGTTCGCGCTTTGTTCGCACACAAGATGCGCTATCCGCGCTCATTATACCTGGGGGCTTCTTTAACAGAAGCTTGTTTATACGGGCCTCATGCCCAACACATGTGTCACACTTCCGCATGTACGTTTTATTCACCATTATATGCATCGATATGACTTAAGTTTTGGCCAAGCTAGGTTGCCCGGCTCCTGTGCTTACCCCTACGTTCCCGATTGTTCGGCTAGGTAGTAAAGGGAGCACCTCTGCGATTATTACTGCCGGGTCAGCCGGATGTGTACCTCAGACTGGGTGAAGCCGAAAGCTAGTGTTCTTAAGGGAATATTCGGTCGATGAACTAAAGATGATTTCTCACTTGTTTATTTATCCGCCCCCAGCTGCTTTTCTGCTTTTTTTCGCAGTCCGGACATGCACTTTAGGGCATGCCTCCCAGGGAAAGGAACCCTTAACGGAACTATTCTCCCTAGAAGATGTTTCTTACTAACCATGTAATATAACATAACTAGTTGGGCACTTGTCTGTTCAAGCACTAATGACCCCTACGCCTGGTCTCCATGCATGCCCCGGTTCTTACATAATCGAGAGGGTATTCGGACACACTTCGGATTATCGGGTCCCGAGGTTGAAGCGAAAAGGTCCGCCATGACAAACGATCTGCAATCCGGCTAGAAGGCATTTTACATGTCATATTAAATTACATAGTCAGTTTGACTGGGTATATTCCTCTTCAATACCATCCAACAGGTTGTCTAGTTTACAGTCCTGTTGGGAATATTTGGCGGCCAACTCTACCTGGCCGTACACTAAACTAACAGGGATCTCCTTCCCATTGGGCCCCACAGGTCTGACCTCGGCCATGTGGTTTGGGTCAGCCTTCGCGTACCGCGTCTTCACCATGGCCCAGGCCTCCCTGGCGCCTTGACAGCAGGCCGATATCTTCCACAATCAGAAGCGCCGCCGCGCTCCCTTCAGCTTCTCTGCAAGCTCTCCAAGGCCTTCGGGCATGGAGACGGATGGCCACAAGGCCTGGGCGACGCCTTGCATTACCTGCCGAACTAGTTCGTGCAGTTGTAAGAGCTCGGGAAGAAGGTCACCCGTAGAGCCGGGCATTTCCTATGCGGGCCGACCTGTCAGCATACCTACAAACATAACTCTGTCAATCGACTTCCTCGCCGAACTCTTTTTTCGAAGTTCGTTCAAGCACTTACTAAAAATGTCGCGTCGAAGCCGCCGATTCTCCTTCACGGAGTCCGATAGCTGAGCACGAACATCCTTTAGTTCCTCGCCCAGCTGGGTGTTGGCATCTTGGAGATTATTCTTCTTTTGCCTCACCCTCGTAAGCACGCTCTCGCCGGCCTTTAACCGGCGCAAGAGTTGTTGCTTGTCCGATCCACTCCGGAGCCATCTACAATGTTATTGTCAGATTTGCACACATGCCGCACTTCACAAACATACTTATCTTTCGAAGCATATATTACCAGAGGGGGTCTCCTTGGCCTCCCCTGCCGCGGCTAGTGCAGCCTCAAGCTGGGCTTTGCACTCTTCCAGCTCCTGGGACAGTTGGGTATTCTTTTCTGTAAGATCCTGCATAACAAATGATCCTTAAATCATTTATTCTAACTGTTTCAAGTCTCGGGGGCTACTGACATATACAACCATCAAAATTTCTCACCCGTATGTCTTTTACATACTGCTCCGTGGCTCTGGCTAGACCATTTTGAGCGGCACGGAGGTACGCATCTCCTGTATTGAAGGCATCCAATGCCTCTTGGGAGAAACAAGCGTCACGAAGAACTGTCCGGCGACGCATGTGGTTCATGGCACTCTCCACCTCGGAATTGGTGGCAGACAGCCCGTCCGCATCCTCTGTCAGAGGAGCGTCTGGTGCGCGCCTTGTGTTTGCCTCTGCTTTCAGACCCGGCCTTGGAGCCTGGCTGGTGGAGGCGCGATTAGAAACCTCTCCGGATATAGTCCGGCGAGCACTCTTTTTCCTGAAGAGAGCACGAGCGTTAGTATGCCTTGAGGGAATAAAACCTGGGAATAAAATGGCACGCCATACCATTGCACCAGCGTCTCAATCTGGACCGCACTTCTTTTCAGCCTGCTAGGCCTTGCTGCCCCTTGTTGGCTAGCCACCGCAAGATCGGCCCTCCGCCTTAAGGACTTCCCCTGCAAAAACGCCATTGGTTTACGGTGATCAAAAATAAGCACGGATGGATCACCTTAAAAGTACTGGGACTTCGATCTCGGTTACTTGTGAGGCTGGAAGTAGTCTGGGATAACCGGCAGTAATGGCCACTAAGGTGTTGTCCTTGCTGAATTGATGAAACACCCCATCGATCAGCTCCACAGATAAGTCCGGGTCCTCTTGGGAGTCTGGGTCAAAGGACTGTTACGGGTCCTCGGGTTGTGGAGGAGGGTTGTTTATCTCCTTTACAGCCTGGCATAGCTCCTGCGTTGAAATTGCTAGACTGAATACTTAACTATGGGAATATGAAACGGATGGGCGAGTGAAAATGTCCGCTTACCCAGCTTGGAGGATTGTACATTGAAAATCCGCCCCGTGGGTTGACGCGGAGGAATTCCTCCTCTTCTCCCTTGTACAAAGCGGACAAGATCTTTATTAGAGCGGCAACCGATTTCGGCCCCTTACGGCCGCACTGGGTGGCGTCGTCCTCCCCGTTAAAATCCCACATGGGGTGGCCTCTATACTGTAGTGGCTGCACCCCCCGCATAAAGCATGTAGCCATGACCTTGATCATGGTCAGTCCGGAATGAGCTAACAACCTTATCCGACTCATCATGTAAAGGACGTCCTTGTCATTTTCCTTCTAAGGGCTCCGTGGACGCCAGCTTAGGCGCTTCCTCAAGGGAGCATTATCGAACTCAGGGAGGCCGATCCGAACAGGGTCCGGCAGGGGGACGTCTTCTATATAAAACCATTCTGAAGGCCAGTCTTCGGACGTGTTCTTTGGGGTTCCGGATAGATATCCAGTCCTGGCGATGCGCCATAGTTCGGTTCCGCCTACTTGATATATCGACCCCTCCTCAGAACGGGGCACAAGGCAGAACAACTTCTTCCACTGCGCGAAATGAGCCTCGATGCCCAAAAACAGCTCGCAAAGGGCTACGAAGCCCGTAATATGCAATATGGAGGCAGGCGTAAGGTTGTGCAACTGGAGGCCGTAGAACTCCAGGAGCCCCCAGAGAAACGGATGAATTGGAAATCTGAGCTCTCTTATCAAATAAGGGACAAGGCATACCCGCTCTCCTTGGGAGGGATTGGGGATGCTATCCCCTTGCTCTCCACCATTATAGGTTGCAAGCCCGGCTCGAACCGGGACCATGTAGGTTGGGGGGAGAAACCCCTTGGCTTGGACCGCCGCTAGCTCGTTGTGCGGGACGGAGCATCTCTCCCAATCTCCAGGCTGAGGGCTGGGGGGCGAGAGGAGGAGCTGCGTCGACTGGCCATGATGGAATGGATCTCTGTTGAATGTGCTCCGATGAATGCTCGCGAAGGGAAGATGGTGTGATTCGGATCTAAATCCCCGTCTCTTTTATAGGCAGCTCATTTGCACAGCTAGGGGGGGTAAATGAAAAAACACCCTGGCTTTCGCATTCGTTTGACACGTGGAAGATGGCCATTATTGGGAACAGAAGCCAAGGAGCGCAACATTCACCAGAAGCTGGACACTATCCAACAGGTATATGGAATTTGGAGAAGAACCCGCCTTGCAATGCCGAAGACAAATCTGCGCACTGGACTCATCGTCATTGAAGCCTGGTTCGGGGGCTACTGAGGGAGTCCCGGATTAGGGGGTGTCCGGATAGCCGGACTATAACCTTTGGCCGGACTCCTGGACTATGAAGATACAAGATTGAAGACCTCGTCCCATGTCTGGATGGGACTTTCCTTGGCGTGGAAGGCAAGCTTGGCGATACGGATATGTAGATCTCCTCCCACTGTAACCGATTCTGTGTAACCCTAGCCCTCTCCGGTGTCTATATAAACCGGAGGATTTTAGTCCATAGGACGAACAACAATCATACCATAGGCTAGCTTCAAGGGTTAGCCTCTCTGATCTCGTGGTAGATCTACTCTTGTACTACCCATATCATAAGTATTAATCAAGCAGGAGTAGGGTTTTACCTCCATCGAGAGGGCCTGAACCTGGGTAAAAACATCGTGTCCCTTGTCTCCTATTACCATCCGCCTAGATGCACAGTTCGGGACCCCCTACCAGAGATCCGCCGGTTTTGACACCAACAACTAGGGTTACACAGAGTCGGTTACAGAGAAGGAGATCTACATATCCGAATTGCCAAGCTTGCCTTCCACGCAAACGAGAGTCCCATCCGGACACAGGACGAAGTCTTCAATCTTGTATCTTCATAGTCCAACAGTCCGGCTAAAGTATATAGTCCGGCTGTCCGAGGACCCCTTAATCCAGGACTCCCTCAGTAGCCCCTGAACTAGGCTTCAATGATGATGAGTCCGGCGTCCAAATTGTCTTCGGCATTGCAAGGTGGGTTCTTCTCCAAGTTCTCCAAAGTATTGTAGTAGCGATCAGCGTCTGACTCCTTATCAATGTCGCACTCCTCGGCTTCTGTGCTTTAAAAATGGTTGTCTCCATGTGTCGAGCGGATGTGAGAAGTCGAGGTGTTTTTTACATTTGCCACCCCGACCATGCCAGTAAATCGTCTATTTAAAGAGACGGGGATCCTCAGATCCAAATCATACCATCTCCTTCCAGCGAGTATTCATCAAAGCGCGCCCGGTAAAATCCATACCACCATGGCCGGTCGTCGCGATTCCTCCTCTCGCTCCTGTAGCACCAGGCCAGGCGACTGGAGGAAATGTTCTGTCCCCCACAACCGACTAGTAGAGTTGCAGACCAAAGGATTTCTCCCGCCTGCCTACATAGTCCCTGCCCGAGCTGGACTAGCCACTTATAATGGCGGGGAGCAATCAGAGAGCTATCCAAACCCATCCAAGGGAGAGCGGGTATGCTTCGTCCCGTATTTGATGAGGGGACTTGGATTTCCAATCCATCTTTTCCTCCGCAGGCTCCTGGAGTCCTTTGGTATCCAGCTGCGTAACTTTACCCCAGCCTCCATACTGCATATCGCAGGCTACATTGCCTTCTGTGAGCTATTTCTGGGTTGCGAAGCCCATTTCGAGCCATGGAAGAGGCTATTCTGCCTCGTACCCCGCACTCAAGAGGGGTCGGTATATCAAGTGGGCAGAGCCGAAATATGGCGCATCACTGGGACTGGATACCTATCTGGTACCCCGAAGAAGACATCTGAAGACTGGCCTTCAGAGTGGTTCTACATGGAGGATGTCCCTCTTCCGGACCCTATTCGGAAAGGCCTTCCCGAGTTCATGAATGCCACGTTGAAGAAACGCCACAACTGGCACCCTAGGAACCCCCAGGAGGAAGATAACAGAGAGATCCTCTTCTTGATGAACAGGATAAATACGCTGGCCAAATCAGGACTGACAATAATTGAGGTCATGTCCATATGTATAATGCGGGGAGTGCAGCCACTTCAATATTGAGGAAAACCCATGTGGCACTTCAATGGAGAAGGCGATGCCACCCGCTGTGGCCGTAAAGGTCCGGACTCTCCAGCCGTTCTGGCAAAGATACTGTCCTATTTGTACAAAGGAGAAGAGGAGGAGTTTATACGTATCAATCCATGGGATGGATTCTCCATGTACAACCCCCCAAGCTGGGTGAGTCGCTATCTTTTATTCCAATCTTTCCCGCATTTTTAGCACAAATGCTTACTTCGTCAATTCATAGCAGGAACTGCGAAGAGCTATGAATGATGTTCACGGCCCATCTCCACAGCCAGAGGACCTCAACCGGGCTCTCGACCCCGGACTCAAATAAGATCCGAACACATTTGTGGAGCTTGTTGACAGGACATTTTATCAGTTAAGCTGCGATGGTGTGATGGTGGCCATGATAGCCGATTATCCTGGCTTACTCCGTGTGTCCTAGGTAAGTAAAGCTAGAGTCCCAACTTCCAAAAAGGATTCCCTCTTTACACTTCACCCATCGCACATGTATTGCGTCTTATAGGGAAGGCCATTGGGGCGCCAAGCCGAACCCGCAGTGACCCATCAACAAGGGGCACCGAAGCCGGGTAGGCTTAAAAGGAAGGAGGTCAGGACCGAGACACCGTTGCAAAGGTATGTTTAAAAACCTGCCATGAAATTATCATCGTTAAAAATATAACAATGTCCCCTGTCTTCTAACAGAAAAAGCGCTCGCCGGACTATATCCGGAGAGCCTGCTGTCGGCGTTTTGGGAACGAGGGTCCCCAGAGTTGCTTGCCTGCGGCCTGCGGTGTGGCTCAAAGGGGGGCCCAGCACGACCCATCTTCATCAACGCGAGCTCAAGACCCTCGCGAGGGGCCAAGCCTCGCGGGGCGGGCGATAAGGAGCTTCCTCAGGCGCGGCCTCCTCAGGCTGGCTCGCGAGGAGGCGGAGAGATCAATGCGGGGTACCTCGCGAGGTGCCCATGACGCAAGCCATGACGACCAAGGGCGCCATGCGGGTGCCAGCCCGCGCAATGTCCTCCTTTCCTCTTTGGTGCAAAGGGAGCAAGCGCAGGCGAGAGTATCAAGCAAAGGCGTCCGTTTTGGTGCAACACGACCAAGACCAGTCCAACGGCAGGATGGAGGTCATCGTGGAGCCCAAGCCGGCGTCACCACCAGAGCCTTTGACAGGCGAGGACCAACTTTAGTCAGGATAATTGTACCAGATGTTCCCCTTCAAAATGGCCAATTGTTGGCGCCCTTCCCGCTCAATATTTGGGAAGAGGCCCAGGGCCTTTGCCTATAAATAGGGCTAGCCACCATAGTATAGAGCATCTGGAATCAACCCCTCTGAAGGGACAACACCACCGCAAGAACAGACCCTCCCGAGGCTGTTCTTCCTTGTATTGTTCACCATCAGCCCAAGAGGCAATCCACCACACAACACACTGGAGTAGGGTATTACACCACAATGGTGGCCTGAACTAGTATAAACACTGTGTCTCTTATGTTGTTCTTTTCATAGCTTAGATCCTAGCATGGCGGTAGGGTGCAGTTAGGTAGTGGGCGAGATCTCCACGCGCACCCCAGTGTTCGAACCTCAAGGGTCTACCAGAACCTGAAATCCAACACCTGCCGGTCAAGCCTCCACCAGCCGAACTCCGAGGCCAGACTCAAGAGTGGAGGTCAACACGGATGATCCTCCAACAGAGGATGCGGATAGATTTTCCGCTACAAACTCCAAAGTGGAGAGCGCCATGAATCATAGGCGCCGACGGGCCGCACTACGTGACCCTACTTTCTCTGAAGAGGCGTTCGATGCCTTCAACTCAGGGGACGCGTATATCCAGGCTGCTCAAGGTGGCCTCACTAGGGCCACGGAGAAGTACATAAAGGATATACAGGTAAGAAAATTTGAAAAGTATGTATATCAGTAGCCCCTGAGACTTGAAACAGTTGGCACAACTGATTTAAGGATCGTCGTGTGCATAGGTTTTGATAGAGAAGAATACCCAGCTGTCTAAAGAGCTGGAGGAGTGCAAAGCCCAACTGCGGGCTGCACTTGTCGTAATGGAGGAGTCTGCAAAGGCCCCATCTGGTAATATTTGCTTTGAACGAAAATAATGTCATGGCATGTACCAGTTTTAGTATTCGGCATGAATGCAGTTCTAACAATAGACACTGCAGACAATCCCGGAGGCAATCAGGAGATCGTGCTAGAGGATGAGCAACATGTTCGGCGACAGCTGAAGGCTGGCGAGCGTGTGCTTACTAAGGTTATAAAGCGGAAAAATACTCTCCAGGATGCGAACATCCGACTGGACGTCGAATTAAAGGATGTTCGGGCCCAGCTTGCGGACTCCGTAAAGGAGAATAGGAGGGTTCGGCAGGATTGTAGGCTAGACAGCCTATTGGATGGTATAGAAAAATAATTCAGTTAGTCTAAGTGACTTTATAGTTCAAAGGACATATTTTGTCCCTAGCTAGATTGTAAATCATTTCTCTTGGCCGACCTTTTCGCTTCGACCGCCGGAGCCGACAGTCCGGAGTGTATCCGAATACCCGCTCGGTTATGTAAAAACCGGGGTACGCGTGGAAACCAGGTGTAGGAGTCATAAGTGCTTGAACAGACAAGTACCCAACTAGTTATGTTATATTACATGGGTAGTAAGAAACATCTTTCAGGGAGAATAGTTCCGTTAAGGGTTCCTTTCCCTGGGTGTGCATGTCCAAACTGCAAAAAATAACGCAGGATATAAACATCTGGGGGCATGTTTTTGAAATAAGTAAAAGACATCTTTTGTTCACCAACCGAATATTCCCTTAAGAACGCTAGCTTTCGGCTTCACCCAGTCTGAGGTACACATCCGGCTGACCCAGCAGTAACAATCGCATAGGTGCTCCCCTTATGCCCTAGCCGAATTAACGGGAACGTGGGCATAAACACAAGAGCCAGGCAACCCAGCTTGGCCAAAACTTAAGTCATATCGATGCATATAATGGTGAAAAAAGGCACATATGGAGAAATGACGCATATGTGGTGGGCATAAAGCCCATAAGATAATTTATATTAAGCTTCTGTGTAAGAAGCCCCCAGGTATACTGAGCACACATAGCGTGGCAGGAGTGTGCAGTCGAAGCACACTTAAATCTTTTAAGGCTATATATAAAAATAAAAGAAAGAAGGAGGGAATATCTTAAAAAAATAGACGGAGATAGGGGAACGAACCCAGAGTTCGACACTAGGCGTAGAATCTTCGGAGTCTGGCCGCATTCCATGGGTTCGGCTCGATTCGGTTGTCTGATGCATCACGCAGGTGGTACGCCCCTCCGGTGAGAACTTTGTCAATGATGAACGGACCCTCCCACTTGGGCTTGATTTTGTCCTTTTTCTTTTCTGGTAGTCGCAGAACGAGTTCGCCAATGTTATAGGTTTTGGCCCGTACTTCTCTGTTTTGATACCTTCGAGCCTGCTGCTGATAAAATGCGGAATGGGCCTTCGCAACATCCCGCTCCTCCTCCAGGGCATCTAAACTGTCCTGTCGATCTAGCTCGGCTTCTCTCTCTTCGTACATGCGCACTCGAGGTGAGTCATGAATGATGTCACAGGGCAACACCACCTCTGCGACGTACACCATAAAGAATGGTGTGTATCCGGTGGTGCGATTTGGCGTGGTCCGCAGCCCCCATAGTATGGAGTCGAGCTCCTCGACCCAGTGCAAATCTGATTCCTTCAAGGATCGCACTAGTCTGGGTTTGATACCGCTCATAATAAGACCATTTGCTCGCACGACTTGACCGTTTGTTTGGGGGTGATAGACAGAGGCATAATCAAGGTTAATGCGCATCTTTCCACACCAAGTTTTCACCTCATTGGCTGTAAAGTTGGAGCCATTATCGGTGATGATGCTGTGGGGGACACCGTAACGGTGTACGACTCCGGATATGTAATCTATCAATGGTCCGGATTCGGCCATTTAATTGGCTTGGCCTCTATCTATTTGGTGAATTTATCTACCATGACCAACAAGTATTTTTTTCTTATGGCTTCCTCCTTTAAGGGGTCCAACCATATCAAGCCCCCAGACCGCAAAGGGCCAGGTTATGGGGATTGTTTGAAGAGCGGTAGGCGGCATATGGCTTTGATTGGCAAAAAGCTGGCAACCGATGCAATGTTGGATGAGGTCCCGTGCATCCGCTCGGGCTGTCGGCTAGTAGAAACTTGTACGGAAGGCCTTTCTTACAAGGGCCCGAGCTGCGGCGTGGTGGCCGCCGAGTCTGGCATGAATTTCTGCCAAAAGCTGTCGTCCTTCCTCTTTGGAGATGCACCTTTGGAGCACCCTAATCGCCCTTTCCTTATAAAGCTCTCCCTCGTGGACCTTGTAGGCTTTAGAGTGCCGCATAATGCAACGTGCCTCATTTTGGTCCTCAGGGAGTTCTTCCCTATTTAGGTAGGCCAAGAAGGGTTCTGTCCACAGGGCGATTATAGACATAATCACGTGGGCCGACGGTGTTATTTCGGTGGCGGAGCCTCCGATTATGTCAGAGTATTCGGAGTCTGGGTTTGTCTTTGAATCTGGACTGATATTGCCGGTCGCCCCTTCCCATACCACGGATGGCTTGAACAGCCTTTCCAGGAAGATGTTAGGTGGGACGGGGTCGTGCTTAGCGTCCATGCGGGCGAGGATATCCGCCACTTGATTGTTTTCTATTACCACGTGGTGGAATTCGAGCCCCTCGAACCGAGCTGGCATTTTAAGAACGGCATTGCGGTAGGCCGCCATTTTTGGGTCCTTGGCGTCAAAGTCTCCATTTATTTGAGATATTGCGAGGTTCGAATCCCCACGCACTTCTAGGCGTTGGATGCCCATGGAGACCGCCATCCAAAGACCACGCAACAGAGCCTCGTATTCGGCTGCATTCTTGGAATCTGTGTATTGTATTTGAAGTACGTATTGGACTGTATCTCCTATGGGGGATGTCAGGACAACGCCCGCCCCCAGACCAGCCAGCATCTTAGAGCCGTCAAAGTGCATGATCCAATTGGAGTACGCGCCGTACTCTTTAGGGAGTTTGGCTTCTATCCATTCGGTGACGAAGTCAACCAGTACTTGCGACTTAATGGCTCGCCGTGGTTTGTATGTAATGTCGAACGGGAGGATCACAATAGCCCATTTGGCAATCCGGCCCATGGCATCGTGGTTATTTATTATGTCATTGAGTGGTACTTTGGAGGCCACCGTGATTGAACACTCTTGAAAGTAGTGTTGTAGTTTTCGGGATGCCATGAAGACCGCGTATGCTATCTTTTGATAATGTGGGTACCGTGACTTGCATGGACTGAGGACAGTGGATACGTAGTATACCGGCTTTTGGAGCGGGAATTTATGTTCGTCCGTCTCTCGTTCAACGACGAGCGCCACGCTTACAACCTGATATGTTACAGCTATATATAACAACATGGGTTCACCAATACTTGGTGCGGCCAGGATTGCATTACTGGCCAAGAAGGCCTTTATTTCTTCCAGTCCGGCCGTGGCCGCATCCGTCCACTCGAAGTGGTCGATGCGCTGAAGGAGGTGATAGAGAGGTAATGCCTTTTCCCCTAATCGGGGGATAAAGAGGCTTAAGGCAGCAACGCATCCAGTTAATTTCTGGATTTGCTTGAGATCTGTTGGGGTAGCCAACTGTGAGAAAGCTCGGATTTTAGCCGGATTTGCTTCAACCTCTATTGGAGACGATGAAGCCCAAGAGTTTTCCGGCGGGTACGCCGAAGATGCATTTTTCCGGATTGAGCTTGATGTCATATGTTCAGAAATTGTCGAACGTAAGCCTCAAGTCATCTATTAAGGATTCGTCGTTTCTGGTTTTGATGACCACGTCGTCTACGTATGCCTCCACTGTTTTGCCGATTTGTGTTTCCAAGCATGTCGATAGGTTGCACTGGCGTTTTGAGCCCTAAAGGCATCATGTTAAAGAAGAAGGGATCGTATGGAGTGATGAATGCCGTTGCGTCTTGGTCGGACTCCACCATCTTGATTTGATGATATCCAGAGTATGCTTCAAGGAAACACAACGAGTCGTGTCCTGCGGTAGCGTCGATTATTTGATCAATGCGGGGAAGGGGAAGGGATCCTTTGGGCAGGCCTTATTAAGGTCCTTGAAGTCGACGCATAGGCGCTGGGATTTGTCCTTCTTTGGTACCATCACCAGGTTTGCTAGCCTTTCCGGGTGTTTTATTTCTCTGATAAATCCGGCCTCGAGTAGCTTGGCTATTTCTTCTCCCATGGCTTGTCGCTTGGGTTCTGAAAAGTGCCGAAGCGTCTGCTTGACCGGCTTGTATCCCTTCAGTATGTTTAGGCTATGCTCGGTCAGCCTGCGTGGGATGCCTGACATGTCTTAAGGATGCCAGGCGAAGATGTCCCAATTCTCACGCAAGAACTCTCGTAGTGCGGCGTCTATTGTGGGGTTCAACTATGTCTCAATTGATGCTGTTTTTGTAGGGTCCATTGGGTGGACCTGGAATTTGACTATTTCGTCCGCTGGTTTGAAGGAGGTGGATTTGGGTCGTTTGTCGAGTATCACATCGTCCCTGTCCACTATGGAGCGTAGTGCAGTTAGTTCTTCGGCTGCAAGGGCTTCGGATAATGCCTCAAGGGCCAATGCAGCGGTTTTGTTTTCAGCACGGAGTGCTATGTCCGGATCACTGGCTAGAGTGATGATTCCATTGGGCCTGGGCATCTTGAGCTTCATGTACCCGTAGTGGGGTATAGCTTGAAAGCTCGTGAATGCATCCCGTCCTAAAAGGGCATGGTAGCCGCTGCAGAATGGGGCCACTTGGAATATGATTTCTTCGGAACTATAATTCTCCAGCGTGCCGAATACCACATCCAGTGTGATTTTTCCTTCACATCACGCCTCCCGACTAGGGAAGATTCCCCTGAAGGTCGTGCTGCTCTGCTCAATGCGGCTTTTGTCTATTTCTATCTTGTTAAGAGTCTCCTCATAAATGAGGTTTAATCTGCTGCCGCCGTGCATGAGCACTTTAGTAAGCCGGAAACCGTCCACAATTGGACTAAGGACTAACGCGGCTAGTTCCCGGACTGTTCGGAATTGAGGCTCGTCACTGGCATTGAAAGTTATAGCCGTGTCGTTCCATGGGTTTATTGCTGCAACATGGCAGACTTCAGCGAGGCTGCGGAGCGCTCGCTTACGCCTGTTATTTGAGGTGAAAGTCTCAAAGACTGTCAGCATTGTATTGTTATCCTCCGTGGGATGGAGCTCTGCGACATTGTTAATGAGGAGATCCTCGCCGCTCTTCGCCACCTGCCGGAGTACCCAACATGCGCTAAGGCTGTGTGTTGGTCTGGCATCCGGTGTGCTATGTATTTTGCATGGCCCGTTGATCCATCCCTCCAGTACGGTTCCATGCCCTGTGAAGGGCTTTGGCTTCTTTGTAATTGGATTGGGTGGCTTACGAGAGCGCACCCTTTTAGTTCGGACGGGGGGTTTAGTGAGAGCCGGAGGATCCCAGAATTTCTTTTGGGTTTTCCAGGCGCTTTCCATCACACAATACTTCTGTACTATGGTCACCAAGTCAGCAAAGTGTTCTATGTCACGGCGACTTATGGCATTGAGAATTCCCTTGTCCGTGCAATTATTGCAAAAGAATTAGATTGCGTCTTCCTCGTGACAGTCCTTAACCTTGTTCATTACAAGGAGGAATCTGGCCCAGAAGTGATGTATTGTCTCTTGGGGCTCTTGTCTAATATAGGAAATATCACTTATATTTGGGTGGGTGGGTAGATTTAAATCCAAACCCTGATCTGATTTAAGACCCAGGGGCAAAGGGGTTCCCGGGCTTGATTGTTCGGACTCCAGGAGTTTGCCCAATTTTTCTGGCCCGCTGCCCGATTCGAAGTTCAGATCCTGGGCCATGTCCTCCCGTAGACGGGTATCCGGCTCAGAGAGCTCGGGAATCCAGACATAATTCGTCCTCGGAATAGAGGGAGAATCGCTACGTTGTTCCTCCACCACCGCTATCTGATGGGTGACCGGTGGAGAGTTAATCTCCCTTTGGTCGGGTTTAAGCCCGATCCGATCATAGTCTGTAGTGACTCCCAGGGCGGCGGTGTGATCCAAGAGCTTGTTCAGGGAGGAGATCTCTATTGGATCCATCTGCTCGGCGAATTCCGAGCTGGCGTGGAGGTTGTTCTTGATGACCTGAGAAGTCATCATCGGCGTGGAGGCCGAACGGGCGGTCATGACAAAGCCGCCCAGCCGGAGAGTCTGGCCTACAGGCAGGGTTCCTCCGGAGGTGATGTTGTCCTTGACAACGAGGTGAGCCATTAAGCCTTATCGCGACGACACAGTGGAACTTTCAATGAAAGCACCAATGTCGGCGTCAAAACCGGTGGATCCCGGGTAGGGGGTCCCGAACTGTGCATCTAAGGCTAATGGTAACAGTAGGCAGGGGACATGATGTTTTACCCAGGTTCGGGCCCTCTCGATGGAGGTAATACCCTACTTCCTGCTTGATTGATCTTGATGATATGAGTATTACAAGAGTTGATCTACCACGAGATCGTAGAGGCTAAACCCTAGAAGCTAGCCTATGATTATGATTGTTGTTGTCCTACAGACTAAACCCTTCGGTTTATATAGACACCGGAGGGGGCTAGGGTTACACAGAGTCGGTTACAGAGAAGGAGATCTACATATCCGAATTGCCAAGCTTGCCTTCCATGCAAAGGAGAGTCCCGTCCGGACACGGGACGAAGCCTTCAATCTTGTATCTTCATAGTCGAACAGTCCGGCCAAAGTATATAGTCCGGCTGTCCGAGGACCCCTTAATCCAGGACTCCCTCACTGGCCTAGGGTGCCCATGCAGAGCTGACCAGACTCCATAAATGTATTAAGAACATTATAGGCAAGAAGATCAAGCTTGTCAACATGGTCCAGGTCATGCTCTTCCGCCGGATCCTCCCGTGTCAAAGACGGGCATTCAATATGTGGGAGTTCGATTCGGCCAAACACCAGGCGCTGCAAGAGCTCTTAGACACAACACACAAAGACGTCTAGAAGGTGCTGTTCAAGGCCACCGAAGTCCCCCCTCCCCAATCCGATAAGCCTTCTGTATTTCAAGATGAGCTTTTCCCAGTATGTTTCTAAGGGGAGTCTAAGCCACCATGTTGATTTAATAGGAATATGTGGCAATGCCGGAGCGGATCAATTATCCGGCTCCGCTACCTGAAAATCCAGCAACCGCTCTCCTGACGGAGATGCTGGTTCCGGCGCCTTACAAGGTGTCGGAGAAGAAGGCCAAGAAGAAGGCCACAAGGACGATGAAAGGTCTCCGGCGCAAGGCCGTGTTGGACGCATCGTCCGAAGACACCGAGGTGCCCTCCTCTAATGAAAACGAGGAGGAGGAAGAGGAAAACCCTCTCCCCCAAACCGAGGGGGAGAAGAAAAGGAAGGCCGCCCCTTCTTGGGAGGCCGAAGGGTCCAAGAAGGGAAGAACCCTCCCTCCGGACCACTCCACAACCGCCGCCTACAACGAGGAGGAGTGGCTACCCAGGGCCAAGCCCCTGGCGAAGTCGTAAGTATCCGGATGCCATAATACTTCTTGCATGTTTTAGCTTTATGGCTTCTTATGATGTCAAGATATGTTTGTGCAATCCGTCCAGAGCCCATATTGACCTATCCTCCTCGGATGGGTCCTTGAGTTCGTCGGAGATGAATAGCTACTCCCTCCCGACGGCCTCCACTGCCCGACCCACGGACGACATCGAAGTGTTGTCTCAAAGGATACTGGGCCAGGGAGAGATGGATCTGGAGGCGCCTCAGGGCGAAACCCCCAATGCCAGGCTCATGGGGGAGAAGATCCCCATGGATTCAGTTAAGGGGGATCACGGCACGCGTGGCCCCCAGCCAGATACTACGCCGGAACCTCCAGTGGTTCCAGATTCAGGCAGGCAGGCCCTCGCCAAGGGGGCGTGCCGCCTGTGCCGATGACCTCCGTCCATCCAGAGGCATCGGATAACTTGGTGGAAGCGCTTTAGAGCGCTTCCCTTGATGAAGGACATCGTACTCTTATGAGTATGGTGATTGCGAAGGTTCAGTCCGCCAAAAGCGGATTGACCGAAGCCAGCGCCAGCCTCCTGACAGGCTTTGACGTAAATAGTTTAAATGCTGAGAAAGTATCACAGTATAGATAGTAGCCCATGATGCTCTGGTTGGTGTTCGGAAAGATAGACCGAATAGAGGATCAAATATTATTCCCAGGAGTCTAATCATATTATGTCTATGTGAATAAGCAGGCGTCGCTGCTGGCCGCCGCCGCCGCCACTGCGGAGGTCTCCGGACAGAGGCAGAGCCTGGGGCGGGCCGAAGAAGAGCTTGGCCTTGTGAAGAGGCAGAGTGAGGAGAACAAATGTAAGTGATACCCCGTCTGAATGTTATATAAAGGAAAAGATCGTTGATTCTAATAGAAGCACGATGATTTTTACTAGGGGCCACAACCGAAGTGGTGGCCCTTAAGAAAGCACTCTCCGGGGCCAAAAGCAAAGCGGCCGAGGAGCGCACCGAGCGCGAAAAACAAGCGGCACGGGTTGATGAGGTCTAGCAAGAGCTTCAGGCCTTTGTCAAAAAATTCGAGTCCTTGGAGCATGACTCCAAGACGCAGGAGTCGGAGCTTGCAAAGGCCCGTCAGAGCGCACTAGATGCCAAGGCGAAAGCCCATAAGGCCCTCCAAGAAATTGAGGCAGCCAAGAAGATAGCTGCAGGTAAGGCTTTCATTATGCAAAGCAAGCATGTGAAGGAGTCTTTCCTTTTACTTACCTGAGTTCAGAGCTCTCCAGGAGCATTCGTAGATCTGCCACGCAGCATCTCTGATGTTGTAGAGTTCTACCGCGCTGAGGAGGGGAGCTCGACGAATAATTTATTTTCATCCCAGTATATTGGGTCCGAGCATCCGATGCCCTTGAGTGACCAGCTGAAGCAACTGGTCGAACTTCACAAAGCGGCCGAACTGGCCATGAAGGACTTTATAGTCCGGCTGTGGCCTGGCGAGCCCCTGCCTGGCAGCTACTTCGGCCTTGTCAAGCGGATGGTAAATTCCTGTCCGCGGCTGGAAGTAGTTAAGTGGTCCGTCTGCATTGAGGGTGCACGCAGGGCCTTGGCCCGTGCGAAGGTGCACTGGGGGAAGGTGGACGCCGAGAAGCTGCTAATAGAGGGGCCGCCGAAGGGCAAAGAGCATCGCCACCCCGAACAATACTATCACAATGTCATTAAGGGTGCCCGCCTTGTGGCGGATGAATGTACCAGGGATGTAATATTTGAATGAATGTACTCATGTCATCCTGTAATATGATAACGAGTTTGTGTGTGCTATGTGGCGCTTGTTAATTTAAAATATTACCTTTTGTGCAGCTGTTTATAAATTCTTGAGAGTTGCCAGTCGTCGGCTTCTGCCCCCATGTAACTAGTACTGGGGTGTTCGGGATAAGTATAAACACTCTTTATCCAAATTTTTGGTCCTTTTAAGGAGGTGTTTAGTGCCGCGAACGAGGCAATCAGACTATACGGCTTTATCGCTCTCACTTAGCCATAGAAGTCTACAATTTTAAATTTTGGCGAAGCCCCTAGTATCCGGAAAGCAGAAAAAATCTTTAAGGATTTGAGACCTCTCGAACAGCGGCCAGCTCTCACCTTATCATGACAGTTAGTTTTCGGCTTTCTCTACTGAGGTGCTCGTTAGGAAGAACCGAGACACAATCGCAGTAGTTCTCCCTGCGCTACCTTAGCCGATATAGCCGAACATAAGGTACCAAAACATAGAGCCAGGCAAACCCAACTATTGACCCAAGACATGATTCGGAGCTGATGCATATAGTGCTATAAGTTCAGGGTGCCGCACTGTCAAAAGTGTTTGGACTTTTCTTGCCAGGTTATGGGGTACTGAAGCCCCTAGCAAACTAGTCGTGCAAAAATGCATGGGTATAATAAATAAGCAGTAAAGGAAAGGGGTAAATAAACAAAATAGCAAGCTGATGATGTGTACTATTTTCCTTTGTTATTCAAATGATACGTCAAAGCGTACATGTACAAGTAGTGCGATAAGCAAAGTAGGAATGTTCGACACATCCTGACCAGGAGCGGGTGGTATGCGGGTATGTAAAACAGGTATAACGATCGTTATCAGAAACCACCTGAGGATTCCCTTGTGCGCCAAAGCTTCCTGTCCTCCTGGTGTGTCCGTCCCGCTATGTGTCCGATAGCCGGTCTTTTCGAAAGAGCCTCCTAAGGACCTGACAGAAAAAAGGGGTGCAAAAATGCGTGGGTCCAGAGGCGGTCGAACTACATTGTGGACCGTGTCATGGTCGTGCCTCCACCTATGCCTAGGGTATTTTAAGTGCGTAGTTGTGTACGCGCGGCACGAATTTCGCCGCTTGACTGGGACTAGGGCGGAGGCCGAATTGCTAGTTGAGCTCAGGACGTGCCGGATGATCCTGTTGCGGAGTACTCCAGACTCGCTTGACGGTATCCGGTTTCTTTATCGCTGAATTGGATGTTTGCCTCAGAAGGCTGTTTTGTACTTCCGCTGCGAGGGTCGCCGTGTGCTCCTCCGTGCAGAGAGAGCGCTCTGTGTTTCCATTAACTGTATAACCCTGTGAGGTCCCGGCATTTTGAGCTTGAGGTATGCATAATGCGGTACCGCATTGAATTTAGCAAATGCGATTCGTCCGAGCAGTGCATGATAGCCACTTCAGAAGGGGATGATGTCAAAGATTAACTCCTTGCTTCGGAAATTGTCCGGAGATCTGAAGACCACTTCCAGTGTGATTGATCCCATACAGCAGGCCTCCACACCGGGTATGACACCCTTGAAGGTGGTTTTTGTGGGCTTGATCCTTGAGGGGTCGATGCCCATTTTGCGCACTGTATCCTGATAGAGCAGGTTCAGGCTGCTGCCACCGTCCATGAGGACTCGTGTGAGATGGAATCCGTTAATGATGTGGTCAAGGACCAATGCGGCCGAACCGCCATGACGGATACTGGTAGGATGGTCCCTGCGATCGAAGGTGATCGGACAAGAGGACCATGGGTTGAACTTTGGGGCGACTGGCTCCATTGAATAGACGTCCCTTAGTGCACGCTTTCGTTCCCGCTTGGGAATATGGGTTGCGTATATCATGTTCACTATTTTCACCTGGGGGAATTTCTTCTGTCCTCTTGTGTTTGGCGGCCGGGACTCCTCATCGTCATCGCTGTGTAGCCCCTTTTCCTTGTTTTCGGCATTCAACTTGCCGGCCTGTTTAAACACCCATCATTCCCTGTTGGTGTGGTTGGCTGGTTTATCGGGGATGCCATGAATTTCACATGGGCGATCGAGTATGCGTTCCAAACTGGACGAGCCCGGACTGTTTCTTTTGAATGGCTTTTTCTGCTATCCGGATTTAAAGCTTCTGAATCCGGCGTTGACTATCATGTCTTTGGTGTTGTCGCCAATGTTCTGACGCTTGTGTCTATTGCGTTGGGGCTTGCCGTTGTTATCTCTGGCGTCTGAGTCGCCGGAGTTTTTTGGTGTGATGTTGCTATGGGCCAGCCAGCTGTCCTCGCCCGCGCAAAAGCGGGTCATGAGTGTCGTGAGGGCTGCTATGGACTTTGGCTTCTCTTGGCCGAGGTGTCGGGCGAGCCACTCGTCACGGATGTTATGCTTGAAAGCTGCTAAGGCTTCGGCATACGGACAGTCAACAATTTGATTCTTTTTAGTTAGGAACCGAGTGCAGAATTTTTTGGCTGACTCTCTGGGCTGTTGGATTATGTGACTTAAGTCATCAGCATCTGGTGGTCGCACGTAAGTGCCATGGAAGTTGTCAAGAAATGCGTCTTCCAGGTTCTCCCAACTCCAGATGGAATTTGCTGGCAAGTTATTCAGCCAATGCCGAGCCGGTCCCTTGAGTTTTAGTGGGAGGTACTTGATGGCATGTAGATCATCTCCACGGGCCATGTGAATGTGTAGGAGAAAATCTGCAATCCATACCGCGGGGTCCGTTGTGCCATCATATGATTCAACGTTCATGGGTTTAAACCCTTCTGGGAATTCATGATCCATTACTTCATCCGTGAAGCATAGGGGGTGTGCGGCGCCTCTGTGCCGGGCTACATCCCGACGTAGTTCAAATGAATCTAGTCTATTGTATTCGGCCCGGTCGGACTTTGGTTTATTGTATCCGGCATGACGGTCATCATCACGTATTGTGGCGCGCCCCCGTGATCCGTAGATCAATCTTGACTATCCTACTTTGTTATCCAATACATCTCGCAGGTCCTTCGTGTAGCCCCTGGCCTTAGTATTATTGTTTGATTGGCGACGGGGTGCGGTCTGGACTTCGGGTTGGTACGCCGCTTTGTCGCAGCCACGGGGTGGCCGGTCAGCCGCATCATGCGCTGGTAGCGTGGGCTTTAAATCTTCCTCCTCTAGTTGAGGTAGCAACCTGCACTTTGGGTAGCTTTTGCTAGGGCGCTCGAGTCCGTATTCCTCGGCAGCCAGGACCTCGGTCCATCTGTTAGTTAGCAGATCTTGATCAGCTTGAAGCTGTTGCTGCCTTTTGTTCAGGATTTTTGCAGTGGCTATAAGCCGGCGTTTGAAGCGCTCCTGCTCGGCGGGATCCTCAGGCACGATGAATTCTTTGTCACCAAGGCTCACTTCGTCTTCAGAGAGAGGCATGAAATTATCGTCCTCTGATTCTCCATCTGTCGCCTGTTCCTTAGGGCTAGCTTGCCCATCCTCTTGCTCGTCCTGCTCGAAGTCTGGCTTGGCGGGATTGTTTTTGTTTTCGGCAACATCCGGATTGTTATCTCCTGTGCCGGTATCACTATTTTTGCTATGGCGGGGCTTGGAGCGACGCCGATAACGCCGGTGTCTAGATTGCTTCTCCAAGGGGTTATCTTCCGTTGCCTCATCGCCATTGCTTTCTTTACAGGTGTCCACCATATAAATATCATATGATGACGTGGTTGTCTAGCGCCCTATAGGCGGTGGTTCCTGTTCTTCTCCTGCATCGTCGTCCATACCGTCGATGTCTTTGGAGTCGAAGTCAAGCACGTCGGTTAAGTCATCGACAGTGGCTATAAAGTGGGTGGTGGGCGGGAGACGAATTTCTTCGTCATCCGCTTCCCGCTCGAGCCAGACATAGTTCGTCCAAGAATCTTCCGACAAGGAAAGAGACCTTAATGAGTTTAGCACATCACCCAAGGGCGAGTGCTGAAAAATATCTGCGGCGGTGAACTCCATGACCGATGCCCAATCAGATACGATAGGCACGGACGTACGTCGTTCGGATCCTATAGCCGGAAACGAGTCCGAGGGTCCGATGACTCCACCCTCATGGGAGGTGGGATCAGTGTTAGGCTCCGATGCTGATGAGTGTGCGGCCTCCGTGGCGGGGTTCATCCACCCGTCCTTGGAAGGCATGATCTGCTCCGGATTAATTCCCGGCGCAGCCGCAGGCGCGATCTCTTGAATATTGTCCAATGGCAGATCAAAGTCATGCCTGTCGTGATCATTCGGTGCACCTGACATGGGCTCGAATCCGTCGAAGACCAAGTCTCCGCGGATGTCGGCAGTATAGTTTAAGCTTCCAAACCAGACCTGATGGCCAGGGGCGTAGCTATCGATCTGCTCCAAGTGGCCAAGCGAGTTGGCCCGCAGTGCGAACCTGCCAAATACGAAGATCTATCCGGGAAGAAAAACCTCCCCCTGGACTGCATCGTTGAAGATGATTGAAGGTGCCATCGAGCCTTATCGCGACGACACAGTGGAACTCTCAATGAAAGCACCAATGTCGATGTCAAAACTGATGGATCTCGAGTAGGGGGTCCCGAACTGTGCATCTAAGGCTAATGGTAACATGAGGCGGGGGACACGATGTTTAACCCAGGTTCGGGCCTTCTCGATGGAGGTAATACCCTACTTCCTGCTTGATTGATCTTGATGATATGAGTATTACAACAGTTGATCTTCCACGAGATCGTAGAGGCTAAACCCTAGAAGCTAGCCTATGATTATGATTGTTGTTATCCTACGGACTGAACCCTCCGGATTATATAGACACCGGAGGGGGCTAGGGTTACACAGAGTTGGTTACAAAGAAGGAGATCTACATATCCGAATCGCCAAGCTTGCCTTCCACGCAAAGGAGAGTCCCACCCGGACACGGGACGAAGTCTTCAATCTTGTATCTTCATAGTCCAATAGTCCGGCCAAATTATATAGTCCAGCTGTCCGGATACCCCCTAATCCAGGACTCCCTCACCCATTCCATCTCGCTGCTGTGGCATGTTTTATAATTAAAGCACCATTCTTCTATACAAGGCATGCAAGGGGAAGACGACTATGTTAGAATCTGAAGGGTTACAAACAAGGCCTTTGCAAAAGATCAAACGCCAGGAGATAATAAACCAACTCCATTTTTTATAGATACTGCTCCAGCATAGAGAAACCCAACTCCTACTGATAATAAGCAGATTCCTGTGGCCAAAGAACTAGTCCGCTCCAGTCCAGCAAAAATATGTCAACTCCATTCTAAGAAGCGTGTGCGTATCCTTGCATCATGAAATTTTATAGCATGCTGATCATCTTTTCTACATGTTTCTTACCCATCTCTCTTTCAAAAAATAAGCTTAATAGATAGAAGAATTTCTACAATGGTATCGTTTATGAGGAAAGATTCTTGCAGGAATTCTCTGTGCTCCAATGTAGATGTAAGTACATGTTATATATCACTATTTTTACATCAACATGTATTTTGTTAATCGGCGTGAATCCAACCTTTATCTGATCTAAATTAAGTTGTAGCAAAATGTATGATTAAAGGCCACAATGTTGATTTTTATAAGGAAAACTGCCTGGCAGTTTTGCATCCTGAGCTGCATGTGTGTACTATCTCATATCAGTGGGTTTGAATACTTTGGTTCTGCAGTGGGTTTTCAATGTTTTTTTACTGTGTTGTCCTGTCGTATCCCTAGCTCTTACATCATACTCCCTCCGTCCAAATTACATGTCGTAGTAATGGATAAAACTGGATGTATCTAGAACTGAAATACACCTAGACCCATCCATTAATTTCTGGATGGAGGGAATACATGTCAGTATGTCATGCCTTTCAATTCTTCAGTAACTATTCCATCTCTGTTGTAGCATGTTTTATAACTGAAGCACCGTTCTTCTATATAAGGCATGCAAGGGGAAGACGGCTATGTTAGAATCTGAAGGGTTACAAACCAGGTCTTTGCAAAAGATCCAAATGCCAGGAGATATTAAACTAACTCCATTTTTCATAGATACTGCTCCAGCACACATAAACCCAACTCCCACTGATAATAAGCACATTCCAGTGGCCAAAGAACTAGTCTGCTCCAGTCCAGCAAAAGAATGTCAACTCCATTCTAAGAAGCGTGTGCGTATCCTCGCATCATTAAATTTATAGCATTTTGATAATATTTTCTACATGTTTCTTACCCATCTCTCTTTTAGAAAATAAGGTTAAATCAAGAAGACTTCCTGCATTGGGATCGTATTCGAGGAAAATATCTTGCGGCAATTCTCTGTGCTCCAATGCTGATGTAAGTACCTGTTGTATATCACTATATTTTTACATCAGCATGTATTTTGTTAATCGGCGTGAATCTAACCTTTATCTGATCTAAAATTAGTTGTAGCAAAATGGTAAAGGCTCCAATGTTGATTTTTGTAAGGAAAACTGCCTGGTAGTTTTGCATACTGAGCTGCATGAGTGTACTATCTCATATCACGCACATTACTGAATTGTAGTGCTTCTCTGGTTGCCCATTCATTCATTGTGTCAATGTCGCTTTCATATTACCTTACCTGGCTAATGATAGTTGTGCCATATTGTGTTGATTTGGTGTAGGCTAGTTGCCCAAACGTTTGTTGTGTCAATGTTGCTTTCCTATTATCTGACTTGGCCAATGATAGCAATGCTAGTGTGTTAATTTGATGCAGGCTGTTGAAGATAAGAAGACAAACTCTGAAAACAGCAAGGCAACCCCATTGTTTCGTTCCAATAAATCTAGGCCAGGTAATATAGCAATAACTCATGATTAATCTGTTTGGTTCCCCTCCTAATTTATGTTATGATGCAGTGGTCGAGACACTCTCCACTATCAATAATACAAGCCTGCCAATATCGCCATATGAATCTATTCAGTATCCTCTGTCTCGAATGCAACGGAATAAATGTATGTTTGTGAACCAATTAATGGCTGAAGCAATGATGGAAATGTGGATGAATCAGAGGTGCAGAGTCGTGCGACACAACAACTGATCAATGTTTTCAGAGACAGTGTAGCAAAGCAGCAAGAACTTTCCGACATGCTGATGGGCATCATCTGTGCTGAGGTTGCAGATTGTGACATTGTAGATGGTTAGGTTATGCTCATTTATTTGCACTGGCATCAATCTTTGATTGCCCAGTGGATGTAATTTCCTGTAATATATGCTGGATGTGCAACGTTATTCCCTGTATGTCGTACCTTTGCTTGATCGGTTTTGGTCCTCTGCATAATTGCTCATCGTAATGGGCTCAAATTATCTAATTTGGCCTAAAGACATGTATGAACTTTAGTGGGCCCATTAATTTAATGGGCCGTTACCAGGATGAAAGTTAATGGCCGACCCTCTTACCTCCCGGGTTGTTAACAGCCGACATCGAAGCGGGCAACAGGTGGGCCCAATTGATTTCACGGGCCGTTAACATGTTGTTACTAAGTTTGGGCTACGTATGGCCCAACTATACTGTAGGCCTTTAGCAGGCCGAAAGAGACAGCAGGCTTGTACTGGACCATGAAGAGCATCGGCCGCTAAGAGGCTGAAAGTCAGCTCGTATTGTAAATGGCCCAACTGTGTTGTGGGCCTTTAGCAGGCCGAAAGAGAAACTAGGCTGCTATTGGACCATGAAGGGCATGGGCGGTTAAAAGGCCAAAACTAAGGTCCGACTACAAATGTCCCAACTCATTTATGGTCCGTGAGGGAGTCCTGGATTAGGGGGTGTCCGGATAGCCGAACTATCACCTTTGGCCAGACTGCTGGACTATGAAGACACAAGATTGAAGACTATGTCCCGTGTCTGGATGGGACTTTCCTTGGCATGGAAGGCAAGCTTGGCGATACGGATATGTAGATCTCCTACCATTGTAACCGACTCTGTGTAACCCTAACCCTCTTCGGTGCCTATATAAACCAGAGGGTTTTAGTCCGTAGGACGAAGAACAATCATACCATAGGCTAGCTTCTAGGGTTTAGCCTCTCTGATCTCGTGGTAGATCTACTCTTGTACTACCCATATCATCAATATTAATCAAGCATGAGTAGGGTTTTACCTCCATCGAGAGAGCCCGAAGTTGGGTAAAAACATCGTGTCCCTTGTCTCCTGTTACCATCCGCCTAGACGCAAAGTTCGGGACCCCCAACCCGAGATCTGCCGGTTTTGACACCGACATTGGTGCTTTCATTGAGAGTTCCTCTGTGTCGTCATCTTTAGGCCCGATGGCTCATCCGATCATCAACAACGATGCGGTCCAGGGTGAGACTTTTCTCCCCGGACAGATCTTTGTATTCGGCGGCTTTGCACTGCGGGCCAATTCGCTTGGCCATCTGGAGCAGATTGAAAGCTACGCCCCTGGCCATCAGGTCAGATTTGGAAGTTTGAACTATATGGCTGACGTCCGCGGAGACTTGATCTTCGACGGGTTCGAGCCACAGCCAAGCGCGCCGCACTGTCACGATGGGCATGATCTAGCTCCGCCGCCTGACAATGCCCTGGAGGCCGCACAAGTGTCCGCTCCGACCCTTAGCTCGGAGCCGACTGCGCCGATCGAGGACGGGTGGCTGGACACCCCCTCGGGGGCTGCTATCTCTACGGCGATTGAGCCGAACACCAACCCTGTCCTTTGCGAAGCTCGTGACTCCAAGGTGCCGGACTCTGAACCTTCCGCGCCCCTGCCAATCCAATCCGATTGGGCGCCGATCATGGAGTTCACCACCGCGGACATCTTTCAGCACTCGCCCTTTGGCAACATCCTGAATTCACTAAAGTCTCTCTCTCTATCAGGAGAGCCCTGGCCGGATTATGGTAAGCAAGGTTGGGATGCGGACGACGAAGAAATTCAAAGCCCACCCACCACCCACTTCGTAGCCACTGTCGAAAGTTTAAACGACATGCTCGATTTCGACTCCGAAGACATCGATGGTATGGACGACGATGTAGGAGATAAGCATGAACCAGCACCTATAAGGCACTGGACAGCCACCTCATCTCATGATGTATACATGGTGGACACACCTAAAGGAAGCGACGACGAGGAACAACGGGACGCCACGAGGGATCATTCCCTCGAAAAGCAGTCAAAACGGCAACGTAAGCGCCGCTCAAAATCCCGCCTCGACAAAGACAGCAGCCATACAGACCCAGCCATAGAGCAGGGCGAACCGATGGATGATGAACATGCCATCGAGCAACCGTCCGAACAGGACAACCTGGATAAACAATCCGTCCCCGGCGAAGATAACAGTCCGGACGACCTCACACCGGACAAGTTGCTGGAGCAGAAGAACCTCCACAAAAGCCAAGTCACCACTGCGGGTAGCCTGAAAAAGCAAAAGCGGAAGCTCCAAACAGTGGAAGATGCACTCAGAATTAGATGGAGCAAAGTACTCAACACCGCAGATAAATACGGCGATAGTCGCCGAACAATGAGCTACCCGAAGCAAAAACTACTGCCCGAATTTGATGTGGAGGCTGTAGAGCTCCCACAATCAAAGAACAAGGAGACCACCCGGTCGGATAGACGACCCCATGGCAAACATAGAGCGGCAAACGGCATCGCACACAAGCCGGCACGCGACCCACACACGGATTCACATCAAAAAGATGGCCCAGTTAGATCTATCTACGGGCCAAGAAAGCAAGCTCTAGTAAGCAATGCAACACATCAAGTATCCGAATATTACGGTACACCTAAATATAGGGGTGCTGCACACCCACTATGTTTCACCGATGAGGTTCTGGATTATGAATTTCCAGCGGGATTCAAGCCCGTTGTCGGTGTCAAAACCGGCAGATCTCGGGTAGGGGGTCCCGAACTGTGCGTCTAGGCGGATGGTAACAGGATACAAGGGACACGATGTTTTACCCAGGTTCGGGCCCTCTTGATGGAGGTAAAACCCTATGTCCTGCTTGATTGATATTGATATTGTGGATGTTTACAAGAGTGGATCTACCGCGAGATCAAGGAGGCTAAACCCTAGAAGCTAGCCTATGGTATGATTGTAAGGGTTGATGTTGTTGTCCTACAGACTAAAGCCATCCGGTTTATATAGACACCGGAGGGGGCTAGGGTTACATAGAGTCGGTTACAATGGTAGGAGATCTACATATCCGTATCGCCAGGCTTGCCTTCCACGCCAAGGAAAGTCCCATCCGGACACGGGACGAAGTCTTCAATCTTGTATCTTCATAGTCTTGGAGTCCGATCGATGATGATAGTCCGGCCGATGATAGTTCGGCCGATGGTGGTAATCCGGCTATCCGGACACCCCCTAATCCAGGACTCCCTCAATAGCCCCTGAACTAGGCTTCAATGACGATGAGTCTGGCGCGCATATTGTTCGGCATTGCAAGGCGGGTTCCTCCACCGAATAATTCATAGAAGATTGTGAACACTAGGATAGTGTCCGGCTCTGCAAAATAAATTCCACATTCCACCGTAGAGAGAATAATATATACACAAGTTCAATCTGCTGACGTTTTTTTGCGGCATGACGTCACACCACTGCCAAGCCATTACTTGAATCGTTTTTTTACCACCTCCGCGCATTTAGCGAAGCGGTTTCCTTGGCACGTCTTGTCGAATCAGAGATCGTGTTCCCCCTTAATCCGGGATTCTCATCAATACGGACATGGGTAACCCAATCGCGCCTTTGATGGTGGTGCTTGGGAGATAAGCGAGTTTTACCAGGCTGGCGGGGACGCATAGTCTTCGTCCACCTATATATAAGGGATAAGGATTCACCTTTTCACCTACGCCTTCTTCCTCCTTTGCTTATCCATCTCCGCGCACTCGAGCTCCAGCGCCCAAGCCCGCACATCTCGTCTCAACCTTCCCCAGCCATGTCTGGAGCGGGAGGCAAGTGGATGACCTCCTCCGTGACGGAGCAGCACATCGAAAGACTGCGCAGCGTCGGCTATCTGTCCGGCGACATTGCGCACCGGCTGCCCGACGAGGGGCAGCTCATCCCCACCTGTAGGCCCCATGAGAGGGTCGTTTTTCTTCCCCATTTCCTCCGCGGACTGGGCTTTCCACTTCACCCCTTTGTCCGGGGGCTCATGTTCTACTACAGCCTGGATTTCCATGATCTGGCGCCGAACTTCATCCTCAACATCTCGGTGTTTATCGTCGTGTGCGAGGCCTTCCTCTGCATCCAGCCCCACTTCGGCTTGTGGCTCAAGACCTTCAATGTCAAGCCGAAGGTAGTGAAGGGCACTCAGGCGGAGTGCGGAGGCGCCATGTTGGGCAAGATGCCCAACGTCCTTTGGTTCGAAGGGGCCTTCATGGAATCCGTCAAGGGGTGGCAATCGGGGTGGTTCTATATCACCGAGCCGCGCGACCCTACGTGGGCGGCGGCCCCCGAGTTCAGATCTGGTATCCCTACGCAGCTCACCTCCTGGAAAAAGAAGGGCTTGCTGTGGGGTAGTTCGGAGGAGGTGACGGGACTCCAAGCCTGTATCCAGAAGCTGGTGAAGAAGCTCAGGTTGGTTAACATGGTCCAAGTCATGCTCGTCCGCCGGATTCTCCCATGCCAAGAGCGGGCATTCAACCTATGGGAGTTCGATCCGGAACAGCACCAAGCGTTGAGCGGGCTCTTCGACACGATGTACGAAGGCGCCTGGAGGGTGCTGTTTAAGGGCGCCGAAGCCCCCGCATCTGCGACTGAAGATCGCGGATTTTGCTCGCAGCGCCAAGTTGACGAGGTAAGTGATTCTACCCCTTTACGAGACACTTGCTTTTCATAGTTTAACTCTATGCGAGTTTTTGATTTCCCCTTTTCCTTTGACAGGACTGGATGAAGAAGGCAGAGCAGATCGACTGCCCGGCTCCCATGCCAGAAAACCCAGTAGACGCCCGTCTAGCGAGGCTGCTGGTTCCGGCACCGCACGTGGTGCCGGAGAAGAAGGCCAAGAAGGAGGCCACGGGTACTCGAAAGAGTTCCCGTTTTCAGGTGTCCGACGACTCCGAGGTGGACTCCTCCCCCGAAAACGAGGAGGAGAAAGAGGACTCTCTCCCATAGGAGGGAGAGAGGAAGAGGAAGGTTTCCCCAATAGGGGAGGCCGAAGCGTCCAAGAGGGGAAGGACTATTCCCCCGGACAGCTCTGCCAACATCAACGTTGGCGAGGAAGAATGGCCTTCAAGGGCCAGGCCTCCGGCGAGATCATAAGTATGCGGATTCCTGAATGATTTATAATTTCTTTTCATGTCACTTAGCGTCCTTCTAATGCCGCATACTGCCTGCATTCCGGCCGATGATGATCTCCCCGCTTCATCGAGCGGGTCGTTGGCTCCGTCGGATGTGGACTCCATCCCGACGGCCTCTACCCCTCGCGCCACTGAGGACGCCGAGGAAGGATCCCAAGAAGGGACCCATCAGGGGGAGGCTCCGGAGGCGCCACAAGGCGGCCTCCCGGACTTTGCACCGGACTCCACATCGGAACCCGCAGTGGTCCCGGAGTCCGGCCGGCGGCCCCTTCGCAAGAAGGGCAAGACCGTGACACCGGCGGCCTCCATCCAACCGGAGGCGCCGGACAACTTGTTGGAGGCGCTCCAAGGCGCTTCCCTGAAGGAAGAACACCGCACTATCATGAGTGCGGTGATTCAGAAGGTACAGCTCGCCAAGAGCGGGCTGACCGAAGCCTGCAGTAGCCTTCTAACAGGCTTTGAGGTAAGAAGTTAAAAATATGTAATGTAATACCGCATAGACAGTAGCCCCTGATGCTCGGTTCGGTGTTTGGAAAGAAAGCCGGACTGAGGATCTAAAAAGATATACGCAGGGTTGCTAAAAAGTATGTCAATATGGGTTTGTAGGCTGCACTGCTGACCTCTGCCGCACTGACTGCGGAGGTCGGTGCTTTGAAGCAGGAGCTCGAGCGGTCCGAGCAAGAGCTCGGCCGTGCCAAGAAGCAGCTCGAGGACAAAGAAGGTGAGTAACACCACTTTGAGTAGTTACCTTACAGAAAAGGATTTTGGTTGCAATAAAAGAATAACAAGGATAACATGGGTACTGCAGGGGCCACGAACGAGGTGGCAACCCTGAAGGAGGCCGTGTCTGCGGCTGAGCGCAGTGCGGCCGCGGAACGGACAGAGCGAGAAAAGCAGGAGGCGCAGGTGGTGGTGGTTCGGCAAGAGCTCCAGGCTCTCATGGAAAAGCATGAGAGTTTGGAGCGTGACTCAAAGACTCGAGAGTCTGAGCTTGCCTCGGCTCTCGAAAGTGCCAAAGCCGCCAAGGCCGAGGCCCATAAGGCCCTTCAGGAGGTGGAAGATGTGAAGAAAATAGCGGCGGGTAAGGCATTTTTCATGCAAAGCTAGCATGTTAATGTAAACTACCTGACACTTACCCGAATTCGGAGCTCTCCAGGGGCATTTGCAGATTTGCCTCGCAGTGCATCCGATGCCGCTGCATTCTACCGTGGTGAGGAGGGAAGCTCAACGGAGAAGGTCTTCTGGTCTCAGTATGCTAAGGTCGACCATCCGGTGCCCCCTAGCGACCAGCTGAAGCAACTGGTCAAACTCCACAAGGTAGCTGAGGAGGCCATGAAGGGCCTCATAGTCCGGCTGTGGCCTGGAGAGGCCATGCCTGGAAGCTACTTCGTCCTCGTGCGGCGGCTGGTGGACGTGTGCCCCTGGGTGAGGTCATCAAGCGCTCTGCCTGTATTGAAGGTGCTCGTCGGGCCCTTGCCCGCGCAAAGGTGCATTGGGGCAAGTTGGATGCGGAGAAGCTAATCACTGACACGCCACCAACGGGCAAGGAATATCGTATGCCCGAAATGTACTATAAGACTGTCCTGAAGGGTGCCCGCAAGATTGCGGATGAGTGCCCCCGAGATGTAATTATTGAGTAAACTCGCTATGTAGTATCCTGTGCGCTGAAAACTTTGTTCGTATGCGCTAAGCAACGCTTGTTTAATTTAAAATATTACCTTCTATGCGGCCGTTTGTTAAATCTGAGAGATGGCAAGTCGTCGGCTTCAGCCCCCATGCCGCGAGTGCTGGGGTGTTCGGGATAAACCTGACCATTGTTGGATCCATCTAGGGAGGCGCTCAACACAACGAACAAGGCAACCGAACTTATAATGCTTGAACACTCTCACTTAGCCATAGAATTCTATAATTTTAAATTTCGGCGAAGCCCCTAGTATTCGGAAGACCGAATTCGGGGCGCTATCCACGCCTTCGTCGGACATTATCCGGAACTTCGCTCGAAGCGGCGTAGGTCTTTAAGGACCCGAAAAAACCTCTCGAACAGCGACTAGTCTCTCGCCTTATCATGACAGTCAGTTTTAGCTTTCTCCACTAAGGCATTAACCCGGCTCAACCGGGGCGCAATCGCAGTGGTTCTCCCAGTGCTACCTTAGCCGATAGAACGGAAACGTAAGGTGCCAAACATGGGAGCCGGGCAAACCCAACTATTGACCCAAGACATGATTCGGAGCCGATTCATATAATGCTATAAGTTCGGGGTGCCGCACTTGTGAAAGTGTTCGGACTTATCACACCATAATGCAGGGAACATAAGCCCCTGGTGTATTCGGCCGTACCAAGATATACGGATGCAACATGTCGTAAATGAACATATATATAGAAAGTAATGCAATTATGGGCAGAAAGTGCTACATTTTATTCAAGAAGGTCTGCTATGAGTGCGAAATGATACAAATAGTGCGGAAAGCAAGGGATTGGACGAATTAAAGGTGTCTCCCTCCAGGGGTAGGCCGCGGAATGGTGTATTTAACAAATTTAATGCTCGTAATGGAGACCACCTAAGTGTTCGTCGCGGCTCTTGTCCCTCCCTGGCTGTTGCATCATGAGTTCGGCAGGTTTGCCGCCGGACAGAGTCCTGTATAAAAAAAGAGAAAAATAAAAGAAAAGAGCGACACACTTGGGAGCCCCTGGTGTGGTCGAGCGGCACTCTGGGTTTGTTGTGGTCGTGCCCCTTCCCCTAGACCCATGGTATCTCCAGGGCGTAATTATGTACGCGGAGAGTTTGTCTTGCAATTGTGCGAGGGCGGGGCTTGGGGCCGCATTGCTACACGTGCTCGGAACGTGCCAGGTGGTCTTGGTTGATTTTGCTCTGGGCGCAGTTGGCCGTGTCCGGCCGTTTAACGGCCAGACTCGAGAATTGCCTTAAAAGGCTGCTCTGTACTTCTGCCGCGAGAGCCGCTGTATGTTCCTCCGTTCGGAGGGAGCGTTCCGTGTTTCCATTGACCGTGATGACTCCGCGAGGGCCTGGCATCTTGAGCTTAAGGTATGCATAATGCGGCACCGCGTTGAATTTTGCGAACGCGGTTCGTCCGAGCAGAGCATGATAGCCACTGCGGAACGGGACTATGTCGAAGATTAATTCCTCGCTTCGGAAATTATCCGGGGATCTGAAGACCACTTCCAGTGTGACTGAGCCGGTGCAACTGGCTTCAACACCTGGTATGACGCCTTTGAAGGTCGTCTTTGTAGGTTTAATCCTTGAAGGGTCTATGCCCATCTTGCGCACTGTATCCTGATAAAGCAGGTTCAGGCTACTGCAGCCGTCCATCAGGACTCTCGTGAGGTCAAAACCATCAACGATTGGGTCTAAAACCAATGCGGCGAATCCGCCATGGCGGATACTGGTCGGATGGTCTCTTCGATCGAAAGTGATTGGGCAAGAGGACCATGGGTTGAATTTTGGGGCGACTGGCTCCATCGCGTATATGTCCCTTAGTGCACGCTTCCGCTCCCTCTTGGGTATATGCGTTGCGTATATCATATTTACCGTCCGAACTTGAGGGGGAATCCCTTCTGTCCTCTGTTGTTCGGCGGCCGGGTCTCTTCCTCGTCATCGTTGTGTAGCCCCTTGTCATCGTTTTCGGCGATTAATTTGCCTGCCTGCTTGAATACCCAACAATCCATGTTGGTGTGGTTAGCTGGCTTTTCGGGGGTTCCATGTATTTGACAAGAGCGGTCGAGTATTCGGTCCAAATTGGACGGGCCCGGAGTAGTTCTTTTAAATGGCTTCTTCCGTTGACCAGGTTTGGAGCCTCGGAATCCGGCGTTGACTGCCGTATCCTCATTACTGTCGCCGTTAATGCGGCGTTTGTTTTTGTTTCGACGCGACCTGCCATTGCGGTCCTTGGTATCCGGACTGCCAGCATTCTTGCTGAGGTTGTTGCTGCGAGCTAGCCAGCTATGCTCTCGCGCACAGAAGCGGGTCATGAGTGATGTGAGGGCTGCCATGGATTTCGCCTTTTCTTGTCCTAGGTGTCGGGCCAGCCACTCGTCGCGGATGTTATGTTTGAAGGCCGCGAGGGCCTCTGCATCCGGATAGTCGACGATTTGATTTTTCTTTGTTAAGAACCGTGTCCAGAATTGCCTGGCCGATTCGTCTGGCTGCTGGATTATGTGGCTTAGGTCATCTACCTCCGGTTGTCGCACATACGTGCCCTGGAAGTTGTCGAGGAATGCGGCTTCTAGGTCTTCCCAGCATCCAATTGATTCTGCGGGCAGGCTGTTAAGCCAATGCCGAGCTGGTCCTTTGAGCTTGAGCGGGAGATATTTGATGGCGTGAAGATCGTCGCCGCGGGCCATATGTATATGAAGGAGATAATCCTCAATCCAAACCGCGGGTTCTGTTGTGCCATCGTAGGATTTGATGTTAACGGGTTTAAACCCTTCAGGGATTTGATGATCCATTACTTCGTCAGTGAAGCATAGTGGGTGTGCGGCGCCTCTGTATTGAGCAATATCGCGACGTAGCTCAAGAGAGCGTTGTCTGCTGTGTTCGGCCCGGCCGGAGTAGTTGTATCCGGCGCGACGGTATTTGTCGTGGGTCTTGGGGCGCCCACGTGATCCATAGATAGATCTGGATTGTCTTGCCTTGTCCTCCAATATGTCCCGCAAGTCCGGCGAGTTCCCCCGTGGCTTCGCGCTTTTCGAGCGGTGCCGGGGTACGGTTTTGGTGGAGGGCTTACATGCCTCTCTGTCACGGCCACGAGGTGGTCGGTCTGCCGTATTGTGTGTTGGTGATGCCGGTTTGTATGCTTCCTCCTCTAGTCGGGGGAGCAACTTGCATTTTGGGTAGCTTTTGGAGGGGCGTTCGAGTTCATACTCTTCGGCCGCGAGGACCTCGGTCCATCTGTCGGCCAGCAGGTCTTGATCAGCTTGAAGCTATTGCTGCTTTTTCTTTAGACTATTTGCTGTGGCCATTAGCCTGCGTCTGAAACGCTCTTGTTCGACGGGATCCTCAGGCACGACGAATTCGTCGTCGTCGAGGCTTGCCTCGTCTCCGGAGGGAGGTATGTAATTATCATCCTCGACCTCTTCGTCTGCCGCCCTCTCGTGAGGGCTTGCTTCTGCCTCCTCCTGCGCTGAATCTTGCTAGAGGGGGTTATCTTCGGCACTTTCTGGGGTGTTATTATCTCCTATGCCGGAATCTCCATTCTTGCTGTGGCGGGATTTAGAGCGGCGCCGCTGACGTCGGCGCTTGGGCTGTTTCTTTAAGGAATCGGCCTCCGCTGTTTCTTCGCCGTCCCCGTCTTTTGGGGTGTCCACCATGTATATATCGTATGATGAGGTGGTCTTCCAGTGTCCCTTAGGCACTGGTTCTTGATAGTCTCCAGCATCGTCGTCCATACCGTCGATGTCTTCGGAGTCGTAGTCGAGTACGTCGGTTAGATCGTCGACGGTGGCTACGAAGTGGGTGGTGGGTGGGCTCTGAATTTCTTCGTTGTCCGTGTCCCAACCATCCTGGCCGTAGTCCAGCCAGGGCTTTCCGGATAGCGAGAGATGCTTCAGCGAATTTAAGATGTCGCCGAAGGGTGAGTGCTGAAAGATGTCCACAGCGGTGAATTCCATGATCGGCGCCCAATCGGATTCGACTGGCGGGGGCGCAGGAGGTTCGGTCTCTGGTAGGGAGTCCGGCACCTCAGAGTCATGAGCTTTATGCGGGACAAGGTTAGTGTTCGGCTCCATCGCCGTGAAAGTTGCAGCTCCCGAGGCGGTGTCCAGCCACCCGTCCTCGATCTGTGCGATCGGCTCCGGACTATGGGTCGGAGCGAATTCGTGTGCGGTCTCCAAGGTGCTGTCCGGCGGCAGAGTTAGGTCGTGCCCATCGTGACAGTGCGGCGCACTTGGCTGCGGCTCGGATCCGTCGAAGATCAAGTCCCCGCAGATATCGGCTGTGAAGTTTAGGCTTCCAAACCTGACCTGACGGCCAGGGGCGTAGCTTTCGATCTGCTCCAGATGGCCAAGCGAGTTGGCCCGCAGTGCGAAGCCGCCGAATACGAAGATCTGTCCGGGGAGAAAAGTCTCACCCAGGATTGCGTCGTTGTTGATTGAAGGGGCCATCAAGCCTATCGGTGACGACACAGAGGAACTCTCAATGAAAGCACCAATGTCGGTGTCAAAACCGGCGGATCTCGGGTAGGGGGTCCCGAACTTCGCGTCTAGGCGGATGGTAACAGGAGACAAGGGACACGATGTTTTACCCAGGTTCGGGCCCTCTTGATGGAGGTAAAACCCTACGTCCTGCTTGATTGATATTGATATTGTGGATGTTTACAAGAGTGGATCTACCATGAGATCAAGGAGGCTAAACCCTAGAAGCTAGCCTATGGTATGATTGTAAGGGTTGATGTTGTTGTCCTACGGACTAAAGCCATCCGGTTTATATAGACACCGGAGAGGGCTAGGGTTACATAGAGTCGGTTACAATGGTAGGAGATCTACATATTCGTATCGCCAAGCTTGCCTTCCACGCCAAGGAAAGTCCCATCCGAACACGGGACGAAGTCTTCAATCTTGTATCTTCATAGTCTTGGAGTCCGGTCGATGATGATAGTCCGGCCGATGATAGTTCGGCCGATGGTGGTAATCCGGCTATCCGGACACCCCCTAATCCAGGACTCCCTCACCCGTAAACATAGAGGCATACGACAGAACAACAGACCCTGGAGTCTGGATTGAGGATTACATCCTCCACATACACATGGCTAGAGGAGATGACCTCCACGCCATAAAATACTTACCCCTCAAGCTCAAAGGGCCAGCCAGGCATTGGCTCAAAAGCCTCCCCGAAACCACCATTGGAAGTTGGGAAGAGCTCGAGGATGCTTTTCGGGCAAATTTTCAAGGGACCTATGTCCGACCTCTGGACGCAGACGATTTAAGTCACATAACTCAACAACCCGAAGAGTTAGCCCGAAAATTCTGGAACAATTTCCTTACTAAAAAGAACCAAATAGTCGACTGTCCGGACGCCGAAGCCTTAGCAGCTTTCAAACACAACGTCCGAGACGAATGGCTCGCCAGACACCTCGGCCAAGAAAAGCCAAGAACAATGGCCGCATTAACAAGCCTCATGACCCGCTTTTGCGCGGGAGAGGATAGCTGGCTGGCAAGATGCAGTACCAGTGTCCCAAGTACATCCGAAGTCAGGGATAGAAACGGGAAACCGCAACGCAGCAAGGACCAGCGCCGGACCAAGGGAAACATCCCGAAGAGCACGGCAGTCAACGCCGGATTCAAAAGCTCTCGGCAGAATCATAAAAAACTGCCCCTTAAGGATAACAGGGACAAGCTATCTAACTTAAACAAAATCTTGGACAAGATATGCCAAATCCACAGTACTCCCGGGAAGCCTGCAAACCATACCCACAGAGATTGTTGGGTCTTCAAGCAGTCCGGCAAACTCAATGCCGAACACAAGGGGCTCGACACACCAAGCGAGGACAATGACGATCCCCACAAGCAGAGCACCGGAAGACAAAAGAATTTCCCACAAAAAGTCAAAACAGTAAACTCACTTCACGTGACAAAAGGGAAAAGTAGTGCGGCGCCCATAGAGGTATGCGCCACACGGCCTATCCCAGAGGAGTCCCGCCACTGGTTGTTAAAACCAATCACCTTCGGCCATCAGGATTACTCTAGAAGTATCTGGAATGCAGGATGGACTGCCTTGATATTAGATCCGATAATTGACGGACTCCAATTTACACAAGTCCTAATGGACGGCGATAGTGATCTAAACCTGCTATACCAGGACACAATCCGCAAAATGGGGATAGACCCAACCAAAATTCGACATAGCAACACTTCCTTTCAAGGGGTAATGCCAGGCCCATATGCCCATTGTACGGGCTCTCTACTGCTAGAAGTTGTGTTCGGCTCACCCGACAACTTCCGCCACGAAAAGTTAACCTTCCACCTCGCCCCGTTCACAAGTAGCTACCAAGCACTACTGGGACGCGAAGCTTTCGCCCGCTTTAACGCAATACCGCATTATGCATCCCTTACACTTAAAATGCCCGGTCCACGAGGCATCATCTCCTTAAAGGGAAATACCGAGTGTTCCTCGAGCGCGGAAGATGGTGTGATTGCCTTCACAGCCACACACTAAGCCGACTTCACCAATCAAAGCACCTAAACAGGTTGTTCCAGCCCCGAACACGGCTAGACGAGTCCGGCGTAAACATACAAGGGCTTACTAGCCGCATACCCCTGTACAAAGGGGCTCCGCGCGTGTACAACAAGAGACAATAAAGCTCAATTTTATTCATTTTTTGAATTGTACTTTGTTTATTTAGTATAACGTACATTTTTGCATGATCTTTTTCAACTAAGTTCCCCTCTTTTACAGATGAACACCGTGCTACACCCGTCCAGGATACGGCACAACAAAGACACGGGCGCAGAAGTGCAGTAGTGACCCGTGACAAGGATTCTTTTCAGATTAAGACCCTGCGTAAACCTTTTTTACTATATCTTGTTGATACACATCCCCTGGTTTCTTGCTATAACCGAGGAGGAGGCTGGCCTTTTGGCACGGGCCATGTCAGAATTTTGCACGTACCTGGACACCAGGGGCTTATTACCAAGGGCGTTGTTCGGCCCGTTTTCATAAAGACCGAATACCTTAGGGACTGTTCGGCATCTCGAGTTAGGCCTTATATGCATCAGCTCCGAATCATGTCTTTGGTCAAATGTTGGGTTTGCCCGGCTCCTGTGTTTTGCTACCTTACGTTCCGGTCTATCGGCTAAGGCGGCACCAGGAGAAGTATTGCGATTGTGCCCCGGTTCAGCCAGGCGAGCACCTCAGTAGAGAAAGCCGAAAACTGACTGTCATGATATAGCGTGAGACTGGTCAACCACTCGATGACCCGCCGGAATCTATAGGATTCCTCCGCATTGACGAACGGCCGTTTCCCGGTCAGGCACATACGCGCCCCGAATTCGGGTGAGCGCGGTGCCCCTAAGGGCTATATAGTAGCCCCACTGTCAAACTCCTATGGCTAAGTGAAAGTGATAAAGCTTTATAGTCCGGTTGCCTAGTTTGCTACGCTACCACCTCCTTTATAGGACCAAGACGTTGGATCAAGTGTGAAAATGCGCCTTTTGCAAACACCCCCGCATTATATGCGTGGGGGCTGAAGCTGAAGACTGCCATCTTTCAGGTTATATATACATATACATTTGCGGCCGCACAGGAGGTATTTTAATTCTTGAAAGGCACAAGTATAAAAAGCTTTTATATTCCATCGATCCATTGTTTCACAATAATACATGTTATTCGAACATAATATCCTTCGAGCACTGCGTCTCTATTAAACGAGCGCCCTGCAGAACTTCCTGAAAATAGTGCTCGACAGGTACTCGGCTTCCGTCCGAATCTTGGGATGCAACATCGGTGGCCTTCATCTCCGCCCAGTATGTCTTGACACGGGCAAGAGCCATCTGCGCACCCTCTATGCATGCCGACCTCCTCATTGCATTGATATGCGGCACCGCACCAAGGAACTGCTGCACCAAGTCAAAATAACTCTTCGGCTCGGGCCTTTTCGGCCACAAAAGACTCACGACATCCTTCATGGCAAGTCCGGATAACCTATTCAGCTCCGCTCATTCGGCAAAGCGATCGGTTAATGGAAGTGGGCGCTCTGGATTATGGAACTGCGACAAAAAAACATTTTCCATTTCGTGATCCTTTTGATCTCAGAAGTGTTCGGCCGCGTCCGCGGCACTTGCCGCCAAATCCAGATAAGCATCCTCCGCACTCCACAGCCGGTCCAACTGAGCATATTTAGGATCCACGAATTTCCTCTGCAGCAGAAAGGGCTTTCCAGCCGCGATATCTACAGCCTGACGCAGCTCCTCCTTCATAGCTCTCATCGCAGAGCGAGCATCCTTGGCCTCGGTAGTGGCCTTCTTCAAGTCCTCTTGCACCGCTCGATCTTCTTTTTCAAGAAGCTTGCAGTGGTCTGCAGCATTCTTCAACTTCACGGCCATCTCGGCCATTTCCTTCTTGCTTCGGCAGTGAGCAGCCTGTTCGGCTTTTAGCTCTTTGGCCGCCTTTAAGACAGCTGCATCACTCTTTCTGGCCTGCTCCTTGGCTCGGACGAGCTCCGCTCGAAGGTTCTCCATGGCAGCGACACCATCTGCATCAAGCATACATGTTGTAAGGCACGGGCATCAAGCTCCCTTACCAGGTGTCCGCAGAGAAATTGCATACCTTGTGACTCGTCAAGTCGCTTATTGACAAGCACGATGTCCACATCCGCCACGTCAAGTTGCCGCTTTAGTTCGGCAAATTCATCAGTCCGGCTAGCCACCGGACCATTCGCCACCTCCATAGGAAGGGCGACACATTATACCTGGGATTATGATCCTCGGCGCGCTATCATTTTTGACAACACACCGAGCCTCAGGGGCTACTATCTACATAGGGCGTATTTTATATGCGGAACTGTCAGAAGTTACATCATTTTGCGTACCTCAAAACCTGTCAGTAAACTTCTGACGGCTTTGTGCAATCCGCTCTCAGCGGATGAAATCCTTTCAATCACCATACCCATTAACGCACGGTGATCTTCTGAGATAGATGCTCGCCCGAGCAGATCCTTCAGCTCCTCCGACCATACACTAGGTGGTGCCGAACTCGTCCGATGGCCTTTTTCGAAGGCCGGACGCGGAGGGCTTTGAGGGGACATATGACTGCCTTCCGGCCCCGCCGGACTCGGAGAAACCCTCCACGACGACACCTCAGGGTCTCCTGCCTTGCAAGACGATACGGCAGGGGGAGGCGTTTCTCTCTCCATCATCTCCGGACGAAGATCCCCCGAAGATGAGCTCTGCTGAGAAGGGCTGAGATCCCAACTATAAGGTAAAATTTCGGTTATCTTTATCAGAAATTGGGCAGGGATATCCTTTATTTTCAAAAACTCCCCTTTTTACTTACGGCTCGGTGGAGGGCTGATCCCCTTGGGGGCACAATGCGGCCGAGCCATCCCTCGGCGCAGGACCCTCTGACGAAGATTTCTTCCCCTGCTTTGAGACCATGGTCTCAGGGTCTTCAGAGGCGGTCCTCTTCCTCCCTTGGATGGAGGGATTCTCGATCCCTCCTTTCCTGACAGCCTTCTTCGCGGAGGTGGTAGCTTCCTTGTTCCCCCCTTCACCTTCTTCCAAAGGCGCAACCTCCAGCATCCTGGTTAACACGGGATCCGGCATGGTCTCAGAGAGGGGAGCCGGACACCTGATTAACTTTGCTTTCGCTATCCACTCATGTTCAAGGAACAGCTCTTTTAAAGGGCAAGTTCATGATAAATATGGGATAGCGTGTCCGGGTACAGGGCTACTTACTTGAGTATCCGGGCGATTGCAGCTCAGACCTGCGTCCTTGGTCAAGTCTGGACACATCACTTGTGATCCGAAGCAAAGCTTGTACATCTCCACGGGCGTTGCGCCCATAAAATGTTGGAGAGCTCGTGGTCCCTGGGTTAAATTCCCATAGGCGGAGGGGGCGATGTTTGCAGGGCAGGATGTGACGAATCAGCATGACCTGCGCTACTCTGACCAGAGTGATCTTTCTCTCTCTAGGAGGTCTTGAATGCGGCCCTGCAACAAGGGCACGTCCTTGGACCGCCCCCAGTTAAGTCCTTTATTGACCCATGACGCCAGCCGCGGTGGAGGACCCGAGCAAAAGGCTGGTGGCGCCACCCATTTGGTGCCCCTGGGAGCTGTGATATAAAACCACTCTTGTTGCCATAGGCTGAGCTCCTCTTGAAAAGAGCCCTTGGGCCATGGAGCATCAACATTCTTGCTTATAACAGCCCCTCCGCACTCTGCCTGCTGCCCCTTGATCATCTTCGGCTCCACTTTGAAGGTCTTGAGCCACAATCCGAAGTGAGGGGTAATGCGGAGGAAGGCTTCGCATACGACGATGAACGATGAGATATGGAGGATGGACTCCGGATCCAAGTCATGATATTCCAACCCATAGTAAAACATGAGCCCCCTCACGAAGGGGTCTGTCAGGAAGCCTAGCCTCTGAAGAAAGTGAGACGCGAACACCACGCTTTCACCAGGCTTGGGAGTGGGAATAACCTGCCCTTGGGAAGGCAGCCTATGAGAAATTTCGCCGGTTAGATACCTGGCATCTCTTAGCTTTAGCACGTCTTCTTCCGTAACGGAGGAAGGCATCCACCGGCCTTGCAGGTCGGAGCCGGACATCATCGAAGGTCCGAAGCACCTGAATCTGGAGCTTTGGGTGTTGGAACTCGAGGCGAGGGGCGGATTCGATTGATATTGAAAGAAATGAGTGGAGCCTTGGTCTCTTTATAAAGAGGTTGAATACCAAGAGCCTTCCCCGTGACCGTTCAGGACTCGCCTTTGATAGAGGAGACGTGCCAATGGGCACGACTGGGTTACCCGCGCCCGTATTAATGAGAATCCCGAAATAAGGGGACATGATCTCTACTTTGACAAGACGTGCCAAGGAAACCACCTCGCTAAACGCGCTGAGGTGGGACAGTAAAAACGATTCGAATAAAGGCTTGGCCGTGGTGTGATGTCACGCCACGGAATACGTCAGCAGATTGAATTTGTGTAAATATTATTCTCTCTACGGTGGTATGTGGAACTTATTTTGCAGAGCCGGGCACTATCCTTGTGTTCAAAATCTTCTATGAAGTATTCGGAGGAGGAACCCGCCTTGAAATACCGAAGACAATATGCGCGCCGGACTCGTCGTCATTGAAGCCTGGTTCATGGGCTACTAGGGAGTCCTGGATTAGGGGATGTCCGGATAGCCGAACTATCACCTTTGGCCGGACTCCTGGACTATCAAGATACAAGATTGAACACTCCATCCCATGTCCGGATGGGACTTTCCTTGGCGTGGAAGGCAAACTTGGCGATACGGATATGTAGATCTCCTACCATTGTAATCGACTCTGTGTAACCCTAACACTCTTCAGTGCCTATATAAACTGGAGGGTTTTAGTCCGTAGGACGAAGAACAATCATACCATAGGCTAGCTTCTAGGGTTTAGCCTCTCTGATCTCGTGGTAGATCTACTCTTGTACTACCCATATCATCAATATTAATCAAGCAGGAGTAGGGTTTTACCTCCATCGAGACGGCCCGAACCTGGGTAAAAACATCGTGTCCCTTGTCTCCTGTTACCATCCGCCTAGACGCACAGTTCGGGACCCCATACCCGAGATCCGCCGGTTTTGACACCGACAGTCAATTAACAGGCAGAAAGCACACAGGGTCGGGAATTGGCCCAACACTTGAATGGGTCGCTAAAAGGCCAAAACTCAGGTCCGACTACAAATGGCCCAACTGATTTATGGGCCGTCAACAGGCTGAAAGTGACACTGGGCCGGAAATTAGCCCAACACTTAAATGGGCCGCTAAAAGGCCGAAACTTAGGTCCGACTACAAATGGCCCATCTGATTTATGGGCCGTCAACAGGCTGAAAGACACACCAGGCCGGAAATTAGCCCAACATTTAAATGGGTCGCTAAAAGGCCGAAAGATGTACATCCTGAAAATTGGCCCATCCATTGAATGGGCCGTTAACAGGCCGAAATCTCATCGGGCCGATATAGAGCCCAAATATATTGCGGGCTGTTAACGGTCTCGAACTGACGATGGGCTGCAATGGTGTCGAATCCTTAACAGGCCATTGATGGGCCGAATTGGCACATCTCGTATGGGTCGTGGGCTTAAATGGACCTGACACAAGTAGGCTTTATATGTGTCGGCCTGCTAATTTTTACTGGGCTGGCCTTTTTCATCGGAATGGGCCACTGTTGGGTTGTGCCACGTGTCGACCTATCATAGGCTCCTCCTGTCCAGTGAGTGGATGACATCTGTCCCAACGGTGAGGCAACACGTGTTTCCTGCGATCAATGATGATTTTACACGTGGAAAATCCCCATTGGTCCAGGTTGTTAACGGGTTATCGGATCCAAAACCGGATCCGATAGCTTAACGGTGTTCCGTTATGGTGGATGCCATGTGTCGGTCACCCTTGATGAAAGCACTTCTGTGACGCGCGCTTTATCGTCATGGAAGTGCACACTTCCGTGATGATAATTTTGGTAATGTCATGGAACACTTCTACGATAGCACATGTATGACTATATTGATTCTGTCATAAAATCGTCATGGATGTACATGCATGACAAAAAACGCAACCTACTGTGACAAACACGTATCATAACGGAAGTGTATTTTTTTTGTAGTGGCATTAGTTGCTTCGGTGGGATTTGGGAGAGAAGGACTTGGGCACTCCGTGTGCCCTTGCCATTGCATTTGGTGCATCGGTTTGAGTTCTCCACGGTGATACGTGGAAGTTACAAGTTGAGAAGCTTATTACTCTTGGGTGCTTGGTACCCTTGAGCTTGTTCCTCTTGGGTGTGTGGGCGCCCTAGACGGTTGTTGGTGTTCGGAGCTCAATCATTGTGGTGTAAAGCTCCGGGAAAGCGTCAGGGTCTCCAATTAGGTTGTGGAGATCTCCCCGAGCAATTTGACGGGTACCGGTGACCGCCCGCAAGGGTTGCCAAAGTGTACGGGTTCGGTGACCGCCCCTAAGGGTTGCCATTTGTATGGGTTTGGTGACCGCCCTCAAGGGTCCCTTAGTGGAATCACGACATCTTGCATTGTGCGAGGGCGTGAGGAGATTACGGTGGCCCTAGTGGCTTCTTTGGGAACATTGTGCACCCACACCGCTCCAAACGGAGATTAGCATCCGCAAGGGTACGAACTTCGGGATACATCGTCATCTCCGCGTGCCTCGGTTATCTCTTACCCGAGCCCTTTACTTATGCACTTTACTTTGTGATAGCCATATTGTTTCTTGTCATATATCTTGCTATCACTTAGTTGTTTATCTTGCTTAGCATAAGTTGTTGGTGCACATAGGTGAGCCTAGTTGTTGTAGGTTTTGTGGTTGAAAAATTAACCGTTAGGTCTATTCTGCACTTGTTCAAGCCTAAACCATAATTATTTTAAAAGCGCCTATTCACCCCCCCCCCCCCGTCCCCCTCTAGGCAACATCCACAATCTTTCACTAGGCTTGTAGGGTTTAGCCATTACAATCTCGTGGTAGATAAACCCTTGTAATACTCATATTCATCAAGATCAATCAAGAAGGAAGTATGGTATTACCTCCATACAGAGGGCCCGAACCTGGGTAAACATTGTGTCCCCCGCCTGCTATTACCATTAGCCGTAGATGCACAGTTAGGGACCCCCTACCCGAGATCCGCCGGTTTTGACATCGATAGTCGTAGGTAAGCCCCCGTGTAGGACCTTGAGAAGAGGTGTCTAGAGGGGGGAGATTAGAAACTAAGTACCAAAGTTGCAGTTTTTAACCTTTTTAAAGTTTAAGTGGAGTTTAGGCACAAGTTTAACATTCACAATACATAACAAGCAAGCATGCAAAGAGTATATGAGCAGCGGAAAGTAAAGCATGCAGCTTGCAAGAATGTAAAGGGAAGGGTTTTGGAGGATTCAAACGCAATTGGAGACACGGATGTTTTTGGCGTGGTTCCGATAGGTGGTGCTATCGTACATCCACGTTGATGGAGACTTCAACCCACGAAGGATAACGGTTGCGCGAGTCCACGGAGGGATCCACCCACGAAGGGTCCACGAAGAAGCAACCTTGTCTATCCCACCATGTATGTCGCCCACGAAGGACTTGCCTCACTAGCGGTAGATCTTCACGAAGTAGGCGATCTCCTTGCCCTTACAAACTCCTTGGTTCAACTCCACAATCTTGTCGGAGGCTCCCAAGTGACACCTAGCCAATCTAGGAGACACCACTCTCCAACAAGTAACAAATGGTGCGTTGATGATGAACTCCTTGCTCTTGTGCTTCAAATGATAGTCTCCCCAAGACTCAACTCTCTCTCATAGGTTTTGGATCTGGTGGAAAGTAGATTTGAGTGGAAAGCAACTTGGGGAAGGCTAGAGATCAAGATTCATATGGTAGGAATGGAATATCTTGGCCTCAACACATGAGTAGGTGGTTCTCTCTCACAAATGGTAAGTTGGAAGTGTAGGTTTGTTCTGATGGCTCTCTCCACGAATGAAGAGGAGGTGGAGGGGTATATATAGCCTCCACACAAAATCTAATCGTTACACACAATTAACCATACTCGGTGGGACCGAATCATCAAACTCGGTCGGACCGATTCAGTAAACCTAGTGACCGTTAGGATTTTCGGTGGGACCGAAATGCAACTCGGTAAGACTGATATGGCTAGGGTTAGGGTATAACGTAATCTCGGTAAGACCGATTACACAAACTCGGTGGGACCAATTTTGGTAATTAGCTTTCCAGAGAGTTGGTCAGACAAACTCGGTGGGACCGATTACTCAAACTCGGTGGGACCGATTTTGATAATAAGTTAACCAGAGAGTTCCCATTGTAATCTCGGTAGTGCCGATTGCTCAAACTCGGTGAGACCGATTTTCATAATGGACATACACAGAGAGATTACAATCCCATCTCAGTGAGACCGAGATCCCTATCGGTAGGACCGATTTGCCTAGGGTTTGTGGCAGTGGCTATGACATTAGAACTCGGTGGCGCCGAATAGGAAGAATCAGTGGGGCCGAGTTTGACTTTAGGTTTAGGACATATGTGTTGAAGTGGGAAAGTAGTTGAGGGTATTTGGAGCATATCACTAACCACTTGAAGCAAGAGGCTCATTAAGCAACACCTCATCCCTCCTTGATAGTATTGGCTTTTCCTATAGACTCAATGTGATCTTGGATCACTAAAATGTAAAATGAAGAGTCTTGAGCTTGAAGCTTGAGCCAATCCTTTGTCCTTAGCATCTTGAAGGAGTGCCCACATCCTTTAGTCCATGCCACTCCATTGTTGAACTTATCTGAAACATACTAGATAAAAGTGTTAGTATAACAAGAGATATGTTGACATTAATTAGTAAACCCACCTAGGGAGCACTCGTGCTTTCAATCTCCCCCTTTTTGGTAATTAATGACAACATACATCAAAGCTTTAGATAAAGATATAAAGAATAGCAAGTAAAGCTTTGGAAAGACATGTAACAAGCATAGGCTCCCCTACATGTATGCAACCATGTGAATATGAATATAGAAGCATGTGAGAGCATAACCATGATAGAGCAGGCAATGTGTTACATGTATCTTGGCCATATGCATCAGAGCAAAAAGTATTAAAGGAAATACCTTCATGCCCACGAGTCCTTCTTGCAAACAATATGTACATCAGCAAGAATTCCTCATACGCATGATTGTGATGCATATACTTACCTTGTAGTCTTGAGTTGGCTTAGGATGGAATGAACCTGCGTAAACAAGGTTAGATAACATAGGTACATCTACTAGCCAGAGCAAACAGAAGAAACCACAAGAATACCAAGACTGGGATGACATGTAGAGAGTGAGTACTAAATACCACATTGGATTAGACATGCCCCCAAGAGTAAAGATATGTAATGAATTTGAATGATTTCTTTCCCTTAGATGTCTTGCTCCCCCTGAATCTAGCATGGGATGCTGGGAGAAGATAGGGAAAAGAAAATCAGAGCTGAAAGATATATAAAAAAACAGAGCTAATGCAAGCTAATGCAAATAAGCACATATCAACATGTCTTTACCCTCAAGAGGACATGTGGCATCTCTCCTCTTGAACACCAAGCATCTGGGATCCTTGAGAAGTACTTTCTACTTGAGTATGCTCTCCCCCTGGAGATCTCTTTCTCCCCCTGAGGAGGTGATACTATCCCTCTCTGATGTGATCTCTCTAAATGATAAGCTTTGATGTGATCTCTCTCTTCCCCTTTGACATCAATTTCCAAGAAGGGCTTCTGGAATTTGTCGTGAGTGGGTGTGATCCTTGAGTCACAACATAAAGCACTGATAAAAATGTGATGCTTGTAGAGGACAAGATTCATTGAGTGGAGCTGGATCAGAAGAAACACAGAATAAGTGGCAAACTGATTTTCCTATTGTGAAATCGGTGGCACCGAGTGGTATGCTTCGGTTGGACCGAAAAGATTCGGTTGGACCAAAAATAACAAATCGGTGTAACCGAGTTCAACACTTGTCACCTCAGCTCACTAGACTAATAAGATCTCACAAAGATTTGCAAGGAATTAACTGAATGATATGCAATGAATTGGATGCAGAAAATGCAGAGAAAACAGAAAGAAATCTAGATGAAGTTTTTTTTTGAAAAGGAGAAACAAATATGCATGAGAAAAATGCGAAACACAAAAAAGAACACAAGAGAACTTCATCTACAGATGGTCGGCGACAAAGTCACCTATGTTAGAGTATATTGACTTAGGAGTCAAGTGAGATCACTTGATCATAGGTCATACTCATTGTTTAAGCTCAAAACGGGGTTGCCATTTTTTGTTTAAGCATCTTGATGTATTCACATCTTGTCGAGTTGCTTCAACTCATGACTTGGAGTAAAGCTTCTCTAAGATGGAATAACATACCTTGGTTGGTGGTGTTGTTCAAGTAGTTGAACTTGGGTGGGTTGCTCAAGGTTGATGTTGCTCATCAAAAGTTGGGAGCACCACTTGGAATTTGAGTCCATCTACCTACATGGGTTAGTTCTTGCAAGGAAGAGCACTTGTGTATCCAACAATGACAATCATGAAGCTCGACATAGAATTTGTCAAAGGATATGTTTGAATGGTTCCGTGCTTCCTTGGCTTCAACCACCTTTGTGTAGAGACTTGGTGATGTAGAGATTGCTCAAGATATGACTAGGTTACAATCTCATGAAAATAGATTCAACCAAGTACCTACATGGGTTAGATAACATGCAAGATACAAATATATCCAAGACATAAGATTTTCATCATAAGAGAAATATCAAGGATTAGTCATAAGCTCATGTCTTGCATGTATCCAATGGAGTTTCTACTCCAAGTTTGAAGCATCAATGATGTTCAATTCTCCTCTTAACCTGCAAAACACTTTCTCATCAAGAGGTTTAGTGAATATATCTGCTAATTGCTTTTCGGTGCGAACATGCTTAAGATCAATGTCACCCTTGGCAACATGATCTCGAATGAAATAATGATGAACTTCAATATGCTTAGTTCGAGAATGTTGCACAGGATTATGACCAATTTTGATAACACTTTCATTGTCACAAAGCAATGGAACATGTTTCACATATATCCCATAATCTTTAAGAGTTTGGGTCATCCAAAGTAATTGAGCACAACATGAACCAGCGGTAATGTATTCTGCTTCGGCAGTGGATAAGGATACCGAGTTTTGTTTCTTGGAGGACCAAGATACAAGAGATCCACCAAGAAATTGACAAGTTCCCGAAGTGGACTTTCTATCAACCTTGTCTCCGGCATAGTCCGAGTCGGAGTAGCCAACAAGATCGAAAGAGGCCCTCTTAGGATACCAAATGCCAAAATTTGGTGTATGGATTAAGTATCTCACTATCCTTTTCACGGCCTTAAGATGACATTCTTTAGGAACAGCTTGATATCGTGCACACATGCACACACTTAGCATGATATCGGGACATGAAGCACATAGATATAACAATGAACCAATCATAGAGCAATAAACCTTTTGATCAACCGGTTCACCATCTTTGGTCAAGTCAAGATGTCCACTAGTAGGCATGGGTGTAGTCATACCTTTGCATTCTTGCATATTGAACTTCTTGAATAAGTCCTTGGTGTACTTCGTTTGAGAAACAAAAGTACCTTCCTTAGTTTTCTTGATTTGCAACCCAAGAAAGAATTCGAGTTCACTCATCATAGACATCTCAAACTTCTCCGACATTAGCTTCCCAAACTTTTCACTAAAATGTGGGTTAGTTGAACCAAATATAATATCATCAACATAAATTTGGCACACAAAGAGTTCTCCATTAACCCTTTTAGTAAAAAGTGTTGAATCAATTTTCCCAATTTCAAAGCCTTTTTCAATAAGGAACTTGGTCAAGCATTTATACCATGCTCTAGGAGCTTGTTAAGACCATAAAGAGCTTTGTGAAGTTTGTAAACATGATTGGGTTTCTTAGGATTGACAAAGCCGGGAGGTTGTTTAACATAAACTTCCTCCTCTATTTCACCATTTAGAAAAGCACTTTTAATGTCCATTTGGTACAAGGTGATATCATGGTGATTAGCATAGGCAAGTAAGATGCGGATGGACTCAAGTCTAGCAACGGGAGTGTAAGTCTCACCATAGTCCATACCTTCGACTTGTGTGTAACCTTGGGCGACGAGACGTGCTTTGTTGCGAACTACTTGTCCATCTTCAGCTTGCTTGTTGTGAAACACCCATTTGGTACCGATGATGTTGTGGTTGTTGTTGGGCTTCTCAACCAATGTCCAAACTTGGTTCCTCTCAAAGTTGTGTAGCTCTTCATGCATAGCATTTATCCAATCCGGATCTTCTAATGCTTCTTCGACCTTCATAGGTTCAATGCTAGAGATGAAAGAATAGTTTTCACAAAAGTTAGCTAGACGAGTTTTTGAGCGAGTGATTCTCCCGGTTTGAATATCATTGTAGATTTGCTCGACGGGATGGTCTTTAGCAATTCTTGCTCGAACTCGTGAAAGCTTTTGCTTGTTTCTTGGTTGAACTTCTTCTTCATCTTGTTCTTCTTCTTGGCCTTTTTCATTGTTGGTGTTGTCGTTCTCTTGTCATGGTGGAGAAGGAGGTTGTTGACATTCATCTTGATGCACTTCCTCGTTTTCTTCATCTTGGTGTGTCCCACTTGTGGATGCTTCCGTATCAACTCTTGGTTCTCCTTGTCGTGAAGTAGAAGCTTCCACTTGGATGGACGAGGTACTCTCCTTCACCTCCGATGGACGGACCTTGCCAATAGACAAGTCTTGGATTGGTTCCGAAGGATCTTTGTCTCCTACATCAATTGGCAATTGCTCTATTTGTGGGCCGTTAGATTCATCAAACTTCACATCTACCGTCTCTTCAACCTTTCGGGTGAAATTGTTGTAGACACGGTAAGTGTGAGAGTTTGAGCCATAACCTAGTAGGAAACCTTCATGAGACTTAGGAGCAAATTTAGAACGACGATGCTTATCAAGAATGTAGCACTTTGAGCCGAATACTCAAAAGTATCCAACTTGGGGTTTGTTACCGGTGAGGAGCTCGTATGCCGTCTTGCCGAGTAGCTTGTGAAGATACAGGCGATTTGTTGCATGACAAGCTGTCTCAACCGCTTCTACCCAAAAGTGCTTCGGCGTCTTGTACTCATCAAGCATCGTTCTCGCCATTTCAATGAGCGTCCGGTTCTTCCTCTCAACAACTCCATTTTGTTGAGGTGTGTACGTAGCCGAGAACTCGTGTGAAATCCCTTCTGTGTCAAGAAAGGTGTCCACATTGGCGTTCTTGAACTCCGTTCCGTTGTCGCTACGAACCTTCTTGATCTTCACTTCAAAGTGGTTTTGGGCCTTCCTAGCGAAGTTGTTGAAGATCTTTTGGACCAGCGATTTATCATCGAGAAGAACACCCACGTAAATCTTGAAAAATCATCAACTATAACTAGACCAAAAGAATTTCCACCGAGACTCTTGTAGGAGTTGGGACGAAAGAGATCCATATGAAGTAGCTGAAGTGGCCTCTTTGTGGTCATGATGTTCTTCACGGGATGCCTTCCTCCAACCTGTTTACCTGCTTGACAAGCACTGCAAAGTCTATCCTTATCAAATATGACATCGTTAACACCAAGGATATGATTCCCTTTAATAAGCTTGTCAAGGTTTCTCATGCCAACGTGACATAGTCGTCTATGCCATAACCAACCTTTTGAGGATTTTGCAATGAAGCAAGTTTTAGGTTGAGCCTTTTTAGTGAAATCAACAATGTAAAGATCACCTCTACGTATATCGGTAAAGACCATTTTATGATTGTCCCGACGAAACACTTGGCAATCTACTTCAGTAAATAGGACATTGAATCCAGAATCAGCAAGTCTAGATACTAAAAGTAAGTTGAAGCCAGGAGATTCAACGAGCATGACATTTTGTATGGAGCTATCATGTGATATGGCCACCTTACCGAGGCCAACCACCTTACCTTTTGAGTTGTCACCGAAAGTGACATACTTTCAAGGACCATCGTTCTCAGGAAGCTCACGAAACATGTCTTTATCTCCGGTAATGTGATCGGTACATCCACTATCAAGAACCCATTCCTTTCCTCCTGACATATATCCCCGAAGATTTGCCATAAGACCAAAGTGTCTCATTGCATCATCAAGATCAAAGTCACTATCATCATCCTCATCATAGTATCCATGTTCAACATCGTCATGTGGTGGATCAAATCCTAGAGAGGGTGATTCGTTAGAGTGAGTTTGACAATGATCTTGCTTATGAATTTTTATAGCTTCGGAAATAATATCACTAATAATTCCAACATCTCCTTTGGCACGCATAAGGTTTGTAAGCTCAAACAAACGATCACCAAACATAGGATCACTAGTATTCATCTTACTCAAAGAAACAGACTTATGGAGAATTTCATCAAGATTTTTCAAGGAATAATCTGGGAAGCGTTCCTCAATAAATTTCCATATAGTGTAGGCACACTTAAGAGTAGGCAAACATCCAATCAAGTTTCTAAGCAATCCTCTAATAATAAGTTCGGCAGTTCTAAGATTCCTAACCATGTCAATTGACTCATCAAGGGTAGGATGCATAGGATCAACATGAGGTGCACAAGGGCTAACAATGTACTTGTTCAAATGATATTGATTGAAAATTACAAGCATCTCATTTTTCCACTCATGAAAGTACTCTCCATCAAGAATAGGCAATCTATGTCTAAGACTCCCCAAAGTAGACTCATCCATCTTCCTCCAATGGTGATTAAACCAAGGCAATGGAGACCAAAGCTCTGATACCACTTGTAGGACCTTGAGAAGAGGTGTCTAGAGGGGGGGGGGATTAGACACTAAGTACCAAAGTTGCAGTTTTTAACCTTTCTAAAGTTTAAGTGGAGTTTAGGCACAAGTTTAACATTCACAATACATAACAAGCAAGCATGCAAAGAGTATATGAGCAGCGTAAAGTAAAGCACACAGCTTGCAAGAATGTAAAGGGAAGGGTGTTGGAGGATTCAAACACAATTGGAGACACGGATGTTTTTGGCGTGGTTCCGATAGGTGGTGCTATCGTACATCCACATTTATGGAGACTTCAACCCATGAAGGGTAATGGTTGCGCGAGTCCACGAAGGGCTCCACCCACGATGAGTCCACGAAGAAGCAACCTTGTCTATCCCACCATGTATGTCGCCCACGAAGGACTTGCCTCACTAGCGGTAGATCTTCACGAAGTAGGCGATCTCCTTGCCCTTACAAACTCCTTGGTTCAACTCCACAATCTTGTCGGAGGCTCCCAAGTGACACCTAGCCAATCTAGGAGACACCACTCTCCAACAAGTAACAAATGGTGCGTTGATGATGAACTCCTTGCTCTTGTGCTTCAAATGATAGTCTCCCCAAGACTCAACTCTCTCTCATAGGCTTTGGATCTGGTGGAAAGTAGATTTGAGTGGAAAGCAACTTGGGGAAGGCTAGAGATCAAGATTCATATGGTAGGAATGGAATATCTTGGCCTCAACACATGAGTAGGTGGTTCTCTCTCACAAATGGTAAGTTGGAAGTGTAGGTTTGTTCTGATGGCTCTCTCCACGAATGAAGAGGAGGTGGAGGGGTATATATAGCCTCCACACAAAATCTAATCGTTACACACAATTAACCATACTCGGTGGGACCGAATCATCAAACTCGGTCGGACCGATTCAGTAAACCTAGTGACCGTTAGGATTTTCGGTGGGACCGAAATGCAACTCGGTAAGACTGATATGGCTAGTGTTAGGGTATAACGTAATCTCGGTAAGACCGATTACACAAACTCGGTGGGACCAATTTTGGTAATTAGCTTTCCAGAGAGTTGGTCAGACAAACTCGGTGGGACCGATTACTCAAACTCGGTGGGACCGATTTTGATAATAAGTTAACCAGAGAGTTTCCATTGTAATCTCGGTAGTGCCGATTGCTCAAACTCGGTGAGACCGATTTTCATAATGGACATACACAGAGAGATTACAATCCCATCTCAGTGAGACCAAGATCCCTATCGGTAGGACCGATTTGCCTAGGGTTTGTGGCAGTGGCTATGACATTAGAACTCGGTGGCGCCGAATAGGAAGAATCAGTGGGGCCGAGTTTGACTTTAGGTTTAGGACATATGTGTGGAAGTGGGAAAGTAGTTGAGGGTATTTGGAGCACATCACTAAGCACTTGAAGCAAGAGGCTCATTAAGCAACACCTCATCCCTCCTTGATAGTATTGGCTTTTCCTATAGACTCAGTGTGATCTTGGATCACTAAAATGTAAAATGAAGAGTCTTGAGCTTGAAGCTTGAGCCAATCCTTTGTCCTTAGCATCTTGAAGGAGTGCCCACATCCTTTAGTCCATGCCACTCCATTGTTGAACTTATCTGAAACATACTAGATAAAAGTGTTAGTCCAACAAGAGATATGTTGACATTAATTACCAAAACCACCTAGGGAGCACTTGTGCTTTCACCCCGAGTGGGAGAATTGCTCTCCACTCGTAGTGTTCTTTAACTTAGGCGAGTACGGGGTCGCAGCTAAGCCTCCGAGTGGGAGGATTGCTCTCCCCTCGGAGTGTTTTTTAACTTAGGTGACTTTAGGGTCGCAGCTAAGCCCCCGAATGGGAGGATTGCTCTCCACTCGGAGTGTTTTTAACTTAGGCGAGTACGGGGTCGCAGCTAAGCCCCCTAGTGAGAGTATTGCTCCCCACTAGGAGTGTTTTTAACTTAGGAGAGTACGGGGTTGCAGCTAAGCCCCCGAGTGGGAGGATTGCTCTCCACTTGGAGTGTTTTTTAACTTAGGCAAGTACGGGGGTCGCAGCTAAGCCCCCGAGTGGGAGGATTGCTCTCCACTCGGAGTGTTTTTAACTTGGGTGAGTATGGGGTCGCAGCTAAGCCCCCGAGTGGGAGGATTGTTCTCCACTCGGAGTGTTTTTTTAACTTAGGCGAATCAGGTTCGCGGCTAAGCCCCCGAGTGTGAGGATTGCTCTCCACTCAGAGTGTTTTTAAACTTAGGCGAATCAGGTTCGCGGCTAAGCCCCCGAGCGGGAGGATTGCTCTCCACTCGGAGTGTTTTTTAACTTAGGCGAATTAGGTTCACGGCTAAGCCACCCACTGGGGGATTCGGACACAAATGATTAAGGGAAATCAATCGTTAAGATACTGCAAAAATCTTGTCTTTGGTAAGCAAAGTGAAGTACTCTTATTACAACTCGTCAGGTCGAGTGATTTTAGGTATAGAAAGGGCGAAGCAGCTCTGTGTTCCATGCGCGTGGCTCATCCATATTCTTAGCTATGTTGTAGATGTGGTATGCTTCATAGTGAAGCACCTTGGTGATGATGAAGGGCCCTTCCCAGGCCGGAGCAAGCTTGTGGGGCCTTTTTTGATCCACTCAGAGCACAAGGTCTCCTTCCTGGAACGCTCGACCTTTAACATTACGGGCATGGAATCGACGCAGATCCTGCTGATAGATGGTTGACCGGATCAGAGCCATCTCACATTCGTCCTCTAGGAGATCAACTGTGTCTTGGCATGCCTATTCTGCTTCAGCTTGTGAGAAGAATTCCGCCCGGGGAGCATTGTGCAGCAAGTGACTCGGAAGTACCGCTTCGGCATCGTACACCAAGAAGAAAGGGGTTCGGTCAGTCGACCGGTTTGGCATCGTTCTCAGCCCCCATAGGAAGTATGGTAACTCAGTCAACCAAGCTCCGGCAGCATGTTTGAGGTCGCGCATCAGTCGGGGTTTTAGCCCTTGAAGGATCAAACCATTCGCCCTTTCTGCTTTCCCATTCGACTGCGGGTGCGCAATAGACACGTGGTCGACCCAAGTGCCTTGGGAAGCACAGAATGCCATGAACTCACCAGAGTCAAAATTGGACCCGTTATCTATGATAATACTGTGAGGGACTCCATATCTGAATATCAACTCCTTGATGAAACTGACGGCAGTGCTTGAGTCAAGGTTTTTGATGGGCTTGGCTTCGATCCACTTAGTGAACTTGTCGACTGCTACGAGCAAATGAGTGAAACCACTGCTGCCGGTCTTGAAGGGTCCAACTATATCCAACCCCTAGACTGCAAACGGCCAGACGAGTGAAATAGTCTTCAAGGCAGACGCAGTCTTGTGGGATATGTTGGAGTAGAACTGGCAACATGCGCACTTGTCGACTATATCTTTTGCCATCTCATTTGCACGAGGCCAATAGAATCCCGCTCGGTATGCTTTGGCCACATTGGTCCGAGAGGATGCATGGTGACCACAGGTCCCCGAGTGGGTATCGTTTAGGATCATTCAACCTTCTTCTGGGGTGATGCAGCGTTGAGCCACTCCTGTGACACTTTATCTGTAAAGTTGTGCTTTTGTCACGGTGAAAGCCTTCAATCGACGGACTATCTGGTGAGCCTCATCCTCATCCTCTGGGAGTTCCTACCTGAGCAGATACGCGATGTGCGGCACCGTCCAATCAGGTGTGATCACTGGGCCTTCCATGATCAGGTCGACCACAGCTCGGACTTCGATCTCAGTCGGATCAGTTGAACTTATTGGTTGTGGGGACTCTTCTTTGAAGGGATCTTCTTGTACTGACGGGGTGTGGATATGCTCCAAGAACACTTTGCTAGGAATAGGCTTCCAAGTGGAACCTATCTTCGTCGGGTCGTCAGCAGCTTGATTCTTGATTCTGGGAATGTGGTGGAGCTCTAACCCCTCAAACTTCTTCTCTAGCTTTCTCACTGCATTGCAATAACCGGTCATTGCTGGACTCCCGATGTCCCATTCCTTCATTACTTGATTAACCACTAAGTCTGAGTTGCCATAGACCATCAAGCGCCGGACGCTGAGTGAAATGGCCATACGCAACCCATACAATAGCGCCTCATACTCAGCTTCATTGTTTGAAGAATCAAAGTGAATTTGGAGGACATAACTGAGCTTGCCTCCTCTCGGGGAGACTAAAACCACTCCTGCACCAGAGCCATTCAACATTTTGGACCCATCAAAGAACATAGTCCAATGTTTCAACTGAATCCATGTCGGCTGCTGCTGTCCAATCTACTCTGTGAGGAAGTCTGCTATAGCTTGGGACTTGATGGCTTTCTTTGCCTCAAACTTGATATCTAAAGGAAGGAGTTCAATCGCCCATTTTGCCACTCGACCAGTTGCATCCCTGTTATTTAGAATTTCTGACAATGGGGCGTTGTTGACGATTGAAAGTGATTTGTCTAAAAAGTAGTGTGCAACTTTCTCCGTGGTCAGGTAAATCCCATAAACAAGCTTCTGATAATGAGGATATCTCCGCTTGGATGGGGTCAAGACTTCTGAGATCTAATACACAGGGCGCTGAACTTTGAAGGCTTTGCCTTCTTCTTCCCGCTTGACCGTGAGCACTATGCTGACAACTTGTGTAGTGGCTGCGATGTAAAGCAATAAAGGCTCCTTGCTGACTAGAGCAGCAAGCACCGACTCAGTGGAAAGCGGGGCTTTGAGCTCTTCAAATGCTGCTTCAGCTTCGTCATTCCACTCGAACTTGTCAGACTTCTTCATCAATCGATAAAGAGGTTGTGCCTTTTCACCGAGGCATGAGATGAATTGACTCAATGCAGCCAAACAACCAGTGAGCTTCTGAACATCGTGCACACGTACAGGGCGCTTCATTCGGAGGATTGTGCCAATCTTCTCTGGATTTGCATCGATTCCTCGTTCGGAAAAGAGAAAACCAAGTAGCTTTCAGCCTGGGACTCCGAATGTGCACTTTGATGGATTGAGCTTGATATCATATCTTCTTAAGTTGGCAAAGGTTTCAGCGAGGTCAGTCAGTAGGTCGAAAGCTTTGCGTGACTTAACCACTATGTCATCCATGTAGGCTTCCACATTCCGACTGATTTGAGTGAGCAGGCACTTCTGAATCATGCGCATGAATGTGGAACCAACATTCTTCAGGCCAAAGGGCATAGTAACATAGCAAAAACACCCAAATGGGGTGATGAAAGTTGTCTTTATCTCATCGGGTCCATACAGTCGGATCTGATGGTACCCGGAATAAGCGTCCAAAAAGGACAATCGCTCGCATCCCGTAGTTGAGTCGACTATCTGGTTGATGCGGGGTAGAGGAAAATGATCTTTCGGGCAGGACCAATTGATGTGCTTGAAATCAATGCACATTCTAAGTGATTTGTCTTTCTTGGGGAACATAATGACATTGGTGAGCCACTCAGAGTGGTATATCTCGCGGATGAACTCGGCAGCCAGGAGCCGAGCCACCTCCTCACCAATTGCCTTTCTCTTATCCGCGGCGGACCGATGGAGATGCTCTTTAACGGGTTTTGCCTTCGAATCTACTCGCAAACGGTGCTCAGCCAGTCCCCTGGGTACACCCGGCATGTCAGATGTCTTCCCTTCAAAGATGTCCCAGTTCTCACGGAGGAACTGGATGAACGATTCTTCCTATTTGCTGTTGAGTGTTGATGAGATATGGGCAGGAGTAGCATTGGGATCGGTCGGATGAATGTGAACCGGCTTTGTCTCGCCGGTCGACTGGAATGCGGATTCTGAGGCTGGCCTCTTGGCATGCAGCAAATCACTCGGATCCACTGTCTTCTATTACTCTTGAAACTCCACTGCTGCCATCTGCTCATATGCTCTCTTGCCACCGTTCTGAAGACAATCTTCTGCTCTCTGCCGGTTACCAGTGACCATGATCACGCCTTTGGGGCCAGGCATCTTTTTCTTGGGGTACACATAACATGGTCGAGCCATGAAGCTAGATAGGCAGGTCTGCCCAGAATGGCATGATAGGCAATTTCAAAATCCACTACCTCAAACGTCAACTTTTCCTTGTGGTAATTCATAGAATCACCGAAAACCACATCAAGAGTGATTTGACCGAGTGAATCGGCTTTATTTCCTAAGATGATACCATAGAATCTCATGTTGCTCTCACTGAGTTTGCACATTGGAATGCCCATCCCCCGGAGGGGCTCAGCGTACAATATATTTAGACCACTACCACCATCCATCAAAACCTTGGTCAGTCAGGTGCCCCCAACGACTGGGTCGACCACCAATGCTTGCCGCCCAGGGGTAGCAACGCATGGTGGGTGGTTGGACTGGTTGAATGTAATATGGTTTTTCGACCACTTCGAATATCTCGGTGTTGCCGAAGCAACCATGTTCACCTCTCTGTTAATAACTTTCAGTCGACTTTTGCTCTCGAGGTCAGCAAGAATCACCAAGGTGGCATTAACATTGGGATAACCACCATCATCCTCTTTGTCTTCCTCATCAGACTCCTTGTCTTTTTCACTGGGACGGCTTTCTCGGAAGCTCTCAATCAGGGGTCGACACTATTGAGTGGTATGCTTGGGGAGAATCAGGTTCCCCTCCTCATCCTTTTTGGTGTGTATATGACACGGCAATCCATCACATCATTTCCTGCTTGATCCTTCACTTTTTTAGGGATCCAAGGCCCCTTAGGCATCCCCTTGAACTTTCCTTGGTTCCACACTGCTGCCTCGGCAGGGCCTGCTGCCTCAGCCTTTCGCTTTTGCTTCCGACTGGAATTTCCTCCTCCAGTGTCATGGGTGACTGGTCTATTCTTGCCACTCCGGAGTCGGTCTTCTTCTTTGCCATTAGCGTACTTGCTGGCAATCTCCATCATCCGAGCCAGAGGCATGTCTCCAGCCCGACCGAACTTCAGATTGAGCACTTTGTAGCGAACACCTTCTTCAAAGGCACAAACTGCTTGGTGATCTCATACTGTCAGTGTACAAAATTAGGGGCTCTGCTTTTGACCCCTTTACTTGTGCACGGGCAGTCAGAGCCACCCGCCACGGCCACGCATAACAGGGCAGGAAAGGGAAGCCGGAGAGAAGCCGAAGGCACAAGACAAACAAAGCAACGACAAGGACCAAGGCCACAAAGATCAGATGGACGAAGCAGGTTTCCCCAGCAAGGACCCTTGTCGGGGCAGCCTCAGCGGCCCCAGCAAGACCCTTGCAGGGGCAGCTCGCCCACACCAGCGGAGCGAGCCACCTTTGAGCCCACCAATGCTAAACAAACACATTGGGACAGGGCTCGAGAGGCACCTCTGTGGTGGCATGCAGATCTTTGTGAAGACAAAGAATAGTCAAGATCAAATGAGGATTGGAAGGCAACAATCCTCGCAGGGTTTTTTACCGAGGAAGCCCACGAGACCCCCGGCAAGGTCCTTGCCGGGGATGACGGCATGCCGTGGCAAGACCCTTGCCGGGCCACTCGGCAAGGCCCTCGCCAAGCGCGCCAGCAGGGCCACTGCCAGGCCCATGCCAGCCAAGTCTCCGCCGCTGTACGCATGCAGCTGCCGACCCAACCAGCTGGGCAGGCACCTGCGCTGCAACATGCAGCCCTTCGTGGAGGCTCCACCACTGCACCACCTCAGCTGCCTGCCTGCCTACATGGCACCACATGCATCGCCGGCCAGGACGCATGTCAAAGCAAGGAGGAGCGGTGACGGACGAGACGGGCCTCGCTCCCATCCCGGATAAAGTGAAGGGACACCTAAGCCTCGCATTAAATGCGCCTTGTCCTGTAATACCAGCGATAATCTCACAGTCCTGTAGCACTTTCCACCTCTTGTGTGCCACTATGGCAGCCCCTTTTGCCTATAAAAGGAGGCCCATGGCGCACTAGAGAAGGATTCATCTTTTTCGAACCTGGCAGCACCCAGAGCTAGTTCAAGATCTCAAGAACACTAAATACATCCACCAAAGCAGGATCGTAGGGTTTTACGCATCTTTGCGGCCCGAACCTGGGTAAATCCCCTTTGTGATGTCTACTAGTCCCGCTCTTCTCGCGATCCCGCGCCCCGCAACCATAGTAGGGATTCTAGTGATCCCATAGGTGTCATTTCCCACCGACATCTTTGGCGCGCCAGGTAGGGGGAGGCGATTGTGAGGATCTGGTCTAGTAGTTGGCCCAACAGTTCTTCGCCGCCACGATTCCCGTGAAGAAGGCAGCCAAGAGAGCGGCGCTGCCAGCGAGCGCAAGGGACGCTAGGGCGGCGACGAGAAAGCTAAGTCATGCCAACCTTTAAACTCTTCTCCTTAATATAAGGTTATCATCCTCGGAGATTCTGCCTATGTATGCAAAACCTGTATGCAGAGGGGCCCTCCCGCGACTGGCAATGCCCTTGTTCTATTTCGAGTCCACTCAATAGTCCAAGCGGCCGCGTCGAGAGCGGCAGGGTAGCCTTCTGCCATCGGCAACGCTCTTGACTCTGACTCGAGTCAAACTCGACAGATCGAGCGGCCGCGTTGGGGGCGGTAAGGTGGTTTGCTCGGCAGCAAGCACACCCGGCAAGCTAATGAGGATCTGTCCTCAAGACGCCACCCTAGGTTTATGCACCGGCAAACCTACCGAGTAACATAGGGCGGACATGCAAAGGAAAATCAAACAGGAAAATAACATGCATAACGTCAAGAGTACTGCAGAGTTATATTACATAAATTGCCGTCGCGGTTCTAACTAAAGATAGCAATTGTCTTCGTCATGAACTTGCAGCGGCAGTAAGGAACGAGGTGCCTAGTCCCGGCGCTGGCCATCCAACCTCTTGATTTTGTCGATGCACTTGAGGATGGGCTTGATACGCTCATTGAGCGCCGCGATGTCAGCATCCTCCGGCAAGCTCTTCATCACAGCTTCGAAGTCTAGGTTAGGATGCCAGTGCGCTATCTTGGCAAGCACCCTGGTCATGACACCCCGGCAAAGTATCCGGGACACCTCGGCTAGGGAGGCCGTCCTATCGGAGTGAAGCCGCTCCAGAGCGCTGATGACCTTCTCAAAGTACAGGGTCAGGTTGGCGTTGGGGCTCAGGCTCATCTCCGGGGCGTACCTCATGTTCGGCATCCCCATGATGCCCAGTTGTGTGGCGGCCGATTCCGCAACGGCGGCGAGGCGTTCGAGCCAACGTTTCTCGCCCGCCACATGGTCCTTGAGGTTGGCGGTCTCGTTCAGCGGCAGCTGCTTCTCTGTCTCCAGCTCCTTGGTCAAGATCCCCTCCCGGGTTTTGCCCTCCTACAGCATCTTCTCAAGATCTCCCAGCTTCAGCTTGAGGACTCTGATGGAGTTGTTGGCTTCGGAGAGTTCTCCAGCTTTGCTGAGGTACACGCTCTGCGCCTCCACCAGGGCGCCATTGAGAGTGTCCTTCTCCGTCGACAACTTCAAAGCTTGCTCCTCCAGCTCCCTCACCTTGCCGGCATGGACCAGAGCCTAGGCATTGAGTGCCTCTTGATGCCTCTGCTCCAACTCTTGAGTCTGCCGCATGACGAGCTTGTCCACCTCCTCATCCTTGCCACGGAGCATGGCGGCAAGTTTCTTCTCGCACTCGGCAAGATCCTCCTCCTGGGAGTTCAGTGCGGCCTGGCGCTGGGTCCGGACGGCCGTGGCTTCATCGGCGAATTTCTTCACCGTCTCCTTGGCCTTCTCGATGTCGGCCAACTTCAGGGTGAGCTCCACCTCACGGTTGGCCAGCTTACCCTGGGCGGCCTTCAGCTTGTCTTGGGCCTAGCGGAACCAGTATTGCGCCTCGGTGACGCGCCCTCCAAAGTCCGCCTCCGCCTTCTCCACAACCGCTGTCCTGGACTTGGCCTTGTCCAGACGGGTGCGGTGGAGCACCTGAAGCTTTCGAAAGCTGGCACCCATGGCCTGGAGCAGCTACTCCTCCTGGGAGCCGACGCCACCGACGCCCGGCTCATCGACGACCTCGAGCCTAGCGGCGGCAAGCGCCTCCTCGTCGAACACCTCTCCCTCAAGGGGAGCCCTGGTGCTCGACGCTCCAAGGAGGTGGACGAAGAGGTCGTCGCTTACCCTTAGGTACCTGCCGAAGCCAGAGGCGGCGGAGGAGGAGGGCAGGTCGTCAAACACCACCTCCTCGGCAGTGGCCTTTCCGGCTTCCCTGGCAGGCCCCTTGCCGGGCTCTTCGGTGGGCACCTTGGTGGCATCCTCAGCGGCGCCCCCGGCGCTCTCCTCGACAACAATCTTCTCCGCCTCTGCCACAGCATCTGCGGCGACGTCCTTGATGACCGTGTCGACGTCCTCTGAGTCTACCGAGGAGGGGTCTGGATGCCAAGAAGCAAACAGGGCGGAGCCGAGATCGAAAGCCAGTAAGGAAAAGAGGAAACAAAGAACGCAAGCAGAAGTGGAGAGCGAGTGGCTTACCCGTGCCGGGCCGAGAGGCGGAAGTCCCTTCTCCGCCGACGTCTGGCATCGAGGCGAAGCCACCGACGCCCGTGTTCTCCTCCTCCTCCATGTGCATGGCCTCGGTGCTTGGTGCCCTTGCCGAGGACACCCCTCAGGGCGGCGTGGTTGACGGGGGCGGCACGATGGGAGAAGCCCTTTGCAGCTCCCCTTGGTGTTGCTCCCCTCCTACATCCACGGCAGGGCCAGTACCAAAGCGTCGTGCATTACGCACGTTGACAAAGGATGGGTGATGGACTCACGCTAGGGGCTGGGCTAGGGGCTGCTGTCTGGGCTGCTCAATACCACCAGTGGCGTACTGGAGGTGCCTATCGGGGGCTGGCCACTCGCTGAAATCCTGGCCCTCTTCACCCTCTGGGCCAGCGTCTCCACGTCCCTGCAAGACAAGGATAATTCAGAATGGACGGCACCATTGGAGAAAAAAAAGGCAGGGAGAAAGCAGAGCTTACTCTTCCTCCTCCTCCTCTGTTGTCTTCCTCTTCCTCTCCGGGCTGAGAGGCTCCAAGTTAAACGCAATCCCTGCGCCGATGTTTGCCAGCGAAGGGGGAGGCGATGGCGTCCGGGCGCGCTTGGACGACGAAGAAGCAGATGCCTTCTTCTTCGATGCCATGGCCTTCGCCGTTTTCTTCATCGCCACCGCCCTCATCTGGCGCACAGGCGCTTCCTGGGCTTGCCGCAGCTGCGAGGCCCGGTCGAGGCGGACCGGCTCGCCAGAGGTGGCCCACCGCAGGACCCGCCCTTTTCCGGCGATTGGAGGATCGACAGTCGCGGTCTTCTCCCCCTCGCCATCCGACGACGACGACTCGTCGGCTGCGTCTTCGACGAGGGGAGCCCCGGTGCTGGCGCCACTAGTCTCCCCAGCGGCAGCTGCCCACCGGGCGAGCTCCCCCTCCTCCGCCTCTGCCACGGCCTTGTCCACCACGCCACCGGCGCTGCCAGCCTCCTCGACGAGCTTTGCCTCCTCCTCGGCAAGCCTCGCCTCCTCCACCCTAGCGATGATGTAGTCCAGCTCTGCTGGAGAGGTGGCCTGGATAAGCCGCGGCTCGGCAGTGACGTACACCTCATGCAAGGTGTCGAAGAACTCCTGCACCTTGAGCCCATCCGGCTCAACCCAGTTCGGGTCAAGGCCATGTGCGTTGAAAAGCGGCATCATGGAAATGATCTAGGACCGGCGAGAGTTGTTGCTCAGCACGACCACTCCCGCCGGCAGCCTGAAAACAGGCTCCTTGACGACCTTGCCGGCCTTCACGGCGGCCCTGGCAAACTTGCCGGACCGCTCGACCTCGCCCTCGTTGTTAACCTCAAGCTGGAAGATCCGTTGGCAGAGATGGGCGTGCCTCAGCACCGTCAAGTTGTTGTCGAGGCCGGGGCGGAGCCTCATGATGTCGGCGGCGTTCACAAAGAGCCAGGCCGGCCTCCCCTTGTCGTGTAGCCCGGCCTAGGTGAGCCCGGCCTAGGTGAGCCGAAGAATCCTGGTGGTGGCGACCGTAAGCTTCGCGTCATTGGCGTCGACATCGCCCCAATCGCCCCCATGGACCGGCGGCTCTTGGCGAACTTCGCAAAATGCTGGCGGGTCCTTCTCCTCAATCCAGCACCACCGGCCCCGCCATTCTTCCCACCTCTCCTTCGTGGTGCCGTCCGGGTACGCCCCCTTGGCCCTCGGGATCCAGGCGACGCAGCCAGAGATGGCGCCCCCTTTTTGGATCCGAGGGGAGAAGTAATGGCGGAAGAGCGTCGTGCTGGGGTGCACCCCGACGAAGCCCTCGCAGAGATGTGCGAAGAGAGCCATGCACGCCACAGCATTCGGGATGAAATCCAGGAGGCGGAAGCCGTAGGTGTGCATGCTATCCTTGAAGAAATCAGAAAAGGGGGGACAAAGCCCGCAGGAGAAATAGTCTACGAAGAAGGGGTACCGATTTGGGGAGGCCCCGACGCTGGCAGGTACGACATGCATGGCTGGATGCCCCGTCTTCTCTCCCCCCATCTTCACTCCCCACAGATCCTTGAACATCTCCCGGAGCTCGGACACGTCGACCGTCGAGGGGAAGTAAGCAAATTGCGCCCGTCATGCCACCAGTTCGCTCTCCGGCTGCTCCGTCGCCCCGACGTCCTTTGCCACTCCTTTGCTTTTGGTGGACTTGGGCGCCATGGCGGCTGCGAGAAGCGAAAAAGCAGAGGATGGCGCAAGCACGATGGCGATGGACGAAGGCAGAGAGGCTCAAGAAGAAGGAAGAAAGGGGGCGGCGATTCTAAGATTGGAGAAAGGCGCAAGGGGGGTAAAGTGAGCAGCGCGCCCGCGGTTATTCCTTTTTACGGGGAAGGCGCGGGCCGCCTCGTTTCCCATTAACTACGACATGATGCATGCGTACGGGAACCGTCCCACACACGCCACCCACGTCACGCGCGCACACACGACCCCCACGTCGCGCGTTCAACGCGGTTTGTGGGGAAGCGCAGCGGACAGAGCAGTTACCGCAGTAAAATCTGCCCCGCCTGCCCGCGCACCGTTCTGGGCCTGGCCCAACAACATGTCGCGCTTATGATGGCCCAGGCCCGGGGGCTCCTGTCTGTGTACAAAAGTAGGGGCTCTGCTTTTCACCCCTTTACTTGTGCATGGGCAGTCAGAGCCACCCGCCACGGCCACGCATAACAGGGAAGGAAAGGGAAGCCGGAGAGAAGCCAAAGGCACAAGACAAACAAAGCAATGACAAGAACCAAGGCCACAAAGATCGGATGGACGAAGCAGGTTTCCCCGACAAGGACCCTTGCCGAGGCAGCCTCAGCGGCCCCGGCAAGACCCTTGCCAGGGCAGCTTGCCCACACCAGCGGAGCGAGCCACCTTAGAGCCCACCAACGCTAAACAAATGCATTGGGACAGGGCTCGGGAGACACCTTTGTGGTGGCATGCAGATCTTTGTGAAGACAAAGAATAGTCAAGATCAAATGAGGATAGGAAGGCAACAATCCTCGGCAGGGTTTTTCACCGAGGAAGCCCACGAGACCCCCGGCAAGGTCCTTGCCGGGGATGACGGTGTGCCGCGGCAAGACCCTTGCCGGGCCACCCGGCAAGGCCCTCGCCAAGCGCGCCAGCAGGGCCACTGCTAGGCCCAAGCCAACCAAGTCTCCGCCGCCGTTCACATGCAGCTACCGACCCAACCAGCTGGGCAGGCACCTGCGTGGCAATATGCAGCCCTTCATGGAGGCTCCACTACCGCGCCACCTCAGCTGCCTGCCTGCCTACATGGCACCACATGCATCGCTGGCCAGGGCGCGTGCCAAAGCGAGGAGCGGCGACAGACGAGACGGGCCTTGCTCCCGTCCCCGATAAAGTGAAGGGACACCTAAGCCTCACATTAAATGCGCCTTATCCTATAATACTAGCGATAAGCTCACAATGCTGTACACTTTCCACCTCCTGTGTGCCACTGTGGCAGCATCTTTCGCCTATAAAAGGAGGCCCATGGTGCACTGGAGAAGGATTCGTCTTTGTCGAACCTGGCAGCACCCAGAGCTAGTTCAATAGCTCAAGAACACTAAATACATCCACCAAAGCAGGATCGTAGGGTTTTACGCATCTTTGCGGCCCGAACCTGGGTAAATCCCCTTTGTGCTGTCTACTAGTCCTGCTCTTCTCACGATCCCACGCCCCGCAACCAGAGTAGGGATTCTAGTGATCCCATAGGTGTCGTTTCCCACCAATAGATACATTCTCCACTGTGTGGTGTAGAGTGATCCATCTCTGGATATAATCTCTCAAGGTCTCATTTGGTTTCTGCATGCAATGCTGCAATTCCGACAAACCAGCAGGTCTCTTGCAGGTGCCCTCAAATGTTTTGATAAACACTCGGGCCAACTCATCCCAGCTAAAAATGCTTCCAGGGGCCAACTTTCAGCCAAGCTCTGGCAGAACCTTCAAGCATCAATGGGAGGTGCTTCATGGCCACCTCATCGCTGCCGCCGCCGATATGCACAGCCACTCGCTAATCCTCTAACCAAGTGTCGGGTTTCAATTCTCCTCTGAACTTACTGACACCAGTCACCAATCTGAAGTTGTGAGGGATCTCAACAGCTCTGATGGCTCTTCCGAAACACTAAGGGCCAGAAACGTGGACCCTTCTTCCACTGGGCCTGTCTCTATCCAGCCTCTCTCTCTATATGCTCTATTCTGGTCGACCAAACCCTGTACAAGGACTGACCTTGCATTGAACCCAGGCTCTCTTGGGTCGACTGGAACTCTACAGTCATTACCATACGGGTGCCTGTCGTCATACCGCCGGGGCGCGTACGACCCGTCTCTCGGAAGAGGCGAAGGCACTCGACGGTGGTTGTCACGGGCGTACTCCCGGTTGAAATCTCCATGAGCTCTTCCCATGTGCCGATCTCGACGGTGATCACGATCTTCACATCGTAAAGGCGACCCAGGACTGTGTGCTGACTGAACGGTATTTGCCCTTACTGATCTGCTATGGATCCTGTTCCACGACTGGGACACGGCGGAGTTCAGCTCTCCAACTGCTCGGAGCAGCGTTCTGATCTATTCCAAGCCTCTTCCAGCCTCTGAACGGGACGGCTGAATGGATTCTGCTATTCGTGCAGCAGCTGCAAGATTCTGGATCGGTGTGCGGAATACCTGAGTTTCAGGCGGAAAGAACAGTCGTGGACGTCGACTAGACTCGGGGATCAATCATAGGGCCCGTTCATTGAGAGAATGTTGGAGATTCTCCAAACAAGTGCACTCAGCCAGCGTGGCTAGGTGCACTGCCACCAAGGCCCGAGCCTCGGCGTTTCCCCTATGATGGGGGTCTCGAGGGCCCCACGTTGCGGTGGTGCAAATCCTCCCTCTGCTATGAGTTGAGAGGTTGGGGCTGATACTCCTCGTGGCTGAATGATGGGCCATCGCTGCCACCATTGCTACAGCCGCGACGGAAACCAGGTGCGCTGCGACGAGAGTCGACCATAAGGACTTCTGCCGCGGGGTCACAGCTCCCGCTCTCAGAAAACATGTCTGCAAAGTCAGTCGACAGGTCGACTGACCATAGCGAAATTTGTCGGGCTCGATAGCCGCAACTTGGGGGGTGACCGTCTGACGAGCCACCGCATGCTTCACCCACCGCCGGAGCCGCAACCGACTAGATCGCTTGCAGTGATGTCTAGCGGAGTGAGAAGGCGACGCGAGGACCGACCAATACGGGGTCAACGGCTGCCAGAGGAGGATGCCGCAGGCACTCGCGCGGAAGTGCGATGTACCGTGGATCGGGAGAGCCTCGACATCGAGGGGGGCTTCCTGGAGCCAGGCGGAGTCGTCGGCGACGAAAGTGAGCTCGCCGAGTCAGAACTCATGGCCCATGACCAAACCACCGCTGAAAACCGTGTTGATGAATATCGGAGAAAACGCAACCTCGCCGGAAGTCGCTAAGACGCTTTGCCCCATGGTGGGCGCCAACTGTCGTGGTACTAAATCTGACAGTAAGAATACGGGTTACGTATGTGGAGGCAAGGCCCTAGCTATGGCGAGGTTGTACACATGATTTTACGAGTTCAGGCCCCTCTCGGAGAAGGTAAAAGCCCTACGTCTCGGTGCCCTGAGGCGGTCGACTGGAATATGGGTGTGTGTTACAAGGGGTGCGAACCCTTGTTCCAGAGGAGGGGCTGGCTTATATAGAGTGCGCTAGGACCCCAGCTATCCTCCGTTACAAGGGTTCAATGTACATTAAGATAGGGCGTTACTAATAACGCCAGCTATAAAGTGTATTTAATGATCTTTAAGACTACGGAGTGAACGCCTGATAGTTGCCATCCTCTGAGTGACTCTAGGTCTTCTGTACTCTGAGTGGTTTCCTGTATGGTCGAATGACTACCTCTAGGTCGAGTGAAATGGGAGGGGGGTATCCGAGTGAGGTGACTGGTCAAGTGGATTGCACTCGATGGCTTTAGTCGATACTTCCTATTGTGCTTTGAATGTCTTTGCTTCTAGGGTAGTGACCTTGGGTCTATGGCATCGTCAGGCTGCATGAAGGAGCTATGGAGGGTAGGTGGGTTATTCGGATTGGACGTCAACCGCAGGAAGTTGAGGTATAGTAGGGTGAAAACCCATCTCCAATCGTGGCTGGAGCCTATGAAGGCAACAACTATGGTCATCGTTACCTTCTTGTAGGCGTCAACGAGCTGCTCTCTCTTCCTCTGCTTGGCATGACTCTGGAGGAAACCTCATACCCAATGGGTCAGTCGTTAGTGGCGTGTCAGCATCGTTCCCCTCTCAAGTGCATCGACTTTGGAGTTCGATCCAGTTGGAGGAACCAGTGGATGCATGAGGATGTGGGTGTTGTTGCGTTGGTCGCGGCGGAGTTGATGTAAGATGGAGATGATGGCGTCAAGGCTTCTATGGCAATGATGACGGGGCCGAGCGACATCGGAGTCGCGGCAATGTTTGAGGTAGTCGGCTCTTCTTCGACATGGGATCACCCTTGGGCGGAGGAGGATCCCCGGGATTTCAATAGGCAAATTGTGTTTCAAAATAGGCCCTTGATTAAAGAATATATCATCTATTTCCCTTCTTTCATTCATAAACATATCATTTTCATGGTCTAGCAAATATTGTTCTAAAGGATCAGCAGGAGTCATAGCAATAGAAGCAAGACCAATAATTTCATCCTTACTAGGCAATTCTTTATCATGGGGTTGTCTACGAAATTTAGAGAAATTAAAATCATGAGATATATCCCCTAAACCAACAGTAACAATATATTTCTCGCAGTCTATCTTAGCATTAACAGTATTCAAGAAAGGTCTACCAAATATAATGGGACAAAAATTATCTTGTGGGGAACCAAGAACAAGAAAATCAGTACGGTATTTAGTTTGCCCACTCAAGACTTCAATATCTCTAACAATCTCAATTGGTGATATAGTATCTCTATTGGCAAGCTTAATAGTAACATCAATATCTTCTATCTCAGCATGTGCAATATCATTCATAATTTCTTCATATAGAGTATAAGGAATCGCACTCACACTAGCACCCACATCACATAAGCCATGATAACAATGATCTCCAATTTTAACAGAAACAACAGGCATGCCAACAACTGGTCTATGTTTATCTTTAGTATCGGGTTTAGCAATTCTAGCAGCTTCATCACAAAAATAAATAACATGCCCTTTAATATTATCGACCAAGAGATCTTTAACCATGGCAATACTAGGTTCAACTTTAATTTGTTCAAGGGGTGTAGGTGTTCTAGTATAATGATACATCTCCAATATATCTACTTTTCCAAACTCTTTTGCCCTTGTTTTGGACTCTAATTTGCATGATTTGGATGGAACTAACCTGGCCTGACGTTTTAGCAGAATTAACATGGTGTTATTTTTGTGCAGAAATAAAAGTTGCCGGAATGACCTGAAACTTCAGGGAGTCACTTTTTGGAATTAATAAAAAATATTGGTGAAAGAATCAACAGAAGGGGGCCCACACCCTAGCCACGAGGGTGGGGGCGCACCCTACCCCCCTCAGGTACAACAGGAAATTCATATATAGGGGGAGAATCTTCATCATCACTTTCAATAATATCATCAGTTTCAGTAATTTCATTCTCACTAACCCTAGCAAGTTGTTGATCAAGAAATTCACCTAGTGGCACATTATTATCAAGCAGAGAAGTAGTATCATCATAAGTATCATGCATAGTAGAAGTGGCCTCATCAATAACATGTGACATATCGGAATCAATAGCAGGTGTAGGTGTCGCAAGTTTACTCAAAACAGAAGGTGAATCAAGTGCAGAGCTAGATGGCAGTTCATTACCTCCCCTCGTAGTTGAGGGATAGATCTTGGTTTTGCTGTCTTTCAGATTCCTCGTAGTGATCAACAGATATAAATCCCAAGTGACTCGGAGAATATAGCAATGCTCCCCAACATTTTTTTCATCTTGCCCATAAGGCACGGTTCACAAGTTCAAATGATTCATAATCAAGTGATTCCAAAATTCCATTTCCATGACAATAAACCGCGCGTCACAGAAGTGTTTTCGTCAAGGGTGACCAACACGTGGCACCCACCGTAACGGAATGCCGTTAAGCTATCAGGTCCGGTTTTGGATCCGATAACCCATATAAGGCCTACACATATAAGGCCTACTTGTGTCAGGTCCATTTAAGCCCACGGCCCATACAAGATGTGCCAATTCAGCCCGTCAACATCCCATTAAAGATTTGACACCATTGTAGCCCATCATCAGTTCGAGCCCGTTAATAGCCCGCTATATATTTGGGCTCAACATCGGCCCGATGAGATTTCGGCCTGTTAATGGCCCATTCAAGGGATGGGCCAATTTTCAGGATGTACATCTTTCGCCCTTTTAGCGACCCATTTAAGTGTTGGGCTAATTTCCAGCCCGGTGTGTCTTTCAGCCTGTTGACGGCCCATAAATCAGTTGGGCCATTTGTAGTCAGACCGGAGTTTTGGCCTTTTAGTGACCCATTTAAGTGTTGGGCCAATTCCCGGCCCTGTGTGTCTTTCAGCCTGTTGACGGCCCATGAATGAGTTGGGCCATATGTAATCGGACCTGAGTTTTGGCCTTTTAACGGCCCATGCCCTTCATGGTCCAATACCAGCCCGATTTCTCTTTCAGCCTGCTAAAGGCCCATAACACAGTTGGGCCATTTACAATACGACCTGACTTTCGGCCTCTTAGTGGCCCATGCTCTTCATGCTCCAATAGAAGCCCGCTGTCTCTTTCGTCCTGCGAAAGGCCCACAGTATAGTTGGGCCATATTTACCCCGAACTTAGTAGCGGCTTGTTAACGGACCATGAAATCAAATGGGCCCACCTGTTGCCCGCTTCGATGTCGGCCTATTAACGACCCGGGAGGTAAGAGGGCCGACCATTAACTTTCGGCCTGGTAACGGCCCATTAACTTAATGGTCCCACTAAAGTCTGTACATGTCTTTAGGCCAAATTAAATAATTTGAGCCCATTACGACGAGCAATTATGCATAGGACCAAAACCGATCAAACAAAGGTACGGCATACAGGGAAAAACGTTGCACATACAACATATATTACAGAAAATTACATTCACTGGGCAATCAAAGATTGATGCCAGTGCAAATAAATGAACAGAACCTAACGATCTACAACGTCACAATATGCAAGCTCAGCACGGATGACACCCATAAGCATGTGGGCAAGTTCTTGCTACTTTGCTACATTGTCTCTGAAAACATTGATCAGTTGTTGTTGCGCACGAATCTGCACCTCTGATTCCTCCACCATTTCCATCATTGCTTCAGCCATTAATTGGTTCAAAAACATATATTTTTTCCGTTGCATTCGAGACAAAGGAAACTGAACAAATTCAGATGGCGATTTTGGCAGGCTTGTATTATTGATAGTGGAGACTGTCTCGACCACTGCATCATAACATAAATTAAGAGGGGAACCAAACAGATTAATCATGAGTTATTGCCATATTACCTAGCCTAGATTTATTGGAAAGAAACAATGGGGTTGCCTTGCTGTTTTCAGAGTTTGTCTTCTTATCTTCAGCAGCCTGCATCAAATTAACACACTAGCATTGCTATCATTGGCCAAGTCAGATAATAGGAAAGCAACATTGACACAACAAACGTTTGGGCAACTAGCCTACACCAAATTAACACAATATGGCACAGCTATCATTAGCCAGGTAAGGTAATATGAAAGCAACATTGACACAATGAATGAATGGGCAACCAGAGAAGCACTACAATTCAGTAATGTGCGTGATATGAGATAGTACACTCATGCAGCTCAGTATGCAAAACTACCAGGCAGTTTTCCTTACAAAAATCAACATTGGCGCCTTTAACATTTTGCTACAACTAATTTTAGATCAGATAAAGGTCGGATTCACGCTGATTAACAAAATACATGTTGATGTAAAAATATAGTGATATACAACATGTACTTACATCAATATTGGAGCACAGAGAATTCCCGCAAGATATTTTCCTCGAATACAATCCCAATGGAGGAAGTCTTATATCATTTATCCTTATTTTCTAAAAAAGAGATGGGTAAAAAACATGTAGAAAATATGATCAAAATGCTATAAAATTTCATGATGCGAGGATACGCACACGCTTCTTAGAATGGAGTTGACATTCTTTTGCTGGACTGGAGCGAACTAGGTATTTTGCCACTTGAATCTGCTTGTTATCAGTGGGAGTTGGGTTTCTCTGTGCTGGAGCAGTATCTATGAAAAATGGATTTGGTTTATTATCTCCTGGCGTTTAGATCTTTTGCAAAGACCTGGTTTGTAACCCTTCAGATTCTAACATAGTCGTCTTCCCCTTGCATGCCTTATATAGAAGAATGGTGCTTCAATTATAAAACATGCTACAACAGAGATGGAATATATACTGAAGAATAGAAAGGCATGACATATTGACATGTATTCCCTCCATCCGGAAATAAATGGATGGGTCTAGGCATATTTCAGTGCTAGATACATCCAGTTTTATCCATTTCTGCGACATGTAATCCGGATGGAGGGAGTATGATGTAAGAGCTAGGGATACGACAGGACAACACAGTAAAAAACACTAAAAACCCATTGCAGAACCAAAGTATTCAAACCCCCCTGATATGAGATAGTACACTCATGCAGATTAGGATGCAAAACCACCACGCAGTTTTCCTTACAAAAATCAACATTTTGCCCTTTAATCATACATTTTGCTACAACTAAATTTAGATCAGATAAAGGTTGGATTCACGCCGATTAACAAAATAGATGCTGATGTAAAAATATAGTGATTTACAATAGGTACTTACATCTGCATTGGAGCACAGAGAATTCATGCAAGAATCTTTCCTCACAGACGATACCAGTGCAGAAATTCTTCTATCTGTTAAGCTTATTTTCTAAAAGAGAGATGGGTAAGAAACTTGTAGAACATATGATCAGCATGCCATAAAATTTCATGATGCAAGGATACGCACATGCTTCTTAGAATGGAGTTGACATATTTTTGCTGGACTGGAGCAGACTAGTTCTTTGGCCACTGGAATCTACTTATTATTATTAGGAATTGGGTTTCTCTGTGCTGGAGCAGTATCTATAAAAGCTGGAGTTGGTTTACTATCTCCTGGCGTTTGGATCTTTTGCAAAGACCTTGTTTGTAACCCTTCAGATTCTAACATAGTCGTCTTCCCCTTGCATGCCTTGTATAGAAGAATGGTGCTTCAATTATAAAACATGCTACAGCAGAGAGATGGAATAGGTACTGAAGAATAGAAATGCATGACATATTGACATGTATTCCCTCCATCCAGAAAAAAGGATGGGTCTAGGCGTATTTCAATTCTAGATACATCCTTTTTCTCCATTTTGGCAACATGTAATCCGGGCGGAGGGAGTATGGTGTAAGAGCTAGGGATACGACAGGACAACACAGTAAAAAAACACTAGGTGAATGTATAACTATATGCTAGCAGAATACATACAGAAAAAACTAAGGCAACATACATGTGTATGATTGGGAAACTACGATGGCATTGCAACAGAGCACTAGAGCAACACTTCAATGTAAAAAAACATGGTATGGTAGACAGATGAAGTACATACTGATGGATAACAATGCATAAGATATTCAGAAGCATGATGTACAAATTAAGCAGACGGCATTGTGATAGAGTAGAATCACAGTACTTGAATTTGAAAATATGTTATCATGAATGGAATAGGTACTGAAAAACAGGAAGGCATGACATATTTACATGCATGATCACCATGCTAAGCATATGGCATTGAAACAGAGTAGATACACTCCAGGACATTATATGCATGTTGTACCCATATCACGAGCCAAGTTAGAGCAAGGACCTTGTGGGGTGAAGAGGATTCATCATCTTTCTGCAAGTCTTCTAAAGAACTGCCTTTACATGTTCCATCATATTGGGTATCATTGACATCAAGTTTATTGGCCTTTACATTGCTCCGTGAGGTTCTTGTGGATATATCAGTGTGTGCAATTATATCTCACATGCATGGAAGACAACTAGTAGTTAGATTTATGTATTGAGTGCCTGTAGGAGATGATATAAATAGTAGGACTGGGGTTAACTAGCAGCAACAGGTCTCAAACACTAAAGGGAGAACACAGATGAAAGCTACAGAATATGTATCGTTTGTACTCGAGATTAACTAGATGGCACACAAAAGTATCAAAGAACAACATAGGTAATACTAGAAGTGGTATAATACTATAATCACCAGCCTGTGGGATAGCATTGGCTGATGGATGATAACTATGGAACAACATTACCTATAGAACAAGTCACTTAGCTGAACTATGGAACAACGTTAACTCCTGAACAAGACCCGTAAGAGATCAGCATGAATATACAGTGAATTGTGATAATCTATTTTCCATGCTTAGATGGATAACAAAGCCATAAATGTTGCACACAAGTAAGATGAGGGTACAACCTATCTGGCCGCCATCCATAGGAGTAAGCATCATGTGCTGACTTGTCGATGGCCCTACAGTTGTTGTGGTTTTCCATGTCGAGCACGCGCATTCGATGCAGGGAACTATTGAGTGGGGACTATAGCTCCCTTCTGGTGTATGCTTCCCTTGTTGGAGTAGTTGCGGTGAGTCAGAAGACGGTGTGGCTGAAGATGCAGAAAACGCATAATGTTAAGAACGACACATCTCTTTGATCTAAAGAAATACCCTAAGAGATCAACAACAAGGTACGAGAGTGATCACACGTCTGTTGACTGAAGACTAAATTGGGGTCACACGATTTTATTTTATTTTGGTACTGTCCGATCTACGCCGGATGGCTCGATGCCCGTCTTCTGCCTCCCGGCTGACACTATGCGGAATCTTCCCCGAAGAGCCAGCAACCAACGGTAGAGCAGCCTGCCTCCGTCGTCGGTGGCCCTGACCAAAACGCCGCTCCCCACCCCACCGCACTTCCATGGTTGCGTCGCCCCCGAGCCAATCCACAAAGACTTGCTGTCGGGGCTATACCCTGCGGTGTAACCCGGCCGGAAGTATAACCCGGCCGGACTGGATGACTCACTAAGTGACCCGCCCGAGCCTGGCGACTCATGGGTGACCCGGCGAGTGGGTCAGAGGAACGAGAACACCCGGTGGCCCAGAAGGCGGTTTATGGAAGGCCGGATCATGTTATGGTGGGCCGGTTTATGAGGAAAGCAGAAGGAATATTTTCCTACAAAGGAAGCAAGACTAGGACTCCACTTGTGATAGAGTAATCCTAATCCAACTAGGACTAGTCATGTAAACCGCCCCTTCAACATATATAAGGAGGGGCAGGGCTCCCAAAGGAGGGACAAGCAAGAAATAATCTCTAAGGGCTAGACACAAAGAGACAGTTTACCGGCGACTCCCTCATGAGCATAATGAGACCTAGCCACAAACAGCATGTAGGGCTATTACCGGATGATGTTTCCCGGGGCCCAAAGCTGTCTAAATCCTTGTCTTGTGTGTTGATCCGCCTCGCGTCTCTCGATTCCGACCAACCCCTTCAAGCTACCGCATAGATGTGTTGGCCTCACGACTAAGTCCTCACACTAGGACATTTGCCGTGACAATTCCACGACACTCGCCATCATCAAGATCCGGCGGCGGCAGTACCTTCAACCCACGCAACTCTAAGATAGCCATCTAAGCACTACTTCCACGGCAAACTTGCGCCCCCGCACCCTTACATTAGACACCAGCCAACTGGCAGCTTAGGAGCTCCGCCGCTTCGAGGGGTGTTGCTTCCCATTGGGAATCGATTGGTCCAGAATAAAAATTCAGACAACTGACGCCTAAATAAAGTGATTTGAGATGAGGGTGCGACCTATCTGGCGGGACGGTGAAGTAGGCAGCTCCAGCTGTCGAGTCGGTGAGGCCGGCACGGTTGTGGCAGTGACCGGTGGCAGGGAAGAAGAGATGTCGTGACGGTCGACGACTACGGGGAAGTAGCGCTGGGACTCTAGACGGATCCGAAGTTGGAGCCGCTCTGGCACCGTGAACAACGGCGGGGGTGAATCGGCTCCAGTACGGCTCACACGGCCGTCGTCAAGGCAGCTCCAGCAGCACGGAGTAAGAGGCACAGGGCCCAGTGCACGACGACAAATGGACAACATCTCCGGCATTAGGGAGGAGGGCGACTATGAAATTGGTGCAGTAGGGGGCACCACGGAGGAGGGGCTGAGGTTTCGTGGCTCGGGAGAAGGGAGCTGCCGGGGAGAAGGTGATTTGGCGCCCACGAGGTATGAATGGGGAGGGAATTGGGAGGGGAGTGGAACCATGTCTTACGAACGCATTTGTCTGAAATGTGGGGGGATTTACAGTTCTACCCCTACCTTTAGGCTTCTCGGATTGGGCCTGTGTACTGAGGGTCGGGGATAGTAGAGTAACTTTGCTTCTCCCCGAATAATGGGCAGGAGTGATTTCGGGCGAGGAGGGCGTGTTTTGAAATATAGTGGGCGCGATCGATTTCGGGCGAGGAGAGCGTGTTTTGAAATAGTGGGCGCGAGCTATTTCGGGCGAGGAGAGGGTGTTTTGCCGACCATGGTTTATGAATTATTCGGCACATGTCACTTCGGCCAAGGAGAAGGCGCGCTTGGATGAAGTTATGAACCTACCCTCGATGTACAACGGGCCAATTGATGTGTGTCCCACATAGGCCGGTAATTTCGCGTCTCCCATTTATTTGCTCGAGCGAATTCCATCGAGCAGAAGGTGTTTAACGGTTCATTCAAATTTTGGGAGAATGAGAATCCACGTCTACCTTAGCAAGTCGATTCGAATCAAATTTTGAAATATTAGCTTGCCACTTCTTTTTTAGATGGAGAGACGATGCTCGGGAGTAATGTGTTTTTACATGCTCGTTGCTAGTGATTTACTATATGACAAATAGTTGACCCACTCAAAAACGGGAATCAAACCCAAAATGAAATACCTCAATTCAATGAAATAGCTCATTCACCAGGTCAAAATAGTGAACTAAATCCAAAATTGAACACCTCAATCGAGTAGCATGTTGTACAGTATTATAGTACTCCATGAACATGTTGAAAGTCAAATTAATGAACTTGTTTGATATACGCATATCTCCATTCATGTGTGGATTGGAGACAACATGTTCTCCAATTTAAATATTTGAATGCAAGTTCATATCGAAACATGGTTTATATCAGTCTTTGATGCATAAAATGTGACCTCCCCCTCTCCCAGACTCCTGCTCTCTCTCTCTCTCTCTCTCTCTCTCTCTCTCTCTCTCTCTCTCACCGACAATCTTCAATTTTGTCGCACGCATCCAACACACAAACCTTGTTGGTCCCTATCCCTCTCTCTCCGTCTCTCTCTCTCTCTCTCTCTCTCTCTCTCTCTTTGTGTGTGTGGGGGGGTGTCTTTGTAGTTCACATGCATATATACTCCATCTATAGGTCTCTCTCGCACACTATGTATGATTCTCTAGTCCAAGTTAGATACAATGGGTGCACTCATTGTACACACACAAATTCCTTGCCTTGTTGCTCGTAACTCTCTCACGCACCCCTCTGTCATCTCGGAGCACTTCCCTCTCTCTCTCAAACTCTCCATCTACCTGGGTCACACATACACATGCATATCTCACTCGCACTCGATAGACCCATCTAAAACTCTATCTCTGGCCCTCGTTCTCTCTCCATCTCACACGCACACACATACACACACAATCTCATGCTTAGCTAGCCAACTATGATGCTCTGTCACTCAATTGTAGGCTCACACAATCCCCCCTATATGTATATGACTAGCTAATCTTAGTCTCCATCACAAACATGTGCATTGTCTATCTCTATTTCTCTCGGGGCATCATTCTATCACGCACGCTCCTCCCTCGAACTCCCACCCATATAGTCCACTCACGATCTCGAGGGGATCTCTCTATCACAAACACACCCTCTCTCCCTCCCCATGCGTCCATGTTCTCCACGTGTCCCTCACGACCTTTGTTCCTTGTTGGCCAGACCTCTATTGGACATGTGCTATAGGGGTGTCTCTCTCCGTTGCAAACAATCACGCACTAGCTATCTTCGTGTATCTCCTCGCCTCACTTTCTATCTCGGAGATGCATGCGTGATATGTTTGCATAAGAAACGAAAAAACACACACTCTCTCTCTAATTTATCATTTGATGTCACTTGCTCTTTCACACACATACTCTTTTTGCACACTGACTAATTCTCCATCACACGCACCTGATCTCTCTCGACTTAGGCACTCTCTTCGGTCCATAGCATATAGATTTATTGAAAAGTCAAACATCACAAAGTTTGACCATGTACGTGGAAAAAAACAACTACATCTAGAACGGCAAACATATACCATTAGATTCACTATGAGATGTAGTTTCGCATGATGTATCTTTGGTATTGCAGATATAAATAACATTTGCGTAAACCTAATCAAAATTTCCAAAGTTTGACTTCTAAAATATTTACATGCACTGCATTATCGAGCGGATGGAATATCGCTTTCCCCCTCTCAGCTATCTGACGCACCACTCAGCCTTATCAGGGCTCCTCTATCTCTCTCAAACTTTATATCTCCCTGGTTCACACATACACGTGTCTCGCTCGCGCTGTACATATAGACCCATCCAACACTCTCCGCCCTTTGTTTTCTCTCTATGTGACACGCACCCCCCCTAAGTACCATAATCCCTCACTCCATCATAGGCACAAGCACTCCCCCACTAAGTATGATTATCTCTCACGAGCCATCAGGAACACACGTATTGTCTCCTTCCATCCATACGTCTATCTCGATATCTCTCGAGGTATCTTCTATGGCGCACACACCTTGTCACTCGATCTCCCACCCATGTAGTCCCATCACGATCTCCACGGGATCTCTCTATGACAAACATACACTCTCTCCCCATGTCTGCATTTTCTCCGTACGTCTCTCTCGACCTCTCTCCCTTGTTTGTTAGACCCCTCTTGGCCATGTTCTAGGGGTCTTTCTCTCTCGGTTGCAAACAACCACACACTATTTCCTCACCTTGCTTCCGTTTCTCTACTTTTATCGTGTGTTGTCCATGTCTCTTTCACACACGCACACACACTTTTTTCACTCACTCTTTCTATTTCACACACACACTCTCTCTCTAGTTAGGGACTCTCTCACGTCCATAAGCATATGGATGTTTTGAAAAGTCAAACCTCAGAAAAGTTTGACCAGGTATATGTGGAGAAAAACATTTACATCTGGAACAATCATTAGATTCATCACAACATGTATTTACTTCATACTATCATTTATCTTTGGTATTGTAGATATAAGTAATTTCTTTATAAACTTGGTCAAAGTTTCAAAAGTTTGACTTTAAAAAAATGTTGGAACTACATTATCGAACAGAGGGAGTAGCTCTTTCTCTCTCTCTCTGCTATCTCTCACGGGCCTCCCCACTCACTTGAACTCTCTATACCGATGGATTATATGCTCACTGTGTCAGTGTATAGCTCCGTATATTATTAGTTGACCGGTCAACCTGTCGGATTTCGGGTTCCGGCAGACCCTCAAGGTTCGAACTCTGGGGTGCACGCGGAGATCGCACCTCCTACCTACCTACGTCTCGTCGCCTCGCAAGGATCTAAACTACAAGAAGAACAGCACAAGGGACACGAGGTTTATACTAGTTTGGGCCACCATTGTGGTGTAATACCCTACTCTAGTTTGTGGTGTGGTAGATTGCCTCAAGGGCTGGTGATGAACAATACAAAGGAGGAACTGCCTCGCGAGGGGAGGAGTTCTTGTGGTGGTGGTGCTTCTTGAGAAGGATTGAATCCGGATCTCCTCGGTCCCCGTCTTCTGTCGTGGCTAGTCCTATTTATAGAGTGAGGCCTTAGTCCTCTTCCCAAATATTGAGCGGGAAGGGCGCCAACAATTGGCCATTTTGAAGGGGAACATCTAGTACACTTATCCTGGCTAAAGTCGGTCCTCGCCTGCCAAAGACTCTGACGGTGACGCCGGCTTGGGCTCCACGATGACATCCATCCTGCCATTCTGCTGGTCTTGGTCTTGTTGCACAGAAATGGTTGCCTTTGCTTGATACTCTTGCCTGCGCTTGCCCCCTTTGCACCAAAGAGGAAACAAGGACTCTGCACAGGCTGGAGCCCGCCTGGCTTCGTTCATCATGGCTTGCGTCATGAGCACCTCATGAGGTACCCTGCCTTGATCTCTCCGCCTCCTCGTGAGCCAGCCTGATGAGGCTGTGCCCAAGGAAGCTTCCTATCGTCCGCCCCGCAAGGCTTGGCCCCTCGCGAGGGTCTTGAGCATGTGTTGATGAAGATGGGCCGTACTGGGCCACTCCTTGAGCCACGCCGCAGGCCGCAGGCAGGAAAGTCTGGGTACCCCCGTTCCCAGAACACCGACAGTAGCCCCCGGGCCCAAGGCGCGCCTGGACTTGGCTTAGCAGAGAAGCGAAGGGGCAAGTGCAAAGCACCGCAGGCCCCAACAGCCTGCGGCCTTGGGCGCCGCGTGGTGGTTGATTGGACGCGGGCGTCCCTGTTTCCCCATGCCTCCTTATTTTGCGCCCGGCTAGGCGGACCCGCAGTTGCACACAGTCATCCCTCTTCTCGCCGCTCGCGCATCCCCTGCTCTTCTTCCCCCTGAGCTCCAACCTCCGCTTCCAATACAATCTCGAACCCTCCCCCTTCCTGTCGCCATGGTGCCAACGAAGAAGGGGAAAGGGAAGAAGCCTGTGCCCTCGCCCCGCTTGCCGCCGTCGACGGCTCCTGCTGTCGATCAGTCGATCATACTCAACCTGGAAGCCCTGGACAGGGTCCGTTCCGCCCTTGCCACCACCTTCAACGAGTGTGGGAGGACGACGATCTGGCCCACGTCTCACTTCTCCATTGACAGAATAGTCACCGAGGTCTGGTACTTCGCTGACGCCCTGTGGGCGGGACTGGTTCCCCCCTTTTCTGATTTCTTCAATGTCATACTTTCCCATTACCAGATCCACATGATGCATTTGGGTCCCGAATCCATTGCTCTCCTTGTCGTCTTCGCTTTTGTTTGCGACGCGATGGTGGGCATTCCTCCTTCAGTTGCCTTGCTACGCCACTTCTTCTCTTTGCGCCTCAGCGACGCCACCCAATGTTCAGGGTGCGTGAGCTTCCTCGCCGCACCAGGAGCGGCAGCCTCGGGGATTGATTTCAGCCTTCCTCCGCCTGCGACTGGGTTCCGAGAGCGGTGGCTGAACGTGGATGTCGGAGTGCCCAGCCCCCTGCTCTTGGAGCCAACCTTGCCCGCTATCCCCAACTTGGGTTGGGGCCATGAGACGCTCACGAGCCCCCAGCTCGCCTTCGTCTGGCGTCGCTTCGGGAATTTGAGGGCGCTCGGTGTGACGGCACCCAAGGTGGCGAAGGAGTTCCTCCAGAGCCGCATTGCCCCTCTCCAGCGTCATTCCCGCCGGATGTGGACCTTCAGGGGCGTGAATACCGCATGAGGCTCCGGAAGGAAGATCTGGCGCCTGAAGTGTTGAGGAAGGTTCTCATGATCCTGATTGGGGATCCTTCCCCTGGCAGCCTCCGGCAAGGGGGTGCCTTGTTGTACCTTTGCTCAGGCTGGTCTGATTTTGTGAAGAAGATGCCTAGCTTCGATGAATGGGGGCTGCGCCCAGCAGGCCTCATGGGATCTCGTGAGAACCCAGTTGCGGTGGTTGCCCGCGGTGGTCCTTCCTCGAGTGGTGGAGCTGGGAGGCAAGGGCGGCCGGGGGCTGAGGGGGCTGCCGTCGGGATAACGATGCCGCGCGGAACTCCTGAGGTGGTAGCTTCTAAGGCCTGCCCTGTGGTGGCCGAAGGCGTTGAGCCGCGGCCTGCGGCTTCCGTGGCAGAGGCTCCTAAGGCCCCGGCCACCCTCAACGGGGCGACGTCTGGCGGCGTGCGCCAGGGCAATGTCCCCGACGCCGGTCACCTTGGCACTTCTTCCTCGCTGTAGAGTGACCCTTGCGCCGAGCTCCTAAGCCGCTTCCGCGTGGACTTCGAGGCTCTCCGAGAGAGAAGGGAGGCCTTGGGTGGTGATGATTACCCCTGCCGCCTATTGAAGTGCAGGAAGTACTTCACCATTGATAAGTAAGCATTCTCCTTTCTTAATCCCTTACTTTCCCGTTGCTTCAGCTCACCATTGCCCTGCAGGGCCCTTCTTGTCGAGTTCACGAAGAAGGCCGAGGAGCCATCTCCCCAGGCCTCGCCCTCTCCACCGACCCTAAGCGTCCCGAGCTCGAGTACTACCCTTGTTGTGAGGTCGGTTGGAGAGGTGAGCCATACTGCGGTGCATCCTGATCCTGTGATCCTCGCGACCCTCCTTCGCGAGCCCTCCCGGGGCACAGTCAGCCTACCCCGGGCCTTGGTCGTGGACGGCGACTGGCTGAAGTCGGTCTCGCATTCTTCCTTGGAGGATGAACCGGCTCTGGGCCAGGCTTCTGGCGGGGCGCGCCCGGCCATCACGAGGGTGCCAGCCCCCAGCCCCCTGCCCAGAGGGGGCGTGCCGGTTTGTGGCCCTCCACGCGCGCCAGGTGAGGAGGACGACGCGGAAGACGTGCTTGAGCGCGCTCGGGAGCGCCGCGCCCTTCCCCAAGGGTTTCTCCAGAGGGCGGCTGATGCAGTGAGCCAGCTCGGTGTAGAGCTTGCCGTTGAGGACGCGCGCCTTGAGGCTGAGGGCCTGCGCCTAGCTGAGGAGAGGCGCAAGCTGAAGGTGGTCATTTCCCTTGCGCGCCACCAGTGTGACCTCAACAATGCGAAGGCCGAGGCATCGCTGGCGGCTTCTCGGGAGGCCTGCTCCCAGGTCGTCGAGGAGGCCCAGGGGGCTGACCAGCGGAGCAAGGCTGCAGAGGAGCGGGCGCAAGAGCTCCAGGCCTGGAGTAGCTCATTGGAGCAGCAGGTGGAGCTGCGTGAGGCGGCCCTTGCGTCGATGAAGGGAGCTTCGGTCGACCAGGTGGAGCTCCAGAGACGTGAGGAGGCACTGACGCTGGAGGCCGCCGAGTGCACCCGTGACCTCGAGCAGTTGGAGACCAGAGAGCACCTGGTGGCGCAGGCGGAGGATGATGTCGCCGCACGGGAAGCCTGAGCCCTAGAAGAGGTTGATCGCCGGGTGGCGGAGGCCCGCTCGAACCTCGAGCGCGAGTACGAGGAGAGGCTGGAGCCCACCAGGGTCGAAGCAGAGGGCAGGACCGTCGCCCTGAGGGCCAGGCTGGATGAAGCGACGCGTCGTGCGGACGCTGCCGGGGCCGCCCTTGGGGCAGCACAGGTGGAGCTGGCTTCCTCCCGCGCCGAGGTGCTTCTTCTCCATCAAAGGGTTGACGCGGCTGAGGCTGTCGCGTGGCGGAACAAGGACAAGATACGCCAGCGATAGACCTTGGAGCACATGCATGGCCCTATGCTCCGCATGCTCCGGGAAAGAGCTAACACGGCCTTGGGCAACATCTGCGAGGCAGCCGTTGGGGAGCCTCATGAGGTCAACTATGCTGGTAACCTTCAGTTCTTCACTGATGTGGTGATGCAGCTAGAGGCTCGGTCGGGCAGAGCCGACAGGTTGGTGGAGTAGAGGAGTCGTGCCCTGCTTGGGTGTGCTTTTTCTCGCGTCTTCAGTCATCTTCAGGACATGGACCCACACTTTGACTTCAATGCCGCCATCGCACCGGTACCCCTAGCCATCCGGGCGACCTGGCGTGTTGGGTGGAAGACAACATGGACGCCCTTGTTAGGGCCTTCATCGTTGATGACGATCGTGTGGTTGTGGTTGCTGATGAGGGCGGCATGGTGAATGGCCCGGATGCTGATGACGGCGACGTAGAGGGCGATGGCGAGGCCAGCGACGCTAGTGACGACTCCGGAGGTGCCCTTGAGGATGCATTGGGGGATTTATCTGATTGACCGCGCGTCATTCCTGCTTTTTACCCTGTGCAGAGAAAGTTTGGGCTTGGCCCTGAAGGTAGTAAGAGCATTTTGGGAGGGGGAGCCCCTCGTATAAAAACTTGCAGTTAGCGTATTTGTAGACATGATGTCACCTACATGCCTATGCCGAGCGATTGGTCTCGTGACGAGTCAATTAGCTTGTTTACCTTCGACCCGCATGGGCCCTGAGTGAGCCTGAGGGGGGCGGTGTCCTGAGTGCTTCCTGAATGAACCCATTGAACCTGTAACGAAAACCTCCTAAGAGGGCGCGGCGACGGCAGTCCGGGCTGCGCACATGCTGGGCCTGTCCCGACTCGTGAGGGGCTCACGAGGGGAGGCAGCTGAAGCTGGATGGATGCAAAGCAGTAGCCAGAACACGAGAGATTGCTCGAACGAGACAAAAGACCCCTTCCCCGAACACACGCAAGTCTCAAGCTCAAATCCAACTTAAATTCAAACAGGGGAAAAACGACAACCAAGGAAAAGGCAAAAAAGCAGAAAGGCCATGTCCGGCACCTAGTCTAGTCTTTGATGTCTTCTCACCAGCACGGAGCTAAGTGCTGCCACTGGGCGTGGGCGGGAGCCCCCAAGGCCTGAGGGCGGCTCTCCGGAGAATCCGGGGCGTGTACAGCCCCACTCATTATTACGTGAGAGTGTCATGGGGCGGCGAGCTTCACAGGCACTAGGCCTTCTTCACAGGTACCGGCCTTGCTTCATATCGCCAGACGAGGGCCCCGCCTTCCGCCACATTCTATTGACATCGACGATGGCCGGAGACCGAGGACGCCGCCGATGGGATAGAGCGGTCGCCAGCGGTTCCCTCGACAACCACGGGTCCTCTGCCGGGGTAGGCCCTGAGGCACCTCCCCGGCAGAGGGCCTACCTCCTGAAGACGCCTTGCTCCGAGCGCCGCGGGGGCGAGACTGGATCTCGGCCCCTTTCCTGGAGCCCCTGGTGCCCTCCTCCTGAGGGGTAGGAAGTTGCTGGATTGGGGCAGCCATCCGCCGCGACGACCTGTACCTCCTGTGATGCATGGTTAGCGTATGCCTGCTCCTGAGAAATTAGCGGTACCCGATAGTCGCTGCCTCCAGCACGGTCGACGAGGCTTTCTCGGGGCTCCTGAAAGAGCTCAGCTTCGGGTGTCTCTTCCCCCCAGCCTGGGCCGAGGAATGAGCCATGGTCTTCCTCCTGCGCGTGCCACATACGCTTCCGGGGCCGCCGCCCCGAATGCCTCGCTGTAGTGCCCCGTGTGCCATGCTGTCCTGCTTGAGGTGCCAACCTGGGGGTGGTAGCGTGGCGGCCCACTGGGAACGTGGGCTGTCGTGAATCCCCCTTCGCTGGTCGGAGGTGGAGGAGGCACTCTTGGTAGCCCGGCGCTGACAGCCAGGTTGGCGTTGGGGTGGCCTTGGAATCCGCTCGGAGCTGTGCGGGCATGTGCGGGGCCTCCGTGTGGTCCGCCTTGGACCTGAGGCGGCGGCTGGGTGCAGAAGGGGTGAGCCCCCGAGGCGGCGGAGCCCAGGAGCTCTGTCACCTGCTCAAGTGGCATGTCGTGGCCGCCCGCCAGCAGCCTGCATTGTAGCAGCTCTCGTGCCACCGTGAGCGCGGCCCTTGAGTTCGCCTGCTCCCGCCGGGTGTACGGCGCCGTGGCCGAGGCATGGCTTGAGGCCCTTGCTGCCGACCGTACCTGCCGCGGCGTGAGAGTTGGCGCCGCCTGACCGCGTCGCCCGCGGCCCGCAGCGCCCTGCGGACCGCGGGCCGCCTGGGGCACTGGGTTGAGGTCGCCCTGGGCGAGCGGCTCTGCGCGGGCGGGCCAGGGCGTCCAGGGATCGGGATTGCCCGTCGGGTCGCCGGACATGATGATGACGATGTGACGGTACGCGAGACGGTGGGAGAAGGATTCCGACGCACCCCTACCTGGCGCGCCAAATGTCGGATTTCGGGTTCGAGCAGACCCTCAAGGTTCGAACTCTGGGGTGCGCGCGGAGATCGCACCTCCTACCTACCTACGTCTCGTCGCCTCGCAAGGATCTAAACTACACAAAGAACAACACAAGGGACACGAGGTTTATACTAGTTCGGGCCACCATTGTGGTGTAATACCCTACTCTAGTTTGTGGTGTGGTAGATTGCCTCAGGGGCTAGTGATGAACAATACAAAGGAGGAACTGCCTCGCGAGGGGAGGAGTTCTTGTGGTGGTGGTGCTTCTTGAGAAGGATTGAATCCGGATCTCCTCGGTCCCCGTCTTCTGTGGTGGCTAGTCCTATGTATAGAGCAAGGCCTTGGTCCTCTTCCCAAATATTGAGCGGGAAGGGTGCCAACAATTGGCCATTTTGAAGGGGAACATCTAGTACACTTATCCTGGCTAAAATCGGTCCTCGCCTGCCAAAGACTCTGACGGTGACGCCGGCTTGGGCTCCACGATGACCTCCATCCTGCCGTTCTGCTGGTCTTGGTCTTGTTGCACCGAAATGGTTGCCTTTGCTTGATACTCTTGCCTGCGCTTGCCCCCTTTGCACCAAAGAGGAAACAAGGACTCTACGCAGGCCGGCGCCCGCCTGGATTTGGTCGTCATGGCTTGCGTCATGAGCACCTCGTGAGGTACCCTGCCTTGATCTCTCCGCCTCCTTGCGAGCCAGCCTGACGAGGCTGTGCCTGAGGAAGCTTCCTGTAGTCCGCCCCGCAAGGCTTGGCCCCTCGCGAGGGTCTTGAGCATGTGTTGATGAAGATGGGCCGTACTGGGCCACTCCTTGAGCCACGCCGCAGGCCGCAGGCATGCAAGTCTGGGTACCCCCGTTCCCAGAACGCCGACACAACCAGTCCACATGCTGCCTTGTCAGCTCGTGTTCTCTATCTTTGTGTGCTGGCCCATGTGGCAGTGGGTGAAAATAAGTACACTAGAGGCTCATCTAACATGCGGTGAAGTAAACAAAGTTGAAACCACTTGGGGTAGCACCCCGCATGCTAGTAAATTGAGGACGCATCGAGGACACACTTCTTCCACGTGAAGGACGCACTCGCAGAAAGTTCACCACTATGCGGCGGCATGCACAAAAGGATGCACTCGCGCACACCCAGCACACAACACACACGAGCACACGTGTACACCAGCGTCGCCACCGGTTGAGATGGATGGCGAGGCAACCAACAAGTGGAGGCGGCTCGAGCCAAAACCGCATCTGACGAGCCTGGACTTCATCAGCAGCCTCCCCGACGACATGCTGCTCGTCATCATCGACCTCCTCCCCACAAAATCTATCGTGCGGACTGCCCTACTCTCCCGGCGGTGGCCCCCCCTCTGGCGCCGCGTCCCCCTCAACCTCACCGTCGATAGCTGCCTCTGCGACGGGGATTGCGAACGCATGGCCGCACTCTCCAAGATCCTTCCATCGCACCCTGGGCCAGGCAGACGTCTTGACATCGGCATGTTCAGTACCAACTGCAAGGTCCAAGGCAAGTTCGATTAGTGGTTCTTATTCCCCATCCTAGATCAGCTCGAGGAGCTCAGCTTTGAAGCTGGACGATGTCGCTCTCTGTCGCCGTCCGCGCTCTGCCTCACGCCAACGCTGCACCGCGCCTGCTTCAGCTCTTGCTATCTTCCCTAGATTAATGCCGCGCCCACCCTTCTTCTCCCTCAACTCAAGCAGCTCGAGCTCTTTGACGTTGTCATCTCAAAGAAGGCTATGGAGCACCTGCTCTGCAGCTGTACTGTGCTCGAGTACCTTCATCTTGAGCAGATCCACGGGTTCATTAGCCTCCACATCCCCTCGATGTATCTCCGAAGGATTTATGTGTCTTGCTGGCCCCGCAACAAGACATCAATTGAGAAGAGATCACTCCAGCTGTTCCATGTTATGGTCATTGAGAATGCGCCTTTCCTTGAGAGATTGCTTGTATCGGATCTAGAAGGTCCAACAAAACTCAGGGTCATTGACGCGCCAAAAATGACAGCGATGGTGTATTCGTCTGCCAAATTCTCCGAACTCTTTGTTGTATCCGTAATCGTTCGGGTACAACACGATTGTTCTTCTCTGTCCTCTTGAAATTCACATTTTTAAATTTCTTCTTGATGTATTTATGACCATCTTCTAGAAAATGATTCCCACAAGCTTGACCCAGTCTAAGCGCACATTGAAGATCTTGGCAATAAAATCTATCGGCCCCAATCTGGATCAGGTTGTTGGATTCCTTACATGCTTTGCGTGCATGGAGAAGCTACTCATCGAGGTGAAAGTTCTTTCCTATTAGTAAACGGTAATCACAACGTAGCTCAATTTTTTTGTAATTTTCCCAAATTGCGATGACAAGTGTAGTGTTCAAAACTGCATCTACGCACTGGCCGAAAGAAATGTTTTTAGTATTTTTTTCTCACGTGATCACATGCATCATTTTTTTGTTGTACTACTATAGTAGCCTAGGCTAGTCATAGTGGAAAGTAACTTAGACTGGTGACTCTATGGTTACCCTAAGAGAAAGTACTTCCTCCATCCTGGTTTACTCTTCCTATTTTGTAGTATCAAAATTTGACCATAGATTTAACTGACAAAATGTTAATGCTTGTCACTAAGAACTATATTGTTGGATTCGTATTTGAACATAATTTCAAATGGTATAATTTTTAGTGACATGCAATTGCATTTTCTTAGGTAAATCTATGGTCAAAATTTTATATTAAATACGAGGTAGTACAAAAGTGGGCTATAATAGCCCTCCAATATGTAGGCCAAAACACGTGCCAAATTCAGTTGTGATGCATTTGGCATCGATGCCCCTCCATTGCTCACTTGGTGCCCCAATCTGGATCACCTACTTTGCTCCAGTGCCAAATTAACTCACGCAATGAAAAAACACTTGCGTGGGAGAGAGAGAGAGAGGACTGAGGCAATAAAAAACACTTGTTTGGGAGAGTGAGAGGCTGGCATAGTTGGTTTGATTGATTTGTTTATACATGTGGGTCTGTGTGCACAACGGTGCCATCTCTCTCACATCGCGAGAGCGGTGCCAAAATATTTTGATTTGACATCGATGTGTATTATGTGGCATACTTTTGAGAAATATGGCATCGGCCACATAGTGGAAGGCAACAAATGCCCAAGCTCTTCACGTGCTCCTAGGTAAATAAGAGGAAAGAGAAAGAGAGAGAGGGAGAGAGAGAGTGAAAAAATATCACTAGCCAGCCAACCCTATCGTATGAGCGAATGATATTGGTACCTCTTGATGACACGGAAATCTTATACAAGCAGCTGCTCTAATATGTTCTCTTCTTTTGCAGATAAAAAAAGACCCGAAAGTGAAAATGTGTTGCACTGTAACAATCTCATCGAATGCCTTGATCTCCATCTTACAGAAATTGACATGATCGACTACCGAGGCAGCACATCTGATATTAAACTGGACAGGTTCTTTGTTCTGGAGGCAAGTGTGCTCAAGGTAATGAGGTTTGGTGTTCTCTGGCGTATCAATGAATGGCGTGCTGATCACCGCAAGCGTCTAGGCCTAAATGACAAAGTCCCCGCAGAAGCTGAATTTGTTTTTGAAACATCAAGTGGCCAGAGACTCGAAAATTTATTTGCCCATTAGTGACTTGTCAGGGCGGTGGATTTTAGTTTGTACGATAATGCTGCATCCACCTAAAGTAACGAAAGTTCTTACATAAACATCCTAGTAAATCCCTCTTCGTAGGTACAACATTACTCCTAACATTTGTAATATCAGTTTGAAACTTGTAATATTGTCGTTTCCTATTCCTGCGTTTTCAAAATCCTGCGAATCAAACAGGTCCTGATTTAATAATGATGTTGTGCCTGCCATCTTTCACCAATAGCCGCCGGATCTAGATCTGACGCATACAAACCAAACTTCTCCAGTTTTGCAAAAAGATGCTCGCACTTGTTCCCTATTTACAAACAACTCCTTGTCTCTCACAGTCAGCCTTATCTCCTCCCCACCACATCTAGAAGGCCATGGAAAAATATGGTGCGATGGCCACTGTCGGCGTCGTTCACCCCCAATCATGGTGTTCCGTGCAATGCACGGGCATCTATGCATGGAAAATTATGTCGAACACGGCTAGTTGTAAGCAGGCTAGCTCTACAGCCATGATGATAGTGACTGCAGACGGTGAGGCTGACTATGGTATGCCGAACACGGCGCCTATACTCAAGTGTCATCTCCGGCATAGGGTCTTGTCACTTCATTGTGAGGAGCAGCACGTAATAATTTGACCAACGGGTAGTAAAATGCTACTACATTGGTAGTACTACTAGTAGTACTAGCACCACCGTCTGGATTTAGTAGTACTACCACGTCCATCTGGATTTTAGTATTTGACTAGCAATATCTAGTAATGCATGTCAGAAAAAATGTACTACTCCCTCTGTAAATAAATACATGGTGTATTGTTTTATTCCTATTAGCGAGAGAACTTAACGTCTTTTTGCTAATTAATAGGATTACATGCAATGAACTAACCACTGCATGTCATGTTTGGTAGTCTCAAGTCATTGAAATAAGAAACAAGGAGGGAGTTAATGTACCGTGCCTAAGTGTTTTGGGATTATTTGGGTTTCGTAAGGTGACTTACACAACATTTTTTGTTACATGCATTAACATTTTATTAGTTAAATCAGAGGTCAAAACTTGGCGCAAAATGCAAAGGGGACCAATAAACCAGTAAACATCAAAGTTCTCTCGTTTGGCCCCAACTAGAGGTCCGGTGAGATGACTATACTGCACCGGCACGGAGGGGGATGCAGCTTCATTGACTTACTGCACCTTCCTTTGGGTGCATGACACATGGGCCCAACGGGTAGCTGGCCCACATGTCATACAGCCAAAGGCAGGTGCATTAGAGGGCCGAGGAGTAGATGGCCAACACGCATGTGAATTCAACACAGTCTGCACTTCTCATATAAAGGATCCCCGCCAGTCCAATCTAGTACGAAATCCTATGCACCTACGCATGCTAACCAAGGGAAATAGTGATCAGTCCAATCGCAAGATCAATTGACTAGAAGCTAAGCTAGACCCATGAAGGCAATGAGCGCGAGCACCCGCTGGCTGTGCCAGATGGTCCATGATGCCGGCCTGCGGCCCGACACAGAGGTAGTGCTTGAGGCCGCCAGGGCGAGGGGCCGCTTGGACGACAGCTTCGTCTCCTTGTTCGACGAGGTCCTCGTCGGCTTCCTCAACAAGTTCACCATTGTTAAGAAGCTCGCAGACGACCTTGACGCACGCCTCGAGCCCACACGCCCAGGCTCTATGATGCCCGCCACCCTCAACGGCCACTATGGTGACAACCTCTTCGATGCACTGGTGGCCCTGCGACTGCCCGCCATCACGCCGGAGAATGTCCACGTCGAGGTCGCGCTCGCTGCGCAACGCCTGGCGCAGCAAGACACCATCGACATAATCACCCACGTCTACGCGCAAATCGTCCACAAGGACTACTACATGCAAGAGGAGGACGATAGGACACTGGCCTTCTTAGACCGCAGGGCAACCTTGGACGGCATTGTTCAGAAGCACGTTGAGCTCGCCGCCAACGCCGCTGCTCCTCACACGTCGGTTGGTGACCCAGCGCACTAGGGCGTGAGGATGTCGTTGATGGATCCATATGTATTTTTATCTTTCCGTCAAATCCATGTAGTAGTATATGGTACTACTAGTAATTATCTTACCTTTCGCATCAACTTTATAATTTGTGTACGTACTCCATGCATGAACCGCGCCAGAACCAAACTTCTCATTACTCTAGGGAAAATCGTTATTTCTATCTATCAGTCGCGCCATGGAGCAGAACCAAATTTTACAAGTCATGAGTTCAAAAGGAAAAGCCTGCCATGTTCGCGTCACACCCCCACACGGTTGGTCCCACACACCGCTCAATGGGGAATGCGTGCTGTGTTGCATTTTCACTTACAAGTGGGATCGCAGTTGAGCAAACCGACTATCGGCAAATCCCCACCCCACCCACCGCGTGATGGCTGAGAAAACAAGAGGGAGAAGAGATGGCTGTAGCATGGACTCCAAGAAAATTGGTGTCGGATGGGACTCGTGTGGGTGGCGTGTGCCATACTGCTAGACGTGAATGCTAGTTATGACCGATGCTGCCCCACTGTATCGAGCCTATATCGAGGTGCTGGTTATATAGAACAAATCTCCTGGAGTCCGTGCTCAGCCCTCCTCTATCCCTCTTCTTAGCTAGCCAGCAAACGCACGGAGCCCATCGTCTGTTTTCTCATATGCGGTCCCACATGTCAGTGAAAATGCAAGAGGACCCACTAAACCTGCACATCTTTCACCTCGACATGCTGGTGATGAAAACAAATCCAATAAAGATCTTCGGTGGCCGCTTTTGGAGTTACTCAAGAGTAGTAAGAATCTATTTACAGTTTAACCCAAGATGCACATCACGTGGCTTCAACTACCACTCCATTTTCTTGCATGACACGACCTAAATGCTAGATGTCCCACGTGTCGGCAAAAGGAGGAAGAACTCGACCAAATCTTCGGTTGTGCTCTCGGATTAGACTGGTTGTGCTAACTTAAATTTTATTGTGTAGAATGGATGCAAGTTTTGTTATTGGGAAGAAGAGTACATTGATATATTGATAGAGCGCAATTTAGTAGATGTTCTAGCACTTTTAGCTAGCATAGAGGCTAGAGATGAGACTAGTGCACTTGTTGATAGAATAGAGGCTAGACATGAGACTAGATGCAAGGAAGCAATGTCTACTTCTTTACACTCGAAGAAGAAAGAAGCATGCAAGATCGAGCCTCCGCAGATCAACAATGAATGCATTGAGAAGGCACTAATCCAACTTAGGAGCAGTTATGGAAGTTGGATATCTTGTAAAATGTATTCTTGTGCTTCTTGTTTTCTTTGGTCTTGCTTTTCTAGTCAAATTTTGGTGATGTATTTCCATGTACCAAAAATCAATGATGAAAAAAAGATATGTGTTTGCAAAGAAAAATGTACGCGGTCGTGCGTCCGCGCGTTGGGCGCACGGCCACCGCATCCGAGAAATGGCCCGAACACGACCCCATTGCCCTACCCAAAGGGACAGAATCCGGGCTAAACGGAGGTCCATTTGGGGTCGTGCATTGGAGTTGGCCTTACAAGTGGGACCGCGGTTGAGGAAACCGACTATCGGCAAACCCCCACCTTGCCCGCCGCGCGATGGCTGAGTTAGAGAAACAACGAGGTTTAAGAGATAGTTGTAGCACGGACTCCAAGAAATATCGTGTCAGATGGAAGTCGTGCTGGTGGCGTGTGCTGTACTCTTGGACATGAATGCTTGTTCTGGCCCATGCCACCCTACTATATAGTAGTAGTATCGAGGATTCGAGGTGCTAGTTACGTACAGCGAACACATTAACATATGGCCCACCTCACACTGTGGCCAAATTTCCTGGAGTCTGTGCTAGGTTAAAAAGTGTTCTTTGTGAGGGTGGGTGGCTGGTCTCAAGTATAAAACTTGTTTTATTATGTATACGTAGACGTAGAGATACTGCAATAGTTCTGAAAGTTTGAACCCAAACATCAGAATGCAATTTCTACTGGACTCATCCAAGGACCTAGGCTTATGGGATTCGCAGCTATAGTAAAAACACCCGCCCGACGCGCGACCAGGGTATGGAACCACCAAAATGTCCAAGGTATAGATATAGTTGCTTCTCATAAATGGTAGTAACGTTGTGTCAACAGCAGTTGGATCGCCTTTCACCATCATTGGATAGTTTTGTCCAAGGAAGAGCAAGTTTTCTCCAAGACTATCAACACTGTACCAGGGAGAAGGTGTTGGCGCTAGCACACTAGTATCCATCCCGAATTCCATGCAACGGGTGTTGGAATAGGTCCGGAGAGTGCGACCATGGGATACAACACATGCTTCCTTAGTACTAACATCAACAGAGCCATGTAGACAGACAGGAAGGGGTGATCCATCAGAATAAGTTGCCAGGCACCACTGAGTATATGGTCCCTCCTCGTCCTCATGCTCGTGATCATCACCATCGTCATCTCCCCCTTGGTTATATTTTTTTTCAAGTATAGGTGGTGGAATGTTCACGGGACCTTGGAAACACAAGAAGAAGGTTAATTAGTAAAGGGAAACTTGCTAACCCGCATGCATGTGGATGAAACAATTATAATTACGATGGAAGACAAACGTACCAAGACTACGAGGATCCCATGCAAAAAAAATGCCACAAGTGGTGGCAGCAAACACAAGACCCTCGTATTGAATTGCATCACAGTACACATCCGTGTATAGAAACTGATTTTTGACCATATCCATCCAGTCGAACCACGAAGAATGGCAACAGGCTTGTCGAAGATAGCAACAACTCCATAGTTCCTGTAATGCCAAGAGCGGTTGGGAACTCGACAAATTGCTATCTTCCATAGAAGACAGTCACCATGATCGTATTTGAACAAGCGCAGAATACCGATGTGCTCAACCTCTGGGCAGTCTAAGATTTTTGGAAGTGGAACCCGGTGACGAGTGTACATGTTCACAAGTTCCCACTCGCAGTTGTACCCAATATAAACAACCCAATCTCCATTTGTTCCTGCCCAAGCCTTGCCCTCAAGCGATGGCATCTTAACATCATACGTATCATTATCAAGCGGCATCAACTTGTACAAGGTGAGGCTTCCCTCGTCCCCGCGCCAGTCAGCAGGGTCACGACAAAGAAGATATGGGAGATTAAACCACTCCTGGACCCTTGGGTTCCTTGTAATGATGTTATTAGTTGAGTCGAGAATGGTCTTGAATGAACCTGCCATGCTAGACGAGGTGATGATGTCGCACCGATCAATGAGTTCATCCACCACATCATCTTTCAGATCAGGGCAAGAATAACGGGGTCGTTTCCAGCCTGTCCCATCCATGAAGAAGACGATCGAACAATGGCAGAAGGAAGGGTGAAGGCAAATGGAGGAGGAAGGAAGAGCGTGCGACAGCAGCTTAAAATCGAGAGGGAAAGGCGAAGAGTCGGTGGACGGTTGCCAGTTTGCCACGGTACACGAAGAGGCGCCCCAGCCTACACGTCTGTCCGGAAGTTGTACAAAAGGACTGGCCGTCGTCTCGCTGACATGTTGGAATGGGACCGCATGTAAATGAAACATGGTGTGTAATTTCTCGTGCAAAATGAAATCTGGCCGCGTTGGCCCCAGGTGCCGCATTAGTTATCGACCTTTATTTTTTTAACATACAATCTGAGTGGATAGCTCCTTTGGTCATCACACGTGAGCGGATATATAGGTGGGCTAGGTGGGCAGGCGGCAACAATCTGAGTGCTAAAAGAGTTGATCCAATGATTGGTTTTGTTTAGATTTTCCAACTATGACCATTGGATAGACTGAATCAATGGCTTACGTTCAAAGTTATTCTCATACTATAGAATGGTATAGAAACGTGGAGAGATTTTGTTGATTTTATATCGTTGAATGATATAAAATATTATGAGTGTAGACGCTCCACTGCGAGGTTTGTTGCTCCTTCTTGGTCGTCGGGAATCTATGTTCTTCCACTCTTTCGTTTAAGACATGAGCTTTGTTCATCCTTTTGCCGACACGCCGGACATCTATATGCCTCCATTTTAAAAATCATACTATATGCCTCATTGACACGCGGGACATCTAGCATCAAGGTGGCGTGTCATGCAAGAAAATGGAGATATGTAGTGCGTAAGTGAGTCGTGCACTTCGATGGCACCTAGTACTACGCAATATTTTTTTCTCCTCGATGGCACATGAATAGTGCACATACTCAATGATAGAGCACGGGATAGTAGCCATGGACATGGTCGGCCCTTTTTGAAGAGAGTACTAAATAATTTGATGTGTCCCATCAACTCGACGAGAAGCTTGCTTACTTCGCCTTCTCCCTCGCCAACGCGTGCATGGTGGCACACAGCACGAGGAGAACCTTTTGCTTACAACCGGTGGACGTGCAACAGCTCATTTGGTGTCAGATTGCCAGAAGTACTACTATAGTACCATCATTATTGTTTGACTTCTGGAAGAGGAGAAGAGCCAAGTGCAAGGTCACCTACTAACCTAGTACATTACTACTACAGCCAAAGCTGGTCCAACTTTTTAGAGCATGGTTAATTAATATAGGCGGCTCTTGCAGCGGCACATCATTTAGAGCAAGTACTCTCTTCGTAGGAACAAAGGAAGTGAAACAAAAGTTGGAGTGGATGCTAGATTGCCAATTAAAACATGATTACATAGGAAAAAAAATTCTATAGCATTCTATCCTATGAAAATGACCAATGTAGGAAAATTATGAGGGGGGTCTCTCCAATAGTGTTCCTCGGATTGCACCTAGCATCACGGTGGTCGAACTGTGAGTCATTCATCTGGTACATGTGGCATCTCAGATCTGGACACAAGGTGACGCGACCTCTCACTTTGTCCGTCATTTGAAGCGGCGCCTCGGTGGAGGGCTAGCATACTCCAATATTAGGTTGGCTCTATGTGATGTGGCAACTTCATATACTAACAGGGTGCTGTCTATACTACTACCGTACTCACACTCCAAGAAGTGACTCGAAAACCATTCATAAATTAGTCTATGACATGCATTTGCAAATGTACCATTCATTACATACAACAAGTCATTAACACACAATGACAAAGAGGATACATGTTGGATTATAGATTATTTCCAACAAAACATTCTAGTAAATACTGAAGTTTTCATCACACAGCAAATAACAAGCAATGAAAGAACTTCAACTCAACCAATCCTCGGCGTTGGAAACGCTTGCTTTGAACCATAGGTGCTCTGGGAAGGGCCAGCTATTGTCAATATCGAGAGCAACGCAGGACTGATCATCCGGGCTCAAGCGACATATATCAGGACTAGCGTAGGGAACCACCGCAATGTCCAAGGTATAGATATAGTTGCTTCTCATAAATGGTAGCAACGTTGTGTCAACAGCAGCTGGATCGCCTTTCACCATCATTGGATAGTTTGGTCCAAGGAAGAGCGAGTTTTCTCCAAGACTATCAATACTGAACCAGGGAGAAGGTGTTGGCGCTAGCACACTAGTATCCATCCCGAATACCCTGCAATGGGTGTTGGATAGGTTCGGAGAGGGCGACCATGGGAGACAACACGTGCTCCCTCAGTAGTAACAATCTCAGTGCACTGTATACAGACAAGAAGAGGCGATCCGTCGGAATTAGTTGTCTGGCGCCACTGAGTATATAAGTTTTGCTCGTCCTCATGCTTGTGATCATCACCATCGTCATCTCCCCCTTGGTTATAAAAATATTCAAGTATAGGTGGTGGAATGTTCACAGGACCTTGGAAACACAAGAAGGTTAATTAGTAAAGGGAAACTTGCTAACCCGCATGCATGTGGATGAAAATTTATAATTATGGTGGAAGACAAATGTACCGAAACTACGAGGATCCCATGCAAGAACAGTGCCACAAGTGGTGGCAGCGAACACAACATCCTCGTATTCAATTGCATCACAGTACTCATCCGTGTACAGAAACTGATTTTTGAGCAATATCCATGGACGAACCATGGAATCAGTAACGACGGCAACAAGCTTTTCGAAGATAGCAACAACCTCATAGTTCTCATAATTCCAAGAGCGGTTGGGAACTCGAAAAATTGCTATCTTCTGTAGACGATGATAACCCACAAGTATAGGGGGTCGCAACAGCTTTCGACGGTAGAGTATTCAACCCAAACTTATTGATTCGACACAAGGGGAGCCAAAGAGTATTCTCAAGTATTAGCAGCTGAGTTGTCAATTCAACCACACCTGGAAACTTAGTATCTGCAGCAAAGTGTTTAGTAGCAAAGTAATATGATAGTGGTAGTAACGGTAACAAAAGTAAAGACAGCAAAAGTAATGTTTTTGGTATATTGTAGTGATTGTAACAGTAGCAAAGGAAAGTAAATAAGCGAGAACCAGTATATGGAAAACTCGTAGGCACCGGATTAGCAATGGATGATTATGCCGGATGCGGTTCGTCATGTAACAGTCATAACATAGGGTGACACATAACTAGCTCCAGTTCATCAATGTAATGTAGGCATGTATTTCGTATATAGTCATACGTGCTTATGGAAAAGAACTTGCATGACATCTTTTGTCCTACCCTCCCGTGGCAGCATGGTCCTATTGGAAACTAAGGGATATTAAGGCCTCCTTTTCATAGAGAACCGGAACAAAGCATTAGCACATAGTGAATACATGAACTCCTTAAACTATGGTCATCATCGGGAGTGGTCCCGATTATTGTCACTTCGGGGTTGCCGGATCATAACACATAGTAGGTGACTATAGACTTGCAAGATAGGATCAAGAACACACATATATTCATGAAAACATAATATGTTCAGATCTAAAATCATGGCACTCGGGCCCTAGTGACAAGCATTAAGCATAGCAAAGTCATAGCAACATCAATCTCAGAACATAATGGATACTAGGGATCAAACCCTAACAAAACTAACTCGATTACATGATAAATCTCATCCAACCCATCACCGTCCAGCAACCCTACGATGGAATTACTCACGCACGGTGGTGAGCATCATGAAATTGGTGATGGAGGATGGTTGATGATGACGATGACGACGAATCCCCCTCTCCGGAGCCCCGAACGGACTCCAGATCACCTCTCCCAAGAGAGATTAGGGCTTGGCGGCGGCTCATTATCATAAAACGCGATGATTTCTTTCTGATTTTTTTCTCCCCGAAAGCCAATAAATAGAGTTGGAGTTGGCGTCGGAGGGCCACCAGGGGGCCCACGAGGTAGGGGGTGCGCCCAGGGGGGGCGCCCCCCACCCTCGTGGACAGGGTGTGGGCCCCCTGATCATCATCTTTGGCGAGGATTTTTTTATTATTTTTTCTAAGGTGTTCCGTGGAGTTTCAGGTCATTCCGAGAACTTTTATTTTCTGTACATAAAACAACACCATGGCAATTCTGCGGAAAACAGTGTCAGTCCGGGTTAGTTCCATTCAAATCATACAAGTTAGAGTCCAAAACAAGGGCAAAAGTGTTTGGAAATGTAGATACGACGGAGACGTATCAACTCCCCCAAGCTTAAACCCTTGCTTGTCCTCAAGCAATTCAGTTGACAAACTGAAAGAGAAAAAGAAAAACTTTTACAAACTCTGTTTGCTCTTGTTGTTGTAAACATGAAAAGCTAGCATTCAAGTTTCAGTAATTATTATGAACTAACCATACTCACAATAACACATAGGTCTCACAATTACTCATATCAATAGCATAATCAGCTAGCGAGCCATAATAATAAAACTCGGATAAAACACTTTCTCAAAATAATCATAACATGATATAACAAAATGGTATCTCGCTAGCCCTTTCTGAGACCGCAAAACATAAATGCAGAGCACCTTCAAAGATCAAGGACTGACTAAACATTGTAATTCATGGTAAAAGAGATCCAGTCAAGTCATACCCAATATAAACGAATAATAATGAATGCAAACGACAGTGTGCTCTCCAGCGGGTGCTTTTTAATAAGAAGGATGATGACTCAACATAAAAGTAAATAGATAGGCCCTTCGCAAAGGGAAGCAGGGATTTGTAGAGGTGCCAGAGCTCGATTTTAAAATAGAGATTGAATAATATTTTGAGCGGCAAACTTTTGCTGTCAACGCAACAACTATGAGATGACGATATCTTCCATGCTACACAAATTATAGGCGGTTCCCAAACAGAATGGTAAAGTTTATACTCCCCCTCCTCCACAAGCATCAATCCATGGCTTGCTCGAAACAACGAGTGCCTCCAACATTCAACGGGTCCTAGGGGGAGTTTTGTTTGCAGTTATTTTGATTTAGTTTGCATAAAGCATGGGACTAGGCATCCCGAAGACCAGCCATTTCCTCGTGAATGAGGAGCGGAGTCCACTCCTCTTGAGAATAACCGCCTAACATGGAAGATAAGGGCAGCCCTAGTTGAAACATGAGCCGCTCGAGCATACAAAACAGAATTTCATTTGAAGGTTTGGAGTTTGGCACATACAAATTTACTTGGAACGGCAGGCAGATACCGCATATAGGTAGGTATAGTGGACTCATATGGAACAACATTGGGGTTTAAGGAGTTTGGACGCACAAGCAGTATTCCCGCTTAGTACAGGTGAAGGCTATCAAAAGACTAGGAAGCGACCAACTGAGAGAGCGACAACAGTCGTAAACATGCATTAAAATTAATTTACACCGAATACAAGCATGAGTAGGATATAATCCACCATGAACATAAATATAATGAAGGCTATGTTGATTTGATTCAACTACATGCGTGAACATGTGCCAAGTCTAATCACTCAATTCATTTAAAGGAGGATACCATCCCATCATACCACATCATAATCATTCTAATAGCATGTTGGCACGCAAGGTAAACCATTATAACTCATAGCTAATCAAGCATTGCACAAGCAACTATAATCCCTAAATGTCATTGCAAATATGTTTACTTCATAATAGTTGAATCAGAAAGATGAATCATCATATTTACAAAAACAAGAGAGGTTGAGTTCATACCAGCTTTTCTCATCCCAATAAGTCCATCATATATCATCATTATTGCCTTTCACTTGCACGACTGAACGATGTGTATAATAATAAGAGTGCACGTGCATTGGACTAAGCTGGAACCTGCAAGCATTCAACTCAAGAGAGAAGACAAGTAATATGGGCTCTAAGTTAAAATAAACAATCATGCATACAAGAGCCACTAAGCATTTTCAATATGGTCTTCTCGACCCCCAAAGAAAGGAAAAGAAATAAAAACTATTTACACGGGAAAGCTCCCAACAAGCAAAAGAAGAACGGGAAATATTTTTGGGTTTTCTTTTTAATTACTATAGCAAGGAAATAAACTACTACTAATTTTTTTGGTTTTTTTCTTAATGTTTAACAAACACACAAGAAGAAAGCAGGAAAAAGAAAATAAACTAGCATGGATATTATAGTGAAAGAGTATGAGCACCGACATCTGGCAATGAGTGTGTGTGAACATGAATGTAATGTCGGTGGGAAATACGTACTCCCCCAAGCTTAGGCTTTTGGCCTAAGTTGGTCTATTGCGAGGGACAGCCTGGCGGATATCCGTAGGTGAAGCTGGGGTCATACTGTGATGCAGCTGCTATCGCCGCCTGAGCTGTAGCGTGGCGTCCAGCAGCCTCCCCTCTCCTCTCGTACTCATCTGCCTCCTCTCTGGTAATAATATATCTTCCTTTTGTCTGAAAATCAAAGAAGGCAGGAGTAGGAAGAGCAATATGGACTACATGATGTTTGTTAAAGATTAGTCGATATTGGAGAGGTGGTTCAGTCCTCTCAACAAACTGGTGGGAGACCATAGAATCAAAATCTAAATAAGTAGGGGGGTAACTCCATATCACCCTCACGAATGTCTATCTCAAGAAAATTAGCTAAGTAGGTTGCATAAATTCCTCCAAAGAAATCTCTGCTATGTCTATTCTGATGCAACCTGCGAGCTACAATGGCTCTCATATGATAAGATTGGTCTCCTAACACAACACTCCTGAGAATGCTGAGTTCAGGGACACACATGTGACATGCTTCATCCTTAGCATTAATGCATCTACCTATGAAGAGAGCAAAATAATGTATAGCAGGAAAGTGAACGCTCCCTATAGTGGCTTGTGTTATATCTCTAGATTCCCCCACAGTTATTCTAGCAAGAAAGTCTCTATATTCAGATTTAGGGGGATCCCTGACATTACCCCATGATGGAAGTTTGCAAGCAAAAGTGAAATCCTCTAAGTCCATGGTATAAGATTTGTCATAAAGGTCAAACATGACTGAAGGAGAATTACGCGAAGATGAAAATTCAAACCTCCTCACAAATGAACTTGTGAGATCATGATACTGGGGGCATTTGTCAGCTTCAAAGTCCTCAAGACCGGTGTTGCGCAAATATGCGCTAAATTCTTTTTTGATTCCCACTTGATTCATAAAATTTTCCGAAGGCCATTCACAGGGCCTCACAGGAGCATCTCTTGGTGGTTCCTCGTCAGCATCTCGTATTGCAAATCTGGGACCTTGCTTCCTTGAAGAACCACCTTGGAACATCCTCCTAAACATATTGTTTCCTCTGAAAAATTTCTGAAATTTTTAGTAACTTCAAATAAAAGTGAACCAACTTCAATAAAATTGATAGCAACAACTCCTACAAATGCCTAGAGCCCATATAAAACATTGGGACTACTTGGAACCATATAAATTTGACATGCAAGCTCAAGAACATGGTCACCTATGCAGCACAAACTTGCAATGAATAAAGCACTAGAACAAAAACTAATTGGACCAATGGAGGAGTCACATACAAAGGAACAATCTCCCCAAGCAGTTTTGCGAGAGGTGCTTTGAGCAAGGAGATCGAAAATCACAGCAACGGGGGCTGGAACTCGTGCTTGAGTTGGTTTTTCGTGTTTGTGTGAGACAGAAGAAGAAGATGGGTGCAGGAATAAGTGGAGGAGGGCCACCGTGGGCCCATGAGGCAGGGGGGCGCGCCCAGGGGGGTAGGGCGCGCCCTCCACCCTCATGACCAGGTGGCAGCTCCCCCCGCGGTAATTTTTGCACAATAAATCCTCAAATATTCCCGAAAAATCATATTAAATTGGCATGGCATTCTGAGGACTTTTATTTTCGGCATATTTTTATATTGCACGGATAAGTCGGGAAACAGACAGAAAAATACTTTTTACTTTATTTCTACTAAATGACAGAAAATATAAAGAGGGTGCAGAAGGTTGTGCTTCTAGTTTCATCCATCTCATGCTTATCAAAAAGAATCCACTAACAAGGTTGATCAAGTCTTGTTAACAAACTCATTCCAATAATCATGGAACCGGAGAAATTTCGAATAACACTAAGTTAGCTAAACAGGGATATGAAAATCCCCAACAATAAGAATATCATACTTTTTCTTGACAGTAGGGAGAGGGAATTCAAAACCTCCAAATATAATCGATGGAATTTTTCCAATAGATTTGATACTATAAACTTGAGGTTGTTTCCTCAGAAAGTGTACCGTGTGCTCATTGCCATTAACATGAAAAGTGACATTGCCTTTGTTGCAATCAATAACAGCCCCTGCAGTATTAAGAAAAGGTCTTCCAAGAATAATAGACATACTATCATCCTCGGGAATATCAAGAATAACAAAGTCCATTAAAATAGTAACGTTTGCAACCACAACGGGCACATCCTCACAAATACCGACAGGTATAGCAGTTGATTTATCAGCCATTTGCAAAGATATTTCAGTAGGTGTCAACTTATTCAAGTCAAGTCTACGATATAAAGAGAGAGGCATAACACTGGCACCGACTCCAAGATCGCATAAAGCAGTTTTAACATAATTTCTCTTAATGGAGCATGGTATAGTAGGTACTCCTGGATCTCCAAGTTTCTTTGGTATTCCACCCTTAAAAGTATAATTAGCAAGCATGGTCGAAATTTCAGTTTCAGGTATCTTTCTTTTATTAGTAACGATATCCTTCATATACTTAGCATAAGGATTTGTTTTGAGCACATCAGTTAATCGCATACGCAAAAAGATGGGTCTAATCATTTCAGCAAAGCGCTCAAAATCCTCATCATCCTTTTTCTTGGATGGTTTCGGAGGAAAAGGCATGGGTTTCTGAACCCATGGTTCCCTTTCTTTACCATGTTTCCTAGCAACGAAGTCTCTTTTATCATAACGTTGATTCTTTGATTGTGGGTTATCAAGATCAACAGCAGGTTCAATCTCTACATCATTATCATTACTAGGTTGAGCATCAACATGAACATCAACATTATCATTATCACTAGGTTCATGTTCATCACCTGATTGTGTTTCAGCATCACAAATAGAGGTATCATTTGGATTCTTAGGTGGTTCGGCAATAGGTTCACTAGAAGTTTGCAAAGTCCTATCATTTTTCTTTTTCTTCCTCTTAGAAGAACTAGGTACATCGATATTATTTCTCTGAGATTCTTGCTCGATTCTCTTAGGGTGGCCTTCAGGATACAAAGGTTCCTGAGTCATTCTACCAGTTCTAGTAGCCACTCTAACAACATAATAATTTTTCTTACTATTCATTTCATCAAGCACTTCTTTCTGAGCTTTAAGTGGTTGTTCTACTTGAGTGGTAACCATAGAAGCATGTTTGCTAACAAGTTTAAGTTCACCTCTAATATCAGCCATATAATCTCCCAAGCATTTAATCATAAAGGTATTCTGTTTTAAATGTCTACCAAAATAAGCATTAAAGTCATCTTGCTTAAACATAAAGTCATCAAACTCATCCAAGCACTGACTAGCAATTTTAGTAGGAGGGACTTCAGCTTTATCATATCTATAGAGAGAATTTACCTTTACTACCTGTGTCGGGATATCGGGAGGTTGTTCAGTAAATAAATTGTTGAGATCATATACTTCTTCAACAGGCAGTAAAGTAAGGCCATGTATTTCTTCAATAGGAGGTAAATTCTTAACATCTTCAGCTTTAATACCTTTTTCTTTCATAGATTTCTTTGCCTCTTGCATATCTTCGGGATTGAGAAATAGAACACCTCTCTTCTTCAGAGTTGGTTTAGGAATAGGTTTAGTAATTGGCTCAGGAGCTGGCTCAGGAGGTGGCTCGGGAGGTGCCCAATTATTTTCATTTGTCAACATATTATTCAATAGAATTTCAGCTTCATCCGGTGTTCTTTTTCTGAAAAGAGAACCAGCACAACTATCCAGGTAATCTCTGGAAGCATCAGTTAGTCCATTATAAAAGATATCAAGTATTTCAGGTTTCTAAAGAGGATGATCAGGCAAAGCATTAAGTAACTTGAGAAGCCTCCCCCAAGCTTGTGGGAGACTCTCTTCTTCAATTTGCACGAAGTTGTATATTTCCCTCAAAGCAGCTTGTTTCTTATGAGTAGGGAAATATTTAGCAGAGAAGTAATAAATCATATCCTAGGGACTTTGCACACAACCAGGATCAAGAGAATTAAACCATATCTTAGCATCACCCTTTAATGAGAACGGAAATATTTTGAGTAAATAAAGGTAGCGTGATCTCTCATTATTAGTAAACAGGGCAGCTATATCATTTAACTTAGTAAGATGTGCCACAACAGTTTCAGATTCATAACCATAGAAAGGATCAGATTCAACCAAAGTAATTATATCTGGATTAACAGAAAAATCATAATAATCCTTATCGGGAACACACGTGAAGTAGCAAAAGCAGGGTCGGGTCTCACTCTATCTCTAAGAGATTCTTTACTCCATTTAACTAGCAACCTCTTAAGTTCATATCTATCCTGCCAAACAAAAATAGCTGCAGAAGATTCCACATCAAAAAGGTAACCCTCGGGAATAGCAGGCATATTCTCATCATCACTATCATCATCGTATTTAGATTCAATAATTTCTCTTTCTCTAGACCTAGCAATTTGCTCATCGAGAAATTTACCAAGAGGCACAGTATTATCAGGCATAGAAGTAGTTTCATCATAAGTATCATGCATAGCAGAAGTGGCATCATCAATAACATGCGACATATCAAAATTCATAGCAGTAGCAGGTTTAGGTGTCGCAAGCTTACTTATAACAAAGGAGAATCTAGTGCAGAGCTAGATGGGAGTTCCTTACCTCCGCTCGTAGTTGAGGGAAAAATAGTAGTTCGATCGTCTTTCAAGTTCTTCATAGTGTCCAGTAGATATAAATCCCAAGTGACTCAAAGAATAGAGCTATGCTCCCCGGCAACGGCGCCAGAAAAAGGTCTTGATAACCCACAAGTATCACTACTGGAATCTGGCACTTTGCCATCTGCCATGGCAGATGGCAAAGGCATGGTCGGCGGATGGCAAAGGCTTTGCCATCTGCCAGCAGATGGCAAACAGTTCGTCTGAAACCCTGCCGGTAAAGGCTTCTTTGCCATCTGCTGGCTGATGGCAAAGAGCCTGTGGCTTTGCCATCTGCTGGCAGATGGCAAAGCCTCTTAACGGGGTTAGCTCCGTTAAAAGGCTAACGGCATACTTTGCCATCTGCCAGCAGATGGCAAAGGCTGCAGGCTCTTTGCCATCTGCCAGCAGATGGCAAAGGCTGCATGCTCTTAGGCTGAATGCTTTGCCGTCTGCCAACAGATGGCAAAGAGATTTGCCATCTGCTGTCAGATGGCAAAGAGCCCAAATAGGCCAGCCCAAATGTTACATGTAGATGACACGTGGCCTCTTTGCCATCTGCCAGCTGATGGCAAAGTGACTATATTGCCCCATTTAATTTTGTTTTTTCTTATATCAATTCATTTTCACAGAAATCAAACACAAATATATTTATATGACCAATATAGCATATTCAACACATATTACCAATAGTCATGAACACATATGTATCCAACACATGTTACCAATAGTAGCAAGTTTCATCCGTACATATACATAGTTTCATCAATATTACACAGTTTCATCCATAGGTAGCAAGTTTCACATGTTACCAATAGTCATGAACACATATGTATCCACCTAAAGAACGAACTCCTCCCCAGTGCTTAACGCCAGACTGTAAAGCCAGCTCCTTTTACACCACGTCAATTTCTTCCAACGTCTCGATGTGTTTGCTGAAAAAACTGGAGAAAAATAAAAGATGATTATAAAACTAAAATAGTTTATAAGGAGTACAACAGGTCCCTGTTCCGCTGCCGGATCAAGGATGGAGTAAACTAAAACACTTTGTTGTTAAAACTACCCCTCCCTGTTCCGTGAATCGACTGACAAATTTCATTATCAGTTTCTTCTTTTTGTAATGCATACATACGCATAGAGAGGAGTATGTAGTATAGAAGTTGTTGTTGCTCAAGCAGTGTATATGTACGCACGTGCATCTTATATAGACATAGGCTTGAGATTTCTATATAAGATGGACTGAAGAGGGGTGCTTAGAATTAATTAATATAGTCACCTTTTTCGAGTAGAATACAAATATCAAGCTCAATGTCCTTGATCCGTTGGTGCTTCACTGAGTTGACAGACAAATATTCCATGTTGATGTTGTCTCAGTAAACAATGTACAGTATGCGAGTGGATGATGTAGCTCCTGCAGCAGCTGGCATAACCAACATGTTTCGGCGACATCGTGAGTTGTGGCATGGTACTTGGCTTACACAATAGACTGGGACTCGTGATGTTCTTATTTGGAAGACCAAGAAATGACATCATCGCCCAAGCATAAACAATCCCCACTACTGGTTAGCAAGAATTCTGTATTACTCTAAAATAAAATAATATCTATGTGAATTGTACGCCTCGTTTAATACATGATTCACAACAGCATGGTCCTATAAATACAGTGAATGTACACTGACAACATACAGTTTCTGCAGTTGATATCTAACTAAGACATCTCTTCCCAAATTACCAAGATTAAAAAATTGTCCGATGGTTAGCACAGCAGACGCCAGCCAACATAATGGTCGTCCTAAAATATTGTCGTGCCCAAACAACAAATAAGCGACAACTAACTCTAGTTGTTCAGGGCAAAAGACAACACAACATGTGAATTGCACACGATCCCTGTACTTTTATTTTGGCTGCAAGACTTTCACATTCGTACAAAATTCATAAGTTTAGATACAGAAAAAAACATCAAAAGTGCAACAAAGTCACTTCAGGTGAATGATTAAATCAACGATTTTTTCTTTCTAATCAAACCATACAGTCTACACAAACTATTTGAGAAGCAATTGAATTAGGAATAGAAGACAGTGAGAAACAGAACAGAAACATACAGCCTGCAGGAACGTCCTGTGTCCGTTGACTCGTCGGTATTCTTCAGGTCCAGCGAATTAGCAGGATGGTTGCACGGGTAAAACTACTTGAGCTGCTGGTTGCGCTCCTATGGATCCGTCTCCAGCGAGCTTTGTAGGGTACGAAGATCCTTCTCTCCTGTGACCGTGAGCCACTCCTTGCCGGGGCTGCCATCGACCATGGCTGTAGGAGGTCAACGGGGGGGGGTCTCTTCTCTATCAGATCTGAGACAAACCATACAAAATCTATATTAACCATCAAGTTAGCATGGCATATATTTACACAGAAACAACACAACATCCTAATTGATAATTTTCCTTCTTGCTTATAGTTCTAATTTTGAACATGGCACAATGATCTATTCCCCATTTTAATCTTGAACAACACAACAAATTCAATCTGTGACACGCATGTCTATACGCCCAATCTAAAATTTGAGAAGAGCGGAAAAAGTGAGAAAGTACCCTCGGTTATCCCAAGTTTCTAGCTAAATGGAAGGTACATAAATATGCATTGCTGGAGTCAGAAGCATGAAATTTAGCACAATCCCAGAATACAAAGTTCATACCTGCATGGTCGTCTTGTTTATTAGTCGCCATTGTAACCCTAGAATGCAAAAATGCATTACTATCTTGCAAGGGCTTGATCGACTATAGTGTAGCCTGCTCATAAACAGCCAAACAGGCTCGACATGCACAACCCTAGAAAAACTTCTGCTCTGACAAATGGTAAAAATCATTTTGTAGGTGACTCAAGTTTTACCCCGCCTGCAAGAACTGAACCTCCTCAGCAACATCACAAATGTAGGACAAGGCATGTAACTGACATTATTTTGAGGATGAAAAAATGTATATATATACATCAGTTGAGAACTGATTATATGCCTTTAGATTCAATAACTCAATTATCCTTTAAAGATTTTACTATCATTTACGACCATACCACTTAAGCATGAAAGATAAAAGTTTAGGAAACACATATATGCAGTCAAGATGAATGAATCAAAGAGAGGAGATATTACCTTGGGGATTACATCTTCGCTGGAGTGAAGTGCATGCCCATGTCACAGTAGCATCTACTCTGATATAAATAACCACATTCGGATTTCCACGACTCAAGTTACATGTTCTAATGGCCCTGTAAATAATTAAGCATGGTAGTGAGAATGCAATATATAGAAAACAACACAAAATTTGGAGGTAGAAAAAGAGATTTAATAATATTTTTAACCAACTAGTACTAGTGTAGGTAGGTAAGATGAGGAAACATGAGGTAAAGTTTTTTAACCCAGTTACACATCAACATGAAGAATTTAGATCTGGAATCAAGTATAATAAGAAAATAAAGAGCAATGGTACATGGATCAATCATGTGCAACTGCTGCAACAGGAGATGAGTCACCATACCTGTAGTGCGGATCAGCATCTCCCCGGCTGGCCTCGACGGAGACGGAGACGAATATCCCAGGGAGTGCAACAAGTAGCCACAGGCAGAGGCTGCTTCCGCTTCCGGCCATCCCTCACGGCAAGCAGCAGCTATGGAATCGTTGGTTACTGGTCAAAGGGGGGATCTTGACTACACCTGCACGGCAGTCCAGTCCAGTACTAAAATGAGATATGTAGTAAATTCACCATTTTGGAGAAGCAGAAACGCATATATACAAGCTAGCTAGCTACAAGCTAGCCTGCGCATCGGGGAATCGTCGGATCCGCCCGGATCCAGGCGCAACGAGGGTCACTGAAGGAGCGGCGAAGCGAGCTCGGGACGGGCCTCCATGGCGGCCTCCTGGCGGCGGGGTTCGTCTGCGGGGGAGAGAGATGGGTGAGGGAGTAGGGGAGGAGAGGAGAGAGGGCGGTGGCGCAGGGGCTCACCATAGCCGCGGGTGTCCACGGCGGCCACCACCGATCGAGATGGAGCACGGGCATCATTTCCGCGCAACCCTAGATCAAGAGATACGCATGGGAGGCGCGGCGAACAGATCTCACCGTGCGGCGAGGGGAAGGGGGAGGCGGAGGTGGGGAGCTTACGGAAGAGGATGAGGCCCCCGAAGGAGCCGGCGAGGGAGGAGTAGGCGACGCGGCGGATGGAGAGGTCGAGGCAGGCGTCCCACTTGGCGTCGAGGTCGTACCGCGGCGGGATCCCGGACCTGGCGGGGGGGGGGGGACGGCTTCGGCTTCGGCGCCGGGGCCGGGGCGGGCGCGGGAGGTGCGGCGGGCGCCGCGGCGGCGTTCTCGGGCGACTCCGCCATGGGAGGGACGAAGGGAGGGAGGAGAGGATGGGACGAGGGTTTCTCGCGACACGGGGAGGTGGACGGGGGGAGGAGGAGGCGAGGGGAGGTGGGGTGGAGACGCGACGCGAATGGGGGAGGGAAAGGCGGAGGAGGGTTGGGGTGGGGGGCTACTGGGCCGTTACAGCGCCGTTATCCATTGGGCCCCACCCACTTCTTTGCCATCTGCCAACAGACGGAAAAGATTCTTTGCCATCTGCTGGCAGATGGCAAAAAGGTGGGTTGACAGGCCGTTACAGCACTGGACCCTGCCCACCTCTTTGCCATCTGGCAAAGATCAACCATGTTCTTTGCCGTCTGTCAGTTCTTTGCCATCTGTTTTTTATAAGCAGATGGCAAAGACGTTCTTTGCCATCAGCTGGCAGATGGCAAAGAGCCGGCTGATGGCAAATTCCCAGTTTCCAGTAGTGTATAGGGGATTGCAACAGTTTTTGAGGGTAAAGTATCCAACCCAAATTTATTGATTCGACACAAGGGGAGACAAAGAATATTCTCAAGTATTAGCAGCTGAGTTGTCAATTCAACCACACCTGGAAACTTAGTATCTGCAGCAAAGTGTTTAGTAGCAAAGTAATATGATAGTGGTAGTAACGGTAACAAAAGTAAAGACAGCAAAAGTAATGTTTTTGGTATTTTGTAGTGATTGTAACAGTAGCAACGGAAAAGTAAATAAGCGAGAACCAGTATATGGAAATCTCGTAGGCACCGGATTAGCGATGGATGATTATGCCGGATGCGGTTCGTCATGTAACAGTCATAACATAGGGTGACACAGAACTAGCTCTAGTTCATCAATGTAATGTAGGCATGTATTCCGTATATAGTTATACATGCTTATGGAAAAGAACTTGCATGACATCTTTTGTCCTACCCTCCCGTGGCAGCGGGGTCCTATTGAAAACTAAGGATATTAAGGCCTCCTTTTAATAGAGAACCGGAACAAAGCATTAGCACATAGTGAATACATGAACTCCTCAAATTATGGTCATCACCGGGAGTGGTCCCGATTATTGTCACTTCGGGGTTGCCGGATCATAACACATAGTAGGTGACTATAGACTTGCAAGATAGGATCAAGAACACACATATATTCATGAAAACATAATAGGTTCAGATCTGAAATCATGGCACTCGGGCCCTACTGACAAGCATTAAGCATAGCAAAGTCATAGCAACATCAATCTCAGAACATAATGGATACTAGGGATCAAACCCTAACAAAACTAACTCGGTTACATGATAAATCTCATCCAACCCATCACCGTCCAGCAAGCCTACGATGGAATTCACGCACGGCGGTGAGCATCATGAAATTGGTGATGGAGGATGGTTGATGATGACGACGCCGACGAATCCCCCTCTCCGGAGCCCCGAACGGACTCCAGATCAGCCCTCCCGAGAGAGATTAGGGCTTGGCGGCGGCTCCGTATCGTAAAATGCGATGATTTCTTCTCTCTGATTTTTTCTCCCCGAAAGCCAATAAATAGAGTTGGAGTTGGCGTCGGAGGGCCACCAGGGGTCCCATGAGGTAGGGGCGCGCCCAGGGGGGGGCCCCCACCCTCGTGGACAGGGTGTGGGCCCCCTGGTCTTCATATTTGGCGAGGATTTTTATTTTATTTTTTCTAAGGTGTTCCGTGGAATTTCAGGTCATTCCGAGAACTTTTATTTTCTGCACATAAAACAACACCATGGCAATTCTGCTGAAAATAGCGTCAGTCCGGGTTAGTTCCATTCAAATCATACAAGTTAGAGTCCAAAGCAAGGGCAAAAGTGTTTAGAAAAGTAGATACGAAGGAGATGTATCAGACGACAACCACCATGATCGTATTTGAACATACGTAGATCATCTGTGTGCTCAACCTCAGGGCACTCTGAGATTTTTGGAAGTGGAATCCGCTGACAAGTGTACATTCTCACAAGTTCCCACTCGCAATTGTACCCAATATAAACAACCCAATCTCCATTTGCGCCAGCCCAGGCCTTACCCTTAAGCGATGGCATCTTGACATCACATGTATCATTATCAGGTGGCATCAACTTGCACAAGGCGAGGCCTCCGTCATCCACGCCCATGCGAACAGGCTTATAGAGAAGAAGATAAGGGATATCAAACCACTCCTGGACCCTTGGGATCCTTGTAATGATGTTATTAGTTGAGTCGAGAATGGTCTTGAACGAACCTGCCATGCTAGCCGAGGTGATGACGTTGCACCGATCAATGAGTTTCTCCACCATGTCATCTTTCAGATCGGGGCAAGAATAACGGGGTCATTTATGGCTTGTTCCCTCCATGGAGAAGACAATCAAACAATGGCAGAAGGAAGGGTGAAGGCAAATGGAGGAGGGAGGAAGAGTGTGCAACAGTAGTTCCAAATTGAGAGGGGAAGGTGAAGAGGCGGTGGACGGTTGCCATGGTACACGAAGAGGCTCCCTGGCCTACATAGACATCCATTCGGAAATTGTACAAAAGGACTCACCGTCGTCTCACTGACATGTTGGAACGGGACCACATGTCAATGAAACATGGTGTGTCATTTCTCATGCAAAATGCGATCTGGTCGCGTTGGCCCGAAGTGCCGCATTATTTCTCGACTTTATTTTTTTTAATGGTGTGTCGTTCAGTTTTGAAGCACGATTAACTGGTACTGTGTGCAGAGAAAATATAAACTACTCCACCTCTAGTACTAGTAGTATAAAAAAGATATATAGGCTGGAGCTTCAACGCTTTCTTGTTAAGGGTTGTCCACTTGCTTCTCACACTATCACCCTCTCTCTAGATCTAAAAAAGACGGCCTCTCTCTCCCTCCTCATCGGTGGTCACAGATCCGCCGGGGAAGAAAAGGACATGCAGCATTGATGCACTCGTCGTCGGCGAGCGAGGTCATGCACTAACGACAAGGCCGTCCTCTCAGACCTAGTGCCCGTGCGGGATGGCCTCCGTCCCCAAGCTCGCTGCCGTAGTGTGTGCGGAGAACGACGACCACGAGCGAAACCACTTCCTGCCGACCCTCGGGTCTGCTACCTCTTTGCGAACCATTCCCTTGTTCTATTGCCCTATCTGCCACATCGCTGCATGTGAATCTTTTTCCACTCCACCATCTTCCCAATTTGCTATCCTCTGCTTTGGTGGTCACGCAGACGAAAACCTTAATTTGCATTATTAAAGGAAACCCTACTTCATGCAGACTAATCCATTTTTGGGTTGAATAAGGAAAGTAAGGGAGACTTTATTGTCCAAGAGAGTAGGCATCGAACCCGCATCTAGGTTGAAAAGGGGTAAATCAGTAGCTAAGGAACGAGTCTCGTGTCTCTTGGTTGAAGAAGGGTAGAAAGGCATGACAACACAATAGAGAATGACCAGGTCGATCGGTTTGTTGTCCTCCCATAGAAAAAAGGTGGCTAAAGAGAGCAAAAATGCGACGTAATCCACATATGCTGCTTGGATATTTGTTGCTCTGTGCAACCATACCTCCCTCACCACTCTATCCGTCCGTGGAGGTACATCGTACTGGTGCGCCCACTGTCCAAATGGGCCTCCCATGCTCTTATTGCCACTTTTTTGTTGTTAGTATAACGCTAGCAGTCAAGTCAAGGAATGCTACTGCTAAAGTGATGCCACATTTAACTATTGTCGCACTCGGTCAAATTCCGCCGATAAATTTAAGCAATGCCATTTAATGTCACTGGATTATTTCAGGGTTAGCTATTGATTGTGGATGTATTAAAGTTTTTTCAGCTAAGGCATTCTAATGTTGTTGCACAACCAGTATACCAATGATGAATCTTGTTACTACCTTCAGATTTTTGCACTGTTAATGCTTATATATTACATACCTCACTTTCATGAGATAAGTAAAAAAATTTACAGTGTCAAGAGGAAAGGTCAAGAGTGGGCACCTCCTCCTACGGCTATTCTCTTGATTCGTTCGATCGAGTTTTTATGTTTGACCGATTATCAAGATTGGGATAGCAATTTTTAGGTCCCCTCGATTTCAAAATGATGTTTACATTGAAGGTACATGGTTTGCAATTTTTCTATACTGTCATTAGTTAATAATGCTAGTTACCTTCAGACTTTTGTATTTGGTTTAATGCTCATGCACAGCTAGTATACCAATGCTGAAACTTGTTACCTTTACATTTTGTATTGTTAATTCTTATAGAAATATTCCAGTGCTAGAGTTTGTTGAAATCTGTTCAGTAAAACCATTGTACAGTACGCTATAATAAAATAACTACTCTACTGTTGCACTAGCCACTGGATTAGTGTATATTTGTACTATTCAAATGGTGTTGCATTAGCGTATGGACATAAATAAAGTGTGGCAAGCTTTCCCAGATATGTGCCCAAGAAAACTACTACCTGTTTTTCTAAATACTAGACGTTTGGGTACTTTAAATTGAACTACGAAAACCTCTTATATTAAGTAACAGAGGGTGTAGAGTTCACTCAAATTATCCCGGTAAAGCTAGTCACACCTTTGTTAAAATTAATGTTCATTATGTTATCGGAGGAGGTCTGTATGTTTGTCTCTAATGCCTGTCGACTACATACCTAACATCACGATGTAATGTTAAGTCATTTCCTTTTGTACAGTGTCACTAAATTGTCAAGGCGGTGATGGCATTTTATTTTAGTTGAACTGCACAAAATATGCTTAAAAGAAGAGGAAAGGTCAGGAATCGATCATTTTTTCAGAAAGAACTATATATGCCTTCCTGACATCAGTCGTTGTTGCCTTATTTATTCCTTCAAACAGGTGGTTAGAAACAGTCTTGCTACCTTTTCCCATTAAGAAAGTGGAATGCTAATATTAGTGAGTCTATGCTTCAACTAGTACTACTTTTATAGTAATCACACTTTCAATATCTATGCAAACAGGGATGCTCAAATTTAGTGGAACTGCACAAAAAGTCCAAATGGTTCAACACTAGGAGCATGTTTTCTTACAAACCTTTATATCCAATCAGTGGCACTATGAGCTGTTCATTACGAAGGTTCATGGTTTGCTACTATCTTGCTACTCTTTTTGTACTGTCATTAGATAGTAATACTAGTGGTTTGCATGTGAATTTATTGGCAGGGTGGACCTACATTGGAGGTGCAGGACAGGATTCAATGGTTGGATGCTCAATTTCGGTTGTATCGATTTCACCTCTTCCATCACTGCGAACATGGATATCCTTGGTCTGGTGAAGAATAGGCGCTATATTTCTGCTTTGAACCAGCAAATCAATTCAGTATGAAATTGTCAAGGGAAAAACATGACTGTATCAAATTGTCCAGTCAAAACATGACAGATGCTAAGCAGAAGAGACGTGTTTAAACCGAAAATACAAGGTGGGGTATATGTTTACTAGTTGCTTGATATTTGTGCAGGCAGAGATGTCTGCCTGTTGCTATTTGGCAAACAAACAAAGTGACCACATTTTTGGTTGAACTGCACAAGAAAATAGTATAGTCACTGCATGCAATGCCATTTGAAAATAGACACAAAAAGATTGGATAGTCACTTCATGGACTGCAGAAAAGTAGTATTGTACTATTTATTGGCCAACACTAGGTGCTTCATTGCTTTGGTCTGATTGTACAATGGGCATCATTTCGCCTAAGTTAAAGTTTGTATTCCGAAAATAGTCTCGAAGTGTGATCGAGAAAAGACCAAATCATATAGCAGTGGATGTTCCTCCATCATGTGTGGTTCATTCTCATGGTTCTAGATGTTGGTGAAACCACTTACATTTGCAAGAGGAATTGTAGACTTCACAAACAAATCTGTCTTTCAGTCTGTACTGAATGTTGGCCAAGAGAAGCATCCATGTTAGTAGGAAGAACAAATGTTTTTTCTAGATCTTTGCTTTTGGAGCTACATATTTGTATATGATCTATGAATCATTGAGATGCATTAACATGTTGATCTTATGTATGGGAATTGTACTAGTTGGTTTTGAACTTGGGCTATTAATGTGAACATATTACAATGCCAGGCATGTGAGTCTCGTGTGAACATTCTTAACGAATCGGCTCTTACTGTTGTGCACAACATGATCCTTATTTCTGTGTTCTCAGTGTTTACAAGTTACTAACAGTTCCTTATTTAGGTTCGCTCAGTGTTTACAAGTTACTGATCAATCACTAGCTAGCCTAGTAATGCGCTCCTGGCAGTTTTAGTTGCAATGCAAGATCCGAAGTAGCAGTTTTTTGAATAAAAATGCCTACCTCTGAAGAAACTGACAAGCTGCTCTGAAGAAAATGCCATGCAAATCTGAAGAAACTGCCAGCAAAAACGTTCACAAATGCCTTATCTCCCAGCTAACGTTCATCAGCTAATGCGATCGTACACGTACACCATCCGACCTACTCGATCCTACATGAATAAATAGCAGATCACACACGTACTACCTCCTTTCTGGTTTGCAGGGCTCAATTCAAGAAACGACCTACTCGATCCTACACGAATAAATAGAGGATCACGCACGTACTAGTACCTCCTTTCCGGTTTGCGGGTCTTAATTCAAAAATCTCACCAACCAAGGTACTCCCTCCGTCCAGGTTTATTAGTCCCGTGAGCCAAAGCAGCAAGACCAAGGCATGGCAATAATTAACTACATGCAGAAGTTCAAGCCTAATTAATTCCTGTGATTTAAGTGGCTGCATGCGTGCGCTCGGCTGCGACTCCTTGCATGCAGCTCCGCATACTGGCTGTGAGCGATTCTGAGTGGCTGCTAACTGATGCGAAAAAGATGCGCTTTAATTGTTGTGGGCCTTTTAAATCCGTGGAATCATTATTGACAAGGAGGGAGTACCTCATCTGGATGATTCGAGTGCACTCGTTTGACCCTCATGTTGGCGTGCGACCCAACACGAATGGGACGGGACGGGACGTCATAGTCATAATTTTAGTTTTTATAGTTTTCCACGGCAAGCTGGCGCGCTAAGCCATGCCTGCTTATGCATTGAATTCCGATGACCGTCGTGCTACCTTCCACCTATAAGTACTGTTTCCCAGCCTTCTTCGGTAGCACCATGACCCAACTTGCCCTATCCTCATAAGCCCCCACCGGCCCGACGTCGCTCGCCACTTATCCTCGCTTTCGCCACGTCCGCCATGCCCCCGCCCATCCGTGATAGGCGATGCCGGAGGTGGTCACCGCCGGAACTAGTGTTCGATTTTCACCGGAAGGCAGACGGAGGGAGGAGAAATTCTATCAGTCTTTAGATGGCAATGCCGAGTATGAGCAGTTGTTGGAGCGCGACCGCCTGCGGAGGAGGAGGAGTTGTTGGAGCGTGATCGCCTGGCGGAGGAGCAGCGTATCGCCAATTTGCACCGCCAGCGGGACATGGAGAAGCAGCGCACCGACACTCTGAGTCGCGAGCAGAGCGCCCGCAATTGGGCCGACTACGTGGAGGCCGGTGCCCGGCAAATAGCCCTGGAGGCTGTCGGGCACGCACGCATTCGTGACGCCGATTTTTACTACCAACTCGTCAAGTGGGTTTCCCTCTTAGAAGCCGAAGCTTCGGTGGACCACGCCGGCATGGAAAGGGCCAACGCGCGCGAGCAACGCGCCCTATCGCACCTCTGGCAAGTCAGAGGCGAGGCAGAGGACACCGGTGCCGGTGTTTAGCGTGTACCGTAGATGGCGGCCGACATCTTCTAGTTAGCTAAGAGTAAGTTAGTACTTGTACACTACTAAAGTATTAGTGGGAGTAGATAGTTAACTTGGCTATGATGGTTGTCAACATGGAAGTTCAGTACTCTATATCTAGATCAGACCTGTTACTTTGCTCTGAATGTTGAACTTTCCATTTGAACGTATGGAATGGGCTGTTATTTTTTTAAATGGGTTGTATTTGTCCGCCACGGGTCGAGAGGCTGACTTGTGGGCCTACCAGGTTGACGCGTACACAATCAGGAGATGATTGTATGTGGAGAGGATGACAGCAGGGACCCACCAAGGTCATGGCAGTATGCAAGGAAGTGCCTCCTTATTTAAAGCAAATAAAAAAATGGCTCCTCCTAATGGATTTCTGACATCTAGGTCCCATGCCATTGTCAACGTAGTCAATAAACGAGAGAATTGCACAACAAGCGGCTGACACTAGGGACCCAGCAGCTCGCCCAGTTATTTTTGTATTGGGTTAATTTGATAAATGCCACTCCAAACCTTGTGATTCAGAGAAATGCCACTGCAATTTCCAAATTTTGAAAAATGCCATTTCGTACCATTTCCAGTGGCATTTTTCAAAGTCTGGAGTGGCGTTTTTCAAACTTTTCAAATTGCAGTGTCGTTTTTCAAAGTTTGCAAAAATTGCAGTGGCATTTTTTAAAGTCTGGAAATTGCAGTGGAATTTTTATGAATCGCCATAATTGGAGTGGCATTTATCTAATTTGTTTTTGAGATGGAAGCAGGGTGTCAACTGGGTTGTGCGGGGCACTCTGGCCTGTCTAGACAGCCTTTTCTTTTATGTTTACCACGGACCATCCCAGTAGTTTTTTTCTTTCTAAAAATGGCTAGCCCAGTTTTTTTGTGATTTGTTAAGTAAGTCGCTTTGTCAGGCCAGTTGGGCTACAAATCTTTCAAGACAAGGAGAGCTTCATTCGGCTGGCCGAGAAAATGGCCTATCAGTAATGAGAAATGGGTTGTACATTTTTAACACACATCAAACCGGCAATTAGTTTCAAATTTCTTTTTTTTTTCATTTCGAGATTTTAAATTGCATTGATTTTTATGCGTGGACAATTTGTCGGATTTTATATTGATATACATTTATTTTTAAAATTAGTTTGAATGTGACTCGAAATTTCGGGATTAAAAACAGTTCAAACCGCACCGAAATATGCAAAATATCGTATAATTTTTTAACTGTGGCCACAATATGGGTTGTAATGCTAATAAAAAGAATATGGGCTCTAAAAAAACCTTAAGAATTAGCAAATGGGATGTAAATTATTAGAAATAATGACTGATGGGTTGCATGCTGTTTTCCATAGATTTGAGGCTAAAAAAGGTTGACGCACAAGTGGTGACTGTTGGATGTCCATCCAACGGCCGCCGTGCTTCTTCAATCTCTGCTCTTCCTGCTCCAGCCGCTCAAACAAGCGCCGGCGGGACTGCCTGCTCCCTCCTCCCGCGGCCGGCTATGCTGCCGCGCAGGCCTCACCGCCCCACCGTATTCCCATCGCTGGCCTAACCATCCCTCTACTCACCCACACCTGCTGTTATTCTCTGGCGACGACAAACGAACCAGTAAACCCTTGTACAGTCGTACCCCCCTCTGCATGGGAAACAGCAGCCGAGTCTTCCCTGGCTCCATGTCGTTCCCTTCCTAGGCCTCGCCGTCGTCCATCGCCCTAGTGCTCTCGGCGCGGCGTGGTCAACGTGGTCAATGACCAACATGCATCTGAAGTGGAATGTACGTGGAGAGGCTGACAGTTGGGTCCACGGTCGCACGCAAGGAAATGCCTCCTTATTACGCGCAAAATGAAAATGCCTCCTTATTACGTGCAAAATAATGATTCCTCCACCTGACATCTGGGACGGGCCTCTGTATTTCACGAAAAAACGTTACCACCGCTGACAGCTCAAACCCACCAGCTATATCTTCGCACGCAAGGAAGTGCCTCCTTATTACGCACAAAAAATGAATACTCCCCCTGCTAGCTGGGACCCAGTATAGTGGGAGGCTGACTTGTGGGCCTACTAAGTTGACGGGGACGGAGGGCTTTGTCAACTTAGTCAATATGCACGATTCTAGCTGCAGTGATCGTACGATGTCCATCCAACGGCCGTAGTGCTTCTTCAACCTCTGGTCCTCTTGCTCCAGCCACCCAAAGCAGCAACGCCTGTTGTGCCACCTGCTCCTGCCTCCCGTGGTCGGCTATGTTGCCGTGGAGGCCTCACTGCCCCTACTACTCCCACCGTTGGCCAAGCCAGCCCTCCACTCACCCACACCCCCTGTTATTCTGCGGCTACGGCAGCCTCACATCGCAGCCGAACTAGTGAACCCTCGTATTCCTCTCCGCATGGGCATCCACTGACGCGTCTTCCCCGGCTTTGTGTCATCCCCTTCCGAGGCCTCGCCGTCGTCCACCGCCGTGGTGCTCTCGGCGCGGTGTGGTCAATGTGGTCAACGACCGACTTCCATCGGAAGAGTACTATACATGGAGAGGCTGACAGCTGGGTCCACGGCAGCCGCAAGGAAGTGCCTCCTTATTACGCGCAAAGTAATTATTCCTCCACCTAACAGCAGGGACCCACCGGACGGGCCACTGTATTTCGGGAAAAAAATGTTTCCCCCCTGACTGCTGGGACCCACCAGCTACATCTTCGCACGCAAGGAAGTGCGTCCGGGTAAAAAAATGATTTGCCCCTGACTGCTGGGACCCAGTAGCTACATCTTCGCATGCAAGGAAGTGCCTGACAGTCGGGACCCACCAGGTCGAAGCGTACGTAGCATTGTCATTCTGGTCGCGAACGTGTACGTAGTCGATGTAGAGGTGCGCACGTGTCGTAGTAGAGGCGCGTACGTAGCATGTACACGTACGTACATCGGCCAGGGTGCAAGAAAGTAAATACGACCACGTACATACATACGGGCGGGGTCTCAAATGCCTACTCGTGCATACGTACAGCCAGGGCTCGTGTACATGGCTGGGTTTGAATGGAGAAACTGCATCGTTGTTGTGTTCATGGGGAGCCAACCGGCTGGGTCAGAACGGAATGTGTTGTCGTGTTCATCGGGAGGGCTTGGACGGAACAACCGATGGAAATGAGGCCTGGCGTACCGCAGAACGTAGGAAATGGCCTTGTGTTTGACCGGCCACGGTAGAAACGGGATCCCGTTCATCGGGAGGGGTCTGGCGTACCGCAAAATAGAGGAAATGAACTTCTGTTGGACCTCCTACGGTCGAAACGGGGTCCTGTTGATCGGGGGATGTGGCGTACCGCATAATGGAGGAAACGGACTTGTGTTGGAGTGCTACAGTCAAAACGGGGGTCCTTTTCATCGGGAAGGGTGTGGCGTACCGCGAAACGGGACTCCACGGGATACTGTTCGTCTCCACCGTCGACCTCCTCCATCCTCCACGGGCTACTGTTCATCCACCGTCGACCTCCTCCACCCTCCACCCACGACTGTTCATCCACGGGCTCCTGTTCATCCAGCCTCCACCGCGCGCTCCTCCGTCGGCTACTGTTCAACCAGCCCTCTCCATGGGGTCCTGTTCAACCATCCCCCGACGTGCTACTGTTCATCCAGCCCTCCACCGGCTACTGTTCAATCAGCCCTCCACGGGGTCGTCCTGTTCATCCAGCCCTCCACGGGGTCCTGTTCATCAAGCCCCAACCGGCTCGATCGGGCTCCTGTTCAGCCAAAGGCAACACCACGGGGTCCTGTTCATCCACCCCCACCGGGAACTGTTCATCCAACCCCCCCCCCCCAACAGCGCTCACTGTTCATCAAGGGAAGGAGGCAGCAGGGTTCGATCGGCTTCAGTTAGCAGCAGTTGCGAAGGAATCACTCGGGTTCAGTAATGTAGCTAGTGCAATCGCTCGGGTTCAGTTAGAGCCCAATGCCTTGCTCGGGTTCAGTTAGAGCCCGACACCTCGCATACACACGCGTACATGTATGAGAGAAACGCGCATCGCTCAGCCCCCGACCACCCACCATAACGGGGAACTCTCCGAAATTTGCCTCGCCCTCGCTTCTACCATGGTTTGTTCCGTCATGGATGGCCCAAAGAATGTCATGCAGCTACGTCTCCGGCCAGCCCGGGATGAAAAGCCCATTTTCTGTCATGATTTTTTGTCATAGAAGTAGGAGCCCACCACATCTATGGTGATACTGGGTTTTGTCACAATTATCGTCTTAGAAGTGTCATAAGTATGACAGAAAAAATTTCGTTCGGCCCAAAATGTCACTAATGTGTCTTTTTTTTGTAGTGAGGGGATCCCATCAAGTCTGGGCTGCACCTTCAAAGCCCAAGACTGCCCCCAAACCTCCAGCTCAAGCTTCCAAGTCTGCACCTAAGAGAAGCACTAGGAACATTCCTACTGCAGAGAAGAACAAGGTCCAGTGCCTGAAATTGAAGAAGAAGAAGAGGAAGCCCAAGTGCTCAGAAATTAAAGCCAAAGATACCAGACCATGATGACAATCATCCAGTAGCTAAGAACATGAAAGAGAGAAAGGATGCAGGTCTCACACTATGGAGACAAGCAGATCCATATGTTATGAGGAGGAGAACTGATGTGGACTACAGGTTTCACACCAAAGAACAGAAGGACTTCTATGAGGCAGTGCTACTTGAAAAGAAGCCCATTGTGTGTGATATGAAGTGGGTTGATTGGAATACATTGATGCTAATGAAGATCATTTTCCAGGAGTGCATGAAAGCTTCAGAGTAAATGGAGTTGACAAGTTTGTGGGTCAGACATTGACCAGGTGGAATGATGAGCTCATTACACAATTTTATTCCATAGCTCATTTCTATCCTGATGGAAAGATTTTCTAGATGTCAGAAGGTACTAGATACCAGTCCTTTGTTGATGAGTGGGTGATACATCTCCAACGTATCTATAATTTATGAAGTATTCATGCCATGTTTACAACAAATTTATATGGGTTTGCTATGATTTGCACGGAACTAACCCGGACTGGCATTGTTTTCAGCAGAACTACCGTGGTGTTGTTTTTTGTGTAGAAATGAAAGTTCTCCAAATGAGCTGAAACTTTTTGCCGATTTTGTTTGGAACAAAAGGGACCCCTGAAGCTTCGTGGGAGGGCCAGAAGAGCCACGAGGAGGGCACAACTCACCAGGGCGCGCCTGGTGGGCCTAGCTTGCCCCGGTGGGTTGTGCACACCTCGAGGCCCATCTTAGCGTGAAACCAATGCCAAAAAAAATCCTATAAATAGAGAAAGCATCAGGGGTTAACCTAGATCAGAAGTTCCGTCGCTGCAATGCTCTGTAGCCACCAAAAACCAATCTATACCCATTCTGGCACCCTGCCGGAGTGGGGAATCATCTCCGGTGGCCATCTTCATCATCCCAGCGGCCACCATGATGAGGAGGGAGTAGTCTACCCTCGGGGTTGAGGGTTTGTACCAGTAGCTATGTGTTTAATCTCTTTCTCTTTCTCATGTTCTTGAGATGTCACGATCTTGATGTATCGCGGGCTTCGTTAATATAGTCGGATCATATGGTGTTTTCCCCTCTCTATCTTGTTGTGATGAATTGAGTTTTCCCTTTGAGATTTCATTGTTATCGGATTGAATACTTTTATGTATTTGAGAACACTTGATATATGTCTTGCAATTGAATACTCATGGTGACAATGGGGTATCGTATTGATTCACTTGATATATGTTTTGGCAGTCAACTCGTGAATTCCGGAGGTGACATTGGGGTAATCTATGCATAGGGGTTGATGCACGTTCTTGTGTTTGTTTCTCCGATATAAATCTTGGGGGTACTATTTGAAGTTCTTTGTGTTGGATTGAATATTATGAATTTGAATTTTCTTTGGTGTTATTTTAGTACGAACTCTTGGTTAGATCGATCGGAAAGAATAGCTTCGTGTTATTTTAGTACGAACTCTAGGATAGATTGATCGGTAAGAATAGCTTTGAGGTGGTTTCGTACCCTACAAACAATTCCGTCTTATGTTCTCCGCTAGATAGGAACTTTGGAGTGATTTTCCGTTGCATGTTAAGGGATGGTTATATGATCCAATTATATTAGCACTGTTGAGAGGTTGCACTAGTGAAAGTACGGACCCTATGCCTTGTTTTCAAGCATTGCAACCCGTTTTTGTACCTTTTTACTATTTGCTACCTTGCTATTTTTTTTCAAATTATAAAAATATATTTCTACCATCCATATTACACTTTTATCACCATCTCTTCACCGAACTAGTGCACCTATACAATTTGCCATTGTATTGGGTGTGTTGGGGACACAAGAGATTTCTTGTATTTGGTTGTAGGGTCGTATGAGAGAGACCATCTTCATACTACACCTTTCACGGATTGATAAACCTTAGGTCATACACTTGAGGGAAAATTGTTACTGTCCTACAAAACTCTGTGCTTGGAGGCCCAACATGTGTCTACAAGAATAAAGTTGCGTAGTAGACATCAGTGGGCCAAGCTCATTAGTGCCCCCAAAGAAGCTGAGAAAGACATTGATGTCTATGATGAGAAGAAGAAGGATCACAACTCCATGGCCAATATGTACAAGGAGATACCTGACAAAGCCTTAGAGACACATAAGCTAGGCTCAGTGTACTACTTGATGTCAGGACTGGCCACAATGAACACCATTCTGAGGCACACTTTGTTGCCAAAATCAGGAGATCACAGGATGATCAGAGGCCACTCCATCAATTTGCTACAGCTCTTTGATTTGCCCCGGAAGTTCAAAGCCATGAGTTTGATTGTTGAGACCATCAAGAGAACAGCTACTGACCAAAAGAGGTCATGTGGATATTCTCCACATATCCAAATGTTAATAAATTCCAAGATGAGCAAAGGTGTCTATTTGTTGGACAAAGAGCATCTTCCATTGAGGCCTGATTTTGAGGACAACAATGTTGTCATGAATGTTGAATATCTCACATCTCTAGAAGCTCAAGAGAAGAGGCAGAAAGCAAAAGCTGAGAAGGCAGCAAAGATGCCAAGTGCTGAAGAGGCTTCACAAGTGTTCCTCAAGTCAAAGCCAGACCAACTTGGATATCTTATTCAAGCTACTTTGAGGATTGAGAAAGGATTGGCCACCCTGACTCGGAATCAAGAGAGCCTGGAGAGGATCACTAAAACAAAGTTCTATGATCTTGACTTGAAGGTGATACAAACAGCAGTTGAGCAGCTCTAGAAGAAGATGAGGAGAGGAAGGGGAAGGCAACTACATAAGTGTTTCGAGAGTGCCTAGGGCACAGAGATCTGCAGCAGCGCTAGTGCCAGACACTAGAGCTACAGAATCAGCACCTGCAGCCACAGCTCCAGTTGCCCCTCCAGTGGCAACTCCGCCAGCTCCATCAACTTCAACAGATGCATTCATCCTTGGAGTCCTCTCAATGCCACCTCCTGAAGATCAAGCTTAGAGAGCCACATAGCACTATGCATTTTCAAGCTTTTTGGTAACTTTTTGCCAAGGGGGGAGAAAGTATATAGGTCATTGGCTTCGAGAGAGAGAGAGCTTTGCTTATTTTTTGCTACTTATTTGCTTGCTTTCTTGGTTGATACTTTATGATTATTTGTGTGAGCTACCTTGTTTGGTCATGTGTTTGATCATATCTTACTGAATGATGATATTCTCTATCTTTTATGTATGATCATTCACTTTGCCTTGGTGATGAGTGCTTGTTCCTATTTCTATCATTTTGAGCGCTCCACCAAGTTGTATGTGACATGGAAGAGTAACCCATAATCCTAGTTGGTTGTGTATTTGCATTCAAAAGCAAATCTTAAATAATGCACAAATTTATGGGGAGCTCTTGCTTATCACATACTTCTCAAAGCGACAATGTTTTTCATTCTTATTATCATTTGTCGACGCTTTGATCTATATGTTGTCATCAATTACCAAAAAGGGGAAGATTGAAAGTGCAACTAATCCCTGGGTGGTTTTGGTAATTCTTAACAACATATAGCTCATTGAATTAATGCTCTTTCAAGATGATCATTTCAGAAAGTTCAGTGATTGGCATGGCATGGACTAGAGATGTGGACCCCTCAAAATGCTAAGGACATATATTGGCAACAAGCTCAAGACTCTACATTTTATTTTTAGTGCTCCAAGATCACATTGAGTCCATAGGAAAGCCAATCCTATTACAAGGGGATGAGGTGTTGCTTAATGGCTTGCTTGTTCAAACTGCTTAGTGATATGCTCCAAAACACTCAACCACTTTCTCATATCCACATATGTCCTAAATCTAAAAGTCAAACTCGACCCTACCAATTTGATATATCCGGTGCCACTGAGTTCATTTGACATGGCCACTGCCACAAACCCTAATAGGTTTGTTTTCACCGATAGGGATCTCAGTCTCACTGAGATGGGATTGCAAACTCTCTGTTTCCCTTCATAATGTTTCGGTCTCACCGAAATGAGCAACCGGTCCAACCGAGTTCGCAATGCAAACTCCATGTTTCCTTTTCGTAACATTTCGGTCCCACCGGAATGAGCGAATCGGTCCCACCGAGTTTTTCTGACCAACTCCCTGTGTGCCTATTACTGAAATCGGTCCCACCGAGTTCATGTGATCAATCTCACCAAGATTAAGTTATGCCCGAACCCTAGCGCATCAGTCCCACCGAGTTGATCATATCGGTCCCACCGAAAATCCTAACGTTCATATTTTAACCTGAATCAGTCTGACCGAGTTTCACCGTCCAGGCTCACCGAGTTTGGGAATCTATGTGTAACGGTTAGATTTTGTGTGGAGGCTATATATACCCCTCCACCCGTTCTTCATTCGTGGAGAGAGCCATCAGAACGTGCCTACACTTTCATTACTCTTTTTCTGAGAGAGAACCACCTACTCATGTGTTGAGACCAAGACATTCCATTCCAACCACAAGAATATTGATCTCTAGCCTTCCCCAAGTTGCTTTCCACTCAAATCATCTTTCCACCATAGCCAAATCTGTGAGAGAGATTTGAGTGTTGGGGAGACTATCATTTGAAGCACAAGAGCAAGGAGTTCATCATCAACACACCATCTATTACCTTTTGGAGAGTGGTGTCTCCTAGATGTGTTAGATGTCACTTGGGAGCCTCCATCAAGATTGTCGAGTTGAACCAAGGAGTTTTTAAGGGCAAGGAGATCGCCTACTTCATGAAGATCTACCCAAGTGAGGCAAGTCCTTCGTGGGCGGTGGCCATGGTGGGATAGAAAAGGTTGCTTCTTCGTGGGCCTTTCGTGGGTGGAGCCCACCATGGACTCACGCAGTCGTTACCCTTCGTGGGTTGAAGTCTCCATCAACGTGGATGTACGATAGCACCACCTTCTGGAACCACGCCAAAATCTCTGTGTCAACATTGCATTTGCTCCCTCCAAACTCCTCCCCTTTACCTTCATATGCAATGATTTAAATTTCGCTACTATACTCTTAGAATTGCAAGTGTAGGTTGATTGCTTGACTAGTGCTAAGTTGCTAAAATCTGCCAAGAATTAAAATAGGGAAAAGTCTAGGTTTTTATTTGGTAAAGTAGTCTAATCACCCCCCTCTAGACATACTTTCGATCCTATAAGTGGTACCAGAGTTTTAGTCTCCATTTGCCTTGATTTCCATAGCTTTGGTTATCATAGCCTTGGTTTCACAACCTAGGAGAGTATGGCGTCTAGTGAGGGAAATTACCACCGTAGAGGTCCTTACTTTGATGGTACAAAGTTTGCTAGTTGGAAACATAAGATGAAAATGCATATTCTTGGACATAACCCCGCCGTGTGGGCTATTGTGTGTACTGGTTTGCAAGGTGAATTCTTTGATGGGAGAGGACCAAATCGTGAAGCTACATCAAAAGAATTGAAGATGTTGCAATACAATGCTCAAGCTTGCGATATCCTCTTCAACGGATTGTGCCGTGAAGAATTCAACAAAATTAGCCGTCTCAAGAATGCAAAGGAAATTTGGGATACTTTGATTGAGATGCACGAAGGCACCGACACCGTCCAGGAATTCAAGTTGGATGTGCTTCAAAGTCAACTTGACAAGTTCAAAATGAAGGATGGTGAAGGTGTCACTGAAATGTACTCTAGGCTTGCTCTCATCACAAATGAGATTGCCGGCTTATGAAGTGAAGAGATGACTGACGAATTCATCATCAAGAAGATCCTAAGAGCCTTGGATGGAAAATATGATACCATGTGCACTTTCATCCAAATGATGCCAAACTACAAAGATCTCAAGCCAACCGAAGTCATTGGAAGAATTGTTGCTCATGAGATGTCACTCAAGGATAAAGAAGAGCTTCACAACAAGTCTAGTGGTGCTTACAAAGCCTCATGTGATTCTTCTACATCTTCAAGTGAGAAACAAGCCTTCAATGAAGAATTGAGCCTAATGGTGAAGAACTTCAACAAATTCTACAAGAGTACAAGCATGAAAAGAAATTCCAAGTCAAGGTCCTATAATGACAAAAGATCTTCTAGTCATGAGAAAAATTGCTACAATTGTGGAAGACCTGGACACTACTCGAATGAGTGTATGGCTCCATACAAAAGAAGAGAAGACTCACCTAAAAGGAGAAGCAAAAGGGAAGAATCACCTCCAAGAGAGAGAAGGAGTAGGGATGATCGCTATGAATGAAGAACCTCTTGAAGAAGCAAGGATTCGGAAAGGAAGGACAAGCCATCAAGGAGCTACACAAAATGAAGACATCAAGCTCATGTTGGTGAATGGGTATCTGGCTCCGACTCTGACCACCACTCCAAGAGAAGTTATCACTCCGACTCCGAATATACTCAAGATGAAGGTGTTGCTGGTCTAGCACTTGTGTCAACCAACTCCTATGACATATTTGATTCACCAAATGAAGGAATTTGAAGATGTGTCATGGCTAAAGGCCCCAAGGTATCACACCACGAGTATGTTGGTTTCAATAGTGATGAAGTTGATTTGCTAGGTGATGATGATTTACTTGTTGACAACTCTAGTGCTGAATACTATGATGAAAATGCTATTAATCATGCTAAACAAGATGAAACAAATGACAATGATAAGCAGGAGATTGAGCGTCTAACTAAAGTACTAAACACTCTTAAGTTAGCTCATGAAACTACTTTAGAAGATCATCGATAACTTTTAAAAACTCATGAGAAGCTACGCTTCGAGAAGCCCAATCTTGAGCAAGAACATGGGTTCTTAAAATCCGTCAATGATGATCTTCGAAAGAAAAGTTCTTCTTACATTGCCAAGCATTTACTCTTGTCTACTTACATGCCACAAGTAAAATCTAACAACAAGAATAAGAAAGATTCTTCTTCTAGTAGTAACAATAATCATGCTAAATCCAATATTGTTGCTTCTAGTAGTTCTCTTGATTCCACTAATGATTCTCTTAGCCAAGTTACACTTGAGCAAGAAAATAGCTTATTAAAGGGAATTATAGAGAAAGGTGTTTACAAGAGCCTTGCCGGAAGTAAACAATTTGAGGAAATTGTACGCAAGCTAGGAAGGCACCGAAAGAATCATGGTGTTGGTTTTGGACGAAAGTTCAATGCCAATGGAGTTGAGTGGGAATAAGATCAATACCCCAATACGAAGTTTGTTCCTCAACAAGAGAAGTATGATCCTACTTCCTTAAAGGGAACACGAATTCAAGATGATCTTTCACCACAAGACCACAAGCTAAAAGGCAAGGACAAGCTTCAAGAGGAGATTGATGCATTTGAAGATGCTTCAAAGGCCTTGGCCGAGTGGGTTCCCAAGACTTCATCAAGTTCTACTTCATCAAGTACATCTACAACCCCAAGGATTCCCATCAACATGATGTGGATCCCTAAGAAGAAGAACTAGAGAGTTCTTGAGTGTGACTCCGCCAACATACTTCACTCATATTCATTTTGCCAAACCCTCTTGTTGTTAAGCCAAGGGACAAGGTAATCGAATGCTTTCATGGACATCAACATGTGTGTGCTTCACTCTATGTCTGTGGATATCCTTGTTTGTTCCTTGTGGGACTAACCCGTGTAGGTATTGAAAGTGCAGCTCACTCCAATGGATTGCTCCAAATGATCTACATCAACAATGAGCATCCAGATCTTCAACATCTACTGAAGTCATCATCGACAAAACCCAAGGTTAGTTCATCCCTCTTAGGGGGGATATCACATCTAGGGGGGCATTACTCTAAGAATTGGGCTAAAGCAACTATAATGGTGTGAACACAACAATGCTTTATGTAAAAGTGGTAACCCCACTTGTGCTTAAACGATGAGTATGACCTATGATCAAATGTTCTCATTTGACTCCTAAGCTAATATACTCATATATAGATGACCTAGTGATCACCAATTGCTTGATAGATGCTAGAGTAATTGCATGCTTTGCCACATATTTCATTTGCCATTTTATTGTGTGAGCATGTTGAATGCATATTTTTCTCATTCAAGGACATCCATTTGTTGCTTTGACTGTTTGGCTCTTCTTATTTTGCCAAATGGATGGACAAGAATGCCTAAGAGCGTTCTCTAGCTATCTATGCTTTTCTCGTCTCAAACTCTATTCATGCTAAATCACAAAGTTTGAACAAGTCAAATTCGAAGCCTCTGAGTGAGGAGCGCTCAGAGTCACTGATACGTCTCCAACGTATCTATAATTTTTGATTGTTCCATGCTATTATATTACCCGTTTTGGATGTTTATGGGCTTTACTTTACACTTTTATATCATTTTTGGGACTAACCTACTAACCGGAGGCCCAGCCCGTATTGCTGTTTTTTTTGCCTATTTCAGTGTTTCGAAGAAAAGGAATATCAAACGTAGTCCAAATGGAATGAAACCTTCGGGAGCGATCTTTTTGGAACAAACGTGATCTAGTGGACTTGGAGTGGAAGTCAAGAAACAAGCGAGGCGGCCACGAGTGTGCCCGGCGTGCCCCCTATAGGTGGGCGCGCCCCCACCCTCGTGGGCCCCTCGAGCATCCACCGGCCTACTTCTTCCTCCTACATATACCCATGTACCCCGAAAACATCAGAACAGACCACGAAAACCAAATTCCACCGCCGCAACCTTTTGTATCTGCGAGATCCCATCTTGGAGCCTTCGTCGGTGCTCCGCTGGAGGGGGAATCAACCATGGAGGGACTCTACATCATCTCCAAGGCCTCTCGGATGAGTTGTGAGTAGTTTACCACAGACCTTCGGGTCCATAGTTATTAGCTAGATGGCTTCTTCTCTCTCTTTGAATCTCAATACAAAGTTCTCCTTGATCTTCTTGGAGATTTATTCGATGTAACTCTTTTTGCGGTGTGTTTTTCGAGATCCGATGAATTGTGAGCTTATGATCAAGTTTATCTGTGAGAAATATTTGAATCTCCTCTAAATTCTTTTATGTGTGATTAAGTTATCTTTGCAAGTCTCTCTGAATTATCAGTTTGGTTTGGCCTACTAGATTGATCTTTCTTGCAATGGGAGAAGTGCTTAGCTTTGGGTTCAATCTTGCGGTGTCCTTTCCCAGTGACAGCAGGGGCAGCAAGGCATGGGTTGTATTGTTGCCATCGAGGATAAAAAGATGGGGTTTATATCATATTGCATGAGTTTATCCCTCTACATCATGTCATCTTTCTTAATGTGTTACTCTGTTCTTTATGAACTTAATACTCTAGATGCATGCTCGATAGCGGTCGATGTGTGGAGTAATAGTAGTAGATGCAGGCAGGAGTCGGTCTACTTGTCACGGACGTGATGCCTATATACAAGATCATGCCTAGATAATCTCATAATTATTCGCTTTTCTATCAATTGCTTGACAGTAATTTGTTCACCCACCGTAATAATTATGCTATCTTGAGAGAAGCCACTACTGAAACCTATGGCCCCCGGGTCTATCTCTTATCATATAAGCTTTCAATCTACTTTTATTTGCATCTTTACTTTTCCAATCTATATTATATACCAAAATATATTTATCTTATCATATTATCTCTATCAGATCTCACTTTCGCAAGTGGCCGTGAAGGGATTGACAACCCCTTTATTGCGTTAGTTGCGAGTTCTTGTTTGTTTGTGTAGGTGTGTGGGACTTGTGAGGAGCCTCCTACTGGATTGATACCTTGGTTCTCAAAAATTGAGGGAAATACTTACGCTACTATTGCTGCATCACCCTTTCCTCTTCAGGGAAAACCAACGCAAGCTCAAGACATAGCAAGAAGGATTTCTGGCACCGTTGCCGGGGAGGACTTCGCTCAACTCAAGACATACCAAGTACCCATCACAAACTCATCTCCCTCGCATTACATTATTTTCCATTTGCCTCTCGTTTTCCTCTCCCCCACTTCAGCCTTGCCGTTTTATTCGCCCTCTCTTTCCCAATCTCCTCTCTCTTTCGCTTGCCTTTTTGTTTGCTCGTGTGTTGGATTGCTTGTCGCTATGGCTAGTCCTCATATCCTCATTATTACTCCCGAACATGAAATTCTTAATTTTAAGCAAAGGGAGGGAGAAAATCTAAAAGATGCTTGGCATAGAATTTGCAATGCTCAAAATAGATCTATTAGGAAGCTTTCCTCTTCTGTTCTTCTTCGCAATTTTTATGTAGGCATTACCCCTTGGAATAGATGCATTCTTGATACCATTACCGGAGGGAATTTCTTGGATAGCCATACTTTTGATGCTTATAATGCTATGTTAGATTTGTTTGGTCCACCCCGTATTTGGTTAATGGAACTATTTTAACTTTAGAACATGTGATGCAAAGGCTTGAAATTATTGAAAATAAAGTCGCCACTGTTGAATAAATTGAAAATCTAGAAAAAAGTATTCATGACCAAATTACCCAATATGAATCTAGGGTTGGAGTTACTTTGAATTTTTTTAAAGAGAAAAAACTGATAGTTAATAAAAGAATAGATATAGATTCTACGAGAATTGGTAAACTTGAGGATATCATTACCAACTTAGGGTCGGCCTTTTCATCCGTGAAAAACACTCCAAATCCTCCTACCAAAACTACCAAATTAATGTATGTTCCTAAAAATAAGGGTGAATCTTCTAGTAAGGAAAATGCGGATCTCAAATCAATAAGTGTTCACCCCAATTGTCTCTCTATCATAAAGGAACCTTTTGCTTCAAATGAACTTCTTGATTTCTTGCCTAGGAGCTTAATCATTGCTAAAAATAAAGAAACTCTTAAAAATTATAAGTGATTTATTGAATAATTGAGTGCCAAAGATGGCACTACTTAGATCTATCCTCGCTTTTATGCCTAGCTTGGGGCGTTAAACAATAGCGCTAGTTGGGAGGTAACCCAATTTTATTTTAGTTTTTTTTGTTTTTGCTTCTGTTTAGTAATAAATTTTTCATCCACCTTCTGTTTAGATGTGTTTTCATGTTTTAATTAGTGTTTGTGCCAAGTAGAACCTAAAGGATAACTTACAATGAAAGTTAATTTGATTCTGCTGAAAAAACAGAAACTTTGCACGCACGGAAATAATTTTAGTAATTCACAGAAACGTGCTTTTGCGTTGATTCTTTTTGCTGTAGATCTATAAAAAAATTCCCAGGACTTCCTATTTTGGTAATATTTTTATAGTTACAGAAGTATTCGAGAGTTACATATTTCTACAGAATGTTCTGTTTTTGACAAATTCTGTTTTTCGTGTGTTGTTTGCTTATTTTGATGCATCTATGGCTAGTATGTAGGGGTATGAACCATAGAGAAGTTGGAATACAGTAGGTTTAACACCAATATAAATAAAGAATGAGTTCATGACAGTACCTTATGTGGTGGTTTTTATTTCTTGCACTAACGGAGCTTATGAGATTTCCTGTTGAGTTTTGTGTTGTGAAGTTTTCAAGTTTTGGGTAAAGATTTGATGGACTTTGGAATAAGAAGTGGCAAGATCCTAAGCTTGGGGATGCCCATGGCACCCCAATATATTCAAGTATAACCAAAAGCCTAAGCTTGGGGATGCCCCGGAAGGCATCCCCTCTTTCGTCTTTGTCTATCGGTAACTTTACTTGGAGCTATATTTTTATTCGCCACATGATATGTGTTTTGCTTGGAGTGTCGTGTATGATATTAGTCTTTGCTTTTTAGTTTACCACAATCATCCTTGCTTTACACACCTTTTGGGAGAAACCCACTTGATTGGAATTTATTAGAATACTCTATGTGCTTCACTTATATCTTTTGAGCTAGATAGTTTTTGCTCTAGTGCTTCACTTATATCTTTTAGAGCACGGCGGTGGCTTAATTTTGTAGAATTTTTTTATCTCTAATGCTTCACTTATATTATTTTGAGAGTCTCTTAGAACAGCATGGTATTTGCTATGGTTATAAAATTGGTCCTAGAATGATGGGCATCCAAGTTGGTTATAATAAAAACTATCATAGAAGTGAATTGGATGCTATGATGAATTTGATGCTTGATAATTGTTTTGAGATATTAGGATGGTGATATTAGAGTCGTGCTAGTTGGGTGATTATGAATTTAAATAATAGTTGTGTTGAAGTTTGTGATTCCCGTAGCATGCACGTATGGTGAACCGCTTTGTGGTGAAGTTGGAGCACAATTTTATTTATTGATTGTCTTCCTTATGAGTGGCGGTCGGGGACGAGCAATGGTCTTTTCCTACCAATCTATCCCCCTAGGAGCATGCGCGTAGTACTTTGTTTTTAATGGCTTTTAGATTTTTTCAATAATTATATGAGTTCTTTATGATTAATGTTGAGTCCATGGATTATGCGCACTCTCACCCTTCCACCATTGCTAGCCTCTCTTGTGCCGCGCAACTTTCGCCGGTACCATACATCCACCATATACCTTCCTCAAATAAGCCACCATACCTACCTAATATGGCATTTCCATAGCCATTCCGAGATATATTACCATGCAACTTTCCACCATTCCGTTCATATGACACGCATCATCATTGTCATATTGCTTTTGCATGATCATGTAGTTCACATCGTATTTGTGGCAAGGCCACCTTCATAATTTTCATACATGTCACTATTGATTCATTGCATATCCCGGTACACCGCCAGAGGCATTCATATAGAGTCATATCTTGTTCCAAGTATTGAGTTGTAATCTTGAGTTGTAAGTAAATAAAAGTGCAATGATCTTCATTATTAGAGCATTGTCCCAGTGAGGAAAGGATGATGGAGACTATGATTCCCCCACAAGTCGGGGTGAGACTTCGGACTTTATAAAAAAATAGGCTAAAGAGCCCACCAAATAAAAAAAGGAGGCCAAATAAAAAATAAAAAATAAAAAAATGAGGGAAAAAGAGAGAAGGGACAGTGCTACTATCCTTTTTACCACACTTGTGCTTCAAAGTAGCACCATGATCTTCATAATAGAGAGTCTCCTATGTTGTCACTTTCATATACTAGTGGGAATTTTTCATTATAGAACTTGGCTTGTATATTCCAATGATGGGCTTCCTCAAAATGCCCTAGGGCTTCGTGAGCAAGCGAGTTGGATGCACACCCACTTAGTTTCTTTTGTTGAGCTTTCATACATTTCTAGCTCTAGTGCATCTGTTGCATGGAAATCCCTACTCACTCACATTAATATCTATTAATGTGCATCTCCATAGTCGTTGATACGCCTAGTTGATGTGGGACTATCTTCTCCTTTTTGTCTTCTCCACAACCACCATTCTATTCCACATATAGTGCTATGTCCATGGCTCACGTTCATGTATTGCGTGAAAGTTGAAAAAGTTTGAGATTGCTAAAGGATGAAACAATTGCTTGGCTTGTCATCGGGGTTGTGCATGATTAAATACTTTGTGTGATGAAGATAGAGCAACAGCCAGACTATATGATTTTGTAGGGATAACTTTCTTTAGCCATGTTATTTTGAGAAGACATGATTGCTTAGTTAGTATGCTTGAAGTATTACTATTTCTTATGTCAATATGAACTTTTATTTTGAATCATTTGGATCTGAACATTCATGCCACAATAAAGAAAATTACATTGAGAATTATGCTAGGTAGCATTCCACATCAAAAACTCTGTTTTTTATCATTTACCTACTCAAGGACGAGCAGGAATTAAGCTTGGGGATGCTTGATACGTCTGCAATGTATCTATAATTTTTTATTGTTCCATGCTATTATGTTACCCGTTTTGGATGTTTATGGGCTTTACTTTACACTTTTATATCATTTTTGGGACTAACCTACTAACCGGAGGCCCAGCCCGTATTGTTGTTTTTTTTTTGCCTATTTCAGTGTTTTGAAGAAAAGGAATATCAAACGGAGTCCAAACGGACTGAAACCTTCTGGAGTGATCTTTTTGGAACAAACATGATCCAGAGGACTTGGAGTGGAAGTCAAGAAACAAGCGAGGCGGCCACTAGGGTGCCCGGCGCGCCCCCCACCCTCGTGGGCCCCTCGAGCGTCCACCGACCTACTTCTTCCTCCTACATATACCCATGTACCCCGAAAACATCAGAACAGACCACGAAAACCTAATTCCACCGCCGCAACCTTCTGTATCCGCGAGATCCCATCTTGGAGCCTTCGTCGGTGCTCCGCCAGAGGGGGAATCGACCATGGAGGGACTCTACATCATCTCCAAGGCCTCTCGGATGAGTTGTGGGTAGTTTACCACAGACCTTCGGGTCCATAGTTATTAGCTAGATGGCTTCTTCTCTCTCTTTGAATCTCAATACAAAGTTCTCCTTGATCTTCTTAGAGATCTATTCGATGTAACTCTTTTTGCGGTGTGTTTGTCGAGATCCGATGAATTGTGGGTTTATCATCAAGTTTATCTATGAGAAATATTTGAATCTCCTCTAAATTCTTTTATGTGTGATTAAGTTATCTTTGCAAGTCTCTTTGAATTATCAGTTTGGTTTGGCCTACTAGATTGATCTTTCTTGCAATGGGAGAAGTGCTTAGCTTTGGGTTCAATCTCTTGGTGTCCTTTCCCAGTGACAGCAGGGGCAGCAAGGCACGTATTGTATTGTTGCCATCGAGGATAAAAAGATGGGGTCTATATCATATTGCATGAGTTTATCCCTCTATATCATGTCATCTTTCTTAATGAGTTACTCTGTTCTTTATGAACTTAATATTCTAGATGCATGCTGGATAGCGGTCGATGTGCGGAGTAATAGTAGTAGATACAGGCAGGAGTCGGTCTACTTTTCACGGACGTGATGCCTACATACTTGTTCATGCCTAGATAATCTCATAATTATTCTCTTTTCTATCAATTGCTTGATAGTAATTTGTTCACCCGCCGTAATAATTATGCTATCTTGAGAGAAGCCACTAGTGAAACCTATGGCCCCCGGGTCTATCTCTTATCATATAAGCTTTCAATCTACTTTTATTTGCATATTTACTTTTCCAATCTATATTATAAAGTACCAAAAATATATTTATATTATCATATTATCTCTATTAGATCTCACTTTCGCAAGTGGCCGTGAAGGGATTGACAACCCCTTTATTGCGTTGGTTGCGAGTTCTTGTTTGTTTGTGTAGGTGCGTGGGACTTGTGAGGAGCCTCTACTGGATTGATACCTTGGTTCTTAAATACTTACGCTACTATTGCTGCATCACCCTTTGCTCTTTAAGGAAAACCAACGCAAGCTCAAGACGTAGCAGTCACCGATTCCTCATAGACTTAAACTTCCAAAACCTCTCTGTGCATTTCGGTCTGACCGATTCATCATTTTCGGTCATACCGAGTTCACTAAGTTGATCTAGGTTTTAAATCTCGGTGCAACCGATTAGAACTTTTCGGTCACACCAAGTTGCAGTAACCGCTTGCGATTCTGCATCTCGGTGCCACCGAGTTGTTCCCCTTGGTCACACTGATAGGGTCAGGATATATATACCGACGGGTCAAATTTTGGAAATTTCTCTGAAACCTTTTCACCTGCGCTTGTCCTGCTCTGCCGACTCGGGTCTCCGGATCATCCTCTCATCGCCAATGACCTCCCGCCGCTGGTCTCCGCCGCTGTCAACGGAAATCTTCACCTCCGTTGTCATCGTAGCAAGCTCATCGCCAAGTTTGGGTATGAGTTCGACACTTTGTGCAATCTTTTACCTCTGATTCTTACCACAAAGACAATGCCATGTTTCTTACTAAGTATGAGATCAATCTACCCAGAGAAAACTCCCTTTAGATTAGTTTTGATTCAAAAATTTAGGGTTAGGTTTCCGCCGAACTCATCTCGGACTGACAAAATTGTAGAAATCTGTCCCACCGATTTGTCTTAGGCCATTGCACTTGTAATTTTTGGTTTGACCGAGACTTGCCAATTGGTGTGACCGAGTTCAGGACTTTGTGAAACCCTAGAAATCTCGGAGTCACCGAATTATGTCTCGGTCTGACCGGTTCCACTAGTTTAGACTCCAAAGTTGCTTCATTGTCATCGAGTTCAACAAATCGGTAGCTCCGAAATGCTTTCTATGGAAAACTAAAACTAGGTTTTTGACTCATTTGTTTTGCAAAAACTCTGCACTTTGTGATGCTCATCCACTCTATCTCATCTATAACTATTCACAGGGTCATCTCTCAGTTTGAGTGACGGTATATTTGATTAGAGTGACAGCCAGAACAAGTCTAAAGAGAAGTTAAATCTGAGTGAGGGCACTAATCCCTCTAGCAGCTATGATGAAGGTAGCAGGAGCACTCCCAGCAACCTTGAAAGCACAAGTGCTCCCTGGGTGGTTTTGGTAATTAATGTCAACATATCTCTTGTTGGACTAACACTTTTACTTAGTATATTTCAGACAAGTTCAACAATGGAGTGGCATGGACTAAAGGATGTGGAACGCCTTCGAGATGCTAAGGACAAAGGATTGGCTCAAGCTCCAAGATCAAGACTCTACATTTTCTATTTTAGTGATCCAAGATCACATTGAGTCTATAGGAAAATTCAATACTATCAAGAGGGGATGAGGTGTTGCTTAATGGCTTGCTTGCTCAAAGTTCTTAGTGATATGCTCCAAAGCCTTCAACTACCTTCTCACATCCACAAATGTCCTAAACCCAAACCGATTCTTTCTATCCGACGCCACCGAGTTTAGATGTCTGAGCCACTGCCACAAACCCTAGGCAAATCGGTCTCACCGATAGGGATCTCGGTCTAACCGAGATGGGATTGTAATCTCTCTGTGTATGTCCATTACCAAAATCGGTCTCACCGAGTTTGAGCAATCGGTACTATTGAGATTACAATGCAAACTCTCTGGTTAGCTTATTACCAAAATCGGTCTCACCGAATTTGTGTAATCGGTGTCACCGAGTTTGCCTGACCAACTCTCTGGTTAGCTTATTACCAAAATCGGTCTTACCGAGTTTGTGTAATCGGTCTCACCGAGATTACGTTATGCCCTAACCCTAACCATATCGGTCCTACCGAGTTGCATGTCGGTCCCACCGAAAACCCTAACGGTCACTAGGTTTACTAAATCGGTCTGACCAAGTTTGTTGATTCAGTCCCACCGAGATTGGTAAATTGTGTGTAATGGTTAGATTTTCTGTCAAGGCTATATATACCCCTCAACCTCCTCTTCATTCGTGGAGAGAGCCATCAGAACATGCCTACACTTCCAGCATCCTATTTCTGAGAGAGAACTACCTACTCATGTGTTGAGGCCAAGATATTCCATTCCTACCATATGAATCTTGATCTCTAACCTTCCCCAAGTTGCTTTCCACTCAAATCTTCTTTCCACCAAATCCAAATCCTGTAAGAGAGAGTTGAGTGTTGGGGAGACTATCATTTGAAGCACAAGAGCAAGGAGTTCATCATCAACGCACCATTTGTTACTTCTTGGAGAGTGGTGTCTCCTAGATTGGCTAGGTGTCACTTGGGAGCCTCCGACAAGATTGTGGAGTTGAACCCAGGAGTTTGTAAGGGCAAGGAGATCGCCTACTTCGTGAAGATCTACCGCTAGTGAGGCAAGTCCTTCGTGGGCGACAGCCATGGCAGGATAGACAAGGTTGCTTCTTCGTGGACCCTTCGTGGGTGGAGCCCTCCATGGACTCGCGTAGTTGTTACCCTTCGTGGGTTGAAGTCTCCATCAACGTGGATGTACGATAGCACCACCTATCGGAACCACGACAAAAACATCCGTGTCTCCAATTGCGTTTGAATCCTCCAAACCCTTCCCTTTACATTCTTGCAAGTTGCATGCTTTACTTTCCGCTGCTCATATACTGTTTGCATGCTTGCTTGTTATGTATTGTGAGTGTTAAACTTGTGCCTAAACTCCACTCCAACTTAAAGAAGTTAAAAGCTGCAACTTTGGTACTTAGTGTCTAATCCCCCCCTCTAGACACCTCTTCTCGATCCCTTTCAATTGGTATTAGAGCTTTGGTCTCCATTGCTTTGGTTTAAACACCATTGGAGGAAGATGGATGAGTGTACTATTGGGAGTCTTAGACATAGAGTGCATATCCTTGATGGAGAGTACTTTCATGAGTGGAAAAATGAGATGCTTGTGATTTTCAATCAATATCATTTGAACAAGTACATTACTAGCCCTTGTGCACCTCATGTTGATCCTATGCATCCTATCCTTGATGAGTCAATTGACATGATTAGGAATCTTAGAACTGTTAACCTTATCACTAGAGGCTTGCCTAGAAACTTGATTATGAAACTTGCCTACTCTTGAGTGTGCCTACACTATATGGAAATTTCTTGAGGAACGCTTTCCAAATTATTCCTTGAAAAATCTAGATGAAATTCTCCATAAGTCTATTGCCTTGAGTAAGATGAATACTAGTGATCCTATGTTTGGTGATCGTCTATTTGAGCTTACAAATCTTATGCATGCCAAAGGAGATGTAGAAATTATTGGTGATACTATTTCTGAAGCTATAAAAATTCATAAGCAAGATCATTGTCAAACTCACTCTAACGAATTACCCTCTCTAGGATTTGATCCACCACATGACGATGTTGAACATGGATACTATGATGAGGATCATGATAGTGACTTCGATCTTGATGATGCAATGAGACATTTTGGTCTTATGGCAAATCTTCGGGGATATATGTCAGGAGGAAAGGAATGGGTTCTTGACGGTGGATGTACCGATCACATGACCGGAGATAAAGACATATTTCGTGAGCTTGCTGAAAACGATGGTCCTCGAAAGTATGTCACTTTTGGTCACAACACAAAGGGTAAGGTGGTTGGCCTCGGTAAGGTGGCCATATCACATGATAGCTCCATACTAAATGTCATGCTCGTTGAATCTCTTGGCTACAACTTACTTTCAGTATCTAGACTTGCTGATTTCGGTTTCAATGTTCTATTCACTGAAGTAGATTGCCAAGTGTTTCGTAGATATAATCATAAAATGGTCTTTACCGGTGTTCATAGAGGTGATCTTTACATTGTTGATTTCACTAAAAAGGCTCAACCTAGAACTTGCTTTATTGCTAAATCTTCTAAAGGTTGGTTATGGCATAGACGATTAGGTCATGTTGGTATGCGAAACCTTGACAAGCTTATTAAAGAAAATTATATCCTTGGTGTTAACAATGTCATATTTGATAAGGATAGACTTTGCAGCGCTTGTCAAGCAGGTAAACAGGTTGGAGGAAGGCATCCCGTGAAGAACATCATGACCACAAGGAGGCCACTTGAGCTACTTCACATGGATCTTTTTGGTCCCAACGCTTACAAGAGTCTCGGCGGAAATTCTTTTGGTCTAGTTATAGTTGATGATTTTTCAAGATTTACGTGGGTGTTCTTTCACGATGATAAATCGCAGGTTCAAAAGATCTTCAAAAACTTCGCTAGGAAGGCCCAAAATTAATTTGAAGTAAAGATCAAGAAGGTTCACAGCGACAATGGAACGAAGTTCAAGAACGCAAATGTGGACACCTTTCTTGACGAAGAAGGGATTTCACACAAGTTCTCGGCTACGCACACACCTCAACAAAATGGAGTGGTTAGAACTGGATGCTCATTGAAATGGCGAGAACGATGCTTGATGAGTACAAGACGCCAAAGCACTTTTGGGCGGAAGCGGTTGAGACAGCTTGTCATGCAACAAATCGCTTGTATCTTCACAAGCTACTTGACAAGACGGCATACGAGCTCCTCACCGGTAACAAACCCCAAGTTGGATACTTTCGAGTATTCGGCTCAAAGTGCTACATTCTTGATAAGCATCGTCATTCTAAATTTGCTCCTAAGTCTCATGAAGGTTTCCTACTTGGTTATGGCTCAAACTCTCACACATACCGTGTCTACAACAATTTCACCCGAAAGGTTGAAGAAACGGTAGATGTGAAGTTTGATGAATCTAACGGCTCGCAAGTAGAGCAATTACCAATTGATGTAGGAGACAAAGATCCTTTGGAAGCAATCCAAGACTTGTCTATTGGCAAGATTCGTCCAACAGAGGTGAAGGAGAGTACCTCGTCTGTCCAAGTGGAAGCTTCTACCTCACGACAAGGTGAACCAAGGGTTGATATGGAAGCATCCACAAGTGGGACACACCAAGATGAAGAAAACCAGGAAGTGCATCAAGATGAACGTCAACGACCTCTGTCGGTGTTCTGGGAATGGGGGTCCCCAGACTTGCCTGCCTGCGGCCTGCGGCGTGGCTCAAGTGGGGGCCCAGTGCAGCCCAGCTTCATCAGCTCAAGCTCAAGACCCTCGCGAGGCGCCAAGCCTTGCGGGGTGGACAACGGGGAGCTTCCTCAGGAGCAGCCTCCTCAGGCAGGCTCGCGAGGAGGCGGAGAGATCAAGGCAGGGCACCTCCCGAGCGGCCCGTGACGCAAGCCATGACGATCGGAGGCCAGGCGGGCGCCGGCCTGCGCAGTGTCCTTGTTACCCTTTCGGTGCTAAGGGGGCAAGCACTGGCCAAGGCATCAGGCAAAGGTTACTGTTTCAGTGCAACAAGACCAAGACCAGCAGAACGGCAGGATGGAGGTCATCATGGAGCCCGGGGCGGCGTCACCGTCAGAGCATTTGGCAGCCGAAGACCAACTTTAGTCAGGATAAGTGTACCAGATGTTCCCCTTCAAAATGGCCAATTGTTGGCGCCCTTCCCACTCATTATTTGGGGAGAGGCCCAGGGCCTCGCTCTATAAATAGGACTAGCCACCACAAGGTAGAGGCATCTGGAAATCAACTAGAGAGAGAGAGAAAAGCGACTGAACTCACTCAAGCCGTTCATCGCACCAGCTCAAGAACAGCCCCTCGCGAGGCTGTTCTCCCTTTGTACTATTCATAATCAGCCCCTGAGGCAATCCACCACACCACACACTGGAGTAGGGTATTACACCACAATGGTGGCCTGAACCAGTATAAATCTCGTGTCCCATGTGTGTTCATCTTTCTTGCTTAGATCTTTGCGAGACTTGGAGACGCGAGCTGGTAGGGGAGATATCTTCGTGCGCACCCCAGTGTTCGAACCTCAAGGGTCTGCCAGAACCTGAAATTTGACATTTGGTTCGCCAGGTAGGGGTGCGCTGGAATCTTTCTTCCACTGGTCGCGTGTGATCTTCCGTCGTGCCCATGTCTGACGCTCGCCGAGCCCGCGCCGAGCATCGGGCTGCTCTCACTGCTCGCGTCGCCCAGCCGGCGCCCGTCGACGGACGCCCCCGTCGTTCCCCGTCGCCTGCTGCCAACGCCGCCACCGGCCCGGTGGGGAACGAGCAGTAGGCCTCATCCCTGCATCCTTCGGTGCGGCGCGATGGCCACACCGCCACCCCGTCGCTGACTCCAGCCGATTCGTCGTCCCACGCCCGTCGTGCCCCCACGGACGCGCACGCCGCGCTGCTCCTGGCGCGTGAGCTCCTGCACCACCACCCCGTCGACGACCTCTACGAGGACTTGCTCGCCCGCATCACCGAGCTCGTCAGCGCCGCAGGGGGATCTCCCATGTTGTCCCTCTCACTGCCTCACCCTCCATCCTACACGGGAGGCAAGGAGCAGGAGGTGCCTCCACCACCTCCTCCCCAAGAAGGCGCCCTGGCTCCAAGGCGCGCGGCCCCAGGTCGAGACCCGCCGCGTCCGGCGCCTGCGCGGCAAGAAAGGAGATGGCAAGAGATCCCTCGCCCCCAAGAAGGTGCTCGCGTGCTCCCAGCACTGATGCGCCCTGACCGCATCCCCGCACCGCCATGTCAAGACCCAGCGTTGCTCCAGGCAGCGGCGCGCGAGAATCCGCAGGAGCAAGCCCCACCTCAGATGAGAGCTCCGGTGGCCACTGCAGGCTGCCGCGCTTTCACCTCTGAGCTTCCTAGCGTCGCATGGCCCGACAAGTTCAAGCCCGACCTGCCTCCGCGCTACGACGGCACTGCGGACCCTGCGGAGTTCCTCCAGCTCTATGAGCTGGGCATCGAGGCCGCCAACGGGGACGAGAAGGTCATGGAGAATTGGTTTCCCATGGCACTCAAGGACGATGCCCGCACCTGGCTCCTAAACCTGGCTCCAGGCACGATCTCCTCCTGGGACGAGATGCGCACCCGCTTCATCACCAACTTCCAAGGTACTCGCGACTAGCCCCCGGCCATGAGTGACCTGCGCCGCATCAAGCAACAGCCGGGAGAGACCCTGCAGAAGTACATCTAGCACTTCAACAATGCCCGCCTCAAGATCCCCAGGGTGACTAAGGAGGCCATCATCTCAGCCTTCTCCGATGGCGTGCACGACATCAAGATGAAAGAGGAGCTAGCGATCCATGAAGACCTGTGCACATCGCTGGAGCTGTTCAACCTGGCTACCAAGTGCGCCAGGGCTGAGGAAGGGCGCCTCTCCCTCCTCGAGCTCCCGGCTGCCGACCCAGAAGAGAAGAAGCCCAAGGTCAAGGACGTGAAGCGCAAGGGGGCTGCTGTGCTCGCAGCACAGCCAGACACCAAGCGAGGCAGGGATCAGCCTGAGTCATCTAAGGGCAGCCGGTACTACGTGTACCACGACCTCCACACCCACAACACCAATGAATGTCAGGAGCTCAGGGCCGTGCGATATGGGCGTATCGGCTGACGCCCTAACCGCAGCGACCGGGGCTATGGCCGAGGAGGAGGAAGAGGTGGAGGACGATGGAAGACCGGGGCCCTCGCCAAGGGTGGCGCGACCGACCTCGCGAGGACCACTGGCAGGACTAGCCTCGCGAGGGAGGTTGGAGGGATCACCCTCGCGAGGACCGCCCTCAAGGCAACGCAGGCTTCCCTCCTCTTCCACTGCCGCCAAGGAGGAATGAAGACCATCACCAGGACGAGGAGGCTGGGGGCTTCCAGGAGCCGCGCACAGTCGCTTGCATCCTGGGCGGTGCTCAGGCCCCAGCCTCTCAGTGCATCTTCAAGCAGTTTGCTCGCGAGGTGAATGCAGTCCTCCCCAAACTTGAGGCCACGCACCCTCTCAGATGGTCTGCGTGCGCTATCATGTTCAGCTCAGCGGATCAGCTAAAGTGTGCGGCAACGGCCGGGGTTCTTCTGATGCTCTGTTCCCCAGTCATCAGCAATGTGCAAGTCACCAGGACCCTCATCGACGGTGGAGCTGGGCTCAACGTCCTGTCCGTCGAAACGTTCAACAATCTCCAAGTGCGATACGATTAGCTTCAGCCAACCAAGCCTTTCTCAGGAGTCACTAATGGTTCCACTGTTCCAATAGGGCAAGCTCGTCTTCCCGTCACCTTTGGGCAACGCAACAATTACCGCACCGAGCTCATTGACTTTGACGTCGCCCACATTCGCCTCCCATACAATGCCATCCTTGTGTATCCAGCCTTGGCCAAGTTCATGGCAGTGACTCACCATGGCTACAATGTCCTCAAGATGCCAGGAAGCGGTGGAATCATCACAGTGCCTTGCAAGGAGAGGGATGCAGTGTGCTCTCTTGAGCGTGCCTTCCAGGCCGCGGCAATCGAAGACCGAGATCACAGGAGCGGGAGGCTCCCTGGGGCGGTCCCTAAAAAGGAGATGGCTTCACCTGGCCCGAGCACTCACAAGGCAGACCCCTCCGGAGGCGCCGCATCAGGACCCGCGCCCGTTCAAGGGGCGCCGCCCTCTGTCGTATAGGAAGGCGCGCCCGGCGCCCTCCTCTGGCAGGGCTCGGGGGCTCTCTCCTGGAGGGCCACCGACCCCGCCAAGGTCACGAGGGAGGCGCTCGGGCACCACTTGGAGGCATGCTTCAGGGCACGTTTCCCTCAGGAAGGCATGAGGCAAGGAGGGCCAGACCCTCAGGAGTTCATCGCGAGGAACGTTCAGGAGCTACATGAGTCAAGAGTCATGCGCGGCAGCCGCTGCCTACCCGCCATAGCCCCACATCCCGGCGAGGATGGGGGGCTACGTGTCTGCATCGACGTATCAGGGCTCAACCGAGCCACGTCTCAGGAGCGCCTCTGGCCTTCATGCGTGGGGCGTTGCGAGGGTCCACCTCACAGCTATGTTCGCATGCCTTTTGGCCTGCCGAATGCGGCTGCTACCCAGCAGTGCCTGATGAGGAGCATCCTGGAAGCTCAGGTGGCCAGGCACCGCGCGTTCCTGGAGGAGATGGAGACGGGCCTTGAGGAGCCGCCCGGACCCTCAGAGCCTCCCGAGGCTCAGGGCTCTGAGGGCTTGTGAGGGTTGGCTGCTTCACCGCGCGTCGTCAGCTACTCCGACACTCGCTCTGCAATGGTATCAGGTGACATCCTTTCGAGTTTTATCTTCAGCTGGGAGCGCCCGCAGGGCCGCATCATTCCCAGGTCGTGTGGGTCCGTCCCTGTGGCATGTATCCGTTTTGCTTAATGTTCTTCATCTGCTTTGTTGGGGGCGCCCCTCGGGCTGCATTATCCCCAGGCTGCTCGGGCCAGGCCCAGTGGCGTTTACTTCTAAGCATCGATCTAAATGTATTTTCTCCTTCATGCTTAACATGCTACGCTTAATCGCCTGCTTGATCAACGCCTACCTTTGGCGCCGCTTGCTCTGGCTCGGCACTTGCGCACGGGTCTGTCCCTGCAACGCTGAAAAATCTGAGTGGCTGAGCACTGGCCGTGGCAGCCCCGCAAGGTGCCACCTCACCAGGCCCTCAGTGCCCCAATCACTCCCTCAGAGCGACCGATGGTTAGCTGACAACCGAGACAACATGCCTTGTTTCCCCTCATGGTTGGTATGCAGGACCCGCTCCAGGAGTAGCGCTGGTGGCGTCATGAGACTTCTTCTCCTCCTCTTCGGCACGACCCGCTTGCACGTTAAAAGGGGGGCGCCTGAGCATCGCGACTCATGTGCTCTTACTGGCTCTCCAGCCCTCACCCCCTGGCCTTGACCCACGGCATCGCGACCTGTCATACCAGCAGCGGGACCTGAGGACGTAGAGCATTAAGGGAAGCGCGGGGGAGAGAGAAGAAGCTTGCGAGGGCCTAACCCTGCAACACCTCAGTTGCCGTCGCGCAAGCCTGACGCCTCGACGGAAACTACCCCGAGCCTATAAGATAAGTCACGTGAAAACTGATCCGACTCAGCGCTTAACCCTCACCTACTGCAGCTCTGTCATGGCAACGCTGCTTGCCTTTCTCTCCCAGCGGAGGCTGCTTGAGCGCTAAAGGGGACCTCCTGAGCATCGCGACTCAGGGGCTCTTACTGGACCTTGGGCCGCTCACCTCTTGGCCTTGACCACGGCATCGTGACCTGGCATACCAGTGACGGCTGAAGGCTACCTGGGGACTGGGACCTGTCAGCGTAGAGCACCAAGCCCTCGTGAGGAAAGAAAGGGGGAGCCAAGCCGGGACAGGGCAAACATCTCGCGTTAATTCGTCGTGAGGATATAACATTCACAAAAGATGTGGCCAGCGCCTTACATGCCCTCGCGGGGTGGTACTTCGATTCCTCGCAGGAAACAAAAGGTGCTAATCCTAAGGAGCGCTAACTACGCACGCCTCCACGGGAGACGCCATCATCAACAGTGGGCCGTCAGGTGCCGGCGCCAACCCCATACAGATCAGTGACGTTGGCGACCTGATGCAGCAGCCCTGCTCCGAGCGCGACACGAGCTCGGGGACTCGTAACTGTTGTCGCTCGTCTCCGGAGTCGTGAGAAGCTCGACGGAGTCGCTGGACCCTCCGGCACCTTCGCTGCCACCAGAGGAGCTGCTGGGGAAGCAGTTGGCAGACCTGGTCCTCGCCATGATGATGCCCCGGTCGCCTTTCTCGGGGCAGCATTCCAGTCGGCGTCCTTCCGCGTCGAAGACCTTGAAGAACAACAAGGAGGTGCCATCGTATTCGAGGTGGATTACGAGGGCGCCCCCTGTCCGGCAGACCCGGGCGATCTTGCCCCAGCCACGGGTCATGTAGACCTTGCCCGGAGCGACAACCTCGACCTTCGATCCGGTCGCAGGGGTACTGCAGCCAGCGTGCTGCAGCCAGAGCTCAAGAGGCCCCCTCGGGGGGATCTCAAAGGCGAAGGAGGGAGGAAGGCGAATCCAAGACCGAGGAACCATGGCGGCGTGGAGCACAAGCTCACGAGAGGAACCCTCTGCGTGGACTCCAGGAGGAACGACGTGCACCGCTGTAACCCGCCGGCGCCGCCGGCGGCACCGACGGTGACGCTCGGCGCCTTCTTCTTCGGGGCCCTCGATCCGAGCGTACAAGGGTAGCGGGAACCCCGGTGGTGGCCGCTCGTACCAGGGCCTCGACACCTCTTGCCGCGCACCCTTGTCTTGGTGGCAGAGGACTAACCGCTTCTTCGGCGGAAGCGGGTCACGACCCTCTCGGGGGGCCTTTCCCTTCTCTTCTGCGGAGAGCTGGTGGATGGGTGCCATTAGCGTGAGACGGAACAATGGCAGATGAAGAAGAGGAGGAGTAGCAGAGGAAGATGAACGGGAATGGCTCACGTTGTTCCATACTTATAGCCGGAGGAGGCCAACCGTTGGCCTCCACGGTCGCAGGTAATCATGACCCGTTTTTGCATGCAGGGACTTGTCAAGTTGTGCGGTGGCCGAGGCATCATGGGGAAGCGGAGACGCCCACGTCCAATCGACCGCCACCTGACGCCCAAGGCCGCAGGCTGTTGGGGCCTGCGGCGCTTCACACTTGCCCCTTCGCTTCTCCGCAAGCCAAGTCCGAGCGCGCCTTGGGCCCGGGGGCTACTGTCGGCATTCTGGGAACGGGGGTCCCCAGACTTGCCTGCCTGTGGCGTGGCTCAAGTGGGGGCCCAGTGCAGCCCAGCTTCATCGGCTTAAGCTCAAGACCCTCGTGAGGGTCCAAGCCTCGCGGGATGGACAGCAGGGAGCTTCCTCAGGAGCAGCCTCCTCAGGTAGGCTCACGAGGAGGCGGAGAGATCAAGGCAGGGCACCTCCCGAGGGGCCTGTTATGCAAGCCATGACGATCGGAGGCCAGGCGGGCGCCGGCCAGCGTAGCGTCCTTGTTTCCCTTTCAGTGCTAAGGGGGCAAGCACAGGCCAAGGCATCAGGCAAAGGTTACCGTTTCAGTGCAACAAGACCAAGACCAGCAGAACGGCAGGATGGAGGTCATCGTGGAGCCCGGGGCGGCATCACCGTCAGAGCCTTTGGCAGCCGAAGACCAACTTTAGTCAGGATAAGTGTACCAGATGTTCCCCTTCAAAATGGCCAATTGTTGGCGCCCTTCCCGCTCATTATTTGGGGAGAGGCCCAGGGCCTCGCTCTATAAATAGGACTAGCCACCACAAGGTAGAGGCATCTGGAAATCAACCGGAGAGAGAGAGAGAAAAGCGACTGAACTCACCCAAGCAGTTCATCGCACCAGCTCAAGAACAGCCCCTCGCGAGGCTGTTCTTCCTTTGTACTATTCATCATCAGCCCCTGAGGCAATCCACCACACCACACACTCGAGTAGGGTATTACACCACAATGGTGGCCTGAACCAGTATAAATCTCGTGTCCCCTGTGTGTTCATCTTTCTTGCTTAGATCTTTGCAAGACTTCGAGACGTGAGCTGGTAGGGGAGAGATCTTCATGCGCACCCTAGTGTTCGAACCTCAAGGGTCTGCCGAAACCCGAAATCCGACAACCTCCTTCTCCACCACGACAAGAGAACGACAACGCCAACAATGAAGAAGGCCAAGAAGAAGAACAAGATGAAAAAGAAGTTCAACCAAGAACCAAGCAAAAGCTTTCACGAGTTCGAGCAAGAATTTCTAAAGACCATCCCGTCGAGCAAATCTACAATGATATACAAAGCGGGAGAATCACTCGCTCTAAAACTCGTTTAGCTAACTTTTGTGAAAACTTTTCATGCATCTCTAGCATTGAACCTATGAAGGTTGAAGAAGCATTGGAAGATCCGGATTGGACAAATGCCATGCATGAAGAGCTACACAACTTTGAGAGGAATCAAGTTTGGACATTGGTTGAGAAGCCCGACGACAACGACAACATCATCGGTACCAAATGGGTGTTTCGCAACAAGCAAGATGAAGATGGACAAGTGGTTCACAACAAAGCACGTCTCGTCGCCCAAGGCTACACACAAGTCGAAGGTATGGACTATGGTGAGACTTATGCTCCCGTTGCTAGACTTGAGTCCATTCGCATCTTACTTGCCTATGCTAATCACCATGATATCACCTTGTACCAAATGGACATTAAAAGTGCTTTTCTAAATGGTGAAATAGAGGAGGAAGTTTATGTTAAGCAACCTCCCGGCTTTGTCAATCCTAAGAAACCAAATCATGTTTACAAACTTCACAAAGCCCTTTATGGTCTTAAACAAGCTCCTAGAGCGTGGTATAAATGCTTGACCAAGTTCCTTATTGAAAAAGGCTTTGAAATTGGAAAAAAAGATTCTACTCTCTTTACTAAAAGGGTCAATGGAGAACTATTTGTGTGCCAAATCTGTGTTGATGATATTATATTTGGTTCCACTAACCCTCATTTTAGTGAAAAGTTTGGGAAGCTAATGTCGGAGAAGTTTGAGATGTCTATGATGAGTGAACTCAAATTCTTTCTTGGTTTGCAAATCAAGCAAACTAAGGAAGGTACCTTTGTCTCTCAAACGAAGTACACCAAGGACTTATTCAAGAAGTTTAATATGCAAGAATGCAAAGGTATGACTACACCCATGCCTACTAGTGGACATCTTGACTTGACCAAAGATGGTAAACCGGTTGGTCAAAAGGTTTATCGCTCTACAATTGGTTCATTGTTATATCTATGTGCTTCACGTCCCGATATCATGCTAAGTGTGTGCATGTGTGCACGATATCAAGCTGCTCCTAAATAATGTCACCTTAAGGCCGTGAAAAGGATAGTGAGATACTTAATCCATACACCAAATTTTGGCATTTGGTATCCTAAGAGGGCCTCTTTCGATCTTGTTGGCTACTCCGACTTGGACTATGCCAGAGACAAGGTTGATAGAAAGTCCACTTCGGGTACTTGTCAATTTCTTGGTAGATCTCTTGTGTCTTGGTCTTCCAAGAAACAAAACTCGATATCCTTATCCATCGCCGAAGCAGAATACATTGCTGCTGGATCATGTTGTGCTCAATTACTTTGGATGACCCAAACTCTTAAAGATTATGGGATATATGTGAAACATGTTCCATTACTTTGTGACAATGAAAGTGCTATCAAGATTGCTCATAATCCCGTGCAACATTCTTGAACTAAGCATATTGAAGTTCGTCATCATTTCATTCAAGATCATGTTGCTAAGGGTGACATTAAACTTAAGCATGTTCACACCGGAAAGCAATTAGAGGATATTTTCACTAAACCACTTGATGAGAAAGTGTTTTGCAAGTTAAGAGGAGAATTGAACATCATTGATGCTTCAAACTTGGAGTAGAAACTCCATTGGATACATGCAAGACATGAGCTTATGACTAATCCTTGATATTTCTCTTATGATGATAATCTTATGTCTTGGATATATTTGCATCTTGCATGTTATCTAACCCATGTAGGTACTTGGTTGAATCAAATTCCATGAGATTGTAACCTACTCACATCTTGAGCAATCTCTACATCACCAAGTCTCTACACAATGGTGGTTGAAGACAAGGAAGCACGGAACCATTCAAACATATCCTTTGACAAATTTATCATTGAACTTCATGATTATCATTTTGGATACACAAGTGCTCTTCCTTGCAAGAACTAACCCATGTAGGAAGATGAACTCAAATTCCAAGTGGCGCTCCCAACTCTTGATGAGCTACATCAACCTTGAGCAACCCACACAAGTTCAACTACATGATCAACACCACCACCCAAGGTTTGTCATTCCATCTTAGAGAAGCTTTACTCAAAGTCATGGGTCAAAGCACCTCGACAAGATGTGAATACATCAAGATGCTTAAACAATAAATGGTAACCCCATTTTGAGCTTAAACGATGAGTATGACCTATGATCAAGTGATCGCACTTGACTCCTAAGTCAATATACTCTAACATAGGTGACTTTGTCGCCGACAAACTCTAGATGAAGTTCTCTTATGTCCTTTTATGTGCTTTTGCATTTGTCTCATGCATGTTTGTTTCCCCTTTCAAAAAAAACTTCCTCTAGATTTCTTTCTTTTCTATTTGTTCTGCATTCCCTGCATCCAATTCATTGCGTATCCTTCAGTTAATTCCATGCAAATCCTTGTGAGATTTTACTTGTCTAGTGAGCTGAGGTGAAAAATGTTTTCTCTACGATGAACTCAGTCTCACCGATTTGTTGTTTTCAGTCCCACCGAATCTTTTCGGTGCAACCGAAGCATACAACTCGGTGCCACTGATTTCACTACAGGAAAAACATCTTGCCACTTGTTCCTGTTTTACTTTTGATCCATCTCCACTCAATGAATCTTGTCCTCTACAAGCATCACATTTTAATCAATGCTTTGTGCTGTGACTCAAGGACCAAACCCATTCACGACAAATTCTAGAAGGCCCTTCTTGGACATTGATGTCAAAGGGGGAGAGAGAGATCACATCAAAGCTTATCACTTAGGGAGATCACATCAAAACTTATCTCTTCCAAAGAGAGAGAGAGAGTATCACCTCCATAGGGGGAGAGAGAGATCTTCAGGGGGAGAGAATACTCAAGAAGAGAGTAATTCTCAAGGATCCCAGATGCTTGGTGTTCAATAGGAGAGATGCCACATGTCTTCTTGAGGGGGAAGAAAGACATGTTCATATGTGCTTATTTCCATTAGCTCTGTTTTTGCATTTTGCTCTGATTTTCTGTTCCCTATCTTCTCCCAGTATCCCATGCTAGATTCAAAGGGAGCAAGACATCTAAGGGAAAGAAATCATTTAAATTCATTGCACATCTTTACCCTTGGGGACATGTCTATATCAAATGTAGTACTCAGTACTCACTCTCTACATGTCATCCCAGTCTTGGTATTCTTGTGGTTTCTTCTATTTGCTCTGGCCAGTAGGTGTATCTGTGTTATCTAACCTTGTTTACGCAGGTTCATTACACCCTAAGCCAACTCAAGACCACAAGGTAAGTATATGCATCACAGTCATGTGTATGAGGAATTCTTGCTAATGTACATATTGTTTGCAAGAAGGACTCATGAGTGTCGGTGTCAAAACCGGCGGATCTCGGGTAGGGGGTCCCGAACTGTGCATTTAGGCGGATGGTAATAGGAGACAAGGGCCGCGATGTTTTTACCCAGGTTTGGGCCCTCTTGATGGAGGTAAAACCCTACTCCTGCTTGATTAATATTGATGATATGGGTAGTACAAGAGTAGATCTACCACGAGATCAGAGAGGCTAAACCCTAGAAGCTAGCATATGGTATGATTGTTGTTCGTCCTACGGACTAAAACCCTCCGGTTCATATAGACACCGGAGAGGGTTAGGGTTGCACAGAGTCGGTTACAATGGTAGGAGATCTACATATTCGTATCGCCAAGCTTGTCTTCCACGCCAAGGAAAGTCCCATCCGGACACGGGACGAAGTCTTCAATCTTGTATCTTCATAGTCTAGGAGTCCGGCCAACGGTGATAGTTCGGCTATCCGGACACCCCCTAATCCAGGACTCCCTCAGTAGCCCCTGAACCAGGCTTCAATGACGACAAGTCCGGTGCGCATATTGTCTTCGACATTGCAAGGCGGGTTCCTCCTCCGAATACTTCATAGAAGATTTTGAACACAAGGATAGTGTCCGGCTCTGCAAAATAAGTTCCACATACCACCGTAGAGAGAATAAACTTTACACAAATTCAATCTGCTGACATATTCTGTGGCGTGACGTCACACCACGGCCAAATTTTTACTGGAATCGTTTTTACTGTCCCACCTCAGCACGTTTAGCAAGGCGGTTTCCTTGGCACGTCTTGTCAAAGCAGAGATCGTGTCCCCTTATTCCGGGATTCTCATCAATACGGGCGTGGGTAACCCAACCGCGCCATTGATTACGGCGCTTGGGGGATAAGCGAGTTTTATTAGGCTGGTGGGGACGCATAGTTTCGTCCATCCATATAAGGGGATAAGGATCCACCTTTTTACCTATGCCTTCTTCCTCCTTTGCTTATCCATTTCCGCGCACTCGAGCTCCAGCGCCCAAGTCCGCACATCTCGCCTCAACCTTCCCCAGCCGTGTCTGGAGCGGGAGGCAAGTGGATGATCTCCTCCGTAACGGAGGAACAAGTCAAAAAGCTGCGGAAGGCCGGATACTTATCCAGCGACATCGCGCACCGGCTCCCCAACAAGGGGCAGCTCCTTCCTACCCCTAGGCCCCATGAGAGGGTGGTGTTCCTTACCCACTTCCTCCGCGGACTAGGTTTTCCACTTCACCCATTTTTTCGGGGGCTCATGTTCTACTATGGCCTAGATTTCCACGATCTGGCCCCGAACTTCATCCTCAACATCTTGGTGTTCATCGTCGTGTGCGAGGCCTTCCTCTGCATCCAGCCCCACTTCGGCTTATGGCTGAAGATTTTTAATGTCAAGCCGAAGGTAGTGGGTGGCCGCCAAGCGGAGTGCGGAGGTGCCACGGTAGGTCGGATGGCCAACGTCCTATGGCTCGAGGGCTCCTTTGTGGAGACAATAAAGGGGTGGCAATCGGGGTGGTTCTATATCACCGAGCTGCGCGACCCCAAATGGGCGGCGGCCCCCGAATTCCGATCTGGTTTCCCCACACGGCTCACCTCCTGGAAAGAGACAGGCCTAACGTGGGGAGATTCAGAAGAGCTGACCGGACTTCAAGCCTGCGTCCAAAAGCTGGTGAACAAGAATCTCAAGCTTGTCAACGTAGTCCAGGTCATGCTCATACGCCGGATCCTCCCGTGCCAACAACGGGCCTTCAACTTGTGGGAGTTTGATCCGGCACAACACCAAACCTTGAGCAGGCTCTTCGACACTACGTACGAAGACGCCTGGAAGGTGCTGTTCAAGGGCGCCGAGGCTCCCACATCCGCTACCGAGGATCGCGGATTCAGCTCGCAGCATCAAGCCGGTGAGGTAAGCTATTTTACCCTTTACAGGACACTATTTCATAGTTTGACTCTATGCGGTATCTAAACTCCCCTACCTTTGACAGGACTGGCAGAAGAAGTCCGGGTAGGTTAACTGTCCGGCTCCCCTACCAGAAGACCCAACGGATGCCCGCTTAACGGGACTGCTGGTTCCGGCACCTCACGTGGTGCCGGAGAAGAAGGCCAAGAAGAAGGCCACGGGAACTCGAAAGAGTTCCCGGCGTCAGGTGTTATCGGACTCATCGTCTGATGACTCCGAGGCGGACTCCTCCCGCGAAGACGAGGAGGAGAAAAAAGAGGCTTCTCCCCCAACGGGGGGGAGAGAAGAAAAGGAAGGCCTCCCCAACTGGGGAGGCCGGAGGGTCCAAGAAGGGAAGGACCCTTCCTCCGGACTACTCCACCAACGTCGATGCCGGCGAAGAGGAGTGGCCCTTGAGGGCCAAGCCCCTGGCGAGATCGTAAGTGTCCGGATTCCAGAATAACTCATAATTTTTCATTTGTCGCATAGTGTCTTCTAACGCCGAATACAACCATGTAGCCCGCCCAAGGATGAGCTCCCCGCTTCGTCGAGCGGCTCCCTGGGTTCGTCGGATGTGAATAGCATTTCACTTCCGACGGCCTCCTCCCCTCGTGACGCAGAAGACGTCGCGGTGGAGTCCCAAAAGGGGCCCAACCAAGAGGAGGTGGTCCTGGAGGCGCCGCAAGGCGACCTCCCAGACTCCGGGCGCAAAGGGGGCAACACCCCAGAGGGCTCTAAGTCCGGCCCTATGCCGGACTCCGTACCGGAACCTTCAGTGGTTCCGGAGTCCTGCAGGCAGCCCCTTCGTGAGAAGGGCAAGACTGTGACGCCGGTGGACTATGTCCAACTAGAGGCACCGGATAGCTTGCTGGAGGCGCTTAACGGCGCCTCTGTCGACGAGGCGCACCGCACTATCATGAGTGCGGTGATCCAGAAAGTCCAGTCCGCCAAGAGCGGGCTGACTGAAGCCTATACCAGCCTTCTAACAAGCTTTGAGGTAAGCTTTTAAGATATGTAAGAATATTACCGCATAGACAATAGCCCCTGATGCTTAGTTTGGTGTGCAGAAAGAAAAGCCGAGCTGAGGATCCAAAAAGATATACGCAGGAGTCTAACATAGATATGTCAATATGGGAATGCAGGTTGCGCTGCTGACCTCTGCCGCACTGGCTGCGGAGGTCAATGCATTGAAGCAGAGCCTCGAGCGGTCCGAGAACGAGCTCGGCCTTGCCAAGAAGCAGCTCGAGGACAAGGAAGGTAAGTAATACCTTATAGAAAGGATTTGGTTGCAAAAAATGATAGGAATAACATGGGTATTGCAGGGGCCACGAACGAGGTGGCGACCCTGAAGGAAGCAGTGTCCAAGGCCGAAAACAGTGCGGCCTTGGAGCGCACCGAGCGAGAGAGGCAGGAGGCGCGGGTGGCGGAGGTGCGGCAAGAGCTCCAGGCTCTCGTGGAAAAGCACGAGGGTTTGGAGCGTGACTCGAAGACTTGAGAGTCTGAGCTTGCCTTGGCTCTTGAGAGTGCCAAAGCCGCTAAGGCCGAAGCCCAGAAGGCCCTCCAGGAGATCGAGGCGATAAAGAAGATAGCGGCGGGTAAGGCATTCTTTATGCAAAGCAAGCATGTAAAAGTGGATTATCTGTTACTTACCCGAATCCGGAGCTCTCCAGGAGCGTTCGCCGATCTGCCCTGTAGTGTGTCTGATGCTGCCGCGTTCTACCGAGCTGAGGAGGGGAGCTTGACAGAAAAGGTGTTCTGGTCTGAATATGCTGAGGCCGGACATCCGGTACCCCTGAGCGACCAGCTGAAGCAGCTGGTCGAGCTCCACAAGGTGGCCGAACAGGCCATGAAGGGCCTCATAGTTCGGCTGTGGCCTAAGGAAGCCGTGCATGGGAGCTACTTCGGTCTGGTGCGGCGACTGGTGGACGCCTGTCCATGGATTGAAGTCATCAAGCACTCCGCCTGCATTGAAGGTGCCCGTCGGGCCCTTGCCCGTGCTAAAGTGCACTGGGGCAAGATGGACGTTGAGAAGCTTGTGACGGACGCGCCACCGCCGGGCAAGGAGTATCGCAAGCCTGAGATGTACTATGAGGGCGTCCTGAAGGGTGCCTGCATTATAGCAGGTGAATGCTCCAAAGATGTAATTTTTGAGTAGACTCACATTTGTTATCCTGTACGCTGAAAACTTTGTTCATATGCGCTAAGCAACACTTGTTAATTTAAAATATTACCTTCTGTGCGGCCGTTTATCAAATTTGAGAGATGGCGAGTCGTTGGCTTCAGCCCCCATGCCACGAGTGCTGGGGTGTTTGGGATAAACTTGAGCGCTCTTGTTCCCATTCTTGGGTCATTTCGACGGAGGCGTTCAACACAACGAATGAGGCAACTGGACTATAATGCTTGAACACTCTCACTTAGCCATAGAATTCTATAATTTTAAATTTTGGCGAAGCCCCTAGTATTCGGAAGACCGAGTTTGGGGCGCTATCCACGCCTTGGCCGGACAATGCCGACTCCTCGCTCTAAGCGGCATGAGTCTTTAGGGACCCAAAAAACCTCTCAACAGCGACCGGCTCTCGCCCTATCATGATGGTCAGTTTTAGCTTTCTCCACTGAGGTGCTCAACCCAGCTCAACCGGGGTACAATTGCAGTGGTTCTCCCAGCGCTACCTTAGCCGATATAACGGAATGTAAGGTACCAAAACATGGGAGCCAGACAAACCCAACTATTGACCCAAGACATGATTCGAAGCCAATGCATATAATGCTATAAGTTCGGGGTGCCGCACTTGTGAAAGTGTTCAGACTTATCACACCATGTTTTGGGGTACTTAAGCCCCTGGTGTATTGACCGTACCAAATTGTACGGGTGCAACATGTTGTAGATGAACATTTATAAAGAAAAAGGAAATTCAATAATAAGCAGAAGCTATGTATTGTTTATTCAAAAGATACTGCAATGAAAGCAGAACGATAAAAATAGTGCGATAAGCAAGGGATGGGACTATTTAACATGTCCCCCTCCAGGGGTAGGCTACAGGATAGTATGTAAAATAGGTATACTGCTCGTAATAGAGACCACCTGGACACTCGACGTAGCTTTTCTGCTTCCCTAGCTGTTGCATTGTGAGTTCGGCGATTCTACTGCCGGACAGGGCTTCTGGAAAACGGAGTCCTGAGAATAAGAAAAAATAAAAAAAGAATGACACAATTGGGAGCCCCTTGTGTGGTTGAGCCGCACTCTGGGCATGCCGTGGTCGTGCCCCTTCCCCTATGCCCATGGTATCTCCAAAGCGTAGTTATGTACGCGTGGCACTGGTCTCGCGATTTCATGAGGGCTGGGGTTGGGGCCACATTGCTACGCGTGCTCGGAACGTATCGGGCGGTCTTGTTATAGGTTACTCCGGGTGCGCTTGACGGTGTCCGGATGTTTAGTATTTGGACTCGAGAACTGCCTTAAGAGGCTGCTTTATACTTCTGCTGCGAGGGCCGCCGTATGCTCCTCCGTTCGGAGAGAGCGTTTGGTATTTCCTTTGACCGTAATTACTCCTCGAGGGCCTGGCATCTTGAGCTTAAGGTATGCATAGTGCAGCACTGCATTGAACTTTGCAAATGCGGTTCGTCCGAGCAGTGCGTGATAGCCGCTGCGGAACGGGACGATGTCAAAGATTAACTCCTCGCTTCGGAAGTTATCCGGGGATCCGAAGACGACTTCAAGTGTAATTGATCATGTACAGTTGGCCTCTACACCTGGTATGACGCCTTTAAAGGTCGTTTTTGTGGGTTTAATCCTTGAGGGGTCTATGCCCATTTTGTGCATTGTATCTTGGTAAAGCAGGTTCAAGCTACTGCCGCCGTCCATCAGGACTCTAGTGAGGTGAAATCCGTCAATGATTGGGTTAAGAACCAATGCGGCGAATCCGCCGTGGCGGATGCTAGTGGGGTGGTCCCTTTGATCAAAAGTGATCAGGCAACAGGACCACGGGTTGAACTTTGGGGTGACTGGCTCCATCGCATATACGTCCCTTAGTGCACGCTTCCGCTCCCTTTTGGGTATGTGGGTTGCGTATATCATGCTCACTGTCCGCACTTGTGGGGGAAAGCCCTTTTGTCCTCTATTGTTCGGCGGCCAGGGCTCCTCCTTGTCATCGCTATGCAGCCCCTTGTCGTTGTGTTCGGCACTTAACTTGCCTGCCTGCTTGAATACCCAACAATATCTGTAGGTGTGGTTGGCTGGTTTTTCGGGGGTGCCATGTATCTGGCACAAGCGATCAAGTATGCGGTCCAAATTGGACGGGCCCTTAGTATTTCTTTTGAACGGCTTTTTCCGCTGACCGGGTTTAGAGCCTCTGAATCCGGCATTGACTGCCGTATCTTTAGTATTATTACCGTTAATGCGGCGCTTGTGCTTGTTGCGACGCGACCTGCCTTTGCTATCCTTGGTATCCGAACTACCAGGGTTTTTGGTCAGGTTATTACTGCGAGCTAGCTAGCTGTCCTCTCCCGTGCAGAAGCGGGTCATGAGTGATGTGAGGGCTGCCATGGATTTCGGCTTTTCCTATCCTAGGTGCCGGGCAAGCCACTCGTCACGGATGTTATGTTTGAAGGCTGCAAGGGCCTCTGCATCCGGACAGTCAATGATCTGATTTTTCATGGTTAAGAACCGTGTCCAGAATTGTCTGGCCGATTCATCTGGCTGCTGAATTATGTGGCTTAGGTCATTAGCGTCTGGTGGTCGCACATATGTGCCCTGGAAGTTATCAAGGAATGCGGCTTCCAGGTCCTCCCAACAACCAATTGATTCTGCTGGCAAGCTGTTGAGCCAATGCCGAGATGGTCCTTTAAGCTTGAGTGGGAGGTATTTGATGGCGTGTAGATCATCACCGCGGGCCATGTGGATGTGAAGGAGATAGTCCTCGATCCAAACCGCAGAATCAGTTGTGCTGTCGTATGATCAATGTTTACGGGTTTGAAACCCTCGGGGATTTAATGATACATTACTTCGTCTGTCAAGCATAGTGGGTGTGCGACGCCTCTATATTGGGCTATATCACGACACAACTCAACGGAGCTTTGTCTACTGTGTTCGGGCCGGTCGGAATTGCTGTATTCGGCGTGACGGTTGTCATCACGTGTCGTGGGGCGCCCACGCGATCCGTAGATCGATCTTATTTGCCTTGCCTTGTCCTCCAATATGTCTTGCAAGTATGGCACATTTCCCCGCGGCTTTGTACTTTTCGAGCGACGCTGGGGTGCGGCTTTAGTGGAGGGCCTAGAGGCCTCTCTGTCGCGGCCACGAGGTGGCCGGTCGGCCGCGTCATGCGCTGGTGATGTAGGTTTGGGTGCTTCCTCCTCTAATTGGGGTAACAGCCTGTGTTTTGGGTAGCTCTTGGAGGGGCGATCGAGTTTGTACTCTTCGGCTGCAAGGACTTCGGTCCATTTGTCCGTTAGCAAGTCTTGGTCAGCTCTAAGCTGCTGCTCCTTTTTCTTGAGGCTGCATGCCATGGCCATAAGCCTGCGTTTGAAACGCTCTTGTTCGACGGGGTCCTCGGGCACGACAAATTCGTCGTCGTCAAGGCTTGCTTCATCTTCGAAGGGAGGCATATAATTATCGTCCTCGACCTCTCTGCCTGCCGCTCTATCATGAGGGCTAGCTTCTCCCTCCTCCTGTGCTGAATCCTGCTGGAGGGGGTTGTCTTCGGCACTATCCGGGGTGTTATTATCTCCCGTGCCGGAATCACCGTTTTTGTTGTGGCGGGATTTAGAGAGGCGCCGCTGACGCCGGCGCTTGGGCTATTTCTTGGAGGGGTCATCCTCCGCTGTTCCATTGCCATTCCCGTCTTTTGGGGTGTCCACCATGTATATGTCGTATGACGAGGTGGCCTTCTAGTGCCCTATAGGCGCTGGTTCTTGGTTTTCTCCTGCATCGTCGTCCATACCATCGATGTCTTCGGAGTCGAAGTCGAGCATGTCGGTTAAATCATCGACAGTGGCTACAAAGTGGGTGGTGGGTGGGCGTTAAATTTCTTCGTCATCCGCATCCCAACCTTCCTGACCATAGTCCGGCCAGGGCTCTCCTGATAAAGAGAGAGACTTTAGTAAATTCAGGATGTCGCCCAAGGGCGAGTGCTGAAAGATGTCCGCGGCAGTGAACTCCATAACCGGCGCCCAATCGGATTCGACTGACAGAGGCGCGGGAGGTTCAGAGTTCGGAGAGGAGTCCGGCACCTCGGAATCACGGGCTTTGCAAAGGACATGGATGATGTTCGGCTCAATCGCCATAGAGATCGTAGCCCTCGAGGCGGTGTCCAACCACTCGTCCTCGATCAGCGAAGTCGGCTCCAAGCTAAGGGTCGGGGCGGACGCTAGTGCGGCCTCCATGGCACTGTTCGGCGGCAGAGCTAGATCATACCCATCGAGACAGAGCGGCGTGCTTGGTTGTGGCTCGAATCCGTCCAAGATCAAGTCTCCGCGGATGTCAGCCATGTAGTTTAAACTCCCAAATCTGACCTCATGGCCAGGGGTGTAGCTATCGATCTGCTCCAGATGGCCGAGTGAATTGGCCCGCAGTGCAAAGCCGTCGAATACGAAGATCTGTCCGGGGAGAAAAGTCTCGGCCTAGACCACATCGTTGTTGATGATCGAAGGAGCCATCGGGCCTAAAGGTGACGACACAGAGGAACTCTCAGTGAAAGCACCAATGTCGGTGTCAAAACCGGCGGATCTCGGGTAGGGGGTCCCGAACTGTGCATCTAGGCAGATGGTAACAGGAGACAAGGGACACGATGTTTTTACCCAGGTTTGGGCCCTCTCGATGGAGGTAAAACCCTACTCCTGCTTGATTAATATTGATGATATGGATAGTACAAGAGTAGATCTAATATGAGATCAGAGAGGCTAAACCCTAGAAGCTAGCCTATGGTATGATTGTTGTTCGTCCTACGGACTAAAACCCTCCGGTTTATATAGACACCGGAGAGGGCTAGGGTTACATAGAGTCGGTTACAATGGTAGGAGATCTACATATCCGTATCGCCAAGCTTGCCTTCCACGCCAAGGAAAGTCCCATCCGGACACGGGATGAAGTCTTCAATCTTGTATCTTCATAGTCTTGGAGTCCGGCTGACGATGATAGTCCGGCCGATGATGATAGTCCGGCTATCCGGACACCCCCTAGTCCAGGACTCCCTCAGTAGCCCCTGAACCAGGCTTCAATGACGATGAGTCCGGCGCGCATATTGTTCGGCATTGCAAGGCGGGTTCCTCCTCTGAATAATTCGTAGAAGATTGTGAACACCAGGATAGTGTCCGGCTCTGCAAAATAAATTCCACATTCCACCGTAGAGAGAATAATATATACACAAGTTCAATCTGCTGACGTTTTTTGCGATATGACATCACACCACTACCAAGCCCTTACTTGAATCGTTTTTTACTTTACCACCTCAGCGCGTTTAGCGAAGCGGTTTCCCTGGCACGTCTTGTCGAAGCAGAGATCGTGTTCCCCTTATTCCGGGATTCTCATCAATATGGACGTGGGTAACCCAACCGCGCCATTGATGGTGGCGCTTGGGAGATAAGCGAGTTTTACCAGGCCGGTGGGGACGCATAGACTTCGTCCGCCCATATATAAGGGGATTAGGATCCACCCTTTCACCTACGCCTTCTTCCTCCTTTGCTTATCCATCTCCGCGCACTCGAGCTCCAGCACCCAAGCCCGCACATCTCGTCTCAACCTTTCCCAGTCATGTCTGGAGCGGGAGGCAAGTGGATGGCCTCCTCCGTTACGGAGGGGCACATCGAAAGACTGCGCAGTGCCGGATATCTATCCGGCGACATCGCGCACCGGCTGCCCAACGAGGGGCAGCTCATCCCCACCCCCAGGCCCCATGAGAGGGTCGTATTCCTTCCCCACTTCCTCCCCGCACTGGGCTTCCCATTGCATCCCTTTGTCCGGGGGCTCATGTACTATTACGGCCTGGATTTCCACGATCTGGCGCGAAACTTCATCCTTAACATCTCGGCGTTTATCGTCGTGTGCGAGGCCTTCCTCTGCATCCAGCCTCACTTCGGCTTGTGGCTCAAGACCTTCAATGTCAAGCCGAAGGTGGTGAAGGGCGCTCAAGCGGAGTGCGGAGGCGCCATGTTGGGTAAGATACCTAATGTCGTCTGGCTCGAGGGTGCCTTCGTGGAAACCATCAAGGGATGGCAATCGGGGTGGTTCTACATCACCGAGCCGCGTGACCCTAGATGGGTAGCGGCCCCCGAATTTAGATCTGGGATCCCCATGCGGCTCTCCTCTTGGAAGGAGAGCGGCCTGGCCTGGGGTAATTCGGAGGAGCTGACCGGACTCCAAGCCTGTATCCAGAGGCTGGTGAACAAGAAGCTCAAGCTTGTCAACATGGTCCAGGTCATGCTCATCCGCCGGATTCTCCCGTGCCAAGAATGGGCATTCAAATTGTGGGAGTTAAATCCGGCACAGCACCAGACCTTGAGTAGGCTCTTCGACACTAGGTACGAAGATGCCTGGAAAGTGCTCTTCAAGGGCGCCGAAGCCCCCGCATCCGCCACCGAAGATCGCGGATTTCGCTCGCAGCGCCAAGCTGACGAGGTAAGTGATTCTACCCCTTTACGGGACACTTGCTATTCATAGTTTGACTCTATGCGGGTTTCAATTTCCCCTTTTCCTTTGACAGGACTGGATGAGGAAGGCGGAGCAGATCATCTGTCCGGCTCCTATGCCAGAAAACCCAGTAGACGCCCGTCTAGCGGGGCTGTTGGTTCCGGCACCGCACGTGGTGCCGGAGAAGAAGGCCAAGAAGGAGGCCACGGGTACTCAAAAGAGTTCCCGTTTTCAGGTGTCCGACAACTTCGAGGCGGACTCCTCCCCGGAAAACGAGGAGGAGAAAGAGGACTCTCTCCTAGAGGAGGGAGAGAGGAAGAGGAAGGCTTCCCCAACAGGGGAGGCCGAAGGGTCCAAGAGAGGAAGGACTATTCCCCCGGACAGCTCCGCCAACGTCAACGTTGGCGACGAAGAATGGCCCTCAAGGGCCAGGCCTCCGGCGAGATCGTAAGTATTCGGATTCCTGAATGATTTACAATTTCTCTTTTGTGTCACATAGTGTCATTCTAATGCCGCACGCTGCCTGTAGTCCGGCCAATGACGATCTCCCCGCTTCATCGAGCGGGTCGTTGGCTCCATCGGATGTAGACTCCATCCCGACCGCCTCCACCCCTCGCGACGCCAAGGACGCCGAGGTGGGATCCCAAGAAGGGACCCATCAGGGGGAGGCTCCGGAGGCGCCACAATGCGACCCCCCGGACTTTGCGCCGGACTCCATGTCGGAACCCACAGTGGTTCCGGAGTCCGGCCGGTGGCCCCTTCGCAAGAAGGGCAAGACCGTGACGCCGGCGTCCCCCATCCAACCGGAGGCGCCGGATAACTTGTTGGAGGCACTCAAAGGTGCTTCCATCGAGGAAGGACACCGCACTATTATGAGTGCGGTGATTCAGAAGGTGTAGCTTGCCAAGAGCGGGCTGGCCGAAGCCTGCAGTAGCCTTCTATCAGGCTTTGAGGTAAGAAGTTAAAAATATGCAATGTAATACCGCATAGACAGTAGCCCCTGATGCTTGGTTCGGTGTTCGGAAAGAAAAGCCGGACTGAGGATCTAAAAAAGATATACGCAGGGTTGCTAAAAAAATTATGTCAATATGGGTTTGCAGGCTGCACTGCTGACCTCTGCCGCACTGACTGCGGAGGTCGGTGCTTTACCGCAGGAGCTCGAGCGGTCCGAGCAAGAGCTCAGCCGTGCCAAGAAGTAGCTCGAGGACAAAGAAGGTGAGTAACACCACTTTGAATTTGTACCTTACAGAAAAGGATTTAGGTTGCGACAAAAATAACAGGAATAACGTGGGTACTGCAGGGGCCACGAACGAGGTGGCAACCCTGAAGGAGGCCATGTCCGTGGCCGAATGCAATGCGGCCGCGGAACGGGTAGAGCGAGAAAAGCAGGAGGCGCGGGTGGCGGAGGTTCGTCAAGAGCTCCAGGCTCTCATGGAAAAGCATGAGAGTTTGGAGCGTGACTCAAAGACTCGAGAGTCCGAGCTTGCCTCGGCTCTCGAAAGTGCCAAAGCGCCAAGGCCGAGGCCCATAAGGCCCTTCAGGAGATTGAGTCGGTGAAGAAGATAGCGGCGGGTAAGGCATTTTTCATGCAAAGCAAGCATGTGAATGTAAATTACGTGTTACTTACCCGAATTCGGAGCCCTCCAGGGGCGTTTGCAGATCTGCCTCGCAGCGTGTCTGATGCCGCCGCATTCTACCGAGCCGAGGAGGGGAGCTCAATAGAGAAGGTCTTCTGGTCTCAGTGCGCTGAGGCCGGCCATCCGGTGCCCCCTAGCGACCAGCTGAAGCAGCTGGTCGAGCTCCACAAGGTAGCCGAGCAGGCCATGAAGGGCCTCATAGTCCGGCTGTGGCCTGGAGAGGCCATGCCTGGGAGCTACTTCGGCCTCGTGCAACGGTTGGTGGATGCGTGCCCCTGGGTGGAGGTTATCAAGCGCTCCGCCTGTATTGAAGGTGCTCGTCGGGCCCTTGCCCGCGCAAAGGTGCATTGGGGCAAGCTGGATGCGGAGAAGCTTATCACTGACGCGCCACCAACGGGCAAGGAGTATCGTATGCTTGAGATGTACTATAAGACTGTCCTAAAGGGTGCCCGCAAGATTGCGGATGAGTGCCCCAGGGATGTAATTATTGAGTAAATTCGCAATGTGTTATCCTGTGCGCTGAAAACTTTGTTCATATGCGCTAAGCAACACTTATTGATTTAAAATATTACCTTCTGTGTGGTCGTTTATTAAATCTGAGAGATGGCAAGTCGTCGGCTTCAGCCCCCATGCCAGGAGTGCTGGGGTGTTCGGGATAAACTTGAGCACTCTTGTTCCCATTTTTGGGTCCATCTAGGGAGGCGCTCAACACAACAAACAAGGCAACCGGACTTATAGTGCTTGAACACTCTCACTTAGCCATAGAATCTATAATTTTAAATTTCGGCGAAGCCCCTAGTATTCGGAAGACCGAGTTCGGGGAAACTCATAGGACATATATTGTCCATATATAAGAGTTTCAACACATGGTCATGGTCAAAATATTGGTCAAACCCCTCAAAAACCCTTTCTGGATATTTCAAGCTTTTGAAATATTTACAAAGGAAATGTTCTCCAAAAATTCCAAGAAGATTCTAGCATGTCACATATGCCATGTTTGATGATCTTGCCAAGTCTCATGTCATGGAGAACAGTATAACCACATGAAACCCTCTCAAAACCATTTCTGTCCAGTTTGAAGTTTGAGCAACTTTACATTGCCAAACATGTACAAATGTTCTCAAACCTTGTGAACATGCTCCAATGGTCTAATAATTCATCTAGACCAAATGGCACAAGTTGGAGAACAAGTTAACTTGATCAAGTGCCCCAAAACCCTTCCTGTCCAGAACCAAAATTGAACAACTCTACATTGGAAACTTTCTCCTTTTGATCTCAACTTTTGTATACATGTTCACATGACCAAATGAGGCCACTACACCAAGTGGTGCATCAAGGAGAAGTGATTTTATCAACTAGATCTACACAAGTTCATTTCTGCTAATTTCTAGGGTTTACAAAAGTTGCATTGGCAACTTTGCCCAAATGAGCTCAAACTTGGTGGAACACCCTACTTCTATGTGCCATTCCATCCTGTTAATTCTCATGGCAAGTGGAATTAATTTTCTTGCCCAAACCAACAACAAACACCTTCTGCCATTTTTCCAAAATCACCATTTTGACATCTTCCACTAATCTCCTTGAGCTCAACTTTTTACCACAGCCCCTCCTAGACCTCTTCTACCTCCAGTAGCAATGGCTGCATCTCAGATCAATTATTTGGGGGTGAAACCCTCACTTTCTCTCTCTGGACAGCCCATTTCCCTCTCTCTCTCAACCTCTCTCCTCTCCTACTGGCTGTCCAAGGCATCCAAGGCCCTCTCCCCTTTGTTTACTCCTCCCTAAACAACCTAGACACAAGTGGCCACGCCCTACAAGCCAAAGACATGCCCTGGCATGCAACTGGCGTGCTCCAGAGCGCGCTACAGTGCACACCTGCACTGTAGCCGCCCCCTTCCAACCACCCCCCGGCCACCTAGGGCCTCCCCGTCGTGTCCCCCGAGGTCACCTCGACGTCCGCATCACGCTACACTGTCGTCCCCCTCCTCTCTCTCCCTCTCCGACTCTCCTCGCGTGCGGACAGAACGCCGCCCGAGCGCGCCAGTCGCTGGCCGCGGCGGGACCCGCCATGCCGCATTCCCCGCTCCCTCTCTTCTCCCCCTGGGCGTAGTCCACCTCCACGAACTCCCTAGACTCGGTGCACCACCTTCCCGAGGGCCGTAGCGACGAGCGCGAGCTCGCTGGCGCACGAGCCCACGGTGCACCATCGCCCCGCCATAAAAGGCCACCCCCGGGGCCCTCTCTGGCCTCCTTTCGCTCTCTCTCCCTACCAAAGACCCCTGGACCAACCCTCTCCCCTCCTCGCGCTCTCCATCCGTCACCATGGCCGGAGCCTTGCCGTCGGTCTCCGCCTAAATCCGCACCCATCTCTCCTCCTCCTTCCCTCTGGACCGCACTAGAGCGCCACCACCGTCACCGTGAGACCCTCCCGTGCTTCTCCCTGTCCTCCCCGTGGCTGTTCCGTCGAGCTGCATCACCACCGTCAGCCTCGTCCGCCGCGGTCGACGCCTTGCTCGACCCGGTGCCCCTGGGCGACCGTGCCACCCACGGTTGGACGCGGCTGGGTCCCCTGAGCACGTCGGTGGGCAGAGCATCGCCGAAGACGCCCTGTAGCACCGGCGGCCGGTGTCGAACACCTCCACTGTCTCCTGTCGCACCCGCGCGGGAGGTGGAGGACGAACCTGACAGGCGGGCCCCGCTTGTCAGTGGCCCAGCCACGGGGCCACGCTGGCAAGTGGAGGCGTACTCGCTTTCTCCCGCGTCCCCGCAGCGAAGGCGTACTTCGGCTGGGCGCCATCGGCGTCGCCCTGTCGTCTGCGTGGCCGAGCCGCTGGGCCGGCCCACTACTAAACTGTGCCCAGTGCGCTGGATAAGGGTAAAACCCTTTCCTTTTCCTTTTTCTTTTCTGTAAATTTGTAAAATCCACAAATAAGTCAAATGGACTCCAAATTTGATGATTCAAATTTCCAGTGGCTCCATAAATCAAGCTCTATTTAATAGGCCATAGTGGACATTTTTGTTGTCCCTGGTTTTCACTGAACCTTTTTAAAAGGTCATTTATCCACATAAGTCCACTTAAAAAATCCATATTGTATTCATTTCAACTCCAAATCCAGTGAAACCAATTTCTAAATGTTTCTAAAATCATGCCTGAATTAATGGGTACTTTTACTCATTTTTATAAAATGGCATTCTATGTACAACTTGTGGATCCATCAAATCCATTGATTCCACCATATTGAAATGTTTAGAAATATCCATTGATCCGCTTCCAATGAAATCACTTTGGTCATCCCTCATATGACCAGAGGTATCCCAGAAAAGTCCAACTCATATTTTTAGAGCACTTTTATTTTTGCCTTGTTGTGTTGCTTATTATGATTGTTTCCGACGTTAGTTGACGAAGTAGACGGAGTACTTGGAGAAGGACCAGAAGATTTCAAGACTCTGATGAACCAGGCAAGCAGCCCTTTGACCATGCTTATGAAACCCTTTTTATGCATGTCATATAGCACCATGTTGTTGTTGCAACGGAGTCATGATGAGGTGGTACCCACTTTGATGGTTTGCCACCGTACTTCCTCGTTGATACTTGCATTGTGCATGACCCTACCTTCTTATGAGGGTTATGCCGGTGGGAGTAGATAGGATGCTAAAGTAGTGCTACGCAAAAAGGGACGGGATTATGCATGGTGATGGAGACAAAGTATTTTCAAAAGACTTTTCGAAAACCCCGTCGGGTGCCACTTATGCCCGAGGGAGATGATGAGTTGGGTAACCACTTGATGACGAAGTGGTGTACCGAGGCAAGTGTGTGTGTTGTTTTCAAAAACGGATTAGATTTAAGATTTGATGACTGTCCCAACCTTACATGCGCAACCACTCTACCCTTATATGGGAAAGGGCATTATTGATTACCTAGGCCGATACTAGCTTGGAGCCCACATTACTAGTGACGGGGGAGAGTTGGTGCTCTCTCTCGGGACGGGGTCGTGCCAGGTAGGGCGGCCATGACTGTTTTCACAGGGCACCGGATACACCGTTGTGTCCCCTCTCGGATGTTACGATCTCGAGAGAGTCTCGTATGATGTACATCGTGAGGATACGGAACAACGAGTGGACTCCTTGTTAGTGTCGTCTAGGGAAAGGTAGTGATCGGGTGCTTACCCCGGGTACTTGAGGTATCACGGGTCGTGGATGACACGGAAGTTCCCCGGATCTTGTGGGTACAGTGTGCAACCTCTACAGAGTGTAAAACTATTCGAATAGCCATGTCCACGGTCAAGGACGGTTGGGCGGTGCTGCTTAAACTATGTCCAGAGTTTTACAAACGTGTGTGTGTGTGTGTTGATAAAGCTACTTGGGTCAAGTCAAAGGACTTGACGTGGTTGAGTTGGGTTGGTGCCCACTCTATTTATGTTGATATCTGTAACCTGTCCTCATGGTTACGTGAATTCTCTTGATGCATGTCTTACTAGTTGTTGAACATGTCATTGCACTCAAAACTAGCTTTCTGCAAAAATTTACCTATATCATGTATTGTTGTATCTTGAACCAAAACATGGGTTGCTTGTGATTACATTCAAAGTACTCATTGGCTTGCCACTGGTTATTTTATTGGCCAGGCATGAAAGAACAGGATATGATGAAGAATACTTCGGTGACGAACATGCAAGCTAGGACGCTTCCCAGTCAGAATGCCTGTAGGGTTGAGGCAGATGGCATGGGTCCAAGTTATCGACGAAGATTTCCGCTGCGACGATATACTCAAGACTTGACCATAATGGTCCTACTTGTGTAAAACGGTATGTATGGATGTAAGACTCTTGTTATTCAGCTTCTGTGTGTTCAGTGAGCATTGATCTCTGGGATCACTGTACACGTGCATTCGGTGATCTCGACTTATGAGTCGGGGTCCCCACACCCCCTAATCCAGGACTCCCTCAATGAGCATGAAGGTACATTTCCCACATACACATCTATTGCTATCTTTTGCTCTGATGCATATGGCCAAGATACATGTAACACATTGCTTACTCTGTCATGTTCATGCATTCACATGCTTATATATTCTATATTCACGGATTGCATACATGTAGGGGGAGCCTATGCTTGTTACATATCTTTCCAAAGCTATACTTGCTATTCTCTATATCTTTATCTAAAGCTTTGATGTATGTTGTCATCAATTAACAAAAGGGGGGAGATTGAAAGCACAAGTGCTCCCTGGGTGGTTTTGGTAATTAATGTCAACATATCTCTTGTTGGACTAACACTTTTACCTAGTATATTTCAGAAAAGTACAACAATGGAGTGGCATGGACTAAAGGATGTGGAACCCCTTCGAGATGCTAAGGACAAAGGATTGGCTCAAGCTCCAAGATCAAGACTCTACATTTTCTATTTTAGTGATCCAAGATCACATTGAGTCTATAGGAAAAGCCAATACTATCAAGAGGGGATGAGGTGTTGCTTAATGGCTTGCTTGCTCAAAGTGCTTAGTGATATGCTCGAAAGCCTTCAACTACCTTCTCACATACACAAATGTCCTAAACCCAAAGTCTAACTCGGCACCACCGATTCTTTCTATCCGGTGCCACCGAGTTTAGATGTCTTAGCCACTGCCACAAACCCTAGGCAAATAGGTCTCATCGATAGGGATCTCGGTCTCACCGAGATGGGATTGTAATCTCTCTGTGTATGTCCATTACCAAAATCAGTCTCGCCAAGTTTGAGCAATCGGTACTACCGAGATTACAATGCAAACTCTCTGGTTAGCTTATTACCAAAATCGGTCTCACCGAATTTGTGTAATCGGTCTCACCGAGTTTGCCTGACCAACTCTCTGGTTAGCTTATTACCAAAATCGGTCTTACCGAGTTTGTGTAATCGGTCTCACCGAGATTACGTTATGCCCTAACCCTAACCATATCGGTCCTACCGAGTTGCATGTCGGTCCCACCGAAAACCCTAACGGTCACTAGGTTTACTAAATCGGTCTGACCGAGTTTGTTGATTCAGTCCCATCGAGATTGGTAAATTGTGTGTAATGTTTAGATTTTCTATCGAGGCTATATATACCCCTCCACCTCCTCTTCATTCATGGAGAGAGCCATCAGAACATGCCTACACTTCCAGCATCCTATTTCTGAGAGAGAACTACCTACTCATGTGTTGAGGCCAAGATATTCCATTCCTACCATATGAATCTTGATCTCTAACCTTCCCCAAGTTGCTTTCCACTCAAATCTTCTTTCCACCAAGTCCAAATCCTGTGAGAGAGAGTTGAGTGTTGGGGAGACTATCATTTGAAGCACAAGAGCAAGGAGTTCATCATCAACGCACCATTTGTTACTTCTTGGAGAGTGGTGTCTCCTAGATTGGCTAGTGTCACTTGGGAGCCTCCGACAAGATTGTGGAGTTGAACCAAGGAGTTTGTAAGGGAAAGGAGATCGCCTACTTCGTGAAGATCTACCGCTAGTGAGGCAAGTCCTTCGTGGGCGACGGCCATGGTAGGATAGACAAGGTTGCTTCTTCATGGACCCTTCATGGGTGGAGCCCTCCGTGGACTTGCGCAGCCGTTACCCTTCGTGGGTTCAAGTCTCCATCAACGTGGATGTACGATAGCACCACCTATCGGAACCATGACAAAAACATCCGTGTCTCCAATTGCGTTTGAATCCTCCAGACCCTTCCCTTTACATTCTTGCAAGTTGCATGCTTTACTTTTCGCTGCTCATATACTCTTTGCATGCTTGCTTGTTATGTATTGTGAGTGTTAAACTTGTGCCTAAACTCCACTCCAACTTAAAGAAGTTAAAAGCTGCAACTTTGGTACTTACTGTCTAATCCCCCCCCTCTAGACACCTCTTCTCGATCCCTTTCAAACCTGCCTATGGCAACAACTAGGCAGAGAAAGAAGAAAACTTCAGATTCAGAAGATGAGGATTTTGGAGTTGAGGAAGTAACCTCAAAGAAGAAAGTGCTCAAGAAGGAATATGATGCTGCTGCTTCCACCAAGCCAGGATAGCACAAGAAAGCACCTCCAAGGAGAGTGCTAATGTCAAAGGCTAGAGCATTAACTCAAGAGACAATGGAATTTACCCTTGAGCCCAGAGAAGATGGTGATGGAAAGAAAAGAAAGGAAAGGGTCAGGAAAAGTGTTGCAAGAGTGATTGGAAATCCATCAATGAGGAGAGATTTTGTAGGGGAGGAAGAAGAAGAGGATGATGCACTAGAACCCAAGTCTCAAAGCTGATGGGGGATGCCATCAAGCGTGCGGCTGCACCTTCAAAGCCCAAGACTGCCCCCAAAGCTCCAGCTCAAGCTTCCAAGTCTACACCTAAGAGAAGCACTAGGAACATTCCTGCTGCAGAGAAGAACAAGGCCCCAGTGCCTGAAATTAAAGAAGAAGAAGAAGAAGAAGAAGAAGCCCAAGTGCTCAAAAAATTAAAGCCAAAGATATCAAACCATGATGACAATCATCGAGTAGCTGAGAACATGAAAGAGAGAAAGGATGTAGGTCTTAGACTATGGAGACAAGCATATCCATATGTTGTGAGGAGGATAACTGTTGTGGACTACAGGTTTCACACCAAAGAACAGCAGGACTTCTATGAGACAGTGCTACTTGACAAGAAGCCCATTGTGTGTGATATGAAGTGGGTTGATTGGAAATACATTGATGCTAATGAAGATCATTTTCCTGGAGTGCATGAAAGCTTCAGACTCAATGGAGTTGACAAGTTTGTGGGTCAGAAATTGACCAAGTGGAATGATGAGCTCATTATGCAATTTTATTCCACCGCTCATTTCTATCCTGATGGAAAGAATGTCTAGATGTCAGAAGGTACTAGATACCAGACCTTTGTTCATGAGTGGGTGATACATCTCCAACGTATCTATAATTTATGAAGTATTCATGCCATGTTTACAACAATTTTATATGGTTTGGTATGATTTGCTTGGAACTAATCCGGACTGACGCTGTTTTCAGCAGAACTACCGTGGTGTTGTTTTTTTGTGCAGAAATGAAAGTTCTCCAAAAGAGCTGAAATTTGACGATTTTTTTGGAACAAAAGAGACCCCAAAGCTTCGTGGGAGGGCCAGAAGAGCCACGAGGAGGGCACAACCCACCAGGGTGCGCCGGTGGGCCTGGCTTGCCCCGTTGGGTTGTGCTCACCTCGAGGCCCATCTTAGCGTGAAACCAACGCCAAAAATCCTATAAATAGAGAAACCATCAGGGGTTAACCTAGATCAGAAGTTTCACCGCCGCAAGGCTCTGTAGCCACCAAAACCAAATCTAGACCCATTTTGGCACCCTGCTGGAGGGTGGAATCATCTCCGGTGGCCATCTTCATCATCTCGGCGGCCACCACGATGAAGAGGGAGTAGTCCACCCTCGGGGCTGAGGGTTTATACCAGTAGCTATGTGTTTAATCTCTCTCTCTCTCATGTTCTTGAGATGTCACGATCTTGATGTATCGCGGGCTTTGTTAATATAGTCGGATCATATGGTGTTTTCCCCTCCCTATCTTGTTGTGATGAATTGAGTTTCCCCGTTGAGATTTCGTTGTTATCGAATTGAATACTTTTATGGATTTGAGAACACTTGATATATGTCTTGCAATTGAATACTCATGGTGACAATGGGGTATCGTATTGATTCACTTGAGTTTTGTTTTTTCACTCAACTCACTGATTCCCAAGGTGGCATTGGGGTAATCTACGCATAGTGGTTGATGCACATTCTTGTCTTTGTTTCTCTGGTAGAAATCTTGGGGCACTCTTTGAAGTTATTTGTGTTGGATTGAATATTATGAATCTAAATTTTCTTTGGTGTTATTTTAGTACGAACTCTTGGTTAGATCGATCGGAAAGAATAGCTTCATGTTATTTTAGTACGAACTCTAGGATAGATTGATCGGAAAAAAATAGCTTTGAGGTGGTTTCGTACCCTACAAACAATTCCGTCTTAAGTTCTCCGCTAGATAGGAACTATGGAGTGATTCTTCGTTGCACGTTGAGGGACGGTTATATGATCCAATTATATTAGCATTGTGGAGAGGTTTCACTAGTGAAAGTGCGGACCCTAGGACTTGTTTTCAAGAATTGCAATACTGTTTTTGTGCCCATTTACTATTTTCTACCTTGCTGTTTTTATTTTTTCAGATTATAAAAATATATTTCTACCATCACTTTTATCACCATCTCTTCGCCGAACTAGTGCACCTATACAATTTGCCATTGTATTGGGTGTGTTGGGGACAAAGGAGATCTCTTGTATTTGGTTGCAGGGTCATTTGAGAGAGACCATCTTCATCCTACACCTCTCACGGATTGATAAACCTTAGGTCATCCACTTGAGGGAAAATTGCTACTGTCCTACAAAACTCTGCACTTGGAGGCCCAACACGTGTCTACAAGAATAAAGTTGCGTAGTAGACATCAAGCTCTTTTCTGGCGTCATTGTCGGGGAGGTGAGTGCTTGAAGGTATATCTTTAGATCTTGCAATCGAATCTTTTAGTTTCTTGTTTTATCACTAGTTTGGTTTATAAAAGAAAACTATAAAAAATGGAATTGAGGTGGCATCATATTATTCATCGTTATAATGTCTTTCGTGAAAATGGTGGAAAGGAAAATTGTGCTCAATTGATAGAATAATAATTCAATAAAATGTTTGGCATAAATGATGAGCTTGATTGCAATGTTGTTAGTATGAACTCTTTGAATATCCATGATGCTAATGATATGCAAAGCCATAACCTTTGGGATGCTATGTTTTATGAAGATAATATTGTTAGTCCCCCAAGATTTGATGTGCAATTTTTTTATAATGATTGCATGCCTCCTATTTATGATGATTGTAATGATGAAAGTGGATTTGGAGAGGTCATGACTTTATTTAGTGATGAATCCTCCATTTTGGATGAGGCTTCAATTGACTATGATAACAAAGTTGCTATCTATGATGATTATGGTGATGACATGTATGGTACAAAGAATAATGATAACCATGAAACTTGTACTCATGATTTTAATTTTCACTCTCATGATAATTATTTTGTTAAGTTTGCTCCCACTACTATTGATGAGAAGAAATTTGCTTATGTGGAGAGTAATAAGTTTTCTATGCTTTTGTGTCATGAAAAGAATGATTTATGTGATGGTTATATTGTTGAATTTCTTCATGATGCTACTGAAAATTATTATGAGGGAGGAACTTATGCTTGTAGGAATTGCAATAATATCGAGTTTCCTCTCTATGTATTGAAAGATTTGAAGTTATGCTTGTTTTGCCTTCCTATGCTAGTTGATTCTTGTTCCCATAAGTTGTTTGCTCACAAAATCCCTATGCATAGTAAGTGGGTTAGAATTAAATGTTCTAGTCATGTTCTTCATTATGCTCGCTTTGTGTTTCAATTCTTTACTTTTATGTGAGCATCATTGAAATCATCATGCCTAGCTAAAAGGCATTAAAGAAAAGCGCTTGTTGGGAGACAACCCAACACTTTTACCTACTGTTTTTGTGTGTTCACATGATTATGGTATTATAGTAATCATGTTTTATAGCTTTTGTTTCAATAAAGTGCCAAGTAAAGCCTTTGAGATCATGTTGGGTGATAGTTGATTTGATCTTGCTGAAAAACAGAAACTTTTGCGCTAATGAAAATAAGTCTCATTTTTAACAGAAGAGCGCTTTTGAGTTGATTCTTTTTGCAGAAGTTTAATATACAAATTTCTCATGCGTTACTAATTTTTTTCATAATTTTTGGAGTAGCATAAGTATGGTAGCTATCCATATCATTATAGACTGTTATGTTTTTGACAGATTCTGTTTTCAATGCATAGTTTGCTTGTTTCCTAGTTTCTATGGCTTATATTGCTCAATATAAATTGTGGAAATGATATGATACAGTAGGAATTGAGTGGAAACAATTATGAATCTTGTCTTTGACAGTACCAAAGTGAAATGGTTTGCTCTTTATCATACTAACCTATCTCACGAAGTTCTTCGTGTGATTGAAGTTTTCAAGTTTTGGGTGAGATGTCGATATGAGGAGAATAAGGAGGGACAAGACCCTAATCTTGGGTATGCCCAAGTCACCCCAAGGTAATATTCAAGGAATATCCAAGCAACTAAGCTTGGGGATGCCCCGGAAGGCATCCCCTCTTTTGTCTCCAACATTATCGGTAACCTCACTCAGAGCTATGTTTTCATTCGTCACATGATATGTGTTTTGCTTGGAGCGTCAATTTTTTTATAATTTTCTTGCAGTTACTTAGAATAATTTTTTGCATATTTTATTTCAATAAAAGTGGCAATGATAGCCTTTACCATGCTTACTTTGCAAGTCTATTAGTTGCTGTTTTAAAACAGAAAGTTTATCGATGTTGTGAAAATTCCCTAGAAAAGTCAGAATGTGATAAAATGTTGAAACTTTTTGCATAATAAGCTCGGATAAATTCTAAAGTGTGATTATTTTTTCAGAATTTTTGGAATTAGGGAAGTATGATGAATCTTGCATTCTTTACAGACTATTCTGTTTTGGCAGATTGTTGTTATGTTTGCATTGTTTGCATATGTTTGCTTGTTTAATGATTCTATTTGAGGATACGAGTATTAAATATGCAGAGGCATTTAGTATGCAATCTTGAATAATAATTTTAGTGATTTTCTACAGTAGAGAATGATAAGGTTTTTGCATTGGTTTATACTAACTTATCTCACAAGTTCTTGTTGAGTTTTGTGTGGATGAAGTTTTTAAGATTTAGGGAAACTATGATATAAAAGGAATTAAGGAGACACAAAAGCTCAACCTTGGGGATTACCAAGGCATTCCAAGATAATATTTCAAGAAGTATGAAGCATCTAAGCTTGGGGATGCCCCGGTAGGCATCCCATCTTTCTTCTTCAACAATTATCGGTTAGTATCGGTTGAGCCTAAGTTTTTGCTTCTTCATATGATATGTGCTATTCTTGAAATGTAATTTTGTTTTGTTTTGCTTTTTGTTTTAAGAAAATACTTAGAACTGATTTTTTTAAATAAAATAGAGTCCTCAAATAGTTGCCAGAGAGGCTAGGTAAGCGGCACTGACATCCAGTCAATGAAGCCCTTTTCTATGGAATTGCTCTAGTGCTTCACTTATATATTTTTGAGCATGGTGTGCTTTAGTATTTTTGAAGAAATTATCTCTTGCTTCACTTAAATTAATTTGAGATAAATAAATATTATGCTCATGATCTTAACTTATATTTGTTTCACCTTATCAAAATCAACACATGAAAATTAGTCCCAAAGTGATAGATATCCAAGAAGGATATAATAAAAACTTTCATGAAGATCATTGGACAAAATAAACTTGATTCCTTGTAATAGTTTTGAGATATGATGATGTAATATATGAGCCATGTTGATGAGTAATTATGCTTCAGTAAGAATATTTTGTGATTCCCTATGCAAGCACGAATGTCAATAGTTATGCAATGAAATGACATCCTACTTGTGGTGCATTATTCAGTGCTAATTATGCTCAATGCTCGCTTATGAGATTATTCGTTTCTTGGTTGGTCGCTTCTCAATATTTTGCTAGCCTTCATTTTGCACTAAGTATGATCACTACTTGTGCATCCAAAACCCTTTAAGCCAGTTCTGCCACATGAGTCCACTATACCTACCTATATGCGGAATTCTTTTGCCGTTCTAAGCAAACTTGTATGTGCTATCTCTAATTTTCTAAATAAATTTCTCTTTTGTGTGCTCGTTCCAATATTTTCCATGCTAGATGTGTTATTCGTGTTTATTCACTTGTCATTGCATGAGAGTAAGGCAAAGGTATTAGGGATGCCCAGTCCCAAAATGAAAAATGAATTTACTTTATGTTGTCAAATAATAAATTCCTTGGAAAGTGTTGGTATGGAGGGCACCCGTGGATACGGTTAGCCATGGAAAGTGAAAGTATGGTGGAAAAAGGAATAAACTTTATTTTCTGTTTGGGAACCACCTATGATATATCTAGCATGGAAAGTTTTGGGAGCTCTAAGTCATTTTCGTTGGTGGGAAAAGTATGCCTCTCAAAATGTTTTTATCTCTCAATTTTCGCTTTGAGCTCTGGCACCTCTACAAATCCCTACTTCCCTTTGCGAAGGGCCTTTCTTTACTTTATGCATTTTTTATTTTTAGTTTGAGTCTCCATCTTCTCTTATAACGCACCAACTAGGAGGCACTATCATCGTACTTGAGCATTGGGTGTAGCTAATATGCGAGTGTGTTTCATGAATGGATCAATGATTGAGCATGATGGGCTAGGGATAACTTATTTTAGCGTTGATATTTTGAAAGACATGGTTGCTTGTTGGTATGCTTGAGTATTAAAGTACTCATGTCAATACTAGACTATTGCTTTGAACCATATAAAAGTCCAAATGTCCATGCTACAAAAGAAAAGAGTTTATGATGAATATGATAGGTAGCATTCCACAAAAAAAATTCTAGTTTCAATTGCTACGTTATCATGATAAGTTTTATGAGAAAGAGTTTTTGTTATGATGCTAGGAAAAGTGACTGAAATTATCATTGATCAAACCAATTTGCTAGCATTCACACTTCATAAATTATTTCTTTTATCATTTACCTACTCAGGGACGAGTAGGAATTAAGCTTGGGGATGCTGATACGTCTCCAACGTATCTATAATTTATGAAGTATTCATGCCATGTTTACAACAATTTTATATGGTTTTGGTATGATTTACATGGAACTAACCTGGACTGACGTTGTTTCAGCAGAACTACCGTGGTGTTGTTTTTTGTGCAAAAATGAAAGTTCTCCGAATGAGCTGAAACTTTTTGACGATTTTTTTGGAACAAAAGAGACCCCCGAAGCTTCGTGGGAGGGCCAGAAGAGCCACGAGGAGGGCACAATCCACCAGGACGCGCCTGGTGGGCCTGGCTTGCCCTGGTGGGTTGTGCTCACCTCGCGGCCCATCTTAGCGTGAAACCAACGCCAAAAAATCCTATAAATAGAGAAACCATCAAGGGTTAACCTATATCAGAAGTTCCGCCGTCGCAAGGCTCTGTAGCCACAAAAAACCAATCTAGACCCATTCTGGCACCCTGCCTGAGGGGGGAATCATCTCCGGTGGCCATCTTCATCATCCCGGCGGCCACCATGATGAGGAGGGAGTAGTCCACCCTCGGGGCTGAGGGTTTGTACCAGTAGCTATGTGTTTAATATCTCTCTCTCTCTCTCTCGTGTTCTTAAGATGTCACAATCTTGTTGTATCACGGGCTGTGTTAATATAGTCGGATCATATGGTGTTTTCCCCTTTCTATCTTGCTGTGATGAATTGAGTTTTCCCTTTGAGATTTCGTTGCTATCGGATTGAATACTTTTATGGATTTGAGAACACTTGATATATGTATTACAGTTGAATACTCATGGTAACAATGGGGTATCATATTGATTCACTTGTTATATGTTTTGGCACTCAACTCGCAGATTCCCGAGGTGACATTGGGGTAATCTACGCATAGGGGTTGATGCACGTTCTTGTCTTTGTTTCTCCGGTAGAAATCTTGGGGCACTCTTTGAAGTTCTTTTTGCTGGATTGAATATTATGAATCTGAATTTTATTTGGTGTTATTTTAGTACGAACTCTTGGTTAGATCGATCGAAAAGAATAGCTTCGTGTTATTTTAGTACGAACTCTAGGATAGATTGATCGGTAAGAATAGCTTTGAGGTGGTTTCATACCCTACAAACAATTCCATCTTATGTTCTCCGCTAGATAGGAACTTTGGAGTGATTTTCCGTTGCATGTTGAGGGATGGTTATACGATCCAATTATATTAGCATTGTTGAGAGGTTGCACTAGTGAAAGTACGGACCCTAGGCCTTGTTTTCAAGCATTGCAATACCGTTTTTGTGACCATTTACTATTTGCTACCTTGCTTTTTTATTTATTCAGATTATAAAAATATATTTCTACCATCCATATTACACTTCTATCACCATCTCTTCACCGTGCACCTATACAATTTGCCATTGTATTGGGTGTGTTGGGGACACAAGAGATTTCTTGTATTTGGTTGCAGGGTCGTTTGAGAGTGACCATCTTCATCCTACACCTCTCACAGATTGGTAAACCTTAGGTCATCCACTTGAGGGAAAACTACTGTCCTACGAAACTCTGCGCTTGGAGGCCCAACACGTGTCTACAAGAATAAAGTTGCGTAGTAGACATCAGAGGGCCAAGCTCATTAATGCCCCCAAAGAAGCTGATAAAGACATTGATGTCTATGCTGAGAAGAAGAAGGATCACAACTCCATGGCCAATATGTATAAGGAGATACCTGACAAAGCCTTAGAGACACATAAGCTAGGTTCAGTGTACTACTTGATGTCAGGACTGGCCACAATGAACACCATTCTGAGGCACACTTTGCTGCCCAAATCAGGAGATCACAGGATGATCAGAGGCCACTCCATCAATTTTCTATAGCTCTTTGATTTGCCCCAGAAGTTCAAAGTCATGAGTTTTATTGTTGAGACCATCAAGAGAACATCTACTAACCAGAAGAGGTCATGTGGATGTGCTCCACACATCCAAATGTTGATAAATTCCAAGATGAGCAAAGGTGTCTATTTGTTGGACAAAGAACATCTTCCCTTGAGGCTTGATTTTGAGGACAACAGTGTTGTCATGAATGTTGAAGATCCCACATCACTAGAAGCTCAATAGAAGAGGTAGAAAGCAAAAGATGAGAAGGCAGCAAAGATGCAAAGTGCTGAAGAGGCTTCACAAGTGTTCCTCAAGTCAATGCAAGACCAACTTGGATATCTTATTCAAGCTACTTTGAGGATCGAGAAAGGATTGGTCACCCTGACTCGGAATCAAGAGAGCCTGGAGAGGATCATTGAAACAAAGTTCTATGATCTTGACTTGAAGGTGACAGAGATACAAACAGCAGTTGAGCAGCTCCAAGAAGAAACTGAGGAGAGGAAGGGGAAAGCAACTACATAAGTGTTTAAGAGAGTGCCTAGGGCACATAGATCTACAGCGGTGCCAGTGCTAGACACTAGAGCTACAGAATCAGCACCTACAGCCACAGCTCCAGTTGCCCCTCCAGTGGCAACTCCACCAGCTCCATCAACTTCAATAGATGCATTCATCCTTGGAGTCCTCTCAACGCCACCTCCTAAAGATCAAGCTTAGAGAGCCGCATAGCACTATGCATTTTCAAGCTTTTTGGTAACTTGGTGCCAAAGGGGGAGAAATTATATAGATAATAGGTTGTTAGAGAGAGAGAGAGATTTGCTTCTTTTTTGCTACTTATTTGCTTGCTTGCTTGGTTGATACTTTATGATTATGTGTGTGAGATACCTTGTATGGTCATGTGCTTGATCATATCTTACTGAATGATGACATTCTCTATCTTTTATGTATGATCATTCACTTTGCCTTGGTGATGATTGCTTGTTCCTATTTCTATCATTTTGAGCGCTCCACCAAGATGTATGTGACATGGAAGAGTAACCCATAATCCTAGTTGGTAGTGTATTTGCATTCAAAAGCAAATCTTAAATAATGCACAAATTTAGCAGGAGCTCTTGCTTATCACATACATCTCAAAGTGACAATGTTTTTCATTCTTATTATCATTTGTCGAAGCTTTCAATTATATGTTGTCATCAATTACCAAAAAGGGGGAGATTGAAAGTGCAACTAATCCCTGGGTGGTTTTGGTAATTATTAATAACATATAGCTCACTGAATTAACACTAATGGAATCAACTTCTTTGTCGTCCGCCATGGCGGACGGCAAAGGCCCAGATCCCAGACGGCAAACTCCTTTGCCGTCAGCCAGCGGACGACAAACTGTCCGGCTAAAAACATGCCAGCAAAAGCCTTCTTTGCCGTCCGCTTCGTCGAAACGGATGGCAAAGGATTATGCCATCCGCCATCCGAGGCCAGCAAACGGCAAAGACAACGGACGACAGTGGTGTGGGGTGAGAGCCGTTAGGGGTTAACGGTGCTCTTTGCCGTCAGCTGACAGACGGCCAAAATCTTAGCTAGGGCAGCACTGGGAAGCTGCCACGTGGCCAGCTATGCCGTCTGCCAGCAAACAACATAGATGGCCCAGTCTGCCAGGCCTATTTGGTCACTTTGTCATCCGCTTGCAGATGGAAAAATGACCAAATAGGCAGCCAGTGTTCCTAGCTTGCACAGGTGACTGCCATGTGTCCTCTTTGTCGTCCGCTAGCAGACGACAAAGCTCTTTGCCGTAGGTTAGCAGACGGCAAAGAGGCTATACATCCCATGTTTTTATTTAAATCCAATTAATTATACATGGTTTCAAACACAGATATACATGCATACATATCCAACAGCATGTCCAACAACATATTTCATCAAATCCAACAACATAGTTCAACAAAGTCCAACATATCCATATATACATAACCAGAAACAAGTTTCCAACAACATATCATCCAAACAAGTTTTCATAAACAACAAGGAAGCACTAGAAGAATAGTACACTCCATGAATCAAAGCTTCCTCATGTAAAGCAAATCTGCAAATTGGGAAAGATGAAAGTTAGAAGAAGAAGAAGAAGAAGACTAGTTAGAATTTTTTTTCTCTTTCTTTTTCTCCTCTCCTCTTCTTCTTCTTCTTCTTCTTCTAACTAAGGTAGGTAAAAATGCCATTTTATTGCTAAGCTAGGTAAAAATGCTAAGTATAGGTCATTTTAGGGCTAAGCTAGGTAAATAGGTCATTTTGGAGCTTAGTAAGGTTATTGTGTCATTTTCGAGGAAAATAGCTAAGTCTATATCATTTTGGAGGTAACAAAGATTATCATGCCATTTTTGACCTAAGTATGCTAAGTATGTCATAAATGAAATGAATAAGCTAAGTATAGCTCATTTTTTATCTAACTTAGGTAATTATGCCATTTAGGAGGAAAATAAGCTAAGTATCCATTTCTAAAGCAAAACTTTAGAGAAAACTTACCCTCATCACAACAAATATGATGAAGATCGCAACTAAGGTAACAATTGATCCAACGGCATAATGATACCAAGCCTCATTATCAATGGCATATTTTCTAATCTTCTTAAACTTCAGGCGCATTGCATCCATCTTCAAGCGCATTGCATTCATCTTCATCTTGTGATCATCGATGACATCAGCAACATACAACTCCAGTGTCATCTTCTCTTCTTCAATTCTTTTAATTTTTTCTTTCAAATACTCATTTTCTTTTTCAACTAAATTTAACTTCTCGACAAGAGGGTCGGTTTCAAATTCTGGTTCACATACCTCCTAGATTAAAATATCTCTATGTCAACTTGATGGCCATAATTGTCATAAATGCGAAATGCAACAAATAGTTATGAAACAAAATTTACCACATCCGAATCATAAAGCGGGCCAGGGCCGACGGGGACGAACATCAAGACCATGGCACTATGTATAAGAAACAATCATACAAAGTAAGAAAATTATACATACCATGCAACTATATAAATCATACAATCATACAAATAACTATATAAATCAAGTACAACATAAAAATTTGAATACCTAATAATCACTATCGGTAATGACGTGCTCATCATCATCATTAATAAATGCATCATCATCATCACTATCGGTAATGACGTGCTCATCATCATCATTAATAAATGCATCATCATGTGGAAGGCCACCTTTACGTAATCGTTCAAGCATTGACAGGTCATCTGCAGCAGTAACTTCTTCTTCTTCTGGCTCTTCTTGTTCCAGCTCAGGGGTGAAGTTGGATTCACTATCGTTGTCTACTTCAATGTTTTGGGGTGGAGTAGAGCGGTTCTTGAAACATTTTTTGGCAAGACGTGTTTCTTGGAAGAATTCTCCTTCGTCATATGTGTCTTGGTTAATGTGAGGTTCATAATCCTCTTCATTGGGGGGAGGTGGTCTAACACGTGGCGGCACTTCATAAACGACATCCCAACCACTAAGATTTGGGTCACTTTGACAGGCCCACAGTAGATAGAAAACTTGCGTTGCCTATTGAGCCGTAATATAGACATCGGGAACATCCAAATGGGTGCTTTGTTTGATTTCGACTAACCCTATATGTTCATGAGTCCTTCTAGTCCCCCTGGGTTGGAACCAATAACATCTGAAGACTACAATGTTTGGTGGGTTTTCATCATAGAATTGAAATTCATAAATTGCTTCAACTCTTCCATAATACTCGATACCTCCTTCACTAATAGCAGAGACACAACAATTTGTGGACTTTCAGTCGGCCATAGATATCTCTTTGCCATAGGTACGAAAGCGATACCCGTTGATGTCATAATTGTCAAATGAAAGGACCTTATAGTCAAAACCATTAGCTACTTGTCTCAATTTGGCATATATAATCTCTGAATTAACCTACAAGTTTAATACGAAAGGATTATTGCATTAGTCGCAAATTAGCCAAAGAAATGAGAGGATCTAATGGAAATTACCTTTTTTTTGAACCAAGAGATGAAGCCGGGATATTCGCCTCCTTGCTTTGCCAGAAGCTCATACTCTTTGACAGAATCCTTTTGGATCACCGCTCCATACGAGAATATGGCGACATATCGACTGCATCAAATATCTAGGAATAAGAGCAGTTCAAAGAAATTAGAAGTTGCAAAACAATGTACCGAGATCTTACTCGATGTATGGCTGCACTTCTGTTAGGTTGTTAAAGAGATACAACGAAATAGTCCGCCATTCTTCAACATCCAACAATACTGGTTTCCAACCACTGGCTGGTGTGAGATTCCCTTTGAATAGGCTGAGGTTGGATTGACTCTTTTTAGGGTCGTCAGCATTGTCCCGAGGCTTCGGATTATGCAAATGACGATTTTTGGCTTCGTAGTGTGCTGTCACGAAGTTTGCTGCTTCCTCGGTGATGAATGCCTCGGCCATCGATGCTTCCATTCTACATTTATTTTTACATTTTGCTCAAAGCGTCTTCTGCATCCTCTCAATTGAGTAGCACCAACGATTTTGCACGCCCCCCCCCAATCGTGCCTCGGTCGGGAGATGCAAAATCAAGTGGTGCATTGGATTATAGAAGCTTGGCGGAAATATCATCTCTAACTTGCAGATCAACTCCGGCGCCAACTGTTCCATTTCTTCTAGGAGGCCATGCGATAGTTCTTTCGCACAAAGAACATGGAAGAAATAGCTCAGCTCTGCCAGTACTAGCCATTCATCCTCAGGGATGAAGCCACGCAACATCACCGACATTATCCGCTCAATCCATATGTGCCAATCATGACTTTTTAGACCAAATATTTTCAATTTGTCAAGACTCGCTCCCCTCTTTAGATTTGCTGCATACCCATCGGGGAACATCAACTGCATTTTCAACCACAAAATAATTTCCTTCATAGTCGACCTTCCAAGATTGAACCATGCCTTTGGCTTCGTCCAGTTCCGCTTTCCTTTTGGTTCTTGCATGTTTTGTAACGGTCTATCACATAGCTCCTCTTCGTCGTCTCTAGCCTTAGTATTATCCTTTGATTTCCCCTCTATGCCGAACAATGTACCAAAAATGGCTTCGGCGATATTCTTTTCAGTGTGCATCACGTCGATGTTGTGTGGGAAAATGAGGTCTTTGAAGTAAGGCAGATCCCAGAAGCATGTCTTGTGAGTCCAGGCGTGTTCCTTATAATACCCCTTGAAATACCCTGGACGCTCTCGATCTGGCTCGAGAGCGTTTAACTAATCTAGGGTCTGTTTGCCTGTCAACGTAGGTGGTGCAGAGTGTTTGACAACTCTACCTTTGATGAAGTTATTCTTGTCTTTCCTAAACTTATGGTGAGGATGTAGAAACGGTCTATGCAAGTCGAAACAACTATACTTGTGCCCTGCCGTCAGCCAACGAAACTCAAGAGCTCCCTTGCATGTGGGGCACGGGAACCTTCCATGCACACACCAGCCAACAAATAGCGCATATGCTGGCAAGTCATGCGTCGAGTACATGTACCAGGCACACATTATGAAGTTCTCTTTGCTAAAGGCGTCGTATGTCTTGAACCCATTATCCCAAGCTTCTTGCAATTTGTCCTTAAGCGGCTGCATGTACACATTCATATTCTTCCCCGGATAGTTGGGCCCTGGAATTATCAACGTCGGGAAAATGTTCTTTCTTTGCATAATCTGCCCGGGGGGGGGGGGGGTGGGGGAGATTGAGTGGAATGACAAACACGGGCCAACAATTGTATGGGGCTGCCATCTGACCAAACACACTGAACCCATCTATGTTGACGGCGACTCGAGGATGCCTTGGATCTGCCGTTTTTTCCTTATGTAATGCATCGAAGCGCTTCCATGCTTCACCATCCGATGTGTGCACCATCATCACATTCCCATCTGCATCTAGTTCGGTTCTTTTGCCCGTTTTGTGCCATGTCATCTGTCTGGCCGTCTCTTCGACCATGAAAAGACGTTGAAGTCTTGGTACGATTAGCATATACCGAAGAACATTAATGGGTATTTTGGTCTGCGTCTTCTCACCCATACCGTTGTCTACCACAACATACTTAGAAGAATTGCAAATGGAACACTAGTTCAAGTCCTCATACTGAAGCCTAAATAAGACACATCCTTTCTCACAGGCATGTATCTTCTCATAGGGCATCTTAAGAGCACGGAGGATTTTTTTTCTGACTGGTACAGGTTTGGAGGTAGCACATGGCCTTTGGGTAGAAATCGTCTGAATACTGTCATCATTGTGTTGTAGCATTCTCTGCCCAAGTTGAATTGAGCCTTCAAAGCCATTATTTGTGAGATGGCATCCAGCTGACAAAGTGTAGTGTGCTCGTGGAGAGGACATTTTGAGGACTCTAACATTTCAGTGAAGGCCTTTGCAGATTCCTCCATCTCCTTGTCCGAGTCCCGAGCATCGTCAAAGTCTTGCACCATGTCTGCTGTCCCGGTACCATGCTCGTCGGTGCAACGACGAACCACCTCGGCTCTTGCACGTTGGGCAGACTCACCATGTAATGTTCAGACCGTGTAATCAGGCGTAAAACCAAACTACTGCAGGTCTTTACTCATTTCAAGCTCGTCCCTCTTTTTATAGTTGTCGCACCGGGCACAGGGGCACTAGCTTAATTCCTGGCCATTTGCAAATTCAGCTCTGTCAAACCCCTTGGTTTTTGTTAACCATTCCTCGGTCCAAACTTTCTGACTAGTGTAACCGGTGTACATCCACGCACGATCACTCATATTGACTTCCTACTGGACACACAAGAAATATATACATAATTAAGCAAACCGTATCCATCAGTTAATGGAGTTTTTCAGTTTTATTACGTCCATGCAACCTACACACTAATAAGTAAATATAGGTCCTAATCCCACCCGAGTATGTGTAGATTGGGTTCGTTTTACCATCCTCTGCTCCAGATCCAACGCAAAATTTTGGCAGCACCTCCCCGTTGTTCTCCTGATACACGTCTCGGCAATAAGCAGAGAGGATGTGTACCTGGAGAACAATAGGGAGGCACTGACAGAATTTTGCATCGGATCCGGAGCAGAGCATATGGAAAAATGAACCCAATCTACACATACTCGGGTTGTCCATGGATAACGTTGGACAATTCAAAAGAATCACGATTATAAATATGCAAATGCATGCATTTTATAGATGTAACCCTTTCGAATGGGAGACGCATAGTGGTTACGCATACTGATGATTGACACCTATAGCTAGCAAGTTTCAAATAGCAACTACCATCGGTGCAAGTTACATAAGGCGGTCGGCATTGAACACTAGATCCACATCCCACAAGTGAAGCCGGCGCCCGGCGTCCCGCAACAATAGTTCTGGTGGCCGATGACGGTCGAACACCTTCACGAATTTGTCTGGCAGCCTCTGCGATGAGGATTAAAGCCAAGTTTTGAAATTTCAAACAACCAAACTGACTTGAGTTAGTTTGGGTGTCTCAAGTTTCAACACTTAGCTTTCAATCGTCATCTCTGAGGCTGCCAGACAAATTCGCAATGGTGTTCAACCACCATCGACACCGAGAACTGTTGCTGCTGGATGCAGGACCCCTGTGTCACTTGTGGGAAGTGGATGTAGTATACGACACCGACGACCACATGTACCTCGCACTGACGATACTTGCTATTTAGGGTACCATCGACACCGAGGAACCCCCTAATTAACCCTCTAATTCGCAATGGTGTTCGACCGCCATCAACGCCGAGAACAGTTGCTTTCGGCATCGGGACCCACTGGCTCCACCATCTATCCCCTCGGCAATCCTCTTCCTTCTTCCCTTTTTCCTCTTCTTCTACTTATTCTTATTTTTTTCAATATTTTTCTTCTTCTAATTATCTAAACTAAAATATGGCAGTAACCTAATCCTACCACTATAATCTAAACCTAAACACAAAAAACAGTAGAAAAAAGCACCTTGGCTCGGCGGTGGTGGAGGAGGTGGCGGGTGCTGGGGCGGGGCGGGCGGTGCGCCGCCGGGGCGGTGGGGGCATGGCGGTGAGCTAGGGGGTGGTGAGGGGTTGGGCGGCGAGCCAGGGCGGGGCGGTGGGGCGATGGGGCGGGGCGTCGGGCCGGGGCGGCGTGGCGGCAGGGCGGTGTGGCGATGGGGCGGCGGGGTGGTGGGGCGATGGGGCAGGGCGGCGTGGTGGCGGGGCGATGGGACGGGGCGGCGGGGCGAGGTGGCGGGGCGGAACGGCGGTCGAGGGCGGCGGCGCGGGTGAAGGAGGAGATCAAGAGAGAGAGGGGTGGGGGCGCGGGCGCGGCCCCTTATCTGCTAAGTAGGTCACAGTTCCTTGTCGTATGCTAGCAGACGACAAAGAGCATACCTAGTGGGATGGAGCCGGGGGGAAACGGACGACCTAACGGCCATTTTCTTTGCCGTCTGCTAGCTGACGGCAAAATTGTTTTGTCATCAGCCAGCAAACGGCAAAGAAAATGGCCGTTAGGTCGTCCTCCTAAGTCCGCCACCCACCCTCTTTGCTGTCAACTAGCAGACTGCAAAGCTTCTTTGCCGTCAGCTAGCTGACGACAAAGATATGCTGATGGCAAAGCCTTCCATTGCCGTCCGCTGCCTCTTTGTCGTCCGTTTTCTGGTGGCTGATGGCAAAGCCTTTCTTTGCCGTCCACTAGCTGACGGCAAAGAGTCGGCAGACGGCAAATCTGTTGATTCCAGTAGTGTAATGCTCTTTCAAGATGATCATTTCAGAAAGTTCAATGATTGGCATGGCATGGACTAGAGATGTGGACCCCTCAAAATGTTAAGGACGTATATTGGCAACAAGCTCAAGACTCTACATTTTCCTTCTAGTGATCCAAGATCACATTGAGTCCATAGGAAAGCCAATACTATTAAAAGGGGATGAGGTGTTGCTTAATGGCTTGCTTACTCAAAATGCTTAGTGATATGCTCCAAAACCCTCAACCACTTTCTCATATCCACATATGTCCTAAACCTAAAAGTCAAACTCGGCCCCACCGATTTGATACATCTGGCGCCATCGAATTCATTTGACATAGCCACTGCCACAAACCCTAATCAGTTTGGTTTCACCGATAGGGATCTCGGTCTCACCGAGATGGGATTGCAAAATCTCTGTTTCCCTTCATAATGTTTCGGTCTCACCAAAATGAGCGATCAGTCCCACCAAGTGCGCAATGCAAACTCCCTGTTTCCTTTTCGTAATGTTTCGGTCCCACCAGAATGAGTGAATCGGTCCCACCGAGTTTGTCTGACCAACTCCTTGTGTGCCTATTACTGAAATCGGTCCCACCGAGTTCATGTGATCGGTCTCACCGAGATTAAGTTATGCCCAAACCCTAGCGCATCCGTCCCACCGAGTTGATCATATCGGTCCCACCGAAAATTCTAACATTCATATTTTAACCTGAATCGGTCTGACCGAGTTTCACCATTCAGTCTCACCGAGTTTGGGAATCTATGTGTAATGGTTAGATCTTATGTGGAGGCTATATATACCCCTCCACCCATTCTTCATTCGGGAGAGAGCCATCAGAATGTGCCTACACTTCCATTACTCATTTTTTGAGAGAGAACCACCTACTCATGTGTTGAGACCAAGACATTCCATTCCAACCACAAGAATCTTGATCTCTAGCCTTCCCCAAGATTCTTTCCACTCAAATCATCTTTCCACCATAGCCAAATCTGTGAGAGAGATTTGAGTGTTGGCGAGACTATCATTTGAAGCACAAGAGTAAGGAGTTCATCATCAACACACCATCTATTACCTTTTGGAGAGTGTTGTGTCCTAGATGTGTTAGGTGTCACTTGGGAGCCTCCGTCAAGATTGTGGAGTTGAACCAAGGAGTTTGGAAGGGCAAGGAGATCGCCTACTTCGTGAAGATCTACCCAAGTGAGGCAAGTCCTTCATGGGCGATGGCCATGGTGGGATAGACAAGGTTGCTTCTTCGTGGACCCTTCGTGGGTGGAGCCCTCCGTGGACTCGCACAGCCGCTTCCCTTCATGGGTTGAAGCCTCCATCAACGTGGATGTACAATAGCACCACCTATCAGAACCACGCCAAAAATCTCCGTGTCAACATTGCGTTTGCTCCCTCCAAACTCCTCCCATTTACCTTCATATGCAATGATTTACATTCCACTGCTATACTCTTAGAATTGCATGTGTAGGTTGGTTTCTTGACTAGTACTAAGTTGCTAAAATCTGCCAAGAATTAAAACTAGGAAAAGGCTAGGTTTTTATCTGGTCAAGTAGTCCAATCACCCCCCCCGCTAGACATACTTTCGATCCTATAAGTATCATTATTGTTTATAGAGTATAGGATAGCGTAGTATTTGTTCTACCTTGCCTTATACTCTAAGAAGGTCATGTACTCGCTATATATACGCCTACGAGGCTCAAGCAATATACATAATCAATTCCACCAATCTCTCTATTCCCTTCTAACATCGTATCAGCCTAATCGATCCAACCCTAGTCGTCGCCCGCCGCTTCCGCTCCGCGCCACCCCGGCAAAGTCGGTCTCCGTGACCACCGCCGAGGGATGCATCGCCGTACCCAGGGTTCATCTGTCGGTCGTGTTGGTCGGCTGCCCTATAGAATCATTTTCCGAGCCCTTACTCCGGTTTTTTCTCTCTCACCAGTGGTCTTGATCGGCATTTCCTTTTTGGTGTTTTATCTAAGATTTGTTCGAATCGCCCACCGCCGCCGTCGACCTGAAAGCACAAGTGCTCCCTAGGTGGTTTTGGTAATTAATGTCAACATATCTCTTGTTGGACTAACACTTTTATCTAGTATGTTTCAGATAAGTTCAACATTGGAGTGGCATGGACTAAAGGATGTGAGAACTCCTTCAAGATGCTAAGGACGAAGGATTGGCTAAAGCTTCAAGCTCAAGACTCTTCATTTTGCATTTTTGTGATCCAAGATCACATTGAGTCTATAGGAAAAGCCAATACTATCAAGAAGGATGAGGTGTTGCTTAATGAGTTTCTTGCTCCACAGTGCTTAGTGATATGCTCCAAAACCCTCAACTACTTTCCCATTTCCACACATATGTCCTAAACCAAAAGTCAAACTCGGCCATACCGATTCTTTCTATCCGGCGCCACCGAGTTCAGATGACATAGCCACTGCCACAAACCCTAGGCAAATCGGTCTCATCGATAGGGATCTTGGTCTCACCGAGATGGGATTGTAATCTCTCTGTGTATGTCCATTATCAAAATCGGTCTCACCGAGTTTGAGCAATCGGTACTACCGAGATTACAATGCAAACTTCCTGGTTGCCTCATTACCAAAATCGGTCTCACCGAGTTTGAGTAATCGGTCCAACCGAGTTTGCCTGACCAACTCTCTGGTTAGCTAATTAGCAAAATCGGTCTCACCGAGTTTGTGTAATCGGTCTCACCAAGATTACGTTATGCCCTAACCCTAACCATATCGGTCCTACCGAGTTGCATTTCGGTCCCACCGAAAATCCTAACGGTCACTAAATTTGCTGAATCGGTCTGACCGAGTTTCACAATTCGGTCCCACCGAGTTTGGCAAGTTGTGTGTAATGGTTAGATTTTGTGTGGAGGCTATATATACCCCTCCACCTCCTCTTCATTCGTGGAGAGAGCCATCGGAATGAACCTACACTTCCAGCATCCTATCTCTGAGAGAGAACTACCTACTCAGGTGTTGAGGCCAAGATATTCCATTCCTACCATATGAATCTTGATCTCTAGCCTTCCCCAAGTTGCTTTCCACTCAAATCTTCTTTCCACAAGATCCAAATCCTATGAGAGAGAGTTGAGTGTTGGGGAGACTATCATTTGAAGCACAAGAGCAAGGAGTTCATCATCAACGCACCATTTGTTACTTCTTGGAGAGTGGTGTCTCCTAGATTGGCTAGGTGTCACTTGGGAGCCTCCGACAAGATTGTGGAGTAGAACGAAGGAGTTTGTAAGGGCAAGGAGATCGCCTACTTCATGAAGATCTACCGCTAGTGAGGCAAGTCCTTCGTGGGCGACGGCCATGGTGGGATAGACAAGGTTGCTTCTTCGTGGACCCTTCGTGGGTGGAGCCCTCCGTGAACTCGCGCAACCGTTACCCTTCGTGGGTTGAAGTCTCCATCAACATGGATGTACAATAGCACCACCTATCGGAACCACGACAAAAACATCCGTGTCTCCAATTGCGTTTGAATCCTCCAAAACCCTTCCCTTTACATTCTTGCAAGTTGCATGCTTTACTTTACGCTGCTCATATACTCTTTGCATGCTTGCTTGTTATGTATTGTGAATGTTAAACTTGTGCCTAAACTTCACTTAAACTTAAAAAGTTAAAAACTGCTACTTTAGTACTTAGTGTCTAATCACCCCCCCTCTAGACACCTCTTCTCAAGGTCCTACAAGTGGTATCAGAGCATTGGTCTCTGACGGTGTCCTAGACTAGGGGGTACTCAACGCGTCATCTCCCAATTTGTTGGATTGGGCCGAGGACCCCCATGGCTGTATACTCATGGGCCAGTCCGGACAGTTGCCGCATACAAGGAAGATTCCACAAGACTTGGTGATCAAGACAAGGACTCCTCCCCCACCGGCGTATTCGGCTAGGACTCATGTTATTCTAGGCCTCTGGTGCATTATATAAACCAGGGCCAGGCTAGTCGATAGAGAACAACAATCATACCATAGGCTAGCTTCTAGGGTTTAGCCTCTTTGATCTCGTGGTAGATCTACTCTTGTACTACCCATATCATTAATATTAATCAAGCAGGAGTAGGGTTTTACCTGCATCGAGAGGGCCGAACCTGGGTAAAAACATCATGTCCCTTGTCTCCTGTTACCATCCGCCTAGACACACAGTTCGGGACCCCCTACCGGAGATCCACCGGTTTTGACACCGACATTGGTGCTTTCATTGAAAGTTCCGTTGTGTGTTCGGCAAAGGGTCGATGGCTCGCCTACAGATCAACTGCGACTTCGGCATCTTCGTCAACAACTCGACTGGTCAGCTTGGTTCGACCAAGGACTGCGGCCTGCCTCCGACCATCATGTTCGGATGAGGGCCTTCATCAACATCAACTCCGATCTCTATCAAGATCATGGAGGAATCATCCAGGGAGCCTGGGGGCTCGACGTCAACATTGCCCTTGGGCGTCCGTGCTATTTTTCTAGACAGCGAACTTGTGTCCGGCGTCACCGCCTCCTCGAGCGTCGGTCTGATGATTGCTTCGGTGGAATAGTGCGAAATTGAATCTACAACAATCCTGGAAAATTTCGTCGAGTTCCGGTGGAGGAATCTCTGGCAATCCGCGACATACCGGAGCCTTGTCAAATCTGAACAAGGATCTGGACGAGTTTAGGGCGTGGTGTCCAGCTTCTAGCTCGGATGTCCTTTGGAAGATCCAACCGTTGATCGGCTACAGAATTCCTATATCTACCACCTCCCAAAATTTCAGCTCGATCCGACCGTCCAAACTCCGGGAACCTTCCGATTAGTGCATCACTTTTCGGATATGTTTTCTGCGCGAAAACGAATCCGACCCGAGTTCGTCTTTTTTATGAACGACAATTCGGACATACTTTTTGGAGGAAGTTTTGTATGGGGTATCGTGTTTTGTTCCCGAACACATCCCGCTAACCTTAAAATCTTTGAACATGATCTTTAATATCATGCTGGTGTCAAACCAGTCCGGCAATATTGCTTCACAACTGCCGACCTGCGCTAGACACGTCGTCACTTTGTTGAGCCGCGCTCAACTTCTTCGGATCATCATCTCGGCAAGCCGAACAAGAGTCCGGCATCACGAAGGATAAATCATCACCAACATCGCCGCCCCACGGATTACACGCAGTGGGCACACCTGCATCGCCGCACGGTCACTTCATCAAGCCGGCATCGACCACGTCACGACCTGCATCGGCAGGGCCGCACTGTTGCTTTTTCAAGCTGGTGTCCATCACGCTGACCTACTTCGGCTCATCGGCTGACACCGAGGCTTCATCACGTTAGCTGGACCGGGGGCTTCATCATCTCTTCATCAACCTACTCCGGAGACTTCGGCGTCGATGGCCGACCAGCTCCGTCACGTTAGCTGGACCGAGGGCTTTGCCTCGGCGAGCCAACCTTTGCCAGCATCACCATGCCGTTGCTTTATCGCCCATCAGGCGATAGGTGTGCGGATCGAGTCCCAATTTTGGAAATCACCTTTCTTCGGATTGCTACAACAAATAAGCCAGGTGCTATTAATCCTAGTATTTTTTGCTTGTTTGGGTTCATTTTTCCCAATGAATTATTACTCTGGTTTGTCCATCATATGTACGCAGGTCTATCAAATGGTGGCCGCATTAACGATGGTCGCATGGTAGTTCGGTCAGTTCCCGTACATAGTCCGGCGAACGCCGCATCTGGAACTCGAACCGACCTGTGAATTCAGGCCTTGCCATGCCTTTACCGCATCACGCCGCCGCCCTACATCGACATTAACTTCCGCGCCAGGCCATATTTCTTTTATTACTCACTTTGCATAAATTATTTGTTATGCAACGATTTTTTTATTTATTATTATTATTACTATTATCTCCGGTTTGCACTATTTTTTGTGCATAGGAAAATGATCCAGCCGGACTATATCCTTTGGCGTCACCTCGGCTGGACGGGGGGCTTCGTCAACACTTCATTACCCCATGCCAGGGACTTCGGCATCACCCTGCCATCCTGCATTGCCCGTGCTATGTCACCTCGGGACCGACTTGGGGGATGGAACCTTGTCCCGCATTAAGCTCCGACTGCGTCATCAATACCGAACACATTAACCAGCTAAGTTGCCTTCATGCTCAAAGTTTTAAATTTTTAACTTGTGTTCGGCTCGACCAAGCATTATAATTTTTTAGAAAAAAGTTGCTTGTAAAAATTTCCTTGTCCAAACTTTGTTTGTGACGCGCAAATTCAAATACCCCGTTTACTTGGGGGCTTCCTTCATGAAGCTTTTTCCTCTTGCATATGATTATACTTGTACGGCTTCGTTCCTTGTTCGTGTATTACGCCACAATATGCACCATATTAACTTAAGCAATTTGCAAGCTGGGTTGCGTGGCTCCTGTGCTTACCCCTACATTCCCGATTGTTCGGCTAGGGAGTAAAGGGAGCACCTCTGCGATTGTCATGATCGGGTCACCCGAGCCGGACCTCAAACTGGGTGAAGCCGAAAGCTAGCGCTCTTATTGTTTTCAATCATGGTCAGCACACAACGGAACTCATGAGTACAAAAAATCTATTGCACAAAGTCTCATAGTAATAATGAGCACTGAAGAAAGGTATCGGTGGGGGTACTATTTTCTTCGAAGATGCTTCTTACACTTTGTTAATAATATAGCATAAGTTCCCTGAGCGCGCTTTGTCTGTTACAGCCTTATGACCTGATTGCCTGGTTATCGAAAACACCATCGATATTCTTGACAGGTGGAGTACATAACACTTTTCGGCCCTTGCCGAAGAGGGAGAAGCCGACGGTCGGTTAAGACGAGTATAAAGTTCGGGTGAACATAGATATGATACAAGTACTTCGGTACATACAATCATTCTTTTAGCCAAGTCACTTGGGGGCTCTTATGTTTATTTGAGCTATTTTATAATAAGTGTTTTCCTTCTTAGTTGTTGCAAAGTTTTTATTATTATTTATCACCCCTTTTTTGACACAAGTGTGCGGTCACTAGCCGGGGAGCCTAATTTCTCTCTCAAAGCCGCTAGAGTTTAGTTTTCTAAACTGGCCTAGTAAGAAGTACTCCGCCTTCGGGATAGGAGGTTGAAGCCGTAGGCTGACCCGCTTGAAGTTTTGAGATAGGATGTGTCATGTTAAAGCACGGCAGAAGCACCTTTTTTTTCTAAAGTCCAATTTTCGGATTGGCACCGAACACTTGATCTAGTTCGGACATTAACCTTTTGAATAAGTTTTTTGGCTTTTCGAGCCCATGGCACTTTTAAACTATTTGTGTGTTTTCAGCACAAGTCTCGGAGTGCTACGCCGGACACCTTTAGAGATTCGGCAAAAACATTCTCGGATATTGCTCTATATGCATCGGTTTCGAATTGTGTCTTCGGTCAATAGTTGGGTTGCCCGGCTCCTGCGCTTGCCCCCTACGTTCCGCTTTGTTCGGCTAGGTGTGCAAAGGGAGAACCACCGCGATGGTGCTTCCAGCTCTCATGGTTAAGCACCTCAGTGGAGAAAGCCAAAAACTGACCGTCACAATAAGCGTAAACTAGTCAGTGATCCGATGACTGTGTTAAATGATGGGTCATTCATAACATTGGTCGAAGTGTTTACGGCTTGACCTCAACTGTCGCTGAACACTACCGGGGGCTAGTAACTGGCCTCCCTATCGGTGTACTAGAGTAGGGGTACCCTAGTATCCCGAACTTGTGCACGGGCAGTCGCAGCACCCCGCGGCAAGGCTTGCTGGGCGACCGCCAAGGTCCTCCGTGGTTCCTCTGGAGCCGTTCAAGAACAAAGTATTCAAGCCAGGGAAACAAGGCCCCGGCAAGAGGAGCTTGCCGGGAAGGCCAACCAAGGCATCTCAAGAAAGCTTGCCGCGACGCACCACGCGTTCCGGCAAGGCTCGGTGAGCGACAAGCTCCCGGGCCCGACAAGACAACGACCGCGGGAAGCGGCCACTCCGCACCTGCGCTCCAGCACATCCGCCAACGTGTCGCCCCGGGGCCTTTCCAGGCGCGCGTGGCAAAAGGCTGTGCAGCCAGCGGTGCACGGTGGCAGGCGACGCTAAGATAGCCATCGTGGCGAGCGGTGGCGCCCCTGACGGTCTCTGTTTGTGCTGTTTGGACGACACAGACGGGCATTTAATGCCTTTGTCCCCTGCCGTCAGAGTTAGGTGTGATACACTGTATCTATAGTATAGGTAGTTGTACCTACCGCATCTCTTTTTCCATTTTTGCCCTTTGTCTGCGTTGCCACCTGTCGATGACCCCTTGAGCATATAAAAGGAGGCCCATGCGCAACGTAGAGGAGGTTCGGCTCATTCGAACGCCAGAAACACTCTCACGCTCGGTCTGGTAGCTCTCATCGCTCCCGAGCAAGAACTCAATATACACATACAAGCAGCAGTAGGAGTATTATCTCTCCGGAGAGCTCCGAAGCTGGGTAAACTGCTCGTGTGCTTCGCCTCGATCTGCTCTTCGTGCGACCTCCCCCCCCCCCCCCCGCCGAACCGAAAGGGGCTCGGTCTGCCGGTCCCATAGGTGTTCGTGGATCAGCTTCCCCGACATCTTTGGCGCGCCAGGTAGGGGGCGTCGAGGTTGTGTGAACCTGATCCGGCGTTCACACGAGCAAGACCTTCATCATCCTCATCGATATGCCACCGAAGAAGAAAGCTTCGGAGGCAGCTGTTCCGTCCGCGTCGATCCCACTGCCACCGGAGCAGACGGGTGGAGGGGAGGACGCCTGCGAGAGAACGGGCATCGACGAGGGAGCTCACAGTGCTGCCAAGTCCAAGGACAAGGCCGCGCAGACCTCGGCGTCCATACGCGCACCGCGCCCATCTCAGGAGGCGCGGGACCAACAGCGTCATGGTATTCGCAGTACCATGCGCTCGTTGGGCCAAGATCAAGCTGGTGGATCTCGCGGAGTTCAAGACCAGCGTGCACACCAGCATGCTAGCCCGAGCGAGGCCCGGTCGCCTAGACGGGATACTGCTCCTTCTAACATAGTTAGAAGTCCGAGCATATCCCGCTCCTCGCACCATTCGCCTCTGCCGCCCACCACTCTAGCAGAAGCTTTGGCGCGAGCTCAACTGCTCCTGGATTACCCTCCAACGGTGGACAAGACTGACGAATGGAGGGCCACCATTCAGAGTCTCATCGGCTTCGCCAACGGCGACGCTCCGCGGCAGCCTAGTCCCTCGCTGCCGCGGCAAGACTGCCGGGCGCGAACCGATGGCGACAAAACCGATGGGGGTGCAACCACCATGCACTCTCCACCCCGAAGGCCAAGATCGCCAACTCGTCGGATCCACCTTGACAGCGACTCCACCGCGTCATCGGATCCACGAGCTCGTCGCGATCAGCGCCAAGTTCTTCACGAACGACAACAAGAAGACGCTCGTACTCGCATCGAGCGCCGAAGAGAAGCACGGCGTCAATCCGACCAGCGCGCTGGGCCCTCTGTCGACATGCATGCGCCAGGGGAACCAGGCGACTTGCCATACGCGGTAGGTTGCCCTGCGTTCACTCGTGAGCTGCGGCAAGTCCAATGGCCCAGCAAGAAGAACTTCAAGCCAGACGTACCGGAGAAGTACGACGGCAAGTCGCATCCGTCGGAGTTCCTCAGCATCTACACCATCGCGGTGCAGGCTGCCGTGGGACGAGACGACAAGATCCTTGCCAACTACTTCCCGCTGGTGCTCAAGCCCAACGTCAGATCCTGACTCATGCACTTGCCGGATAACTCCATATCTTCCTGGGCGGATCTGTGCCATCAGTTTGTCGGCGCCTTTATAGGCGGCCACAAGCCTCATGGCCAAGAGAGCGACCTTCATCCGCTCGCCCAGAAGGAAGGAGAGCCCCTGCGCAAGTATATTCAGAGACAGCCGTGTACAGCACAACATCCCAGATGTCCACCCTGCCGCGGTGATCAGCGCATTCCATCAGAACGTGCGAAACCGCAGGATGCGGGAGGAGATGGCGATGTGCAAGATCAGAGATGTCAGTGAGCTGTATGCCCTGTCCGACAAGTGTGCACGTGCTGAGGAGGGGAGGAGACTCCCCGGAGAGAATACAGGAGCAGCAGGATCTGATAGTGAAGATGCTGCCCCGGCAAAGAAAGGTCGGCGGTGGAACAACAGGAAAAAGAAGGGCAAAGATGTGCTAGTTGTTGAGCAGTCCGGCAACGGGGGTGGTGCCAAGAAAGCCAAAGCTGGTACCTCCAGCGAGCAGGCTGTGGCGGCCGCTGACAAGCAGGACGGCTCCAGCAAGCAGTACTGCAAGATCCACCGCACCAAGGGTCATGACCTCCAGAGCTGCAAGAAGGTCGAGCAGCTTGTCGAGCAGCAAAAGGCTGAGTACGAGCGACGCGACAAGGAGAAGGCCCAGGAAAGTGCTGGAGGAGCTGGCAAGAAACGCCTCGGCCGGGGAGGACGCCGCGGCAAGGCAAAGCAGCGGCAAGGAGACAGGCCTCCCTGCGGCCGTGACAAGGATGAAGATGACGACGACGACGAAGATATGGATGATGATGAGGCCGATGAGCAGGAGTTTCAGAAAGCCACAGAGGTCCTGTGCGTTGACGGCGGTGCTTCTCTGCATACTTCACACCGCCAGCTCAAGCAGTGGATGCGGGAAGTTAATGCAGCAGAACCATCCGTAGAGTCACGCAGGCCTCTGAAATGGTCCAGCACGCCTATCATCTTTGATATTGAGGACCACCCTGATCGCATAACTGCGGTCGGGTGCTTGCCGATGTTGGTTTCACCAACTATCCGCAACCTCAAGGTCACAAAGATGCTAGTTGACGGCGGGGCCGGCTTAAACCTGATCTCCTCCACGGTACTCCAGAAACTCCAGATCCCTGACAGTGAGCTCGAAGAGACCGGTACATTCCAAGGAATCAATCCGGGAAGGAGCAAGCCGAAGGGAAAGATCACGCTGCCGGTCACATTTGGCAGCGAGCTGAACTTCAGGACTGAGAGGGTCACTTTTGACGTTGCTGACTTTCCATTGCCCTACAATGGGATTCTCGGCCGTCCAGCGCTCGCCAAGTTCATGGCAGCCTCTCATTATGCATACAACATGTTGAAGATGCCAGGCCCGATAAGTGTCATCTCTGTCCCTTGCGACAAGAAGGATGCTCTTATCTGCGCCGACAAGATCTACCGAGAAGCAGCAGCCGCAACAGATAGCAAGTCACTTGCCGCTGAAGCTCCCGGGGGGAAGAAGAAGACCAAGTCCGGCAAGAGCTCTGATGCCCACTCCGGCAAGCGCACCTCTTCGGAGTGCTGCGCTACCGTCGAGGACGCACCATCGAGCTCCACCGGCAAGTGTAAGAAGGCAATGGCAGCTCCACCAGAGACCAAGAAGGTGTCTGCCAAGGAGGACGGCACTGGTGGTACTTTCACCATCAGTGCCACTCTCGACCCCAAATAGGAAAGCGCGCTCGTTGCTTTCCTGCGGGCGAATGTCGACGTGTTCGTGTGGCAACCGTCTGACATCCCCGGTGTTCCCAGGAAAGTAATTGAGCACCACCTTGCCGTTTGTCCTCATGCGCGGCCCGTCAAGCAGAAAGTCAGGAAACAAGCAGTGGAGCGCCAAGAATTCATCGCAGAAGAAATCAAGAAGTTGGAAGTAGCAGGCCTTGTCAGAGGAGTGCTCCATCCCACGTGGTTGGCCAATCCTGTAGTCGTGCGCAAGGCTAACAGGAAATGGAGGCTTTGTATCGACTTTACCGATGTCAATAAAGCTTGTCCCAATGACCCATTTCCCTTGCCGCGCATAGACCAGATTGTTGACTCCACAGCCGGATGTGATTTGCTCTCATTTCTTGATGCATATTCAGGATACCATCAAATCTTCATGGCAGGAGAGGATGAAGAGAAGACCGCATTCATCACCCCATGTGGCACATATTGTTTCATACGAATGCCTTTTGGTTTAAAGAATGTTGGTTCAACATTTGCAAGGGTAGTCCATGTCGCTTTTGAGCCACAAATACACAGAAACGTGGAAGCCTACATGGATGACATAGTGGTCAAGAGCAAAGACAAGGCAACCCTGATCCAAGATTTAGATGAAACCTTTGCAAATCTGCGCAAGATCAACCTCAAGCTTAACCCCGAGAAGTGTGTGTTTGGAGTCCCCTCCGGCAAGCTTCTCGGGTTCTTTGTGTCTCAGCGGGGAATTGAAGCCAATCCTGACAAGATCAAGGCCATTGAGCAGATTGAAGCACCAAAGCGCGTCAAGGATGTACGAAGGCTCGCTGGTTGCGTGGCTGCTCTCAGCGGGTTTATCTCTAGATCCGCTGAGCGCGCCCTGCCATTTTTCAAAATATTGAAAAAGGCAGGTCCAATGAAATGGACTCCGGAAGCGGAGGCTGCGCTGCAGGACTTGAAGAGATACCTGTCCTCCACTCCAACACTTGTCGCACCTAAGCCACAAGAGAAGTTGCTGCTGTACATAGCGGCAACCAATCAAGTGGTTAGTGCTGCGTTAGTGGTGGAGAGGGAGGCAGATGATGAGCCAGCAACCACGGCAGATGCATCCAGCGACAAGCAGGGGGCTTCGCCGACAAGCTCTGGTCCTTCTGCGCAGGCGCGTGAGGAGATGCAGAAGAGAATGGTGCAGCGCCCAGTTTACTTTGTAAGTTCCCTTCTGCAAGGGGCTAGGTCAAGGTACTCTGGTGTGCATAAGTTGCTTTTCGGCCTCCTCATGGCCTCGAGAAAGCTGCGCCATTACTTCCAAGCACATGAGATCACAGTTGTCACTCGTTTTCCGCTAAAGAGGATACTGCAAAATCCAGAAGCGACAGGCAGGATTGTCGAGTGGGCACTGGAACTTTCAAGCTTTGGCCTCAAGTTTGAGAGCACTTCAACTATCCAAAGCAGAGCATTGGCAGAGTTTGTAGCAGAATGGACGCCAACACTAGATGAAGAAATTCCAGAAACGAGCATCCCCGTCAAGGAAGCAAGCAAAGAATGGCTGATGTACTTTGATGGTGCCTTTTCACTGCAAGGCGCCGGTGCTGGCGTGCTACTTGTTGCACCCACCGGAGAGCACCTCAAGTACGTAGTCTAGATGCACTTTCCCAAGGAGCAAGCAACAAACAATACTGCAGAGTATGAAGGTTTGCTTGCCAGTCTCAGGATCGCAGCAGACCTTGGGATCAAGAAGCTCATTGTCAGGGGTGACTCGCAGCTTGTCGTCCGCTAAGTGAACAAGAATTATCAGAGTCCATTGATGGAAGCTTATGTTGATGAAGTGAGAAAGCTAGAAGAGCACTTTGACGGCCTGCAGATGGAACATGTTCCAAGAGCTCAGAATGACATTGCCGATGGCCTGTCAAAGTGCGCCGCGCTTAAGTTACCAGTGGAACCAGGGATCTTTGTGCTCAAGCTGACTCAACCTTCTGTAACACCATCAACTGGACAGAGCAAGAAGAGGAAGTTGGTTTCTGGTGACTATTTTCCGGCAGAGCTCCCCGAAGCCGCCGCCAAGAAGGTCCCCAAGATCGACACCAAGAGTGCTGAGGAGCAGTCTGCTCCGGCAAGCCCCAGGGTTTGTTCCGTTGAAGCAGACGCTCCCGACAAGTTTTGCTCCGGCAAGCTTGCCGGGGAACATCAAGCTCCGTCTGGGCCGCAAGCCCTTGCCGTAGAAGCGGATGTTCCCGCAGCAGCAGATGCGCCTTTAGTCCTTGTTGTCGAGCCGGAGGCTCCAGCATGGGTGCAACAGATTGTCCATTTCCTTCAGACAGGAGAACTTCCCGAAGAGCAAGAAGAAGCGGAAAGAGTAGCCTGGCAGTCAAGTATGTACGAGTTTGTCGACAACATATTGTACAGAAGAAGACTCAACGGTGTGAAATTGAAGTGTATTCGCCGGGAAGACGGACAATAGCTGTTGGCAGAGATACATGGAGGCATATGTGGTCACCACATTGGCGCAAGGGCGCTTGCCGGCAAAGCGTTCCGGCAAGGTTTCTTTTGGCCAACAGCCCTCCAGGATGCAACTGCACAAGTAACCAAGTGTGAAGCGTGCCAGTTCCATTCCAAGCAGATACACTAGCCAGCTCAAGCTCTCCAGACGATCCCTTTATCCTGGCCATTTTCGGTCTGGGGGCTTGACATCCTCGGCCCCTTCCCCCGAGCTGTCGGGGGCTTTGAGTACTTGTTCGTTGTGATCGACAAGTTCACAAAGTGGCCGGAAGTGGAGCCAGTGAGGAAGGTGACAGCACAGTCAGCAGTCAAGTTCTTCAGGTCGATTGTTTGCCGTTTCGGGATCCCTAACAGGATCATCACCGACAGCGGCACACAATTCACGAGCCGCACCTTCATGCAATACGTCCAAGATCTTGGCGCCAAGGTCTGCTTCGCTTCTGTTGCTCATCCAAGAAGCAACGGTCAAGCAGAGAGGGCAAATGCTGAAGTGCTGCGCGGGCTCAAGACCAGGACTTTCGACAGGCTGCGCAGGTGCGGAAAGAACTGGATTGAGGAGCTGCCGGTGGTTCTTTGGTCGATCAGGACGGCGCCAAATCGAGCCACTGGCCAGACACCTTTCGCTCTAGTCTATGGAGCAGAGGCAGTTCTCCCCACGGAACTCGTATACGGGTCACCTCGAGTGCTCGCTTATGATGAGCTTGAGCAAGAGCAGCTGCGACAAGATGACGCGCTGCTCCTTGAGGAAGACCGTCTTCGGGCCGTTGTACGAGCTGCTCGATACCAGCAAGCTTTGCGCTGCTACCATAGCCGCAAAGTTAGTGCCAGAAGTTTCGAGGAAGGCGACCTTGTTCTTCGGCGTGTTCAGTCCGCCAAGAATTCCAACAAGTTGACGCCAAAGTGGGAAGGCCCTTACCGGGTGAAACGAGTCACTAGGCCTGGCGCTGTCCGCCTTGAGACCGAAGATGGCATTCCAGTGAGCAACTCCTGGAACATTGAGCATCTTTGTAAGTTTTACCCGTAGTGCGCGGTTGCCGGAACCCATTCCGGCAACCACCTTTTGTACAAGTCTTGCCGCTGTTCCATGTAATCCTTCATACAAAGCCGGGCGCAGACCCCGTGCGTAAATAAAGCTCATGTGCTCCTCACATCTCGTCAATTTCATGATTTTTTCTCTCTTTGCATGTATTATCTGACACTTTGTGTAGCGCCTACCCCCGGTAAGCAATAACGAGCCATAAGGCTCCATATCTTTATTTTCTCTTCTTTCTCTTTCCCAAGGGAAGGAGGGTTCCCTCGCCCACAAGTTTGCCGGGGGGGAAGGAGAAGATAATGGTGTGGACCAGGCGTCGTTCAAGAAAATTTCGCCTTACCGGGAAGCAAACGACAGAAAAGCTAAGTTGCCAAAGTTTGAGCAATCTGTTTTTAAAATTTTTAAGTTATCTTCCTTGAAAGACCGTGCTTTGTATGGAAAACCTGTGCACGGAGGAACCAACTCGTAGCTAGTTGCGCCCTTACTTTGTTTCGAGTCCGCTCAACAACTTAAGTGAGCTGCGACTAGCCGCGACAAGGTTTCTTGTCGGTAGCGGCACCGCCAGCAGGCTGCTGACGCTCCGCACTCAGCGCTCGCAGCAAGGGTGCCTACGTCGGCAAGTTCCCTAAAAGCGTAGGGCAAAAACATACAAAGGAAGGAATCAAGTAAAGGGAATAACATAGCAATCTATATCCAAAATAAAGTTATATTACAAGATAACTTATCGCAGCTCTAACAGAGTGTTCTCATGACATGACCAACAGCGACAAGGAAAAGAGAAAACGAGCGGCCTAATCTACGCGGTCACCTTCGACCCTCTTGATCCCGCTCACCTTGTCCACAATGGGTGCGACAAGGGCCTTGAGCGCTTCCTGATCGGCATCCGGCGGCAAGGACCTGAGGACGTTGGTGAGGTTGAGGCCTGGGTTGCGGAAGGCCACCTTCACCAACACCTTCTGAAGAACTCCCGCGCAGATCTTGCGCGACTCGTCGGCCAGCTGCTTTGGGATCCTCTCCCGGAGTCGCTGGAGCGCTGTCGCCATGCCTTTGAAGAACAGGCTGAGCTTGGCGCTGGGTTGGAGACGCTCATCGGAGGAGTACCCAAGATCCTCCATACCCAGCTGCATCAGCTCCCCGTCGATGGTGGCGGCAACATCCACAAGGCCCTCCGTCCAGTGCTCCACATTTTCCCTGAAGGTGTTCTGGGCGGCGGCAGCACTCGCCAGCAACGCCTCGTTGGCCTTGACCTTCTCCGCCAAGGCCGCCTCCCGCTCCCTGGCCCCGTCCAGCGTCTGGGTTAAGGTGACCAGCTTCAGCTCAAGATCGGCGTTGGAATCCTTGGCGGCGCTTAGCTCCTTGCTCCTCTCGGCAAGGAGACCCTGCAGCTCGCCATGAGAGGCGGCATCCTTCTCGCGCTCAAGCTTGAGCGCGGCAAGCTCCTCGCCGCTCGCCTTGAGGTCGGCCTCCAGCTGCGCCACCTTCACCTCCAGCTCCTTCTTGGCGGCCTCGGCAGCTGCGGCGGCATCCTTTGCTTCCTTGAGAGCCCCGCCAACTGTTTGCTCCCGCGCGGCAAGCTCCTCTTCGTAGCTGTCAAGGTTAACCTTGCACTGCACCAGCTCGCCTTCTTGCGCAAACAGCTTCTCGCCAGCAAGCCACTATTGCTCTTCAGCTTTGGCCTTCTCGAGGAGGAAGGCTTTCCGCTCTTCGGCGAGTTTCTCCCGCTCCTCTGCCAGAGACCAAAGAGCCTCCTGCCTCATACCCCGGAGCTCCTCCGCACGCTTCTCGATGTCCACTCACGCTTTCGCCACTAGTGCTTCTCGCGACTCCAGTTTGGCTTGTCGGGCGCGGTAGAGCCCCAGCAGCTTCCGCAGCAGCTTCTCCTCCTCAGGCTCGTCGCTGCTGCTTCCCGGCGCGTCGACAAGTGACAACCCAGCGGAGGCAAGCACTTTTCCGTCCAAGACTTCTCCTTCGACCGGCGCCCTGGAGCTTGACGCCCAGGGGAGCTTGATGAAGATGCCATCGCCGGCCTTCAGATAGGCGCCGGGCTGGGGCTCTTCGGAGCCTGGCGCTGCGGCAGCGGCGGAGGGATCGACGGTTGGTGCAGCGCCTGGCGCTCCTGCGGCCTCAGGGCCGTCAGTGCGATCGCCAGATCCCTCGCCAGCTTCTGCGGCGGCAGCTTTGGCGGCCTCCTCTCCGGCGGGCTCATCAGCGCCGGCTCCTTCTTCGGTGGCCACGACATCGTCTGCGTCGCCACGCGCGTTCTTCTCGCCGGCGACCTCAGTTTCCATTGGCTCCGTGGCAGATGGATCTGAAGAACGGAGGAGGGAGAAAATTCAAGCAAATATCCAAAAAGAAAATCAGGAAAAGAAGAGCGCAAGGGCAGTTTTCAAGCAAGAAGGGCTACCTGTGCTTGGATCTACAGTCTCCATCACCGGAGGGTCGCTGGTGCTGCCCCTTGCCGAAGAACTGTCCCTTGCCGGAGACTTGTCCCTTGCCGGAGACTTGTCCCTTGCCGGAGACTTCTCCCTTGCCGGAGAACGCTCCCTTGCCGGGGAATCCTCCCTTGGCGGTGTAGTCAAAGGAGATGGTATTTCAGGGGCCGCGTCAGGGCACTCCTGGTGAGGGTACTCTGCTCCTGCACAACCCAACAATCAAGATATCAGCAAAGAAAGCAACCATGCGCGCCGAACAGCAGAAAGTAATCCATATACTTACGCTGGGGGCTGCTTCGGGGAGTAATTGCCGGGTCCGGCAAGGTGGTCTCGGGCGCGTCCCCCGTTGTCGCGGTGGGTTCGTCCTCGATGACTATCACCGGGGCCTTGGCTCTCTTCGCCGCTCTTTGAGCCAGCGTCCTGAAAAGGAATAAGTTCAGAATGAAGCAAATCAGATACAAGACAAAGCAGCCAAATTGAAGAACTACAAGTACAGCGGGGAAATCTTACTCTTCTTCCTCCTTATCGGAGTTGAGCGCGGAGAGATCAAAGTCCGGCTCGCCTCCGGCGCGACGAGGCGGAGGGGTAGTTTCCCTTGTCCACTTGGCGGGGGCAGTGGCATGGTGCGAGAGGACCCCGCTCCAGTTGCTGCGGCGGCGTGAGGCGCTCCCGCGGCAACAGTGCTTTCCGCAGTAGAGCATGTCGCGCGGCGCGGCGGCTGTTGACCCGTCTGCCGCCCCGCTGCGTCCCCGGCCCTGCGGAGACGCCTTCTTGGTGGAGCTTGTGGCTCCGCTCACGGCGAGCTGGCTGGAGGTGGAGAAGAGGTGGAGCCGGTCTTCAACAAGTCGCTCGCGTCCTCGGCGGGCTCGCTCGACTCTGTTTCAGGCCAAGCAAGTTCTTCCTTGCCGACAAGCTCCTCCCACTCGGCAAGGCTTGCCGCCTCTGCTGCCTCTGCCTCCTCCATGGTGAATCCAAATTGGCCTGCGGCAACGGCCGCTGCCGCCTCTTCCTGCCTGGTGGCGATGCGCCGCATCTCGTCGTCAGTGGTGTCGCGGGTGAGGCTCTTCTGCTCGTCGGGGCGGATCGCCACCTCTGCCAAGCTGTCGAAGAACTCTTGCACGACGTCGTCGGCAGGCTCTTGCCAAGTGGGGACAATCCCATGCGAATCGCAGAGCGGCATCATTGCACGGATGCGGTCAAGCAAAGAGTTGTTGCAGAGCGGAACGACCCCCCTCGGCAACCTAAACGCTCCGGGATGCTCGGGATCATGCTTGAACAGCTCCAGGAGCATCGCATCCAGCTCCAAGATGGTGAAGTTGAAGTTGAGGCCTGGGCGCAGCCTCATGATGTCCGCCGCGTTCTGGAACTCCCAGGCGGGCCTCCCCCTCTCCTGCAGGGGGGCGATGCAGCGGCGAAGGAAATCTGCGCCAACAGCGCCTACGGTGAGCCCGGCAAGCCTGAGGCGCAGGATCCTGGTGACGGCAATCTTCAGCCTAGCGTCCTCCGGAGCCAAGTTGCTCCAATCATTGCCGCACACTACTGGGGCTTGGTGCTCGGCGGTGAACGGCTGCGGGTTTTCCTCGACGATCCAGCACCAGTCCGCTCTCCACTCGTCCCACTTGCTGCGGAGCTCGCCCTCCAAATAAGCATCCTTCTTGCCGAGTCTTGAGATCCAGGCGATTCCGCCAGACAAGGGCTCTCCTCTCTCGACTCGGGGTATGAAGAAGTGGCGGAAAAGGGCTACGTTTGGGTGGACTCCGACAAAGTTTTCGCAGAGATGTGCGAAAACTGCCATGGTCAGAACGGCATTGGGGGTGAAATCAAGGAGATGGAGCCCGTAGGTGTTCATGATGTCACAAAAGAATTCGGAGAAAGGTGGACAGAGCCCGCAGTAGAAGAACAACACGAAAAAGGGGTATCCGGTCGGAGCCAGTTTGAGGCGGCGGCCGAGAGTACCTTCGTGCGCGGATGCGCTCGCGTCTGCGTCGACCAGAAGAGGTAGTAGTATTCCCTCAGCTCCTTCGCGGCGAGCTGGGGGGGGGGGGGGAAGTTGCCCGCTCCTTCCGCAGCGCCGCGAGCCGCTGCGCCTCAGCCGACTTCACGCCCTTCCCCTTGTCGGCTTTCGGAGCCATGGCGGAGGTGGTGGGAGAGGTCGACGGTGTTGGTAGTGCTGGTGGCAATGGGGGGGCGGAGCGCTGCTCTCTCTCAGAAGGGGGGAGCGGCGGAGATTTTGGAGTAGTAACCGGTGAGATGGGCGACTGCCCCTGTTTCCTCTGCTTATAAAGAGGGAGGGGGCAAACGTTATGCTTTTCCGAATAAATAAACCACCCACGATCTCTCCCACGATGCCGCATTCGACGCGTGCTGTTCGGGAGGGCGCGGTGGATACGGAGTAAGAAACGGCACGCACCAGGCCGCGCGTGCCCGTGCCCTATTTTGGGCCTGGCCCAACAGCGCTCGGCACCGTGTGTGGCCTAGGCCCGGGGGCTCCTGTCGGTGTACTAGAGTAGGGTACCCTAGTATCCCGAACTTGTGCACGGGCAGTCGCAGCACCCCGCGGCAAGGCTTGCTGGGCGACCGCCAAGGTCCTCCGTGGTTCCTCTGGAGCCGTTCAAGAACAAAGTATTCAAGCCAGGGAAACAAGGCCCCGGCAAGAGGAGCTTGCCGGGAAGGCCAACCAAGGCATCTCAAGAAAGCTTGCCGCGACGCGCCACGCGTCCCGGCAAGGCTCGGTGAGCGACAAGCTCCCGGGCCCGACAAGACAACGACCACGGCAAGGCACTTGCCGCGGCAAGCGGCCACTCCGCACCCGCGCTCCAGCACATCCGCCAACGTGTCGCCCAGGGGCCTTTCCAGGCGCGCGTGGCGAAAGGCTGTGCAGCCAGCGGTGCACGGTGGCAGGCGGTGCTGACAAGATAGCCATCGTGGCGAGCGGTGGCGCCCCTGACGGTCTCTGTTTGCGCTGTTTGTGCGACACAAACGGGCATTTAATGCCTTTGTCCCCTGCCGTCAGAGTTAGGTGTGATACACTGTATCTACAGTATAGGTAGTTGTACCTACCGCATCTCTTTTTCCATTTTTGCCCTTTGTCTGCGTTGCCACCTGTCGGTGACCCCTTGAGCATATAAAAGGAGGCCCATGCGCAATGTAGACGAGGTTCGGCTCATTCGAACGCCAGAAACACTCTCACGCTCGGTCTGGTAGCTCTCATCGCTCCCGAGCAAGAACTCAATATACACATACAAGCAACAATAGGAGTATTATCTCCCCGGAGAGCTCCGAAGCTGGGTAAACTGCTCGTGTGCTTCGCCTCGATCTGCTCTTCGTGCGACCTCCCCCCCCCCCCCCCCCCGCCGAACCGAAAGGGGCTCGGTCCGCCGGTCCCATAGGTGTTCGTGGATCAGCTTCCCCGACACTCCCAAACTAAATCGTCAATATTTTGCTCTTACATTAGAGCCGAGGTTTCATGATCATGCTTAGCATGCCAACCCAAAGAAAGGAACCGATAGCGGAACTACTTTCTTTGGAAGACATTTCCTATGTTAAACAACAATATAACATATCTCTCTGTGTACCTTTGTTTATAAAACCGTATGGCTAGATTGCCTTGTTTGTCGTAAATCTTTGCCCTCATAAAGGCTTTATAAAGTAGGACAAACACTCCTCGGCTACTGGCCGAGGAGGTTGAAGCCGATGGTCGGTCAACAAAGTTTTGTACAATGCGGATCCGAGCATTAATGACATAAAGTACTTGGATACATAGATTCATTACACATAATTTGTGATTTTACTATGGATATCGATCCTTAATTCGGCCACCCGTGCCCGCATTAAGGCTCGGGGGCTACTGGGCTTCGGGCTTATTATTTACAAATATTAAAGGGACACATCGATCCCCTGATCTGGTGTTGCCACCCGACCAGTGTCTCGGGGGCTACTGCATTGCCTGTTCTATGCAGAAAATTTTAAGTGCAATACAGTGTCCAAGGAGATTTTGATCCTCAGGTTGGTCGGCCACACCCAACCTGAGTCTCGAGGACTGAGCACGCCGCTTTTTGTGTCCCGAAGTATTCTGCCGAGCTAGGACTTGATCCTCAGGCCGATTTTGCAAATCAACCTGAGTCTCAGCGGTTACTGGGATCAACGGTCTTATGTCATCCTTCAGGTGCATCTCGGGTTTTAGACCGATACACACCTTGAGGGCTACTGGCTATATATCTCGTCAGAGAATAAATTGCATCAATAAAAAACATTGACCAAAAATTAGCCCATGACCGAGGTGCTTAACCACCTCGGAAGCAGTTCGGCATATAGCTCGGATGCAAGTGGCTGGCTCCTTAGAGGGCATTTCCGGCATTAAGCTCGGCTAAACTCCTTCAACTTTTTTGGACCAAGATGATCTATGACATCTTGGATATAGTCTGGCGTTGGAGTTCGGATACATTTCGGCGTTGGAGCTCGAAAGCAGTCCGGCATTGGTACTCGACTGCAAGAGATACCTTGAATGCAGTCCGGCGTTAGAGGTCGGACGCAAGAGGACACTGTCTCCCGGGAACAACTTCGAACCCGAGGTGTGGCATAAAAATAACAAGGCATTGATAAAGGCCGGAAACTTAAAGGGGCTCCTCGGATACCCGACGTGTAAACTCGTCGAATGCATTTCGGCGATGCTCAAGATAGAAGATGAGAAGATTTGTTGAACCAGTTTTCAAGACCGACAACCGAAGATGAAGAACAGTTCAGAAGAATCGAGGAGCGTCCCTAACTTGAAGACCGGTTCAGGGGGCTACTGACGATGTCCTGGACTAGGGGGTACTCAACGTGTCATCTCCCGATCTGTTGGAATGGGCCGAGGACCCCCATGGCCGTATACTCATGGGCCAGTCCGGATGGTTGCCGCATACAAGGAAGATTCCACAAGACTTGGTGATCAAGACAAGAACTCCTCCCCCACCGGCGTATTCAGCTAGGACTCATGTTATCCTAGGCCTCTGGTGCATTATATAAACCAGGGCCAGGCTAGTCAATAGAGAACAACAATCATACCATAGGGTAGCTTCTAGGGTTTAGCCTCTTTGATCTCGTGGTAGATCTACTCTTGTACTACCCATATCATCAATATTAATCAAGCAGGAGTAGGGTTTTACCTCCATCGAGAGGGCCCGAACCTTGGTAAAAACATCGTGTCCCTTGTCTCCTGCTACCATCCGCCTAGACGCATAGTTCGGGACCCCCTACCCGAGATCCACCGGTTTTGACACCGGCAGTCTCCATTGCCTTGGTTTAATCACCATTGGAGGAAGATGGATGAGTCTACTTTGGGGAGTCTTAGACATAGAGTGCCTATTCTTGATGGAGAGTATTTTCATGAGTGGAAAAATGAGATGTTTGTAATTTTCAATCAATATCATTTGAACAAGTATATTGTTAGCCCTTGTGCACCTCATGTTGATCCTATGCATCCTACTCTTGATGAGTCAATTGACATGGTTAGGAATCTTAGAACTGTCGAACTTATTATTAGAGGATTGCCTAGAAACCCGATTGGATGTTTGCCTACTCTTGAGTGTGCCTACACTATATGGAAATTTCTTGAGGAACGATTTCCAAATTATTCCTTGAAAAATCTAGATGAAATTCTCCATAAGTCTATTGCCTTGAGTAAGATGAATACTAGTGATCCTATGTTTGGTGATCGTCTATTTGAACTTACAAACCTTATGCGTGCCAAAGGAGATGTTGGAATTATTGGTGATATTATTTCGGAAGCTATAAAAATTCATAAGCAAGATCATTGTCAAACTCACTCTAACGAATCACCCTCTCTAGGATTTGATCCACCACATGATGATGTTGAACATGGATACTGTCGGTGTCAAAACCGGCGGATCTCGGGTAGTGGGTCCCGAACTGTGCGTCTAGGTGGATGGTAACAGGAGACGAGGGACACGATGTTTTACCCAGGTTCGGGCCCTCTTGATGGAGGTAAAACCCTACATCCTGCTTGATTAATATTGAAGATGTGTGTTACAAGAGTGGATCTACCACGAGATCAAGGAGGCTAAACCCGAGAAGCTAGCCTATGGTATGATTGTTGTAATGGTTGTTCGTCCTACGGACTAAACCCCTCCGGTTTATATAGACACCGGAGAGGGCTAGGGTTACACAGAGTCGGTTACAATGGTAGGAGATCTACATATCCGTATCGCCAAGCTTGCCTTCCACGCCAAGGAAAGTCCCATCCGGACACGGGACGAAGTCTTCAATCTTGTATCTTCATAGTCTTGGAGTCCAGCTGACGATGATAGTCCGGCTGTCCGGACACCCCCTAGTCCAGGACTCCCTCAGTAGCCCCTGAACCAGGCTTCAATGACGATGAGTCCGACGCACATATTGTTCGGCATTGCAAGGCGGGTTCCTCCTCCGAAGAATCCATAGAAGATTGTGAACACCAGGATAGTGTCCGGCTCTGCAAAATAAATTCCACATTCCACGGTAGAGAGAATAATATGTACACAAGTTCAATCTGCTGACGTATTTTGTGGTACGATGTCACACCACTACCAAGCCTTTACTTGAGTTGTTTTTTATTATACCACTTCAGCGCGTTTAGCGAAGCGGTTTCCTTGGCACGTCTTGTCGAAGCAGAGAACGTGTTCCCCTTATTCCGGGATCCTCATCAATACGGACGTGGGTAACCCAACCGCGCCCGTTGCCCCGCCCCCTCTACCGGAGGCGAGTCCCGAACGGTCACGGGGACGGCTCTTGGTATTCCCCTTCTTTATAACAGGACCAAGGCTCGTTTCTTTTCTTCAATCCTCAATAGAATCTACTCCTTGCCCCGAGTTCCAACACTCAGAGCCCCAGATTCGAGCGCTTCGGACCTTCAAGAATGTCCGGCTCCGACCTACAGGGCCGGTGGATGCCTTCCTCCGTCACGGAAGAAGACGTGCTAAAGCTGCGAGAGGCCAAGTACCTGTCTTACGAGATTTCACATAGGTTGCCCGTCAAAGGGCAAGTCATCCCCACCCCCGAGCCCAACGAGTATGTCGTGTTTGTATCCCACCTCCGTCGGGGTTTAGGCTTTCCGATGGATCCTTTTGTGAGAGGGCTCATGTTTTACTACGGGTTGGAATTCCACGACTTGGCTCCGAAGTCCATCCTCCATATCTCTTCATTCATTGTTTTTTGCACTGTTCAAGATATCTTCCGATATGCCGATAAATCGGCCGATTTATTGCTTACCGCTGTCAGACCGATAAGATAAATTGGCTGATAAATCAGCCGATATGGCGATAAATCGGCCGATATGCCGATAAACTGGCCGATTTACCCCTTATCATGGGTCGACCGATAAGTTCCCGATAAGCGATATCCCCAACATTGGTTTTTTGCGAAGCCTTCCTCCGCGTTACCCCTCACTTCGGCTTGTGGCTTAAGACCTTCGACATGGAGCCGAAGATGATCGAGGGGCGTCAAGCAGAGTGCGGCGAGGCGGTTGTAAGCAGAAGGGCCGATGCTCCATGGCCCGAGGGCTCTTTTCAGGAGGAGCTCGGCTTGTGGCAGCAGGAGTGGTTCTACATAACCGCTCCCAGGGGCAGCAGGCAGAAGCCGCCTCCCATCTTCCGCTCGGGCCCTCCGCAGCGGCTGGTGTCATGGGTCAGCCAAGGGCTCAACTGGGGGCCGTCAAAGGACGTGCCCCTATTGCAGGGCCGGATTCAAGACCTCCAGGCGAGGGAGATTGATCTGGTCGTGGTGATGCAGGTCATGCTGATTAGGCGTCTCCTGCCCTGCAAACGTCGTCCTCTCCGGCTATGGGAGTTTAATTCGGAGGGACCACGAATTCTCCAACACTTCATGGGTGCGACACCCGTGGAGATGTATAAACTATTCTTCATATCACGAGAGGCGTGCCCGGAATTGACCAAGGACGCCGGCCTAAGCTGCAATCGCCCGGATACACAAGTAAGTAGCTCCGTGTCCGGACATACCATTTTTTCTTTTGCCTTTCTATGATTCGCTTTCTGACCAATTACCCTCTAAATAGGAGTGGATAGCGCAAGCAAAACTGATACGGTGTCCGGCTCCCCTCCCAGAGACCGCGCCGGATTCCGTGCTGGTCAGGATGCTGGAGGTCGCGCCTTCAGAGGAAGGCGAAGGGGAGAATAGAGGAACTACCGCCTCAACCAAGGAGGCTTTTGAGGAGGGGGGGATCGAGAATCCCTCCTTCCAGGGGGAGAAGAGGACCGCCTCCGAAAACCCGGAGGCCAAAGCCCCCAAGCGGGGGAAGAGATCTTCACCAGAGGGTCCTGCGTCCGGAGAGGCTCCGGCCGCACAGTCTCCCCTAAAGAATCAGCCCTCCAGCGAGCCGTAAGTGGAAAAAAGGGAGGTTTGTAAATAAGGGACATCCTTATTTGTGCTTATGAGGATAACTTAAGTTTTTACCTTGTAGTTCGGATCTCCGTCCTTCTCAGATGAGCTCGTCTTCGGGGGAACTCCGTCCGGAGATGATGGAGAGCGAGACGCCTCCATCTGCCGCCCCATCGGATAGGGGGGACGAGCCTGAAGTGTCATCACGGAGGGTATCCCTGAGTCCGGCAGGGCCGAATAATTCGGCACCAACTGGTGTGCGGCCAGGGGAGCTGAAGGATCTGCTTGAGAGGGCATCCATCTCAGAAGGTCACCGTACACTGATGAGTACGGTGATTGAAAGAATTTCGTCCGCCGAGGGCGGATTGCGTGATGCCGTCAGGAGTTTGCTGGCGGGGTTTGAGGTACGTAAAAATGACATACCCTTTGACAGTTTTACACATAAAGTGCGCCCTGTATAGATAGTAGCCCCTGAGACTCGGTAGGGTGTCGAGAACGACAGCGTACCGAGGATCAAAATCCCAGGTATTGATTTACGCCTTTCCTAAGCAGGTGGCGGATAGTTCGGTGGCTAGCCGGACAGATGGAGTTGCCGAACTAAAGTGGCAGCTCGACGTTGCGGATGCGGACATCGCACTGGTCAATAAACGACTTGACGAGTCACAAGGTAGGTTTTTTCTCCGTGGTCACCTAGTAAGGGAGCCGAAGCCCACTCCTTACATCATGTGTGTTCAATGCAGATGGTGCCGCTGCTGTGGAGAGCCTTCGGGCGGAACTTGCTCAAGCCAAGGAGCAAGCCAGAAGGTGTGATGCGGCTACCTCTAGGGCGGCCGAAGAGCTAAAAGCCGAAAGGGCTGCACACTGCCGAAGCAGGGAGGAAATGGCCGTGAAGTTGAAAGATGCTACCGACCGCAATGACGTTCTTGAAAAGGAACGCCTAGCAGAGCAAGAAGACCTGGGGAAGGCCACCGCCGAGGCCAAGGATGCCCGTACTGCAATGCGGGCTATAAAGGAGGAGCTGCGCCAGGCCGGAGACATTGTGGCCGGCAAGCCCTTTCTGCTGCGCCGAAGGTTTACAGGTCCAAAGTATGCTCAGCTTGGCCAGCTGTGGGGTCCGGAGGATCCTTATATGGACTTAGCGGCGAGTGCGGCAGATGCCATTGTGCACTTCCGAAGTCAGAAGGATCACAAGACGAAAGAGTTGTTTTGGTCTCAATTCCATAGTCCGGAGCGTTCACTTCCGCTGACCGAACGGCTGGCCGAGTGGGCTGAACTGAATAGGTTGTCCGGACTTGCCATGACGGATATCGTGGCTCATGTCTGGCCGGATAGGCCCAAACCGAAGAGTTATTTTTGGCTTATTGCAGCAATTCCTTGGGGCGGTGCCGCATATCAAGGCGATGAAGCGGTCGGCTTGCATAGAAGGTGCGCGGATGGCCCTTGCCCGTGTGAAGACACATTGGACAGAGATGGATGCCACCGCTGTTGCGACCCCGGGTTTGGACGAGAGCCGGTTACCCGCCGAGCACTATTTTGGGGAAGTTCTGCGTGGTGCTCGTGTAATAGAGTCGCAGTGCTCAAAAAATGTCATGTTCAAGTGAATGTTTTTTGTTTGTAAAACGATGTTTACGATTTCAGCGCTTTTTGGTACTTGTGCGTTCAAGTATTGAAACATCTCCTGTGCGGCCATTGATGTATACTTGTGTATAACCTGAAAGATGGCAGTCTTCGGCTTCAGCCCCCACGCACATGGTGCGGGGGTGTTTGCGAAATAGCGCGTTTTCACACTTAATCCAACGTCTTGGTCCTATTAAGGAGGTGATAGCGTAGCAAACGAGGCAACTGGACTATAATGCTTTATCACTTTCACTTAGCCATAGGAGTTCGAAGGTGGGGCTACGATATAGCCCCTAGGGGCACCGCGCTCTCCGAATTTGGGGCGCGTCTGTGCCTGATCGGGAAGCGGTCCTTCGCCAAAGCGGAGGAATTCTAAACATTCCTGAGGTCGATCGAGTGGTTGACCAGTCTCTCGCTACATCATGACAGTCAGTTTTCGGCTTTCTCTACTGAGGCGCTCACCCGCCCGAGCCGGGGCACAATCGCAGTAGTTCTCCTGGTACCGCGTTAGCCGACGATGCGGAACATAAGGCAGCAAAACACAGGAGCCGGGCAAACCCAACATTTGACCAAAGACATGATTCGGAGCTGATGCATATAAGGCCTAACTCGAGACGCCGAACACTCCCTGAGGTGTTCGGTCTTTATGATAACGGGCAGATCAATGCCCTAAGCCCCTAGTGTCCAAGTACGCGCAAGATCCTCTGACACGGCCGATGCCAAAACGTCAGCCTCCTCACTGGTTATGATGAGAAACCAGGGGATGTATAGCAACAAGAGACAGTAAAAAAGGTTTACGCAGGGTCTTCATCTGAAAAGAATCCTTGCAACGGGTCCCTACTGCACGTCTGCGCCTGTGTCTCCGTTGTGCGGTATCCTGGACGGGTGTAACACGCTGTTCATCTGTAAAAGAGAGGAACTTGGTTTAAAAAGAAATCATGTCGAAAATGTATTTAAAATAGAGCATGAATAAATGAATAAAATTGAGCCTTTATTGGCTCCTTGTTGCTCATACGCACAGCCCCTTGTAAAGGGGTGTCTGGCTAGGGAGCCCCTAGTTTATTTATGCCGGACTCGTTCTAGCCGTGTCCGGGGTCTTGAACGACCTTTTAATGAGATGATGCCGCGTGGACCAGGCATTTTAAGTGTAAGAGACGCGTAGTGTGGTATTGCATTAAAGCGGACAAAAGCTTCACGTCCCAATAGTGCTTGATGGCAACTTTTGAATGGGGCGACATGAAAAATTAGCTTTCCGCGTCGGAAGTTGTTGGGTGACCCGAACATAACTTCTAGTAGTAAGGAGCCCGTGCACTTGGAAGGAGGGCATGGCGCCACTCCTTTAAAGGAAGTGTGGCTATGTCGAATTTTAGTACGGTCTACCCCCAACTTGCGGATTGTGTTCGGATATAGCAGGTTTAAGTCGCTGCCGCCATCCATTCGGACCTGTGTAAATTGCAGTCCATCGATTATAGGATCCAATATCAGAGCAGTCCATCCTGCGTTTCAAATGCTCCTGGAATAGTCCAGGTGGTCGAAAGTAATTGGTTTTGACATCCAATCTCGGGGTTCCGCTGAGGTGGACCGTGCGACACCTACTTTGGCGGGTGCCGCATTGTTGTTTCGTGTTATCACATGAAGTGAGTTTACTGTTTTGACTTCTTGTGGGAAAGTCTTCTGTTTTCCGGTGCTCTGCTGGTGGGGTTTGTCATCGTCCTCGCTTGGCGCGTCGAGCCCCCTGTGTTCGGTGTTGAGTTGGCTGGACTGTTTGAAGACCCAACAATCTCGGTGGGTGTGGTTTGCAGGCTTCCCGGGTGTACTGTGGATTTGACATATCCGATCCAAAATTTTGTTCAGGTTGGATAGCTCGTCACTGTTGTCCTTGAGGGGCAGTGTTTTGTTGTTCGGCCGCGAGCTTTTGAATCCGGCGTTAACCGTCGTGCTCTTTGGGCTCTTTTCTTTATTTCGGCGCTGGTCCTTTCTGCGCCGTGATTTTCCGTTTCCATCTCTGATCTCGGATGTACTCGGGTCGCTGGTGCTGCGTCTTGATAGCCAGCTATCTTCCCCCGCGCAAAAGCGGGTCATGAGGCTTGTTAGCGCGGCCATTGTCCTCGGCTTCTCTTGGCCGAGGTGTCTGGCGAGCCATTCGTCTCGGACATTATGTTTAAAAGCTGCTAAGGCTTCGGCGTCCGGACAGTCGACTATTTGGTTCTTTTTGGTGAGGAACCTATTCCAGAATTTGTGCACTGATTCTCCGGGCTGTTGGGTTATGTGACTTAAATCGTCTGCATCCGGAGGGCGGACATAAGTCCCCTGAAAGTTTGCTCTAAACGCGTCCTCGAGCTCTTCCCAGCTTGCAATGGTATTTTCTGGGAGGCTTTTGAGCCAATGCCTGGCTGGCCCTTTGAGCTTAAGGGGTAGATATTTTATGGCGTGGAGATCATCTCCTCTAGCCATATGTATATGCAGGATGTAATCCTCAATCCAGACTCCGGGGTCTGTTGTTCCGTCATATGCCTCTATGTTTACGGGTTTGAACCCTGCTGGAAATTCGTGATCCAGCACCTCATCGGTGAAACATAGTGGGTGTGCAGCGCCCCTGTATTTGGGTGTGCCGTTATCTTCGAACACTCGGCGTGTTATGTTACTTCCTGGGGCCCTCTTCTTCGGCCCATAAATGGACCTGACTAGGCCATCCGTTTTGCGAAGATATTTATGTGTGTCATGTGCTGGCTTGTGTGCAGCGCCGCTTGCCGCTCCTGGCCTGCCTTCTGGTCGTCTATCCGGCCAGGCGGCCTCTTTGCTTTTTAATTGTGGGGGCTCTATGGCCTCCTCGTCGAATTCGGGCAGCAGCTTGCGCTTTGGGTAGCTCTTTGTTTGTTGGCTATTGCCATATTTGTCCGCAGTCTTGAGTACTTTGCTCCACCTCATTCTGAGTATGTCTTCCGCTGTTTTGAGCTTCCGCTTCTCCTTCTTCAACTTTTTTGCAGTGGCGACAAGCCTTTTTTGGAGGTTCTTATTCTCCGGCGGTTTGTCCGGTGTGAGATCGTCCGGACTGTTGTCTTCCCCGAGGGTGAGTTGATTATCCGATTCACCCTGTTCGGATGGCTGCTTGGTTGCATGTTCGTCGCCCACTGGTTTGCCCTGCGCTATGGCTGGGTCACTATGAGTGCTGCTGTTATCGAGGCGGGACTTGGGGCGGCGCTTGCGTCGCCGTTTTGGTTGTTTTTCAGGGGAATTATCCTTCGCCGCGCCCCGTTGTTCCTCGTTATCGCTCCCTTTTGGGGTGTCCACCATGTATATATCATGAATTGAGGTGGCTTTCCAGTGCCCTGTAGGCGCTGGTTCTTGGTCGTCTCCGGCATCGTCGTCCATACCGTCGATGTCTTCGGAGTCATTGTCTAGCATATCGGTTAGATCATCGACAGTGGCTACAAAGTGGGTGGTGGGTGGGTTTTGAATTTCTTCGTCGTCCGCATCCCAGCCATCCTGACCGCAGTCCGGCCAGGGTTCTCCTGATAACGGGAGATGTTTTAGCGAATTTAGGATGTCGCCAAAGGGTGAGTGCTGAAAGATGTCCGCGGCAGTGAACTCCATGATCGGCGCCCAATCGGATTCGACTGGCAGGGGCGCAGGAGGTTCGGAGTCCGGCAAGGAGTCCGGCGCCTCGGAGTCACGAGCTTCATAAGGGACAAGGTCAATATTCGGCTCCATCGCCGTGGAAGTTGCAGCTCCCGAGGCGGTGTCCAGCTACCTGTCCTCAATCTGTGCAGTCGGCTCCGAACTATGGGTCAGAGCGGACTTGTGTGCGGCCTCCAGGGTACTGTCCAACGGCAGTGCTAGATCATGCCCATCGTGACAATGCGGCACGCTCGGCTGTGGCTCAACTCCATCGAAGATCTAGTCCCCGCGGATGTCAGCCGTGAAGTTTAGGCTTCCAAACCTGACCTGATGGCCAGGGGCGTAGCTTTCGATTTGCTCCAGATGGCCAAGTGAATTGGCCCGCAGTGTGAAGCCGCCGAACACGAAGATCTGTCCGGGGAGAAAAGTCTCACCCTGGACAGCGTGGTTGTTGATTGAAGAAGCCATCAAGCCTATCAGTGACAACACAGAGGAACTCTCAATGAAAGCACCAATGTCGGTGTCAAAACCGGCGGATCTCGGGTAGGGGGTCCCGAACTGTGCGTCTAGGCGGATGGTAACAGGAGACGAGGGACACGATGTTTTACCCAGGTTCGGGCCCTCTTGATGGAGGTAAAACCCTACGTCCTGCTTGATTAATATTGAAGATGTGTGTTACAAGAGTGGATCTACCACGAGATCAAGGAGGCTAAACCCTAGAAGCTAGCCTATGGTATGATTGTTGTAATGGTTGTTCGTCCTACGGACTAAACCCCTCCGGTTTATATAGACACCGGAGAGGGCTAGGGTTACACAGAGTCGGTTACAATGGTAGGAGATCTACATATCCGTATTGCCAAGCTTGCCTTCCACGCCAAGGAAAGTCCCATCCGGACACGGGACGAAGTCCTCAATCTTGTATCTTCATAGTCTTGGAGTTCGGCTGACGATGATAGTCCGGCTGTCCGGACACCCCCTAGTCCAGGACTCCCTCAGATACTATGATGAGGATGATGATAGTGACTTTGATCTTGATGATGCAATGAGACACTTTGGTCTTATAGCAAATCTTCGGGGATATATGTCAGGAGGAAAGGAATGGGTTCTTGATAGTGGATGTAGCGATCACATGACCGGAGATAAAGACATGTTTCGTGAGCTTGCTGAAAACGATGGTCCTCGAAAGTATGTCACTTTCGGTGACAACTCAAAGGGTAAGGTGGTTGGCCTCGGTAAGGTGGCCATATCACATGATAGCTCCATAAAAAATGTTATGCTCGTTGAATCTCTTGATTACAACCTACTTTCAGTATCTAGACTTGCTGATTTCAGTTTCAATGTCCTATTTACTGAAGTAGATTGCCAAGTGTTTCGTCAAGACAATCATAAAATGGTCTTTACTGGTATACGTAGAGGTGATCTATACATTGTTAATTTCACTAAAAAGGCTCAACCTAAAACTTGCTTCATTGCTAAATCCTCAAAAGGTTGGTTATGGCATAGACGATTGGGTCATGTGGGTATGAGAAACCTTGACAAGCTTATTAAATAAAATCATATCCTTGGTGTTAACGATGTCATATTTGATAAGGATAGACTTTGCAGCGCTTGTCAAGCAGGTAAACAGGTTGGAGGAAGGCATCCCGTGAAGAACATCATGACCACAAAGAGGCCACTCGAGCTACTTCACATGGATCTCTTTGGTCCCAACTCTTACAAGAGTCTCGGTGGAAATTCTTTTGGTCTAGTTATAGTTGATGATTTTTCAAGATTTATGTGGGTGTTCTTTCTCGATGATAAATCGCAGGTCCAAAAGATCTTCAAAAACTTCGCTAGGAAGGCCCAAAATCAATTTGAAGTGAAGATCAAGAAGGTTCGCAGCGACAACGGAACGGAGTTCAAGAACGCAAATGTCAGGACCCCGACTCAATGCCACATCGATCTAGCATGTAACACCTCATATCACTTTGCGGCCTCACGCACGGTATTTCCACGGGTGTCGCCTTACCTTTGCCCGGGACCGTTTGCGCCTTTTGGCACACGTATATGATAGTGTCGCTAGCATCCATATGATAAGGAGCCCGGGCTGACATGGCTAGTCGTAAACCCAAAGTGGCACAAACTTACAGGGACAGGCATCCATGACCCAGCATCGAACGTGTCGGTCATCAGCGAGTGAATCCAGGCTGTAGCACTGGGCTAGCAAGACTCCGGTGAACCGGGCTGTAGCGGGCTAACATTACTCCGGTATTCATCGTGTGACATTTCCCCGAAGGGACAGACACAGGAACGAAGAAGGACACATGCCGGCCAGCCTAAGTGTTCCGGAGCAGTAGCAAGCTACCATGGCTCAGTGGAAGCACTAGGAGACATTTCCCGGTAAGAGAGGCTACTAAGGATAAACAACTAGATAGTCAGGTATTTCAATAACATACACACAATATGCTCGATATGTGCAAATACAACATGGCATCACAACATGACTCTACAACTCAAGTATTTTATTTAATAGGCTCCGAGGAGCATGATATTATAAACATGGGTCTCATGACCCAACATTCAGAGCATACAAGTCAAAACACATGCGGAAGCTTAACATGTCTGAGTACAGACATCTACAAATGAAAAAGGCTGAGAAGCCTGACTATCTACCAGATCCTGCCGAGGGCACAAGATCGTAGCTGAGGTAACAAGCTAAACGTCGAAGTCCACATGGAACTACTAGCGAGACTGAAGTCTCTCTGCAAAAACATAAATTAAGCAACGTGAGTACAAATGTACCCAGCAAGACTTACATCAGAACTAACTACATATGCATCATTATCAACAAAGGGGATGATGGGGTTTAACTGCAGCAAGCCAGCTTTGACTCGGTGGCTATCCTGAACTACGACTGCAAGTAACTCTTTTGAGGTGGCGCACACGAGTCCACATATTCACCATATCAATACACCACTATGGATCCGCTCCCGTCTCCCTACGAGAACGCCATCCATAGCACTCACGCTTATCTTGCGTATTTTAGAGTATCCACTTTCACTTGTCTATGAACTATACAGGCAACCCAGAAGTCCTTTTCCGCGGACACGGCTATTCGAATAGATCATATTAACCCTGCAGGGGTGTACTTCTTCACACACGCTCTCACCACTTACCGCCGTTTACACGACATGTACTCGGCAACCTTCAAGCGGAAGCCCAGCGAGGGTGTCGGCCACGACCTGACTAACCACACAAGTCTCTCGTCCACGTTTATCGCCTATTCGGGGTTCCATCCGCAAGGAGATCCGGCCGGGGTGTCGCTCACGGCCCCAAACGATGTGAGCAGGGTTCCCAAGCCCACCATCCGGGTGCCACTTGGTACACCGTGCCACTGTGCCTAGTCTGTCCCAAGCCCACCTGTACCGGGTGCCACTTGGTAGACTACTAACACTACCTACAAACACCAGAAACTAGTTGCAACTCCTGGACAGAGATCAGGTTGATTAATAAGTCGAGAGGGGCACTTAAGCATTCCAATGCGTGGTAGTAATTGTTCATGGATGACAAACACAGAACTCAGTTCCTGAGGACGGCTGCAATGAGACAACCCACCATGTACTCCTACATGGCCTCTCACCGCTACCTTTACCAAATCGTGTTCACACACTTAGCTCACACACAGTAGGACATGTTCACACACCTCCAATTCATCCCTGATGAATCAGACCTGACACAACTCTAAGCAATAGCAGGCATGACAAACAAGCATGAATGAGTAGGCACATCAGGGCTCAAACAACTCCTACTCATGCTAGTGGGTTTCATCTATTTACTGTGGCAATGACAGGTCATGCAGAGGATAAAGGGGTTCAACTACCGTAGCAAGTAACAGTTGTATCATTGTTGTCCTAATGCAGTAAAAGAGAGCAGGAGCGAGAGAGTGGGATTGTATCGGAATGAACAAGGGGGTTTTGCTTGCTTCGCACTTCTGAAGATAGTATAGCTATTCATCGGTGTCATCAAACTCATCGTCGGAACCACGTCTATCGGGAGGGGACAAACACCGGCAAACAAGGAAGAACACAATCAATGCAATGCACAATATGATGCATGATCATGACATGGCAATATGATGTGGTTTGAGCTAATGCAACTAGCAGCAGGTTAAATGAAGTTGGTTTGAACCCAACATCCAAATTCCAACTCCACATGTGATTATTTAAATGCCATTCATTTCATTTGTCCTAAAAAGTAGTGATAAGTTGTTCTAACATGCATGAAAATGGTACAGATGGATAGATTGGATTTTTATGATCATTTTTCATATATAAATTATTTCATTTGGAGTTACGGTTGAATTTCTATGATTTTTACAAGTTTTAAACATTTTCTGGAATTTCCTGAAAAAGAAAAAATCCAGTAAATGATTAACTGCGTCAGCATTGCGTCACTATGGCATCTGCAGGTCAACTGCGGCTGACCAGGTCAAACCTGACCAGTGGGGTCCACACGTCAGTGACACATGAACTAATCCCGATCAAACCCAGCGTTGACTGGGGTTTGACCAGGTGTGGGGCCCACTGTCAGCGGCTGTAGGGTGTTTAGTTGGTTGGGTTAGCTCCTAATGACGAGGCCACGTCAGCTCTCACCGGAGTTTCGCCGGCGATGACCTAAACTGCGGTGGCAACTCACCGGACTTGAGCTGCGGGCGACGGATGGATGCGCGAAGGCCACCAAGGGGTAGCCCGCGCTCGACTGCGTCTAGCAGAGCGATCGGAAGGCCTCGGAGTCGCCGGAGATGACGACGGCGAGCACAGAAGCGGCGGCCGGAGCTCAGGCGAGCTCGGGGTCGAGGCCACAGCGGCCTTGGTGATGCGGGGTTAACACCTACGGCGTCTACGTGGTGCGGCGAGAACGTTGGACGCATGCCCGGGACCGAATGGTCACCGGAGCATCATCGCCGGTGAGCTTTGGCGGCAGCGCTTGTCGGGTGAGAGAGGCACGACGGCTACGGCATGCTAGAGAGAAAATGGAGAGGGGGAGGATGATCAGGGGCTTACGGTGGTTCCGGTAGGCTTCAAAGCGGGCTCGGGGAAGGCCGGAGCTGAGCGGGGCGGCGAGGCTGATCTCCGGCGGCCGAGGAGGAAACGGCAGCGGTGGCGGCGTTGCGGTGCGTCTGTGGCGTCGTGGCTCATCGAGGAGGTAGGGAACGAGGTGGCGGAGCTCGAGGATAGCTCGGGGCGGCTCGGGGATGGCCATGGCCGCGGTGGTGCATGTCGGCGGCGGCGGGCGCGTTCGGGTGGTGCGAGGGAGAGAGCCAGAGGAGGGGAGAGGCACGGGAGAGAGTGGGAGGGGCCAGGGGGTGCATTGCGTCTCCGTGGCGTCGTCTAGGAGCACCGGGAGGAGCCAGGCAGGCAGGGAGGGAGGAGGTGGCCGGCGCGGGGCGGCCACGCGCCTCTGTCCTTCTGGCGAGGGAGGAAGACGACAGGGGGGGAAGCGGCAGTGGGCTGGGCCGTGCTGGGCCGGTTGGTGGCGCCAGTTAAGGCCCAGGTACTAACTCTCTCTCTCTCTCTGTTATTTTATTTATTGTTTCTGTTTTCTATTATTCTTCAGTCTTTAGGGCTTTATTTAAAATACTGAAATAGATCCAAAAATCATGAAACTAATAATGGCTACTGTTTAGGATATATACCACAGTAGACATTTTAGTTTATGATTATTTGAGCATTTAAAATATTTAATAGCATTTAAATGCCCAAATGCAAAGTACATATGATTTAATTCAGTGACCAAATATGTCATGGAAAAATGTGCAACACCTCTGGTTATGGTTTCAAGCATTTTCCAGAAATGATGAACATTTTTGAAAGCCATTTGGATTTACTGAAAATATTTTTAGGTTGAACCTATTGAATTCCATTTGGTGCTAGGGTTTGAACAGTCCCCATTTCAGGTTTAAAAGATATTTAAACATGATGCAACACAATACTAGCTAACCCAGAGTAGACCAGAACTAGGGATGTGACAACTCACCCCCACTAAACAAGAATCTCGCCCCGAGATTCAAGACGTGAGGTAAGAGGAAAGGGGGGGGGGGGGGTCACAAAACTATCACAATCTTCATGATCCATTTGCCCTTCTTGAAGATGTTGACTCATTGCTTCAAATCGATCTTGACGTCTTTGCTTTCGAGATCTTCATTCAACATGACGACAAGAAGAAAGGAAAAACTCTAGAAGGATCGATCTCCTCGAAGATCGAACAACTTAGGATCAACTCAGGGAGTGAGACATGGAGACATCTCTCAAGCTGAGACACGAAGCATAAAACGAGAGTGATGGTGTAAGACAGATGACGAAGGTTCACTAGGTAAACAACAACTCCACACTTAAGAAGGTGGTGAACCGTTGTCGACGTAGCGAGGAGTTGGGTTGCCATGATACCATAACAGGGCACCTTAGGAAAGGTGACTCGTAGAATATCCCCTTAAGTGGCAAAAGAATTACCTTTGATTCAGAGATCATCGAAATTCTTTATACCAGCCTAAGGCAATTCTCGAGGGATCGTTTGGAGGGGTTTGGTAGAATGGCATACCCGGGTTAGAATGGATGATGTGGATTACCTTGTTGAAAACAACACAAGGGATGATTTTGCTTGCGCGTGCTCTCAAGAACTCGAGCAATTCCATAATCATCATAGCAATTCCATAATCATCATAGTTCTACCAACATCTATGAAAAGAATGTTAATACAACTACATACTACCATGATGGATAACGATGGAGGATGCAGATGGAAAGGAAGACAACACTTTCTCAGATTTCACCCTAGCAATGCCAAGGAAACAAAATCTGGATGATCCACTGAGAGACATTTAGCACTTCGCTTCTAATGTTCTCCTTGATGTGCTAGTGCAACCCATTTATAGATATGGTTTGTATCTAGAACATAGAGTAAAAGGTCGGACTTTGGGAACACAAAAATCCATAAGGAACAACTAGGGAGTAAATCCTACGAAATCCTTATGGGGAGGTGGCCAACTTCCTCAATCAAGATACTACAGTAATAAGTCTTCCGGCTGGACGTGTTGGCCACGACATCCTCTTTACCGGTTACAGAGGGACCAATATTATAGTTCTTGGAAAAATGCTCCAACCATCATATCTGCCAGAGATTCAGATCTGGTTGGTGTCAGAACAATCCAGACTCATCGAGTCTAGAAAGAAAAATGAAAGTTTGCAACACAAATCGACGAGATGGCGTTGCGAGATTCTCGGGGAATGAACTACAATAGCAAGCTCCAAAACATGAGCTGGTTCTGCTACAACATGTGGACACGTTGTCCCAGACAAGCATGACCACGTGGTAGTCTTATAATAAAACACTATCGAGTTAAGGTGGGGAACCATCATCGATGATAGTGAAGTCTCCACGTGTGGAAGTCCAAAGAGTTCACCTTAGATAGACTCCTTTATCTCTGAACAACTCAACCAGTGGCTTGGTGTGCTAGGGATACATATGGAATGAAGGTTTCAAGTCTCCAAACCACAGAATACTTCACACGTATGCATAATTGATTCGGGATGATTCCAAAGGAGGCAATATTGACTTTCTCGAATTCACGGCGGCAACTTGCATCAGATGCACATGAATTAGAGGAGGTCACTTCTTTCATCCAACACATATGCTTCATGAACAAAACATGAAGAAATGGTTACACAAGTTTCCAACACTAGCTGGATGTTCAACACGGCCCATGGAGAAGATAAAGATGTTGTCGATGGGCTCAACAGCAATTCATCGAGAACTCCATAAAATGGAATTCCACAATCATGTGAACAAGTGATAGCATTGGTTAGAACAAAAGATATAACGGTGTATGCTCGAGGAAAATCCACGAGTAAGACAACATTACGAACATAATTGGTTCTGATTTGATTTGAGGATAGCCCACACTCAAATCAAAGTTTGGATAAGATGATAGGTCCATTAACTAATCACTAGGGTCAATCAATGAAAATACCATCTTTCTTCAACACACATACAAGATATCCCTTAAATGAACTAAGTCGGACAAGCTTTATCTTCCAACTCTCCAAGTTGTTGTTTAGCTTAACCAACTAGCTCAGGGGTATCCTGCACAGATTCTTGGAGAAGGTTGGTTTACAGGGATAAACCAACTTGATCACGAGCTCAACATAGCGGCCAGGTGACGACCTGGTGATACTTCTGAGAGGATATTCGGGAAATCATGAACCACCGATATGTTACTAAGCTCGAGAACAATCTTGCTTTTCAGGGAAGACGATATGATCAAAAAAGCGAGGGATTGGCATAATCCTAACTCATTGATCGAAGGGTGCACCGAAAATAAGGACTAGGTAGCACGATCAGTCTTAGAATGATGATTCAAGAACCAACACGTTAAGAATGAAATTATTGTCCTTTAACTACCAAGCAACGGGGTTGCTAGCAGTATTGATTTCACACATCACGATTCACTTGTCGGCATTCCGGTTACAATAACACGGGAACCGAGGAATTAACAATGATGGCAGGAAGTATTACCGCGTCAAGAATTCATAAGAGGTGGTGCAATTCTCATGACACTCTTGACATAAAGATGGTAACACTCCAAGGTAGAGCAGAGCAGAAGCTGGATTGGCATTTTGATCTGCGAAATACAATTGCTTTGACCCAATCCTAGATATGGATGAGGTGCTGGAGTTTGTTTATCCTAGTCATTCTAAAATAGAACGGCTCGACAGACCACAATGATAATGGCATCGATAACACAAATGCACGACATAAACTTGGCTATCAACTGATAGACAAGGATCGGAATACAACTACAGAGGGACAACTCAAAGGAACATATATCTTTCTGAGTTGTGGATGCATAGGTTAGTGTGTAGAACAACTTCAACATATTTCTTCCGGATAACCCATGCTGAAGAGGAAGGACTGGCAGATTCACAATATAGAATGGAGAACTCATCAAGAGCATTCTGGTTGTGATCTTTTGGTTCAAAGAACTTCTGACATAATGGTTCATGGTATTGGAAGAATGATATACCACGGACCTCGAAGACTATCGCAAAGGTTACTAATATCCTAAAGGAACTAGCAAATACTAGCAACATGAAGTAGGGTGAATCTCCGGTTCAAAACCCATAAGTAGAATGCCTACTAACTAAATGACATCACGGGATGCTTTCGAGAATGATGGCCAGAATCATCACACTGGGAACACAAAACATGGCTAAGTTACTAGGTGATACTCTAGACACCTAGGGTCATAATACTAGCTCCAACATATATGTCGTGGCAATAGAGTACCTCAACTCAGCAATTAGTGTGATAACCTGGCCTAAAAGAACATCAAAACCAGAGGGAAAGGATTTTGCAAATGCATCAGACTAGTTAGAAACCTGGGATGACTCGGACAGTATAACGGCTGTAAATGCTCAAAAAGATTTGAGACATTCCGCAAAACGGTGGCATAACCACTCAACATCACAATATCAAAGTTCCGAGACCAACTGTCACATATGGAAGTAGTAGGAACTGAACAGAGGCTTAAATCCATCAATCATATAAGTCTACGGATTAGAAACACGTGATCCTAATAGAAAGAAGAGAAAGCCTAGTTCCTTAACCCCGTAGGAAAGATAGGATGACTCAGATCAGAAGGCCATAAGGTATACAGAGTAAAAAGAGCCTTACGTTCCATCCCACAATCAATTCCCCTACATATAACTAAAGCATTTCTAGATTCAACTTCGACCAGTTTGGCTTGGTAATCCTACAGGCAATCAAGCTCTGATACCAAAACTGTCAGGACCCCGACTCAATGCCACATCGATCTAGCATGTAACACCTCATATCACTTTGCGACCTCACGCACGGTATTTCCACGGGTGTCGCCTTACCTTTGCCCGGGACCGTTTGCGCCTTTTGGCACACGTATATGATAGTGTCGCTAGCATCCATATGATAAGGAGCCCGGGCTGACATGGCTAGTCGTAAACCCAAAGTGGCACAAACTTACAGGGACAGGCATCCATGACCCAGCATCGAATGTATCGGTCATCAGTGAGTGAATCCAGGTTGTAGCACTGGGCTAGCAGGACTCCGGTGAACCGGGTTGTAGCGGGCTAACAGGACTCCGGTATTCATCGCGTGACATTTCCCCGAAGGGGCAGACACAGAAACGAAGAAGGACACATGCCGGCCAGCCTAAGTGTTCCGGAGCAGTAGCAAGCTACCATGGCTCAGTGGAAGCACTATGAGACATTTCCCGGTAAGAGAGGCTACTAGGATAAACAACTAGATAGTTAGATCCCACACATATCAAGCATTTCAATAACATACACACAATATGCTCGATATGTGCAAATACAACATGGCATCACAACATGACTCTACAACTCAAGTATTTTATGCAATAGGCTCCGAGGAGCGAGATATTACAAACATGGGTCTCATGACCCAACATTCAGAGCATACAAGTCAAAACACATGCGGAAGCTTAACATGTCTGAGTACAGACATCTACAAATGAAAAAGGCTGAGAAGCCTGACTATCTACCAGATCCTGCCGAGGGCACAAGATCGTAGCTGAGGTAACAAGCTAAACGTCGAAATCCATGTGGAACTACTAGCGAGACTGAAGTCTCTCTGCAAAAACATAAATTAAGCAACGTGAGTACAAATGTACCCAGCAAGACTTACATCAGAACTAACTACATATGCATCATTATCAACAAAGGGGATGGTGGGGTTTAACTGCAGCAAGCCAACTTTGACTCGGTGGCTATCCTGAACTACGACTACAAGTAACTCTTTTGAGGTGGCGCACACGAGTCCACATATTGACCATATCAATACACCACTATGGATCCGCTCCCGTCTCCCTGCGAGAACGCCATCCATAGCACTCATGCTTATCTTGCGTATTTTAGAGTATCCACTTTCACTTGTCTATGGACTGTACAGGCAACCCAGAAGTCCTTTTCCGCGGACACGGCTATTCGAATAGATCATATTAACCCTGCAGGGGTGTACTTCTTCACACACGCTCTCACCACTTACCGCCGTTTACACGACATGTACTCGGCAACCTTCAAGCGAAAGCCCAGCGAGGGTGTCGGCCACGACCTGACTAACCACACAAGTCTCTCGTCCAGGTTTATCGCCTATTCGGGTTCCATCCGCAAGGAGATCCGGCCGGGGTGTCGCTCACGGCCCCAAACGATCTGAGCAGGGTTCCCAAGCCCACCACCCGGGTGCCACTTGGTACACCGTGCCACTGTGCCTAGTCTGTCCCAGGCCCACCTGTACCGGGTGCCACTTGGTAGACTACTAACACTACCTACAAACACCAGAAACTAGTTGCAACTCCTGGACAGAGATTAGGTTGATTAATAAGTCGAGAGGGGCACTTAAGCATTCCAATGCGTGGTAGTAACTGTTCATGGATCACAAACACAAAACTCAGTTCCTGAGGACGGCTGCAATGAGACAACCCACCATGTACTCCTACATGGCCTCTCACCGCTACCTTTACCAATTCGTGTTCACACACTTAGCTCACACACAGTAGGACATGTTCACACACCTCCAATTCATCCCTGATGAATCAGACCTGACACAACTCTAAGCAATAGCAGGCATGACAAACAAGCATGAATGAGTAGGCACATCAGGGCTCAAACAACTCCTACTCATGCTAGTGGGTTTCATCTATTTACTGTGGCAATGACAGGTCATGCAGAGGATAAAGGGGTTCAACTACCGCAGCAAGTAACAGTTGTATCGTTGTTGTCCTAATGCAGTAAAAGAGAGCAAGAGCGAGAGAGTGGGATTGTATCAGAATGAACAAGGGGGTTTTGCTTGCCTGGCACTTCTGAAGATAGTATAGCTCTTCATCGGTGTCATCGAACTCATCGTCGGAACCACGTCTATCGGGAGGGGACAAACATTGGCAAACAAGGAAGAACACAATTGATGCAATGCACAATATGATGCATGATCATGACATGGAAATATGATGTGGTTTGAGCTAATGCAACTAGCAGCAGGTTAAATGAAGTTGGTTTGAACCCAAGATCCAAATTCCAACTCCACATGTGATTATTTAAATGCCATTCATTTCATTTGTCCTAAACAGTAGTGATAAGTTGTTCTAACATGCATGAAAATGGTACAGATGGATAGATTGGATTTTGCTGATCATTTTTCATATATAAATTATTTCATTTGGAGTTACGGTTGAATTTCTATGATTTTTACAAGTTTTAAACATTTTCTGGAATTTCCTAAAAAAGAATAAATCCAGTAAATGATTAACTGCGTCAGCATTGCGTCACTATGACATCAGCAGATCAACTGCAGCTGACCAGGTCAAACCTGGCCAATGGGGTCCACACGACAGTGACACATGAACTAATCCCGATCAAACCCAGCGCTGACTGGGGTTTGACTAGGTGTGGGGCCCACTGTCAGCGGCTGTAGGGTGTTTAGCTGGCTGGGTTAGCTCCCAATGACGAGGCCACATCAGCTCTCGCCGGAGTTTTGCCGGCGACGACCTAAACTGCGGCGGCAACTCGCCGGACTTGAGCTGCGGGCGATGGATGGATGCGCGAAGGCCACCAGGGGGTAGCCCGCGCTCGACCGCATCTAGCAGAGCGATCGGAAGGCCTCGGAGTCACCGGAGATGACGACGGCGAGCACAGAAGCGGCGGCCGGAGCTCGGGTGAGCTCGGGGTCGAGGCCATAGCGGCCTTGGCGTTGCGGGGTTAACACCTATGGTGTCTACGCGGTGCGGCGAGAACGTTGGACGCATGCCCGGGACCGAATGGTCACCGGAGCGTCATCGCCGGCGAGCTTTGGCAGCGGCGCTTGTCGGGTGAGAGAGGCACGGCGGCTATGGCATGCTAGAGAGAAAACGAAGAGGGGCAGGATGATCAGGGGCTTACGGCGGTTCCAGTAGGCTTCGAAGCGGGCTCGGGGAAGGCCGGAGCTGAGCGAGGCGGCGAGGCCGATCTCCGTCAGCCGAGGAGGAAACGGCGGAGGTGGCGGCGTTGCGGCGCGTCCGTGGCGTCGTGGCTCGTCGTGGAGGTAGGGAACGAGGTGGCGGAGCTCGAGGATAGCTCGGGGCGGCTCGGGGATGGCCGTGGCCGCGGTGGTGCACGTCGGCGGCGGTGGGCGCGTTCGGGTGGTGCGAGGGAGAGAGCCAGAGGAGGGGAGAGGCACGAGAGAGAGTGAGACGGGCTAGGGGGTGCGTGGCGTCTCCGTGGCGTCGTCTAGGAGCACCGGGAGGAGCCAGGCAGGCAGGGAGGGAGGAGGTGGCCGGCGCGGGGCGGCCTCGCACCTCTGTCCTTCTAGCGAGGGAGGAAGACGACAGGGGGGGGGGGGGGAAGCGGCGGTGGGCTGGGCCGTGCTGGGCCGGTTGGTGGCGCCAGGTAAGGCCCAAGTACTAACTCTCTCTCTCTCTTTGTGTTATTTTATTTATTGTTTCTGTTTTCTATTATTCTTCAGTCTTTAGGGCTTTATTGAAAATACTGAAATAGATCCAAAAATCATGAAACTAATAATGGCTACTGTTTAGGATATATACCACAGTAGACATTTTAGTTTATGATTATTTGAGCATTTAAAATATTTAATAGCATTTAAATGCCCAAATGCAAAGTACATATGATTTAATTCAGTGACCAAATATGTCATGGAAAAATGTGCAACACCTCTGGTTATGGTTTCAAGCATTTTCCAGAAATGATGAACATTTTTGAAAGCCATTTGGATTTACTGAAAATATTTTTAGGTTGAACCTATTGAATTCCATTTGGTGCTAGGGTTTGAACAGTCCCCATTTCAGGTTTAAAAGAAATTTAAACATGATGCAACACAAGACTAGCTAACCTAGAGCAGACCAAAACTAGGGATGTGACAGCAAATGTGGACACCTTTCTTGACGATGAAGGGATTTCACATGAGTTCTCGGCTACGTACACACCTCAACAAAATGGAGTTGTTGAGAGGAAGAACCGGACGCTCATCAAAATGGCGAGAACGATGCTTGGTGAGTACAAGATGCCAAAGCACTTTTGGGCAGAAGCGGTTGAGACAGCTTGTCATGCAACAAATTGCTTGTATCTTCACAAGCTACTCGGCAAGGCGGCATATGAGCTCCTCACCGGTAACAAACCCCAAGTTGGATACTTTCGAGTATTCGGCTCAAAGTGCTACATTCTCGATAAGCATCGTCGTTCTAAATTTGCTCCTAAGTCTCATGAAGGTTTCCTACTAGTTTATGGCTCAAACTCTCACACTTACCGTGTCTACAACAATTTCACCCGAAAGGTTGAAGAGACGGTAGATGTGAAGTTTGATGAAACTAACGGCTCGCAAGTAGAGCAATTGCCAATTGATGTAGGAGACAAAGATCCTTCGGAAGAAATCCAAGACTTGTCTATTGGCAAGGTCCGTCCAACGGAGGTGAAGGAGAGTACCTCATCCATCCAAGTGGAAGGTTCTACTTCACGACAAGGTGATCCAAGAGTTGATACGGAAGCATCCACAAGTGGGACACACCAAGATGAAGAAAACGAGGAAGTGCATCAAGATGAACATCAACAACCTCCTTCTCCACCACGACAAGAGAACAACAACACCAACAATGAAGAAGGCCAAGAAGAAGAACAAGATGAAGAAGAAGTTCAACCAAGAACCAAGCAAAAGCTTTCACGAGTTCGGGCAAGAATTGCTAAAGACCATCCCGTCAAGCAAATCTACAATGATATTCAAACCGGGAGAATCACTCGCTCTAAAACTCGTTTAGCTAACTTTTGTGAAAACCATTCTTTCATCTCTAGCATTGAACCTATGAAGGTTGAAGAAGCATTGGAAGATCCGGATTGGATAAATGCTATGCATGAAGAGCTACACAACTTTGAGAGGAACCAAGTTTGGACATTGGTTGAGAAGCCCGACAACAACCACAACATCATTAGTACCAAATGGGTGTTTCGAAACAAGCAAGATGAAGATGGACAAGTAGTTCGCAACAAAGCATGTCTCGTTGCCCAGGGCTACACACAAGTCGAAGGTATGGACTATGGTGAGACTTATGCTCCCGTGGCTAGACTTGAGTCCATTCGCATCTTACTTGCCTATGCTAATCACCATGATATCACCTTGTACCAAATGGACATTAAAAGTGCTTTTCTAAATGGTGAAATAGAGGAGGAAGTTTATGTTAAGCAACCCCCCGGCTTTGTCAATCCTAAGAAACCCAATCATGTTTACAAACTTCACAAAGCCCTTTATGGTCTTAAACAAGCTCCTAGAGCGTGGTATAAATGCTTTACCAAGTTACTTATTGAAAAAGGCTTTGAAATTGGGAAAATTGATTCTACTCTTTTTACTAAAAGGGTTAATGGAGAACTATTTGTGTGCCAAATCTATGTTGATGATATTATATTCGGTTCAACGAACCCTCATTTTAGTGAAAAGTTTGGGAAGCTAATGTCGGTGAAGTTTGAGATGTCTATGATGAGTGAACTCAAATTCTTTCTTGGGTTGCAAATCAAGCAAACTAAGGAGGGTACTTTTGTTTCTCAAACGAAGTACACCAAGGACTTATTCAAGAAGTTCAATATGCAAGAATGCAAAGGTGTGTCTACACCCATGCCTACTAGTGGACATCTTGACTTAACCAAAGATGGTGAACCGGTTGATCAAGAGGTTTATCGCTCTATGATTGGTTCATTGTTATATCTATGTGCTTCACGTCCCGATATCATGCTAAGTGTGTGCATGTGTGCACGATATCAAGCTGCTCCTAAAGAATGTCATCTTAAGGCCGTGAAAAGGATAGTGAGATACTTAATCCATACACCAAATTTTGGCATTTGGTATCCTAAGAGGGCCTCTTTCGATCTTGTTGGCTACTCCGACTCGGACTATGCCGGAGACAAGGTTGATAGAAAGTCCACTTCGGGTACTTGTCAATTTCTTGGTAGATCTGTTGTGTCTTGGTCCTCCAAGAAACAAAACTCGGTATCCTTATCCACTGCCGAAGCGGAATACATTGCCATTGTTCATGTTGTGCTCAATTACTTTGGATGACCCAAACTCTTAAAGATTATGGGATATATGTGAAACATGTTCCGTTGCTTTGTGACAATGAAAGTGCTATTAAAATTGGTCATAATCCTGTGCAACATTCTCGAACTAAGCATATTGAAGTTCGTCATCATTTCATTCGAGATCATGTTGCTAAGGGTGACACTGATCTTAAGCATGTTCGCATCGAAAAGCAATTAGCGGACATATTCACTAAACCTCTTGATGAGAAAGTGTTTTGCGGGTTAAGAGGAAAATTGAACATCATTGATGCCTCAAACTTGGAGTAGAAACTCCATTGGATACATGCAAGACATGAGCTTATGACTAATCCTTGATATCTCTCTTATGATGAAAATCTTATGTCTTGGATATATTTGTATCCTGCAAGTTATCTAACCCATGTAGGTACTTGGATGAATCTAATTCCATGAGGTTGTAACCTACTCATATCTTGAGAAATCTCTACATCACCAAGTCTCTACACAAAGGTGGTTGAAGCTAAGGAAGCACGAAACCATTCAAACATATCCTTTGACAAATTCTATGTTGAGCTTCATGATTGTCATTTTTGGATACACAAGTGCTCTTCCTTGCAAGAACTAACCCATGTAGGTAGATGGAATCAAATTCCAAGTGGTGCTCCCAACTCTTGATGAGCTACATCAACCTTGAGCAAGCCACACGAGTTCAACTACATGGACATCACCACCAACCAAGGTATGTTATTCCATCTCAGAGAAGCTTTACTCCAAGTCATGAGCTAAAGCAACTCGACAAGATGTGAATACATCAAGATGCTTAAACGAAAAATGGCAACCCCATTTTGAGCTAAAACGATGAGTATGACCTATGATCAAGTGATCTCACTTGACTCCTAAGTCAATATACTCTAACATAGGTGACTTTGTCACCGACCATCTCTAGATGAAGTTCTCTTGTGTTCTTTTCTGTGTTTTTGCACTTGTCTCATGCATATTTGTTTCCCCTTTCAAAAAAAACTTCATCTAGATTTCTTTCTGTTTGCTCTGCATTTTCTGCATCCAATTCTTTGCATATCATTCAGTTAATTCCTTGCAAATCTTTGTGAAATCTTATTAGTCTAGTGAGCTGAGGTGACAAGTGTTTTCTCTGCGATGAACTCGGTTACACCGATTTGTTATTTTCGGTCCAACTGAATCCTTTCGGTACAACCGAAGCATACCACTCGGTGCCACCGACTTCACAACAGGAAAATCAGTTTGCCACTTATTCTGTGTTTCTTCTGATCCAGCTCCACTCAATGAATCTTGTCCTCTACAAGCATCACATTTTTATCATTGCCTTGTGTTGTGACTCAAGGACCAAACCCATTTGACAGATTCCAGAAAAACCTTCTTGGAAATTGATGTCAAAGGGGGAGAGAGAGATCACATCAAAGCTTATCATTTAGAGAGAGATCACATCAGAGAAAGAGTATATCACCTCCTCAGGGGGAGAGAGAGATCTCCAGGGGGAGAGAATACTCAAGTAGAAAGTATTTCTCAAGGATCCCAGATGCTTGGTGTTCAAGAGAGAGATGCCACATGTCTTCTTGAGGGGAAAGACATGTTCATATGTGTTTATTTGCATTAGATTGCATTAGCTCTGTTCATTTATATCTTTCAGCTCTGATTTTATGTTCCCTATCTTCTCCCAATATCCCATGCTAGATTCAGGGGGAGCAAGGCATCTATGGGAAAGAAATCATTTAAATTCATTGCATATCTTTACTCTTGGGGACATGTCTAATCAAATGTGGTACTTAGTACTCACTCTCTACATGTCATCCCAGTCTTGGTATTCTTGTGGTTTCTTCTGTTTGCTCTGGCTAGTAGATGTATCTATGTTATCTAACCTTGTTTACGCAGGTTCATTCCACTCTAAGCCAATTCGAGACTACAAGGTAAGTATATGCATCACAATCATGTGTATAAGGAATCCTTGCTAATGTACATACTATTTGCAAGAAGGACTCATGGACATGAAGGTATTTCCTTTAATGCTTTTTTCTCTGATGCATATGGCCAAGATGCATGTAACACATTGCCTGCTCTATCATGGTTATGCTCTCACATGCTTCTATATTTCATATTCACATGATTGCATACATGTAGGGGGAGCCTATGCTTGTTACATGTCTTTCCAAAGCTTTACTTGCTACTCTTTATATCTTTATCTAAAGCTTTGATATATGTTGTCATCAATTACCAAAAAGGGGGAGATTGAAAGGACAAGTGCTCCCTAGGTGGTTTTGGTAATTAATGTCAACATATCTCTTGTTGGACTAACACTTTTATCTAGTATGTTTCAGATAAGTTCAACATTGGAGTGCCATGGACTAAAGGATGTGGGAACTCCTTCAAGATGCTAAGGACGAAGGATTGGAAAAAGCTTCAAGCTCAAGACTCTTCATTTTACATTTTAGTGATCCAAGATCACATTGAGTCTATAGGAAAAGCCAATACTATCAAGAATGGATGAGGTGTTGCTTAATCAGTTTCTTGCTCCACAGTGCTTAGTGATATGCTCCAAAACCCTCAACTACTTTCCCATTTCCCCACATATGTCCTAAACCAAAAGTCAAACTCGGCCATACCGATTCTTTCTATCCGGCGCCACCGAGTTCAGATGACATAGCCACTGCCACAAACCCTAGGCAAATCAGTCTCACCGATAGGTATCTCGATCTCACCGAGATGGGATTGTAATCTCTCTGTGTATGTCCATTATCAAAATCGGTCTCACCGAGTTTGAGTAATCGTTACTACCGAGATTACAATGCAAACTTCCTGGTTGACTCATTACCAAAATCGGTCTCACCGAGTTTGAGTAATCAGTCCAACCGAGTTTGCCTGACCAACTCTCTGGTTAGCTAATTACCAAAATCGGTCTCACCAATTTTGTGTAATCGGTCTCACTGAGATTACGTTATGCCCTAACCCTAACCATATCGGTCCTACCGAGTTGCATTTCGGTCCCACCGAAGATCCTAACGGTCACTAAATTTGCTGAATTGGTTTGACCGAGTTTCACAATTCGGTGCCACCGAGTTTGGCAAGTTGTGTGTAACGGTTAGATTTTGTGTGGAGGCTATATATACCCCTCCACCTCCTCTTCATTCGTGGAGAGAGCCATCAGAATGAACCTACACTTCCAGCATCCTATCTCTGAGAGAGAACTACCTACTCATGTGTTGAGGCCAAGATATTCCATTCCTACCATATGAATCTTGATCTCTAGCCTTCCCCAAGTTGCTTTCCACTCAAATCTTCTTTCCACCAGATCCAAATCCTATGAGAGAGAGTTGAGTGTTGGGGAGACTATCATTTGAAGCACAAGAGCAAGGAGTTCATCATCAACGCACCATTTGTTACTTCTTGGAGAGGGGTGTCTCCTAGATTGGCTAGGTGTCACTTGGGAGCCTCCGACAAGATTGTGGAGTTGAACCAAGGAGTTTGTAAGGGCAAGGAGATCGCCTACTTCATGAAGATCTACCGCTAGTGAGGCAAGTCTTTCGTGGGCGACGGCCATGGTGGGATAGACAAGGTTGCTTCTTCGTGGACCCTTCGTGGGTGGAGCCCTCCATGGACTCGCGCAACCGTTACCCTTCGTGGGTTGAAGTCTCCATCAACGCGGATGTACGGTAGCACCACCTATCGGAACCACGACAAAAACATTCGTGTCTCCAATTGCGTTTGAATCCTCCAAAACCCTTCCCTTTACATTCTTGCAAGTTGCATGCTTTACTTTCCGCTGCTCATATACTCTTTGCATGCTTGCTTGTTATGTGTTGTGAATGTTAAACTTGTGCCTAAACTCCACTTAAACTTAAAAAAGTTAAAAACTGCTACTTTGGTACTTAGTGTCTAATCACCCCCCCCCCTCTAGACACCTCTTCTCAAGGTCCTACACGACCCCGCGCCTCTACTCCGACACCGCCGCGAGCACTCGGCCTCTTATCTGACCGGCGGCCTCATGCGACGCCGTGGCCCATCAAGGTTGTCGTTTGCGCCTCTGCCCACCCGTCGCTCTACGTCGGTCGTCGCCGCCCCGCTCCGATCGGGACTCCTGCATCACCTCTTGTGTCTGCCGTGTATGTACGAATGCGTCTGCACGATGTTGCGTTTGCAGCTTCGGGCCTGGCCGCTCGGGTGTCGCTGGTGCGTTAGTTGCTCGAGCGTCGATGCCCGGGCACCAGCGCTGCGTTGGACGCTCATGCGTCCCCACTGACGCACTCGTACGCATGTCGTCCTACGCCAATCGTCGCCACCAGCTTCAGCTTGGACTTTGTGAAAGTGCAACTACCCCTAGGTGGTTTTGGTAATTCATAACAACATATAGCTCATTGAGCTAATGCTATTCCAAGACTATTATTTCAGGAAAGCTCAATGAATGGCATGGCATGGATGATGAAAGTGGATCCCTCAAAATATCAAGGACAAAGGATTGGCTCAAGCTCAAAAGCTCAAGACTCTTCATTTTACATTTTAGTGATCCGAGATCACATTGAGTCTATAGGAAAAGCCAATACTATCAAGGAGGGATGAGGTGTTGCTTAATGAGCCTCTTGCTTCCAGTGCTTAGTTATATGCTCCAAATACCCTCAACTACTTTCTCACATCCTCATATGACCTAAACCTAAAGCCAAAATCGGTCACACCGATTCTTTCTATCCAGCGCCACCGAGTTCATATGTCATAGCCACTGCCACAAACCCTAGGCAAATCAGTCTTACCGATAGGGATCTCGGTCTCACCGAGATGGGATTGTAATCTCTCTGTTTCCCTTCGTAACGTTTCGGTCTAACCGAAGTGAGCGATCGGTCCCACCGAGATTGCAATGTAAACTCTCTATTTCCCTTTTGTAACATTTCGGTCTCACCGAAAAGAGCAAATCGGTCCCACCGAGTTTACCTGACCAACTCTCTGGTTAGCTAATTACCAAAATCGGTCTCACCGAGTTTGTGTAATCGGTCTCAGCGAGATTACGTTATGCCCTAACCCTAACCATATCGGTCCTACCGAGTTGCATGTCGGTCCCGTCACTAGGTTTACTAAATCGGTCCGACCGAGTTTTTCAATTCGGTCCCACCAAGATTGGTAAATTGTGTGTAATGATTAGTTTTTGTGTGGAGGCTATATATACCCCTCCACCTCCTCTTCATTCGCGGCGAGAGCCATCAGAATGAACCTACACTTCCAGCATCCTATCTCTGAGAGAGAACCACCTACTCATGTGTTGAGGCCAAGATATTCCATTCCTACCATATGAATCTTGATCTCTAACCTTCCCCAAGTTGCTTTCCACTCAAATCTTCTTTCCACTAGATCAAAATCCTATGAGAGAGAGTTGAGTGTTGGGGAGACTATCATTTGAAGCACAAGAGCAAGGAGTTCATCATCAACGCACCATTTGTTACTTCTTGGAGAGTGGTGTCTCCTAGATTGGCTAGGTGTCACTTGGGAGCCTCCGACAAGATTGTGGAGTTGAACCAAGGAGTTTGTAAGGGCAAGGAGATCGCCTACTTCGTGAAGATCTACCGCTAGTGAGCAAGTCCTTCGTGGGCGACGGCCATGGTGGGATAGACAAGGTTGCTTCTTCGTGGACCCTTCGTGGGTGGAGCCCTCCGTGGACTCGCGCAACCGTTACCCTTCGTGTGTTGAAGTCTCCATCAACATGGATGTACGATAGCATCACCTATCGGAACCACGACAAAAACATTTGTGTCTCCAATTGCGTTTGAATCCTCCAAACCCTTCCCTTTACTTTCTTGCAAGTTGCATGCTTTAATTTCCGCTGCCTATATACTCTGTGCATGCTTGCTTGATTTGAGTGATGATTGCTTGACTTGTCCAAAGATTGCTAAAATCCGCCAAACTCTAAAATTGGGAAAAGGTTAAGTTTTTAATTGGTCAAGTAGTCTAATCACCCCCCCTCTAGACATACTTCAAGGTCCTACAAGTGGTATCAGAGCCTTGGTCTCGATTTGTTTTGATTCCCATAGCTTTTGGTGGTCATAGCCTTGGTTTCACAACCTAGGAGAGTATGGCGTCTAGCGAGGGAAATTATCACTGTAGAGGTCCTTACTTTGATGGCACTAATTTTGCTAGTTGGAAACATAAGATGAAAATGCATATTCTCGGACATAACCCCGCCATTTGGGGTATTATTTGTATTGCCTTGCAAGGTGAATTCTTTGATGGGAGAGAGCCAAACCGTGAAGCTAATGCAGAAGAATTGAAGATGCTGCAATACAACGCTCAAGCTTGTGATATCATCTTGTAAGTGCATCTAGTGCCACCCCTTGTTGGTTTTGGAGTATTGAGGACAAAGTTGGTTGAGGGACTAATGCGTTTGTGAGAATTGCAGGATAACGGAGGTATTGTCCCTCATTGATTCGGTTTACCTACCGGAGATGACCCCTAAAAATGTATGAAGACATTGACGACAATGGTGGTATGTGAAGATATTCATATTGAAGACTATGACTTGAGAAGACATTGAGTGAAGACTATGGAGCACGAAGACTATGTCGTTTCACTGTTTCCTTTTTCTTCTTTGTTGAGTCATAAGAACCACCGTACTGTTAAGTGGGGTCCAAGTGAACTAAGTCAGAATGACTGAAATGATGCTCAACCAAAATCCTATGTCTTCGAGCGAAGACATTGAGAGCAAATCTTATCCAGAGCTGGATGAGTCAGCTTTGCTTGTAGCCCAAGTAAAGTTGCTGTGTGTGTTTGAAATCTGACCGTTGGAACACGTGTCAGTTCCTTAGTGACCCAGGGTCATTTCGAACATATCAGGTCGGGTTGCCGTGTGGCTATAAATAGCCCACCCCTACACCATAAATTGGTGGTTGCTTAGAGTTAGTTTACGGCTTTTGTCATTTAAGAGCAACCCACCTTGAAGCCTTTGAGAGAGAGAAATCCTTCCGAGGACAAATCCCAAACACCTAGAGCCAAAGAGTGTTAGGCATCACTGAAGTCTTTCTTTCTGTGTGACCTGAAGACTTATTACACTTGAGGACTGTGAATCCTCCAGCCGGTTAGGCGTCGCGTTCTGAGCATCCAAGATTCATTGTGGATCACCGGTGAACAAAGTCTGTGAAGGTTCGGAAGTCTACCTTGAAGACTTACCAGAGTGATTGGGCGAGGACTAGGTGTCCTTAGCTCAAGGGGAATAAGGTGAAGACATGGTCTTCTGAGTTGAATCTCAGCCTCCCTAACCATACGTACAGTTGTCACAGCAACTGGAACTGGTCCAACAAATCCTGTGTCTTCAACAAGTGACTGGTTCTATCCTCTTCCCCCTTTACTTAGTGTTTGTCTTCGTGAAGTCATTGCTTAATTGTCATACCTGTTTGACTTCATTGCTTGACTACTATCGTTTGTTGGCTTCATACTATCTTCCATCCTGATCCTTACTACCTAGCTGCTATTAGTCTTTGTACTTTCACATTATCGCATACTTGACTATGGCTTGCTCAGTGTAGTTTATCTTCCGCTGCATATCAATTAGGCCATTTCTATTGTTTGTCTTCGAAACTTCCACGTTTTGAAGACTTTCGTAAAAATCGCCTATTCACCCCCCCTCTAGTCGATAACTAGCACTTTCAATTGGTATCAGAGCAAGGTACTCCCTTGTTCTGTGTGATTCGGTTTAACCCCCTGGAGTTTACCTATGTCAACTGCAGGGATAATCAAAGTCTCCGCTGCTTGCCCCGTGTTCGATGGAACTGAATATCCCTACTGGAAGAATAAGATGCGCATGCATCTTGAAGCCATTGATGTCGACCTCTGGTATGTCGTCAAGAAAGGCGTTCGCAAAACTGGTGAAGGTGTCACCCCCAATGATGTCAAGAAGTTCATTCAACTGGACTCTACTGCAAAGAACATCATCTGTGGTCATCTGACCAAAGGACAGTATGGCCGTGTGAGTGCTCTGGAAATGTCAAAGCTAGTCTGGGACTGGCTATCCAAGGTCAACGTAGGCGTCTCAACCCAGAGAGATCAAAGGATCAGTGTTCTTAGCAACCTCTTCAACCGCTCAAGAGAAACGACAATGAAAATGTCTAGCTCACGTTTGATCGTCTGACTGACATCACAAATGAGCTTCAGGCTCTCGGCACCACTGAGATTACCAAGCATGAAATTGTCAAGACGCTACTGAGATCACTTGACAGCTCCTTTGACACCCTTGCCCTCATGATACAAGAACGCCCTGACTTCAAGACACTTGATCCGTCTGATATACTTGAGAGGCTCAACACACATGAGTTCCAGCTTTTTGAGAAAAGAGATATCTATGGTCCCAACTATGGCCGAACTCGCACTTTGAAGGCAAAAGTTGTTTCCTCATCTGAAGAAGAATCTGACGGTGCTTCTGATGATCCTGAAGACATTGGAAAGGAACTTGCTATGCTTGTGAAAAAGTTCCAAAATTTCATCAAGAAGAAAGGCTTCAGAAAGTCTTCACAATCTAGCTCAAGAAATGATGAAGCTTCCACTCATGATAACAAGAAGAGAACATGTCACAAGTGCAAGAAGCCTGGACACTATATCTCTGAGTGTCCACAGTGGGACAATGAGAAGAAGAAGAAGAGCAAGGAATATGATTCTGATGACAAGAAGAAGAAGAAATCTTCAAAGTCTTCTTCCAAGTCCTCATCAAGGTCTTCATCTCATAAGAAGAGCTCATCTGGCAAGGCTCGTGCTTTTGTTGGCAAGGAAATGGATTCAGAGGAGGAGTCTGCTTTTGAGGAGGTGGAGGTGGAGTCTGGAGAGGAGTCCGACCCTGGCGTTGCAAGTCTGGCTCTAGCCACAGCCTATGTTGCCAAGTCCATCTTCAACACTGAAGACACTAACTTCCACACCAACGCTGAAGCTAATGACAAGGACGATCCCGCTCCCACCTACTGCTTCATGGCACGTGGTGCCAAGGTAAAATCACGTGATGCTTACTTCCAAACATCAAGTGAAGATGACTCTGATTGTGAATCCAAACCCAGCTACAAAACTCTTGCTAAAATTGCAACTGAACAACAAAAAGCTATGGAACATACTCAAAAACTGTTAGACAAAAGTGATGACCTGTTGGACGGAAATGACACGTTCACAGTCCTTAGTTGAAGACATAAAAAATCTTCATGCTAAGTACCAAGACCTTGAAAGTCTTCATGAAACGCTCTCAACCACTCATGAAAGGCTCTCCTATGATTATCTTCAAAGGAAGCAAGAGCTTGAGAAATTGAAAGTGGCTCATGAAGATCTTCAAAAAGAGAATGAGTCACTTCGCGCTCAACAGATCAGTTCCGCTCAGGATGGATTTGAACCACCATGTCTAAAATGTATTGAGCGTGATAACACTATCTCTGTTGCTGAATGTTCCACTGCTGCTACTATTGCATTGTCTTCAACTACAAATGTGGTAACTAACCCCTCTGCGGAGGATACCACTACTATTGCTGATGAAAATGCTAGGTTGAAGACATTGCTTGAAACAGGGGTGTATAAAAGTCTGAAAGGACATCAGACACTTTGCGATGTCCTCAAAAAGCAGATTCTGAACCGAAACCCTAGGAAAGAGGGTGTTGGGTTCGAGAGGAAAATGAATGTTGATGGTTCCTATTGGAAGCCTGAGCAGTATCCCAAAACCACATGGGTTGCTGCAAAGGAACCTTCAGTAGATCCATCCACCTTATCTGGCTTCACTTGCACTAACCCTATCATCATTGTTGAATCCCTTGATGCAAACTATAAACTGTTCAAAAATCAGAATGGTGAAGTGTTTGCCAGGTATATTGGTACTAACTGCAGGAATGGACCACCTATGAAGAAGATCTGGGTACCCAAGTAGTGTATTGAGAATCTTCCTGTGAATGTCATCATGACACCACCAAGGAAGAAGACAAACCCCAGACTTATGGCTTCATATGGCCCAAAGGCTTCATACAGATATAGGACTCATCTGAGTCACCCTAACGCCAATGTTTTGCAGGGAAATCGCACTCAAACTGATGAATATGAGCGTGTGTCTTCAAACCACTATGTTCATAGAACTAAGAACTTTTCTGCTTATTCATATGAGTATCATTCATCTCCTGCAAGGCTATTTGCTAGGGCTTCAAAGCCGAAGTTCTCAGATGCTGCACTTAGACTCATTTCTTCTAAACCACCCCTGAAGATGTGGGTGGTGAAGAAGAATTAACTGTCTTTTGCAGGGAATGCTCTCCAGCCAGCAATCAAAGGCGTCCGATACTATTGCTGGGGACCTAAAACACATTATAGGACGCATGATAAAATGATCTTGCTATTATTTCACATCTAAATCACTTACCAGTCATACTATGTGTCCTAACCTTGACCTATGCTGTGATAATCCTTATGAGTGTCAAATACTTATGCTTCACAACACTCTTTGTGAAGCCTATCCTCCTAACTGCACTGTAGGGTACGACACCAAAAGCTTCAGAATGGATTATTGACAGCGGATGCACTAATCATATGACTGGTGATCGAAGTCTTCTCATGGACTCAACCTTACGTCCATCAGACAAGAGTCACATCAGGTTTGCTGACACTGGTAAAAGCAAGGTATTGGGTCTAGGTAGAGTTGCAATCTCAAAGGATCAACACATGGATAAAGTGATGCTTGTTGAATCCCTTGGTTTGAACTTAATGTCTGTCTCAATGCTTTGTGACTTAAACATGATTGTGCTATTCGGAAAATATCGTTGCCTTGTACTAATGGAATCTGACAAGTCTCTAGTCTTTGAAGGGTATCGGAAAGATGATCTATACATGGTAGATTTTTCAGCAGGTCCACAGCTTGTCGTATGTCTTCTTGCAAAAGCTTCAGAACGCTGGCTCTGGCATCGGAGGCTGGGGCATGCTGGCATGAGGAACTTACACACACTCGTCAAGAAGAAGCATGTCATAGGCATCGAGGGTGTCAAGTTCAAGAAGGATCATTTGTGTGGTGCCTGCGAAGCTGGAAAGATGATAAGGGCAAAGCACCCCTCGAAGACAATCATGACTACATCTCAACCCTTCGAGCTATTACACATGGACTTATTTGGCCCTACTCACTATTCTACCCTCACAACAACTGCTTGTCTCTATGGTTTCGTCATTGTTGATGACTACTCAAGATACACATGGGTGCACATAATTCTCTACAAGACTGAAGTGCAAGATGTCTTCAGACGCTTCACTAATCGAGCAATGAACAATTATGGTGTGAAGATCAAGCATATCAGAAGTGACAACGGCACTGAGTTCAAGAACACAGGGCTTGATCTTTATCTGGATACAATGGGAATCACTCATGAGTTTGCTGCTCCATACACTCCTCAACAAAATGGCATCGTAGAGCGCAAGAATAGAACCTCATTGAGATGGCTCGAACAATGCTCGACGAGTACAAGACACCAAGAAAGTTCTGGCCAGAAGCTATTGATACAGCATGTCACATCATCAACTGTGTTTACATCCATAAGCTTCTGAACAAAACATCCTATGAGCTCCTTACTGGCAAGAAGCCAAATGTCAGCTACTTCAGAGTATTTTGAGCTAGGTGTTGGATAAAGAATCCCCATCACAAGTCAAAATTTGCACCTAAAGCTCACGAAGGCTTCATGCTTGGCTACGAAAAGAACTCTCACTCTTACAGAGTCTTCAACCTCTATCTCTACAAAATCGTTGAAACTGTGGACATGAGATTTGATGAAACCAATGGTTCACAAAGAGAACTCCTGCCAAGTACACTAGATGAAGCTCCGCCCAGCGAATCGATCAAGCTGATGGGAACTGGTGAAATCATGCCTTCTGAAGCACAGCCTGAAGAGGAACTTATCATTTCTGCACCTAACCAATCAGAAGACAATGCACAGACTGAAGACAATCCTCCAAATGATGACAATGATCAGCAAGAGCAAAGTCTTCGTCCTGTTCATCCTCGAGTTGCAAATGAAGTACAAATTGAGAAGATAATTGATAGCATCAATGAACCTGGTCCACTTACTCGCTCAAGAGCAACATAGTTAGCTAATTTCTGTGGGCACTTTTCCTTTGTGTCAATATCAGAACCCAAGAAAGTTGCTGAAGCCTTTATGGAACCTGAATGGATACAAGCAATGCAAGAGGAACTTCAACAGTTCAAGCTGAACAATGTTTGGGAACTTGTCAAGCCTCCTGACCCTCGCAAGCATAACATTATTGGTACAAAATGGATATATCGAAACAAGCAAGATGAGCATGGTCAAGTAGTCAGAAACAAAGCACGTCTTGTGGCTCAAGGATATACTCAAGTTGAAGGAATTGACTTCGATGAAACATTTGCTCCTGTGGCTAGGCTTGAAGCTATTCGTATAGTGCTAGCCTACGCTAATCACCACAACATTCCGCTACATCAAATGGATGTGAAGAGTGCATTTCTCAATGGCAAGATTGAAGAAGAAGTGTACGTAGCTCAACCACCTGGCTTTGAAGATCCAAAACATCCTGATATGGTGTACAAGCTAAACAAAGCACTCTATGGCCTCAAACAAGCTCCTCGCGCTTGGTATGATACGATCAAAGACTTCCTGAAGAGCAAAGGCTTCAAACCTGGATCCCTTGACCCCACACTCTTCACGAAGACATATGATGGTGAACTGTTTGTGTGCCAAATATATGTGGATGACATTATCTTCGGATGCACCAACCAGAAGTATAGTGATGAATTTGGATACATGATGCAAGAGCAATATCAGATGTCCATGATGGGTGAGCTGAAATTCTTCCTTGGTCTTCAAATTCGTCAGCAAAGGAATGGCATCTTCATATCTCAAGAAAAATACCTCAAAGATTGTTTGAAGAAGTTTGGAATGGAAGATTGCAAAGGCTGTACGATGCCAATGCTAGCCAAACACCATCTTGGTCCCGACGACAATGGTAAAGAGTTCGATCAAAAGGTATACCGCTCCATGATTGGTTCTTTACTTTATCTATGTGCATCTAGGCCAGATATTATGCTTAGTGTTTGCATGTGTGCTCGATTCCAAGCGGCACCAAAGGAATCGCATCACTTAGCTGTAAAGCAAATTCTTCGATATTTGGCTTACACCCCAACACTCGGATTATGGTATCCAAAGGGCTCAAAATTTGATTTGGTTGGTTTCTCGGATGCTGATTATGCTGGTGACAAGGTGGATCGCAAGTCTACATCAAGCACATGTCACTTTCTGGGACGATCACTTGTCTGTTGGTCTTCAAAGAAGCAGAACTGTGTGTCACTCTCAACTGCTGAATCTAAATACATTGCTGCTGGATCTTGCTGCGCTCAGCTTCTGTGGATGAAGCAAACTCTCAAGGACTATGGCATCAATCTGAAACAAGTACCTCTCTTCTGCGACAACGAAAGCGCCATCAAGATTGCCAACAATCCAGTCCAGCACTCGAAGACAAAGCACGTTGAAATTCGTCATCACTTTCTCAGAGATCATGTCATGAAGAAAGATATTGACATCATTCACGTCAATACTGAAGAGCAACTGGCAGATATCTTCACAAAGCCCTTGGATGAGAAAAGGTTTTGCAAGTTACGGTGTGAGCTAAATATCTTCGAATCCTCAAATGTCCTGTGATCAGGCACACATCCTAACACTTATGCATGTTGATGACTTAGATGTGTAACGCACGAAGTAAAGTATATCTTCCATTAATGAACACTTACATTCTGAGTGTGAATACATTAACGTGGAATTTGACTTCGGAGCGCCACGATAATTGTGCGCCGTGTCTGGGTCTAATACTTCCTATACGGTGGGTAAAGCCACCACCAAATTTCTTGGTTTGAAGTGTTTCACTCATGGCGTTATTTTTGCAATGTCTTCGCATTTTGTTTGTCTTCAACTTCAACTTATCTTCATGATTCTCTTCACTATGATGATTTGATTGCTTTCTGATATATATATATATATATATATATATATACACTAGTGTTCTGTCCTCTACAGCATTCACTTATAGCTATGTCTCCCTGTTTGAATCTTTTGAACTAAGTGAATGTGATCGGACCCTAATCACTCTGTGCTTTCTATCTCAAACTCTATCTGTCCAAATCATATGCATTCTATTGAAACTGTCAAATGTCTTCTCTGCGTCCTAGTCAGCAGAAGACACAGAGACAAACATTAAGTCTGTTTTAAATGATTTATCTTTATTGGTTAAAATCCGGAGAAGCCGGAAAAACCATCCGACATGCCTGGCGGGCGTGGGAACGTGGGACAACTCTCAGTATGTTGCATGCTTGCCACGTGCCCCTCAGATGTGAACCGCCACGGGCACCTGTGTAATTGCGCTGTGCCGCACACTTTCTTATAAATACATGCCCCTTGTTGTAAAGAAAACCTTCTTCCACCTCTCCACCTCGTCAAAACCCTAGTGCCACCGCTAACTCTCGACGACGCCGGCGACGAAGCGCTTAGCTGTCGCGACTTCTCCGACACCGCCCTCATGCCGGCCGCGGACATCGTCCTCTCCACCGCCGCCGTAGGTGTCCTCCATCGCCAAGTTAGGGCACGGTGGATTGAACTGCTCGGTCTCCTATTCATCCCATCTAGCAGTTCTTCGTGTGGTAAATATAACTCTATTTTTACCATCTTTTTGATCCTCAAAGATTCATCCTATTTACCAAAAGTGGTTTCTACCTGTACAATGTTAGATCTAGTCTGTTTGCACCTCATACTGCCTAGTATATTCACTTAAGCTTCATATCTAGTTAGATTCATCACTTGTACTTATTCACGGATTCGTACAAATCTGGAACCAACTCTCAACATATAAGTGAATGTCTTCGCATCATGAGGTCAATGTCTTCAAACTGATTTATCTTCAAAATCTTCTGAGAATGCATATGACCTCTTCCCCTTCCCTCGCATCTCTAATGCTGTCACAGGTACATGTCCGTGGGAGAATCCCTTGGTTCTCATAGTCTGCATTCGTTTGCAGAATTCTTACAGCATCACATTGATTCTCCTGAAGCTAGTTCCTGTTTGTCCAGCAAGCGAAAGCCCTTGAAGCCTCTGAACATATTGAAACCATTCAGTTTGATGTTCATGGCTACAGAGAAGTCAGTAAGGAAGGGTGGCAGACAACGTCGAGGGGGGACATCAAAAGATTTGCCTGATGACCTCGCAGAACTTTATAAGACAGATCCTGAAGAGAATTATCATCAGTGCAAGACACGGATCCAATGGATTCGACGATATTGGGTTGAACAATGGTTCAAATACAAGTTCGTGACCCAGGAATATGCTAAGAAGAATGCTATCAAAATTCCTTGGGGTGATATTCTCTATCGAGGCCTTCAACCCAAGAACAGAGCTGAAGCTATTGCACAGGGTTTCTATCCCTTTATGGTCCGTGGACCTCAGCCTGAAAATGCCAACTCAACATCATTGCTCTAGTGTCATGACGACAATCTCTTCAAGCATAACTTTCAGCACGCAAAGGCATCGGCCAAAGAAAACAAGAAGTCATTGGGATTAGACTTCAATCCTGGTCCCTCTGCTCCCCGTGCTGACGGCTCACGTGATGCAGAACCCAATGTCATCGGCCCCTTCTCTAACCTTGATGGACTCATCACTTACATCTTGGTCCAAGGTGCCAAAGTGGATCATTCTGATAATGATGCTGACACTGATGAAGCCCCAGCTCCTCCTCCAAAGCCGCAGAAGCTAAAGAAGCTTAAGGCTTCAGGATCAGCTGCTCCTCCAAAAGCTTCACGTGTGAAGCCACTGGCCACTGCACCTCCTGAAGACAGTGTGCAGTCTGAGGATCTATCACGTATCTCCAAGAAGATGGAGAAGAAAAAAGAAAATCTTCAAGCACACTGATCAAATCTTGACTCCTGCTGCCATTCTGCGAGAAGAGCACATTGATCTGTCCAGCGATGAAGATCTTGCGGATGATGCCCTTGAGAAACTGATCAAGATCAAGGAAGAAGCAGAGATCTTCAATAATTTGCCTCTCTTTGATGTGGCAATCATCCATAACTTCATTGATGAGTGGTTTGACACCCCAAATCTCAGCTTTGATGATCTGCAACTTGCCATTGGCCTCAGCATTACCTTCAATGGTGTCATTGCTTCTGAGCTAGCTCTTGCTCAGCGCATCGTTGAACTGAAGCACAAAATCGACTATGAGAAGGCTCAGTTCAAGAAGCATGTGGCCAAGCTCAGTGTGCAAGATGTCAAAAACTTCAGGATCATGCTGCACGAGCTCAAAGAAGCCTTTCATAAGAAGCGTGAAGAAGATCAAGGCTCTCGTGAGCGTATGAAGAGTCTGGCTAACAAGTGTGTGCTAGCCTACAATGAGGCTGAGAAACGCAAGTCTCTTGGTCGTCCTGGCATTGACCCAAGAATGGCTGCAAAGAAGAAGAAGTTATCAACTGCCCAATCTGCACTTGCAAGGCAGGAAGAACCTCGCATAGTCTTCCCAAGCAACATGACTGGCTCGAAGCCAAAGGTCATGTCTACCGCTTCAGAACTGAAGAAGACGAGGGCTGCAGAGGCTGAAGCTAGAAAAAGGAAAACTACAGAAGCCTCTGATGCTGCTCCCTCCAAGAAGAAGCACAAAACCAAGAAGAATCGGGCTGCTCCCACAGAGCCCTTGGTTGTTGAACCCATCTCAATGGTGCGCCCTGCATCTGAACACCACGAACAACAGATGATAATTCATGAGTCTGCTTCCACAGAGGCTTATGAAGCTGAAGACATTCCAGCAGTTGAACCCACCGCTGCTGAAGACATTGGTCACCATGACAATATTGAAGATGATGACGTTCTTCCTCAGATCAAACACAACTTGGTACCATCGCCTGTTCTCACGAACAGCGAACTCATCAGCATTGGTCATCCTCTGACGCCAATTGCTCAGGATGCATCATGGGCTGATCACCCACAGCAACAAGACTCCCCAAGTACTCCCCAACCACAACCACAAGTTACACCGCCTGTTCAAGAAGAACAAGAAGACCTTGAGGCCCAGCCAACTCCATCTCCAAAGGCGTCTCTAGCTTTTCGCAGGCTTGGCAAAGGACAAAGGCCTCAGGTCCCACTTTCGAGCATTCCAGAAGGAGAAGTGCACCACTCATCTGTTGCACGTCAAGTGTTTCCAGAAGCCGCTCCGACTGCGAATGTCTCCGTGTCTGAAGCCCAAGCTGTTGAAGACAATCCGGCTGCATCAGCCGATGAAAATCAAGAATACGTACGTGTCCTCACTCTCCCCAATACTGAAGAAGTTGTTCCTGATGTGAACGTGCCAGTACCCGACCCTCCAGCTCCTCAAGTGGAGGTTGAAAATCTTGAGGCTGCCACCACCAACACCAATGAAGCCAATGACGTTGTCATGGCTGAAGCTAATGTGGAGCTTGCACCAACCAATGTGCCTGAAAAGCCTCAGTTGATGCCACTGCTCCTGTTCCGCCACCAAGGCCCTATACTATTGGGCAAGCATACAATCATGGTCAGCTAACCACTGTATGATGGCCCGTTCTAGTCCCTCCGCCTACAGCTTCTGGTCCTCAGTTTGAATATCATGTTGAGCATAGGCCTCACGTCCAGAAACCTAAGCCAAGACTACCAAGGTTCCCAGGTGCTGCAAACTCAACAGGGTCCTTCAATGCAAATGGCTTCAAAAGCCACAACACCTTCTTTGACAGCGCAAAGAACCCCTACACAAGGTCAAGAATATCATCTAATCATTTCTGGAGTTATCAGCAATGAAGCTATTACTCCTGCGTTCTGTATGATCAAGGGCGCATTTTCCCTCATATGCACCTCGACACTGAAGCCATTGCTGGACTGCCATGCTTAGAAGAAGCACTTGACTGCTTTTGTGATGCAGGTCTGCTCAGCTTTGTGACAGACAAAGAACATTGGAATGAGGAACTTTTGCTTCAATTCTATGCTACACTCCACATTCGCGGCTACAACAGGGATATAAAGACATGGGTTCTCGAGTGGATGACAGGAAATGTTCATCATGAAGCCAAAGCTCTTGATGTCATTGAGCTTACTAGCCTACCCACTCCCCGAGAACTGTACGAACCTGATTGTCAACCCCACCTCAATGCACTGGAGAGCATCTTCCATAAGCAAGAGCCCAACATGAGCCAGATGTTGAGCATGATGAAGACTCTGCCACCTGACGCTGAATATCCAAAGGAGTTCTTTGTTGATGACCTTGAGTATCTGCCTCGCACAATATATCACATCATCAGGCGGACTCTATGGCCTATCAAAGGACATTCATCAGCTGCCAAACTTGAAGGAGCCATGAAGACATTGGTCTTCTACATTTTCAATGGCCTCAGCTTCAACACACAAGAATTCTTCATCCGGCAACTTGCTGCGTCTGGATCTGACCTTTTTGGCCTGAAATTTTATGCTCCATGGGTCATGCGCCTCATCATGCTACACTCCTCTATCAACTATCAGCCCTCTGCTCGCAATCATCTGATCTTTCTACCAGAGGTTGATATGTCCGTTGAAGCCATATACCCTGAGCCTGCCAAGAAGCCTCTTTGTCTTCAAAATGCTGAACACCAGAGCTTCACTCAGCCCATGGAAGGAGTCCAAGCAATAACTCCTATCTATCCAATGGCTGGGAATACTCGTCTGCCTCATCGTGTGCAAACTGAAGCTACTGAGAGCACTATTGCCCAAAGACCCAAGAAGCACTCTCGCGTTCTAAATGACCGAGAACTACTTGTGGCACTACATCAGAAACAAGATAAGCATCACTTTTGGCTCAAGCGACAGATGCAAAGCCTCTTGGTGGACGTCAATCGCATTCGAAATTTTACCACCAAGAATGCCTTTGTCACTCACGAGACCTGTCGGCGATCATGGAAGAGTTTAACGCTGCTTAGTGCTGAAGAAGATCTTCAACACGATGGCTTCACTGAAAGATTCAAGTTTGACTCCACTCCTCCATGGAATGTTGTCCTACGTCGAACCCCATCTCTTGAAGACTCTGACTATTCTTCCTCCGCGGCAACTGTGAATGCCAGAGTGATCGATGATGAAGACGATGCTACTTCACCGCCTGTCGTGGTTCTAAGTCTGACAGTAGAATGGGGGGTAGGTATGGAGAGGCAAGATCCTAGCTATGGAGTAGTTGTATACGCAAGGGATTTACGAGTTCCGGCCCTTCTCGGAGGAAGTAACAGCCCTACGTCTCAGAGCCCGGAGGCGGTCGACTGGATTATGCGCGTATGAGTTACAGGGGTGCGAACCCTTTACACTGAGGAGGGGGGTGGCTTATATAGTGTCTGCCAGACCCCTCCGGCCCTTAGTTATGCAGGGTTTAAAGTACATAAAGATGGGCGTTACCAGTAACGCCTTACATAAAGTGTCATCATGACCATAAAGACTACTTAATTACAGGCCGTTTAGATGCAGAGTGGTTCTTGATCTCCTGGTGGTCGAGTGAGTCTTCATGGTCGAGTGTCTTCGAGTCCGTCGAGTGGAATCCCTCTTGGTCGACTGGAAGGTAGCTTCTTCTGAAGATGTCCTTGGGGAGGGTACTTTGGACAGGCCCGTGACCCTACCCTAGGTACATGATTTCATCATTAGCCCCCAAATGGATCGAGGTTTGAGTGAGGAAGGAGTTGGTAATCTTTTTGACCCGTTTTTGTGTTCTGAACATGTCTTATCTTGGATCAATAATCTTTTGTAACGATGGCAGCAACTTTTCTTTCAGTCGCCTTGATCCATTCCTTTCTTCTGTCGAGTGAACTTTTGAACTTAGTGAACTTCCGAGCGATGGATCGCAGGAAATCTATCGTCTGACAGATTGATCTGCCATTAGCGGATTTTGTGGGATCCGAATTTTGGGAAGCATGCGAAGCGGAGCGGACCGCGGTACTCGGATGGGATAAGGCGTGGACGCCTTGATTTCTGCGCTGCCTTTTTCGCCATGTATCACGCCTGCGCGACTGTTTCGGGATGTGACAGGGCCGCCCGGGCCTACTTGTCAGCCACTCGGAAGCGACTTTATATAAAGCGCGGGGCGAGGGTTTTTGAACAGTGCCTTTTCATTCTTCTCTCCGCCCTCTTCGCCTCCGCCTGCTGTGCCTGATCTCGCCTCCACCCATCCACTCCTCGCGTGCTTCGCCGGCGACAATGGTGAAGGAGAAGACGATGGCCTTGGAGCGCGCGAAGAAGGCAACGGTGACGGGGAAAGCAAAGGGGAGAGCGTCCAGTCGGGGCAGATCTTCGTCAAAGTCCCGCCTGCCGCAAGGTTGGGTCCAAGGGGATTGGATCCGCTCGACCATCACCGAGGCGGATCTCAATGACCTGGCCAACGAGGGTCTGATCTCCCACGGGTCAGCAAGGCTCCCGGGGTCCGAGTGGCAACCGCAGCCGCAGGAGGGTGAGTGCGTTCTCCTAGCCACTTATGTAGATCGTGGATTCTCTCTGCCGCCGAGTGTTTTCTTCCGAGGGTTTCTGAACTTCTTTGGCGCGCAACTCCACCATTTCACTCCCAATTCCATTGCCTATCTTGCTGCTTTCGTGTCCATGTGCGAGAACTTCCTGGGTTGTCGACCACACTGGGTCTCTTTAAGCACATATTCACCTGTCGCTCACAGACGGTGAAAAAGGCGAGTCCAGATGATGACAGGACTAGGGTTATCCAGATGTGCGGGGGTCTTGGGATTCAGATGAGGAGTAAGAGTACTTTCCCGGCCATGACCCTTCCTGAGTCGGTCAGAGGGTGGCAGTCGACCTGGTTCTACTGCCAAGACGAGTCGCCGCCGGGGCAGTCGACTGGTCTTCCTCCGTTCTCCATAGACCGAGTGAACAAACCCTCTTCTCTGAAGGTGCTTCCTGAGGAGAAAGCTCAGGTAAGAATGTTGATGGAGCGCGTAGTCTAGCTTGTTCGAGATGGAGTGACGGGTATGGATCTTCTGGAGGTCTTCCTTAGACGGCGCATCCAACCGCTTCAGTACCGAGGCCACCCGATGTGGTTGTACTGTGGTACTGAAGACACCACTCGGGTCCATCCAGAAGCGGTCGACGACACCATACTGGAGAGGTGGGTGGCTGCAATCACAGGGAATAAGGACAACCCACGAGGGGCAAGGAGGATCCCACCGCTCGATCATTCCTACACACCGGACACGGTATGACCACTTATCTCCAATTGTAATCTTGCTTTATTCATTCTGCTTCGCTGCGAATTGGTCGATTGACCTTTGTTTTGTTTTGTTGTCTGTTAGGCCACCACTGAGTTATACTCGATGCCCAATGGAGCGCAAACGCCAACTGAGGAGGAGGAAGGAAGTGGGGGCGAAAGCTTGGAGGAGTGGGATTCGAATGCTGATGACGATGATGAGGGTGACGACTCTGGTGAGGAGGAAGAGGAGGAGGAGGAGGAGGAAGTTGTACCTCCTCGCTCGGAAAGACGCTCGAAGCTTGTCCATGATCCCGCGGTCGAGCGCGGTAAGGGGGTGGCAACCGTCACGCAATCGACCAAGCGCCCTCGGACTACTTCTCCGGTGCCAACTGAGAAAGCTCGGAAGCAATCTCAAGTGGCGCCATCGAAGTCGGCGAAGGTCTTGCTGAAGATGAAGGTGGTGATCCCCACTATCTCAGGGTAATGGCGTAATTTGAGTTTGCCCGTTTCATGAACTTATTCTTGGTCGACTCATGAGCTAATCGACTGACTTCTAGAACTATAGTGTTGCTACTTCTGATACCTCGGCCAGGGCTGAAGATCACAAGATGGAGGATGTTGTTACTTCAAAACCTGGTATGACTCTTGTAGTTCCGTCTTCAGTCGATTGACTTCTTGTCTCTAATTCTGATTCTTTTACGCAGCTTCATCTAACGTCGTTATTGACCTTCCTGACGACGACGACGAGGAACCACTGAGGCAGAGGAGGAGCAGGAAAGCATCTACTGGCAAGGCGACTCAGGACATGCCAGCACCCGAGACGTTGATCGTGGAGGGAGACACTGTCACTCGTCCCACCGTATCCTTTGCGGTGCCGTTGACGAGTGCTCGCCCTTCATCGTCGAGTGCTGCTCAACCCTCGCTTTTCTCAACCCACCACGTCCCAGAAGACCAAGCTAGTGCTGCTAAAGAAGCAATACGCCAGGCGGGGGTTATGATGGAGCAAGTGAAGGCAATCCAAGAAGCCAGCCAGGCAGCCTATGACGCCAGTTCAGCTCTTTAGAGTAATGTTCAGGTCAGTCGGTCACCGCTTGTTCTGTTAGGATATGATATCTGAGAATCCTTCTTTCTGAAATTCCTAGAGTTTGTCCTACACCCACTGGGTGTGTCGATTGAAATTCCGGGATAGTGGGGGCACGCTGAGTGCACCCACTGGGTGTAGTCCCCAAGGCTATGGTGGACTGCTGGCAGTCGACCATAGTCTTTATGTCTTAAGTTTTTTCCTTACTCGACTAGGTCGAATAGATTCATAGACCGGTGGGGGCACGCTGAGTGCACCCACTGGGTGTAGTCCCCGAGACTGTGGTCGACTGCTGGCAGTCGACTATAGTCTGAAGAACACCTCTCATTTTTTTTTGGTCAACTGGTCGACTCTTACTGATGAAACTAGTGGGGGCACGCTGAGTGCACCCACTGGGTGTAGTCCCCGAGACTATGGTCGAATGTTTGTATTCGGCTATAGTCTTAGAAATGCTATGATTTTTCCTTAGTCACTCGGAAGTGAATTGTCTTTGACATCTGTTGATTGGTTCTTCATAGAAATCCTGCGACCTTGCGGCCCGTTATACTGAGTTGGAGAACAAACACATCCAGCTCGAGCTTGATCTAAAACTGGCCTAGGAGAACTTAACAAAGGCGAAGGAGGAAGCTAAAGGTATGTTTGGTGAGGCCTTCAATGACTGTCTTTGCCTCTCGTTTGTTTCAGAGTCTGATCTCACTGTAACTTTGCAGACAAAGTGAGGGATGCCCTGAAGAAAAAAGACCTTGACTTGGCTGAGATGCAGAAAACGGCTTTAGAGAAGACCAAGCTCGCAGATGAGAAGCTGGCTTCAGTCACCAAGCTTGAAGAAGAAAACACCAATCTGAAAGCTGCTCTTGATGCTGCCAACAAGGAGGTCAGTCGACTGAAAAGCGATAAGATTGCCCTGAGTGACAAGGCCAGTGAGTTGGTGGGAAAGAAGAACGATCTGGAGGCTTATCTGGGTGGACTCGCCAAGAAGCTGTTCCTCATGCTTGAAGGTAATCTTTTGTATCAAACAGACACTTTGACTGTGATCTTTTCATCCGACTGTTGTCTTGACTCGGTGGTTGCGCTTGCAGAATTTTGCCAGAACTTTGAAGAGGAAACTGGTCGACTGGAAATAAACCTGGATCCCATCAACTCTCCCGTGAAAGATGAAGTCGCCATGAACGTGCTCTGGCTCGAATCTCGCGTTGCTGCTGTCGTTGACTATCTCGCAAGGCTGAAGGTCGCAACTTCTCACATCGACACAACACTCTGGCCAAGAGAGACGCTCCAGAACGACCTCGAGTCTCTGATGACTCGACTGAACGAGGTCCCAAGTTGAGTGCAGGAGTGGAAGAAGTCTTCTACCAGGTGTGGCGCAGATGTTGCTCTGTCTCTGGTCCGCGTTCATTGCAAGGATGCACGAGAGGACAAGCTGGCGGCCCTTAGGGTGGCTAACACCAAGAAGCACGATTTCCGATCTTTCATGGAGACCTTCATCGCTGCTGCCACTCGGATTGCAGATGGGATTGACCTGGATGAGTTTGTTGCACCTTCCAGCCCTCCACAGGAGGGGTAAAAAACTTCTGAGCTTTATACTTTAAATTTGCCTCGGTATGCCGAGTGATTTTTGTAACCGACAAACCTTAACAGGCTTAGCGCCTGAGCACTTTCGGTTCCGTTTAGGTGTTATCCGAACTTGGATTCGATGTTGAGTATGTTTGCATTTGGTTTGAGGTGTTTTTTGCAGGCTAAAGCGAGGCGCTCATTGCAATCAACTTGTTCCCCAAAGTACTTAGGCGAGCACTGGGCTGCAGCTAAGCCCCCGAGTAGGAGGTCTGCTCTCCACTCGGTAGGATTTTCAAAAACTTAGGCGAGCACTGGGCTGCAGCTAAGCCCCCGAGTGAGAGGACTGCTCTCCACTCGGTAGGGATTTCAAGAACTTAGGTGAGCACTAGGCTGCAGCTAAGCCTCCGAGTGAGAGGTCTGCTCTCCACTTGGTAGGATTTTCAAGAACTTAGGCGAGCACTGGGCTGCAGCTAAGCCTCCGAGTGAGAGGTCTGTTCTCCACTCGGTAGGATTTCTAAAAACTTAGGCGAGCACTGGGCTGCAGCTAAGCCCCTGAGTGGGAGGTTCGCTCTCCACTCGGTAGGATTTCTAAAAACTTAGGCGAGCACTGGGCTGCAGCTAAGCCCCCGAGTGGGAGGTCTGCTCTCCACTCGGTAGTATTTTCAAGGCGTACCTCTAGAGAAGGAAGTAACAGTCGACCTGTACCTCGTCCTCCTTGTAAAATGTACGTTGTATTTGTGGCGTAGCTCGGAAGGAGAGGGTAGTAGTCGACCTGCGCCTCTTCCTCCTTGCGGAGTGCACGTTGTATTTGTGGCGTAGCTCGGAAGGAGAGGATAGCAGTCGACCTGCACCTCGTCCTCCTTGCGGAGCACATGTTGTATTTGTGGCGTAGCTCGGAAGGAGAGGATAGCAGTCGACCTGCACCTTGTCCTCCTTGCGGAGCACACGTTGTATTTGAACTTAGGCGAGCGCAATGCTACAGCTAAGCCTCCGAATGGAAGGTTGGCTTACCACTCGGTAGGATTTTGTTTAACTTAGGCGAGTACTTGGACTGCAGCTAAGCCTCCGAGTGGAAGGCTGGCTTACCACTCGGTAGGATTTTATTTAACTTAGGCGAGTACTTGGACTGCAGCTAAGCCTCCGAGTGGAAGGTTGGCTTACCACTCGGTAGGATTTTGTTTAACTTAGGCGAGTACTTGGACTGCAGCTAAGCCTCCGAGTGGAAGGCTGGCTTACCACTCGGTAGGATTTTGTTTAACTTAGGCGAAACGGATTTCGCAGCTAAGCCCCCGAGTGGGAGGCTGGCTCACCACTCGGTTAGGATTTTTTTACAGACTTAGGCGAATCAGATTCGCAGCTAAGCCACCCGCTGGGGGATTGCTTTATGTGGACAAAAGTAATGACAATTACTGGGAAAATTATAAAGCTCTTGACTTTGATAAATAAACTACAGAAGTACTTTTATTACAACTCATCCGAGTGAATGCTTAAGTGTAAAAGGGGCAGAGAAGCTCCGCGTTCCAAGCTCGAGGCTCGTCGATGTTGTGCTTGACGTTGTAAAGACGGTACGCTCCATTGTGGAGGACCTTGGTGACGATGAAGGGACCTTCCCAAGAAGGAGCAAGCTTGTGTGGTTTTTGCTGATCCACTCGGAGAACCAAATCTCCTTCCTGGAAGGCTCGACTCTTCACATTTTTGGCGTGGAAGCGACGCAAGTCTTGTTGATAAATGGTCGATCGGATCAGAGCCATCTCCCTTTCTTCCTCTAAAAGGTCGACTGCATCCTGCCATGCTTGTTCTGCTTCAGCCTCGGTGTAGAGCTCGACCCGAGGAGCATTGCGGAGAAGGTCACTCGGCAAGACTGCTTCAACTCCATAGACCAAGAAGAACGGAGTTCTTCCAGTCGACCGGTTGGGCGTGGTCCTTAAGCCCCAAAGCACCGAGGGAAGTTCGTCGACCCATGCTCCAGCCGCATGCTTGAGATCACGCATCAGTCGGGGCTTCAACCCTTTGAGAATCAAGCCATTGGCCTGCTCTACTTGTCCATTCGACTGAGGATGGGCGACTGAAGCATAGTCGACTCGTGTGCCCTGAGATGTGCAGAACGCCCTGAATTCCTCCGAGTCAAAGTTTGACCCATTGTCAGTGATGATGCTGTGTGGGACTCCATATCTGAATATCAATTCTCTGATGAAGCTGACAGCAGTACCGGCATCAAGGTTTTTGATGGGTTTAGCCTCGATCCACTTGGTGAACTTGTCGACTGCTACCAGCACATGTGTGAAACCGCTTCTGCCTGTTCTCAAGGGCCCCACCATATCCAACCCCCATACTGCGAAGGGCCAGACGAGTGGTATGGTCTTCAAAGCTGATGCGGGTTTGTGTGACATATTGGAGTAAAATTGACATCCCTCACACTTGTCGACTATCTCCTTTGCCATTTTATTCGCCCTTGGCCAGTAAAATCCGGTTCGGTATGCTTTGGCCACGATGGTCCGAGAGGACGCATGATGGCCACAGGTCCCCGAGTGGATGTCATCAAGGATTATCCGACCTTCCTCTGGTGTTATGCATTTCTGACCAACTCCAGTCGCGCTTTCTCTGTACAGCTGCCCCCTTATCACAGTAAAGGCTTTAGATCGGCGGACGATCTGTCGAGCCTCTTCTTCGTCCTCCGGGAGCTCTTTCCTCAAGATATACGCGATGTACGGTACTGTCCAATCGGGAGTGATCGCCAAGGCTTCCATGATCAGGTCGACCACTGCTGGAACTTCAACCTCAGTCAGATCTGTGATACTCTTGGGCTGCGGAGCTTCTTCAGTAAAAGGATCTTCTTTGATTGATGGAGAATGGATATGCTCTAAGAACACATCACTGGGAATGGCTTCTCTCTTGGAACCTATCTTCGCCAAATCATCAGCTGCTTGATTTTTCAGTCGGGGTATGTGATGGAGCTCTAACCCTTCGAATTTCTTTTCAAGCTTCCTCACTGCATTGCAGTATCCAGTCATGGCTGGGCTTCTAATGTCCCACTCCTTCATCACCTGATTGACCACCAAATCTGAGTCGCCATAAACCATAAGGCGACGGACGCCGAGTGAAATGGCCATGCGCAACCCATACAAAAGTGCTTCATATTCTGCTTCATTGTTGGAGGAATCAAAGTGGATCTGGAGCACATATCTGAGCTTATCTCCTCGGGGGGAAACCAAAACTACCCCCGCACCAGAACCATTTAACATCTTAGAGCCATCAAAGAACATGGTCCAATGCTCCGAGTGAACTTCAGTCGGCTGCTGTTGTTCAATCCACTCGGCAAGGAAATCAGCTATAGCCTGGGACTTAATGGCTTTCTTTGCCTCAAATTTGATCTCAAGGGGAAGAAGTTCAATCGCCCATTTAGCCACTCGACCAGTTGCATTTCTGTTGTGCAGAATCTCTGACAATGGTGCGTCACTGACGACTGTAATGTCATGATCAGAGAAATAATGAGCAACCTTCTTCATGGTCATGTAGATCCCATATACGAGCTTCTGATAATGAGGATATCTTTGCTTCGATGGAGTCAAGACTTCAGAGAGATAATACACTAGGCACTGAAATTTGAAGGTTTTACCTTCCTCTTCCCGCTCGACCGTAAGTACTGTACTGACGACCTGTCCTGTGGCTGCAATGTAAAGCAACAGAGGCTCTTTGCTGATTGGAGCAGCAAGCACCGGCTGGGTGGAGAGCAGAGCTTTTAGCTCGGCAAACGCTGCATCAGCTTCTGGAGTCCACTCGAACTTGTCTGCCTTCTTCATCAGTCGGTAAAGAGGTAACGCCTTTTCACCGAGGCGAGAGATGAATCGACTTAATGCGGCCAAGCATCCAGTAAGCTTCTGGACATCGTGCACACGCACAGGGTGTTTCATTCGGAGTATGGTGCCAACTTTTTCTGGGTTAGCATCGATTCCTCGTTCTGAAACGAGAAAACCGAGTAACTTTCCGCCAGGTACTCCGAATGTGCACTTTGATGGATTAAGCTTGATATCGTATCTCCTGAGATTGGCAAATGTTTCAGCTAGGTCAGTCAACAGGTCGGAACCCTTTCGCGACTTGACCACGATATGATCCATGTACGCTTCCACATTCCGACTGATTTGAGTGAGTAAACACTTTTGAATCATTCTCATGAACGTGGCTCCGGCATTCTTGAGACCGAATGGCATGGTGATATAGCAGAAGCACCCGAATGGAGTGATGAAAGCTGTTTTGATTTCGTCAGGTCCATACAGACGGATCTGATGATACCCGGAATAGGCGTCTAAAAAAGACAATCTCTCGCACCCCGCAGTCGAGTCGACAATTTGGTCGATGCGAGGGAGAGGAAAATGATCTTTCGGGCAGGCCCGATTGATATGTTTGAAATCAATGCACATGCGAAGTGAGTTGTCCTTTTTGGGAACCATGACGACATTGGCGAGCCACTCGGAGTGGTATATCTCTCGGATAAACTCTGCTGCAAGGAGTCGAGCTACCTCCTCGCCAATGGCTTTTTTCTTCTGAACGGTGGACCGTCGAAGATGTTCTTTGACAGGTTCCACTTTCAAGTCGACTCTAAGGCGATGCTCAGCCAGCCCCCTGGGAACACCCGGCATGTCAGCTGGCTTCCAGGCAAAGATGTCCCAGTTCTCACGGAGGAACTGGATGAGCCCTTCTTTCTATTTAGAGTCGAGTGTTGTGGAAATATGGGTCGGAGCTGCGTTGGGGTCAGTTGGGTGGATATGAACTGGCTTCGTCTCCCCAGACGACTGGAACGCTGACTCTGTGGCGGGCTTCTTGGCCCACAACAAATCACTCGGATCTGCATTTTTCTTGTACCCTTCCAGCTCTACCATTGTTATCTGGGAATCGGCAATTTTCGAGCCTTTCTGAAAACACTCTTCTGCCTTCTTCCGATTGCTAGTGATAGTGATCACACCCTTGGGGCCGGGCATCTTCAGTTTGAGGTACACGTAACATGGTCGAGCCATGAACCGTGCGTAAGCTGGTCTCCCCAAAATAGCGTGGTAAGCACCCTGAAAATCCACGACTTCAAATGTCAGCCTCTCTTTGCGGAAATGCTTCGAGTCACCGAACACCACGTCCAGAGCTATTTGGCCGAGTGACTCAGCCTTCTTTCCAGGAATGACTCCGTGAAAACTCATGTTGCTGGAGCTGAGCCTGGACATCGGAATGCCCATCCCCTTGAGCGTCTCCGCATACAATATGTTCAGTCCGCTGCCACCATCCATTAGCACCTTTGTCAGTCGAGTGCCTTCAACAACCGGGTCGACCACTAAAGCTTGCCGCCCGGGGGTGGCTGTATGAGTTGGATGATCGGACTGGTCGAATGTAATGGGAGTTTGAGACCATCTTAGATAACTCGATGTCGCTGGGGCGACCATATTTACCTCACGGTTGATAACCTTCAATCGGCTTTTGCTCTCCACATCAGCGAAAATCATCAGAGTGGAATTAACATGAGGAGATCCTCCATCACTGACCTCCTTGTCCTCAGCTTTGTCCGACTCCTTTTCCTTGTCCTTGGGCTGTTTTCCTTGGAACTGCTGGATCAAGAGCCGGCATTGGCGAGTGGTATGTTTGGGGTAGATGAAATTACCCTCTTTGTCTTTCTTCGTGTGGATGTGACACGGCAGATCCATCACGTCATTTCCTTCCTTATCTTTGACCTTCTTGGGGTTCCAAGATCCTTTGGGCTTCCCTTTGAATTTGCCCTGAGTCACGGCCAGAGCCTCTCCAGGAGCCGCTGGCTTGGCCTTCCGCTTCTGCTTCCGACTGGAGTTTCCTTTCTCCGAGTGACTCGGCTTGTACTTGCCACTCCGGAGTCGGTCCTCTTCTTCACCATTGGCGTACTTTGTGGTGATTTCCATCATTCGACTCAAGGTCATATCTCCGGTCCGACCAAACTTCAGGCTCAACTCTCTGTTCTTGACACCATCCTTGAAGGCGCAGACCGCTTGATGGTCCGACACATTCTCCACGGTATGATGCAAAGTGATCCATCACTGGATGTAATCTCTCAATGTTTCACTCGACTTTTGTACACAGACTTGCGGCTCTGTCAATCCGGCCAGTCGCTTGCAAGTTCCCTCGAACGTCCTGACGAACACTCGGGAAAGATCTTCCCAAGTGTAAATGCTGCTAGGAGCTAACTGATTCAACCACGCCCTGGCCGAACCCTCTAGCATGAGTGGCAAATGCTTCATGGCCACCTCATCATTACCGCCACCAATCTGTACCACCACTCGGTAGTCTTCAAGCCAAGTTTCAGGCTTGGACTCTCCGGTGAACTTACTTACCCCAGTCGCCAACTTGAAGTTGGGGGTATCACTGCGGCTCTGATGGCTCTGCTAAAGCATTCTGGACCTGAAACATGGACTCGGCTGCTAGTGGGCACATCCCTGTCATGGCCACCTCTATGAGCTCTGTTCCGATCGACCAAACCTTGCACGATGATGGATCTCGCGTCAAAGCCTGGTTCTCTGGGGTCGACCGGAGCTCTCCGCCCAACACTGAGCTGGTGCCTGTCATCTTGCTGCCGATGGGCATTAGACCCACCTCTCGGAGGAGGAGTGGGCACTCGACACCTTTCATCATGATCAAATCGGTCATCATAGTGATCCCGCCGGCCTTCACGTCCCACGCGCCTCGGAGGTGACCTTGGGCTGTGAGCCAACTGAACAGTATTCGCAGTGACGGATTGACTGTGAATCCTGTTGCGCGACTGCGACACGACTGAATTCTGATCCCCTGCTGCCCGGAGCAAATCCCTGATCTGCATCAAGCCTCTTCCAGCCTCCGACTGAGAGGGCTGAATTGACTCCGCTATACGGGCTGCAGCTGCCAAATTTTGAATCGGGGTCTGATATACCTGAGTGGGTTGCGGAAAGAGCTGACGTCGGCTGGAGTCGGGTACTCGTTGCCGCGCATGCTCGTCAAGTGCTCGTTGGAGGTTCTCCAGTCGAATGCGTTCAGCCAAGTTGGCCAAACGCGCCTCTTCCAAGCCACGAGCCTCAGGAGTTTCTCCTGCGATAGGGGTATGCAGGGCATCCATGTTCCTGAGGCGAAGTTCTTCCCTTTGCAGAGAAGTAAGTGCCTCGGGTTGATATTCCTCATGGGCCTAAGCGGGGTCGCCTCCACCATCCACCCCGTCATCGCGGGGGAAACCGGGAGGGCTACGAGGCCCGTTGACCATCAGGACCTCCGCCGCTGGATCACTGCTGTCGCACTCGGATGCAGTCTCTATGGAGCCAGTCGACAGATCGAACAGACTGTAGAGAGATTCGTTGGGCTCAATTGCCACGACCTGGGTGGTGGCTGATTGGCGAGCTACCGCGTGCCTCACCCACCGCTGAAGCCTCGACCGACCAGAGCGCTTGCGCTGGCGGGAGATAGGGAGGGAGGACGACACGGGAGTCGACTAATACGGAGCTGACGGTTGCCGCAGCAGAACGCCACGGACACACGCCCGAAAATGCATCGCACCGCGGACGGGGAGCGCGTCGATGTCGAGTGGAGCCTCCTGGAGCCAAGCGGAGTCGTCGGCGATGAAGGTGAGCGCACCGAGACGGATCTCGCGGCCCTCGACCAAAACTCCACCCAAAATCATGATGAAAACAATCGGAACAATTGCAACTTCTCCAAAAACGCTAAGACACCTGCCCCATGGTGGGCGCCAACTATCGTGGTTCTAAGTCTGACAGTAGAATGGGGGTAGGTATGGAGAGGCAAGATCCTAGCTATGGAGTAGTTGTATACACAAGGGATTTATGAGTTCAGGCCCTTCTCGGAGGAAGTAACAACCCTACGTCTCGGAGCCCGGAGGCGGTCGACTGGATTATGCGCGTATGAGTTACAGGGGTGCGAACCCTTTACACAGAGGAGGGGGGTGGCTTATATAGTGTCTGCCAGACCCCTCCGGCCCTCAGTTATGCAGGGTTTAAAGTACATAAAGATGGGCGTTACCAGTAACGCCTTACATAAAGTGTCATCATGACCATAAAGACTACTTAATTACAGGCCGTTTAGATGCAAAGTGGTTCTTGATCTCCTGGTGGTCGAGTGAGTCTTCATGGTCGAGTGTCTTCGAGTCCGTTGAGTGGAATCCCTCTTGGTCGACTGGAAGGTAGCTTCTTCTGAAGATGTCCTTGGGGAGGGTACTTTGGACAGGCCCGTGACCCTACCCTAGGTAAATGACTTCATCACCGCCTCCTACTTCTGCATGCATCGACACTGCACCAAGTACGTCTGCACCGCCAAACAACAACGACAACCCTGATGCTTCTCCCACTCATGAGAACAAGTAGATGCTCTATGTCTTCAAACCTTTTTGGTCATTACTGACAAAAGGGGGAGAAGCGTATGAGTTGATAGTCTTCAAGCGGGTTCATATGGGCGGTTGCTTTATATTTTGCCTCGTGTTTACAACTCTCGCTTTTGATACATTTGATTCTTTGAGTTGTAAGACTTAAACTCGATGGTCGTCTGCTACTTATTTGCTTTTCTGTGATGCGATGATAAATTCCGCATGTGCGATGAAAACTTCCGCACTTAGATCATTCTGCAAACGTCCATTTTTCATTATGCATGTCATTCCTTTTGTTACATCATTTCATGCATGATGAATTATCTTCAAAAGTTGAAGAGGATCTCCACAAGTACAACCTGCCATGTGCATTTGCATTCCAAAAGCAAATTACTTATATGCACATCTTCACGGGGAGCCTTTACCACTTATGAAGACAATACCCTATCCTTTACAATTTCACATACTTTATTCCCGTTGAAAACTTCAACCAGTTTGTCATCAATCACCAAAAAGGGGGACATTGTAAGTGCATCTAGTGCCACCCCTTGTTGGTTTTGGAGTATTGACGACAAAGTTGGTTGAGGGACTAATGCGTTTGTGAGAATTGTAGGATAACGCAGGTAGTGTCCCTCATTGATTCGGTTTACCTACCGGAGATGACCCCTAAAAATGTATGAAGACATTGACGACAATGGTGGTATGTGAAGATATTCATATTGAACACTATGACTTGAGAAGACATTGAGTGGAGACTATGGAGCACGAAGACTGTGTCGTTTCGCTGTTTCCTTTTTCTTCTTTGTTGAGTCATAGGAACCACCGTACTGTTAAGTGGGGTCCAAGTGAACTAAGTCAGAATGACTGAAGTGATGCTCAACCAAAATCCTATGTCTTTGAGCGAAGACAATGAGAGCAAATCTTATCCAGAGCTGGATGAGTCAGCTTTGCTTGTAGCCCAAGTAAAGTTATCGTGTGTGTTTGAAATCTGACCGTTGGAACATGTGTCAGTTCCTTAGTGACCCAGGGTCATTTCGGACATATCAGGTCGGGTTGCCGTGTGGCTATAAATAGCCCACCCCCTACACCATAAATTGGTGGCTGCTCAGAGTTAGTTTACAGCTTTTGTCGTTTAAGAGCAACCCACCTTGAAGCATTTGAGAGAGAGAAATCCTTGCAAGGACAAAGCCCAAACACCCAGAGCCAAAGAGTGTTAGGCATCACTGAAGTCTTTCTGTCTATGTGACCTTAAGACTTATTACACTTAAGGACTGTGAATCCTCCAGCCGGTTAGGCGTCGTGTTCTGAGCATCCAAGAGTCATTGTGGATCGCCGATGAACGAAGTCTGTGAAGGTTCGGAAGTCTACCTTGAAGACTTACCAGAGTGATTGGGCGAGGACTAGGTGTCCTTAGCTCAAGGGGAATAAGGTGAAGACACGGTCTTCTGAGTTGAATCTCATCCTCCCTAACCAGACATACAGTTGTCACAGCAACTGGAACTGGTCCAAGAAATCATGTGTCTTCAACAAGTGACTGGTTCTATCCTCTTCCCCCTTTACTTAGTGTTTGTCTTCGTGAAGTCATTGCTTAATTGTCATACCTGTTTGACTTCATTGCTTGACTACTATCGTTTGTTGGCTTCATACTATCTTCCATCCTGATCCTTACTACCTAGCTGTTATTAGTCTTTGTACTTTCACATTATCGCATACTTGACTATGGCTTGCGCAGTGTAGTTTATCTTCCGCTGCATATCAATTAGGCCATTTTTATTGTTTGTCTTTGAAACTTCCACGTTTTGAAGACTTTCGTAAAAATCGCCTATTCACCCTCCCTCTAGTTAATAACTAGCACTTTCACATCTTCAACGGATTGTGCCCCGAAGAATTCAACAAAATCAGCCGTCTTGAGAATGCAAAGGAAATTTGGGATACTTTAATTGATATGCATGAAGGTACTGACTCCATCAAGGAATCCAAGCTGGATGTGCTCCAAAGTCAGCTTGACAAGTTCAAGATGAAGGATGGTGAAGGTGTCGCTGAAATGTACTCTAGGTTTGCTCTTATCACAAATGAGATTGCAGGCTTAGGGAGTGAAGAGATGACCGACAGATTCATCATCAAGAAGATCCTAAGAGCATTGGATGGAAAGTATGATACCGTGTGCACATTGATCCAAATGATGCCAAACTACAAAGATCTCAAGCCAACGGAAGTCATTGGAAGAATTGTTGCTCATGAGATGTCACTCAAGGATAAGGAAGAACTTCACAACAAGTCAAGTGGTGCTTACAAAGCCTCATGTGAAGCCCCCACATCATCAAGTGAGAAACAAACCTTCAATGAAGAATTGAGCTTAATGGTGAAGAACTTCAACAAATTCTACAAGAGTAGAAGCAAAGAAAGAAGCTCCAAGTCAAGGTCATACAATGACAAAAGATCTTCTAGTCGAGAGCGCAATTGCTACAATTGTGGGAGACCCGGACACTACTCCAATGAGTGTACGACACCCTACAAAAGAAGAGAAGATTCTCCAAAAAGAAGAAGCAAAAGAGAAGAATCACCACCAAGAGAGAGGAGGAGTAGAGATGATAGTTATGAATGAAGACCCTCACGGAGAAGCAAGGATTCGGAAAGGAAGGACAAGTCATCAAGGAGCTACACAAAACGAAGACATCAAGCTCATGTTGGTGAATGGGTATCCGGCTCCGACTCCGACTATCACTCCGAGAGAAGCTATCACTCCGACTCCGAATATACTCAAGATGAAGGTGTTGCCGGTCTAGCACTTGTGTCAACCAACTCCTACAACATATTTGACTCACCAAATGATGGAATTGGAAGATGCTTCATGGCCAAAGGTCCAAAGGTAACACATCCCGAGTATGTTGATTTCAATAGTGATGAAGATGACTTGCTAGGTGATGATGATTTACTTGTTGACAACTCTAGTGATGAATACTATAATGAAACATCAATTAATTATGCTAATCCAGATAAAACGAATGACAATGATAAGTAGAAGATTGAGCTTCTAACTAAAGAACTAAACACTCTTAAGTTAACTCATGAAACTATCTTCGAAGATCATCGAGAACTTTTAAGGGCTCATGAGAAGTTACGCTTTGAAAAGCTCAATCTTGAGCAAGAACATGAGTTCTTGAGAGCAATCAATGATGATCTCCGTAAGAAAAGTTCCTCTTACATTGCCAAGCGTTTACTCATATCCACTTACATGCCTCAAGTCAAGTCTAGTAACAAGAACAAGAAAGATTCTTCCTCTAGTAGTAACAATAATTATGCCAAATCCAATATTGTTGCTTCTAGTAGTTGTCAGGACCCCGACTCAATGCCACCTCGATCTAGCATGTAATACCTCATATCACTTTGCGGCCTCACGCACGGTATCCCCACGGGTGTCGCCTTACCTTTGCCCGGGACCGTTTGCGCCTTTTGGCACACGTATATGATAGTGTCGCTAGCATCCATATGATAAGGAGCCCGGGCTGACATGGCTAGTCGTAAACCCAAGGTGGCACAAACTTACAGGGACAGGCATCCATGACCCAGCATCGAACGTGTCGATCATCAGCGAGTGAATCCAGGCTGTAGCACTGGGCTAGCAGGACTCCGGTGAACCGGGCTGTAGCGGGCTAACAGGACTCCGATATTCATCGCGTGACATTTCCCCGAAGGGACAGACACATGAACGAAGAAGGACACATGCCGGCCAGCCTAAGTGTTCCGGAGCAGTAGCAAGCTACCATGGCTCAGTGGAAGCACTAGGAGACATTTCCCGGTAAGAGAGGCTACTAAGTATAAACAACTAGATAGTCAGATCCCACACATACCAAGCATTTCAATAACATACACACAATATGCTCGATTTGTGCAAATACAACATGGCATCACATCATGACTCTACGACTCAAGTATATTATTCAATAGGCTCCGAGGAGCAAGATATTACAAACATGGGTCTCATGACCCAACATTCAGAGCATACAAGTCAAAGCACATGCGGAAGCTTAACATGTCTGAGTACAGACAACTACAAATGAAAAAGGCTGAGAAGCCTGACTAACTACCAGATCCTGCCGAGGGCACAAGATCGTAGCTGAGGTAACAAGCTAAACATCGAAGTCCACGCGGAACTACTAGCGAGACTGAAGTCTCTCTGCAAAAACGTAAAATAGGCAAACGTGAGTACAAATGTACCCAGCAAGACTTACATCAGAACTAACTACATATTCATCATTATCAACAAAGGGGGTGGTGGAGTTTAACTGCAGCAAGCCAGCTTTGACTCGGTGGCTAACCTGAACTATGACTGCAAGTAACTCTTTGAGGTGGCACACACGAGTCCACATATTCACCATATCAATACACCACTATGGATCCGCTCCCGTCTCCCTACGAGAACGCCATCCATAGCACTCACTCTTATCTTGCGTATTTTAGAGTATCCACTTCAAGTTATCTATGAACTGTACAGGCAACCCAGAAGTCCTTTTCCACGGACACGGCTATTCGAATAGATCATATTAACCCTGCAGGGGTGTACTTCTTCACACACGCTCTCACCACTTACTGCTGTTTACACGACATGTACTCGGCAACCTTCAAGCGGAAGCCCAGCGAGGGTGTCGGCCACGACCTGACTAACCACACAAGTCTCTAATCCAGGTTTATCGCCTATTCGGGTTCCATCCGCAAGGAGATCCGGCCGGGGTGTCGCTCACGGCCCCAAACGATGTGTGCAGGGTTCCCAAGTCCACCATCCGGGTGCCACTTGGTACACCGGGCCACTGTGCCTAGTCTGTCCCAAGCCCACCTGTACCGGGTGCCACTTGGTAGACTACTAACACTACCTACAAATACCAGAAACTAGTTGCAACTCCTGGACAGAGATCAGGTTGATTAATAAGTCGAGAGGGGCACTTAAGCATTCCAATGCGTGGTAGTAGCTGATCATGGATCACAAACACAGAACTCAGTTCCTGAGGACGGCCGCAATGAGACAACCCACCATGTACTCCTACATGGCCTCTCACCGCTACCTTTACCAAATCGTGTTCACACACTTAGCTCACACGCAGTAGGACATGTTTACACACCTCCGATTCATTCCCGATGAATCAGACCTGACTCAACTCTAAGCAGTAGCAGGCATGACAAACAAGCATGAATGAGTAGGCACATCAGGGCTCAAACAACTCCTACTCATGCTAGTGGGTTTCATCTATTTACTGTGGCAATGACAGGTCATGCAAAGGATAAAGGGATTCAGCTACCGCAGCAAGTAACAGATGAATCGGTGTTGTCCTAATGAAGTAAAAGAGAGCCGGAGCGAGAGAGTTGGATTGTATCGGAATGAACAAGGGGGTTTTGCTTGCCTGGCACTTCTGAAGATAGTACAGCTCTTCATCGGTGTCATCGAACTCATCATCGGAACCACGTCTATCGAGAGGGGACAAACACCGACAAACAAGAAGAAACACAATCAATGCAATGCAAGAATATGATGCATGAATATGACATGGCAACATGCTGGTGTTTTGAGCTAATGCAACTAGCAACAAAGTTAAATGAAGTTGGTTTGAACCCTAAGTTCAAATTCAAACTCCATATGTGGATATTAAAATGCCATTTATATGATTTGTGCTAATCAGCAGCTATAAGTTGTTCTAACATGCATGAAAATAGTAGTGATGGATAGATTGGATTTTTCTGATCACTTTTCATATATAAATTATTTCATTCTGAGTTACGGTTGAATTTATATGAATTTTACAAGTTTTAAAACATTTTCTGGAATTCCTGAATTAACAAAAACACCAGAAAAGCTTTATGATGTCACCACTACGTCATGCTGACCTCAGCAGGTCAACGCGGTCAGCCACGGTCAAACCTGACGCGTGGGTCCCGCATGTCAGTGTAACAAGGCAGGAGTAGAGGCTGACCAGTGGGGCCAGGTCAAAGCTGACTGGGCCGGTCAAACCTGACAGCCTGGGCCCACTGGAGTTAATCTAATCCTAGTCAGAAACTAATCCAGGTTAATTAAGGGCCGTGGGGCCCGTCTGTAAGTCTGCTAGGGGTTAGTTAGTGGCGGTATTAGCGGGTGGTTAGCCGCTAATGACGTGCCACGTCAGCTTCGCCGGAGTATGGCCGGCGGCGACCTCTAAACGCGGCAGAGGAACACTGGAGGGGCTCGGGTTTCACCTACAGTGCACCGTTCGGTGCGCCCTTTGGCTCTACGGATAGCTGGGACTCGCGCGCATCCAACACGACTAGCAGCAACAGCCGGGGTGGACCGAGCTCGCCGGAAACGAGCTCGCAGCGGCGGCCGGAGTTCGGACATTGACCGAGTCGACACCACAGAGCACGTTAGGAGCAGCGGTTGGGTGTTTTGAGCTCCTGGAGATGCGTTGAGCGCGCTGCTATTCTCGTATGTGAGCGGAAGAGCTCAGGAGCACGGGCCTGTCGGCCATGGCGGACGGCGGTGCGGGAGCTCGCGAAGTACTGCGCTTCGACACGCGGACGACGAGGGAAGAAGGGGGAAAGGGACCAGGGCTCACGGCGAGGTGAAGGGTGCAGACGGAGGGCTGGGGACGACCCGGTTGGCGCGAATCGGCGCCGGCGATCTTGGTGGCCCGAGGTAGAAGACGACGACATCAAGGGCGTTGTGGTGCTTCCCAGCTCACATAGCTCGGTGGAGTTGATGGGGACGGCGTGGCGGATCTCTCGAGCACGTTGGATGGGCGAGGGAGGGCCGATGGCCGTGGCAACAGCGAGCGGCGGCGACGGCTGCGCTCGGGTGAGCTCGAGGGGAGAGAGCCAGGGGAGGGGAGAGAGAGCAGCGAGTGAGGGAGAGGGGACAGGGTCTTCGGGCGTCTCCGTGGCACTGGTAGAAGGCCCGGGGCTCCCAGGTGGAAGCAGGAGGTGGCCGAGGGCTCTCGGGCGTGCGCCACGCCTCGCCTCTGCCTGCCTGGCGAGAGGAAGCAGGTGGCTGGCACGGGCCAGCACAGTGCTGGGCCGGCCAGTGGGCTGCCAGGTGGGTTGCGCCAGGTAAGTGGCCAGGTAAGTTTCTCTCTCTCTCTCTTTTATTAATTGTTTTCTATTTTTCTGTAACTTTGTGGCTTTTCTAAAAATACTTAGGCATTTTCAAAAGTCACCAAACTGCACATGTCCATTGTTTAGAACATATCCAACATGGAACATTTCAGTTTGGGATTATTTGGACGTTTAAAATATTATATAGCATTTAAATGCCCAAATGCAAATAGACTATGATTTAATTCAGTGACCCAATGTTGTCCTAGAAAAATGTGAACCAATTTTGCCAGAGGTTCTAACCCAGGACAAAAATGATGGACATTTTAGAAGGGCATTTCAGGTTCACTGAAAATGATTTTAGTAAACCCTAGTTGTCTTCAGGGGGTGTTGGGGGTTCTGTCATCCCCATTTCAACTTTCTGTGAAAAGTAAACATGATGCAACACCAGATGCTAGCACTAGGCATGGTCAGAGCTAGGGATGTGACAGCTCACCCCCACTAACAAGAATCTCGTCCCGAGATTCAAGCGTAGGGTAAGATGAACGGGGACGCAAACTAACACAATCTTCACGATCCAGGTGGCACTTCATAAGAACGTTGAATCGATCACCATCTTTGGCTCGACGTCTTCCTCTGAGAACTCCAACTAACATGACAAGAAGAGGAAAGGAAAACTCTAGAAGAATCGATCTTCTCGAAGACCGAACAACTCAGGATCAGCTCATGGGGTGAGATATTGACATATATCTCGAGTTGAGACACGAGACACACATTCAGAGGGATGGGATGTAATAGATGATGAAGGTTCACTAGGTAGGCAACAAATCCACGCTTGATCACGACGCAGTAGGGAGTTGAGTTGCCATGATACCATAGCGGAACATCTTGAAGGAGGGTGATTCATAGACTGTTACCTTAAGTGGCAAGAAGAATTACCTTTGATATAGAGATCATTGAGACTCTCTATACCAGCCTAGGGCAAATCTCGAGCGATCGTTTGGAGGGGTTTGGTAGAATGGCATACCCAGATTAGAATGGATGATGTGGATTACCTTGTTGAAAACAACACAAGGAATGATTTTAGTAACTGGGGAGAAGCTCAACACTAGAGAGTGAGTCCACTATTTGAAAAGTTATAGCATAACCAGAAAAAAAACTAGGAGCAATCACAGTTAGTGCCGATGATAACACGTAGCGCTTGCGCATGCTCTCAAGAACTTGAGCATTTCCATATTCATCAAGGTATTACCAATTTCCAAAGCGAGGATCCTAGCAGCACATCATACTACCATGATGAATACCGGTGGAAGATGCATATGCAAAGGAAGATAACACCTTCTCAGATTTCACCTTAGCAATGCCAAGGTCACAAGATCTGGATAATCGACCGAGAGACATTTAGCACTCCGCTTCTAATGTTCTCCTTGATGTGCTAGTGTATCCCATTCATAGATATGGTTTGATATCTAGAACATCAAGTAAAAGGTCAGACTTCGGGAACACAAAAAATCCATAAGGAACAACTAGGGAGTAAATCCTACAAAATCCTTATGGGGAGGTGGCCAACTTCCTCAATCAAGATACTACAGTAATAGGTCTTCCGGCTGGACGTGTTGGCCACGACATCCTCTTTACCGGTTATAGAGGGACCAATATTATAGTTCTTGGAAAAATGCTCCAACCATCATATCTGCCAGAGATTCAGATCTGGTTGGTGTCAGAACAATCCAGACTCATCGAGTCTAGAAAGAAAAATGAAAGTTTGCAACACAAATCGACGAGATGACATTGCGAGATTCTCGGGAAATGGACTATGGTAGTAAGCTCCAAAATATGAGCTGGTCTTGCTACAAACATGTGAACACGTTGTCCAAGACAAGCGTGACCACATGGTAGTCTTATAATAAAATACTACCAAGTTCTGGTTGGGAACCATCAACGAGGATATCGGAGTCTTGTGCATGATCTAGAATTAACACAACAAACTCCTTTTCCTTGAACAAATCAATCAGTGGCTTGGTGTGCTAGGGATTACACGTGGAGTGGAGGTAGCGAGCCTATCAAACCATGGAATACTTCGCACATGCATGACTGACTTGGGATGATTCCGGAGAAAGCAAAAACAATCTTTCTCAATTCACGGCGGCTACTTGCACCTAATGCACGTGAACTTGGAGAAAGTCACTTCTTACACCAAACATGTATTTCATGAACGGGACATGAAGATAATGCTTACAAAAGTTTCCAACACTAGCTTAATGTTCAGCATGAATCATGGAGGAGACAAAATACTGCTGATGGGCTCAACATCAACTCATCGAAATTTCCATATCACTAGACTTCCACCATTATGCGAACAATGTGATGGTATTGGTCAGACCATAAAATGTAATGGTGTATGCTCGATGAATCAACCACGAGTAAGACAACATTACGAACATCGTTGGTTCTGATTTGACTTGACGATAGCCCATACTCAAGTCAAAGTTTTGACAAGACAATAGATCCAACAATTGATCACGAGGACCAATTGGTGAAGATATTATGTTTCTTCAACACACACACAAACACAAAGATATCCCTTCAAAAAGAGCCAAATTCGGCAAAGCTTTGTATCTTCCAACTCTCCAAGTTGTTGTTTAGCTTAACCAACTAGCTCAGGGGTATCCAACATAGATTCTTGAAGAAGGGGTGGTTCATAGAGAAACCAACTTGATCACAAGCTCAACATAGCGGTCAGGTGACAACCTGGTAACACTTCCGAGAAGATATTCGGAAAATCACGAACCACCGATATGTTACTAAGCTCAAGAACAATCTTGCTTTTCAGGGCAAGACGATATGATCAAATAAGCAAGGATTGGCACAGCCCTAACTCATTGATCGAAGAGTGTATCAGGAGGATGTACTAGGTAGCACGATCAATCTTAGAATGATGATTCAATAACCAACATGCTAAGAATGAAATTATTGTCCTTTAACTACCAAGCAATGGAGTTGCTAGGAGTATTGAGTTCACACATCACGATTCACTTGTCGGCACTCCGGTTGCAACAACACGGAACCGAGAAATGAAAATGATGGCGAGAAATATCACTGCGTCAAGAATTCATAAGAGGTGGTGCAATTCTCATGACAATCCTGACATAAAGAAGGTAATACTTCAAGGTAGAACAGACCAGAAGCTGGATTAGCATTTTGATCTGCGGAGTACAACTACTTTGACCCAATCCTGGATATGGATGAGGTTCTGGAGTTTGTTTCTCCTAGTCATTCCGGAATAGAATGGCTTGACGGACCACAAGAATAATAAGCATCGATAACACGAATGCACAATTACTCCTGACTATCAATTGGTAGACGAAGGTCAGAATACAAGTAAAGAGGGACAGCTCAAAGGAACATATATCTTTCTGAGTTGTGGATGCATAGGTTAGTATGTCGAACAAGTCCAACATATTTCTTCCAGATAACCCATGCAGAAGGTAGAACTGGCAGATTCACAATATAGAATGGAGAACTCATCAAGAGCACTCTGGTTGTGATCTTTTGGTTCAAAAGAACTCCTTGCCAAGAATGGTTCATGGTATTTGGAAGAAGGAAATACCACGGACCTCGAGGACTAATGCAGAGGTTGCTAATATCCTAAAGGAACTAGCAAACACTATCAACATGAAATAAGTAGCGTGAATCTTGGGTTCAGAAACCCAGGAGTAGAATACCTACTACTAGGTAGCATCACAGGATGCTTTCGAGAATGATGGCCAGAATCATCACACTGGGAACACAAATCATGGCTAGCTTACTAGGTGGTACTCTAAGACACCTAGGGTCATAATAATAACTCCAACATATATGTCGAGGCAATAGAGCACCTCAACTCACTGATTAGTGTGGTTAATCTGGCCCAAAGGAACATCAGGAATAGGAGGAAGGGATTTGCAAATGCATCAGACTATTTAGAAACCTGGGGTAACTCGGATAGCATAACGGCTGTAAATGCTTAAAAGAATTTGTGACATGATACAAAAATGGTGGCATAGCCACTCAGAAGCACAATATCAAGGTTTCGAGATCAACAGTTAACATACGGAAGTAGTAGGAACTGACCTGAGACTTAAATCCAACAATCTTATAAGTCTACGGATTAGTAACACGTGATCCTGATAGAAAGAAAAGAAAGCCTAGTTTCTTAACCCCGTAGGAAAGATAAGATGACTCGGATCAGAAGGCATAAGGTATAAGGAGTAAAAAGAGCCTTACGTTCCATCCCACAATCAATTCCCTTATATAACTAAAGAATTTCTAGACTCAACTTCGACCAGTTTGGCTTGGTAATCCTACAGGCAATCAAGCTCTGATACCAAAGCTGTCAGGACCCCGACTCAATGCCACCTCGATCTAGCATGTAACACCTCATATCACTTTGCGGCCTCACGCACGGTATCCCCACGGGTGTTGCCTTACCTTTACCCGGGACCGTTTGCGCCTTTTGGCACACGTATATGATAGTGTCGCTAGCATCCATATGATAAGGAGCCCGGGCTGACATGGCTAGTCGTAAACCCAAGGTGGCATAAACTTACAGGGACAGGCATCCATGACCCAGCATCGAATGTGTCGGTCATCAGCGAGTGAATCCAGGCTGTAGCACTGGGCTAGCAGGACTCCGGTGAACCGGGCTGTAGCGGGCTAACAGGACTCCGGTATTCATCGCGTGACATTTCCTCGAAGGGACAGACACAAGAACGAAGAAGGACACATGCCGACCAGCCTAAGTGTTCCGGAGCAGTAGCAAGCTACCATGGCTCAGTGGAAGCACTATGAGACATTTCCCGGTAAGAGAGGCTACTAAGGATAAACAACTAGATAGTCAGATCCCACACATACCAAGCATTTCAATAACATACACACAATATGCTCGATATGTGCAAATACAACATGGCATCACAACATGACTCTACGACTCAAGTATATTATTCAATAGGCTCCGAGGAGCAAGATATTACAAACATGGGTCTCATGACCCAACATTCAGAGCATACAAGTCAAAGCACATGCGGAAGCTTAACATGTCTGAGTACAGACAACTACAAATGAAAAAGGCTGAGAAGCCTGACTAACTACCAGATCCTGCCGAGGGCACAAGATCGTAGCTGAGGTAACAAGCCAAACGTCAAAGTCCACGCGGAACTACTAGCGAGACTAAAATCTCTCTGGAAAAACATAAAATAGGCAAACGTGAGTACAAATGTACCCAGCAAGACTTACATCAGAACTAACTACATATGCATCATTATCAACAAAGGGGGTGGTGGAGTTTAACTGCAGCAAGCCAGCTTTGACTCGGTGGCTAACCTGAACTACGATTGCAAGTAACTCTTTGAGGTGGCGCACACGAGTCCACATATTCACCATATCAATACACCACTATGGATCCGCTCCCGTCTCCCTACGAGAACGCCATCCATAGCACTCACGCTTATCTTGCGTATTTTAGAGTATCCACTTCAAGTTATCTATGAACTGTACAAGCAACCCAGAAGTCCTTTTCCGTGGACACGGCTATTCGAATAGATCATATTAACCCTGCAGGGGTGTACTTCTTCACACACGCTCTCACCACTTACCGCCGTTTACACGACATGTACTCGGCAACCTTCAAGCGGAAGCCCAGCGAGGGTGTCGGCCACGACCTGACTAGCCACACAAGTCTCTAGTCCAGGTTTATCGCCTATTCGGGTTCCATCCGCAAGGAGATCCGGCCGGGGTGTCGCTCACGGCCCCAAACGATGTGTGCAGGGTTCCCAAGTCCACCATCCGGGTGCCACTTGGTACACCGGGCCACTGTGCCTAGTCTGTCCCAAGCCCACCTGTACCGAGTGCCACTTGGTAGACTACTAACACTACCTACAAACACCAGAAACTAGTTGCAACTCCTGGACAGAGATCAGGTTGATTAATAAGTCGAGAGGGGAACTTAAGCATTCCAATGCGTGGTAGTAGCTGATCATGGATCACAAACACAGAACTCAGTTCCTGAGGACGGCCGCAATGAGATAACCCACCATGTACTCCTACATGGCCTCTCACCGCTACCTTTACCAAATCGTGTTCACACACTTAGCTCACACACAATAGGACATGTTTACACACCTCCGATTCATTCCCGATGAATCAGACCTGACTCAACTCTAAGCAGTAGCAGGCATGACAAACAAGCATGAATGAGTAGGCACATCAGGGCTCAAACAACTCCTACTCATGCTAGTGGGTTTCATCTATTTACTGTGGCAATGACAGGTCATGCAAAGGATAAAGGGGTTCAGCTATCACAGCAAGTAACAGATGAATCGGTGTTCTCCTAACACAGTAAAAGAGAGCCAGGGCGAGAGAGTTGGATTGTATCGGAATGAACAAGGGGGTTTTGCTTGCCTGGCACTTCTGAAGATAGTACAGCTCTTCATCGGTGTCATCGAACTCATCATCGGAACCACGTCTATCGAGAGAGGACAAACACCGACAAACAAGAAGAAACACAATCAATCCAATGCAACAATATGATGCATGAATATGACATGGCAACATGCTGGTGTTTTGAGCTAATGCAACTAGCAACAAAGTTAAATGAAGTTGGTTTGAACCCTAAGTTCAAATTCAAACTCCATATGTGGATATTAAAATGCCGTTTATATGATTTGTGCTAATCAGCAGCTATAAGTTGTTCTAACATGCATGAAAATAGTACTTATGGATAGATTGGATTTTTCTGATCATTTTTCATATATAAATTATTTCATTCTGAGTTACGGTTGAATTTATATGAATTTTACAAGTTTTAAAACATTTTCTGGAATTCCTGAATTAACAAAAACACCAGAAAAGCTTTATGACGTCAGCACTACGTCATGCTGACCTCAGCAGGTCAACACGGTCAGCCACGGTCAAACCTGACGCATGGGTCCCGCATGTCAGTGTAACGAGGCAGGAGCAGAGGCTGACCAGTGGGGCCAGGTCAAAGCTGACTGGGCCGGTCAAACCTGACAGCCTGGGCCCACTGGAGTTAATCTAATCCTAGTCAGAAACTAATCCAGGTTAATTAAGGGCTGTAGGGCCCGTCTGTAAGTCAGCTAGGGGTTAGTTAGTGGCGATATTAGCGGGTGGTTAGCCGCTAATGACGTGCCACGTCAGCTTCGCCGGAGTATGGCCGGCGGCGACCTCTAAACGCGACGGAGGAACACTGGAGGGGCTCGGGTTTCGCCTATAGTGCACCGTTCGGTGCGCCCTTTGGCTCTATGGATAGCTGGGACTCGCGTGCATCCAACATGACTAGCGGCAGCAGCCGGGGTGGACCGAGCTCGCCGGAAACGAGCTCGCAGCGGCGGCCGGAGTTCGGGCATCGACCGAGTCGACACCACAAAGCACGTTAGGAGCAGCGGTTGGGTGTTTTGAGCTCCTGGAGACGCGCTGAGCGTGTTGCTATGCTCGTATGTGAGCGGAAGAGCTCAGGAGCACGGGCCTGCCGGCCATGGTGGACGGCGGTGCGGGAGCTCGCGGAGTACTGTGCTTCGACACGCGGACGATGAGGGAAGAAGGGGGAAAGGGACCAGGGCTCACGGCGAGGTGAAGGGTGCAGACGGAGGGCTGGGGACGACCCGGTTGGCGCGAATCAGCGCCGGCGATCTCGGTGGCCCGAGGTAGAAAACGACGATGTCGAGGGCGTTGTGGTGCTTCCCAGCTCATGTAGCTCGGTGAAGTTGACGGGGACGGCGTGGCGGATCTCTCGAGCACGTTGGATGGGCGAGGGAGGGCCGGTGGCCGTGGCAACAGCGAGCGGCGGCGACGGCTGCGCTCGGGTGAGCTCGGGGGGAGAGAGCCAGGGGAGGGGAAAGAGAGCAGCGAGTGAGGGAGAGGGGACAGGTTCTTCGGGCGTCTCCGTGGTGCTTGTAGAAGGCCCAGGGTTCCCAGGTGGAAGCAGGAGGTGGCCGAGGGCTCTCGGGCGCGCGCCACGCCTCGCCTCTGCCTGCCTGGCGAGAGGAAGCAGGTGGCTGGCACGGGCCAGCACAGTGCTGGGCCGGCTAGTGGGCTGCCAGGTGGGCTGCGCCAGGTAAGTGGCCAGGTAAGTTTCTCTCTCTCTCTTTTATTACGTGTTTTCTATTTTTCTGTAACTTTGTGGCTTTTCTAAAAATACTTAGGCATTTTCAAAAGTCACCAAACTGCACATGCCCATTGTTTAGAACATATCCAACATGGAACATTTCAGTTTGGGATTATTTGGACGTTTAAAATATTATATAGCATTTAAATGCCCAAATGCAAATAGAGTATGATTTATTTCAGTGACCCAATGTTGTCCTAGAAAAATGTGAACCAATTTTGCCAGAGGTTCTAACCCAGGACAAAAATGATGGACATTTTAGAAGGGCATTTCAGGTTCATTGAAAAAGATTTTAGTAAACCCTAGTTGTCTTCAGGGGGGGTGCTGGGGGTTCTGTCATCCCCATTTCAACTTTCTGTGAAATGTAAACATGATGCAACACCAGATGCTAGCACTAGGCATGGTCAGAGCTAGGGATGTGACAATAGTTCTCTTGATTCCACTAATGATTCTCTTAGCCAAGTTACACTTGAGCAAGAAAATAGCTTATTGAAGGGAATTATAGAGAAAGGTGTATACAAGAGCCTTGTCGGGAGTAAGCAATTCAAGGAAATTATACGCAAGCAAGGAAGGCACCGGAAGAATCAAGGTGTTGGTTTTGAATGAAAGTTCAATGCCAATGGAGTTGAGTGGGAAGAAGATCAATACCCCAAGACAAAGTTTGTTCCTCAACAAGAGAAGTATGATCCCACTTCCTTCAAGGGAACACAAGCTCAAGATGATCTTCCACCACAAGACCACAAGAACAAAGGCAAGGACAAGCTTCAAGAGGAGATTGATACATTTGAAGAAGCACCCAAGGCCTTGGTCAAGTGGGTTCCCAAGACTACGTCAAGTTCTACTTCATCAAGTACAACTACAACTCCAAGGATTCCCATCAAGATGATGTGGATCCCGAAGAAGAAGAACTAGAAAGTTCTTGAGGGTGACTCCGCCAACATTCTTCACTCATATCATTATGGCAAGGACAAGTGTAATCAACTTCCACATCTTGCACTAGTTCAAGGAGTCACAAACCCTCATGTTGGTAAGGCAAGGGACAAGGTAACCTAATGATTTCATGGACATCATCTTGTGTGTGCATCACTCTGTGTCTATGGATAATCTTGTTTGTTCCTTGCGGGACTAACCCATGTAGGTATGTTGAAAGTGCAACTCACTCCAAAGGATTGCTCCAAATGATCTACGTCAACATTGAGCATCCACATCTTCAACACCTACATGAAGTCATCATCGAGAAAACCCAAGGTTAGTTCATCCCTCTAAAAGGGGATCTCACATCTAGGGGGAGCTTAACTCTAAGAAATGAGTCAAAGCAACTCTAATGGTGTGAACACATCAATGCATTATGTAAAAGTGGTAACCCCACTTGAGCTTAAACGATGAGTATGACCTATGATCAAATGTTCTCATTTGACTCCTAAGTCAATATACTCATATATAGATGACCTAGTCATCGCCAATTGTTTGATAGATGCTAGAATTGGTTGTGCATGCTTTGCCACATATTTCATTTGCCATTCTATTGTGTGAGCATGTTGGTTGCATATTTTACTCATTCGAGGACATCCACTTGTTGCTTTGATTGTTTGGGTTCTTTTTCCTTTTGCCAAGTGGATGGACAAGAATGCCTAAGAACCTTCTCTAGCTATCTATGCTTTTCTCGTCTCAAACTCTATTCATGCTACACCACAAAATTTGATCAAGTCAGATTCGAACCACTCTGTGTGAGGAGCACTCGGAGTCCCCGATTCGTCAGAGACTTAAACTTCCAAAACTTCTTTGCTCTCGGTCTGACCGATTCCCCCATTTCGGTCCCACCGAGATCACTAAGTCGATCTAGGTTTTCAATCTCGGTGCAGCCGATTTGAACTTTTCGGTCCCACCGAGTTGCTGTAACTGTATACAGTTATGCATCTCGGTGCCACTGAATTGTTCCACTCGGTCACACGGACAGGGTCGGGCTATATATAGTCACGGGCAAAAATTTGGAAATTTCTCCAAACCCCTTCGCCCGCGCATTGCTCGCTCTGCCTCCAGGGCCTCCAGATCGTATCCTCGTCGCCAGCCGCCTCCCGTCGCTGGTCTCCGCTGCGTCAACGGATTTCACCCCCGCCATTGCCACCGTAGCGAGTTCATTGTCGAGCTAGGGTATGGACTCGATCACAGTGCTATCCTCGTCTGATTCCTAGCACATTGTGTTCATCATGTATCTTGCCACGATTGAAACACTCCTATCCAATCAGAACAATCCTTAGAATAGGTGTAATTTGAGAATTTAGGGTTAGGTTTCCGCCGAAACCATCTCGGACCCACCGAGTTAAAAAACTCGGTCCCACCGATTTGGCTAACGCCATTGCACTAGTAACTCTCGGTCTGACCGAGAATTACAAATCGGTGTGGCCGATTTTAGAACTTTGTGAAACCCTAGCAGTCTCGGTGCCACCGAACTGTGACTCGGTCCCACCGAGTTCACCAGTTTAGGTTCCAAAACTGCTTCGGTATCACCGAGTTTGAAAATCGGTTGATCCGAAATGCTTTCTGTGGAAAACTAAAACTGAGTTTTTGAATCATTCTTTTGCAAAAATCTCTGCATTTTGTGATGCTCATCCATTCTATCTCATCTATAACTATTCATAGGGTCAGCAGTCAGTGTTTTACAGCATGTCAGACCAAAGTGATAGTCAGAACAAGTCAGAAGAGCAGATTCACATGAGTGAGGGCACTAGTCCCTCAAGCAGCTCAGATGAAGGGAGCAGAAGCACCCCAAGCAATCTGCCTAAAGCTGCCACCAGGTCAAGGAAGAAGAGAACCTCAGAATCTAAGGATGAGGATTACATGGCAGAAAAAGATGAGGCTACTTCCAAGAAGGTAGTGCTCAAAAAGGAGTATGACTCAGCAAAGACCACTAAGCCTGGACTTAATAGGAAGGTCCCTGCCAAGAGGAAACCTATGCTGAAGGTCAGAGGGTCAACTCAAATACTTGAAAAGCCTGCTTCCAAAGAGCCTGCTGCTGAAGGAAAGAAAAGGAAGGAGAGGGTCAAAAAGACCATAGCCAGAGTTGTTGGGAAACCTTCCATGATGGAAGAGGAAGAAGAGGTTGCTGCACCAGCACCCAAGGCACAAAAGCTGATGGGTGATGCTATAAGATCAGGTGCTGCAACATCAAAGCCCAAAGAAGCACCCAAAGCTGCCCCCAAGCCCAAGAATGCACCAAAGAGGAATACTAGGAGTATTCCAGCTGCTGAGAAGAATAAGGCCCCAGTGCCTGAAGTTGCTGATGAGGAAGAGGATGAAGGACAAGTCCTGAGGAAGCTAAAGCCCAAGATTCCAGACCACAATGATACTCATCCTATGGCTGAGGACATGAATATCAGGAGAGACTCAGGGTTGAGGCTATGGAGAATGACTGATCCATATGCCACCAGGAGAAGGACGGCTGTTGATTACAGGTTCCATACAAAGGAACAGCAGGACTTCTATGAGACAATCTTGTTGGACAAGAAGCCCATAGTGTGTGATGTGAGGTGGGTCGACTGGACCTACATGAAGGAGAATGAAGAACACTATCTTGGAGTGTATGACAGTTTTGATGCTTGTGGATTTGCAGATTTTGTTGGGCAGAAGCTCACCAACTGGAATGATGAACTCATTATGCAATTCTACTCCACAGCACACTTCTATCCAGATGGCAGGATAGTGTGGATGTCAGAAGGTACGAGGTACCAGTCAACCATAGAAGAATGGGCTAGTCTGATCAATGCCCCCAAGGAGAGTGAAGATGACTTGGATGTCTATGCCAAGAAGAAAATGGGACACAATACTATGTCACATATGTACAAGGAGATTCCAAACAAAGCTCTTGAGACTTTCAAGTTTGGATCAATCCACTTTCTTCTGTCAGGGCTGCCTACGATCAACTGGATTCTAAGGCACACTCTTTTGCCCAAGTCAGGTGACCACAACATGATTAGAGGGCATGCTATCAACTTGCTGCACTTGTTTGATGTGCCACAGAAATTCAAGGTCATGAGCCTTATGGTTGAGACCATTAAGAGGACTACGGCAGACCAAAAGAGAAGTTGTGGATATGCCCCACAGATTCAGGAGTTGATTAACTCTAAGATGGGCACAGGGAAATATTTGTTGGATAAGGAACATTTTGCTCTTTATCCAGACTTTGAGGACAATCAGGTTGTCATGAATGAGGATGAACCATCATCAGTGCAAGCTCAAGAGCAGAAGGAGAAAGCAAAGAGAGAGAAGGCTGCCAAGATGCCAACTCAATAGGAGGCATCTGAGTACTTTTTGAAGAACAAGCAGGAGCAGCTTGGTTACTTGATAGCATCAACACTGAGGATTAAGAAGGGATTAGCCACCCTAACTCAAAACCAGGAGAGCCTGGAAAGAATCATGGAACAAAAATTCTATGATCTAGATGTCAAAGTAACTAAGATCCAGTCAGTTGTGGAGCAGCTTCAGGAAGACATGCAGGAGAGGAAGGGCAAGACAACCACTGATGCATTTTCCAGAGTGCCTAGAGCTCAGAGGTCAGCTGTCGTGCCTGTGACAGACACCAGAGCCACATCATCTGCACCAGCTACAGCTCCTACGGCTCCAGGGCAACCAGCTCCAGCACAAACTCCTCCAGCTCCCTCTACATCAACTGAAGCCTTCATTCTTGGAGTTCTCCGGACACCACCACCTGAAGATCAAGCCTGAGAGTCGATCTAGCACTATGCATTTTCTATGAACTTTTTGGTAACTTGTTGCCAAAGGGGGAGAAAAATGTATAGATCATAGGCTTCGAGAGAGAGAGTGTGTGTGTTGCTTTTGTTCTCTCTTGCTTTGGTGGTTAAACTTTGTTTGCTTTTGATTGCTTGAGATACTATGCTATTATCTGTGAGACATTGATGATCATGTGTTTGATCATAAGCTACACTTATGCCTGTTTGATGATATTATCTTACCTATCCTTATATGATCATCCAATTTGCTTGGTGATGAGTGCATGTATTCAATCTTTATCATTTTGAGCGCTCCACCAAGATGTATGTGACATGGAAGAGTAACCCATGAGCCTAATTCCTTCTGCATTTGTAGTCCAAAGCAAATCCTAAACTATGCACAAATTTAGGGGGAGCTCTTGCTTATCACATACTTCTCAAAGCGACGATGTTTTTCAATCTTATTATCATTTGTCGAAGCTTTGATCTATATGTTGTCATCAATTACCAAAAAGGGGGATATTGAAAGTGCAACTATCCCTAGGTGGTTTTGGTAATTCATAACAACATATAGCTCACTGAGCTAATGCTATTCCAAGACTATTATTTCAGGAAAGCTCAATGAATGGCATGGCATGGATGATGAAAGTGGATCCCTCAAAATATCAAGGACAAAGGATTGGCTCAAGCTCAAAAGCTCAAGACTCTTAATTTTACATTTTAGTGATCCAAGATCACATTAAGTCTATAGGAAAAGCCAATACTATCAAGGAGGGATGAGGTGTTGCTTAATGAGCCTCTTGCTTCAAGTGCTTAGTGATATGCTCCAAATACCCTCAACTACTTTCTCACATCCTCATATGACCTAAACCTAAAGCCAAAATCGGTCACACCGATTCTTTCTATCCGGTGCCACCGAGTTCATATGTCATAGCCACTGCCACAAACCCTAGGCAAATCGGTCTTACCGATAGGGATCTCGGTCTCACCGAGATGGGATTGTAATCTCTCTGTTTCCCTTCGTAACGTTTTGGTCTAACCGAAGTGAGCGGTCGGTCCCACCGAGATTGCAATGTAAACTCTCTGTTTCCCTTTTGTAACATTTCTGTCTCACCGAAAAGAGCAAATCGGTCCCACCGACTTTACTTGACCAACTCTTTGGTTAGCTAATTACCAAAATCGGTCTCACCGAGTTTGTGTAATCTGTCTCACCGAGATTACGTTATGCCCTAACCCTAACCATATCGGTCCTACCGAGTTGCATGTCGGTCCCACCGAAAACCCTAACGGCCACTAGGTTTACTAAATCGGTCCGACCGAGTTTTTCAATTCGGTCCCACCGAGATTGGTAAATTGTGTGTAATGATTAGTTTTTGTGTGGAGGCTATATATACCCCTCCACCTCCTCTTCATTCGCGGCGAGAGCCATCAGAACGAACCTACACTTCCAGCATCCTATCTCTGAGAGAGAACCACCTACTCATGTGTTGAGGCCAAGATATTCCATTCCTACCATATGAATCTTGATCTCTAACCTTCCCCAAGTTGCTTTCCACTCAAATCTTCTTTCCACTAGATCAAAATCCTATGAGAGAGAGTTGAGTGTTGGGGAGACTATCATTTGAAGCACAAGAGCAAGGAGTTCATCATCAACGCACCATTTGTTACTTCTTGGAGAGTGGTGTCTCCTAGATTGGCTAGGTGTCACTTGGGAGCCTCCGACAAGATTGTGGAGTTGAACCAAGGAGTTTGTAAGGGCAAGGAGATCGCCTACTTCGTGAAGATCTACCGCTAGTGAGGCAAGTCCTTCGTGGGCGATGGCCATGGTGGGATAGACAAGGTTGCTTCTTCGTGGACCCTTCGTGGGTGGAGCCCTCCGTGGACTCGTGCAACCATTACCTTTCGTGGGTTGAAGTCTCCATCAACGTGGATGTACGATAGCACCACCTATCGGAACCACGACAAAAACATCCGTGTCTCCAATTGCGTTTGAATCCTCCAAACCCTTCCCTTTACTTTCTTGCACGTTGCATGGTTTAATTTCCGCTGCCTATATACTCTTTGCATGCTTTCTTGATTTGAGTGATGATTGCTTGACTTGTCCAAAGATTGCTAAAATCTGCCAAACTCTAAAATTGGGAAAAGGTTAAGTTTTTAATTGGTCAAGTAGTCTAATCACCCCCCCCCTCTAGACATACTTCAAGGTCCTACATTTTGCCACCACCCCGCCTCCACGGAGTGGCGTCCCCGACCTCGCGCGCGATTAGGTTGATCACCCACCAACCGTCGTGATCTGCCTCATCTACGTCGTGCGATCGATCTGGCACGTCGGTTGCACGCCCCTCCACCGATCGAGCAATGGATTGCTACTGCGTCGCCCCGTCGGGCCGGAGTGCCGCCATCCCGTGGTTCTCCCGATAGCTGCACCGGCTCGTGCGCCGCTGCTGCATTGCCCCTTTGGGCCATAGCGTTGCGGCATGCGGTCCCCACCGCCGCCCGAGGCCGTCCCCATGGTTGCACCGACCTACGCACCGCCGTCGCGCCGCCCATTCGGGCCATAGCACCGCGGCACATGATCCACAGCGCCGCCCGAGGTCTTCCCACTGTCGCCCCAACCCGCACACTGCCGCCGCGTCGCTGCTTCGGGACATAGTGCCGCGGTGCGCGGTCCACTCCGCCATCCCTGCGCGTCAACTTCGATGTGGTATGCATCGTTCCGCCTCCCTTGGCACGGGAACGCCACCGTTCGCAACGGTCTTCGTCACATTGTCGAGTTCTTCCTCACCTACTTCGAGTACCGCCGCCATGCTCCTAACCTAGCCACCGCCTCCTCCTTAGGCCGCCACTGTCGCTCTTCTTCCTCGGCGCTGCTGCCTCTTGCTCACCCGAACCGCGACACCGCTCCACCCCCTTCATCTTCGTCCAGCACTAGCTCATCACTAGCATCACCGTCATCTTCCCCGCCCACTTCATCTACTTCGACAACCGCAGGCAACATCGGCCCCGCGCCGACTTGCACCGCAACCGTCGTCGATTCCTTCTCTACTAGCCCCATCGACATGGCGTACAGGTCGTGCAGGTCCCTCGTCTACGCATGCCCGGTGTTGGCAACCCCGATGCGTGCCTTCGTCCAGGACGTGTACCCGGGCCTGGCAACCCTGGTGCGGTGCTTCGTCAACTTCATCTTCATCCATCTACGCATGCCTGGTGCTGGCAACACCGACGCGTGGCTTCGTCTACGACGCCTGCCTAGGTTTAGCAAACCCGGTGCGACGCCTTGTCAACACCGTCTTCTTCTCGGTGCACCTACTTCGACACCACTATGCATATGACTAACTTGGCGCCTTCTTGCACCCGCGGCTCCTCGGCGACTTCCTCTACACTGGCCACCCCGACTCGACATCGACCACGGCGTTCTTCGCATGGCTACCTTGACCACGGCTACCACTCTACGCTCTCGGCTACCTCAACATCGGCACAAAGGGCTACCGCCTTGCTTGAGCAACCTCGTCGGTTTTCGTTCCAGCCACGACTTCCGCGGTGCATTCGACCGTTATGACTATGTGGGGGTGTCCATCGGCTTACCTTCGAATTCTTCTCCAGTCTCACTATTTTGCATCGCTATCGTTGTGACTGCGGGGGAATGTTGAGTATCATGATTATTTAGGTAGTATATGATATTGTAGGATTTGTTCTACCTTGCTTTGTACTCCAAGAAGGTCATGTACTCACCATATATATGCCTATGAGGGTCAAGAAATATACATCAATTTCAGCAATCCCTGTCTATCCCTTCTAACAATTGTGTTTGTATTCACTTGATGCTTTATTTTGAGTCAATAAAATTTAACTTTATATCAAAAAACAAGGACCCAAATACTGAACTGACACTCGATGGGGATGGAACTCCCATCGAATGAAATCATTCACCTCCACGGATTCGACCAAGCAAAACTTTTATTTTTGAGGTGCACCAGGCAAACCTATGTGTTCGCTACGAGAGGAGTTTTCCGCCAATCTCTACTAGCCCAACAAACTATGAACATCCACGAAAAATCAGGCTAGGCCCAGTTTGGTGGGGTTTTCTTTAAATGTCATCAACAAAAAATGCCATGTACAAAAAGTAAACCATACTAGTAATGTGCAAAAAATGACAGGTTCTAAAATCCAAAAAGTTATGCAATTGCCATATAACCAAAAAGATACAATTATAAAATTGTAATGGTTTGATGCAAAAAAAAAATCTCTATGCCCATGGAAATTTTGCCATGGCGTTTTGTGTTATGTTTTTTTTGTGAAATTTGTCATGATCCAAAAAATAAATTTGTCTTGCTATGATCCAAAATAAATTTGTTATGGTATGGAAATAAATTTGCCATGGTTCACAAATTAAAATTTCCACGGTCTAAAACTAAATTCTCATGGAAAGTAAAATTTGCCATTGTCTATAAATTAAAATTGCTATGGTGCATTAAAGCCATGGTCCATAAATAAAGTTACCATGGTTTGATTTTTTTTCTCATGATAAATACAAAAATATTTAATAAAAATGCCATGAACAAATTGAAAAAGGATTATTTTGAAATTTTCCATGTATGTAAAACTAATTTTTGCCACCTCGGTAAAAAGGGAAAAAATAGTGTAAATTTACCATGTATCTTAAATAGTTTATTTGCATATTTTGTTAAAAGGACAAAAAAAGGAAGGTGGGAATTCAAACCCAGATTTCTCAGGTGGAAACTACATGCCCTAGCCAGTGCGATGGGCTTGTGTGTTTGATTAGTAGACCGTTCACGTTTCTTTTGTTTCTACGCGAAAACAAAATCTAACATGTTACGTTCACGACACGCATCTAAAAAACTGACGTCAGATTTTTAGTTATCGACAAAGCGCGGTCGAGATTCATCCAGGCGCTCCACTCCGCAAGAAAAAGAAAGGGAAGAAAGGGCGGCCAGAACAGGATTTGAACCCCGACCTCATGCAGGTGCACCACCACATTAACCAACTAACTCAGTCTTTGTTGTTGTCAAAAGCGCCCAGACTATGAATGTATTGCATAGTGGCTCTTTGTTCAAGATTTAAAATGTGAACGATTTGCTAACTTGATGGCGAATTTAGTGGGAAGAATCCGGGGACTATGGCATTGACTGCCGTGATTTTTTTCTCTGGATTGGATCTGTCATTTTTTTGGGTGCTAGATCTATTTGGCACACCCTGGTTACATTTTTAGTCAAAAATAAAAATGATGCTGAATATGGGATTTTAACCCACGTCAAGCAAGTAATGGGGAACACACACTAACCAGCTCAGCTGGACTATTTGTTGTGTGAAACAATGCACATCATACTATTTGACCATTTCCTGTTTGCTTCCTTCTTTTTTCTTTGAGGAGTTGATTAAATATCTTTCGGTAATTTTTTTGTGAATAGTATGATAACTCACACATTACAGGCCCGATAACTTATGTACCACTGTCCTGATAAGTTTGGCGACCAAAGGGAAGGGGAGAGTTGACGAACTTTTGTGTGAATAGCATGGTAACTCACACATCACATACCTGATAACTTATGCATCATATCTTGGTAACTTTGCCAACGAGGGGTCGGGGTGTTGATGAAATATCCCCTCAATAGCTTTTGTGTCAATAGCATAGTAACTCACACATCATAGACCTGGTGGCTTATGTACAAATATCGTGGTAGCTTTTTTCACCCAAAAAAACTAGTGTAAACATACCTTCGATAATTTTTTGTATGAATAGCATGGTAACTCACACATCGCAGACCTAATAACTTATGCACCCTATACTGGTAACTTTGGCAACGCGGGGGGGGGGGGGGGGGGAGTTGATGATATATCCCCTCGGTACCCCTTTTGTGTCAATAGAACGGTAACTCACATATCGCAGACCTGATAACTTATGTACCCCGGTCCTGATAACTTTGGCGATGGAGTGGGGGGGAGGGTTGGTAACTCACACATCTCACAAAACCATTTGCTCCAAATTTTTAAAAGAGAAGGTCAGCGCAAGGGAGGAAATAACTTTGGCACGGGGGGATAATTTTTTTCCCAGATTTTTTTTTCTCTGGGCCCAAAGTTACCGCAGTGTCTGTGGGCGAGTTATCAGGTTCGTGGCGTATATATTACCATGCTCTTTATAAAGAGTTATTGACGTGTGTTATGGTTTTTTTAACGCATTACAGACCTGATAACTTATGCGCAAGCCTCCTGATAATTCCGACTCAAGGATTATTTTTATTAAAAATATATCCCGATAACATGATAATTTACACGTCACACACTTGATAACTTACGTATGAACACCCCGGTAACTTTTGTTTCGGTTAAAATAAGTGTAGAAACATCCCCCCGATAAATTCTAGGTAACTAGTATAACATGAAGGGCGTGGAGACACCATATATCCATCCGTGAAAATTGTGCAGTACATAAATCGAAGGAAAAAAACTGAAAAAGCATGTTTCCTGTACTATACGTAGGAAACAAATGTCTAAGTCTAATCACTAGCTCAATCTAGACCGAGTGGTTGCAAGCAACCGTGGGCTACCAAGATGTAGTGGGTTTGAATCCCACTTCCGCCATAGTTTTTATTGCGCTAGAAAAAAAAAGCGGTGGATCGATGTAGCGCCAGGAAAATCGGAGCGAATCGTGTGGATCAGTTGCTAATGACCAGTCGACTGGTCGTTAGCACAGTCCTTTAGTTATTCCCAAATCTAGAAAATATAGTAGTACTACTATTTTATCGTAATGATGATAAACCACTGTCTTCTCATGCACAGAGTCCATCCATCCAACTGCTGATGCTAAAATCGTAGGAATCTTGGTCGCCCTCTCCCATTTGGAGCAAAACAAATAGTACTAGGAGTGCTGCTCCACACTCTATGGCCAGTTGACATGAGATCAGATCGGATCAGAATAGTGAATGCTCTGGCCTTTTGGGTACAACGAGATCATTTTCTTGGAGGAGTGGAGAAAGGGAAAAGGAGACGAGAGTCAGAGAAAGGAGCAGCCACATTCAATATTTGCCTGCTCAACCCAGGAGTCAGCTGCTCTCACTGACGAAAAACCAGTGAAACCCACAGCACCGGGAAAATGGTTTACCAGGACCATGCGTTTTGCGCCATAATATAGCTCACGCAGGCGCATTTAAGTGGTGCGGCCTTGCATGTTCCCTGACGAGGTGGATCCGCCTACAGTACACGAAGCATACAAACAGGAAACACATCATGGGGAAAATTGAGGGGAAAACTGAAACAATGTGAGATTTCATTAACAAAGGAAGGCTATTTGGCGTCAACTTTTGAAAGAAACTTCCGCTCTACATTGCCAATGTCCGGAGCTATTAAAAGACGAGATTCCTATCGTGATGTCTGACTATCTGTTTGCTCCTTGCTGCTGCTGGTCCAGCCAACACGCACATTGACCGTGTCAGTAGATCACGAGTTGAATTAACTCGTACTTTACCTCACCTTTTCTTTCTACTCTCGGTTTACTGTTCGGTCTGGGCCTAAATAGTACTCCGCCCTCCGTATCCTAATTATTTAGCCTAAAAAACATCTTATATTTTGATACATACTCCCTCCGTTTTCAAATATTTATCTTTCTAGGCATTTTAAATGGACACAACATACGGATGCATGTAGACATATTTTAAAGTGTAGATTCACTCATTTTGCTCCGTACGTAGTCACACATTAAAATCTTTAGAAAGACAAATATTTGGGAAAGAAGGGAGTAAGTAGTAGTAGTTTTTCTGGATGTGCTCAATACCTTCTAGGCTTTTAGAGCAACCGAGTAGTTATATCGGCCCAATCGTCATAATATGTATGTTGAGTTTGGTCGAAAAAAGTCACTTAGCAAAATTGTGATCCAACCACGAATCATCATAATTTATGGACGTCGCTTCGCGTCGAACCCATGAGGCTCCATATTTGGACATTATGGAGAGTTGGTTTCGAGCGTGTTCCATCTGCCAACCGCTCGCTCGGAAGGCAAGTTTCACCTCCATCTCTAGCCCCCAACGTCGCCCATCTCCTTTCGGTGCAATGGTGTCGACGACCAGACGCCCATGGCTACGGCAAGCGTGACAGTCAAATCACGGCTGCACACATCCTTTCCCCTCATGTTGTTTTGCCACCCGCGTCCTTTTCCACCACATTGTTTTCACCCTCACCCACATTTTGAACACCAATCATGTGAAAATATTGCTAACTGAGTTTTCAGCTCATCTATGTGAAAACTTTGTAATGTAACTCAATTGATTGTTTCAGTTTCTCAAATTGAGTGTGCGACTAATGAGGTGGCACAACAGAAAACAGAAAAGAAAAGAAAACATGTGATTGCGCAATATATCGGTTGTGCATTCCATATTTGCGTATCATCTCTGCAACCTTCATCAAATATTATTGACTAGAAGTTGCCCCTACGGTCCAACGTACCGTACGTGAAACGCCCTGTTCTCACACAAGTGCCTAAGCTTACCCGCAAAAAACAAAAAGTGTTCCTAAACTAATGGCCAGGTGCCCCTCAGAAAAGAATCACCGGGTGAGAAGAAAGGCTGAATCCAACAAATACTAATAGTACTACTTGCTTCAAATATTAATGGAGGCAAACGAGTCTTGTATCATCAATGCCGTCCGCGTCGCACATTGCTTTCAGCTCCTAGGACGGAGCAATTCCGGAAGTGGCTTGGGAGGAAATCCGCGTAACCGAGGCCCAGCAGAGACGTCCCCTTCGGATCTGGTGGCGAGGCCACATCGAGCTTCCGGAACGGTTACAGCCCAGACACCGGGCATGCATACGTACTGAAGGCGGCGATCCACTTCAGCAGGCGATTCAAAGTTTTTTATTTGCGCTAATTAAACGCCGGTTGGAACCGCGGCGAGCTCAGCTAGCTAGTTAGTGCCGAATCACCCAACCACTCTGCTATTCTCTGCTCTGCTCTGTTGGAGACTTGACCTCGAGCGTTGGGTTTGAATACGATCAAGGGTTTTCGTTGCCGTAGCATAGCTGATTGGACGGTCTACGACGTACATGTTCAGTACGATCTCCGTGTCTGCTTAAGAAGAGAAAAACTGTCCTGTGCGTCACTGAAGAAGCGAGTAAGAGCATGTGCAGCCGGCATCCTCAAATTCTTCTCAGATCGCGGACGTGACCGACTAGTGATTGGACAGAAGAGAGAAGGAAAAAAGTGACTCAACTGGACCTATCATATCACCTCTATACGTCCGAGCTGTCCGCGAGAGGAAAAATATAGGGAGGATACGAGGCTCGCGGGCGCACCCAAACACACCCGGTCAGCCTGTCACGTAGGACGCCACCCACCCTGGACCACCTTTTTTCTTTCTTTTCATTCTCACTTCATCCCATCAATAGTGATCTGAAATATGAAAAAAAATGTGAGTGCATAGACGGACAAATTGGGGCTTAAAACGGACACGCCCGGTCACTGCCGGACGCGTCCGCACGCGTTTAGGGGTTAGATTTGGTAAGTCCGGCTGTAGATGCTCTAATGAACTACGGTATAGCCGCCAAGAAAAGGCCATGAATTGTTTTTGGAAGCAAAAATGGATCTATGCCGTGATGAAGCGAGTAATGTGACGATGCGCACTGAAGTCGGACTTTTCGTCGCGGCCAGGTACTCCTACATGACTGAGAGTTTGAGATCGACGCATGCATGCATGCAAGCAAACAAGCTCTGCTCTACTGCAGGCTTGGAAAAAGGTTAGATGCAGAAATGAAAAAACACGGTTAAGCCGTCGAGAAGACGCACATGCGCTTGTGCTTGTGGCCTTGTGACCGCGAACGATGCCCTCGCCGCTGCTGCTGCTGCGGTGGTCCTGTGGCGATTGGCCATGGCCACGGGGACAAGGGAATAAATTGCAAAAGCCATTCCAGGCCTCGCGATTGCAGGTTGGCAGGATTTACAGAGTGTTCCGCCAGTCTCCCTCCCTACTAGACCGTACGGCGTACTGCGTGCTGCTACTGACTGCTACGGTACATATACTGTAAGTTTCTTCCTCCGTAGTCTCCGCCGAGTGTTTGCATTAAGGACGGTGGCGATCGATCGGGTTGGACTTGGACTAGTAGGCATTTCGTCCCACGAACTTGATGGCAAGACCAATTGTACATGGCCGAATAGGGATGGGAAGAAGGAGAAAAGACTGAGTCTTTCCTCTGTCATTTTTAGAAATGGGCAGAATTCCCCAAGGAGGAACTTGCTGAAAATGCATTTCACACTGGCCGAGATGCAGCGAAGGGCGGCGAGAAATTGAATAGTAGTAGTAGAGCACTTGCCCGAAACGAAGAGCCGGCTAATTCGAGAAACCACTTAAGCCGCGACGCATAGGGCCCAGCAGAGCAAATTTAATCCTCGGCCACCTGCACAATCCGGGACTGCGAGGGGAGGAGTCCAGCAGTAGCAGCGCGCCTGGAATGGAAACGGCGGGCGAGAGAGTAACCAGGAAGGAAGGAAGGAGACGATGGATGTGAAGAATTCTGAAGCCCAGCCCCGGGAAAGGAAGCGGGGCTGACACGCACCACTTATGGGGCGCGGCACCGAATTGAATGAGTGGAACAAATGGTTTCCCAGAATCGCCGCGACGTTGCCATCAAGTCAATCGTCCAAACGGACGGGGAAAGCCCCCGTCGCCTGTTTCGGATCGGACCCGGGGCCATGTTGCATTGCATGCGCGTCGATAAGGCACTCACAACACGCATCTCCGTCTCCATCGATCACCAGCACCGGCGCGTACGTACGTGCTACAGCGGTACAGGACCGGCCAGCGGTGTAGGTAGCCCGGTGGGCGGTGGCCCCTCCCCGCCGGCCCGCCGGCGCCTTGCACGTTGCCGTTTCGCGCGGCCAATGCCAGTTAGATCTTGCGTGCATGCATACGTTTTTCTAGCTAGGATAAAATCTTGCATCTGCCATGGCGGGAGCCAGGGAAAACCGTTCGTTTCATCGATGAGGTATGCTAGTGGCCAGTTACTGGTAGGAGAAATTGGATTGGATTCGGTTTGCGTGCACATGTGCGGGAGGTGGCAATGAAAATAGTGTCTCGCGGCGGGGGAGGGGGGAGGGGAGGGTCCGAGCGCCATGAAGGCGTGGCGGGGGGTCGGCGATCGATGGGCGCAGGAAGACGACACGCCGTACGCCGTCCACCTCACAGCGCCGAGGGGAGGCCGCAAGCAAAGAGGAGAGGACCATCTGGGTCCGGCTCCGATCCGATTAAATGCACGCCCTCTGATCGGGTGGATCGCGATTGCCAATGCCACCCATGGCCATGGTTGCGCGCGAAATCCCCGTCCTGCCCTCGCGCTGCTGACGCCCGGCCCCGCGGCGCAGGCAGGCAGGGTCGCAGCGCCCGAAGAAGATATCGCGCCCGGCCCCACCGCGGGCACCCCTTCCTTCCTCTATTTATGCCTCTACACCGACCGACCTCACACACACACACACTCACACAAAGGTAGCCAGCCACACTGCACTGCACGCTACTCGATCGGCGCCTCTCTCCTCTCTCTACCACTACTACTCTGGCTCTGCTCACTGGCATACTGCATTGCTGCTACTGTACGCGTAGTCACTCACAGTGCCCTGCCAAGAAGATCTCCCGTAGTCAATTCGCTTGATCAGGCCAGGCTACTCGGTACTCACTTAAGCGACGAGAGGAGAGGAAGACAAGGGGGAGGAATTCTTTCGTGGGAGCGTAAGGAGGAGAGAGAGAGAGCTTGTGCTGCGATCGATCGGGCCGGGGAAGGCGATGGGGCGATCGCCGTGCTGCGAGAAGGAGGGGCTGAAGAAGGGGCCATGGACGCCGGAGGAGGACCAGAAGCTGCTCTCCTACATTGAGCAGCAGGGCCACGGCTGCTGGCGCTCGCTGCCGGCCAAGGCCGGTGAGCACCCCAACCTCTTCATCCAATTTGCTAGCTCTTGCACCTCAACCTCATCGATCCCCCGGCTGCTACTCCTGCATTCTGCTTTGCTAATAAGTTGGTTCGGTCATTTCTGACAAGATGAAAAACGGGGCCGGCGTGGTCTTTGATTCGCAGGGCTGCAGCGGTGCGGCAAGAGCTGCCGGCTCCGGTGGACCAACTACCTCCGGCCGGACATCAAGAGGGGCAAGTTCAGCCTGCAGGAGGAGCAGACCATCATCCAGCTCCATGCGCTTCTCGGCAACAGGTGATAACCCATCCCATCATCGACCGATTGTCCAAATATGCCGCTTACTTTGCACCCAGAATTCACTTAACTCACTGCCTAATTATGATGGAATTTGATCTCTTATTTAGTGGTTGCAACAATTTTGACTGCCAGTAGAGTACGTACTACGATACTAGTCGCCGACTGCCTGAGTCCGGGGAAGTCAAGAACACGCTAGCTACACCGTAGTCTTCACACATTTATGGGTAGCGGGGTGGTACTTACACTGGGAGGGCCGTGAGATACGAGTAAAACGTAGCTGCTGCATGTACTGGTCTTGGCCGAGTCGTAGCGACGTACACATGTTTTCCCAGCATTGCGTGAAATTTACCCATGACATTGTAGCTCGAATTGCGATCTCACTAGCGCGTACAAGACCAACCATCACCTCTGTTTTAACTGTTACTGTATGTCTGTCTGTCTGTCTGTCTTGCTGTGCAGTACAGAACTAGCTAGTAGTAGTGCTGTTCTTCTGCCTCGTACTGTAGAAAAAAGAGAGAGAGAAGTGTCCATCATTCAGCCCGTAGAACAACTATGCATGAACAGTGAGAGCGTTTTGCCAAAAAAAAAAGTATAGCAAGAATGGGTTAATCAATCAATCAATGCACGCATCAGCTTGGGAAAAAGGAGTGAAAAAGTTGGGCCATGTGTGGCTCTCCCCCGAATTTTCCTTTCTCTTTTTACATGATTCGGCATTGAAGCTTGTCATTTATGGATCGGGGAGCCCCCATCGTCGTGGACCAAGCCTGGCTTTGGGCCACTGTGGCCACCTGCTCTCTTGCCATTTGACTCCCACGCTTCCTCCTATCATGCATCTCTGCCGTCTCTCTCTAGTACTCCCTCCGTCTGGGTTTATTAGGCCTCTTAGCATCACAAGCATGTCCCTTTTTATAAGGCCTCGCTTTGGAAAGATGCATGCATGCAACCATTTCATTGGTTGCATTGAAAGCCATTGTTGTTGGTGCCATGACTGAAAAATTAATACACTTCATGCATGCTTTTTCGTTGGCTGCATGTATGTGAGAGAGGGCATTGGGAGTGAAATGAAAAAATTAATGTGAACAAATTACTATGTGTCTTGGTCTAAGAGAAGTTGTCTTTAGGTCTAATAAACCCGGATGGAGGTAGTACTAGTACTACTACGCCGATGCCATGTCCACTCGCACGGTTACTTTTCGAGATGGTCTTATTTTAACCATGATGCGGGTTTGGTTTTCTATCGGAGTCCTGAGATTATTTTTCTTGCGATCGGCGTCTGTGTGTGTGTGTGTGCCCAGGTGGTCAGCGATCGCGACGCACCTGCCCAAGCGTACCGACAACGAGATCAAGAACTACTGGAACACGCACCTTAAGAAGCGGCTGGCCAAGATGGGCATCGACCCGGTCACGCACAAGCCGCGCTCCGACGTGCCCGGCGGCGCGGGCGGCGCCGCCGAGGGGGCGGCCGGCGCGCAGCACGCCAAGGCCGCGGCGCACCTCAGCCACACGGCGCAGTGGGAGAGCGCGCGGCTCGAGGCCGAGGCGCGCCTGGCGCGGGAGGCCAAGCTGCGCGCGCTCGCCGCGTCCGCCTCCTCCTCGGCGCAGTACCTGTCGGCGGCCCACGCCGCCGCGCCCGGGCTCGACTCGCCCACGTCCACGCTCAGCTTCGCGGACAGCGCGGCGCTCGCGTCGGTGCTGGAGGCGCACAGCGCCGCGGCCGCCGCGCGCGCAGCCATGCAGCCCATGCAGGCGTACGAGGAGGCGTGCAAGGACCAGAACTGGGGCGACGCCGACGCCGCCGACGCGGGCTTCGCCGAGGCGGCGGGGTTCACCGGGCTGCTGCTCGACGGCTCGTTGAACCAGAACCCGAGGCCGGCGGCGAGGGACGACGCGGCCGAGGCGGGCGCCGAAGCGCACGAGACGGAGGAGGAGAAGAACTACTGGAACAGTATACTGAACCTGGTCAACTCGTCTGCGTCAGCGGTGGTGCCCGCCGACGAGGCGTACTCGCCGGCGCCAGAGTACTGAGTGGTGGCGACCTCTGCACATGCTTTGCCTGCATGCACCCGAGACCCCACCAGGCACATGACACAGTAAATAGTTATTAGTGGTGACCGTGGAATAAGATGGGACTAATGCTAGTGGTACTACAGTTAATCGCGTTCTTGGGTTTATTATCTGACACAGTGCTCTGATTAGACGTGCGAGCAAGAAGGTTTTATCGATCTTGGAGCTTGTTGCCTGCAGCTTCCTTCGGCAAAATTACTTACATGTTCTGTAAAACTAAGACAATGATCTCGGATTTCTTCTTCTCCTTCTTCGAACAATGCCTGATAATTTATCTACTTAACTATTGTAATCTTATATCCACTTTCATCAACCATATACAGTAACCAACTTGCTATGGAGAGGACAGTCGACTTCTGAATAAGATGGGATGGGACTTTTTTTTTTGACGGGATGGGTCTAATCCTAGTAACGGTTAATCGCGTTCTTGGGTTTATCTGACACGGTGCTCTGATTAGACGTGTGAGCAAGGAGGTTTTGTCGATCTTGGAGCTTGTTGCCTGCTTCTTTCGGCAAAATTCTTACATGTTCTCTAAAACTAAGAGGATGATCTCGGGATTTCTTCTTCCTCTTCTTCTCCTGCTGCAGAGAACCATGCCGATAATTTATCTACTTGACTATCCGATAAATTATCTTCTTCTGCAGTGTAATGAAAGCATACTGCAGTTTTCCACCCTTCAGGTTATATGAGTGAGGTGGGGATGGTGATAGTTAGACATTGATCTAACACTTAGCTTTTTTTTTTCTTCTTCTTCTTCAAAAAGGAAGATAACCCACGGCCTATACATCCAAAGACTTAGTTGAGATATCACTAAATTTGTGTTCAAAGGTACTTAGTTGTAACAATGATTTTGTATCATGTAAACCGCAAACCAACTAATCGAAGTAATGCTTGGTCAAAGATTTGTCTTAATGGAACCTATTTCGTCGTGCATGCAAGAATGGATGGAGTACTACCAGATGTCTCCATTAGGGCATCTCCAAGGGTGTACATCAAATCTCTTCTAAATGTTTGGATCCGACGGTCTAGATAATTTTTAGCCATCCAATGGGAATACATCAAATGTCGGCGGACATAAATAAGTGTCTGAAATCCTATAAATCGGCAGCAAACGTCGAAGTGATTGGGGGAGTCTTGACACATTACAGACAAACCTTGGACCCACCACAAACCCATGTTTTCCGCCTCCTCCCTTCTCTCTCATCTCTCCATTGGACAAGGGGTGTACATTTGGTGCGCCGGATTGGATGGCAATCCCCTATCTGTTGTCCGCTTCTTTTGGCAAAATTTATTACTCGTTTTGTAAAACTAAGACAATGATCACGAAACTTCTTCTTCTACTCCCTCCGTCTAGGTGAGTAAGTCATCTTAGGTTGTGCACCGTGACCAAGGAGGAGAGGAAAACGAGAGACCTTAATTTTTATTTGCTAATTAATAGCATTGCATGCAATGAACTAACCACTGCATGTCGTGTTTGATAGTCTCAAGTCATTAAAAGCATGCACACCCCTCATCTTTTATTGGTTGATATGTGAAGAAACAAGAAACGAGGTAGAAGTCAATGCACCGCGCCTAAGTGTTTTGGGATTATTTGGTTTTCGTAAGATGACTTACACACCTAGACGGAGGGAGTATCTAATTTTAGTTTAGCTAATTTTAAGATTACTAGAACAATGCCTGTGCGTTGCAACGGGATATAAATATTTTAGCATGTTAGCATGTGATTTACCTGTCAATAATAATGCGATCGTGTAAATAAATGTTCATCAAATTCTGCCCGTGAATTACCTTATATTTTGATTAGAAGCTTGATAAGTAAATTAAAGTGGAATTGGTTCAGAAGGTAAATAAATTAAGGTGATTGACTATCATATACATGGAAGGTTGGACGAGTGGGTGGTGGAAAGAAAGGTGAAATGGGAACCTTACATTCTTTTTAAGTATTACAGATTACAGATTACATATTTATTTTTAGATAAGTCAGGTATAAAGTAGACACATGCATACACATAAGCCAACCACTATATAAACTTACTCGCACAACATCTAGTGAAGATTTGAGTTTAAGAATTTTAATGACAAAGTTCACATTGATGTATCAATATGGACGAGGACATCATCTTCCGCTGAAAAAATAATCACCCTACTAAGACACGTATGTCGTCAAATTTTTGGGTATAAAGTAGACACATGCATACACATAAGCCAACCACTATATACACTTACTCACACAACATCCAGTGAAGATTTGAGTTATAGAACTTTAATGACAAAGTTCACATTGATGTATCAATATGGACGAGGACATCATCTTCCGCCGGGAAATTATCTGCCCAACTAGAACACGTATGCCATCAAATTTTTGGGATTATCCATGTTGACAAATGGTGTGAAAAGATGTTTCATGACTTTGATCAATGACTCTACTAGATATTTCATGATATATCTATTAAAATAAAAGACGAGGCTTTGCACTACTTTAAAATCTACAAAGCTGAACTAGAGAATCAACTTGCTCAAAAGATCAAGAGGCTTAGGTTGGATCATAGTGGAGAGTATTTCTCCAACAATTTTAATTTATTTTGTGAGGAACATGGTATAATCCATGAGAGGACGACTCTCTATTCGTCCCAGTCAAACAGGGTTGCCGAACAAAATAACCACACTCCAACTGATTTGGTTAACGTCATGTTAGACACATAGGGACTTCTCAATGAACGGCGGGGGAGGCTTTGATTACTACAAGTCATGCCCTAAACATAGTTCCCATTAAGACTAAACAGGTTACCCCATTTGGGGAATGAGAAAGGAAAAAGGCTTAAGCTCTCTTATTTACGAATATGGGGATGATTCGCCAAAGTCAACTTGTCAATTCTCAAGAAGCGTAAGCTTGGATCTAAGCCCATTGATTGTGTTTATAACATTGGCTATATGTTATTAGTGGTGAAACATGAGGTACCTGACATGAATGTTGGTACAACTATGGAGTTGAATGATGCAATGTTCTTTAAGAATATTTTCCTATGTGAGATATGGCTAGCTCATCTAGTTAGAGGTGAGGTATAACTCCTGCACTTTATGTTTCATTCAAACATTCTGAGCGGCAACCCACTGAGATTTTTGAGGAGGATGAAAATGAAGCTCTTAGAAGGGGCAAAAGATAAATGATCGCAAAGTCATTTGGTGAATATTTCATTGTGTACCTCATGATGAACAAGAACAAGTCATATTGTAGTTGTTAGGTACCATTAGTCCTATATGATCGCGTTTTGGGGCAAGCACATTGGTTTTTCACTCTTGTTTATTTATTAGTTTATTTACTGCGTGTAGTTCTTTCGGGTTTCTCTTGTTTCCTTCGTTTTTGTATTTTTTGTTTTGTTTTGTTTTCTTCATTTCTTTCTCGATTTCCACCGATTTTTCTAGTTTTCTTATTTTCTCCCCTTTTGTTTAACACATATCTACATTTTTTATACACCAAGAACATTTTTATGCATGTTTAATATTTCTAAATAAATGATTAATTTTTTTTCAAAATAAATGTTCGATGTCTTTTTTTCATACACATTGTACATTTTTTAAATATATCTAAAACATGTTTTTATACACGTTTTACATTTTTCAAATATTTTATTAACAATTTTCAAACACATATTTTGATCAGTTTTTGAATATTTTTGAAAATAAATCAATTACATGTCAATACATATTTTAAAATTATATAAAACTTTTTTAACTACATGGAATTTTTTGTATACTGTGTAATTTTTTAAAGAGGTCATGAACATAGTTTTGAAATGCGTGCACATTTTTGGAAGATACACAATATCATTTTGAATTACAAAACGTTTTTATATGTTTTAAAAAAATGACATATACATTTTTCCGACATGTGCACATTTTTCAAATGGCTGAAACTGTTTTTGAATGCTAATAAGTTTTTTTAATTAAGGTAACCAACTTTTTTCACTGTGTTAACCTTTTTAATATTTTGAAGCAAACTGTTTGGAATATACATCTAATAATAAATTTTGAAAAATAAACAATGGAAAGAAACTACCAAACCTGTCCACTAAGCAACACAACAAGTACTTCCAGCGAGAGCTGAGCACGCACAAAAAATGGATTTGCTGGACTGGTCCACTTTTTTTTTGCAGAGAACTATTGAGCTTTATTCAAACAAAAGTGTTTGCCGGGCAGTCAGCCATTAGGCTACTTACCAGGAAACTTGGAGTCTCAGAGAGCCAGCTCTCGGTTACAGACACATTACATGCACGCTGAGCACAGAAGTGTGCTGGACCGTTTGCGGATCTACTAACATGTTGAATTACAAAAGAATGGAAACTATCCGCTAGCTCTTCAATTTCAAAGAAGACAGGTGCCACAACAGAGCGACTGTTGTGTCGAGTGTTCCAGACATTCACAATCTCCAGGCCGTCGGTCTCCATTATCACATTAGCATAGCCTCTCAGGTTGGCGAAGATTACTCCATCCCGTAGGGCTAGTGCCTCGGCGATCATAGGATCAGTGACCCCTAGATGGGGCTTGCACCGGGCGCCCATCAGTGCAGTTTGGGAGCGGGCTACGCCACCCGCGCCACTTTTCTCCTCCACAAATCGCACAGCTGCATCGGTGTTGATTTTTACTTGATTCAGATCAGGTGGCTGCCAGCCATGTCCCGGTAGCATTGCAGCTTGCTGTTTAGGTACATCAAGTAGGGCCAAAGTCTCTCTGGTGAGCTTGATAGACTTCGCCGGATCAAACTTCTCTCCGTCATGCGTCCATCTATTGCGGGAGCTCCAAATGGACCACATAATGGTGATTATAGTTGCTCGTTCCTTGTCGGTGAACATAGACCCACATAAGATATCGCCAGCCCATGAAGAAGGGTGCAATCGCGGTAGCTTGATGTCCAGCACAAGACGCGCTTCGTCCCAGAACTGGCTAGCATGCGAACAATGGATTAATGCATGCTCAAGATCTTCTTCATGTGCTTGACAGAGTTTGCATAAACTGACATCTCGAATATGTCTATGATGCAGTGTCTTCTCGTCAGGTAGGATGCCACGCATGACACGCCACCAGAAGACACATACCTTGGGGACAACTTTGAGAGACCATAGTGTCTTCCACATGTGTGCTTGATCCACTAAAGTTCCGGTGCCGGGCCCTTCACCTAGATCTTGGTGCTCGTTGCGGTTCATCAAGGCTCGATACGCTGATTTCACACTGTAGTTTCCAGATTTCTCATGTGCCCACGCAAGAAAGTCCTCTCCACCGCCTTGCCGAAGTGGTATATTCAGAATTGCATCGGCATCAGGTGTGGAAAATGTACCTCGAACTAAGTCTCGTCTCCACGTCCAGTTCGTGTTATCGATCAGATCGCTCACCTGTTCAACACTTGTGTTTGCTGGCTTGAGGATCGGTGATCGGGTGACAGTGGTTGGAATCCATTTGTCGGTCCAGGCGTTGATAGTTGAGCCATCACCAACACGTCGAACCACTCCCGCCTCAAGGGCTTCACGCCCGGCAACGATGGCACGCCATATGGCCGAAGCCGAGTGTGGCACTTGAGCCTGCATAAAATCACTATCGGGGAAGTATCTCCCCTTCAAAACTCTGGCACATAGTGAGTTGGGGTTGGTCATGAACCTCCACCCATGTTTTCCCAATAGTGCCAAGTTAAACATATGGTAATCACGAAATCCCATACCTCCTTTGCATTTTGGTACCGTGAGATTTTTCCATGATATCCAATGTAGAGATCTTCTGTCAATCGAGCTGCTCCACCAGTACTTAGCCATACTGGAAGTCAGGCTTTTGCACACCTTTTTTGTAAGTAGGAAACAACTCATACTGAAAGTTGGGATGGCTTGAACTATGGATTTCAAAAGTGTTTCCATCCCTGCACACGCAAAGAACCTTTCAAACCACCCTTGCATCTTGCCTCTTGACCGATCACCATTGTGATCAAAGGTACCACTAGTAATTCTGCCCACTGCCGTGGGAAGGCCGAGATATCTCTCGCTAAAAGCTTCAACATTAACCCCCAGAATATGTTTTAGAGCTTGCCTGGTGTTATGTGGAGTGTTCGGGCTGAAGTAGATGGCACTTTTGTCATGATTCACATATTGCCCAGACGCCTCCCCATATATCCGCAATATATCATTCAGTCGCTGTGCACTTGCCGTATCAGCACTGAGGAAAATCAAGCAGTCATCTGCAAAAAGCAGATGGCTTATCCATGGCGATCGAAAGCTAACTCTGACGCCTCTGTCAATGTTGCCACCATAGTATTTCAAGAGAGAGGAAAAACCTTCAGCGCACAATAGAAATAAAAATGGTGAAACCGGACAGCCTTGCCTGAGGCCTCTTGAGGGAGTGAAGTATGGTTGTAGCTCTCCATTTACTCGAACCGAGAAGCGCACAGACGTAACACATTTCATAATTAACCTGGCAAGTGCATTACTAAAGCCGAGCCTGAGCAGAATGGCCTCGAGATAGTGCCACTCCACGCGATCGTAAGCTTTCATCATATCTAACTTTAGTGCACATGCTGTATTCCTTCCCTTCTTCCTTCTTCGCAAAGTGTGAACACTTTCGAAAGCCACCAACACGTTATCAGTGATCAAGCGGCCAGGAACAAATGCGCTTTGTTCCTTGCTGATAATATCATCCATATAGCATCGTAAGCGGTTAGCGATCGCCTTAGCCGCGATCTTGTACAAAACTGGGCATAATGCAATAGGACGAAACTGAGAAATCATCTGTGGGTGTCGTACCTTTGGTATAAGAGTTATGGACGTGTCATTTAAACCCAAAGGGAGATCCCCACCATTCAGAAAGCCAAGCACTGCATCTGTCACATCGTTTTTCAGAAGCTGCCAGTGTCTTTGGAAGAATCCTGCTGTGTATCCATCGACTCCAGGAGCCTTGGATGGTGCCATTTGGAAAAGTGCATCGTGTACCTCCTTTGCATCAAATGGCCGGTCAAGCGACTGGTTCATCTCCGGTGTCACCTTCTCAGGGACATGATCCAACAGCTCACTCATGTCAAAAACCCCTTGCGATGTGTAGAGATTCTGATAGAATGACTGTATTTCCACTTTATCTTCCTCGTGATCAGCACACACCGAACCATCAGCACGTTTCAACCCGCTTATTCTGTTCATGCGCTGACGTTGTTTGGCTTGTGCTTGAAAGTACCCTGTGTTGCGATCTCCCTCTTGCAACCAACTTACTCTGGACCGCTGCCTCAACCAGATTTCCTCTTGTTTAAGTGCTTCTCGAAGCTTAGCAGTGATCCGTTTCTCCTCTTCAGAAGGGATGAATTATGAATAGAAAGTAAAATGATTCAACTTTTTTTTTTATTTTTATAAATATCTTTATTTAGGTCTATTTTGGCTTTTACTGTCTACTTTTCTCAGGGGGATGGTTAAGGCCATCGTAATAGGAAATCCACTCGTATCAATCAATCTAATTTATTGAATGAAATTACACAAGGAATCCTGGTCTCAAAGAAGAGGGAAATGGGGATATGGCGAAATCGGTAGACGACCGACATTCTCGCTTCCGCTTCGTCGACCCCCACTTTCGCGGTTGCTTCCCTCTAAGGCGGAACGCTCCCCTACCGATGCATTTTGACATCCCACAGCTTCGGCAGATCGCTATTTGGTTTCAAAGCCCTACGTGCTCTACGTTTGGAGGATCTACAAATTCCCCCTACGTATTCAAAAACTTTCCAAGGCCCGCCTCATGGTATGAAAATGCAAGAAAGGATACTAAATCTCGTCGTTAAGCTTTTTCTTGTGCCGAATAGACGATTAAGAAGACCTGCAATCCCTCCGAAAAGGAAGAAATTTTAATTTTATTGTTCTCACCTTTGCCTTGGATTCTCTTCTTTTGCGCAACCCAAATTAATTCCTAATCCTTATTTTAAAAGTTCTTAATAGTTCTCTTTTCTTATTTTGAATGCAAGAGTGGATACACAACTCACAAAAAATACAAGAAGTCGACTAGGCGGACTGGTCCGAGTGAAGAGAAAAAAAAGCCATACGGAACTCAAAATATTTTCCGGGATATTGGAATTGGATTAGTCAATCGATTCATAACTGCCTTTCGCCTTTTTTCTTTCGTAAAATTAACTTCAACTATTTGTATTGTGAGAGATATGTTTTTATATCCCGCATTGAAAATCCTCCTTCCTTGTTGGAATACATATATGCCTGAGCAATTGCAAGAATGGGGTTCATTGATAATCCTGCCATATCCATACGATCGAGTCCTTAGGTATCCATTGATAATCATTGCTATTTGACTCGGACCTACCTTTTCGGGAGCGATTCATCCTTCCCGAACGCAGCATACAACTCCCCGTTGTACTGCGCTCTTCAAGTGATTTAGCATCTTTGGTACAATCTATATTTTCGCGAAATGGATCATAATAAAATGGATTTTAGGTATCTAGGGAAGATTCATTTGGAAGTAGGGAAAAAGTTTCTTAATTGTTGGTACCAAAAAAAGAGCAACAGATTTAGTAGCCTGTGGGTATTTGATCTTGCTCCCTGCCCCTTTTTTTCATGGAAAAAGGAAATATAAATTTCTCCATCCTTTTTTTAATCCTACCATTCCATTGGTGTCCCTTTCAGTCAAGAATTGGGGCTTTAACAATTACTAGCCAATATTTATCTCATGCCTTTCCTCGTTCATGGTTCAATATTCTGGTGTCCTAGGCGGAAAAGAGGAAGAAGTCGAGCTAGAAGAAAAATTCCCGCAGCAACCATAGTTGCTGCGTTCACAATTTCTTGAAGCTCGATCTCCCCCCAGATGCCTTTAGATCCATCTAAGATTTCGATTCCCAGGAACCGCGGATTTTTTAGTCCATCACATTCATGCATTTACCATACATCAACCTGACTGCAATCTTTTTCTGTCGGTAAGGATTGCGCCAGAGCACCTTCTACCCAGAGTACGATTAACCTCTGGATTTGAAATCACTGCTTATATACCTGGTATTGGCCATAATTTACAAGAACTCTACGTATTGCTTGACGTAAAACCAATAGTGGATTTGTTTCTGTCTTTTGTTGAATCTTTTTCACGCTCGATAGAGAATTTGATAAGCCAATGATTTTTTTTCCGTCTCTATCCCGTGAAATTCTCGAGCCAAAAGATGGAGTCTGAAGCTTCTTTCGTAACTCCCATAATTTCTTCGTAGTGGCTCCGTTCCATGCCTCATTTCACTTATGTCAATAAGACCAAAGGGATGGATATTAAATGATAGGAAGTGCTAGGAAGTGAAATAGAATGAAATAGAGCCACTTTGGGCTTCCCTATGAAATGAGGTCAAATAATAAAATGTTGTATTTTCTGGTACATCATTATGGATTGGACTAGTCTTTCTCGTAGCTATTCTGAATTCTCTCATTTCTTAAATTAAATTTGGTTAATATTTATTAACCCCATAAAAAAGAAATAATAAAGGCCATTTCTTCGGCATACAGGCCTTTCAACCCACTTTAGTAGAGGGGCGTACTATTTCTTTACACCCATTAGTGTATAGTTAGGGAATAAAAGAGGATTTGGGGATAGAGGGACTTGTGAGATATCGCATTATTCGAGGAACCCTAGATGCTGTCGCAGTAAAGAATCGTCAACAAGGGCGTTCTAGTGCGTTGTGGCATCCTTTCTTTGACTCTTTTTCTTTCTTTATATGGGGACTCGGATGAATATCTCGGCTCCGAAAACTTGCGGTTCTCCCCGTCAACCCTCTAGGACCTAAACAACTCACTTTTCGGACGATTCTTTACTGCGACAGCATCTAGGGTTCCTCGAATAATGCGATATCTCACTCCTCGAATAATGCGATATCTCACACCGGGTAAATCCTTAACCCTTCCTCCTCTTACTAATACTACAGAATGTTCTTGTAAATTATGGCCAAACCAGCTAGCTCTGGGTTCGAGTGGCATTTCACCCCTAACCACAACTCATCCGCTGATTCTTCAACATCAGTCGGTTCGGACCTCTGCTTAGTTTCATCCAAGCGTGAACAAGGAAAAATATTATCGAGACGAATAAATAGATTAACCTTGAAACAACAACGATTAAAGAACGTGAAACCGTGCTGAGCTCCCAAGCAGTGGGAGGGGAAAGTGATCTCTGACCGCGTGCCTGTTGAAGAATGAGCCGGCTATGGTAGGTCGCAAATTGGGGGAATTCGTGCCTACTCGGCATTTCACGAGAAAGAATTCTCTTTTTTTTATTGCAGTAGTGAACTACTCTTAAATCGGTATTATCTCCCCCCCTTCAATGGCATAATAAAATATTATGGCTTTATGCTTAATCCGTGTATAGGTAAACTTTAGGTCCGAACAGCATTATTATCCAAAGATCCCAAGAACGTTGAAAATTCGTCCAAGAGTAGCACCACCGACCGGAACACTGAGAGGAGCTCCCGTGTCAATCACTTCCATTCCTCTCATCAACCCGTTCTGTTTTAACAAATTCAATATAAAAAAAACCGAACTTTTTCTATTATCTATTAATGTGTATCTATCCGTACCGTAATATTTTGGTCGATTACGAAAACTAGACTTTCTCAATTTAGAGACTTAAGAGCAGAAGAAAAAATGGGAAAATTCCACCATCTCCCAAAAAGAGATGTGGCAGTGATTTCAAATCCAGAGGTTAATCGTACTCTGGCAACTTTACGTAAGGCAGAGTTGGGTTTTTTGGGGTTGATAGTGAAAAAGTCGACAAAATTTATAAACTTACCAAATAAGACAATTTTTTTGGTTTGTTCCGCCATCCCACCCAATGAAGTGTTAGGATTCTTTTCAATAAAATCCTACCTATTAAAAATAAGTGAATTAGCGCCAGCAGATTTAGTAATGTGCAGGAAAAATTGGTGAGGAATCGACGGGGATTTCTAGATATAGTACTCAAAAGAATCGCCACAATACACCCGGACAATTAGAATTCAAAAAAATTTGTCGAGTTCCGATGGAGAGAAGAACCTATAATTAGCTTTTCGGGAAATTTCCAAACGAACAATTTCAACGAAATCTTTCAGAACAGGGTGTTGCATTTTTAATACAAACCCTGGAAAGAAAGGGAGTCTAATCCACAGATCTTTTTCTGCTCCTTTTCTACCCAATTAGTTTATGTTTGTTCTAATTAAAAAAAAGAACAGAACAAGTTTTTTATTTTTCTTATTCCTCAGATACCGTCATTGTTTCTTCTCCGAAAAAAGAAGTTGACGACCCATAGGCCTTCCACCTCCACGCGGAACAAAAACGAGCGCAAACATATAATAGCGTATTCGGAATTGTACCCAAGCCCCTCCCATGGGAGGCAGAAAAAGGAAGGCGTTAAGAGACCCTCCTGGCCCAACCCTAGACACTCTATGATCCTTTTTCAAACCTGCTCTGCTCCCATTTAAGGAAAAAGAATTTCACGTTCTTCCTGAAAGGAAGGGGCCTCACGGCCGGGAGGTCTTCTTAATAGAAGGGACATTTGGCGATAAGCTTGTGCCTGTTTGATTTCCTTAACAAGTGAATGGGAACATACTCTGGATCGGAATCCGAAGAAAGTACTACTTGATAATTTCTACAAATTGCAAGTCCTTAGAAAAAGAAAAGGCTGGTGCTTCCCTTGTTGAGGTAAGAGCAAATGATCTTATTCGCGATTTCCTAAGAATTGAGTTAGTCAAGTCCACTGTTGGGCCAGGAGGGTCTCTTAACGCCTTCCTTTTTCTGCCCATCGGAGTTATTTCCCAAGGACTTGCCATGGTAAGAGGGAGAAGGGGGAAGAAGGGAAATAGGTAAAAGAAATTTCCATCCAAGATTTAATCCGTTTTTATCGAAGCTTTGATTTTTGTGCTTATCTTAGTTGTTGGTTTAGTTTATGCATGGCGAAAAGGAGCCTTGGAATGGTCTTAACTGAATATTTAGACAAAAAAAGAAGGAAAAGATTCTATTGAGACCGTTATCCGAAAATTTGAATTCATTTCTTGTTTCAAATATTCACTTGTCGCATACCATATCTCAACAGATTGGCGTAATTTTTCTACCGCCGTAAAAATATTTGGAAGAAAAAGACTTATTTTTCCATAGTACAATCTTATTCTTTAGTAAAATCAAGATCATTTTCGAGAAATTTTTGGATTTATGGTTAAAGAAGAAAAAGAAGAAAACATGGGTTCTGTTGAATTTCAAGTATTCAGTTTCACCAATAAGATACGGATAGAAGCAAGCCCTACGGCCAATCCAGCAGCAATAACAGAAGCAACAGCAATTAGTGTGTATTCGTAAAAATATTTGGAAGAAAAAGACTTATTTTTCCATAGTACAATCTTATTCTTTAGTAAAATCAAGATCATTTTCGAGCGTTAATGAGCATCCAAAACCAAAGGGTTTTTCTGGGCAACAAACAAATAATAAGATCTTACTTCGTTCCTTAATTTCATTCAAGAGATCCTGAGGAAAAGAATTGGGTTTCCACCGAGGTAGGGATGACAGGATTTGAACCTGTGACATTTTGTACCCAAAACAAACGCGCTACCAAGCTGTACGGGATAGACCTCAACAGAAAATTGTTGAGTAACGGCAGCAAGTGATTGAGTTCAGTAGTTCCTCCTGTATCCATGATTCAAAATTTCCTTGCCAAGCTACATGAAACAGATTTCATCATGATCTATTTTTATTCGGCTCAATCTTTTTTTTTCTAAAAAAGATTGAGCCGAGTTTAATTGCAATCAATTAGAAGAATAAAGAAGAATTACTGCATTTCATAACTTATTTTTTTCTTTTTTTATTCCGTTTCTTTTTTATTTATACCTTCTCTCTGAAAGTATCCCTGATCCCACTGATAACGAGTAGGCCCAAATAATTCGATTGGGGTCGTTGCTGACCCATACCACATAGTTCCAGCAACTACGAAAGCTGCAAAAAAAACAGCAGCGATACTACTGGAAAGTACAGTTTCAATATTGCCAGTGGTATGGGTCAGCAACGACCCCAATCGAATTATTTGGGCCTACTCGTTATCAGTGGGCAAAAAGACAAAATCAAAATTTAGTAATCAGTAATCGTTCTTGAATTCGAAGATTTTTCTTTGTTTATTTTACTTTCAGACGAATTCCTAATTGTTTGAATTGTGTAATCTCCCATTATGGAGGGGCTAACAAAAACCTACCTAATGGAGAAGTCGTTGGCGAAGTCACAAGGCCCTCTACTTTTCATTATAAAACCGATAAACCAGAAAAAGCCACTGAGCTAATAGCCCGTCGCGCGGGCCTCCCAAAGGGAGGCCTGCTACGCCAAAAGCGAGAAAAACTCCATCCCTTTCCTTTTGACATTCCCATGCCGCCACACCACAGGGGGGAATTAGAGTCATTTGCTCTAATCCGAAGCATAAACAAAGACAGGGGTAATCTTTTGAAAAAGAACTTTACTTTCTAAAAAGTAAAAAAAAGTACCCGCGGAAATGTTCCAATTCCAAATAAAATAATTTCATTTAAAATAATTAAAGTAAAGGGTTTACTTTACCCTGAAACAGATATCTTTGTATCTTTTTTTTCTTTTTTTTTATTTCTAACCGGAAACCCGCACTTTTGATGTTAGTTGGCGTATAATAATCTCTATATGTCTATTATGGATCTGTACCCCTTGGGATTCCAATGGCCATTGGACATGATTCGATCCGACGTTGAATAATCAAGAATTTCCCTATCTTTTTTACCATAAGTATTCACTTGATCTTGATCCTTGTGGAGTGAAAAAGACGCTATACTGGATCTGCACATTCGCTGACTCTATTCCATTCCCTGACTCTATATGATGATATTTCTATTTCATGATATTTCTATTTCTTTGAAGCAAAAACTCTATAGGTTTGATACCCTATATCTATTCTTCTTTTTTAAAGATAAAGAGGCAATCGTGTCAGGAAGCGGGTTTTTCTTTGGCCAAAAGGTACTTTGAACTTGGAACGAGCATGAAGAGATTAACGAGACTTCTTTCTCTTTTGAGTTTTTCTGGCGGACCTGCCGCGCAAGATCTTTGGTCTTCCCCTGGAACCGATGAAAAAAAGTGGATCACTTCTTATGTACTCGCTCAGAATGATTCACGCGAGGAAGGTAATCAAAAAAGAGAGAAGACGAGTTCTTCTTTCTTTTATCACTTAGGAGCCGCCAGCAAACGTCGACGTTTTCCCAAAAGTCTTCGTAGACCTCTTTCCGATGAAAAATCTTTTTTGTGTAATTCCAAATGTGAAGCAAGTCTCCGGCATTCAGATCGAATGACTCTATGAAATTACGTCGATACTTCCACATATTATGGGTAACGTAGGAGACATCCCTATTTTCCCCCGGGGGTAAATAAACCAGGATCGAATCTATGGAAGCATTGGTTTATACGTTCCTTTTAGTTTCGACTTTAGGGATAATTTTTTTCGTTTTCCCAAAAGTCTTCGTAGACCTCTTTCCGATGAAAAATCTTTTTTGTGTAATTCCAAATGTGAAGCAAGTCTCTGTATCTTATTGGTGAAACTGAATACTTGAAATTCCTGCATAGATTAGTCCTACTATCTTAATTAGGTTCTAATTTAGTAGTATTCTCATTTTTATTTAATAGTCTCTTATCCTCACGCGAGGATTATGCTTCACCAACCTGCTAGTGGCCATTATGAATCACGATTGTATGGCCAACCATTATGGGTAGAATGCTAGATGCCTGGGACCACGTTACTATTGTTTCTTTCTCCTCCTTCATATTGACCCTTATCATTTGAGCGAAGTGTAGGGAGAAAAATGGAATATGGAGTGAGGATAGATTTACTTCACGGGCGAGGTCTCTGGTTCAAGTCCAGGATGGCCCAGCTGCGCCAGGGAAAAGAATAGAAGAAGCCCTCTTAGCTCAGAGGTTAGAGCATCGCATTTTTAATGCGAGGGTCATCGGTTCAAATCCGATAGTCGGCTTTTTTTTCTCTATCGATGTTCTACGAACAAGACCCACAGAAACACGTATGGGCTCGGGAAAGGGGTCCCCTGAATATTGGGTATCCGTTGTTAAACCTGGTCGTATACTTTATGAAATCACCGAGGAATAGAGACTTTACAAATAAAAGCAGGGGATTGGGATTCCATTGCTGTGATCTTCTACATCCTAGGTCTCTGCGTTCCGTCATCTGGCTTATGTTCTGGGGATTCTTGATTGGAGCTGAGCTAACCATAGCCCAAAGTCGTATCTCTTTGGTTAATAAAATCAAAAAGGTTTATCGATCCCAAGGGGTACAGATCTCCCTGCAGAAAATAAAAATGAAATGAAAGGGACAGTCTACCTCTCCCTTCCCTTTAAAAACAGAGGTCAACCCGCTTCAAATATGGAACATGGATTCTGGCAATGCAACGGAGTTGGGTCCCTATTTTTGATTTCGATAGTATGGTGTAGCGTATCTTATGCAAACGGAATTCTAAGGTTTCTTTATTTTATAATTCGTTCGAAATGAGAAAAAGAAAAGAGTTTAAAGACGACTCAAAAATTTTGGAAGGATTTTGACCAATTTGGTTATATTATATCATGGACTCGAAAAACGGATCTGAATTTGACTGATCCTTCCATTTAGTAGCACCTTAGGATGGCATAGCCTTAACGTTAATGGCGAGGTTCAAAAGAGGAAAGGCTTGCGGTGGATACCTAGGCACCCAGAGACGAGGAAGGGCTCGCCCAATAGACTGTTCCCTTATCTTCTCCAACTTCTTCTGAAGCTGTCTCACGTTGCGCGAGAGACAGCCAAACTCACGCACCCCCCATGGCTCCAACGTGCGCTGGAGTGCCCCCAGCGAATCTGCTATACCTTGAAGGCCCGGGTTGCAGGTTTGATTCAACCATGTTTCCGTGACAAGATCCTCATAATCCCTATGGGCCTGCCATACGTTTTCGTATCTGAATTGTTTCTGTCGACGTGCACCATGATCATGCGGCTTGTCTCGGATCTCAGCTACCACGAAACAATGGTCAGACTCAACCGCACTAATGTGACGCACTCGAATTGATTCATACCGCTGCCTGAAGGTTTCGTTTGCAAATGCTCTATCAAGCCTTGCCTTCACGTTAGCTCCTCCAGATTTTCTATTATCCCATGTATAGGGTAGTCCAGACCAACCCAAATCTTGGAAACCTATTTCTTCGACAACATCTCTGAATGCGCGCATTTGCCATTCCGGTCTGGCAGCTCGACTGAAATGTTCATCGCCATACAGAGTCTCATTGAAGTCTCCCATGCACAACCAACCAGAATGTGGTATTGCATGCAAAGTTCTGAGGAACCGCCAGCTATGGTGTCTGTTCTCCACTCTTGGCGCTCCATAAAATCCTGTGAATCTCCACTCCACGGAGTTTGCATCTTTCATCCGCACCATCGCATCGATATGGCCGGAACTAAAGTTTCTCAATTGTACTTCATAGTCCTTAGACCAAAAGAGGCCAATACCTCCTCTCAGTCCTTCTCTATCCACCGCAAAACATCCAACGAAACCCAATTGGTGTCGCAGATCCTCAACTCGCTTCGCCCTGATTTTGGTCTCCATTATGAACAGCAGGGCAGGAACTTCTTGCTTCACAATGCTGCGAAGCTCGCGAACTGCCTCGGGGTTCCCAAGCCCTCGGCAGTTCCAGCTCAGGCAGTTCATTGGGATCGGCAGGGCTGCACCACAGCCTCTGCCGAATTCTCGGGTGTAGGTCTCTTTTTCTTCGCCTCTCTCTCACTGTCATTATCAGACATCTCATGGCCTTCTCCTCCCGATGGTGTGTCTTCACGGATGACACTGCTTGATGGGTTATTTCCATCGGTTAAAAGAAGCTGACGACTTGCAACTGGCCGGTAAACCTGTTTCGGCGCCTCTTTCCTTTTGTGAGAATGTGACTTGCTCTTAACAGGAGAGGTCACTTCCACCTGTTCCTTGCCTGCATTGGAAGAGTTCCCCGACTCCCTCTGACTGCTCGTTCGTTTGTTCTGATCCTTGGACGAGCTCTCGCCATAGGCAGGTTTCTTCTTCTCTTCAGGTGCTCTGAGTTTGGGACCGAACTGTAGTTCCCCGTTTTCATCTCTCGGTCTCAGGCTGGGACAGAACAGATCCGCATGCCCTAGACGGCCACAAGAGAAGCAAAAGTGTGGCACTTGTTCATACTGAATATCATATAGATCAGTTTTACCTCTCTTTGCCGAAGTTATCAAGATCCACCTCCTTAGTGGCTTCTTGACATCAATGGAAACCCTAGCACGCAGATATCCACCTACATGATCAAACTAAACGGAGGTAGCATCCTTGTCAATCTGTTGTGCGATTAGTTTTCCCCATGTTTCATTCCGTAGGTTGTATGGGAGGTTTGGAACCCTAGCCCATACACTAAGTCGATCGAACTGCACCTCATCGGGCCGCATGTAGTCACTGAATTCAGCCAGGATCACCGCGTTCTTGCTGATGTGCCACGGAGATCCATCCCAAATCCTATCGCGATCTCGTCGGATTCAAATTCTGCCACAAAGGTATTCTCTCCCATAGGTCGGAATTGGAGTCCTCTAGGGTTTCCCCAAGCCGGCCGAAGCGCATTGGTTATGGTCTGGATGTGGAGGAGGTGTCGATGCAAAACCCTACCCGCCAATAGCCACTTCTCCGGCTTGCCTTCGTCCATGTCATCGACCACCAACGGAGTCGCTTTCTCATCGGTGATCCCCAGTTTTCCAAGTTGTTCCTCGAGCCGAGCCCTAGCCGTCCGGGGGGAGGCTTGGTCCGCAGCCCGATCATCGCCGCGCGCCGATGTTGCCATCTCCACGCGAAGTCTCCGGTGCGCACCGTCGGTTTAGTCCCGCGAGCGCCGTCAAGTTCGCCGAAACCCTAATCGCCAGAGCTCTTTAGGGTTTCACGAAGATAATACAACTGCTAATCAGCATTGGCAAGTCCTGGACTGGTCCACTTGTTAGGTCCTTTAACGAGCGGTAGTGTAGCTCGCAGTATGCGAGTCGTACAGCCCCACTCACCCTATAGCGTATTAGGGCATGGTCAATACATAGCCCAAGGGCGATGCCTTGTGTGCTAGAATTAGATCAAATAAAGTAAGTTTGGATAGGGAAGCGGGATCCTCTGCAGAAGGCAGGTATTTGGAGAGAAAAAATGTGGTTTGGTGTAGAAAGCCGAAAAAGGTTGGATTGAAGAGTAGAGATACATGTGTACTAGAGTTTTTATTTTCTAATCTGTATTTTTCGATGAGTCCCACTAGTGCTAGCTTGCATCGGAGAGAAAAATAAATATAGGAGCCTCAAACTTCTTCTATCTTTTTTTAAGACAATTTTTATGAATTTTTTTTCGACCACTTTTTTGAGGGGTAATACTTCTATCTTTAGTCACGATATACTTTGGCGGCCCGATAAGTCTCAGTGGTGGGCCTTACATGAGCCAGCCCATAAACCATCACAGCCTGGGTTTTATCACTCGCCGAGCGAGAGAGCTGAAAAGGCGGAGACAGGAAGAGGTGTGGCATCATCGTCTTCCTCCTCTCTTCTTATCCGGAAGTACACCATGCTCCCGATGTCCGTCCACCCCGCTACTACGCCGGCCCTCGCGTCGCGGCCCCGCGTCTCCCTGCCCAGACCTTCCACATCCGCGTCCTCCTCCTCCTCTTCCAGCCTTGTCCCCCTCAAGAGCAGGAGGCTTCCCCTTCGCTCGCTCCGCATCCTCGCCGCCGCCGCTGCGGGCGCCGTCGAAGCGGGGGAGCCATACGTCGGTTTGGGGGATGACGAGCCACTTGGCGGAGAAGCAGATGCGGAAGCCGTAGCGGAAAGCGAGGAGGTAATGGTCTTTTCAGCTGCTCTGAACTTGGGTCATTTTCTGTCCGTGCGATAAATCATGCTAGTTCCTTAAGTACCGACTGTAGCTCAGTCCGTGGAAGTTGGTACATTGTTTCTACTACTCCATCCGTCCGGAATTACTTGTCATCAAAATGGATGAAAATGGATGTATCTAAAACTAAAATACATCTAGATACATTCATTTCAATGACAAATATTTCCGGACGGAGGGAGTACTACATAGAAGGAGGTCAGTTAGATTCCGTTGCAAATGTACTGTCCTCTTGTTCACTGAAATTTATTAGGCTGTCCGTTTCCACTGACGAATTGAGTTGGATGATGTCACAAAATAAAATTGGAGAAGTCTAGTTTTGAACTTTTGTACGGTCTTTAGTGCATACTGCATACCATTTTTCGTACTTGGCTGCATATAAGCAGGAAATAAAATGGTGTAGAATAGGCATATGCTGTGGACCTTGCTCATTATATGAATGTTTGCTGTGTGTGGTTGAAATTAAGTGACAGTTGTATATGCATGGATGGACCTCCTCTCATCGTTTTAATGGAATTGATCACTCATGATTGTAGTATGAGGATTGCATTTTACTAAAATTGACCTCAGGTAATATTTTTTGAAGACGAATAGCATACGAAAACAGCACCCTAGTCTCAGAGTCCATTGAAACTGAAATCCTGAATATCATAACCACGTTACAGTAGAGCACAAGCTTGTGGAAGTGATGTCCGACATCCGAAAGTCGACAGTGTAACAGTAGTTTTGATTGTAGATCATTTTAATTTTGAGCTGTGCTAAAACTGCATAACTGGATTCATTAGGTAGGCAAAATTTGTAATACCAGAATGAAATTTGAGATAATTTGTATTGTTCGTGGCAGTACAAGGTGGAGGTGCCTGAAAAGCAGGACCCGATGCTCGTACTCAAGTTCATATGGATGGAGAAGAACATTGGCATAGCGCTTGACCAGATGATTCCGGGTGTTGGTAGCATCCCCTTGAGCCCGTACTACTTCTGGCCACGGAAAGATGCATGGGAGGAACTGAGAGCGAAGCTCGAGGAGAAAGAGTGGATCTCGCAGAAGCAGATGATCATCCTTCTCAACCAGGCCACTGACATCATCAACCTCTGGCAGCAAGGCGGCGGCAGCTTGTCGACATGAGGGGCTCTCTCTTCTCCCATCCTCACGAGCTGTTCAGTGTCTTTCTTCTTGCTTTGTTGTTCAGTAATTTTAAAGCCACATGGTACATGATCCTGTAGATCGATTCAATCTGTTCTCGTATGATTCTGTTTGCGGAAAATGAATTTTGGTTAATCGTCGCAAGGGTTGGTTTGCTTATTGGCAAGGACGGTGTTTAAGACGATCAACCGTGAATGGTTCTATTTTACTACGATTATATTATGATACTAGATCATTGATGGCGCGCGTTGCTGCGCCCATCTATTTGTACAATGAATATTAGGATTTTCTGTAAATATAAGATCACATGAAACATATTTTTTTAGAAAAGGACATGAAACATATTAAATTGCATAAATATAACTGTACATTATTCAACAATACGGGGAACGGTAAAAGCAAGGTTCACACATACAAATTGGCTTGGTATAACAACATACAAAACTATTTAGGTAGTACATAGAACTAATCAATACCTCGAAGAGCCGAAGACAAATAATGAGAAATAATCATTAGATTGTATACATGGTGCATAAATGACACCTTTACATGCCTCTTCGAAGGGCCGCCATGTTTGGAAACAAAGAAGATATAGGTGAGCCTAATGCACTTGGTCATTTCTTGTGGAGCGCATCACATTTATTGGACAAAAGTGCTGACAAAGATTATAATTTTGAAATATCAATTAACGGTATTCTACACACTAACATACAGGCAACGTGGAGATATATAGTAATCATATATTTCATTTTTTGTTTTCTTGTTTTGTTAGAGAATAACCATACTGAAAGTTGTACTCCATTTGATACATGAAAAGCATTACCAAAATGAACCAGCATTGAAAAGGGTATCGTTAGACTTGCACAAATTAAAAAAGGCCCGAACTGAAATGTTAACCAATCAGGAACCGCCTGCATCACAGACAGAAAAGTAGAACTCCCGGTACAGACAACATAACTAACATAGCAAGTAATATCATGCGTAAGATGAAAGACAAACAGTATTGGAATAAAAGTTATAACTGAAATAAACGTGAACATGCGTAAAATGTCAGTGCACCTACATGCTTTCAGTACCTCCTTCTTGAGCTGCTCAAGCTAGATATCATGACTTGGTTATGCAATAAATTTCAGCAAAGAGTTGATCAAATTTTGTTGCATGAGTACTACCTACAGAAAAGATGAAACTTGAATCCTCTTTGACAACATAACATTTGTTCAACTGGCAACAACCAAGCTTTCAACAATTTTGTTAAAGAAGTTTGAGAACAGTCTAGCCTGATTGGCAAGCTCACTTCTTGTGTAACTATTTTTCATTTGACACAGAGCTATCCCAAGTTTGAGCTATCGCCCCCCCCCCCCCCCCCCCCTTGCAGTGAAACCTTGTTCGACAATGCAAAAAAGGTCCTAAATTTATACCCGGCTAGAGCTATTCAGAATTTATCTCTATGAATTATATACTAAGGGGAGACGTACTAAAGAAATAAACATTTAAATCTGTAGCAAACATTGCTTTCTGCTTAAATTTTTGGCATACCTTCAATCTGTAATAAGCAACATGAGTATTTATGAGGAGTGGGAAAATCAAATGGAAGTATGGAATAGACCTTTGTGTTCTTGAGGCCAGTTTATTAAATATCACATATTGAGTCTGTACTCTAGAGATCAAAAGAAAAAAAAACGTACCTAATTTATAATCTTCATGTAGTACTACTGCTACTCATAACTCAATGAGGTGAAAAATAAATTTTGGATGTTGACATATATTGCAACAGAATTCAAGATGCTCATGGACTCTAGTATACTGTACTTGATAATTTGCTTCCTCCAGCATATATAGAATTTGGTTTGGTTTCAGGCACTTAATCAGCTAATTTGTAGAAGAGGGGGAAACTGTAGGAAGAGCAAGTGGTAAATACTAAATCTTTCCAACTGAGAAACTTCAGAATCACGTACTAACGGTGGAACCAAGTTTGTGTTCCGTTGCTATCTTAGCATCCATCTGAAACTCAATAGATGGTATACACGGAAGTTGATTGATTTATAAGATGGAAGGAATTGTTGAATTAGATATTAGAATTACACAAAGTAATCTGTTACCTTGATATTAAGAATAACAATATAAAACAACTGATTGCATTCAGATTAGAACATCAAAATATTTACATGTAACAAATTTATGATTTGTCAGGTAGACGATTCAAAAGTTTTGTCCATGCTCGCTTAGGCCTGCTCTTAAAGTAGATAAGTAAAAATGCAGTTAGAGGGCTCACCTATTAGTTTATCCACATGCAAACAAAGTGAAGTCATTAAGAATCTAGCAAAACTACTGGTAGGACTAGGGTTCCTACCGGCTCTGCTCCTTAGATTGTAAGGGCAGAACAGCAGAGTTTGGGGGCGAGGGCGCGAGCTCCGGCGCGTCGGCGCCGTCGCGAGGGAGGAGAAGGGCGGCGGCGGTTAGGGCAGGAGGCGGCTAGGGTTCCGGCTCCTCTGGGAGCCGGGCAATAGGATAGAAAATATCTTTATTGCTTAATCTCCAAAAGGTGTCCTACAACTAATATTTATAACCTCGAAACGAATAGCCTAAGATAACTTGTGGGCCAAGCCCCTAACTACTGCCCGGTGGGCCTCCTCCGATTATACGTTAAACCGGTCATAACATCTCTCCCCGCCTGCACAAACAGCTCGTCCTCGAGCTGAAAGTCTGGATCGTGGTGGCGGAAGTCATCACGTGGCTCCCAAGTAGCCTCCTCCACCGGAAGGCCCGCCCATTGGATCAAGACGAACACCCCGCGACGGAGTTGCGCCTTCAACACCTTCTCGGGCTCCGAAAGAAGACGTCCGTTGGCGGTCGGAGGAAGCGCGGGTGGAGCCGCCGGTGGCTCTCCACGAAAAGGCTTGAGCAGCCCCACATGAAACATGTCGTGGATGCGAGCGCCGGCTGGCAGCTGAAGGTGATAGGCCACCTTCCCGATGCGCTCCAAGATGGCAAAGGGCCCAGCGTAGCGAGGACCGAGCTTGTGCTTCGCGCGCGGGTCGAGTGACTGCGTAGAGCGGTGGAGAAGACGCAGCCACACCCAATCACCCACCGTGAACTCCGCCTCGCGATGGTGGTCGTCGTAGTAATGCTTGGCCAGCTATTGGGCCTGAAGGAGACGCTGACAGACCTCAGCCAGCATCTCGTCACGGGTGCGAATAAGGTCGCCCGCGGCCTCCGTCCGTGCCGTCGCCGGGTCCACCGGCAAGAGAGGCGGAGGCGGACGACCGTAGACCACCTCAAATGGTGTCGCACGCAGGGCGGAGTGATAGGAGGTGTTGTAGCAGTACTCCACCCACGCGAGCCAATCCACCCAAGCTCGAGGCCGATCACCTGTAACACAGCGTAAATACATGGCAATCACCTTGTTAACCACCTCAGATTGGCCGTCCGTCTGGGGGTGGAAGGCCGTGCTGAAGCGGAGCTTGACTCCCGCCATCCTGAAGAGGTCGCACCAGACATGGCCCGTGAACACCGTGTCGCGATCACTGACGATCAAAGAAGGAAAACCATGCAGACGAACGATACCGTCGAAGAAGGCACGGGCCACGGACGCGGCGGTGTAGGGATGCCCCAGCGCGATGAAGTCAGCATACTTAGAAAAGCGATCGACCACCGTGAGAATGACCGATTTGCCGCCCACCTTGGGAAGGCCCTCGATGAAGTCCATGGAGATATCTGCCCAGACCTAAGATGGCACGTCCAAGGGCTAAAGAAGACCAGCCGGCCATAACGTCTTCGTCTTGTTGCGCTGGCACATCATGCAAGACCGCACCCAATCACGGACCAAGGCGCGATCACCAGGAATGTAGAAGTCGGCACGAAGACGGTGTAGGGTTTTTTGCACACCCTCATGGCCAGCTGAGTGGGCTATCAGCAAGACCTGGTGACGGAGATCATCATGCGCCGGAAGGAAGACGCGGCGCCCATGGAGGAGCAGGCCGTCGGTGAAGAGCCAAGTCTCCTCTAGGTCGCCGGCAGCCAGCTGCTGCTCTAGGAGGATCGCGTCGGCAGCGGTGGCCATGGCCCGGCGAATGTCGGCGAAGAGGCCAAAAGTCGGCCCTGAGCGGATGCACAACGCCGCCCCCTCCGAGTAGCCGGTGGTGGAGTCGAGGTCGGCGTCGTGGCGGGGCAATGCATCGGCCACGGTGTTAAGACGACCCGGGCGGTACTCGACGGAGAAGTCGAAGCCAAAGAGCTTGCTAACCCACTGGTGCTGCGACACGGTCGAGAGCCTCTGGTCCAGCAAGAACTTGAGGCTGTAGTGGTCCGTGCGAATCTGGAAGGACCGGCCCCACAGATAGGGCCGCCAATAGCAGACCGCCTGCACCAAGCCAATGAGCTCCCGCTCGTATGCCGCGAGCTTGAAATGGCGTGGGGCGAAAGGCCGGCTGAAGAAGGCGAGAGGACCATCGCCCTGATGAAGCACGACGCCGAACCCTGCACCCGAGGCATCGCAGTCCACCATGGACGGGCGGTCAAAGTCCGGCATCTGAAGAACGGCCCCCGTCGTGAGGGTCCCCTTGAGGGCCTCAAATGCTGCCGTTGCCTCCTCGTCCCAGGTGAAGGCGTCGCGGCACAACAAACGCGTGAGTGGCGAAGCGATGAGGCCGAACTCCCGGATGAACTTCCGGTAGTATCCGACGAGGCCGAGAAACCCGCGAAGAGCCCGCGGAGAATGTGGCGTCGGCCAGGCGGCGACGGCCGCCACCTTGTCGGATAGCAACCCTGTCGGCCGAGATGACGTGGCCCAGGTAGGCAACCGAAGGCACCCCGAACGAGCACTTCGAGTGCTTAAGATGAAGATGGTGCGCCCGAAGCTCGTTGAAGACGATGGCGACGTGCTGCAGGTGCTCTGCCCAAGACGCACTGTAGATCAGAATGTCATCAAAGAAAACGAGTACAATCCGATGCAAGTAGGGTCGGAGGACGTTGTTCATTAGAGCCTGGAAGGTTGCCGGGGTGTTGGTGAGGCCAAAGGGCATCACCAAGAACTCGAAGTGGCCGTGGTGAGTCCGAAACGCTGTCTTGGCGATGTCATTCGGGTGCATGCGCACCTGGTGGTACCCCGACCGGAGGTCTAGCTTGGTGAAGAAGCGCGCCCCGTGTAGCTCATCTAGGAGCTCATCGACCACCGGAATAGGGAATTTGTCCTTAAGTGTGACAACATTAAGGGCATGGTAGTCGATGCAGAAACGCAACGTGGTGTCCGACTTGCGGACGAGAAGCATCGACGCGGTAAAATGGCGAGGTGGAGAGCCTGATGATGCCCGCCGCGAGCATGAGCGCACACTGCCGCTCCAACTCGTCCTTCTGCAGCTGCGGATAGCGGTAAGGACGTACCACCACCGGTGCGGAGCCCGGCAGAAGATGTATAAGGTGATCATACGCCCGGGCGGGTGGAAGCCCCTACGGCTCGGTGAAGAGGTCACCGTGCTGCTGCAAAAGGTTCTCCAAGAGCGGGTGCTCGGCCTCGGCAGTGGTCACAGCCAGCTGAAGTGGTGGTGCGGGTGCGGCACCCCCAATGCCGTCCCACCGAACGCGGCGGCCCAGCCGCCAGAAGGTCATCGTCAGCGTGTCGAAGTCCCAGAGAATAGGACCAAGAGTTCGCAAGAAGTCGACGCCGAGGATGAAGTCGAAACAGCCCAAGTCGATGCCGGCGCAGGTGATGGTGAAGTGCTCGTCGCTGATAGTGATGGGCACGTCGCGAGCGAGCCCGTGGCAGCGTAGACGGTCGCCATTAGTGACAGTGACCCGTAACTGCTCCCCGCTGGTCGGCTGTAATGCGAGGCGCCGCATGGTGGTCTCCGGCAGGAAATTATGTGTGGAACCTGTGTCCAGGAGGGCCACCAGGCGCTCGCCATGGAGAATGACCGGTAAGAGACAACGAGGGCGGTGGCCAGAGCGGGCGCGAGTGCCGGTGCGGGCTACACGAGGGCTGGGGCGCCGTGGCCATCCTCCGGGGTGTCATCCTCGGTCTCGTCCGTCGTCTCCAAGTAGAAGAGGCGCGGGCAGACATGCCCCGGTGCATATGGGCGCATCACAGTTGAAGCACAGGCCCAAGCGTCGGCGCTCAAGCTGCTCCGCCTGCGTAAGGTGCCGGAACGGCCGCGTCGGGGCCGGGGTGGCCGCCGGGACTGCGGTGGACGACGCAGGTGCCGTCGGAGGCGGTCGGGAGGGGGGGGGGGGGTTGTCGGCCCCCACGTGACGCGGATGGCCGCGTCAACGCCTGGGCGCGCTGCTCGAACGCCTGAGCATAGTACATGGCCGTCTGAAGGTCTTGGGGCCCCTTCATCTCGACGTCCACGCTGATGTGGTTGGGAAGGCCGCCGACGAAGAGCTCCGCCCGCTGTAGGGCCGTCACACCTGGCGCGTGGCATGCTAGTGCCTGGAAGAGGACAGTGAAATCCTGCACCGTGGAGGTGAAAGGTAGGCGGCCCAACTCGGCCAAGCGGCTCCCGCGTAACGGTGGTCCGAAGCGAAGAAGACACAGCTCGTGGAAACGATCCCATGGGGGCATGCCCCCCTCGTCCTGCTCGAGGGCGTAATACCATGTCTGGGCGGCTCCGTGGAGATGGTAGGAAGCCAGCCAAGTGCACTCCGACACGGGCGTGCGCTATCCGCGGAAGAACTGGTCACACTGGTTGAGCCAGTTAAGCGGGTCGTCCGAACCGTCATAAGTGGCGAAGTCGATCTTGGCGAACCGGGGTGGCTGCTGGTGTGGCGCGCCATGGCCCACTGCCTCAGCGGTGCGGAGGGCTAATGACGGCGCTCGGTCCATGGTGGGAAGGCCGGCGTAGTTCCCCATGGCGCCCGACGCCTCGGGCTGCAACTGGGAACCCGACGGCGCCCGGGCCTCTGGGTACGCTGGCGGAGGTGACGTCCCGTGGAGCCAGCCTGGGAGCGGAGACGGTGACGACGGAAAACGGACCTCCTGGATCGGGAGTCCGCCCGGTGCGGACCGGCCCAGGCTAGGGCTGGGCGGGGGCAGTGGTGGCACCTGCACTGTGGCCGCCGGGAGGGACGGCGCGACAGGGGACGACGTGGGCTAGGCCGGCCACTGCGGGCCCTGGACAGCGGCTGTTGGCGCGGGTGGCACCGCGAGCGACGGCGTCGGTCACTGGGGCCAAGGCGGCATCGAAGCGACCGGTGATGGGAGCATCGGGTATCCCCCGGTGATGGCCGCAGTGACGGAGTACCACGGCAGTGCCGGCTGTCCCGCGGGCACGACCGGAGGGAGCGGCGGGGTGGCCCGTACGGGTTAGCCAAGTAGAGGCGTATGCCCTGGACCGCGACGACGAAGTCGTTGAGCACGCCGGCCATGGCATCCGGTGAAAACTGGTTCGGCATGGGGGGAGGCGACGGCGGCGAGTTTTGGACGGGGGGCGGTGGCTGGCCCTGGCCCGGCGTTGTGCCGAGTGCGGGTGTGATCGGCGCCGACAGCGAGGCCGTGGCGCTCGGCGATGAGGCGGCGGCGGCGGTGGAGTTGGTGGCAGCGGCGGTGGTGGGGGTTGGTGGGCAGCGGCGGTTGTGGGGGTGGCGGCGGGATTGGTGGCGGCGAGGACATGGTCGAAACCCGGGTACCTGATACCAAATTGGTAGGACTAGGGTTCCTACCGGCTCTGCTCCTTAGATTGTAAGGGCAGAACAGCAGGGTTTGGGGGCGAGGGCGCGAGCTCCGGTGCGTCGGTGCCGTCGCGAGGGAGGAGAAGGGTGGCGGCGGTTAGGGCAGGAGGCGGCTAGGGTTCCGGCTCCTCTGGGAGCCGGGCAATAGGATATAAAATATCTTTATTGCTTAATCTCCAAAAGGTGTCCTACAACTAATATTTATAACCTCGAAACGAATATCCTAAGATAACTTGTGGGCCAAGCCCCTAACTACTGCCCGGTGGGCCTCCTCCGGTTATACGTTAAACCAGTTATAACAACTACATTGTAATCTATTTTGCCATGGTTCTCAAAGCAACTCACATGCATAGTGGGAGATGAGGTCTACCCACACATTGATACAACAAGGCATGGCTTCGCTGAAGTAAACAACAATTGAACTTGAACTTATTTCATGCCTAACTCGATGGAACGAAAAGGAACAAACACACATAGAACCGATTCTACCAAAAAATATGATAAATATAAACCTTCCTTGTCGTGTAATTAATCATAATAAAATATGAACCAATGAAAGAAGCATGAAGGAATCACATAGTGTAAAAAATGGAATCGCCATAGAGTGAACATAGATAAGAAATTGATTTGGACCGAAGGGATTCCTAATGGCATACACGTCTAGAGAAACATGCTCGGCTGACAAAAATGTTAGATGTGTATAGTTTATTGTGTATATCCCATTGTATAAGGGGCTTTTCTGCACTTCTGTACATGTACTGGCCTTTGGCCCTCAGTAAAGCTTAGTTGCTCATTCCTAACATGATGCTTAGGTTCCTCTCCCGCTCCCGCACGCTCGCAGCTCCGTGCCTCGCTCCCCCGTTGCCGGCCTCCCTCTTCCTCGTCACTGGCGCAGGCCACCTCCTCCCTCGCCCCGGCCCTCTCCTTCCCCGCCGCCACGCCGCGTCGCCCCGGCCTGCGCTCGGCCGCGTAGCCCCGTCCCGAGCTCAGCCGCGCCCCCCTGTCGTCGCTGTCCTGCGCCGCCCCGAGCACGACCGTGGCCTGCCGTCGCCGCCTCGCGCCGCCCCGCGCCCGGTTGCCGCCGCCCCGCGCCTTCCCGTGCTCGGCCGCCGCCTCTCCTCGCCTCCTCGCACCCTGCCGCCCCTGGCCGCCTGCTGCAGCCGGTGCTGCCCAGGGCTAGCCCTCCTATGCTCGCTCCCCCCTTCCCGCTTCCTCCATCGGGGCTGGATCAAGCCAGTGCGAGCCCGATCCCGATCTGGATCGGGGTCTACTGTAGCAGTTAGAAAAACAAAAAACACAGAGAGCTCCTCGTGTCTTCTTCGGGCTATGTCGTCGTTCCTCAGTGCTCAGTGATCTTTGATGGCATCAACTATGCCGAGTTTGCGGGGTTTATGCGTATCCGTATGCGCGGTCTCCTTCTGTGGGGTGTTCTCTCTGGCGAGGTCCCCTGTCCGCCTTGTCCAGTTGCTCCTATGGCTCCTACGCCGCCAACACCGCCGGTTCTTGCTGCAGACGTTTCTCAGGCCGATCGAGATGCTGCCAAGGCTCTCGATGCTGCTGCAGTTGATGCTTATGATCAGCAGATGTTAGCTTATTCGAATGCCCTTTCTGCCTATCCTGATGATCTATCTGCTTACACTCAATGGTGCAATGATGATGCTCATGTTGTTGTTGTTCTTACTGCGAGTGTCCTCCCTCAGTTCGCCTCGGAGTTCATGGGACTTGGCACAGTTGCAGCGATGTGGTCTTATCTCTGTCAGCGCTATCAGCCCTCTGGTGATGCTCTCTACCTATCTGTGGTGCGTTAGGAGCATGCACTCTAGCAAGGTGATTCCTCTGTTGATGAGTTCTATTCACAGTACTCTTCCATCTGGCGTCAGCTTGACTCTCTTCGGACCGTCGTTTGTGGAACTTGTCGTTGCTTTCAAACTACACGGTCCGATTTGGAGTTTCAGCGGGTTCATGAGTTCTTATCTCATCTTCGCTCTGAGTTCGAGCCTTGCCGTGCTCACCTGCTTGCTTGTGGTCGTGTTCCTATCTCGGAGGTACTTGTGAGCTTCGTGCTGAAGAGACCCGCCTTCGCTCTGCTGGGTTACTTGTGGTTCCATCAGTGTTGGCCGCCCGAGCTCCTATGCCACCTGCTCGCCTCACCGCTCCATCGCTCCTTCCTACTCCTTCAGGGGGTGGGTCGTCCTTCTTCTGCTGAGAGGGGCCGGTCACGCCGTGACACCTTCTGTGGCTACTGCTCTCGGCCAGGTCATCCTGACTTTGATTGCTCTGAGAAGAAGCGAGACGAGAGGCGCTCCTCTTCCAGTGGGACACCTGGATCCTTCTCGACCCCGTCACTCACTGACCAGGACATTATGAGGCTCAAGCGTCTCTTGGCTTCCTCAGGCTCTTCGTCGACCGGTTTCGCTGCTGCTGTGACTGCAGCCGCTTCTCCACCACCGCAGGCATCTACACAGTCAGGTACATCTTTGTGGGTTTTGGATTATGGAGCCTCCTTTCATATGTCTTCTGATTCTTCCATGTTGTCTTCTCTCCGACCTCTTGATTCGCCTGTTAATGTTTTTACCGCTGATGGCACACCTCTTCCTGTTGCTAGTCTTGGTCTTCTTTCCACTCCATCCTTTTCTGTTCCTAGTGTTTCACATGTGTCACGCCCAAGATGCGACCCTATCCTAAAGGAACTCGAAGGTCCCACCAAGGATAGAAGCGCATCTTGAAGATGCTTTTGCAAGGTGGATATCATTACATCAACATTACATAATAGTTGGGGGTACATACAAGAGGCATACAATGCCACATGAATACAACAATACAACATACAAGAACAACATCCGACTACGGATGAATCATAAACAGAAACTCAAACAATATCCACCCTGCTAGCCCAGGCTGCCGACCTGGAACCTATCCCCTGATCGAAGAAGCAGAAGAAGAACTCCAAAACAAGCAACATCGCTCTCGCGTCAAGATCATCGCATAACCTGTACCTGCAACTATTGTTGTAGTAATCTGTGAGCCACAAGGACTCAGCAATCCCATTACCATGGGTATCAAGACTAGCAAAGCTTAATGGGAAAGGAAGGGGGTAAAGTGGTGAGGCTGCAGCAGCGGCTAAGCATGATATGGTGGCTAACATACGCAAATGAGAGCGAGAAGAGAAACAAAGGAACGGTCGTGAAGCTAGCAATGATCCAGAGGTGATCCTGAACACCTACTTACGTCAAACATAACCCAGAAACCGTGTTCACTTCTCGGACTCCGCCGAGAAGAGACCATCATGGCTACACACGCGGTTGATGCGTTTTAATTCGGATCTGGTGTCAAGTTATCTACAATCGGACATTAACAAATTCCCATCTGCCACATAACCGCGGGCACGGCTCTCGAAAGTTTATACCCTGCAGGGGTGTCCCAACTTAGCCCATGACAAGCTCTCGCGATCAACGAAGGAATAGACCCTCTCCCAGGAAGACCCGATCAGTCTCGGAATCCCGGTTTACAAGACATTTCGACAATGGTAAAACAAGACCAGCAAAGCCGCCTGATGCGCCGACGATCCCGATAGGAGCTGCACATATCTCGTTCTCAGGGCAACACCGGATGAGACAGGCTACGAGTAAAACCAGACCTCGAGTTTCCCCAAGAGGGCCCCGCGGGCGGCTCGGTTCGGACCAGCACTTAGACAAGCACTGGCCCGGGGGGGGGGGGGGGAGGGCTAAAATAAAGATGACCCTCGAGAGAGCGACTCCCAAGGGAAAAGTAGGTGGTGGTGAGGCAAATGGTAAAAGTCAATGTTGGGCCTTGCTGGACAAGTTTTATTCAAAGCGAACTGTCAGGGGGGTCCCATAAATCACCCGACCGCGTTAGGAACGCAAAATCCGGGAACATAACACTGGTATGACGGAAACTAGGGCGGCAAGAGTGGAACAAAACACCAGGCATAAGGCCGAGCCTTCCACCCTTTACCAAATATATAGATGCATTAATAATATAAGAGATATTGTGATATCCCAACATAAATCCTGTCCACCATGGAGCAATCTTCAACTTCACCTGTAACTAGCAACGCTATAAGAGGGGCTGAGCAAAGCGGTAACATAGCCAAACAACGGTTTGCTAGGAATGGTGTCAAAGGTTAGAGGTTCATGGCAATTTGGGATGGCTTGATAAACAGGTAATAGGTAGCACAGCATAGCGATAGGACGAAACAACTAGCATAGCAATGATAGTAGTGAGATCTAGGGTAGCGGTCATCTTGCCTGAAATCCCGCTAGGAAGAAGAACGAGTCCATGAAGAAGATGAAGCCACGAAGACGAACCACACGTAGACGAACGAATCCTCACGATCGCAACGAAACGGGAACTATCGAGAAGAAGCACACAACATGGTAAACACACCACACATAAGCAAGACATGATGCACAACAAGCATGATGCATGACAAAACTACATGAAGCTACTCATGGCAAGAGATGATGCAAACAAGAACAACACATCAAGGCAAGTTTAAATGAGGCCGGGAACAACATATAACAATTCCGGTAAGTCCTCATATGCAAATTTCGAAATTGGTCCAGAACTGAATAAACATTATGTTCAAGTTGTTAAACAGCAAGTTAAGATGCACCAAGATGATCTACACGAAATTCTAGTCAAGTTACATATAAAGTTCATTAGATTCGGAGCTACGGCCTAGAAGATATGAGCAAAACAAGTTAAACATGGCATTGATGCAAAATGCACCCAAACATGAAGCAAACACACCAAAACAAGGATGCAACATGGTAATATGAAGCTACATGCAAAATCAAGCAAGTTTCATATAGAGCACACTCAAAACGGAGCAACGGTGCAACACATACACTCTATACAAGTCATAGCAACAATCTGTCCATAACAGCAACTAGGCATCTTACAAGCATCAAAAAAACATGCTACAGCATCTCAACGTAATAACAAAAGGCATGGGCATGAAGTATAGGTAAAGCATAACAAAACATGAACACTGAACTATCTCCAGAAACAATTAGAACATGCTCCAAATGACATGGAAAGATTGCAAATAATAACAGTTTCAGACTTTAACAGAAATAACATCAGGTTGCAATGTTTAGAGCTATCAAACAACATGTTACAGGATCATATCATGGCAAACAAAGACATGGCATGAATCTACTAAAATCATAGATCAAAAAACCCTTACTGACCAAGAGCCAAAAATGCACAGAAAATATGATGGCACCCATGTAAACATGGCAAGTTATATGACAGATTCATACATGGCAGGAACAACAATAAGTAGGCATGTTCGTGAGCTTGAATCACTCACCACAGAGCAACACATGGCATGGCAAGGCAACCAACAGTAAGAAGACATGTTTATGAAGCTAAGCATGGCAAGAGAAAAGTCATAGGGTGCATGGAACACTAGCAAAACACATGGGAACTAGTGAACTTAATGTTAACAGGCTGACAGCAACATTATCAAGCAACTTTGGAGCAAGATATGAACAATCTACAGCAAGCTATAAATGCAACCAGGGACATGTATGGAGAGAGCATGACATGTAGATCAAAACATGTTTATAGAGCATCTCCAGATTATGCATAGAATGATTAGTAGCAACATGTTAACATGGCATCACACAATAATAGAATCTGCCTAGCAAATCAGCAACAACGAGTACACTACTTAACAAGCTCGATTCACTCACCACAAGTCATTGCATGACAATATAATCATAGCATCATCAAGAAGGCATGTTTGTGAAACAAACCAAGTCAAGAACAAGTCCATAGCATGCAAGGATCAACTATAGCAACCTTGACCAAATTGAATAACATGTAAACAATCTGCCAGGAAACATTTTGAAGCAAAAGTAGAGCACTCAAACATCATGCTATGCTACTCCATAATTGCAAACAAGGGCATGAATGGATAGACAATAACCATATGTTCAAAACACCCTTACTGAAGTATCTCAAAATATGCATGGATCTCTCTGTAGCATCAAGTTTACATGGCATCAAAATAACAGCAGAACAGGGACGAAAATCAGCAATATCACGAAGCCTAGTTTGCATGCTTGTGCTAGTCACCACATTGATCACAAAAATACATGGCATATACCCCTGGAAAGATGGTATGGCATAGATCAAAACACATGAAGACATCAACCTCATAGGATGCACACATCAATCATGGCAAAAATGATAAATGAGCAAGTTATAACAGTTTCAGCAGATTAACATCAACATGCACTCTTCCAACAGCATTTCGGGCATCAAGATGAGCTCAAATGAAAATGATGCAATGGAATGAAATGAAGTACTCGTTGAGACGAACAATTAGACATATTATACGCACGAAACGGAGCTACGGATGCAGAGATGTGATGCGATGAACATGGCATGTTTATGCAAGAAATCTGGGACTTAGAGAAATCGGGGCAACCTCGGGTTCGCGCGGAAATCGATGCACGACCAGAGATGCTCGCCGGAGTTCGCGGGATCTCGCCGGAGAGGATGGAGACGGTGGCCAGCGAGCTCGGGGTCACCGGATCCGGGGCGGGACGGGGCGGATCCGGCCTTGGGGCCGCCGGATCTGGCCGGGGACGACGGAGAGGAGGCGCGGGGGCGAGGGGCGAGCTTGCCGGAGCTTGGGGCTGGCGAGGTCGAGGTCCGGTGGGCTCGGCAGAGGGGCATGCCGGCGGAAGGCGCAGGACGAGGGGCATGCCGGCGGAGGAGGCCGGGGCGCATGGCGCCGGTGGAGCAGCTCGCCGGCGCCGGAGGCGGGCGGCGGCCGAGGCCTGGCGGCGGCTAGAGGGCAACGGGCGGCGGGGCGGAGCACGGGCCGGCGGCGCGCGGGACGGGCCGCGGGGCCGGAGGCGGGCCCGAGCGGGCCGGCGGCGGCGCGGGCGGCGGGGCGCCATGTGGCACGACCGGATTCGCCGGGAGCGCGGCGCCGGACGTGTCCGGCTCGCCCGGACGTGTCCGGCGCGGCGCGGAGGGAAAATTATGGTTAGGGTGGAAATGATCCGGGATTTCGGGGAGGAAGACATATTTATAGGTAGAGGGAGCTAGGAGAGTCCAAATGAGGAGCGGTTTTCGGCCACGCGATCGTGATCGAACGACCGAGAGCATGGAGGGGAGTTTGGTGGGTTTTGGGTCACTTTGGAAGGGGTGTTGGGCTGCAACAAAAGAGGCTATTACGGTTATCCGGTTAACCGTTGGAGTACCAAACAAACTCCAAATGGCACGAAACTTGACAGGCGGTCTACCGGTGCTATACCAAGGCCACTTGGCAAACCTCGGGCCATTCCGAGAAAGTTTAACACCCGCTCACAACGAGAGACGAAAGGGGAACGCCGGAGGGCATAGGAGCGCCGGATTGCAAAACGGACAGCGGAGAAAATGCTCGGATGCAAGAGACGAACACGTATGCAAAATGAGATGCACACGATGACATGATGAAATGCAACACGCAAGCAAATGACATGGCAACGACGGCGAATAACTGGCAAACACCTGGCGCAATGAATCCGGGGCGTTACAATACTCCTCCACTAACAAGAGATCTCGTCCCGAGATCTTAGGACCGAGACGGAAGGGAAAAGGGATGAGGTGAAACAAGAACTCAAAGAAGAAGCAAAGAATCAAGAGCACTCGAAATGACGAGAGGAACGACGAGAATGACGAGAATCGCAAACTCATGGAATCATATAGACTATGAAACCACTCGTTCTAACCGGAGTGGTTAGAATGAGAAATGAAACGGATAAGACTGAAACGATTTAGGCAGCACTCCGGCTGAAAAAGGAAGGATTAGAACAAGAACTTGAGAGGATGGAATGATACTTGATGAACTCTTGAAGAATGAATTAAATCCTGAAGAACACCATGAAGAACTCTAGTGACAAAAGATGATGAGATAGAATTCAAGGATGGAAAGAATAAGACTGAAGCCTTGCGTTGATCTAGATGAAGGTTCCGACGAAATGGCCGAGGAAATTTGAACTCCGGAAAAGAAAAGATGAAAACACTTGGAACTAGAATTTATTTATTAAGAATAAACTCCGAAGGAAGGGATTACTCGCTTGGATGAAATAAGAATAAGATTTATTGTATGCTTATCCTTCATCAAATTAAATTGATGACAAGCAATGGATTTGGCATGCTACTTATTCTTCTTGAAAAAGAATTGAGAAGTGACATATCGCAAACTTGAGAAGGTCTTCATGAACCACCGGTAGGATTGGAAGAACGAATGAATAATATGGTAAACAAGGAAAAAGAATCTTGAACGAACCACCGGAAAAAATTCAGAAAAGACTGACGAAAGAGAAAGAATCACCGGGAAGAATTAGAAGAACAAATATGCTTGAGGGGATTTGGATGCAAAAGAATAAAGAGATCATGAGCTGATTAAAGAACACTTGAACGAAGCACCGGGATAAATAGAGAACGATAACTGGAATGATGGCCTCCGGTGAAAAGAAATAGAAAAGAACTCCTGAAATACTCCGGATGGGTGAGAAAATGAATATCTGACAAATGGAATAATTTGAGAGGATAATATGAAGCCAGAACCACGAAACTTCGAGAGGACGGGCAAGATTTAGAGGAAAACTCTTCTTCGGTCTTCAAATGATGACGAGAAACACCACCAAAATTACTGAGATACTCCGGGAGAATAAAAAGAGAAAAGGTTGAATCAGCAATGACAAGGATTGAAATCGATCTTGGAGAAGGCATGTGACTGATGGAATCCATACTTACGTCACACTTGAAAAGAATTATGAATGCTCCGGGGGAATTAGAAGAGTCAGGTAAGATCCTGGGAAAAGACCTGTGGGTTAGGGCCCACTAAAGAGAGAAAAAAACACCGTAGAAAAGGATTGTTGAACAGATAGATGATGCACCGGAACAATGAAATATTTGAATGAGGTGACCACCTCGAATTAATTCAAACACAGACGAATCTCCTGAGATTTCTTCCGAACTCCGGAATGATTAACTGGCGAGGGCGAACGAGCAAAGAGAACACTTGAGCTGAGGAAAAGAATATGATCAACCCGAAAAACTTGAATCGAGTGCACTGGAAAAAGGAAGGGATGAAGAATGACGAACGAGACGAGAATTCACCGGTTGAAATAATTGAGGGAAGACTGAAGAGGCTCCACACGAATGAAATAGATACTCGAAACAGACTCAAACTCCGGGAAGAAAAAAGGGTGGGAGGGCGGGAAAACAAAGGCAACTTGAAAGGGGAAACCGACGAATATCTTGAAGAGAAAAACACCGGTTGAAATCATTGAGGAAAGAAAGCAAAGACTTCGCTCGAGTAGGAAGGATACTCGATTACGGACTCCGGCTCCGAGAAGGAAAAGGGGTGGGCGGGTGGGAAAAGAAGACAACTGAGGATTGAACTTGGCAAAAATGAAGAGGCTCGAGTCAACATGACGAGAAATGCACCGGATGAAAAGAGCTGAGAACCAACGAACGGAAAATCAACTGCGTGAACCTAAAGAAAAAAATTTGAAGGGGAAGAGGAGTAATTCAAAACACCTACGTCAAGATTCCTTACCAGAGCGACGAAGGGGCTGAGGAGTAAAAAGAATTCCTACTCTCCGATATAACTGGACTCCAAAAACAGTTTTCTTCTAGACTCAACATCGGCCAAACTACACGATCAATCAAGGGGGGCTCCTAGGGTCGGTCGAGGCTCTGATACCAACTTGTCACGCCCAAGATGCGACCCTATCCTAAAGGAACTCGAAGGTCCCACCAAGGATAGAAGCGCATCTTGAAGACGCTTTTGCAAGGTGGATATCATTACATCAACATTACATAATAGTTGGGGGTACATACAAGAGGCATACAATGCCACATGAATACAGCAATACAACATACAAGAACAACATCCGACTACGGATGAATCATAAACAGAAACTCAAACAATATCCACCCTGCTAGCCCAGGCTGCCGACCTGGAACCTATCCCCTGATCGAAGAAGCAGAAGAAGAACTCCAAAACAAGCAACATCGCTCTCGCATCAAGATCATCGCATAACCTGTACCAGAAACTGTTGTTGTAGTAATCTGTGAGCCACGAGGACTCAGCAATCCCATTACCATGGGTATCAAGACTAGCAAAGCTTAATGGGGAAGGAAGGGGTAAAGTGGTGAGGCTGCAGCAGCGGCTAAGCATGATATGGTGGCTAACATACGCAAATGAGAGCGAGAAGAGAAACAAAGGAACGATCGTGAAGCTAGCAATGATCCAGAGGTGATCCTGAACACCTACTTACGTCAAACATAACCCAGAAACCGTGTTCACTTCCCGGACTCCGCCGAGAAGAGACCATCACGGCTACACACGCGGTTGATGCGTTTTAATTCGGATCTGGTGTCAAGTTATCTACAACCGGACATTAACAAATTCCCATCTGCCACATAACCGCGGGCACGGCTCTCGAAAGTTTATACCCTGCAGGGGTGTCCCAACTTAGCCCATGACAAGCTCTCGCGATCAATGAAGGAATAGACCTTCTCCCAGGAAGACGCGATCAGTCTCGGAATCCCGGTTTACAAGACATTTCGACAATGGTAAAACAAGACCAGCAAAGCCGCTCGATGCGCTGACAATCCCGATAGGAGCTGCACATATCTCGTTCTCAGGGCAACACCGGATGAGACAGGCTACGAGTAAAACCAGACGTCGAGTTTCCCCAAGGGGGCCCCGCGGGCGGCTCGGTTCGGACCAGCACTGGCCCAAGGGGGACTAAAATAAAGATGACCCTCGAGAGAGCGACTCCCAAGGGAAAAGTAGGTGGTGGTGAGGCAAATGGTAAAAGTCAATGTTGGGCCTTGCTGGACAAGTTTTATTCAAAGCGAACTGTCAGGGGGGTCCCATAAATCACCCGACCGTGTCAGGAACGCAAAATCCGGGAACATAACACCGGTATGACGGAAACTAGGGTGGCAAGAGTGGAACAAAACACCAGGCATAAGGCCGAGCCTTCCACCCTTTACCAAATATATAGATGCATTAATAATATAAGAGATATTGTGATATCCCAACATAAATCCTGTCCACCATGGAGCAATCTTCAACTTCACCTGCAACTAGCAACGCTATAAGAGGGGCTGAGAAAAGCGGTAACATAGCCAAACAACGGTTTGCTAGGAATGGTGTCAAAGGTTAGAGGTTCATGGCAATTTGGGATGGCTTGATAAACAGGTAATAGGTAGCGCAGCATAGCGATAGGACGAAACAACTAGCATAGCAATGATAGTAGTGAGATCCAGGGTAGCGGTCATCTTGCCTGAAATCCCGCTAGGAAGAAGAACGAGTCCATGAAGAAGATGAAGCCACGAAGACGAACCACACGTAGACGAACGAATCCTCACGATCGCAACGAAACGGGAACTATCGAGAAGAAGCACACAACATGGTAAACACACCACACATAAGCAAGACATGATGCACAACAAGCATGATGCATGACAAAACTACATGAAGCTACTCATGGCAAGAGATGATGCAAACAAGAACAACACATCAAGGCAAGTTTAAATGAGGCCGGGAACAACATATAACAATTCCGGTAAGTCCTCATATGCAAATTTCGAAATTGGTCCAGAACTGAATAAACATTATGTTCAAGTTGTTAAACAGCAAGTTAAGATGCACCAAGATGATCTACACGAAATTCTAGTCAAGTTACATATAAAGTTCATTAGATTCGGAGCTACGGCGTAGAAGATATGAGCAAAACAAGTTAAACATGGCATTGATGCAAAATGCACCCAAACATGAAGCAAACACACCAAAACAAGGATGCAACATGGTAATATGAAGCTACATGCAAAATCAAGCAAGTTTCATATAGAGCACACTCAAAACGGAGCAACGGTGCAACACATACACTCTATACAAGTCATAGCAACAATCTGTCCATAACAGCAACTAGGCATCTTACAAGCATCAAAAAAACATGCTACAGCATCTCAACGTAATAACAAAAGGCATGGGCATGAAGTACAGGTAAAGCATAACAAAACATGAACACTGAACTATCTCCAGAAACAATTAGAACATGCTCCAAATGACATGGACAGATTGCAAATAATAACAATTTCAGACTTTAACAGAAATAACATCAGGTTGCAATGTTTAGAGCTATCAAACAACATGTTACAGGATCATATCATGGCAAACAAAGACATGGCATGAATCTACTAAAATCATAGATCAAAAAACCCTTACTGACCAAGAGCCAAAAATGCACAGAAAATATGATGGCACCCATGTAAACATGGCAAGTTATATGACAGATTCATACATGGCAGGAACAACAATAAGTAGGCATGTTCGTGAGCTTGAATCACTCACCACAGAGCAACACATGGCATGGCAAGGCAACCAACAGTAAGAAGACATGTTTATGAAGCTAAGCATGGCAAGAGAAAGGTCATAGGGTGCATGGAACACTAGCAAAACACATGGGAACTAGTGAACTTAATGTTAACAGGCTGACAGCAACATTATCAAGCAACTTTGGAGCAAGATATGAACAATCTACAGCAAGCTATAAATGCAACCAGGGACATGTATGGAGAGAGCATGACATGTAGATCAAAACATGTTTATAGAGCATCTCCAGATTATGCATAGAATGATTAGTAGCAACATGTTAACATGGCATCACAAAATAATAGAATCTGCCTAGCAAATCAGCAACAACGAGTACACTACTTAACAAGCTCGATTCACTCACCACAAGTCATTGCATGACAATATAATCATAGCATCATCAAGAAGGCATGTTTGTGAAACAAACCAAGTCAAGAACAAGTCCATAGCATGCAAGGATCAACTATAGCAACCTTGACCAAATTGAATAACATGTAAACAATCTGCCAGGAAACATTTTGAAGCAAAAGTAGAGCACTCAAACATCATGCTATGCTACTCCATAATTGCAAACAAGGGCATGAATGGATAGAAAATAACCATATGTTCAAAACACCCTTACTGAAGTATCTCAAAATATGCATGGATCTCTCTGTAGCATCAAGTTTACATGGCATCAAAATAACAGCAGAACAGGGACGAAAATCAGCAATATCACGAAGCCTAGTTTGCATGCTTGTGCTAGTCACCACATTGATCACAAAAATACATGGCATATACCCCTGGAAAGATGGTATGGCATAGATCAAAACACATGAAGACATCAACCTCATAGGATGCACACATCAATCATGGCAAAAATGATAAATGAGCAAGTTATAACAGTTTCAGCAGATTAACATCAACATGCACTCTTCCAACAGCATTTCGGGCATCAAGATGAGCTCAAATGAAAATGATGCAATGGAAAGAAATGAAGTACTCGTTGAGACGAACAATTAGACATATTATACGCACGAAACGGAGCTACGGATGCAGAGATGTGATGCGATGAACATGGCATGTTTATGCAAGAAATCTGGGACTTAGAGAAATCGGGGCAACCTCGGGTTCGCACGGAAATCGATGCACGACCGGAGATGCTCGCCGGAGTTCGCGGGATCTCGCCGGAGAGGATGGAGACGGTGGCCGGCGAGCTCGGGGTCATCGGATCCGGGGCGGGACGGGGCGGATCCGGCCTTGGGGCCGCCGGATCTGGCCGGGGACGACGGAGAGGAGGCGCGGGGGCGAGGGGCGAGCTCGCCGGAGCTCGGGGCCGGCGAGGTCGAGGTCCGGTGGGCTCGGCGGAGGGGCATGCCGGCGGGAGGCGCAGGGCGAGGGGCATGCCGGCGGAGGAGGCCGGGGCGCATGGCGCCGGCGGAGCAGCTCGCCGGCGCCGGAGGCGGGCGGCGGCGCGGAGGCCGAGGCCTGGCGGCGGCTGGAAGGGCAACGGGCGGCAGGGCGGAGCACGGGCTGGCGGCGCGCGGGACGGGCCGCGGGGCCGGAGGCGGGGCGCCACGTGGCACGACCGGATTCGCCGGGAGCGCGGCGGCGGACGTGTCCGGCTCGCCCGGACGTGTCCGGCGCGGCGCAGAGGGAAAATTAGGGTTAGGGTGGAAATGATCCGAGATTTCGGGGAGGAAGACATATTTATAGGTAGAGGGAGCTAGGAGAGTCCAAATGAGGAGCGGTTTTCGGCCACACGATCGTGATCGAACGACCGAGAGCATGGAGGGGAGTTTGGTGGGTTTTGGGCCACTTTGGAAGGGGTGTTGGGCTGCAACAAAAGAGGCTTTTATGGTTACCCGGTTAACCGTTGGAGTACCAAACGAACTCCAAATGGCACGAAACTTGACAGGCGGTCTACCGGTGCTATACCAAGGCCACTTGGCAAACCTCGGGCCATTCCGAGAAAGTTTAACACCCGCTCACAATGAGAGACGAAAGGGGAACGCCGGAGGGCATAGGAGCGCCGGATTGCAAAACGGACAACAGGGAAAATGCTCGGATGCAAGAGACGAACACGTATGCAAAATGAGATGCACATGATGACATGATGAAATGCAACACGCAAGCAAATGACATGGCAACGACGGTGAATAACTGGCAAACACCTGGCGCAATGAATCTGGGGCGTTACAACATGTTCCTCGCCTCACCATGAATCTTTTTTCCGCTGCCCAACTTACTGATTCTGGTTGTCATGTCATTCTTTATACCGACTCTTGCCCCATTCAGGATCGTCGCACCAAGGCTTTGGTTGGTGCTGGCCCCCGGCGCCGTGAGTCCGAGGGCCTTTGGGAGGTTGACTGGCTTTGTGTTCCTTCCGCTGCCATCACTTCTGCCAGCTCCCATGCTCTTGCTGCCTGTTCGTTTGCGTCCTTCCAACAGTGGCGTCATCTCCTTGGTCACTTATGTGGCTCTCGCTTGTCTTCTTTAGTTCGTCAGGGCCTCTTAGGGTCTGTATCTGGAGATGTTTCTTTACATTGTAATGGCTGTAAACTTGGCAAACAGACCCAGTTACCTTATCCTACCAGTGAGTCGGTATCTTAGCGTCCTTTTGACTTAGTTCATTCTGATGTATGGGGTCCTGCCCCCTTTGATTTGAAGGTGGTCACCGCTACTATATCTTGTTTATTGATGATTTCTCTCGCTACACTTGGCTCTACTTCATGAAATCTCATAGCGAGGTTCTCTCTATATACAAACGTTTTGCTGCCATGGTTCATACCCAGTTTTCCACGCCCATTCGTACTTTTCGTGCTGACTCCGCTGGTGAGTTTATCTCCCAGCTGTTGCGTGGTTTTCTCATAGAACAGGGTACTCTTGCCCAGTTCTCATGCCCTGGTGCTCATGCTCAGAATGGTGTTGCCGAACGTAAGCATCATCATCTGCTTGAGACGGCTTGTGCGCTGATGATTGCCGCTTCTCTTCCACCCCACTTTTGGCTGAGGCTATTTCTGCATCCACCTATCTCATCAACATTCAGCCATCGACTGCTCTGCAGGGTGGTATTCCTATGGAGTGTCTCACTGGTCGATCTCCCAACTACTCAGCTCTTCGTATGTTTGTATGTGTGTGCTATGTCCTTCTTGCCCCGCGAGAACACACCAAACTGACTGCTCAGTCGGTTGAGTGCGTTTTCCTTGGCTATAGTGATGAGCACAAGGGCTATCGCTGTTGGGACCCTGTTGGTCGCTGCTTGCGCACCTCGCGTGATGTGACCTTTGACGAGTCTCGCTCTTACTACCCACGTCCTTCTTCCTCGAGCTTCTCTGTGGACGATCTTTCTTTTCTCCTTCTTCCCGATACACCCTGCTACGTGCCCCATGTTTCATCCCTCCTCCTGCACCTCTCCTTCCTTCTCCTTCACCACCAAACCCATCTTCCCCCTCCTCCTCCTCCACCTCTCCACCATCATCTCCAGTTCGTCACCCTCTATCACCGTTTCCTCTCCACTATACTCGCCGTCCTCGTCCTGAGGATGCTTCCACTGACGTGTCTGACGCGCCTTCCACCTCTGGTGCACCTATGTTCACGCCTACCCCGGTTCACAACCTCCATGCTCGGCCTCGCCCTTCGCCTGATCGCTAGTCTCCTGATCGGTACGCTCTCTCTGTTCTTGCTGAGCCCACCTCCTACCGGACTGCCATGACTCAGCCTGAATGGCAACTTGCGATGGCCGAAGAGCTTGCGGCTCTTGAGCGCTCTGGCACTTGGGATCTGGTTTCCCTTCCTTCTCGCGTTCGTCCCATCACCTGCAAGTGGGTCTACAAGGTCAAGACTCACTCCGATGGTTCACTTGAGCGTTACAAAGTGCGTCTTGTGGCTCGTGGTTTCCAGCAGGAGCAGGGACGTGATTATGATGAGACATTCGCTCCTGTGGCCCACATGACCATTGTCTGCACTCTCCTTGTTGTAGCTTTTGTTTGTCATTGGTCTATCTCTCAACTTGATGTTCAGAATGCTTTTCTCAATGGCGAGTTACGTGAGGAGGTTTATATGCAGCCACCACCGAGGTACTATGCTCCTGATGGCATGGTCTATAGACTTCGTCGCTCTCTCTATGGTCTCAAATAGGCCCCTCGTGTCTGGTTTGAGCGCTTTGCCTCTGTGGTGACTGCCGCTGGTTTCTTGCCCAGTGATCATGATCCCGCGTTGTTTGTCCACACGTCTCCTCGTGGTCGGACTCTTCTTCTTCTCTATGTTGATGACATGATCATCACTGGTGATGACTCTGAGTACATTGCCTTTGTTAAGGCTCACCTTCGAGACCAGTTCCTCATGACTGACCTTGGTCCTCTTTGATATTTTCTTGGGATTGAGATCTCCTCGACCTCTTATGGCTTCTACATCTCCCAAGAAAAATATATTCAGTATCTTCTTGCTCGCGCTGCTCTTGGTGATGAGCGCACCGTTGTGACTCCTATGGAGCTCAACGTTCAACTTCGTTCCTCTAATGGTGACCCTCTTCCTAATCCCACTCGCTATTGTCACCTTGTTGGCAGCCTTGTCTATCTTGCTGTCACGCGTCCTGACATCTCCTATCCTGTCCACATCCTGGGTCAGTTCGTTTCAGCCCCCACCTCTGTCCATTATAGTCTCCTCCTTCATGTTCTACGATATCTTCGTGGCACGATCTCTCAGCGCCTTTTCTTTCCCCGCTCAAGCGCTCTTGAGCTCCAGGCCTACTCCGATGCTACCTGGGCTAGTGATCCCTCTGATCGACGCTCGCTGTCTGCTTACTATGTTTTTCTTGGAGGCTCTCTTATTGCTTGGAAGGCAAAGAAACAGACTACAGTTTCTCGCTCGAGTACAGAGGCTGAGTTGCGAGCCATGGCTATGTTGACGGCTGAGGTGATCTGGTTACGGTGGTTACTTGAGGATTTTGGTGTGTCTGCTACTACCTCAACTCCCCTCCTGTCCGATAGTACCGGTGCTATCAGTATTGCGTGTGACCCAGTGAAGCATGAGCTCACCAAGCACATCGGTGTGGATGCCCACTTTATGCGTGCTGCTGTGCAGGATCAGACTCTCGCTCTTCACTATGTGCCCTCTGAGTTACAGTTGGCTGACTTCTTCACGAAGGCACAGACTCGACCGCATCATTGCTTTTTCCTCTCCAAACTCAGTGTTGTTGATCCACCTTGAGTTTGAGGGGGGGGGGGTGTTAGATGTGTATAGTTGATTGTGTACATCCCCATTGTATAAGGGGCTTTTCTGCACTTTACCATATCTGTATATGTACTGGCCTTTGGCCCTCAGTAAAGCTTAGTTGCTCATTCCTAACAAAAAAATCCTAGCTAATAAATTATTACTATAATCCTGCAACAGCAACCAATACTGTCTGACAGGAACACTCTTTTCCACTTGGAGCAAAGATTCAAGTCTGCTTCATAAAGTAAAACTCAAAGCGGGTAACTTCTTGTGTGCAGTACTGAAACATGATCACTAAGACACTCTTCGTGCCTTTTCTAGTTGGTTGTTTCCACACAAGAAAGCTACAAAGAACATGACGTGCAGAACACACCTATGAGGATGATGGCATGATATCACTAAAGTTGAAAAGAGCAAACCGTAATTATATTTTGTACCAACCAATTAACTATATTAATCAAATGACACCATAGCAAAATTATTAGAAAGAACTACCAATACCTGAACATTAAGTTCCTCCATAAATATTTCCTTAACCTCCTCATAGCGCAACTTTTGGACCTGCAACTGACTCCGCTAGAACAGAGAGAAATCACAGATTGGATGAAATATCATGGAAGACAAAGACAACAAAAGTTTGCAAAGTTGTATGAAGGTGATTGACTGGTTACCTTGGGAGGAGGGGATTTGACATCAACGTCTAGAGGAGGAGGGTGTCATGATGCATAGATAAACACCCAAACCTAACCCCCTTGATCCAGCCCAAATCCCCTTGATCCCACAAGGCCAGTGGCGGCAACATAGGGCCCTGGATGGTAGCGGCGGTGGTGTTCCACATTCATGGACGGATCTGAGCACTCAGGGAGACGGGGGGACATGACGTCGTGGTAGGAAAAATGACCGAGGGGGATGCTGCTACCTGGAAAGCTAGCCGTGGGCGTTGCTCCTAGTCTGCTAGAGATCAAGAAAGAGGGAGGCGCACCATTGCTTGAGGTCGTGATAGGCGGCGATGCAGGGAAGGCTGCGACGCAGTAGGCTGTAGGATTCACGCCCAGCCACTAGGATCGCCATGGCCGTCGCTCCCGCATCGTTCGCGACCTAGCTCGGTCGTCCATGGGAAGAGCCGCCACGTGAGCGAAAGAGACCAGGGTCGTGAGCAGGCCAGTAGGCCCAATTGGATCTCAGGTAACCAAAAAAACCATCGGAGCAGCGGCCCGAGAAGGTTAGCGTTCGTCTGGAAGCCTGTACGTTGATTTGGGCTCAATTAAGAGCAAATCAGACGGCTAAATAAGCCTAAAAGGGACGATCCAATGGCTAGAAATGCCGATGATCTGAGAGGGGAGGAAAGGTGCTCAGTTATAATGTATCTAAATGATGCGTTGCCTACCATTCTCTCGCGAAAAGATGCAGCTACCTGCATTGGAGTACCACTGGATGGACGTATGACCAAGATTCTGCCGGATAGCTTGATCCTGGGCTACTATGCAATTTCAGCAGTAAGGAGTCAACACCCCTGGCAAACCTAGCTAGAAAAAAATAGTGTGATTTCGGGCGTCCAGCTTCGCCGTTGTTCGCTTAAATCAAAGAAAGAAGAAAAGAGAAGCTCAGACCGACTTCATTGGTTTAATAACGGCGAAGCTTCATTCGTTTCTTTCATTTTTCTTCGGTTTTATCATTGGTTTTTTCGTTTTCTCTCGGATTTTCATTGTTTTTTTATGCACATTTTGGGTACATATCTAATACATTTATCTCTTACATATTTCATAATATTCATATATAAGATTAACATTTATTCAATGCATGGTCAACGTTTTTTCTATATACATTTAACATTTTTCAAATGCCTGATTAACATTTTACAAATACCAGATTAACATTTTTTGGATACATGGTCAACATTTTTTCTATACACATTATACATTTTTTTAAAAATCTTTGATTAACATGTTTCAAATACAACTTTAACATTTTATCAATTCATGGTCAAATTTTTTTCTATACACATTTAACATTTTTTCAAATGCTTGATTAACATTTTTCAAAATAATAGTTTAACAAATTTTGAATAAATGTTCAATATTTTTGCTATATAGATTTAAGCTTTTTCAAATTTTTGATTAACAATTTTTTCCAAAAATAGTTTAGCATTTTTTTAGTAGATGGTCTACACTTCTTCTATACACATTTATCAAATGCTTAAATAAAAAAAATTTCAAATGCAAGTTTATCATTTTTTGAATGTATGATCCACATTTATCTATACACATTTAACATTTCTTAAATGCTTGATTATTTTTATGTAATACTTGTTTAATAATTTTCAAATGCTTGAAGTAACACTTCTAAGTACATGATAAACTTTTTTCACACACATTATATATTTTTTGTCTGCATTTTTATATACATTTGACATTTTCAAATGCTTGGTTAACATTTTTTAAATAATTTTTTAGAATATTTCTAAGTATAAAAAAATTAAATTTAAAATAGTATAAAAAAGGAAAACAAAATATATTTGAAAAAAATTAAAGAAAACGAGGCGGTGGCCTTAAGCGCACTGGGCTGGCCCATACGCTCGCGCGGCTGCCGAACAGGTTGCCTCGCTAGGATTGAGGTATAGCCGGGCCTTGCCTCAAAAAAAAAAGGTATAGCCGGGCCCGCGCTACACTACCCATGGCTCCAGCATTCTCGAGAGAAGCTAACTACAGGGCACCCTTTGGTTTGGACTGCGAGTGGGCGCTCGGAGCATTCCTGCTGTTATCAGGTAGTGCGCTAGCCGCTGTCATTTATTGCGTGTTGGGCGCATCCATAAGAGCATTTTTTTTTCATTTGTTATTTCTTTCTTGGATTTTCCTAGCGTTTTTAAAAAAGCACATGTTTTCCTGCATGAAGCATACTGTGTCAAAAACATAGTTGTGCTTCTCGTAAAGCGAAAAATATAGTTGTGCTATTGTGTTTCCCTGTGAAGGCGCAATTGTGATTCCTTTTTTTAATTTTGTGTTTCTTGGTTCGTGTTTTTTCAAAAAAAAAGTTCAAACTTATTAACATGAGATCGAGTTTCAAGATCTTGACGCAGGCAACGCAATAGTAAAAACAGTTTATGATTCCGACGCGTGGTTTAAGAGACAAAACATTTAAAAAATCTATGAAAAAACACTCAGGTTGTGAGTTGTGACATGTGTCGCAATGCAGTGCGTCATTTGTCACCACCAGAAAAGGTGCTGGGTCATGTCTGCTCCAATTTGACGTTTCAGGTCCCACTTATAGGCTCCCTTAAAAAAAGGTGCCATTTATAGGCTTAATGGTACAACCAGTTCACTTTGTAATAGGATGGCCCGTTAGCAAGCATAATTTCTGATTTTAGGAAGCTTCTGGAAATTTTGGGTCGTTTTGTTTTTCCTTTTTTCTGTTTCTAGTTTGTTCGGGACGTGTTTTGTCTTTTTTGTCCTATTTATTTTTTTATTTTATCAAATTCGTGAACTTTTGTTTCAAACTCGTGAACTTCTTTGAATTCGAGATGTTTCTAAAAATCAATGTACGCTTTTTTCTCAAATTTATGTACTTTTTTTTGGAAACCTTGAACAATTTTCAAATTTATCAAATGTTTCAAAAATTGTGAACAAATTTTCAAATCCATGATTTCTTTTCAAACTTCTGAACTTTTTTCAAAAAATGAAGAACATTTTTTAAAATCCGCAAAAAATAATAAAATGTGTGAACTTTTTTCAAAATTGATGAAGCTTTTTCAAGCAACGAGTTTTTTTGTTCAATTTTGTGTTTTTTTAGAAAAGTCAATGATCAACTGGTTAACCGAACAAGTGAACAGGGGGACGACCCGAAGGAGTTAGCAACTCGTGTTGGCCGACCGGCCAACTCAAGCGGGGCGTGTGATCTCTAGTTTCCTACCCAGCGCATCTTTGTGGCTCCATGCCTCCAACCCGAGGAAGTCCGAAGGGTGATTGTAAGTGTCGACCAATTTTAGCTCCCATGACTAAGCTATGATCGGGAAGATCATCAGACACTTATGCATGTTCGCCTCCACCCTTCACATGCTATACTGGCTTTTTGCTACACACATATGACTGCCAACCCTAGAGACCACTGCCACAACTTCCCTACACGCCGTCGCCTCGCCCCCCCCCCTTTTCCCGTCCAACGTCCTCATCGATTGCAAGAGAAGTGGGGACCCATCCGTCTTCTTTTCTTTTCCCGTAGGTTTTTGTTTCCCTCGCAACATCAATGAGGTGGTGGCGGTGATGGCGTGTTGGAATAATGTTTCTCCGGTCTCTCCCTATCTTGACAACATACGATTCGGCGTCGACGAACGATCTTTGAGAGTTTTGAGTCTCCAGATTTGTTGGTTCCATTCAGATCTTGTCAGTTTGTGCATCTTTCAAGGATAGCTAGTGGCTAGCTGTCCGTGCGGCTAATTCGACATCTTCTTCCGTGTTGTTTTGTGACATGGTCTGGTTTCTCTAACCATCTGAATATGTGTTGATGGATTGCAAGTATGTACTGTGTGGGATGATACTCCTGTTGGGGAACGTTGCAGAAAATTAAAATTTTTCCTACGGTTTCACCAAGATCCATCTATGAGTTCATCTAAGCAACGAGTCAAGGGAGTGAGTTTGCATCTACATACCACTTATAGATCGCGTGCGGAAGCGTTAAAGGGAAGGGTGATGATGGAGTCGTACTCGCCGTGATTCAGATCACCGATGACCAAGTGCTGAACGGACAGCACCTCCGCGCTCAACACACGTACGGGACGGACGACGTCTCCTCCGTCTTGATCCAGCAAGGAGGAAGGAGAGGTTGAGGAAGATAGCTCCAACGGCAGCACGACGGCGTGGTGGTGTTGGTGCAGCAGTACTCCGACAGGGCTTTGCCAAGCACGTAACGGAGGAGGAGAGGTGTTGGGGAGGGGAGGGGCTGCGCCTTGGGATGTGTTCAGCAGCCCTCCCCTCACCCCTCTATTTATAGGGGAAGGGGCAAGGGGGGCCGACCCCTCTAGATGGGATCTAGAGGGGGGCGGCGGCCAGGGAGGGGGGACTTGCCCCCCAAGCAAAGGGGGCGCCCCCTCTAGGGTTTCCCCCCCAACCCTAGGCGCATGGGCCCAATGTGGGGGCGCGCCCATCCCCCCAGGGGCTGGTTCCCTGCCCCTTGCAGCCCATGTGGCCCTCCGAGAGGGGTGGCCCCTCCCGGTGGACCCCCGGAACCTCTCCGGTGGCCCCGGTACAATACCGATATGCCCCCGAAACTTTTCGGTGTCCGCATGACAACTTTCCATATATAAATCTTCACCTCCGGACCATTCCAGAACTCCTCGTGACGTCCGGGATCATTTCGGCCCTGACGCATTGGGTATGATTCCTAGGTCAGTGATGAACTCTTTCACCCAAATTGCTTCATGCGTTGCCTCCGAGGCTGCCATGTACTCCGCTTCACATGTAGATCCCGCCACGACGCTCTGCTTGCAGCTGCACCAGCTTACTGCTCCACCATTCAACATATACACGTATCCGGTTTGTGACTTAGAGTCATCCAGATCTGTGTCGAAGCTAGCGTCGACGTAACCCTTTACGACGAGCTCTTCGTCACCTCCATAAACGAGAAACATGTCCTTTGTCCTTTTCAGGTACTTCAGGATATTCTTGACCGCTGTCCAGTGTTCCTTGCCGGGATTACTTTGGTACCTTCCTACCAAACTTACGGCAAGGTTTACATCAGGTCTGGTACACAGCATGGCATACATAATAGATCCTATGGCTGAAGCATAGGGGATGATACTCATCTCTTCTTTATCTTTTGCCGTGGTCGGGGACTGAGCCGAGCTCAATCTCACACCTTGCAATATAGGCAAGAACCCCTTCTTGGACTGATCCATTTTGAACTTCTTCAAAATCTTATCAAGGTATGTGCTTTGTGAAAGACCTATGAGGCGTCTCGATCTATCTCTATAGATCTTGATGCCTAATATATAAGCAGCTTCTCCAAGGTCCTTCATTGAAAAACACTTATTCAAGTAGGCCTTAATGCTGTCCAAAAGTTCTATATCATTTCCCATCAAGAGTATGTCATCTACATATAATATGAGAAATGCTACAGAGCTCCCACTCACTTTCTTGTAAACGCAGGCTTCTCCATAAGTCTGCATAAACCCAAACGCTTTGATCATCTCATCAAAGCGAATGTTCCAACTCCAAGATGCTTGCACCAGCCCATAAATGGATCGCTGGAGCTTGCATACTTTGTTAGCATTGTTAGGATCGACAAAACCTTCCGGCTGCATCATATACAGCTCTTCCTTAAGATGTCCGTTAAGGAATGCCGTTTTGACGTCCATCTGCCATATCTCATAATCATAGTATGCGGCAATTGCTAACATGATTTGGACGGACTTCAGCTTCGCTACGGGAGAGAATGTCTCGTTGTAGTCAATCCCTTGAACTTGTCGATAACCCTTGGCGACAAGTCGAGCTTTATAGATGGTAACATTTCCATCCGCGTCCGTCTTCTTCTTAAAGATCCATTTGTTTTCTATCGCTCGCCGATCATCGGGCAAGTCTGTCAAAGTCCATACTTTGTTTTCATACATGGATTCTATCTCGGATTTCATGGCTTCAAGCCATTTGTTGGAATCTGGGCCCACCATCGCTTCTTCATAGTTCGAAGGTTCACCGTTGTCTAACAACATGATTTCCAGGACAGGGTTGCCGTACCACTCTGGTGCGGAACGTGTCCTTGTGGACCTACGAAGTTCAGTAGCAACTTGATCCAAAGTACCTTGATCATCATCATTATTTTCCTCTTCAGTTGGTGTAGGCATCATAGGAGTATTTTCCTGAGCTGCACTACTTGCCCGTTCGAGAGGTAGTACTTCATCGAGTTCTACTTTCCTCCCACTTACTTCTTTCGAGAGAAACTCTTTTTCCAGAAAGCATCCGTTCTTGGCAACAAAGATCTTGCCCTTGGATCTTAAGTAGAAGGTATACCCAACGGTTTCCTTAGGGTATCCTATGAAGACGCATTTTTCCGACTTGGGTTCGAGCTTTTCAGGTTGAAGTTTCTTGACATAAGCATCGCATCCCCAAACTTTTAGAAACGACAGCTTAGGTTTCTTCCCAAACCATAATTCATATGGTGTCGTCTCAACGGATTTAGACGGTGCCCTATTTAAAGTGAATGTAGCTGTCTCTAGAGCGTATCCCCAAAATGATAGCGGTAAATCGGTAAGAGACATCATAGACCGCACCATATCCAATAGAGTGCGATTATGACGTTCGGACACACCGTTACGCTGAGGTGTTCCAGGCGGCGTGAGTTGTGAAACGATTCCACATTTCCTTAAGTGTGTACCAAATTCGTGACTTAAGTATTCTCCTCCACGATCTGATCGTAGGAACTTTATCTTTTGGTCACATTGATTCTCTACCTCATTCTGAAATTCCTTGAACTTTTTAAAGGTTTCAGACTTGTGTTTCATTAAGTAGACATATCCATATCTACTCAAGTCATCAGTGAGAGTGAGAACATAACGATATCCTCCGCGAGCCTCAACGCTCATTGGACCGCACACATCGGTATGTATGATTTCCAACAAGTTGGTTGCTCGCTCCATTGTTCCGGAGAACGGAGTCTTGGTCATTTTGCCCATGAGGCATGGTTCGCATGTGTCAAATGATTCATAATCGAGAGACTCTAGAAGTCCATTAGCATGGAGCTTCTTCATGCGCTTGACACCAATGTGACCAAGGCGGCAGTGCCACAAGTATGTGGGACTATCGTTATCAACTTTACATATTTTGGCATTCACACTATGAATATGTGTAATATTACGCTCGAGATTCATTAAGAATAAACCATTGACCATCGGGGAATGACCATAAAACATATCTCTCATATAAATAGAACAACCATTATTCTCGGATTTAAATGAGTAGCCATCTCGTATTAAACGAGATCCAGATACAATGTTCATGCTCAAACTTGGCACCAAATAACAATTATTAAGGTTTATAACTAATCCCGTAGGTAAATGTAGAGGTAGCGTGCCGACGGCGATCACATCGACCCTGGAACCATTCCCGACGCGCATCGTCACCTCGTCCTTCGCCAGTCTCCGCTTATTCCGCAGCTCCTGCTGTGAGTTACAAATATGAGCAACGGCACCGGTATCAAATACCCAGGAGTTACTACGAGTACTGGTAAGGTACACATCAATTACATGTATATCAAATATACCTTTGGTGTTGCCGGCCTTCTTATCCGCTAAGTATTTGGGGCAGTTCCGCTTCCAGTGACCCTTCCCCTTGCAATAAAAGCACTCAGTCTTAGGCTTGGGGTCCATTCTTTGACTTCTTCCCGGTAACTGGCTTACCGGGCGCGGCAACATCCTTGCCGTCCTTCTTGAAGTTCTTCTTGCCCTTGCCCTTCTTGAACTTAGTGGTCTTATTGACCATCAACACTTGATGTTCCTTCTTGATTTCAACCTCTGTTGACTTCAGCATTGAAAATACTTCAGGAATGGTCTTCACCATCCCCTGCATATTGTAGTTCATCACAAAGCTCTTGTAGCTTGGTGGGAGCGACTGAAGGATTCTGTCAATGACCGCCTCATCTGGGAGGATAATGTTCAGCTGGGTCATACAGTTGTGCAACCCAGACATTTTGAGTATGTGCTCACTGACAGAACTGTTTTCCTCCATCTTACAACTATAGAACTTGTCGGAGACATCATATCTCTCGACCCGGGCATGAGCTTGGAAAACTAGTTTCAGCTCCTCGAACATCTCATATGCTCCGTGTTGCTCAAAACGCTTTGGGAGCCCCGGTTCTAAGCTATAAAGCATGCCGCACTGAACGAGGGAGTAATCATCAGCGTGACACTGCCAAGCATTCATAACGTCTTGGTTCTCAGGGACGGGAGTGTCACCTAGCGGTCCTTCTAGGACATATTGTTTCCTGGCAGCTATGAGGATGATCCTCAGGTTCCGGACCCAGTCCGTATAGTTGCTGCCATCATCTTTCAGCTTGGTTTTCTCTAGGAACGCGTTGAAGTTCATGTTGACATGAGCGTTGGCCATTTGATCTACAAGACATATTTGCAAAGGTTTTAGACTAAGTTCATGATAATTAAGTTCATCCAATCAAATTATTCAATGAACTCCCACTCAGATTAGACATCCCTCTAGTCATCTAAGTGTTACACGATCCGAGTCGACTAGGCCGTGTCCGATCATCACGTGAGACGGACTAGTCACCGTCGGTGAACATCTTCATGTTGATCGTATCTTCCATACGACTCGTGTTCGACTTTCGGTCTCTGTGTTCTGAGGCCATGTCTGTACATGCTAGGCTCGTCAAGTTAACCCTAAGTGTTTTGCATGTGTAAAACTGTCTTACACCCGTTGTATGTGAACGTAAGGATCTATCACACCTGATCATCACGTGGTGCTTCGAAACGACGAACTTTAGCAACGGTGCACAGTTAGGGGAGAACACTTCTTGAAATTGTTGTAAGGGATCATCTTATTTACTACCGTCGTTCTAAGTAAACAAGATGCATAAACATAATAAACATCACATGCAATTATATAGTAGTGACATGATATGGCCAATATCATATAGCTCCATTGATCTCCATCTTCAGGGCTCCATGATCATCTTGTTACCGGCATGACACCATGATCTCCATCATCGTGTCTTCATGAAGTTGTCACGCCAACGACTACTTCTACTTCTATGGCTAACGCGTTTAGCAATAAAGTAAAGTAATTTACATGGCGTTCTTCAATGACACGCAGGTCATACAAAAATAAAGACAACTCCTATGGCTCCTGCCGGTTGTCATACTCATCAACATGCAAGTCGTGATTCCTATTATAAGAACATGATCTCATACATCACAATATATCATTCATCATTCATCACAACTTCTGGCCATATCACATCACATGATAATCGCTGCAAAAACAAGTTAGACGTCCTCTAATTGTTGTTGCATCTTTTACGTGGCTGCAATTGGGTTCTAGCAAGAACTTTTTCTTACCTACGAATAACCACAACGTGATTTTTTCAACTTCTATTTACCCTTCATAAGGACCCTTTTCATCGAATTCGCTCCAATTAAAGTGGGAGAGACAGACACCCGCCAGCCACCTTATGCAACTAGTGCATGTCTGTCGGTGGAACCGGTCTCACGTAAGCGTACGTGTAAGGTTGGTCCGGGCTGCTTCATCCCACAATACCGCTGAAGCAAGAAAAGACTAGTAGTGGCAAGCAAGTTGACAAGATCCACGCCCACAACAAAATTGTGTTCTACTCGTGCAATAGAGAACTACTCATAGACCTAGCTCATGATGCCACTGTTGGGGAACGTTGCAGAAAATTAAATTTTTTCCTACGGTTTCACTAAGATCCATCTATGAGTTCATCTAAGCAACGAGTCAAGGGAGTGAGTTTGCATCTACATACCACTTGTAGATCGCGTGCGGAAGCGTTCAAGGGAAGGGTGATGATGGAGTCGTACTCGCCGTGATTCAGATCACCGATGACCAAGTGCTGAACGGACAACACCTCCACGCTCAACACACGTACGGGACGGATGACGTCTCCTCCGTGTTGATCCAGCAAGGAGGAAGGAGAGGTTGAGGAAGATAGCTCCAATGGCAGCATGACGGCGTGGTGGTATTGGTGCAGCAGTACTTCGACAGGGCTTCGCCAAGCACGTAACAGAGGAGGAGAGGTGTTGGGGAGGGGAGGGGCTGCGCCTTGGGATGTGTTCAGCAGCCCTCCCCTCACCCCTCTATTTATAGGGGAAGGGGCAAGGGGGGCCGGCCCCTCTAGATGGGATCTAGAGGGGGGGCGGCGGCCAGGGAGGGGGGACTTGCCCCCCAAGCAAAGGGGGCGCCCCCTCTAGGGTTTCCCCCCAACCCTAGGCGCATGGGCCCAAGGTGGGGGGCGCGCCCAGCCCTCCAGGGGCTGGTTCCCTGCCCCTTGCGGCCCATGTGGCCCTCCGAGAGGGGTGGCCCCTCCCGGTGGACCCCCGGAACCTCTCCGGTGGCCCCGGTACAATACCGATATGCCCCCGAAACTTTCCGGTGTCCGCATGACAACTTCCCATATATAAATCTTCACCTCCGGACCATTCCGGAACTCCTCGTGACGTCCAGGATCTCATCCGGGACTCCGAACAACATTCGGTAATCACATACAAGTCTTCCTAATAACCCTAGCGTCACCGAACCTTAAGTGTGTAGACCCTACGGGTTCGGGAGACATGCATACATGACCAAGACGACTCTCTGGTCAATAACCAACAGCGGGATCTGGATACCCATGTTGGCTCCCACATGTTCCACGATGATTTCATCGGTTGAACCACGATGTCGAGGATTCGATCAACCCCGTATACAATTCTCTTTGTCAATCGGTACGTTACTTGCCCAAGACTCGATCGTCGGTATCCCAATACCTTGTTCAGTCTCGTTACCGGCAAGTCGCTTTACTCGTACCGTAATGCATGATCCCGTGACCAACCACTTGTTCATTTTGAGCTCATTATGATGATGCATTACCGAGTGGGCCCAGAGATACCTCTCCGTCATACGGAGTGACAAATCCCAGTCTCGATCCGTGTCAACCCAACAGACACTTTCAGAGATACCTGTAGTGCACCTTTATAGTCACCCAGTTACGTTGTGACGTTTGATACACCCAAAGCACTCCTACGGTATCCGGGAGTTACACGATCTCATGGTCTAAGGAAGAGATACTTGACATTGGAAAAGCTCTAGCAAACGAACTACACGATCTTGTGCTATGCTTAGGATTGGGTCTAGTCCATCACATCATTCTCCTAATGATGTGATCTCGTTATCAACGACATCCAATGTCCATAGCCAGGAAACCATGACTATCTGTTGATCAACGAGCTAGTCAACTAGAGGCTCACTAGGGACATATTGTGGTCTATGTATTCACACGTGTATTACGATTTCCGGATAATACAATTATAGCATGAATAAAAGACAATTATCATGAATAAGGAAATATAATAATAATACTTTTATTATTGCCTCTAGGGCATATTTCCAACAACTCCAACCAATGTTGTTCAACGATTTACATATCTCATCTCAAGAGGTGAGTGACTAATGCGGTCTTCAAAGCCTTGTATGGCAAAGGCAATTGTTAGGTGTCCCTTTCCTTTACTGGTGGTTCAATGCAATTTTCAATTTTCGGCTGGAGGTGTACAGTCAAAGGAAGAAGAATGGTACTATGATTTTTAATGTAATTTTATTTTTACTTGTCATTTTGCACCCAGCTGTATATCCAATGTAATGGTGTTTGTTCTCCTTGAAACTAATCAGATCTAAGATGCCCCTTGGGTGTCTTTATATTAAAATAAGTGTTTAGCTCCCATCTAAAAAATAAGTGACCATTTTCTATATTTTATAAATAAATATTGTAAGAAAATATTGTTCACAATATAAAAGAAAATGATCCTGAATTTTATAAAATTTCGTGATCTAAAAAATTGTTCAAGGATTTTCGAAAATAATCATGAATTTTATAAAACATTCAAAAGTTAACAAAATCTTAAATATGGTCACGAATTTTAAAAATATTTAAGAATATGGAAAAATATTTTTAAATTTTCTTTTTTGGGGATTTAAAAATGTTCATGAATTCAAAAGGAGAATATTAAAAATATATATGATAAAAAGTACAAAAGATCAAAGAGCAGAAAAAATAGAAAAAGAAAACAGAACTGGTATAACCGGCAAAGGAAAACAAAAAACAACGAACAAACAAAAAGCTGTTTCAAACCTTCTAAAATGTTCCCTTTTTTAGAATCTTCTAGAATGTTCTTAAAACTGGAAAACCAGTCTCGTCACATGGGTCGGCCTATTAACTTAGGGGTGTGCATTTTGTATGAATGAGCTACTATTCGGTGCAGTAGGCGTGTAATAGGAAATTTCACAGCATGAGTTGTCTATTCAGCACATATTTAATTTATTTATAAAATTATGATGATATAATAAAACATCATTTAGTGGAATATAGTAAGTGTTTAGTTTGTTTTTTACTTCAATTTTTTCTCTAATTTTGTTCTTATATTTTGTGAGTTTTGTTCTCATATATTAGAAAATTCCACGCTCGTTGTTTTAAGAGTTCCCTTAGAACCATACAACTATTTTATGCCATGATTAGAAGTACTTGTTATTTTGTCCAATTTTAGGCAGATCATATAAATACATTTTTAGGATGTTCATATATCTCAAAACAAATGTTCACAACTTCGCACATATTTGCCACAAGAAATACATGTTGATCAATTTGAAAAAAAAAGTTACGACTTCAAAAAAATATTCATGTATCTCAGAAAAAAATCTTCATATATTTGCCATAGGAAAAAGAAAGGAAATATGAGAAATGGAAATTTAAAATTAAATAAAGAAAAGCGAAAAGTGGCACAATAGAAAATGTCAAAGGGAAATAGAAATAGATCAAAGGCCAAAAAAACAGAAAGGATATAAGAAAACATATTAAACTTGAATAAATATGTTTTACAGGGAAAATTGAAAAACAAATGAAAAGAAAAATTGAGCAAAACATTTTTAAGGCGGAATTGAGCAAAACAATGAAACAACAAAAACTCTCAATGAAACATGTTGGCCCGGGCCTTGCTGGTGGGGTGCTACATGTAGGTGCCATATCTCCGCAATGAGAATAGAATAAAAGATCCAGTCTAGTTGGCGGCAGCCTTGCCTGAGAAAACCCGATGGTTGCCAGGCGGAAATGAGTGTACATTTTGAGATGATAGATGCAACCTCACCCACCTTGGGATGCATTTTTTCTTGTGCATTGCCATTTTCTTGTGAAAGGTATAGCTCTACATCAACCGTTTCCTATGAAAAAGATTGGCCAATTGTTGAGGATATTTGTCAACAGATCAAGTAACCAGATTATCTTGTATACGATTAGTATTATTATAAGTTTCCTTCAAAACCTAGAAATATTATTTATGAGAAAGAGTCTATTACTTTTTTAGCAAAATTTGAGATAATACTTATTTACAGGCTCTTAGGTTCATAGCCACATGCAAGAAGAAAGGAAAGTCTCTTCCCATCGGTGTTTTAGCAATTTGACATATGCATCTTAAGATTCACCATAGTATGACATCTTAAACATGTATTTTTCTCGTTTCTGCATTTTAATTGTGTCATCTGTATCAAATGGGCTATAATAGTACAAAACAATGTAGCAAAACCTTTTGTACATCTATGGAGATTTGTTGGCATATAAATGATGGGGCTGCATTCCTTTTGATTCTAAATTCTTCTACACTCTCAATGATTTTTTGCTCATGTTGTTTCATTTTATCCTCTTAGTAATGTCATTTAGTTGTGTGTTCGAGGTGTGCATGATCTGCATTTGAACACCGAGCATCACCCGACAAACTGCCGACGCGCAGCTGCCTCCAGCTTGTCTTGGAGTAGTAGGTAGGCTAGGGCGTGGTTCTCAAAAGTATAGGAAGCACTACACACACTTTTTATCATCTCGACCACGGGCAAGCACATGAATGAGTTGTTCCTCTTAGTACAAGTGGTACGAACACATCTTTGTTTATAGCCGGAGCAATCCTGAGGTGTGAAATGACCAATAGGGGCACTAGCCACCTAATGGACAATCGACACGTGGCACAACAGTCGGATTTCAAACGCGGCCTATGACTTGCTTGCGGAACATGTCAAGTTGACTCAACTTTTCACTTGATTTTTCCTCGAAGTCCCAAAGAATATCGTCTCAGACTCAGAGAGAAAATCACAAAGCACGAAGATATTTCCAAGTCTTCACCTGAAGATATAGGTTTTGATTGAGCATACATCGAAGATCTAAATCTCAATTTGCCCAATGACTCAAAAAGAGAGAGATGAAAGTGGAGAACAAAAGTCTTCACTATGCTTCATATTCCTCTACCTCAATTTTTAGGGGTAATAACTCTCATGTTAAACCAATTCCTCTGGGGCATTCACATGCGTGTACTCAAAGACACATTAGTTCCTTAACATTTCATTAATCATCCAAAACCCTTAGGTGAACTAGATGCACTTACAACTTATCGTAATGGAGTATAGTAATTATTTACTTTATTTTTTATTTTTAAAAATTATTTCTCCATTTTAGTTTTGTTCATATACTTTGTGAGATTTGTTGCCATATATCAGAAAATTCCAGGCTCGTTATTTCAAAAGTTCTCTTAGAACCATACGACTATTTTATGCCATAATTAGAATTACTTCTTATATTAGTACAATTTTAGGATGTTCATATAGATACAACTTAAGGATTTTAATATATCTCAACAAATGTTCATAACTTCAGCACATACTTGCAACAAAGTAATATTCATTTTTTTAATGCATGTGGATCAATTCAAAAAAATGTTATGATTTTCAAAAAATATTGGGAATGTCAGGAAAACTACATATATTTGTCACATGGAAAAAATAAAGATGAGAAATGACAATTAAAAAGTAACCAAACAAAAGCAAAAGGGGGGAAATAGAAAACGTCCAAGAAAGATAGAAGAAAAGGGAAATTACAAAAGGAATAGTATAATAAAACATATTAAACTTGAATATATATTTACAATGAAAATGGGAAAAGGCAAGGAAAACAAAAATTGATCAAAAGCAATAAAACAGTAAAAGCTCTCGCTTGCACATGTTTGGCCAGACCATGCTGGGGGGTACTACCTGGAGGTACCGTATTCTGTGCAATGAGTATAGGCTAGAAGATCCGCTTTAGTTGGCGACTGCCAGTTAGAAATGGGTGTATGTTGACGATGAAGGATGCAACCTTACCCTCTTGCGGATTACCATTTTGTTAGGAGAGGTATAGCTCCTACATAATTTGTTTCCTACAGAAAGGATTGGCCAATTGTTGAGGATATTGGCCAAGAGGTCAAGTAACCAGATTATCATGTATATGTTTAATATTATTGTAAGTTTCTTTCAAAGCTTAGAAATTTCATTTTATGAAAATGATCTATTACATTATTAGCAACATAATTTTGAGATAGAACTATTTATTTACATGGTCATGGCCACAAACAAACTGAAAGGAAGGTCTTTTTCCCATTGGCGTTTTAACGTTTCATGCTTTTTGCAGGTGCCCGAGGGCGTTGGCGCTATGGCAAGCAATGGCTGAACATTGTAGGATCCCTGCTGCTGCTACCTTCCATCGGACGGGCTCGGAGTGGCTCGCCCAAACTCTCTGTGATCTTCCTGACACAGAGAGGATGGAGCTCATGATGACACTTTGGCGATGCTGGCACGTACGCAATGAGATGACACATCACAAGCAGCCGCCACCGGTTGAAGCATCGAAGAGGTTCCTCCTTAGTTACGTCGACTCGCTCGTTGGCATACAGAACAATCCGAGTGCAGACCCGGCGAAAGGGAAGCAGGTAGTTGATGTAGTGGTGTCGAGCAAAGATATATTGCGTGGTACAGGTACGGCTGGGCCGCGACCACGATGGACTCCTCCGGCTGCAGGTTGGACAAAGCTCAACGTCGATGGCTCGTTTTGCGCCACGACAGGAACGGCTGGCGCCGGAATGATCCTGAGGGATAGCTCCGGCGAGATTATCTTCTCATCGTGTAGGGAACTGAGGTCATGTGCGGAGCCTCTAGAAGCTGAACTCCTTGCCTGTATGGAGGTCCTGAACCTGGCTTTGCAGTGGACGCAGCAGCCCATAGAATTGGAGACGGACAACCTCATGGCGCTCAATATGCTCAACGCAGTGGAGAGGGACCGGTCTTGTTTTGCTATGCTTACTGATCAGATTAGGAGACTGCTAGGAGACGAGAGACTAGTTAAACTGGCTCATGTACGCAGAGAGCAGAATGGCATTAGCCATTACCTAGCTGCTTTTGGTAGAATTGAGAAACATACGGTTGTATGGTTGGGTTCAGGACCAGGTGAGGTGCCTGACTTATGTAAGAAGGACTTTGATCCTGAGTGATAAATGAAAATTATTTTTCACCCGCAAAAAAAAAACAACTCGGCGTATGCATCTTAAGATTGACCATAGTATGACATTTTAATCATGTGGTTTTCTCACTTCTGTATTTTAATACGTCATCTGTGTCAAATGGGCTATATCGGTACAGAAGAATGTACTCCCTCCGTTCGGAATTACTTGTCTTGAAAATGGATGTATCTAGAACTAAAATACATCTAGATACATCTATTTTTGAGACAAGTAATTCCGAACGGAGGGAGTAGCAAACATCATATTATGGTTATTTGTTGGCATACGAAACTGTTGGAGCTGCATTAATTTCCGGAAGTTCTTTCAGTTTGATTCTAAATTCTTCTGCGCATTCAATGAGTTTTTGCTCATGTTTTTCTTTCTTTCAGTTTAGCCTCTTATTAAAGCCATTTAGCTGTGTGTTGGAGGTGCGCATGACTTGCATTCGAACACCGAGTATCACCCGACAAACCGCCGACGCGCACCTGCCTCCAGCTTGGCCTTGAGCAGCGTAGGAAGCACCGCACGCACTTTTTATCATCTCGGCCACTGGCAAGCACATGAATGTGCTGTTCCTCCCAGGTACGAGTGGTACGAACACATCTTTGTTTAGCCGGAGCAAGTAGTGACCCGATAGGATTGAAAATTCGCGCTTTCCCGAATAACACTTGCCAACAAAGTGGAGTAACATGCTACTTTGATCACGGAGGAACTTCCCCCTATGAATTTGTCCCCGGGAGCCGAGACCTTTTTATGAGTATAAAATATTGGGAGATGCACCTGAAAAGGACGAGGCTGCTACCTCCATTTGGAAATGTCCATCAGGACGCCAATCTCGTCATCTTGCCGTTTTCGCCCATCGGATGATTGACACTTGTGGCTGCGGCGATTATCCTATTGGGATACGAGGGAGGATCGATCAGGTGGTCTTTGACTCGTCGCTTTCTGGAGTGAGTGGTGGCTGAGTCAGATGGCCGTGCATCACGCCTGGGTCTTCGTGAGGCACTGCGGCTGGGTGGCATCGCCGTGTGGTGCTCACATAGTCGGACAAAATTACTGTTATGACCTACAAGGCTAACAAAATCCTGATTTGACCTCGTTTCAAAAGGAACCCTGGCGTCTGGCCGTGGTAAGTGGATAACCCCACCGGGAGAGTGTGTGGGTCCCACCCCACACACTTTCTCCAATCCAGCCCGAGCTTGAAGAAGAGTTGCTGCCTCCCCACTCTCTCTCACCCCTCAAGCTCCCCCCTCAAATCCTCTCCAAAAGGTACACCCCTTAGGTGGATCTTTCCATCACTTTGTTGCTCTTGTTAATCTCCCCCAAATCATCCAATTATTTTTTGTTAAGTCTTGTTATTTTGGTTGCATTTTATACATGTTGGTGGAACCCTAGTTCATGTTTTCTCCCCCTTATCTTAGTGTGAATGGCTTGGTTAACTTTGATAATATAGTGCTATGCATGGTGTGTAGTAGGAATATATTTTTGTTGAGTAGAAAGATTGGGGGTTAGGGTTAGTTAGTGATTAGGGTTAACTTTGCTTAGTGTGTGTTAATTAGTGATACTTTTGTGGACATCACCAATAATTCAGTGTTGATATGATTTGGATATAATAAGATGTATTTGGATAAACACCAATTCTCATTGAAGTCTTAAATGCATTCATGTTATTTTTAGATGGAGAGACTTGTTAATGTTCATTACATTGACAAGGAGACATTCTTGAGTAACAATGCCGACACGGGTGAGGAACCATTGGTTTTTGATACAAGCCCTAGCTATGAGGATGTTGTTGCAAAAGTGAGACAAGTCTTGAAGTGGATGGACACCAATGCTGATGTTAAGTTAATAGGAAGGTATGATGTTGGAGTTGGAGCCAAATCTCGCTTGAAAAGTATGCCTATCACCTCGGATTTGCATTGGGATGTATACAAGGAAAAAGTATCCCAATCGGAAGACAAGTCACTTGAATTGTTTGCCACCAAGGTTGAATCTCCTCGGTTTACCTTTGATTTGAACCGGCATGTCTCTTCCCCAATGGATGGCATGAGCGAGAGGACAATGGTGCCACTTGTTGAGCATAGGGTTGTGGTTGATGCCCCCAATGTTTATCCCCCACCACGTCCCCGTGTACCAACTATCAAAGCAAATGAGGTTGAGTTGTATGCCCCCAATGCTTCTAGCCAACCACCAACTAGCCAAGCAAATGAAGTTGAGGTGATTGCTAGTGACAGAGTAATTCAAGAGGATGAAGATGCTTATGATGACGACGAAGAGCAAGAGGAAGGGTTTCATGGTAATGATGTTGGTGAGTTGGATGCGTACATAGCGCAAAAGGACATGGATCGTGACTTGCCTTTTAGGCGTCAATATGCGTATGACTCGGATGACGAGGGTCCAGTTGAACAGTTGGACGAGGATGGATTCACAAAGGAGGAGAACCAAATCCACTTTGAGCTGACGGGCTTACAAAAAAGAACTCACTTGTTTAAAGATCTCAGCCTTGCCCATAAAGCTGTTGTTGACGGTGGAATGAGAATGACGGCGATTGAGGCAACACCATGCCCGGATCCAGGAGAACCAAGGGTGGAGAATGAGGACGAGAATGCTTATTTGAAGAAAGGAGTGAAGTTTCTGAGCTTGCCTATGCTAAAGTTTTGGTTGGCTGACTATGACATTCGAAACCATAGGCCATTTTATGTTGAGCACTCTGACATGAAGTTGAGTTACACCGTGGTGTGTGAGCAAGAAGGATGCCCATGGAAGGTTCGTGCAAGAAAGCTTAAAGAAACCGAAGAATGGGTGTTAAAAAGTTGTGTTGCCACTCATAGATGCAAACCTCCATCTAAACGACTTAGAAAGACACACCGTCAACTCACATCTGAGTATCTCGGATACAAATGGATGAAAGACATAGGCTTTGATCCCACTGTGAAAGTGAGGTTTCTCATGCGGACGGTGAAAAAACAATTTGGTTATGAAGTCAAGTATGGGAATGCATGGAAGGCAAAGGCAAATGCTATTAGGATGTTCTATGGTGGTTATGAAGAAGCATACAACCAGCTCCCAAGGTTGTTGGCCGCCATTGCACATAGGAACCCGGGCATGTTTCATGTGGTCGAGGATCACGAAAGAGTGTTCCACCGTGCCTTCTGGAGTTATGGACAATGTGTGGAGGCGTTTCAGCATTGTCGTCCGGTCTTGTCTATAGATGGCACGTTCTTGACCGGTAGATACAAGGGCACACTAATGGTAGCAATGGCGCACTCATCAAACGACAACGTGTTGCTGTGTGCATTTGCTTTGGTGCCTTTCGAGCACCAAGACAACTGGGAGTGGTTCATGGGTCATGTTAGGCACAACGTGATTGGGGCTAGGGAGGTATGCATCATATCAGACCGGCATCATGGCATACTCAAGGCAATGGACATTGTTATTCCAGGATTTCCAAAGCTTCACCACAGATGGTGCATGAGGCATTTCGTGGCCAACTTTTACCGGGCATGTAAGAGCAAGGAGCTCAGCAAAGAACTTACCCATGTATGTGTGGCCTTCACCACCCAAGGTTTCGATGCTCGGTACAACAAACTCTTTGCAGCGGTGAATGAAGGGGGAAAAGACTTCTTAACTAGGAATTTAAGCGAGAAGCACAAGTGGGCACGCGCTCATGACGATGGTGGTTGGCGATATGGCGACATGACGAGCAATCTGGTAGAATGTTTCAACAATGTGTTGAAGGGTGCTCGTGCATTGCCGGTGACTGCAATAGTGGAGTACACCTTCTTCAAGCTTAATGAGTACTTTCAGAGGCATTCTGAAGAGACTGCAAAATGGATAGGTGAAAAAAAGGATTATCCGGAAAAGGTTGAAGAATGGTTGCAGTTACAAGCAAGCAAGTCTTCACGACAACAAGTTATCATATTCGATAGAATTGAAATGATCTATCAAATTGATGAGCCAGGTGGCACAACACGAGACGGTAGACAATATGGTGGTGCTGCATTTGAGGTGAAACTGAAGACTTGGTGGTGTCAGTGCGAGAGGCCTAGTAAGTATCATTGGCCATGCTCGCATTTGATAACGGCGGCGAAGGCGAGAAACATACATGTTTGTGATGGAAAAACCGTGCGGATGCAAGAGTTCCATCTGGAAGCTACTAGGTTGACATGGGCGCCAAGATTTCGCCCTTTCTTGGACCAATCACAGTGGCCTGAGTACCATGGCCCTCATATTAGGCCAGACCCTCTTCTGAAGGTGGAGACGAAGGGTAGAAGGAGAACTAAGAGGTTCAGGGGTGATATGGATGACCTGGCTGGATACACTGGCATGAAACAATTTGGTAGCGGTCATTTCATGGAGGCTCCTGACACTATCAACTGTGGGGTGTGCGGTGAAGGGGGACACAATGAGCGGACATGCAAGAATAAGAAAACCAAAAAAAGAAAAACAAGTCGTGGAGGCGGCACCGATGGTGAACGAGCTGGAAGAGGTGACGGTGGTGGTGGTCGAGGAAGCACAAGTGTCAGAGGTGGTAGTGGTGGTCGTAGAGGGAGCACAAGTGCTAGAGGTGCTAGTGTTCGTAGAGGGAGTACAAGTGCTAGAGGTGGTGGTCGAGCTAGCATAAATGCTAGAGGTGGTGGTCGAGCAGGCACAAGTACTAGAGGTGGTGGTCGAGCTAGCACAAATGCTAGAGGTGGTGGTCGAGCAGGCACAAGTGCTAGAGGTAGTGGTGGTCGGATAGGAAGCACAAGTGCTAGAGGTGGTGGTGGTCGTAGAGGAATGGTTGATAATGGATCGGCCTTCGGTTATTTGCTTAATCCAGATGGTTGATCTAATAATAATGGTATATTATTTGTTCATACAATTCCTAGCATTTATTCATTTACTGTATTTACGCATTTACTCTCTTTATGTCTTGTGCTAACAATTGTTCTTTTTGTAGGCATGGCTTCATCCGGTTCCAGGACGAGGCCGCCGTGCGCGGACCAAGAGGACATGCCGAAGACGTGGATGGAGGTGAGTTTGGACAAGGAGAAGGAGAAGGATGTGCCCACACCAACATGTTGGTGTGCTGATGTTTGCAAGCTAAAGGTGTCCACTGACCGCAACAAGTCATGGACGGAAGGTAGAAGGTTTTTCGTGTGTCCCAACTATGCACATGATCATCGAAGGCCAACTAACGCATATGACATACCACCGGTATGTTAGGTGTACATACAAAAAACATCAACAAGTTGTCACTCATATGTCTAACAAAAACATGGTTTATATGTAGTCCCCTCCTCCACTTTGCAAGTACTTCACTTGGATAGATCACGAGGTACCAAAAGATGTCCATGGGGAAAGAAAATTGGTTGACATAACTGATGATGACAAGATTCAAGAAATGCTGGAAGAATGGGAATGGAAAAGGGTTGTTGACTTGCATTGCTACAGGAAATCGAGTTATATGTGATGTTCATGTCGTTTCAACCATCGTGGTCATGAACTACTTATGTCATTCTAGACATTGTATGTGATGAACTTCTCATTCGAGACTATTTGTGTAATTTGAACTATGTTTGTAATTTGCTATGTCATTCGAGACATTGTATCGTAGACCATCATGGTCATGAACTATGTTTGTCATTTGCTATTATCGTAGACCATCGTGGTCATGAACCTTGTGTGTCTGTTCAACTATAGTGGTATGAAAAGACTATGCAATGCTTATGTATGTATGTTATTCGAGACTACAAGTGAAAAGACAAAACTACAAGTGAAAAGACAAGTGTTGTCTGCACCAGGACCAGACGCCAAGGACCCTGGCATCTGGCTCCCCTGCTTTACCCTGTTTCCGGTGTCAGTCGACAGCCAGATGCCAAGGACCTTGGCGTTTGGTCCCCTGACTTACAGCCAGACGCCAAGGACCCCAAGGACCCTGGCGTTTGGTCCCCTGACTTACAGCCAGACGCCAAGGACCCTGGCGTTTGGTCCCCTGACTTACAGCCAGACGCCAAGGACCCTGGCGTCTGGCACCCTGTGCATATAAATGACTAAATGAGTCCTCCTTATGACAGATTTCATGGCAACAATTCACATAAATCACAGGAAACAACAGATTTCATAGACATCACAGGAAACAACAATTCACATAAATCACATCATTGAGTACTACTTTTAAACGACAAATTCATGTCAAACATTCATAGCAACTTCACGAATCCGGTGCAACTTAATTCGAACGGCAACAAGTTCATGGAAAGAAACGTCAACAAGTTCATGGAAAGAGACTACACCAAGTTCATCGAAACAAACTAGAACAAGCTCGTTGAAACAAACTACAACAAGCTAACTTCTTCCTTCCTCTCTTCACGATATCTGCAAGTGTATGCTCCTCCTCTTCGCTAGCCTCATGCTCCTCCTCTTCGCTAGCCTCCTCCGCCTCTACATCATTGTTGGACTTATATCTTTGCATTCCCGTAGGCATAAATTGATGAGGATACTCTGGACTATGGAATTGAGTGTTCCATATCTTCTTTCTACCTTTCTGGCCCGGTGTCTTAGCTATTGCTTTGCCTTTTTTAGAGCAGGCATTGCCTTGTGTCGGTTGTGTAACCTATGATGGTTGTGGAGCATCAACATCATACTCATGATCCTCTTGATGTGTTGCATCATACTCATGCTCATCATGATGTGTTGGCTCCTCTTGATGTGCTGGCTCCTCTTCATTGACCTCCTCCTCTATGTCCTCTTCGTTCTGGACATAACACCGTTTATTAGCTCTGGCGGCGCGGCTACCAGGTGCATACACGTCACTGGACTGAGCACCATGGCAAGAAAGCATAGCTGCCATCTTATGGAACCGCTTCTTGAACTTCTGCGACAACACAAAATATGTTATGATATGAGATGCAAATAACTAATCCGCGAAAAGAAACTTTTATAATATATTGCGACTAACCTCCATCATGCTCCTAAGAGTCCTCTCAGATAATGCACCACCAGGTGGATGACTCAGTGCAACACTGGCATCGTTGACGCACAGAAGCAACTCTCTGCCCTGCAATTCATGAACACACCAAACTTATGTATTTGAAAGAAGACAACATGATGCAAGTATGTTAGAATAGGTCAAACAGACTACCATTTCGCCATGCATCGGTGCGTAGTCAACATGAGCCCCTCTGGTGTCTCTCACAGCCGTGTTGAAGGTATGATAACCTTCTGCAGCCTCCGGGTCTTCAGACACCAACTCCGACCACTCCTCGTGAGTCCAACCTGGCTTCAGCTTTAACCGGTAACAATCCGCATACCACACTTGATACTTCTGATATGCTGACTGACTGTGAGGTCTATTCTCTGATTGCACTAACGTGTCTCTTTGATTCCAAATTTGTATCCATGCACGGTGTTTGTTTGCCCAATCCGATATATCCTGATTGTTCCTTCGATCGAACCTACAAATGATGCACGGGACAAAGCATTAGCAAACATTGACTTATTCAATGCTCTACTACATACTCAAGGCATGCTTGCTTACCGATGTAGAGATAGCATTTCCTCCTTGCTCTCCTCAATTGGAATACCTTGTCTTTTTCCAAATTGTCTTGCCACACGGTCTACAAAGTGCCACTCGACTGCGAAGAAGCATATCATTGGGCACCTCGCCCGCCAAAGATGGCTATCATGCGTGCACATCTCATTAAGATCAAAGTCACGATCTTCCACACAAGGCAACCAATGTACCTGCAAAACAAAGAGATACATTATTAGCTACATAAGTTTCATTCTTGACTAAATTTTATCTCATCGAACTTCTCAAAACCTGCTCAGCAGTCAAGGTGTCTAGCTCGTTCATATAGCACTTGTATCGCACATGCGAGCTTCCTGTGTAGACTGTCACTTGTTCCCAATAGTAAGCAAGCGTAGGGCGCCGATATGGATCATCATCATGCAACCCGTCATGATTACCCCGTGGGTTTGCCATGAGGGGGTTCTTCAAATCGGGCCGTCCAACCGGGATCCGCTCCCACATCCACACGGATAGGCTCCAAACAAACCCAGACAATGAGGATGTACCTCCCTTCCTCCGACACGCCAAGTCAAGCTGCAATCAAACAAACATGTTAGATATGGAGGCGCATGACAAATGCAAGATAAATGGTTGCAAATATCTCTTACCTGACGATACAAATATGCTAGTGCGGCCGAACCCCAGCTATACTGGGTATCCCAGTTATTGAGTAGCTCCAAGAACATCCAGAGGGCTGAGTTCCCGGTTGCATCTGAGAAGACTACCTTGGTTAGTACATACCAAAGATAGGCCCGCGTGTACTGCTGCACAACCACGTCATTGGCACCCTCAAGGCACGGATTGGTGTTTCCTCTGACCAGTTTTAGCCAAGAATGCCTCACTCTCGCGGTATCGGCCTTGCCTTCCTGAGGGTCCTCGGGCTGAACACCAATTAAATCGGCAGTCCGTTCTTGCCAATTACCCACGCTGACACGACCGGTAACATCTTGTCCGTTGATAGGAAGGCCGCTTATCATAGCCATGTCTTGTAGGGTCATCGTCAGCTCCCCACATGGAAGGTGGAACGAGTGAGTCTCCGGCCTCCAACGATCCACAAGTGCGGTCAGCGCCGCGTGGTTCACCGGCGGAGCGCGTCGCTTAAACTGCAACACGAATGGGAGAAGACCCAATCTCCGAATGTAAGGCTCATAGCGTGGGTCGTAATCAAAATCATCAGCGGAATGACCCCTCATGCGCATAGCAACTACAAGCTGCAAATAAAGTGATGTTTTAATAATCAATACAAGAACACAAATGAGAAACAACGAAAATTGACCCAGTCTTGCTTCTTACCTGTCCATTCTCAATGGCACGAGCACGATGCTCCTTATCCCACTCATCGATTAATCCGTCATACCAAGGTCCATCACCATCCGCCATCCTACAAAACAAATCACAAACATCTATGAATACGTGAACAATATAAAACAATACAATTTTCTTCTCCAAGTTATGCCATATGAACACACCATTCTTCTCAAACATAACCGCATCATTTTTTTCTTCTTCATATGCACACATATCATCTAGAGTACCAAATTTCACCATCAAATAAAATTCATAATCATCATCCGCCATTCTATTGAACAATATGGTGTCACATTACACTCATACATACTTTTCCTACACATTTTTTCTCGGACATGCAGGAGAGCTGCATATCTTTTCCTACACTGATTAATTGCTCATTTTTTAGTATGATAAGTGGAGTTAACTTAAATCCCTAATTGTTAAAACTGAAGGGGATAAAATTTCAAATGCTAACCATAGAGCACAAGAAATAATTTAGGTGATAATACAGAAATTTCTTGAAACACAATTTCTCTGTAAATGTAACATATTGAGTGTTTCTTTCTGTAGTCACCAAGTATTTAGCATGTAGTGTTGTAAGATTAATATGACATTTGATCAAAGACCAGGGACAGTACAAATCCCTCCAAGCCTTATCTAGCTAAGTCCAATAAGACAGAACCACATAAACGAAAGCCTAGCTCAACCCAGCAAACTTGGCAGAGTATCAGTTGTGTTAGCAATGCAATGTGAGTAACATGTTAATCAGACAGCTATTGCCAACTAGATGATGTGGCACAATATGTGGGGACAATTCTGAATCTAGAATTCTTTCCACAACCTTATGACCAAATACATCATTGTTGTCATTTCCTAAAGCATTAATTTGATTATGTCCCTTGAGCCATTATAACATATAAACTTTGGATATATCAGGCCAATCAGAAAAATCACTTGAAGGGCCAAAAGTTTGCAAGAGCACCAAATTGCATACATATTCAATAACACATCATCTACTATCTACAAATCAACTATACCATCTAACAACTACACAAAATTTACTAAAACAAAAACAACAAGTACTCATCTAACATCTCCCAATGATGAATAATGCAACCAAAAAGAGATGTTCTAATCAAAACAAATTGGAGGGAATGGGGGAGAATACCTCAAGGATGCTTGGGGGCCTCAGATCCACAAATTTGGGTGGAGGATGGAGTAGATCAAGGGGGGATTTGGTGTGAGGGAGAAGAGGGGTGGGAGAAAGTTTCCTCTCTATTCTTGTGTTCGGCTGCCGCCAGGGAGAGGTTGGGGATGGGTGGGCTGGGCCCGCGCGTGGTGTAAACCTACCGGGGCCAGACGCCAGGGTCCTTGGCGTCTGGCCCCTTTGCCACGTCAGCGGGTCAACGGGCAGGCGGGCAGTGCGGGCCAGGGGCCAGACGCCAGGGTTTGTGGCGTCTGCTTCGCAATCCAGACGCCAGGGATGTTGGCGTCACCTAAAAATGTCAGAAACGAAATTTTTCCCAAAGCGAGGTCAAATAGGGATTTTGTTAGCCTTATAGGTCATAATAGTAATTTTGTCCCACATAGTCACATGGATGCACCGGCTCCACCACCGCAAGTTGGATCCAAAACCTACTTGTTTTGTTATGTACAGGCTTCTATGTTTAGTAAACAAAGAAAGGTCTGGTGGCAAACCAACCTGTGGTTGGATGGTTAGAGGGAGTGTGGTATCCACAGCCCATCAGGGTTCAAGTTTGCTGGCTTAGTCTTTCGAAGGTGCTTATAGGGTGTGCGTGTGTGCGTTCATAGAGGTGAGTGTATGCGCGTGTATATGAGTGCTTGCGTCTGTACTGTGTTAAAAAAATGTCTGGTGTACGAAACTATGCGCGTATGGTTCAACAGATTGATCCCTTAGAGCATCCACAGCCGGACTTTACAAATCCGGCCCAAACGCCCGTTCGTGGACACTGACCGGTCTAGGCTAAAATTTGTCTTCTCACAACTGGACACCTCAATTATGATATCTCAAATCCATACAAACTTTTGCAACTACGTCGATGCATTAGACGCATCGTCCGACTACTCCATCACTATAAACATGCCACCGAACTACCAAAATTTGGCATGTTTGGTTATGGTGGAGATCATACACGACTGCCCTTGCCCTTCCGACGCCTTTGTCGTCCTTCTCGTGGAAGTACCAGTCGAAGATGTAGTACGGATCAAGCCAAATCTGTTCGTCGCTGGAGCTGTCCTTGTCGTCGCTGTCCGCCTTCTCCTCCTTCTGTGGCAGTCCGCCCATTGCACAGACCGCCCGATTCTGCTCTCGTGCGACGATGCGCTTGTTCCCCCTCTGTCGTTTGTTCACAATGCGGGCGCAGATGGCTTCCTCCTCTGCGGCCGCTCGCGTGCCGCATGAGCCATCTCCGCTGCCGCCATTTTCGCCGTGATACGTGCCTCGAAGGCCCTTATCCTCTCCTCCCCACGGCGGGCCGCCCGTTCCCGGTGGGACTCATAGTCCGCATGACCGGTGATGGAGAAGGTGAGATTTTCCGGCTGTCGGGACCACGATGATCGAACCCTAGAGGACCCGAGGGCCCGTTAAGTCGACACAATGGAGTCACACCGGACAGATCCTGCCGTCGGTCGGGCGCTGTCCTCTCGGGAGCGGCTGAGTGCAATGCAGACCGCCATTGCCTCCTCCAACCCAAATGGGATGACACCCCAGTCGACGAATCCGGACTGGTCGGAGTCAGATCCATTGCCCGCCATTCCGGAGACGGCTCGAAATCGCCGGAGGTGAGCTTGGGTGGCGGAGGGAGTGGATGGGAGTGGAGCATGAAGTGGTTAGAGTTTGGTTCGGCGAGCGAATGGGGACAAATATATGTGAGGTCTGATACGCCTCCAACGTATCTATATTTTTTGATTGTTCCATGCTATTATATTACCTGTTTTGAATGTTTATGGGCTTTACTATACACTTTTATATCATTTTAGGGACTAACCTATTAACCTAGAGCCCAGCGCCAGTTTTTGTTTTTTCCTTGTTTTTGAGTTTTACAGAAAAGGAATATCAAACGGAGTCCAATTGACGTGCCAATTTTTGACGATTTTTTGTGGACCAAAAGAAGCCCCTGGAGTGAAAGAGTTGGGCCAGGAGAGTCCCGGGCTGCCCACGAGGGTGGGGCACGCGCCCACCCCCCCTTGGCGCGCCCCCTGCCTCGTGGACAGCTCGAAAACCCCCCTGACATGAGACCTACGCCAAAAAATCCTATAAATACTGGAACCTCCAGAAAATAACCTAGATCGGGAGTTCCACCGCCGCAAGCCTCTGTAGCCACCAAAAACCAATCGGGACCCTGTTTCGGCACCCTGCCGGAGGGGGGATCCCTCACCGGTGGTTATATTCATCATCCCGGTGCTCTCCATGACGAGGAGGGAGTAGTTCACCCTCGGGGCTGAGGGTATATACCAGTAGCTATGTGTTTGATCTCTCTCTCTCTCTCTCGTGTTCTTGAGGTGATACGATCTTGATGTATCGCGAGCTTTGCTATTATAGTTGGATCTTATGATGTTTCTCCCCCTCTACTCTCTTGTAATGGATTGAGTTTTCCTTTTGAAGTTATCTTGTCGGAATGAATCTTTAAGGATTTGAGAACACTTGATGTATGTCTTGCCGTGCTTATCTGTGGTAACAATGGGATATTCACGTGATCTACTTGATGTATGTTTTGGTGATCAACTTGCGGGTTCAATGAACCTATGCATAGGGGTTGGCACACGTTTTCATCTTGACTCTCCAGTAGAAACTTTGGGGCACTTTTTGAAGTTCTTTGTGTTGGTTGAATAGATGAATCTTAGATTATGTGATGCACATCGTATAATCATGCCCACGGATACTTGAGGTGACATTGGAGTATCTAGGTGACATTAGGGTTTTGGTTGATTTGTGTCTTAATGTGTTATTCTAGTACGAACTCTATGATAGATCGAACGGAAAGAATAGCTTCGTGTTATTTTACTACAGACTCTTGAATAGATCGATCAGAAAGGATAACATTAAGGTGGTTTCATACCCTACAATAATCTCTTCGTTTGTTCTCCGCTATTAGTGACTTTTCTTTGTTGCATGTTGAGGGATAGTTGTACGATCCTGTGATGTTATTATTGTTGAGATAACTTGCATTAGTGAAAGTATGAACCCTAGGCCTTGTTTCCTAGCATTGCAATACCGTTTACGCTCACTTTTATCATTAGTTACCTTGCTCTTTTTATAATTTCAGATTATAAAAACCTATATCTACCATCCATATTGCACTTGTATCACCATCTCTTCGCCGAACTAGTGCACCTATACAATTTACCATTGTATTGGGTGTGTTGGGGACACAAGAGACTCTTTGTTATTTGGTTGCAGGGTTGTTGAGAGAGACCATCTTCATCCTATGCCTCCCACGGATTGATAAATCGTAGGTCATCCACTTGAGGGAAATTTGCTACTGTCCTACAAACCTTTGCACTTGGAGGCCCAACAACGTCGAAGAAGGTTGTGTAGTATACATCAAGCTCTTTTCTAGCACCATTGTCGGGGAGGTTAGTGCTTGAAGGTTGAAAGAATATGCGGTGCCCCATGTTTGGTTTTGGTAATTGATGACAATCTCTATGGACTAATGGTCGTCTTGAGTTATATTTGAAGGATTTGTCCATAGGCTTTTCTTGAAGTCCATGTGTTGGTTTCAAGGAGTTTATGAGTTGACCAAGGTGCTATTGAGGAATTATCCAAAGATTGGTCATGTGAGTGTTGAGCTTATTGCAAGCATGTCTTGAAGAATAAGATTGTGTGATCATTCATGTTTATCTTCAAGACATCATCCAAATGAAGAGAGTTGGAAAGATTCAAGGTTGATCAAGACTAAGTCAAGAGTGAATCAAGTTGATCAACTCACAAAGCGTAGAAGATGTACCGAGAGGGATCAAGTGATCCCATGGTATGGTAAGCATTGTCCATTGCACTTTGTGTACTAACCCATGGTCTATGTGAGAGTTCTATGTGGGGTTAGGTACATGTCCATGGGCTTGCGTCAAGAGGAAGATATCATACAACCCATGGAAAGGATGACATCAAGTGGTGATCGTCATCAAGATTGCCGTGTGCAAGTTCAAGTGGAGCATCATGAAGAGATCAAGTGCTTGAATCTTGCCATCCATTGTGGTGTCAATGGACTTGCGAAGATGTGCCGAAGAGTGGCTCACCCATAGTGGACTATGGGGGAGCAATCATCTAGTCTTCGTCGAGCCAACGCAATCAAGAAAGGTGGTCCAAGTTGAGGGAGTCAAGATCATCATCATCTAGCTCAAGTGGACCATGTGCAAGGAAAAGGTTTGCCCTTGATAGGTTTTCTATTTTACCGGTCTCATGGTGGTAGTTGGTAGACCGGGTTATAGGATCATTTGCCGTACTATCAAGGGGGGCTCTCAAGTTGGTAGCTTGATCATATCGTTAGTAGAGAGCTCAAACCATTGCATCCTTGCATCATGTTTCTTGGTTCTTTTTTGGTTCTCTTTGTGAGTCTTAGAGCTTATGGTCATCTTGATGACAAGCTTGAGTTCATCGAAAACGGAGTTCGCATGCGTCTTCTATGATGTTTTCGGTGTTGGAGGTTTTACCAGTCTTATTCGAGGAAGGGTTCTCACCATTTTCTTATGGGCCTTTTCTCATTTGCTTCTTATTGATATTTCTATCAAGATTGTGTTAGCCCATGTCGTTAGTTTTCCAACAAAGTTAGTTTCGTTGAATTCGGAGTCCATTTGCAAAAGTTGTGGCTGTTTTGGTAAAGGCTACAGCGGTACTACCGCGACTAGAGCGGATGTAAATTTTTACTACCGCTCCAAAGCAGTACTACCGCGGCTCCTGAGCGTTAGTACCCCTCCAGAGCTGTACTACCGTGGCTCCTGAGCGGTAGTACCGCTCCGGACCAAATTCTCGTGTTTTGCTCAGCGGAGGTAGGCGCGGAAGTATTTTTTAGTACCGCTCGCAAGCAGTAGTACCGCTACCATTTGCGGTAGTACCGTGAGGTCGAGCGGTAGTACCGTGAGTACGAGCGGTAGTACCGCTCCGGTGGTTCTACTGGCCTTTTGCCTCCTCGCTGTTGTTTTTTAAAGGGGTACTACCGCCCTAGCGGTAGTGCCGCTCCTTGGAGCGGTAGTACCGCTCTGTGCGGGCTGTGAGCATAACGGTTGGATTTTCCCCCACCTATAAAAGGGGGTCTTCTTCCCCATTGAACCTTATCCTTTGAGCTCGTGTTCTCCCCCCATTGTTGACCTTCTTCGAGCTTGCTAACTCACAATCCCTCCATGGATTCTTGCTATTTTTGAGGGAAAAGAGAGAGGAGATCTAGATCCACATTTCCACCAATCACTTTCTCCTCTATTTGAGGGGAACCCCTTGGATATAGATCTTGGAGTTCTTGGTGTTCTCCTTCTTGTTCTTCCTCTCATCTTCCTCCCTAGCATTAGTTGCTTCGGTGGGATTTGAGAGAGAAGGATTTGGGCACTTCGTGTGCCCTTGCCATTGCATTTGGTGCATCAGTTTGAGTTCTCCACGTGATACGTGGAAGTTACAAGTTGAGAAGCTTATTACTCTTGGGTGCTTGGTACCCTTGGGCTTGTTACTCTTGGGTGTTTGGACACCCTAGATCTTGTTCCTCTTGGGGTGCCTGGAGCCCTAAACGGTTGGTGTTGTTCGGAGCTCAATCATTATGGTGTAAAGCTCCGGGCAAGCGTCAGGGTCTCCAATTAGGTTGTGGAGATCACCCCGAGCAATTTGAAGGGTACCGGTGACCGCCCCCAAGGGTTGCCAAAGTGTACGGGTTCGGTGACTGCCCCCAAGGGTCACCATTTGTACGGGTTCAGTGACCGCCCTCAAGGGTCCATTAGTGGAATCACGACATCTTGCATTGTGCGAGGGCGTGAGGAGATTATGGTGGCCCTAGTGGCTTCTTGGGGAGCATTGTGCCTCCACACCGCTCCAAACGGAGATTAGCATCTGCAAGGGCGTGAACTTCGGGATACATCATCGTCTCTGCGTGCCTCGGTTATCTCTTACCCGAGCCCTTATGCACTTTACTTTGTGATAGCCATATTGTTCTTTGTCATATATCTTGCTATCACATAGTTGCTTATCTTGCTTAGAATAAGTTGTTCGTGCACATAGGTGAGCCTAGTTGTTTTAGGTTTTGTGCTTGACAAATTAACCGCTAGGTTTATTCCGCATTTGTTCAAGCCTAAACCGTAATTATTTTAAAGCGCCTATTCACCCCCCTAGGTGACATCCTTGATCTTTCAAAGGTATATCTTTAGATCTTGCAATCAAATCTTTTTGCTTCTTGTTTTATCACTAGTTTAGTTTATGAAATAAAACTACAAAAAAATGGAATTGAGTTTGCCTCATACGCTTAATCTTTTTAATATGTTTCGTGAGAATGATGGAAAGGAAAATTGTGCTCAATTGCTAGAAGAAGAATGCATTAAAATGTTTGGTACTAGATCTTTGTATGATGAGCATGATTGCAATGTTGTTATTATGAATTCCTTGAATATCCATGATGCTAATGATATGCAAAGCCACAAGCTTGGGGATGCTATGTTTGATGAAGATGATATGTTTAGTCCCCCAAGTTTTGATGAGCAAATTTATTATGATGATAGCATGCCTCCTATTTATGATGGTTATATTGATGAAAGTGGGTTTGGAAGAGTGACAACTTTAGGAAGTAATGACCCCACTATTTTGGAGGGTGTTGAATCTTATAATATTTATTAAAGTGGATTTGGAGAGGTCATGACTTTATTTAGTGATGAATCCACTATTTTGGAAGAGGTTTCAATTGATTATGATGAAAACAAAGTTGCTACTTATGATGATTATTGTGATGAAACTTATGCTATAAAAGGTAGCAATGATTATATTTATAAAACTTGTCATGATTATGATTATCCTTTTTCTGAACATTACTCTTTTAATGTGGAAACAATTTATAGTATTCGAGTCTCTTATGATACTCCCACTATTCCGAATAAGAAGAATTTTGCTTATGTGGAGAGTAGTAAAATTTCTATGCAAGTAGATCATGAAAAGAATGCCTTAGGTGCTGGTTATATGGTTGAATTCATTCATTATGATACTGAAAATTATTATGAGTGAGGAACATATGCTTGTAGGAATTGCAATAATATCAAGTTTCCTCTCTATGTGCTTAAAATCTTGAAGTTATGCTTGTTTTGCCTTCCTATGCTAGTTGATTATTGTTCCCATAAGTTGTTTGCTCACAAAATCCCTATATGCATAGGAAGTGGGTTAGGCTTAAATGTGCTAGTCATATGCTTCATGATGCTCCCATTGTGTTTCAATTCTTATCTTTTATGTGAGCATCATTGTCATCATCATGCCTAGCTAGAAAGACATTAAAGAAAAGCGCTTGTTGGGAAACAACCAAATATTTACCATTACTGTTTTTGTGTGTCCACATGATTATGCTACTGTAGTAATCATGTTTTATAGCTTTTGTTTCAATAAAGTGCCAAGTAAGACCTTTAGGATAGCTCACCGTGATAGTTGTGTTGATCCTGCTGAAAATCAGAAACTTTTGCACCCAATAAATTAGTTTTGATAATACACATAAACGTGATTTTGATATGGTTCTTATTGATATGGATTGGCACACAAATTTCTCAGGTTTTACTAATTTGGTAGGATTTTTGGAGTTACCGAAGTATTCGAATGATATAGATTACTACAGACTGTTCTGTTTTTGACAGATTCTGTTTTCATTGTGTTGTTTGCTTATTTTGATGAATCTATGAGTAGTATCGGAGGGTATGAACCATAGAGAAGTTGGAATACAGTATATATTACACCAATATGAATTTAGAATGAGTTCATAACAGTACCTAAGTGGTGATTTATTTTCTTATACTAACGGAGCTTATGAGTTTTCTGTTGAGTTTTGTGTTGTGAAGTTTTCAAGTTTTGGGTAAAGATTCGATGGACTATGGAATAAGGGGTGGCAAGATCCTAAGGTTGGGTATTCCCAAGGCACCCCAAGGTAATATTCAAGGACAAACAAGAGCCTAAGCTTGGGGATGCCCCGGAAGGCATCCCCTCTTCATCTTCATTCATCGGTAACTTTACTTGGAGCTATATTTTTATTCACCACATGATATGTGTTTTGCTTGGAGCATCATTTTGTTTTATTTTGTTTTGCTTGCTGTTTGAATAATATCTCAAGATCTTAAATTCTTAAATGTTAGAGAGTCTTCACATAGTTGCACAAATATTTGACTACTCATTGTGCTTCACTTATATCTTTTGAGCTAAATAATTTTTGCTCTAGTGCTTCACTTATATCTTTTAGAGCACGGCGGTGGCTTAATTTTGCAGAAATTTTTGATCTCTCATGCTTCACTTATATTATTTTGAGAGTCTTTTAGAACAGCATGGTATTTTCTATGGTTATAAAATTGGTCCTAGAATGATGGGCATCCAAGTTGGGTATAGTAAAAACTATCATAGAAAGTGAATTGGATGCCATGATCAATTTGATGCTTGATAATTGTTTTGAGATATGGGGATGGTGATATTAGAGTCATGTTAGTGGAGTAATTATGAATTTGAGAAATACTTATGTTGAAGTTTGTGATTCCCGTAGCATGCACGTATGGTGAACCGCTTTGTGATGAAGTTGGAGCATAATTTATTTATTGATTGTCTTCCTTATGAGTGGCGGTCGGGGACAAGCGATGGTCATTTCCTACCAATCTATCCCCCTAGGAGCATGCGTTGTAGTACTTTGTTTCAATGACTTGTAGATTTTTGCAATAAGTATATGAGTTCTTTATGACTAATGTTGAGTCCATGGATTATACACACTCTCACCCTTCCACCATTGCTAGCCTCTCTTGTGCCGCACAACTTTCGCCGGTACCATACACCCACCATATACATTCCTCAAAACAGCCACCATACCTACCTATTATGGCATTTCCATAGCCATTCCAAGATATATTACCATGCAACTTTCCACCGTTCTGTTTATTATGACACGCTCAATCATTGTCATATTGCTTTTGTATGATCATGTAGTTGACATCGTATTTCTGGCAAAGCCACCTTCATAATTCTTCCATACATGTCACTCTTGATTCATTGCATATCCCGGTACACCGCCGGAGGCATTCATATAGAGTCATATTTTGTTCTAAGTATCGAGTTGTAATCTTGAGTTTTAAGTAAATAAAAGTGTGATGATCTTCATTATTAGAGCATTGTCCCAAGTGAGGGAAGGATGATGGAGACTATGATTCCCCCACAAGTCGGGATGAGACTTAGGACTTTAAAAGAAAAAAAGAAGAGAGGCCAAATAAAAAAAAGAGAAAGGCCAAATAAGTAAATAAAAAAGAGAAAAAAAGAAGAAGAAATGAGAGAAAAAGAGAGAAGGGACAATGCTACTATCCTTTTACCACACTTGTGCTTCAAAGTAGCACCATGATCTTCATGATAGAGAGTCTCTTATGTTGTCACTTTCATATACTAGTGGGAATTTTACATTATAGAACTTGGCTTGTATATTCCAACGATGGGCTTCCTCAAAATTCCCGAGGTCTTCGTGAGCAAGCAAGTTGGATGCACACCCACTTAGTTTATTTTGTTGAGCTTTCATACACTTATAGCTCTAGTGCATCCGTTGCATGGCAATCCCTACTCACTCACATTGATATCTATTAATGGGCATCTCCATAGCCCGTTGATACGCCTAGTTGATGTGAGACTATCTTCTCCTTTTTTGTCTTCTCCATAACCACCATTCTATTCCACATATAGTGCTATGTCCATGGCTCACGCTCATGTATTGCGTGAAAGTTGAAAAAGTTTGAGAATACTAAAGTATGAAACAATTGCTTGGCTTGTCATCGGGGTTGTGCATGATTAAATACTTTGTGTGATGAAGATAGAGCATATCCAGACTATATGATTTTGTAGGGATAGCCTTCTTTAGCCATGTTATTTTGAGAAGACATGATTGCTTTGTTAGTATGCTTGAAGTATTACTATTTTTCATGTCAATATGAACTTTTATCTTGAATCATTTTGGATCTGAACATTCATGCCACAATAAAGAAAATTACATTGAGAAATATGCTAGGTAGCATTCCACATCAGAAATTTTGTTTTTATCATTTACCTACTCGAGGACGAGCAGGAATTAAGCTTGGGGATGCTTGATACGTCTCCAACGTATCTATAAATTTTGATTGTTCCATGCTATTATATTACCCATTTTGGATGTTTATGGGCTTTACTATACACTTTTATATCATTTTTGGGACTAACCTATTAACCTAGAGCCCAGTGCCAGTTTCTGTTTTTTCCTTGTTTTTGAGTTTTACAGAAAAGGAATACCAAACGGAGTCCAATTGACGTGCCAATTTTTGATGATTTTTTGTGGACCAAAAGAAGCCCCTGGAGTGAAAGAGTTGGGCCAGGAGAGTCCCGGGCTGCCCACGAGGGTGGGGCACGCGCCCACCCCCCTGGGCACGCCCCCTGCCTCGTGGACAGCCCGTAAACCCCCCTGACGTGAGACCTATGCCAAAAAATCCTATAAAACTGAAACTTCCAGAAAATAACCTAGATCGGGAGTTCCGCCGCCGCAAGCCTCTGTAGCCACCAAAAACTAATCGGGACCCTGTTCTGGCACCCTGCCGGAGAGGGGATCCCTCACCGGTGGCCATCTTCATCATCCTGGCGCTCTCCATGACGAGGAGGGAGTAGTTCACCCTCGGGGCTGAGGGTATGTACCAGTAGCTATGTGTTTGATCTCTCTCTCTCTCTCTCTCTCTCGTGTTCTTGAGGTGATACAATCTTGATGTATCGCGAGCTTTGCTATTATAGTTGGATCTTATGATGTTTCTCCCCCTCTACTTTCTTGTAATGGATTGAGTTTTCCCTTTGAAGTTATCTTATCGGATTGAGTCTTTGAGGATTTGAGAATACTTGATGTATGTCTTGCCGTGCTTATCTATGGTGACAATGGGATATTCATGTGATCTACTTGATGTATGTTTTGGTGATCAACTTGCGGGTTCAATGAACCCACGCATAGGGGTTGGCACACGTTTTCGTCTTGACTCTCCAGTAGAAGCTTTGGGGCACTCTTTGAAGTTCTTTGTGTTGGTTGAATAGATGAATCTGAGATTGTGTGATGCACATCATATAATCATGCCCACGGATACTTGAGGTGACATTGGAGTATCTAGGTGACATTAGGGTTTTGGTTGATTTGTGTCTTAAGGTGTTATTCTAGTACGAACTCTATGATAGATCGAACGGAAATAATAGCTTCATGTTATTTTACTACGGACTCTTGAATAGATCGATCAGAAAGGATAACTTTGAGGTGGTTTTGTACCCTACAATAATCTCTTCGTTTGTTCTCTGCTATTAGTGACTTTGGAGTGACTCTTTGTTGCATGTTTAGGGATAGTTATATGATCCAGTTATGTTATTATTGTTGAGAGAACTTGCATTTGTGAAAGTATGAACCCTACGCCTTGTTTCCTAGCATTGCAATACCGTTTACGCTCAATTTTATCATTAATTACCTTGCTGTTTTTTTAATTTCAGATTACAAAAACCTATATCAACCATCCATATTGCACTTGTATCACCATCTCTTCGCCGAACTAGTGCTCCTATACAATTTACCATTGTATTGGGTGTGTTGGGGACACAAGAGACTCTTTGTTATTTGGTTGCAGGGTTGTTTGAGAGAGACCATCTTCATCCTACGCCTCCCACGGATTGATAAACCTTAGGTCATCCACTTGAGGGAAATTTGCTACTGTCCTAAAAACCTCTGCACTTGGAGGCCCATCAACGTCTACAAGAAGAAGGTTGTGTAGTAGACAACAAGGTCGCGTGCTAGCGTGGGCCAGGCGACGTGGCAAATGAGCCTGGGCGCCCCCATATACGCCTCATATTTGGGTTGGATATGTGGGGCGCCAGTCAGCCCAGGCGTTTGAGGCCCGTTTGAGGCGTCCTTCTAAGTCGAAATTTCATGATAGGTTAGTGACCGGATGGGCCGCCTGGGCATTTGCGGCCGGTTTGGGGCGCCCGGCTGTAGATGCTCTTATACGGAGTAGTACCGAGTAGGTGATTAGTAGGGAATACCCCTAGCAAGCAATAATCACACTATTTTTTCCATGAAGCAAATTGGTACAAAAGTTTTGGTAGGAGCCAATAGTTAGAGAAGTCTCTTGTTTTGAATTTTTTCTTTTATTTCATAATTATGTACTTTTCAAAACATAAAAAACGGCATGTCAAAACATCAATATATGCAATAGTAAATCTGAATTATGCCATGAATGAAACCTATCTTCTCGCAGAAAAGAATGAAACCTATCCACTTGTAGTTTCACATTATATACAAACTAAGGGCATGGCAACCCACAAATTTCCTCTCACATCCGTCAGCGGAAGGGGTGACCAGTCAGCAGGCACAAATGCGGGAGGCCGCTATCCAACCGTAGCCACATAAATTGCAAACTCTTTTTAACCACACCGGAAAAATATTCATGCAAACATGGCCGGTTTTCTTATAAACGTGACGAATTTCATACAAACCACATGAAAACATTTACATCTTAGACATATTTTAACTAAAAAAGGTAAAACTATGAGCACGTACAGTCGCGCGGAGCTTCGCTCCCACGACAGAGATACACTACACTAGTCTACAACCGGTCAACGCAAAGGTCCGCACGCTTCCCAATCGCTCGTCGGAGTGGAATGCGAGAATCACTAGTAGAAAAAGGGCCATTCATCCCGGTTCGTGAGGGCCATTTGTCCCGGTTCCCGAACCGGGACTAAAGGGTCATTACTAAAGCCCTATACCTTCAGTCCCGGTTTGCCCAGGAACCGGGACATATGGGGCTCCACATGGCCGTTGCCGCTTGCCCAGCCAGGGGGACCTTTTGTCCCGGTTGGTGCCACAATCGAGAGCAAAAGGCTTCCACGCGTCAGCAGTTCAGGGGCTGGGTTTTTTGTTTTTGTTTTCTGAAGGGGGGGGGGGGGGTTGGGGATTTTTGGGTTTTTGTAGGGTTAATTTAGGGGTTTCATATATTGTGTTAGCTAGCTAATAGAGAGAAGTGTCCTCTCTTATCTCCGTGCTTGGTCGGTGCTATGTATAGAGAGGACTCGACACACTAGCTAGCTAGTAAGCAAATGAAGGAAACCATTAAGTATAGAAGATCGTCATGAACATATACACAGAGAGAAGTGATCGACCTCTCCTTCTCCTATAGATTGATCGAACAATAAGTATTCGTATATCTATCCGACGCTACTGGCTACATATATATATATATATATACAATATAAGAAATCCCCTAACATCTGAACTCAACTTCCACATGGTATTTTCCGTGTTTGTCGATGACGTGGTCAAGAAAGAATCCCGCCAATTCCTCTTGAATTGCTCGTATGCGATCTTGTGGTAGGAGTTCATCCCGCATCTGCCACATCTAATTTCAAGAAGGGGGTCAATACATATATATGAATGAAACAGAACACAAATGATGGTAATAAAATAAAATTGTGAATACTATTGCTTACGCACTTCATATTGTTGTTTAGAGTAGCCCCGCTCACAGGTGGTGTGGTGGATGAACTCGCAAATGTAGTATCCACAGAAATCATTCCCGGGTTCCTGCCACAACCACTTTACAAGAAATAGAGTCCAATCAAACTGATAAGCAAGCATGCTAAATGGTATTGATGAAACTAGCTAGAATCAATGGGAGATGCGCGGAACTAGCTAGTAGCTAGTACTTACTTTCGGGTGGTCAAATCGCAGTTGCGCCGGCAGTCCCGGAGCTTGTGTGGTGAACTTTTTCCAAACCCTGCCAGACAAAGAAAACAATCACTTGATATCAGGAAATGAACAAAGTTGTCGATATGGTGCGGTAATGATCGATTGAACTTACTTCTCGAGCATTTTAGTCATGGTCGCATACTCCTCTGGATTTTTTTGCTTGGAGTCTATGACAGTTACTAGTCCCTGCTCAAGCTTAATCTCTAGCAGAATAAAGTGGAAGCTGCGCACGCATGCATAACTCATCAATTACATTACTATGACCTCAAGTAATAAGGGAAACCGAATATGCACAAGGCAGTAACACTCACTTGTATTCATAAGGAAAGAGTATTGTACCTTTGTTTTGATTTCGAAGTAATGATGCAAGTAAGTTGGCCTCGGTTTGTCTGGCATCATGTTTAACACTCCATTCATCCATGAGATTTATGTTAATGAACCCAATATAACCTACTTGTCTTTTCTTAAATTCGGCGATCTTCAATCTGCATAATATAGTGAGGATAATTATATATACATGCAATGAAAGAGCTGAGCTATATATAGAGACTTAACTAATTACAGAGAAGTAGTACTTACAGACAGTAGCAAGTGATGATTGTTTTATCGAGGGCCTTTTGATTGAAAAACTGGAAGAACTCCTAATATGGAACTAACAACAGATCAATTCCAACGAGGTCGTGCTCCTCTTTAACTCTCAGCGACAAAGTATTTTCCCAGACTTCCTGCAGATGTCCATGTACCAGTCATGGAATCTTCGCATCATCGTTGTTAGGGAAGTACTAGGTCTGACGAGAGGCTTCCCGTGCTCGAATCTTAATGTGTCCACCTCCATTGGTACCGGGCAGCATCCCCGGAAGATTAGCAACGATATCGCTAGACACATTGAGCGGGGGGCACGATTGCTTCGCTTGTTCGCCCAGCTGGGGAATTTTTTCCCTTTTCTTCGTTCTGCTAGCCTTTGATTAGTGCAAGTACTTCCCGACTGCTCCGCTTCCTTATATGTCCTTTCAATGATGCAGTCATAGTTGGATTGCGGCGGAGGCAGTGATGGTCGCTGCAGGGCATCCAAAGTGCGCTTCGCTTTCACCGGATCTGTCTTCTCCGCCGGAGGTGGATGTTTCTTAGCTTTTACCGATTGGAAGAAGTCATTCACTTGGCCTTCACAAGACTACATCACCTCCGTCGCGGATTGTGTCCCCCAATATCTCTTCTTGTTCAAAGTCTCTTTGTTGATCCATAGTTTCTGCAAATATTACAACATGGCAATTAATATACAAACATGTGGATATATTGAAGTTATCGGGGAGGGGGTATATCGACAATGACGACATATATTTAGAAAAAAATGTTATTGGGAAGGGGGTATATCGACCCCCCCTCATGTCGAAGTTATCGGAGAGGGGGTATATTGACCCCTCGACAACCCTCGACTCTCGACCCTAGACCCTCGACCCCTCGGCGACCCTCGACCCTAGCTAGTTCACGACCCTCGACAGCTCGGTGATCCACGACCCACTACCCTAGTTCCCGACCCTCGACCCCCATGTCACATTTGTCTAGTGTCAAAGGATTCAACAAAACCATGTCTTCATCATTAGGCGAAAGTAACAGGCGCATGATGGTACGAAGCTCTTCAAAGTTATTTTGGAACAGAATCCCAGATAGGATAATTCACTTTTGGTACAAAGTACAACAAGAGCCTTCCGAATATCGCTATTTGGAAGGCCTTTGCTGAAATTTGTACCAAAAGGTGCATTATCCTATCTGGGACTCCGTTCCAGAACAACTTTGGAAAATTTCATACCATCATGCCCCGGTTACTTCCGGCTAATGATGAAGCCATGGGTTTCTTCAATACTTTGACACTAGGCAACCTTTCGACCCCTCGGTGATCCTCGACCCCTCGATGACCCTCGACCCTCGAACCCTCGGCGATCCTTGACCCTCGACCCTCAAACCCTTGGCAACCCTCGACCCCTCGGCATTCCTCGACCCTCGAACCCTAGGCCCCTCGACGACCCTCGAACCCTCGGTGACCCTCGAACCTCTACCCTAGTTCCCGCCCCTCGCCCCTCGAACCCTCGGTGACCCTTGAACCTCTACCCTAGTTCCCGACCCTCGCCCCTCGAACCCTCGGTGACCCCCCCCTCATGTCGAAGTTATCGAGGAAGAAAAAAACAAGAAAAAAAGAGGAGAAGAAGAAAGTAATAGAGGAGAAGGAAGAAAAAATAGAATATTTTCTAATTTCTTCTTCTTCTCCTCTATTCCTTTCTTCTTCTCCTCTTTTTTTTTCCTTTTTTAATCTTCTTATTTATTTCTCCTCTTCTTCTCCTTTTTCTTTTCCTTCTTCCTAAACTAAACATAAACTAAAATAATCCTAAAACTAAACGAAACATCTCCTCCACCGACCCCCACCCCTCATGTCGAAGTTATCGGGGAGGTGGTATATCAACAACGACATATGTACCCGATAAAAATAAGAAGAGGAATAAGAAGAAAAAAAACAGGAGAAGAAGAAAGGAATAGAGGTGAAGAAGAAAAAAAAAATATAGAAATTACTCTATTTTTTCTTCTTCTCTTCTATTCCTTTCTTCTTGTCCTCTTTTTTTTCTTTTTTTTTCTCTTATTATTTATTTCTCCTCCTCTTCTTCCTCTCCTCTTCTTCTCCTTTTTCTTCTCCTTCTCCTTCTTCCTCTTCTTATTTTCCTTTTTCCACTCATTTTTCTTCTTCTTCCTTCTTACTTCTCCCTCTTTTCTTCCTTTTCCTTATTTTACCTTTTCCTCTACACTAACCTAAAATGCACTAACCTAAAATTGATATCTACTAATTAACAACCTAAATAAAAAATTTAATACATATATGGAAAAAACATTATATGAAAAAAACATCATATGCACAAAAAAACATCATATGCACATCATATAAAAAAACAACATATGTACATATTTGAAAAAAACATCGGAAGCCGCCGGACCATGGGGCGGCGCGGCGTTGGGGCAGCGGTGGCGCGGGGCGGCGACGGCGTCGGGGCGACGCGGCACGGGGCGGCATGGGGCGGCGACGACATCGGGGCGGCGCGGGGAGGTGACGGCCACAGTGCGGGGTGGCGCGCAGCGACGGCGACAGGGCGGCGCGGGGCACGGGCGGTGATGACGGGCGCGGGCGACGGCGACGGCAACGACGAGCGCGGGCGACGGCTACGAGGATGAGGGCGTCGGGGCAGAGGGCGACATCGGCGGAGGGGAGAATGAGAAACTGCTGAAAATTTGCAAAGTGTTGACTTATATAGCCAGAGCATTGGACCCGGTTGGTGGCACCAACCGGGACCAAAGCCCACCTTTAGTCCCGGTTGGTGCCACCAACCGGGACCAAAGTTCTCTTTTCAGCAGCCCAAAGGGCGGGAAGCAGAGGCCTTTGGTCCCGGTTGGTGGCATCAACCGGAACCAATGCCCCCCTTAGTCCTGGTTGGTGCCACCAACCGAGACCAAAGACCTTGTGCTGCCCGCGTCAAAAGTTTAGTCCCACCTCGGTAGTTGAGAGAGCTCGAGAGTGGTTTATAAGCGCTGCTGTGCCCACCCTCTCGAGCTCCTCTCAACTGTAGGCTTTCGGGCCGAACCTGTCACTGTGTGCCTGTGGGCCTACTGGGCCTTCTGCGGGCCTGAATCCTGGCCCATGATTGGGTTTCTAGTCGTATTTAGGCCGTGGTGGCCCAGTAGGTGGCACTTTTTTTGCTTTATTTATTTTATTTTGTTTCTACTTACTGTTGCTATTTTTTATTTTATTAAAGTTAATTTATTTTAGTTTATTAAATTTTATTTTGTTTCTACTTATTTATGAAAGTTTATTTTGTTCTTACTTATTTATTTTATTTTGTTTCTACTTATTTATTTATTTTTCTTTTTTGCTTGTTTTATTTATTTCATGAAAAATTCTTTTTATTTATTAATTTTATTAAAGTTTATTTATTTTACTTTATTAAAGTTTATTTTATTTCTACTTCTTTATTAAAGTTTATTTTGTTTCTACTTATTTATTTTATTTTGTTTCTACTTATTTATTATTTTCTTTTCTTTTTTGCTTTTTTATTAATTTTATGAAAAATCTTTTTGCTTTTAATGTTTTGAACAGAAAATACTTTGATAATTTTAGTTGCATAAATTTTATATAATTTTAGTTTCAATAATACTAGAGGTTTATAAAAGCATTTCAAATGAACTCTAAAAAGGTTGAAAGTTGGCATGATATCAGCATTTCACCCACATAGCCTATGCTAAAAAGTTGAGAGGGTTACGACAAAAACTGGATGGACTTCGTGTACAAGACAGACAATATCTTTGGAATTATCAGGGTTTCAGACGAAAACTCATCTGTTACAAGGGGATTTCATTTGTTCAAATGTAACTGCAGTGATATTCTAAATCAAAGGCATCATCATAATAGTTGTTGATAGAAAGTCTTCACTTTTTCTCCGCTTGTGTTCTTTGCTTATTGCGCCGTAACCATGGATAATCTTCATCGTTTAACAGGGTGTTTTGGTCAGCCTTGACTTTGAAGGGAGGAATTTCATGGAACTTTTCATAATCTTCAGACACGTCTGTCTTGCCCTCCAATCCCACGATGTCTCTTTTTCCTGAAAGAACTATGTGGCGCTTTGGCTCATCGTATGATGTATCCGCTTCCTTATCTTTTCTTTTTCTCGGTTTGGTAGACATGTCTTTCACATAGAAAACCTGCGCCACATCATTGGCTAGGACGAATGGCTTGTCTGTGTACCCCAGATTGTTCAGATCCACTGATGTCATTCCGTACTGTGGGTCTACCTGTACCCCGTCTCCTGACAGATTGACCCATTTGCACTTAAACAAAGGGACCTTAATATCATATCCATAGTCAAGTTCCCATATATCCACTATGTAACCATAATATATGTCCTTTCCCCTCTTGGTTGCTGCATCAAAGCAGACACCACTATTTTGGTTGGTGCTCTTTTGATCTTGGGCGATCGTGTAAAATGTATTCCCATTTATCTCGTACCCTTTGTAAGTCATTACAGTCGAAGATGATTCCCTCGCCAACGAGTACAGGTCATCAGAAACAGTGTTGTCACACTTGAGACGTGTTTGGAACCAACTGCTGAAACTCCTGATGTGTTCACATGTAATCCAGTCGTCACACTGGTCCGGGTGTGATACGTCTCCAACGTATCTATAATTTTTGATTGTTCCATGCTATTATATTACCCCTTTTGGATGTTTATGGGCTTTATTTTACACATTTATATCATTTTTGGGACTAACCTACTAACAGGAGGCCCAGCCCGTATTGCTTTTTTTTTGCCTATTTCAGTATTTCAAAGAAAAGGAATATCAAACGGGGTCCAAACGGAATGAAACCTCCGGGAGCGTGATTTTTGGAACGAACGTGATCCAGAGGACTTGGAGTGCAAGTCAAGAAGCAGCCGAGGCCTCCACGAGATAGGAGGGTGCGCCCCCTGTCTCGTGGGCCCCTCAGGCGACCACCGACGTACTTCTTCCTCCTATATAAGCCTACGTACCCCGAAAACATCCAGGGAGCCAACAAAACACAATTTCCACCGCCGTAACCTTCTGTATCCGCGAGATCTCATCTTGGAGCCTTCGCCGGCACTCTGCCGGAGGGGGAATCGACCATGGAGGGCTTCTACATCAACACCATAGCCCCTCCGATGAGTTGTGAGTAGTTTACCACAGACCTATGGGTCCATAGTTATTAGCTAGATGGCTTTTTCTCTCTTTTTGGATCTCAATACAATGTTCTCCCCCTCTCTTGTGGAGATCTATTCGATGTAAACTCTTTTTGTGGTGTGTTTGTCGAGATCCGATGAATTGTGGGTTTATGATCAAGTTTATCTATGAATAATATTTGAATCTTCTCTGAATTCTTTTATGTATGGTTGAGTTATCTTTGCAAGTCTCTTCGAATTATCAGTTTGGTTTGGCCTACTAGATTGATCTTTCTTGCCATGGGAGAAGTGCTTAGCTTTGGGTTCAATCTTGCGGTGTCCTTACCCAGTGACAGAAAGGGTTGCAAGGCACTTATTGTATTGTTGCCATCGAGGATAAAAAGATGGGGTTTATATCATATTGCTTGAGTTTATCCCTCTACATCATGTCATCTTGCTTAAAGCGTTACTCTGTTCTTATGAACTTAATACTCTAGATGCAGGCAGGAGTTGGTCGATGTGTGGAGTAATAGTAGTAGATGCAGGCAGGAGTCGGTCTACTTGTCACGGACGTGATGCCTATATACATGATCATACCTAGATAATCTCATAATTATTCGCTTTTCTATCAGTTGCTCGATAGTAATTTGTTCACCCACCGTAATACTTATGCTATCTTGAGAGAAGCCTCTAGTGAAACCTATGGCCCCCGGGTCCTCTTATCATATTTGCTTCCAATCTACTTTTATTTGCATCTTTACTTTTTGCATCTATATTTCTCTTATCATATTATCTCTACCAGATCTCACTTTCGCAAGTGGCCGTGATGGGACTGACAACCCCTTTATTGCGTTGGTTGTGAGTTCTTTGTTTGTTTGTGTAGGTGTGTGGGACTTTTGAGGAGCCTCCTACTGGATTGATACCTTGGTTCTCAAAAACTGAGGGAAATACTTATCCTACTATTGCTGCATCACCCTTTCCTCTTCAAGGAAAACCAATGCAAGCTCAAGATGTAGCAGGTTGTTTGGAGCGCAGAATGTTCTTGTGTTCATCGACATACGGGGTCACCAAGGTAGAATTCTGTAGAACCGTGTAGTGTGCTTGAGACCAAGAATGTCGTCCCTACATACTATTGAGTCCCCTCCTAGCGTGCCTTTTCCACCCAGTCTCCCCTCATACCGCGATTGAGGGAGACCTATCTTCTTAAGGTCAGGAATGAAGTCAACACAAAACCCAATGACATCCTCTGTTTGATGGCCCATGGAGATGCTTCCTTCTGGCCTAGCGCGGTTACGGACATATTTCTTTAGGACTCCCATGAACCTCTCAAAGGGGAACATATTGTGTAGAAATACAGGGCCCAGAACGAAAATCTCGTCGACTAGATGAACTAGGACGTGCCTCATGATATTGAAGAAGGATGGTGGGAACACCAGCTCAAAACTGACAAGACATTGCGCCACATCACTCCTTAACCTTGGTAGGATTTCTGAATCAATCACCTTCTGAGAGATTGCATTGAGGAATGAACGTAGCTTCATAATGGCTAATCAAACGTTTTCTGGTAGAAGCTCCCTCAATGCAACCAGAAGCAGTTGCGTCATAATCACGTCGCAGTCATGAGACTTTAGGTTCTGGAACTTTTTCTCTGCCATATTTATTATTCCCTTTATATGCGACGAGTAGCCAGACGGGACCTTCATACTGAGCAGGCATTCAAAGAAGATTTCCTTCTCTTCTTTGGTAAGAGCATAGCTGGCAGGACCTTCATACTGCTTTGGAGGCATGTCGTCTTTTTCGTGCAAACATTGCAGGTCCTTCCGTGCCTCCGTTGTATCTTTTGTCTTCCCATACATGCTCAAGAAGCCTAGTAGGTTCATGCAAAGGTTCTTCGTCATGTGCATCACGTCAATTGAAGAGCGGACCTCTAGGTCTTTCCAGCAGGGTAGGTCCCAAAATATAGATTTCTTCTTCCACATGGGTGCGTGTTCCTCAGCGTCATTCGGAACAGATAGTCTGCCGGGACCCTTTCCGATGATTACTTATAAATCATTGACCATAGCAAGTACGTGATCACCGGTACGCATGACGGGCTTCTTCTGATGATCTGCCTCGCCTTTGAAGTGCTTGCCTTTCTTTCAACATTGATGGTTGGTCAGAAGGAATCGACGATGCCCCAGGTAAACATTCTTCCTGCATTTGTCCAGGTATATACTTTCGGTGTCATCTAAACAGTGTGTGCATGCGTGGTATCCCTTGTTTGTCTGTCCTGAAAGGTTATTGAGAGCAGGCCAATCATTGATGGTGACAAACAGCAATGCATGCAGGTCAAATTCCTCCTGTTTGTGCTCATCCCATGCACATACACCATTTCCAATCCACAGCTATAAAAGTTCTTCAACTAATGGCCTTAGGTACACATCAATGTCGTTGCCGGGTTGCTTAGATCCTTGAATGAGAACTGACATCATATTGAACTTCCACTTCATGCACAGTCAAGGAGGAAGGTTATAGATACATAGAGTCATGGGCCAGGTGCTGTGATTGCTGCTCTGCTCCCCGAAAGGATTAATGCCATCCGCGCTTAAACCAAACCATACGTTCCTTGCGTCACCTGCAAACTCCTCCCAGTACTTTCTCTTGATTTTTCTCCACTGCGACCCGTTAATGAGTGCTCTCAACTTCCCGTCTTTCTTATGGTCATCTCTGTGCCATCGCATCAACTTGGCATGCTCTTTGTTTCTGAACAGGCGTTTCAACCATGGTATTATAGGAGCATACCACATCACCTTGGCAGGAACCCTCTTCTGGGGGCGCTCGCCGTCAACATCCCCAGGGTCATCTTGTCTGATCTTATAACGCAATGCACCGCATACCGGGCATGCGTTCAAATCCTCGTACGCACCACGGTACAGGATGCAGTCATTAGGGCATGCACATATCTTCTGCGCCTCCAACCCTAGAGGGAAAACAACCTTCTTTGCTGCATACATACTGTCGGGCAATTCATTATCCTTTGGAAGCTTCTTCTTCAATATTTTCAGTAGCTTCTCAAATCCTTTGTCAAGCACACCATTCTCTCCTTCCACTGCAGCAATTCTAGTATGGTACCGAGCTTTGTGTTGCCATCTTCGCAATTGGGGCACAAACCTTTTTTGTGATCCTCTAGCATGCGATCCAACTTCACCTTCTCCTTTTCACTTTCGCACTGACTCCTTGCATCAACAATGACCTGGCGAAGATCATCGTCGGGCACATCGTCTAGTTTCTCTTGATCTTCAACAGCTTCCCCCGTTGCAGCATCACCGTATTCAGGGGGCACATAGTTGTCATCATCCTCTTCTTCTTCGCTGTCTTCCATCATAACCCCTATTTCTCCGTGCTTGGTCCAAACATTATAGTGTGGCATGAAACCCTTCTCAAGCAGGTGGATGTGAAGGGTTTTCCGGTTAGAGTAAGACTTCGTATTCTCACAGATAGGGCATGGACAACACATAAAACCATTCTGCTTGTTTGCCTCAGCCACTTTGATAAAATCATGCACGCCCTTAATCTACTCGGAGGTGTGTCTGTCACTGTACATCCATTGCTGGTTCATCTGTGTGCATTATATATAATTAAGTGTGTCAAAAACCATTACAGAACATCATGAATAGATAATTAAGTGACCAAATTAATATAAGTTCATCATCACATTAAAATCAAAGTACATACATAGTTCTCGTTGAACAACATATAGCTCTCGAGAGCATCTAATTAATTAAACCATACATTGAAACTATGTAAAACATTTCAATGCGAAAACAAATGCGATCATAATCGCAACCAAGATAACAATTGATCCAACGGCATAATGATACCAAGCCTCGGTATGAATGGCATATTTTCTAATCTTTCTAATCTTCAAGCGCATTGCATCCATCTTGATCTTGTGATCACCAACGACATCCGCAACATGCAACTCAAATATCATCTTCTCCTCCTCAATTTTTTTATTTTTTGCTTCAAGAAATTGTTTTCTTCTTTAACTAAATTTAACCTCTTGACAATAGGGTCGGTTGGAATTTCTGGTTCACATACCTCCTAGATAAATAAAATCTACGTCACATTGGTCGGCATAATTGTCATAAACAATAAATGAACCAAGTAGTTATAAAGACAATATATACCACATCCGAATCATAGACAGGAAGAGGGCCGACGGGGGCGGATACCAAAACCATCGCACTAAATAATAAGAAGCAATAATAAAAGTAAGAAAATTATACAAGTATCTATCTAAACATACAAGTAAGAATTTTTTCCTTTCAGAAAGAAGATAAGAACAAGAGGCTCACCATGGTGCTGCCGGCGATGAGATCAGCATGGGCGATCGACGGCGGTGAAGACGGGGACGGGATGTGACGGACCGCTAAACCTAGACAAATATTAGGAAAATGGAGCTTGGAGGTCGAGATTGGAGAGGAGAAAGCTTAAGTAGTGTGACTCGGGCATTCCATCGAACACCTCATGTGCATAGGAGGTGAGCTAGAGCACCACAAAACACTCCCCTCAACGGCCAAAAAAATAGAGCAATCCACTGCTCTGCTCGGGGGCGAGGGGTATATATAGGCATGTCATTGGTCCCGGTTCGTGGCATGAACCGGGACTAAAGGGCAGCCTTTGTTCCCGGTTCAAGCCACCAACCGGGACCAATGGTGGTGGGCCAGGAGCGAGGCCCATTGGTCCCGGTTCAAGCCACCAACCGGGACCAATGGTGGTTGGCTAGGAGCAAGGCCCATTGGTCCCGGTTCGTCCCACCAACCGGGACCAATTCCCCCACGAGGCCCAGCAGGCCCCCTGGCCTCATGAACCGGGACCAATGGGCCCATGGGTCCCGGTTCGTGACTGAACCGGGACTAATGGGCTTATCTGGCCCGAACGTAAGCCCTGTTTTCTACTAGTGAATACTTTCTTGCCAAAGTCACATGGAAGGAGTTTTAAGCAAGAATTGGTGTCCTGAAATACTGATGAGCGAAATACATGTTTTCAATCACTCTTCTGTTAAAAATATTCCATGCTATGTAAACAATCAGACATGTCTAGTACTCCAAGTAAGTTGTGAGTGAAGTTACCAGAATGACCAAATTGTTGATCATAGTATAATAGTGAAAATGTCGTTAAGTACTAATTACATGTTTCTTGCATAAGGATAAGATGAAAAGATTATTGTAAGGAGTTACATCAATACAAGCTCGTTGTAAGTAATTACATCAATAAAAATGTCGGCGGATGCTTCAGCTGGAGGGGAAGAGGGGCGCCTCCGCTTTCGTGGAGCCCAGACGGGGGTCGACGATGGTCTGCGCTGAAGAACCGGGCAAGTCACCTGCTGTGTAAGCCGACGACGCACCGGCGGTGGCATTCATGAGAGCCAAGCAGCGACAACATCCTGTATTCTACTTCACCTCAATGTTGGCGGGGGACGCGGATGCGCTGGCCACCGACTCGTCGATCTCCGCACAACCGGCTTCTTTCTCTTCCAGTAGGACGCGGTTACGCACGCATTGACGTTGGATGGCGCAGTCGTAGGCACGGAAGGTGCGGTACGAGGCGGCGTCGTCGACGGCAGCGACGACGCCCGTGCCATCGTGCTCCCCGCCGTGCCGGCCTGGAGCAACTCGCCACTCCTCCGCGAGCTGGTTTGGAGCGACGAGGTCCTAAACCATGCACCGGCTTGGGGCGGCAACTTGCTCCGTCGGGCTAGGAGAGGAAGGTGGAGCAGCCAGCTGCCTCGCTCATATCCAGCTGGCTTATTTGGCCACCCGGCCGACTTTTATGCCAGAGAACTGCTCTTCCTACTCGTCGGAGGCCATCAAAAGGGTGGAGAAAATGATGGAAGGAGGAGATGGGGAGCGACGGAGTGGTGCGATTCTTGCCCGATGTCTTGCCTCGTTTAAATAAAGGACAGACGAGAAGAGCTTGCCCGCAGTTGCGTTCAATGGTGGATGCAATGAGAGGTTGCGTTCGTGTTAAGCCGTCTTCAGTGTGGAACGACGCGCTCTACAGTGGCATGAATGCGGGCAGTTGGCATCGTGCGGGAAGCTTGCGCGGGAGGGAGGAGGGGCTTTGGGTGGGCCATGGCGCTCAAAAGCGGGCGCGGGAGTGGTTCGGACTCCTGCAAAGCCCCCCGTTTGTCTCCGTTTTTTAGGAGAAGTACGTCCGAACCGCGCCGTGGACCGATACAAGACCGCGTTGGATGGCTCCCGCGGTCTGAACAATACAGTCTGAACGAATGCGGGAGGTTTGAGAGTCGGCGTTGGAGATGCCCTCACTAGCCAATTGGACTTCAATCTTTCACCCACAATATATTATGGTGAAAATACTGGAGTGAAATACGCCACTATCCCAGTAACTCAAACTAATTGCACGTTCGTTGATTTGACCAAATAAGGTGAGAATCAATCGAAGAGGGGAGAACTGACACGTGGCTCCTACGTCAGCGTCTCTTTCACCGTTACAGGGATCTATTTACAAACTCCCGCCCCCTCCCCGGGCCTCTCCCCAAAACCATGCTAACGAATGTATAGAGGAAAAAATTTGAAAATCTTATGCTGCCTAGCTCTTGAACCCAAGATCTTTAGGGTTGCCAAATATCTCAATATTTTATATAGATCTATACAAAATTGTTGGTTTTTCCTCACAAATCATGCTAACGGCGAATAAAGGAAAAACTATTATAAACCTTGCGCTGCCTGCCACTCGAACCCAGTACCTTTGGGGCTGCCTGCCACTAGATCGTCAACCGGCCCATGTAATATGTTGGATATCCCATGATATCTCAAAAAAAAAAACTGATCGATTTGAATTTCCTTAAAAAAATTGGATTTCCTTAAGTATCACAAGTACTACCTGTTAGCTTGTTTCCTCCCGTTCACGTTATTTGTTTTGAAAGCACAATCAGCAAAAACTTAGGGACGGGTCTAGCCAGCGGCTGGCTGCTCGTTGGCCTTTGCGAGCGGCCGGCCTAAAACAAAATCTTTTTGTCCTATATAATCTATAAAAGGTAATAATTTGTCCTCTTTAATAATTGATATAAGAAAAATAATTTTAATCCATATATTTAAAAAGTACATGTAACAGAAAACATATTACAAAAACATCCATGTAAGCAAGTGTGAACACGTTTAATTTGAGTTTTCAAATTCTTAAAAAGTCCTAACTTTTAAACCGCGCGTCGTAATTAAGATCCATTTTCACCGTTGGAACCCTTGCAGCGTGCTCTTCGAAACTAGATCCCGCATGGGTATGTTCTGGCAAACTTTTTAGTGTGCAATTTAGTCTCCGTTTGACGCAACTGTTTAGCCGTCGATGTGCAACTAGCTGACAATCGATGTGCAACTTTTTAAATGATGGCACCATCCCGAATTACGATGAAATGTGATACTTCATCTGCCGCTCCGGTGCCCTTGCCAACTGCCTGGTAGTCGCCGCACATGGGCAGCCCCCACAACCGCGTTTGAGGGACTATTCTATAAGCGTGTGCCAACTCAAAGCCCGTGTGTGAGCAACTATGCCTCCTCGCAAAAAAACCTATTCCGACCAGGGTGTGCAACAACGCAGTCGCGCGTGAGCAAAAACCCATTGTGCATGTGCAAATCTTGCATCAGTACGCCTGCGACTATGCAAACGAGAGTGCGCCGACGAGAGTGTGCAACTTCGCCGGACGTGAGCACCTCCCACAATAATTCATGTGCGACTATGCAGACAAGAGTGTGCAACTCCATGGCCACGCATGTGTGACTATGCCGACGAGAGTGTGCTACTCCACCACCGGGCGTGAGCACCTCCCACAACAATTCATGTGCGACTATGCAGACGAGATTGTGCAACTCTATGGCCATGCATGTGCGACTATGCAGATGAGAGTGTGCTACTCCGCGACAGGGCGTGAGCACCTCCTGCAACAATTCATGCGTGGCTATGCAGACGAGATTGTGCAACTATGTGGCCATGCATTTGCGACTATGCCGTCGAGAGTGTGCAACTCCGAGGCCGGGCGTGAGCACCTCCAGCAGCAATTCATGTGCGACCATGCGGACGAGATGTGCAACTCTGTGGCCAGACATGTGCGACTATGCCGATGAGAGTGTGCAACTCCGCGGCCGGGCGTGAGCACCTCCTACAGCAATTCATGTGCAACCATGCAGACGAGAGTGTGCAACTCCACGGCCACGCATGTGCGACTACGCTGACGAGAGTGCGCAACTCTGCGGCTGGGCGTGAGCAGCTCCCACAACAATTCATGTGCAACTATGCAGACGAGATTGTGCAACACTATGGCCATGCATGTGCGACTATGCAGACGAGAGTGTGCAACTCCGCGGCCGGGTGTGAGCCCCTCTTATAGCAATTCATGTGGATCTATGTTGACGAGATTGTGCAACTCCGTGATCATGCATGTGCGACTATGCCGACGAGAGTGTGCAACTCCGTGGCCGGGCGTGAGCACCTCCCACAACAATTCACACTACTAGGAAAATGGCTATAGATGATATGGCCACTAATGGCGCACCAGACATGTGGTGCGCCACTACTATATAGCAGTGGCGCACCATGTGCTGGTGCGCCATTAGTGTGAAAGACACTAATGGCGCACCAGAGACATGGTGCGCCACTAGTAACAATTATTTTTTTTTCCAAAAATACTAACGGCGCACCAGGGCACAATGCGCCATTACTAGTTTTAACTAGTAATGGCGCACCAGCCACACAGTGCGCCACTACTATATATTTTTTATTTTTTTTTGCAAAACTACTAATGGCGCACCAGGGCATAGTGCGCCATTACTAGTTTAAACTAGTAATGGTGCACCAGCGACACAGTGCGCCACTACTATATTTTTTTTGCAAAACTACTAATGGCGCACCACCAGCTGGTGCGCCATTAGTAACTAGGGTTACTAATGGCGCATTTGTGTGTGGTGCGCCATTAGTAACCTGGGACCAGCTAGATATTTTGGACAGCCACACCTACCCACTCACTTTCCCTACTTCATTCTCTCCACCTCCTCCTCCAAGCTTGTCTCGGCTGCCTCCTCCTCCTCACCTCATTTGCACCATAGATTTATCCAAATTAAGTGGTTAAATTACCTTTTTTTGATAGGTAAGTAAGGGGGAAGCTATCTTTATATTGTAGATCTACTTTTTCTCCCTCCAACAATGTGCACATGCACTTTTTATGGCCTAGCTAGATCTATGTATGTTTGTGGTGTTGCATATGTTTGTGGTGTTGCATATATGTTTGTGTTTGCAGGTACCGGTATTTGAAATGCGATAGTTGCCAATATTTTGCTGGAATGTCGATTCATTTCTGTTTCGGCGAGAATTTTGGCACTATGCATTCTTTTTGGTCCTATTTTTAGGGAAAGTCATGCCAAATTTTTTCTTGGTTCTAAAATATCGTTTTGCTCTACCCCACAGGCGACCATGGTCCGCACGATGACCGAAGGCATCGTGAATAGGTTTTTGAGCTCCACGAAGGCCGAGATGCTTCGAAAGAACGAGATGGAGATAAGATGTCCGTGTCGAAGATGCAAGCTGAAGAGCCTTATTGCGGACCCGGATTTCGGGCAGGTGCGGGACCACCTGCTCTTGCGTGGTTTCGTGGATGGCTATCGGTGGCAAGGTGATGAAGATGACTATGAAGTCGTCCATGGGGGCCGGGCAAGAAATGAGGAAGGGCAGCAAGACAACCACCGCGGCTCGGGCGGGCGAGAAGACAAAGAATCTCCAGGACATGATCACGACGGTGATGCTGCACATAGTCATCATGTAGAAGATGTAGGACATGATGATGAGGAAGATGCCGGAGCAGACGAAGGGCATGATCATGAAGATGAAGATGCCGGAGCAAACAACGATGGACCATCGATGGGCTGGGTGCAGGACCCTCATATTCAAGAGCTGCTTCTCAAGCAGACGGATAACGCAAGAGCTGCCGCCTGAGAGAAAGCCAAGCTGGATCAACTAGAGATAGACGCGGTTACTCCATTGTATGAAGGATGCAGGCCCGAGGATACCCGCTTGAAAGTAACGCTCATGGCTCTGGAGATGAAGGTAAAACACAAAATGACCGACGCATGCTTCGACGAGAACATGTCATTCTGGCACGAACGTCTTCCCAAGGGGAACAAGTGCCCGACCAGTTTCGAGGAGGCGAAGAAAATCATGTGTCCTCTGGATTTACCGCACATGAAATACCATGTGTGCATGAACAATTGCATCATTTATCGGGACGAGCACGCAGAGTCTACCATATGTCCGGTGTGCGTCGTCACTTGATACAAGAAGAGGAAGAAAGCCCCTCGAAAAGTGGTGTGGTACTTTCCGATCACTCCTCATCTGAAGCGGTATTTCGTGGACCCTAAGGTAGCAAAGCTCCTGCGTTGGCACGCGGATAGGGAGGAGAAGAAGTGAGAAGATGACGCAAATGATCCGGAGATAACAAAAAAGACAAGATGCTGAGTCACCCTAAGGATGGGAGCCAGTGGCAAGCGTTGAACTTCGAACACCCAGAATTTGGGAAGGATCCAAGGAACATCATGCTGGGCGCGAGCACCGATGGAGTCAATCCATTTGGCAGCCAGAGAATCACACATAGCACCTGGCCTGTGTTTGTGCGGATGTACAACCTTCCCCCCTGGTTGTGCATGAAGAGGAAGTACATTCACATGAGTATGCTAATTGAAGGTCCGAAACAACCAGAGAACGACATCAATCTATGTCTGGGGCTGCTGAAAGAGGATCTAGACACGCTGTGGAAAACGCCGGGCAATACGTGGGACGCCGCAGAGAAAGAATATTTCCCTATGAGAGCCGCACTGCTCACGACGGTGCACGACTATCTCGGTTACGGATATCTCGCGGGGCAGGTGGTCCACGGATTTTCTGGATGCGTTAGGTGCATGGATGACACAACATATCGCCAACTAGAGAGAGATCCCGGGTCTTCAAAAACCGTGTTCATGGGACATCGAAGGTGGCTTCGCGACTATGACCCATGGAGAAAACGCAAGGATCTGTTCGATGGTGAAACCGAACCCCGAAGACGCCCGCGTACGAGGAGCGGCGAGGAAATAGATGAGCTGTTGAAAAATTGGAAAGATTGCCCACTGCCGGGACAGAAGCAAAAGGCGCCAGAGCCGGGAAAGAAGCGAAAGGCGCCAGAGCTGCTGCTGAAATTATGGAAAACAAGGTCTGTTTTCTGGGACTTGCCATACTAGAAGATCCACTGTGTGCCTCACAGCCTTGATGTCATGCATATCACGAAGAACGTGTGTGAGAGTCTGCTTGGTACCCTGCTCAACATGCCAGAGAGGACCAAAGATGGGCCAAAAGCAAGGGCAGACTTGAAATCAATGGGCATCAGGGAGGAGCTTCACGCTAATGATGATGATGATGAGGCAAAGCAGGACTCGGAAAGTCGTCGCAAAGGCAAAAAGGCCAAGAAGAACGGAAATGACTTCCCTCCCGCGTGCTTCACTCTAAGTAAGGAGGAGATCGATTAGTTTTGGGATCATGGACGCGCACGTCCGTGAAATGCTATTTGGCCTATGCAACTTTTTCAATGTCATCTCTCGGAAGTCAGTTGGCGTGAGGCAACTCAGAAGGCTACATGAAGAGATCGTGGTGATACTATGCGATCTTGAGATGTACTTCCCGCCCGCATTCTTCTATGTTACGGTGCATCTGCTGGTCCAGATCGTGGAGGATATCATCCAACTCGGGCCGACGTTCGTGCACAACATGATGCCGTTTGAAAGGATGAATGGTGTCATCAAAGGATACGTTCGCAACATCTCACATCCAGAGGGAAGCATAGCCAGGGGCTTTCTGACTGAAGAGTGCATCTCCTACTGCACGAATTATCTAGGCATCGAGAACCCCGTTGGTCTGCCCGTCAATAGGCACCTCGGCAGGCTCGCTGGATGGGGTCACCATGAGGGTCACCGCGAAATGCACGTCGACTTTGAGGGTCGACTCGCCGACTTTGAAAGAGCAAACCTAGTCGCGCTACAACACATAGACGTGGTCGATCCTTGGGTGGTAGAGCACAAAACCTTTATTGAGAAGACATACAATGACCGAGGCCAACAGAGGACGGACGGAGATATAATCAAAGAGCACAACTCATGTTTCACGCGTTGGTTCAAGCAGAAGCTTCTGTCGTACCCTTTACATGAGGATTCTTCCGCGGAAGAACAACTCATATTTGCCTTGTCACAGGGCGCCGAGCACAACCTGATGACCTATGAGGCGTACGATATCAACAGCTACACATTCTACACCGAGGACAAGGACATGAAGAGCGATGGTTATCAGAACTCAGGGGTAACGATGGAATCCTACACCGGTAACGACAAGGACAGATACTGCGGAAGGATCGAGGAGATCTGGGAGCTGAGCTACGCTAGAGAGAAGGTCCTGATGTTCCATGTCAGATGGGGCAAGAGCGTCATAAAAGAAGACCGGTATTTCACCACCATGGTTATACCCGAAGCCAAATCCAAGACCGTGGGCGCGAACGTCACCGCGAAAAATGAGCCATGGGTACTGGCTTCCCAAGTGGACCAATGCTTCTTCATTACCTCCCCGTCAAAGCCCAGTCGTGTTGTTGTGAGGAGAGGAAAAAGGAAGATCATCGGAATGGATGGAGTCGCCAATGAGCAAGACTTCGACAAGTACGGCGACCCAAAGATGGAACATGACGACGATGATGAAGTATCAACATACACCACAAGAAGAAGCAGGACCACCCTACCTAAAGGACGCCCGTTCAAGAGAAGAACTCCATTTACGAAAAAGAAGGGCAAGAAGATTGTGAACAGATAGCTAGCTAAGATCGCTTGTATTTAAATTGTAGCATTCATTTCTCGATTTTATATCATGGGCACTTTTTGAATTCATGAATATTTTTCCAAATTTGATGATATTTTTTCATATTCAATATGAAAAAATATTGAATATTCATGAGGACACTCGATCTCGATCCCCCTCCATCCTCGATCGCTATCCCACCTCGCCAGATCCCCCTCGCCGCCGAGCACCCCCCACACCCTCTCCCCCGCTCCACCGCCGCCGACGACCCACCGCCGCACCCTCCCGCGCTCCACCGCTGCCGCCGACCCCCGCACCCTCCCCCGCTCCACCGCCGCCGACGACCCCCCGCACCCTCCCCCGCTCCACCGTCACAAATGAATGCAACTAAAAATCCAAAAAAACAAATTTGATTATATTTTCAAATAACAAATTTGATGATATTTTCAAATAATAAATTTGATGATATTTTTTCATATTCATAAATATTTTCAAATAACAAATTTTATGATAATTTTAAAGAATTATTACTATTTTTATAAAAAATTATTACTGTTTCATATTCGTATTCATTTTCTAAAAAATTATTAGATGCAACAACAAATAATAAAAAAAACTGTTGGGGAATGTAGTAATTTCAAAAAATTTCCTACGCACACGCAAGATCATAGTGATGCATAGCAATGAGAGTGGAGAGTGTAGTCCACGTACCCTCGTAGACCGTAAGCGGAAGCGTTAGCACAACGCGGTTGATGTAGTCGTACGTCTTCATGATCCGACCGATCCAAGCACCGAACGTACGGGGCCTCCGAGTTCAGCACACGTTCAGCTCGATGACGATCTCCGGCCTCCGATCCAGCTGAGCTTCGGAGATGAGTTCCGTCAGCACGACGGTGTGGTGACGATGATGATGTTCTACCGGCGCAGGGCTTCGCCTAAACTCCGCGACGATATGACCGAGGTGGAATATGGTGGAGGGGGGCACCGCACACGGCTAAGGAACGATCCGTAGATCAACTTGTGTGTCTATGGGGTGCCCCCCGCCCCCGTATATAAAGGAGCCAGGGGGGAGGAGGCCGCTGGCCTAAGGGGGCGCGCCAAGGGGGGAGTCCTACTCCCACCGGGGGTAGGACTCCCCTTTTCCAAGTTGGAGTAGGAGAGAAGGGGGAAAGAGGAGGATGAGGGGAAGGAAAGGGGGGGGGGGGGGGCGCCGCCCCCCTTCCCTTGTCCTATTCGGACTAGGAGGGGAAGGGGCGCGCGGCCCCCTCCTGGCTCCTTCCTCTTCTCCCTCTTGGCCCATGTAGGCCCATTAACGCCCCGGGGGGTTCCGGTAACCTCCCGGTACTCCGGTAAAATGCCGATTTCACCCGGAACCATTCCGATGTCCAAACACATGCTTCCAATATATCAATCTTTATGTCTCAACCATTCCGAGACTCCTCGTCATGTCCGTGATCACATCCGGGACTCCGAACAAACTTCGGTACATCAAAACTTATAAACTCATAATAAAACTGTCATCGAAACGTTAAGCGTGCGGACCCTACGGGTTCGAGAACTATGTAGACATGACCTAAAACCATTCTCGGTCAATAACCAATAGCGGGACCTGGATGCCCATATTGGTTCCTACATATTCTACGAAGATCTTTATCGGTCAAACCGCATAACACTATACGTTGTTCCCTTTGTTATCGGTATGTTACTTGCCCGAGATTCGATCGTCGGTATCCAATACCTAGTTCAATCTCGTCACCGGCAAGTCTCTTTACTCGTTCTGTAATGCGTCATCCCGTAACCAACTCATTGGTCACATTGCTTGCAAGGCTTATAATGATGTGCATTACCGAGAGGGCCCAGAGATACCTCTCCGACAATCGGAGTGACAAAACCTAATCTCGAAATATGCCAACTCAACAAGTACCTTTGGAGACACCTGTAGTACTCCTTTATAATCACCCAGTTACATTGTGACATTTGGTAGTACGCAAAGTGTTCCTCCGGTAAACGGGAGTTGCATAATCTCATAGTTACAGGAACATGTATAAGTCATGAAGAAAGCAATAGCAACATACTAAACGATCAAGTGCTAGGCTAACGGAATGGGTCATGTCAATCACATCATTCTCCTAATGATTTGATCCCGTTAATCAAATGACAACTCTTTTGTCCATGGCTAGGAAACATAACCATCTTTGATAAACGAGCTAGTCAAGTAGAGGCATACTAGTGACACTATGTTGGTCTATGTATTCACACATGTATTATGTTTCCGGTTAATACAATTCTAGCATGAATAATAAACATTTATCATGATATAAGGAAATAAATAATAACTTTATTATTGCCTCTAGGGCATATTTCCTTCAGTCTCCCACTTGCACTAGAGTCAATAATCTAGTTCACATCATCATGTGATTTAACACCAATATTCATATCTGTATATGATTTACATCCATAGTTCACATCGTCATGTGACCAACACCCAAAGGGTTTACTATAGTCAATAATCTAGTTCACATCGCTATGTGATTAACACCCAAAGAGTACTAAGGTGTGATCATGTTTTGCTCGTGAGAGAAGCTTAGTCAACGGGTCTGTCACATTCAGAGCAGTATGTATTTTGCAAATATTCTATGTCCACAATGCTCTGCATGGAGCTACTCTTGCTAATTGCTCCCACTTTCAATATGTATCCAGATTGAGACTTAGAGTCATCTGGATCAGTGTAAAAGTTTGCACCGATGTAACTTTTACAACGAACTCTTTTATCACCTCCATAATCGAGAAACATCTCCTTAGTCCTTACTAAGGATATTCTTGACCGCTGTCCAGTGATCTACTATTAGATCAAAATTGTATTCCTTTGTCAAATTCAGAGCAAGGTATACAATAGGTCTGGTACATAACAATGCATACTTTATAGAACCTATGACTGAGGCATAGGGAATGATTTTTCATTCTCTTTTCTATTTTCTGCCGTGGTCGGGATTTGAGTCTTACTCAATTTCACACCTTTGCAACACAGGCAAGAACTCTTTCTTTGACTGTTCCATCTTGAACTATTTCAAAATCTTGCCAAGGTATGTACTCATTTAAAATCTTATCAAGCATCTTGATCTATCTCAATAGATCTTGATGCTTAATGTGTAAGAAGCTTCACCGAGGTCTTGCTTTGAAAAACTCTTTTCAAAACACTCCTTTAAGCTTTGCAGAATAATTCTACATTATTTCCGATCAACAATATGTCATTCACATATACTTATCAGAAATGCTGTAGTGCTCCCACTCACTTTCTTGTAAATACAGGCTTCTCCAAAAGTCTGTATAAAATCATATGCTTTGATCAACTCATCAAAGCGTATATTCCAACTCCGAGATGCTTGCACCAGTCCATAGATGGATCGCTGGAGCTTGCACACTTTGTTAACATCTTTAGGATTGACAAAACCTTCTAGTTGCATCATATACAACTCTTCTTTAATAAATTTATTAAGGAATGCAGTTTTGACATCCATTTGCCAGATTTCATAAAATGTGGCAATTGCTAACATGATTCGGACAGACTTAAGCATCGATACGAGTGAGAGAATCTCATCGTATTCAACCCCTTGAACTTGTTGAAAACCTTTTGCAACAAGTCGAGCTTAGTGGATAGTAACACTACTATCAGTGTCCGTCTTCCTCTTGAAGATCCATTTATTCAACATGGCTTGCTGATCATTGAGCAAGTCAATCAAAGTCCATACTTTGTTCTCATACATGGATCATATCTCAGATTTTATGGCCTTAAGCCATTTCGCGGAATCTGGGCTCATCATCGCTTCCTCATAGTTCGTAGGTTCATCATGGTCTAGTAACATGACTTCCAGAACAGTATTACCGTACTACTCTGGTGCGGACTGTACTTTGGAAGACCTACAAGGTTTTTTAGTAACTTGATCTGAAGTTTCATGATCATCATCATTAGCTTCCTCACTAATTGGTGTAGGAATCACTGGAACTGATTTCCGTGGTGAACTACTTTCCAATTCGGGAGAAGGTACAAATTACCTTATCAAGTTCTACTTTCCTCCCACTCACTTCTTTCGAGAGAAACTCCTTCTCTAGAAAGGATCCATTTTAGCAACGAATATCTTGCCTTCGGATCTGTGATAGAAGGTGTACCCAACAATTTCCTTTGGGTATTCTATGAAGACGCACTTCTCCGATTTGGGTTCGAGCTTATCAGGATGAAACTTTTTCACATAAGCATCACAGCCCCAAACTTTTAAGAAACGACAACTTGGGTTTCTTGCTAAACCACAGTTCACATGCTGTCGTCTCAAACGGATTTAGATGGTGCCCTTTTAACGTGAATGCAGCTGTCTCTAATGCATAACCACAAAACAATATGGGTAAATCAGTAAGAGACATCATAGATCGCACCATATCCAATAAAGTGCGGTTATGATGTTCGGACACACCATAACGTTGTGGTGTTCCAGGTGGCGTGAGCTGTGAAACTATTTCACATATTTTTAGTTGAAGACCAAACTCGTAACTCAAATATTCGTCTCCGTGATCAGATCGCAGAAACTTTATTTTCTTGTTACGATGATTTTTCCACTTCACTCTGAAATTCTTTGAACCTTTCAACTATTTCAGACTTATGTTTCATCAAGCAGATATACCCATATCTTCTCAAATCATCTTGTGAAGGTTAGAAAATAACGATACTTGCCACGAGCATCAATACTCATTGGATCACATACATCTGTATGTATTATTTCCAACAAGTTAGTAGCTCGTTCCATTGTTCCGGAGAACGGAGTTTTAGTCATCTTGCCCAAAAGGTACGGTTCGCAAGCATCAAATGATTCATAACCAAGTGATTCCAAAAATCCATCTTTATGGAGTTTCTTCATGCGCTTTACACCGATATGACCCAAACGGCAGTGCCACAAATAAGTTGCACTATCATTATTAACTTTGCATCTTTTGGCATCAATATTATGAATATGTGTATCATCACGATCGAGATCCAACAAACTATTTTCATTGGGTGTATGACCATTGAAGGTTTTATTCATGTAAACAGAACAACAATTATTCTTTGATTTTAAATGAATAACTGTATTGCAATAAACATGATCAAATCATATTCATGCTCAACGTAAACGCCAAATAACATTTATTTAGGTTTAACACTAATCCCGAAAGTATAGGGAGTGTGCGATGATGATCATATCAATCTTGGAACTACTTCCAACACTCATCGTCACTTCCCCTTCAACTAGTCTCTGTTTATTCTGTAACTCCTGTTTCGAGTTACTAATCTTAGCAACCGAACAAGTATCAAATACTCAGGGGCTACTATAAACACTAGTAAGGCATCAATAACCTGTATAGCAAATATACCCTTGTTCACTTTGCCATCCTTCTTATCCACTAAATATTCAGGGCATTTCCGCTTCCAGTGACCATTTTCTTTGCAGTGTAAGCACTCAGTTTCAGGCTTTGGTTCAGCTTTGGGCTTCTTCGTGGGAGTGACAACTTGCTTGTCTTTCCACTTGAAGTTCCCTTTCTTTCCCTTTGCCCTTTTCTTGAAACTAGCGGTCTTGTCAATCATCAACACTTGATGCTCTTTCTTGATTTCTACCTTCGTCGATTTCAACATCACGAAGAGCTCAGGAATCGTTTTTGTCATCCCTTGCATACTATAGTTCATCACGAAGTTCTAGTAACTTAGTGATGGTGACTAGAGAATTCTGTCAATCACTATCTTATCTGGAAGATGAACTCCCACTTGATTCAAGCAATTGAAGTACCCAGACAATCTGAGCACATGCTCACTAGTTGAGCGATTCTCCTCCATCTTTTAGCTATAGAACTTGTTGGAGACTTCATATCTCTCAACTCGGGTATTTGCTTGAAATATCAACTTCAATTTCTGGAACATCTCATATGGTCCATGACGTTCAAAACGTCTTTGAAGTCCCGATTCTAAGCCGTTAAGCATGGTGCACTAAACTATCAAGTAGTCATCATATTGAGCTAGCCAAACGTTCATAACGTCTGCATCTGCTCCTGCAATAGGTTTGTTACCTAGCGGTGCATCAAGGACATAATTCTTCTGCGCAGCAATGAGGATAAACCTCAGATCACGGATCCAATCCGCATCATTGCTACTAACATTTTTCAACACAGTTTTCTCTAGGAACATATCAAAATAAACATATGAAAGCAACAACGCGAGCTATTGATCTACAACATAGTTTGCAAAATACTACCAGGACTAAGTTCATGATAAATTTAAGTTCAATTAATCATATTACTTAAGAACTCCCACTTAGACAGACATCTCTCTAGTCATCTAAGTGATCACGTGATCCAAATCAACTAAACCATGTCCGATCATCACGTGAGATGGAGTAGTTTTCAATGGTGAACATCACTATGTTGATCATATCTACTATATGATTCATGCTCGACCTTTCGGTCTCCGTGTTCCGAGGCCATATCTGTATATGCTAGGCTCGTCAAGTTTAACCTGAGTATTCCGCGTGTGCAACTGTTTTGCACCCGTTGTATTTGAACGTAGAGCCTATCACACCCGATCATCACGTGGTGTCTCAGCACGAAGAACTTTCGCAATGGTGCATACTCAGGGAGAACACTTCTTGATAATTAATGAGAGATCATCTTAAAATGCTACCGTCAAACAAAACAGAATAAGATGTATAACAGATAAACATCATATGCAATCAAAATATGTGACATGATATGGCCATGATCATCTTGCGCCTTTGATCTCCATCTCCAAAGTACTGTCATGATCTCTATCGTCACCGGCACGACACCATGATCTCCATCATCTTGATCTATATCAATGTGTCGTCACATTGTTGTCTCGCCAACTATTGCTCTTGCAACTATTGCTAGCGTATAGCGATAAAGTAAAGCAATTATTTGGCACTTGCATCTTATGCAACAAAGAGACAACCATAGAGCTTCTGCCAGTTGCCGATAACTTCAACAAAACATGATCATCTCATACAACAACTTATATCTCATCACGTCTTGACCACATTACATCACAACATGCCCTGCAAAAACAAGTTAGACGTCCTCTACTTTGTTGTTGCAAATTTTACGTGGCTGCTACGGGCTTAGCAAGAACCGTTCTCACCTACGCATCAAAACCACAACGATAGTTTGTCAAATAGACTCCGTTTTAACCTTCGCAAGGACCGGGCGTAGCCACACTCGGTTCAACTAAAGTTGGAGAAACTGACACCCGCCAGCCACCTGTGTGCAAAGCACGTCGGTAGAACCAGTCTCGCGTAAGCGTACGCATAATGTCGGTCCGGGCCGCTTCATCCAACAATACCGCTGAACCAAAGTATGACATGCTGGTAGGCAGTATGACTTATATCGTCCACAACTCACTTGTGTTCTACTCGTGCATATAACATCAACGCATAAAACCTAGGCTCGGATGCCACTGTTGGGGAACTTAGTAATTTCAAAAAATTTCCTACGCACACGCAAGATCATGGTGATGCATAACAACGAGAGGGGAGAGTGTAGTCCACATACCGTCGTAGACCGTAAGCGGAAGCGTTAGCACAACGCGGTTGATGTAGTCGTACGTCTTCACGATCCGACCGATCCAAGCACCGAACGTAGGGGGCCTCCGAGTTCAGCACACGTTCAGCTCGATGACGATCTCCGGCCTCCGATCCAGCCGAGCTTCGGAGATGAGTTCCGTCAGCACGACGGCATGGTGACGATGATGATGTTCTACCGGCGCAGGGCTTCGCCTAAACTCCGCGATGATATAACCGAGGTGGAATATGGTGGAGGGGGGCACCGCACACGGCTAAGGAACGATCCGTAGATCAACTTGTGTGTCTATGGGGTGCCCCCACCCCCGTATATAAAGGAGCCAGGGGGGAGGAGGCCGCCGGCCTAAGGGGGTGCGCCAAGGGGGGAGTCCTACTCCCACCGCTTTTCCAAGTTGGAGTAGGAGAGAAGGGGGAAAGAGGAGGAGGAGGGGAAGGAAAGGGGGGGCGCCGCCCCCCTTCCCTTGTCCTATTCGGACTAGGAGGGGAAGGGGCGTGCGGCCCCCTCCTGGCTCCTTCCTCTTCTCCCTCTTGGCCCATGTAGGCCCATTAACCCCCCCGGGGGGGGGGGGGTTCCGGTAACCTCCCGGTACTCCGGTAAAATGCCGATTTCACCCGGAACCATTCCGATGTCCAAACACAGGCTTCCAATATATCAATCTTTATGTCTCGACCATTCCGAGACTCCTCGTCATGTCCGTGATCACATCCGGGACTCCAAACAAACTTCGGTACATCAAAACTTATAAACTCATAATAAAACTGTCATCGAAACGTTAAGCGTGCGGATCCTACGGGTTCGAGAACTATGTAGACATGACCTAAAACCATTCTCGGTCAATAACCAATAGCGGGACCTGGATGCCCATATTGGTTCCTACATATTCTACGAATATCTTTATCGGTCAAACCGCATAACAACATACGTTGTTCCCTTTGTCATCGGTATGTTACTTGCCCGAGATTCGATCGTCGGTATCCAATACCTAGTTCAATCTTGTCACTGGCAAGTCTCTTTACTCGTTCTGTAATGCGTCATCCCGTAACCAACTCATTGGTCACATTTCTTGCAAGGCTTATAATGATGTGCATTACCGAGAGGGCCCAGAGATACCTCTCCGACAATCGGAGTGACAAAACCTAATCTCGAAATATGCCAACTCAACATGTACCTTTGGAGACACCTGTAGTACTCCTTTATAATCACCCAGTTACGTTGTGATGTTTGGTAGTACCCAAAGTGTTCCTCTGGTAAACGGGAGTTGCATAATCTCATAGTTACAGGACCATGTATAAGTCATGAAGAAAGCAATAGCAACATACTAAACGATCAAGTGCTCGCTAACGGAATGGGTCATGTCAATCACATCATTCTCCTAATGATTTGATCCCGTTAATCAAATGACAACTCTTTTGTCCATGGCTAGGAAACATAACCATCTTTGATAAACGAGCTAGTCAAGTAGAGGCATACTAGTGACACTATGTTGGTCTATGTATTCACACATGTATTATGTTTTCGGTTAATACAATTCTAGAATGAATAATAAACATTTATCATGATATAAGGAAATAAATAATAACTTTATTATTGCCTCTAGGGCATATTTCCTTCAAAAACATACTAATGGCGCACCGCTCGGTGGTGCGCCATTGCTATCTAAAAAAAAGATTACTAATGGCGCACCCCTCGGGGGTGCGCCATTGCTATCGAAAAAAACATACTAATGGCACACCGCTAGGGGGTGCGCCATTGCTAAGCCTTCCCCACTAAAATCCCCAATCTCATATTTCTCTCTAAGCCCTCCCCTGCCTCATCTCACCCGCGCCGCCCCCGTGCTCGCCGTCCCCGCCGCACCCGACCACCACCGCCCCCGTGCTCGCTGCCCCCGCCGCACCCGACCACCACCGCCCCAACACCCCGGCGCCTCGCTGCCCGTCGCCCCACCTCCCCCAAAATCGAGGTCGCAAAACCCTCGCCGAGCGCCGCCTCCCTCGCCGTCCCCCCTCCGCCCGCGCCCGCGCCCTCGACGTCCTCCCGCCCCAGCGCCCCCTCCCCCCGCGGTCCCGCTTGCGTCAACCTCGTGCTCGCCGTCCAACACCGCGCGGCCTGCCTCGTCGCCGCGCACTTCAACCCGCGCCCTCGCCGTCTTCGCTGAGAAGCTGCCTCCTCCCGCTTCAGCGCCCACCCGCCACCGCCAGCGTCGGCTTGCGCTCGCCGTGTGTAGCGTGGCCCACCCCCTCGCCGTCCTCCCAGCACGGCGGTCCTCCCCACCGACCTCCCCAAACCCGGAGCCCGCCGACCTCCCCGACCAATTCTGCATCGCGGTCGACCTCCAGGGCAGCGTCTCTCAATCGTGCAACATTCCGTCTTCCCCAACCTGACGTTGCCCTCCAGGGCAAGCCAGGGATTCGAGGTGATGCCCCTCACCCCCAACATGCTGTACTGAATTTCTAGGAAAATATGTGATGATGCAGTGTGTGTCAGGTTCAAAAGGGAAAGAGAAAAGAATAGGGTTTCTTCAAGTACATGATAGTATTAGTTTTTATCTCAGTCCTTGTGGTGATGTTTGTGTGTTTGGGGTTAAACATATGGGGTACAAGTACAATGTGTAGTGCAATCATCAATTGATAAAACAAAGGTAAAAAGTAAAAAATAATACAACACATGTTGTCGAGAACTTGAAATGGATCCACCCTTTAGCAAGAGTGGAAGGTCATTAGCATCAACAATTTGCAAGGGGCACCAGAGACTCATCATTTGCCAAGAACAGATGTCAGTCATTAGCTTGGCATCATGTAAGAAAATGGCCATAATGTGCCCTGATAATGATGTATTTTGTCATAAAAATATATAGTGGACTGCCATGATAATGACATGGTCCTGTGTTTGCAAGCTGTCATAATGTTTTCATTCAAAAACGATGGAAAAACACTCATCCAAGTTTCCAGAATGGCAACATATTTTCAGAATGAAACAAAACAAAGTTCCTCTGTATATACATATATGGCTTTGCCACAATGGTACACTAGAGTGAAAGAAGAAGCATAGGCTTAATTGAGCTGTGGAGTTCTTGTTACCTTGTCTGTCTGTCCTCATTAGTTACCTGTATCTCTCTGTTTGTGTTTCTGTGTAACAGGTTCGATCGCGGTTGGAGAAAAATTGAGGCGTTTGTTGGCTCCAAGATAGTGATACAGGTATATACATGTGCTCTGCTTACTTGTTTGGTTTGTAATAGTTATCATCTAAAAAAGTATGCTTAGTTGTTTGGTTTGCAACCCATATTTTATAGTTGATAATACATTTTCCAGATCTGCTTGGTTGCAATCTTTTATCTGAACGCGGTCATTATAAGTTTATAGCTTTTCCACTGTCAGGCTTGTTCCAATAAGTAGATGCACTTGATCCTTTCTTACATATTTGTGCCTGACGAACGCGGTCATCAAGTCTACTTCCATGTTGCTACTAGTAGTAACCTGATAGCACAGCCATACTTAGACCTTCAGAAGGCCAATCTTCAGTTTACTTGACTTTTGAGCCTGCTAGTAGTAACTTGGCAGCCATTCAAGGATGTCTTGGTTGTTCACTTCTACTCATTTTCTACTCATTCAAGGCTTGTTCCAATAAGTAGATGCACTTGCTCCCTTTCTACTCATTTTGGAGAACCTGTTCTTCACTTCTAAGAGTTGTTGTATTGACATGGCACATTTGCAATGGAGTTTTATATATCTTTAGCCACTGTTCATTAACAGCAAGTCAACAACAACATCAGTAAAATTCAATTAACAACAACATCAGTAAAATTCAGTTAATTAACTGAAGAAGAGAAGAGAGAAAGTAGCCAGGGGTAGATGAAGAGAGAATATCATGAAGGAACAGTTTAGTTTTAATTAATGGAAAAGTTGCATTTACTTGTAATTAAAGGAACAATTTCAGTTAATTATAAATATTCAATAGCAGCAGAGGCAAGCAGTAGCAGTAGCAGTAGATGCCAACTTTTGATATGCATGCATGCATTCTTTGCTTGTTTATATTCATTCTTGTAAACTGAACATGCTCATCTATCTATCTATCTATCTATCTATCTACCTGCTTAAGTATGTATGTATTCATTGTATTTTTATTTCCTTTGGAAAGTAAAGTTTATTTCCTAGCTGGCTGGCATGATGGCTCATGGATCCCTCAGCTACAGCTGTAGCTGGAGCTCAATCTGATCTCATCTGAAATGACTCCATAAATACAGAGTGTAGTTAGTTACAGAGTAGCAAAAATAGTTACTGGATGCAGTTACTTGCATGGGCCTGGCTGATGAAGAAAAACTTTATATATATTCATACTAATGTTGACTCTAGAAATCATACTTACTGGACATGTTTTACGTGTTGATCCATCAATTGATCACATTGAGAAAGACCATCGTGTCTCCGACCATTTTGCAAAGGTCATGTCTCTGACCATCGTGTCGTGATGATTTTGCAGGTACCCCGAGAGGCCCTTGAGTTTGCTGGAATGTCTATTAACTCCCGTTCCAGCAAATTTGGGTACTCCATATGTCCTATTTTCAGCAAAGGTCATGCTGAAATTTTCCGTGAATTTTAGCGTGACTTTGCTAAAAATAGGACATATGGGGCACTTGCGACTAATGCATGGCCCGGGGTATCTTAGTACTTAATTAAGTAGGATCAACTGCCCCGCCATTCTTGCTGCATTAAACCATAGGTGGCAATATAGCCAAGTGATTAGGCCCAACGTAGAATTCTCCTTCCCTTTTCTTGATAGGGTATATTATTAGAAGATACCCATATATATCAGTCAACCTAGGGTGCCTCGGCATTGATAAACCCTAAATGATGAAAACTTAACTTGGCATTTAGGGTGCCTCAGCGTCGACAAACCCTAAATTATAAAACCTTGGCTTTTAGGGTGCCTCGGTGTCGATAAGAACCTAAATGATGAAAGCTTAGGCTTTTAGGGTGCCTCGGCGTCGACAAACCCTAAATGATAAAAGCTTAGCTTTTATGATGCCTCGGTGTCGACAAACCCTAAATGATGAGACCATGATCTTGTTCCTTGATAATAACCAACTTTTTGACCAAACGTTTTTCCTATTTAGAGTGAAACATGGCCCACAACGATGAGGCCGGCGGTTCGGGCGGCAAGCAATTCTGGGAGCTGTCCCAGGAGATGGAGGAAGAACCTCACCGCTATGAGGACGCTGCGGAAGACACCGATCCTGACTACACAACCCCAAGTGGCAGAGCCTATATGGGACAAGGAGGATGCCACCACTGATGATGGCAGCGCACGCACAGATGGCAGCCAACCAAAGAGGCAACGGAAGGACCGGCGCCCGAACGTGCTCGGCACCGTCAAGGAGGAATTTACTGAAGTGAACTCTGATGGGCATCCAATGGCGCCCAAAGAATTAGTCAAGGGGTACTCGGTTCAGCTCGGGTGCATTCTCTGGAGCACCATCTCCATCAACACCGAGAACCTAAGGCATAAGGACCGAGGGAATTTGCGCAGCCTCCTCTTCACGAAGCTGCACGAATGATACAAGTTCCCCGCTGACTTTGCAAACACACGCCTCTCAGGGAATAAAGTGAACAATGTCGCCCTCACGAGGATGTGCACGGCCCTATCTACTTGGAGAAGCACGGTGAAGGGAATGATTGACAAAGGTGATAGTTATGAGAAGATCAAGGCGAAAAATCCTTCGATCAGCGAAGATGACTACAAGGAGTTCAAGATCAAGTGCTAGAGCAGTGCAACCTCCGAATCAAGTCAGTGGGGGAAAGAAATGCGGCAGTTGAACTTAGGGGTCCACCAACTCGGTCCCGGCGGTTACAGAGTGGCAGAGCCTATATGGGACAAGGAGGACGCGGAGCGTGCCGAGCAAGATCTACCGCCCCACTTCGAGAAATACCATGACAAGCAGACCAGGAACTTTTTTAGGGCCTGGTACAAGGAGGACCCGGTAACAAAGGAGCTTACCATGGATCCGAAGACCAGGGCGCTTGAGCTTGCTCTGGTAAGGAATACACCCCTGCGTAATTAGCTCCATATGGTTGCATTCTAATTAATTCCCCAATATTTCTAAATGGTTGACGTTCCTTCCACAGGACACTGAAAGTAGTAGCACGGGGTCGTCTCAGAGCTCCCCTTTCGACACCCCTTTAAATAGGGCGTTGAACATAATGAAAAACAAGGATAAGCTCAGTAAGCCGTCGTCAGCTGGTCGTGTGGCCGGCAAAGGATTCTCCACAAAATGGTCGTCATACTATACCGCTGGTGGGTGAAAGGAGAAAAAGACCAGCTCGGAAGCCAGTCACGCGAGGTTCAAGAACTCAAGGCACAAGTGGCGCGGATTCCGGAGATTATCCAAGAGCAAGTGCAACAACAACTGGGAACGACGCTCACTGCCATGGTGCTTACCTTGATTCAGGGGCTGACGACGTGGATTGCGGGTGGCCAACAGGGGCCGCCCCCGGTTCCCAGCTTCACAACCAGCAACTCGCACAACATGCAGGCGGCGCCATTGGTGTCTCCGGCGGAGGCAGTATTCGTGTCTTCGGTGCTGGCACGGGCGTTGGAGCTTAATGCACCCGGGTGTACGCCGGCCAGCACCTTGCTAGCAAGCGGACCCTCCGTTAGTTGCATGCCCGCCGTTGGCAGTGCCTCGACATTAGCCGAGCTTGACGGCATCATGGTAACTAAGCCTCTCGGCCGATGACTTCATCTCCTTGCCTTTGACTGGGCATCCCTGACGCCCTACATGTTTTCGCAGGGCGCCGTCGATGTTCCATGCACTCTCCTGCACTTCGTGGGCGGCGAGTTGGTCGATGTCTCCAAGGGCAGAATCGTTCAACCGGGCAACCCCGTGTTCCATGGTAATCCGATGCCACCCACCGTGTATAGGGTTGAACTGGTTCGGGTGCTGTCAGGCTGTGACGAGTTGTTACCTCCGATTCGACCCGCTAGGGCCAACGAAGATGATGTGATGACCCTCAGCGCCTGCATAAGCTGGCCCCTGCTTTGGCCAAAGAGCCAGATTCGTTTGGGGGCGGGGGACACCACCCCACAGACAAGACCGCCAGTCGTGCCGACGCCAAGCCATGGCAAGACCGCCGCAACGCTACCGGACATGCCGGACATCCCTATGGCATAGGATCCGGACATGCATGTGGCACAGGATCTAGACGATGACGACAACGACAACGGTACATTTACCAACATCGATAAGTACTTTGCCAAACATGGGTATGGTGACGAATTCTGCGGGCCTCCTTCTCAAGAACCCAACCCTGAAAAATACGACTGCGATCTAGCTGGTACCATGGAGAAACCCAATTGCAACAGGCGTCGTCTGGCATTCAGTTCTCAGGAGACGCCTCCAGATGCCGCCTTCACCGAGCCTCAGATAGACGAGGTGTGAAATATTATCAACCCCAACACACTCAAGAAGGCGGTCTGTGAGCAGAACTCGATCCCATTACAGCAGATGAAGAAGAAGGGACGGACACGAAAGAATAACAAGGGCGCCGGTGCGAGCCAGCCGGTACCGAGTACGATCCGTGCTCAGGGCGGGCCACCTTTACCTAAGGATATCTCGAGGAGGGTGCATGTGGCGGGTAGGGCAATGCTACCGACAAATCTGCTCAATGCTGCAACCAGTGCTATGCGGAGTCTGCATGACAGTGTTCTTTCTTTGGAGAAGCGGCATCTCTCCCAGAATGATGTGGCATACCCGGTTTTCGTGGCCAAGGTGCCAGAGGGCAAGGGCTTTGTGGATAGCGCCATCAGGGGTACGATCGTCCTGCAGTTTGATGACATCTTCGCTATGTTTAACCTTCATCCGCTCCACTACACCTTCGTTCAGCTGTTTTTGCTGAGTATGGAGATGCGGATCATTAGAGACAAGACCCCGGACATCGGGATAGTCTACCCCTTCTACATGCGTGCCAAGATCTTGGGCAGCGCTGGGGACTGGCAAGTCGTGAGTTCACACCTCGAAGGCGTCATTCTGGCAAACCCAGACAAGGATAACTTCCTCGTGCCTTACTTTCCCGAGTAAGTCATCCCCTCACCGCCCCGTAACATATGGTTTCTTAGATTTCGATCGTTCTTTTTTTTCTAACACTCCGTGTTTTCTGCAGTGACACACATTGCACACTCATCCTCTTAAGCCCGGAATATTCCATGGCCACGTATTTCGACCCGGACCGTGAGTCGAAGATAGACTACACAAATATCAAGAAAGTTCTTGATGATGCTCTCCCCGGCCACGCCAGATCTGGAGGCACCTTTAAGAGGCCAGTTCGTAGGTACGGCAAGCACGTGTTCACCCACAATACGACATTCCCCTGCGTCAAGCAGCCGCCTGGCGGTCAGAAGGATGCCTACTATGCCCTCCATCACATGCGGGTGATCGTATGGGACCATAATCACCTTCTGCTACCAAATAATCTCAAAGATTGGGCCACACGCTTGTCGGCAATACAGGACGCGGACATCAGACAAGAATACTTTCGCATCTAGTCGGAGTTTGCGGAAATCATCCATCAAGATGTCCTTCGTACCTCAGGGAATTTCTACCTCAGATATCAACCGTCCAACAGTGATATAGACACGACGCTACAAATGCAGGCTGACAACGCCCACGACTTCATGACCATCATGAGAGACGGCGGCTTCATCCATGCTCCGGTCCCTGAGTCGAGTCGAAAGTAGTGATGCTATGTGTAGTTCTGGAACATCGATTAGCTCATGTTGTAATTAAACTTTAATGAACTTGTATGTCTCTTTGGTTTGGACAGTCGTTCAACTTAGATGTAATCAATGCTATTTATTAGTAGGACCATGAATCATGCTATTAATGTCTTGCTTTTCTCTTCCGATCCTTTTCTTGCATACTTATATATTGCTTATGTATTGTCTATGAATTGCTACTAACATTTTGTTTGGCTAGTGCATAGAGATGCCGTTGTATGTCATGTACAAGGGTAAGGTTCCCGGAGTCTACGACGACTGGGAGGAGTGTCGGAGACAGGTTCACCGTTTCAGCGGTAACTGTTACAAAGGGTACACCACTAGGGCGGAGGCAGAATCTAGATACACGCGCTATCTAGCGGGAGAGAGGAGGGAGCGTTGGAGGAACCGGATGAAGACTAGTTTCATCGCGATGATGCTCATCGTGATGACCGCATCTCTCTTCTATGTGATGGTAGTTTAGATGATCGATATCGACTTGTAATGTGAAGACAAACTCGCTACTCGCGGTCTCGAGACTTGTAATGTTCTATCTTTGTTTGGTCTTTTGAATTCGGAGACTAATATGATGAATTGTATTCGGAGACTAATCTTCTATTGTATTCGATGAATCTGTCGTTGCTGTGTGGTGCTGTCTATATTCTGTCCAATAATATATTTTGTAACCTGTACAAATATTAGAAAAGAAAAAAAATCCCTAATATTCATACTAGTGGCGCACCACTCAGCACACTAATGGCGCACTGCAGAAAGGACACTAATGGCGCATCACCCCCTAGTGTGCCATTAGTATGCCAAAGCACATGGGTAAATATGGCCCCCTGGGAGTCATACAAATGGCACACGGTGGGCTATACTAATGGCGCATTGCGTTGTGCGCCATTAGTATACCAGATACTAATGGCGCACCAGGGGTGCGCCATTAGCATTTAATTCTAATGGTGTGGTGCTAGTGGCGCACCAGTAGTGCGCCATTAGTAGGCAAAACTGGTGCACCACTAGCAGGCCTTTTCCTAGTAGTGTCATTTGCGACCATGCAGGCGTGATTGTGCAACTCCATGGACACACATGTGCGACTACGCCGACGAAAGTGTGCAACTCCGCGGCCGGGCGTGAGCACCTCTTAGAGCAATTCATGTGCGATTATGCGGAAGAGATTGTGCAACTTTGTGGCTATGCATGTGCGACTATGCCAACGAGAGTGCAACTCCGCGGCCGGGCGTGAGCACCTCTCACAACAATTCATGTGGGACTATGCTGATGAGATTGTGCAAATCTGTGGCCATGCATGTGCGACTATGCCGATGAGAGTGTGCAATGCCGCGGCCGGGCGTGAGCACCTCCCACATCAATTCATGTGCGACTATGCGAATAAGATTGTGCAACTCTGTGGCCATGCATGTGTGACTATGCCGACGAGGGTGTCCAACTCCGCGGCCGGGCATGAGCACCTCTTACATCAATTCATGTGGGACTATGCCGACGAGATTGTGCAACTTCTTGACCGCACGTGTGCACCTCCAGTAGTCGTGTGTGGGCAACTATGTAGACAAAAGTGTGCAACGTGCGTGTCCGACTATGTAAACATGAGTGTGCAACTACACAGATGCATGTGTGCGACTAGCCGACGTGAGTGTGTAGCTTCATAGTCATGCTTGTGCGACTATGCCCCGCGCATGTGTAACTTTCGCCAGTGAGCTAAATATGCCGTCCCAGCCCAACGAATTGTGACGATGTGGAGATCTCACCGGCGTGGTGGCGGCGAAGACCCTGAGCATGTGTGCATCGACGTAGGTGTGCGTGTGCGACGGATATTGCTGAATTGGTAAAACTAGGCATGATGGCATCCATTCTTATAAAAAGTGAGACCAAACTTGAGCCAAGTTTGCATTTTTCATATATAATGTGGTTCCAGATAGTCAAACTTGAAATGACTCATCTCATTGCAGTTGAAACATTTGAATTTGCTGGCATCAAACTTCATTTGCTTCCTTTGCCTTCCACGGTCCTTTCTCTTATTGCAGTCTTGGGTGGCACTCCATGCAGGACTGGGCTCCACCACGTGTTGCACACCTCCCTTGTGCATTTTTCACACCATGTGCCATCAAACATGTGCGGCAACTGATTGATTTGCTTGTCTATGCAACCCTCCCAAGAATTCCATGTATAGTTGAATAACATTACGTCGCCTTCTGTCCTGTTTACAGTAAGAGTATCTACAACCGTGATGGGCAAGTCTGGCCCCTCAAACACCTATCGACACATCCGGACGCGTCCGTGGGCACTGACCAGTCACCTCTCAGAAAATGCAATCCACATCTGGACACCTCAACTACATCGATGCACACACCTCGTCGACTATGTGGTAGTGCGTGTGCGACTATGCCGTCGCACCTGTGGTAGTGAGTCTGCATCTTCGCGGTCGCTCGTGTGCGACTATGCCGACGAGTGTGCAAATATGAGGTCGCACATGTGCAACTTTGCCGATGAGAGTGTGCAACTCCCGTAGTCATGCATGAACTACTATGCTGACGAGAGTCTGCAAATCCGCAACCGTGCATGATAAACTAACCGACGAGAGTGTGCAACTCCGTGTCTATTGTGCAATTTCATCTGCTGCCCTAGCCAACTGCCTATCGGCCGATGTGCAACTTCACCTACTTTCCTGACCAACTGTTTAGTAGTCTATGTGCATTTCCCCCCTCCCCACATGGTTGTGCAGTTTCCACTACCCCTAACTACCCATTATCATGTGAGATATGCATCTAAAAAGTTGCACAATGCAGTACAAGTTGCATCATGTAGTAACAGAGTTGCATCATATGACATCAAAGTTGGCATTAATTATCTTTTGTTGAAACATATACAAATAAGAGCTACTATGCTGATAAGAGTGTGCAACTCTACATCCGTGCATGTGCGACTGTGCCGGAGCGCGTGTGCACCTTCCATGGCCATGCGTGTGCAACTATGTGGATGAGAGTGTGCAATTTCATGGTTCTGTGTGTACGGCTGGGCCGACGAGAGTGTGCAACTCCAAGATAGTGCGTATACGACTATGCCAACGAGAGTGTGCAACTCCACGGTTGTGAGTATACGACTATGCCGACAATAGTGTGGAACTCCATGGTCATGCGTGTGCGACTACGAGGACGAGAGTGTGCAACTATCGCAGTCGATGTGCAACTCCGAGATCAAGATTGTGCCGCTCTTGTTATGCACACAAGATTATAATTTACATAACATACATAACCACTGGTACGCGTCGGTGCTATACAAACGGTTTTAAACCCCTTTCCACGATGACATTTGGAACCATCGCCAAGTGAGTGTGGGCGATAGGGGGTCCTTCCCACACGATCCAGAAATCGTCGGGGATAGGCCCTCCTGGGACACCAAATGAGTTCGTGTGCGATCGGGTGACCCACGAAAACCCAATCATTTCCGTAGGTATGTACATCCCACATGGTGAATGCCAGAAAACATTTCCGCAGGGATGTATATCCCACACGGTGAATCCCAGAAAAACATTTCCATAGGTATGTATATCACACACAGTCAATCCAAGGAATACGTTTTCGTTCTTAAGTACATCCCACACAGTCAATCCAGGGAAAACGTTTCCGTTTGTATGTACATCCCACACATGCTTATGTATAGGCATGTGTGTGATACGTGTAACTATCACACACGCTCTGCCTTGGTTAACTATTTGCTTTTATCAACTACATCACACACGATTTGCTAAAGAAAACTGTGCGGCATTGGGCTATCCATCACAAGCGCTTTTACTTCTAGAACCGTTTGCAAAGTTCCATGACCCATTCCGCAGATTTATTACTTTACAATTAATAATTCCATTATTATGGAAATTCACATTTCATGATGAACAACTGTTTGCCAATTTCATATCAGGCACATAGATATATTTTAACATCACAGTATGATAGTTACCAGAAAATAGCACAATGCAACATATAGATAGTTCAACTTCATAAGAACAATATTAGAACAATATATTCATTTGTCTAATCGAGATCATCCTGGCTCACCTTATCCACCTCTGCTTTCAGTTCAATAAGAACCTGTTTTGCACTGGCCACCGGGAAAGTGCCTCCTCCTTCGCCAACACCATCTTAGCAAAGTCTGATTTAAAAAAATCTGAGCTCCTTCTCCACCTTCCTCTTTTTATCCCGCATCTTCCAATATCCTTCAGCATTGACAACACTATCTCTAAGCCTACCTCTGTTCTCTTCTCGATACATGCTCCAAAGCTTTGCTAGGCACATCTTCAAAGACTGTGGCCACTCTTGATCAACCCACTCCAAGTAAGAACACTTCCGTTCATCCTATAATATTTAAAACTAGATCAGTAACAATTGTAGGGAAAATGGGTTTATAGAAACATAGAAAATCACCAATACTTATTTTGAAAAACTGAAGAAATAGGTTAATTATGACATATCTTCTCAAAAAGCTCAATGTGCAAATGAATTAATTGCTACTAACACAACAACCAAATTCTGAAACATCAGAAGCTATAATTAACTGCAACAATGCTACAAGTTCTTACTCATGTACTATAAATAACAAATTGAACATTTAAGAGGAAGGTAAATATAACTGCAATAGCATAACGACATTGTTTGGATGACAACAAATTAATACTAACAGGTGTGTACATGCATAAATTTAGTAACATAGGACTAATAGCACTAAGGCGTCCACTATGTATGCCAAAACCGGTGTAAAGACAACTGTTGCTACATCTCACACCGGTACCTTGCACTGGCGAGCCGATACTAGGTAAAAACTGTTTCACTGTCTTAGGATGCGTTTGGTTGAAGGTGTGGTATGAATGGGTTGGGACCATGACAGTTTCAGAATCACATCTAACAAATGATTTGCAATAATGAAAGGGGGTCTAACCTTCTCTGCACGTGCCAGAAACTTCCTCCCACTGTCCACAGATTCAAACGCAACTAGCTTCATGCATGGAGATTGATGGTGACAACGAGCAAACAGATCTTTACCCACCCCGCTCCATTCGTTGCAACTGATGGTACTAGGGAACTACAAGAGGAAGAAATGACTCAAATCAACTGCCGGGTAAAAATCCTTCATTCAAAATCATAGCCTGAGAGAGAGAGAAGAGAGGCATACCTGGGTGGTGAAGGAGTCGTCGTTGGAGGAGGAACCGCTGGAGAGGTCTTTGGAGATGACCATGGCGACCCCGACGCTAGGATGCGAGACGGCGAGAGCGAGGAAGCAAGCGAGGAAGCGGCTTAGGAAGGAAGGAAGGGGGAAACAGGGGAAATGTGACTTGTGGTTGGGGAGAAAAGGGGATGGGGAGGGGGAGGGTAGACATTTCGATGGTAGGCCAAATTTTTTGAAATGTGGAGGGAAACTTTGCGCGCGGTGCCGCCAGACACCATTCGCTTTGAACGATAGTGTGCATCGCAAATGATTCTTCTGCTTAATGCGCATGGGATGAGTTTGATAATTGAAATGTTGGTGGAAATTTCCTCGCGTACGTCATTGCATAATTTAACATCGCTTGCTAATTTGGGCACACGAAAGAGAGTACAACACACAGACCAGACTTACCGAATCGAGCAATTTTAGTAATTAAACAGAGACAGTTCACCTAAACATTGCTCTAACAAAAGACCAGCATTAAAAACAAAGCTTAAGTACGAATAATTTTAACAAATCCGCCGCCGCGCCGGCCTATGCATCGCTAGTGTGAGATGAGATGTCGATGACTTGTCCTGTCGACATGCCGCCATTGGTGGACTCCGCGTCCCCCCTACTGAAGTCGACCGCGTCTTCGTCCTCGTCCTCGTCCTCATTCTCGGCGCCGCCCTCAAGGTTCTAGTACTTGTAGTAGTGGCTGTGCCAGAGCTCGCGTTGGTACTCCACCGCCGATTCCTCGACGGACAGACTCTTCTCTATCGCGACCTGGGCCACACGCAACTCCTCCTCCCGGTGCTCCTCGATCTCCGCCACCTCCTGCATCTCTAGCTCCCGCTCGACGACCTCATGAGGAAGCATGTGCTCCATGGTCACCGCCGCCTTTTCAGACATGGGTTGCATGCTGGATTCCGAGGTGGCCTGGAATATCTTGGCGTGGATGGCCTCGACCCGGGCGAGGGCGACATTGACGGCATGGATGGCAGCTCGAGCGCTCTCAGCGTTTGAAGCCACTGTCGCAGCAGCAACTGTAGCCGTCTCGGCTGCTGTAGTTACCCTGTCGGCTGCCGCAGATGCCCTCTCGGTGAAATCGGTCACGCTTAATGCGGATGCGGCAACACTCTCGGCGTAGGCGACCGCGCTCTCAGGCGCAGGCGCCGGCGCTCGAGGGGGGGCGGGGAGGGGGACGCGGCCATCGTATGGGCCTTCACGAAGCGTTTCCATGGCGTCTCTTTGCAAGAAGGGGGTGTGGGAATGGGGATCGGGATTTGTGGATTCAGGGGTTGCCGGCACTGGAGCAGATGAGCCGGCGAAGCTTAAGGAGGAAGACTTAAATAGACACAGAATTTTTCATCGCAAACGATTCCTACAAAACAACTGTGTGTGATGTTGTAGATATTTTTTATTAGCTGTGAAAGACGAATTTGGAGTAAAGTGGCAACGGATGGTGTTTTAAATGTACGAGAAAATTTGTAGTACTAATACAACTGTCATGTTAAATTTTGGAAAATTTCAGGGGTCATTTGACCTTTTAAGACATTTAAGTGATTTTCTAGCCATTTAATGATCATAATTCAAATTTGAACTAGATGTACATGCAACGGCTAACCATAATGGTTTGAAAAATCATGTTTGTGTATTTGTGTGTGAGTTAATTCCATGTGCAGTAAATTAGAAGGAATTTTCAAACATATTGGACTTACGGCATGGACACATGCATGGAGTGCCATGGCATTTTAATTCCAAAATATTAAAAATTGATCAAGAAAACATGAATCTTTGCTTGATGTGATGTCATGCCACCAAGATGATGTGGTACAAAAATTGGCCTGTTTGACGAAAGTTTGGACACACCCCCCTCACAAACCGGAGCAACTCACTAGAAGGCTCGTGGTTCTGAGAGGGAACAATGCATGTTTGATGAAGAACGACAAATAGCTTCCTCTTATGGCCTTCAAAATTTTTCTACGTGTAATGTGCACTGATACAAACTGTCATGTGAAAATTTGCAAAATTTCAGGGGTCATTTGACGTTTTGAAGACATTTAAGTGATTTCCTAGCCATTTAATGACCGTAATTCTAATTTGAACTAGATGTACATGCAACGGCTAACCATAATGGTTTGAAAAATCATGTTTGTGTATTTGTGTGCGAGTTAATTTCTTGTGCAGTAAATTTGAAGGAATTTTCAAACATATTGGTCTCACAACATGGACACATGTACATGCATGGAGTGCCATGGAATTTTAATTCCAAAAAATTAAAAAATGATCAGGAAAACATGAAAGCTTGCTTGATGTAATGTCATGCCACCAAGATGATGTGTTACAAAAATTGACCAGTTTGATGAAAGTTTGGACATACACCCCTCACAAACCAGAGCAGCTCACTAGAAGGCTCGTGGTTCCGAACGGGAACAATGCATGTTTGATGACGAAAGGCAGATAACTTCCTCTTACAGCCTTCAAAATTTTTCTACGTGTAATGTATACTGATACAAACTGTCATGTGAAAATTTGGAAAATTTCAGGAGTCATTTGACCTTTTAAACACATTTAAGTGATTTGCTAGCCATTTAATGATCGTAATTCTAATTTGAACTAGATGTACATGTAAGGGCTAACCATAATGGTTTGAAAATTCATATTTGTGTACTTGTGTGCGAGTTAATTCCATGTGCAGTAAAGTAGAAGGAATTTTCAAACATATTGGTCTCACGGCATGTGCACATCATTGGTACACGTCGGTGCTATACAAACGATTTAAAACCCCTTTCCACGATAGCATTTGGAACCATCGCCTAGTGAGTGTGGGCGATTAGGGGTTGTTTCCCACACGACCCAGAAGACGTCGGGGATATGGAGCCATGATCCAGAGGCCTTGCAAAACGTAACCGTGTGCGATGTAGCAGACACTAAATTCTTTCGCACGTGTAGGATTGGTGATTAAACGTTCCTAATGACGTAGTGAAACCAAACGGTGTGTCGTAATGAACCATTTGGGAAACAGTATGCAAGGCACACGGGCCATCATATGAACTGTGTGCGATATGTGCCCTATCACACACGAGTTTTCTACGAAACCCGTCTGCCATGCAAGACTCCATCGCACACGTTCTCCCAACATTTACCGTCTGCAATAAGGTTCAATCACAAATGGTTTAGGAGCCCCTTCGCACACATACAAGTGTTACAGACCGTTGGTGATTTGTTGTGTATCACCAACGGTTGCGGCTAGAGTGACGTGTGCTTTTCGTCTGGGATCCCAGACGTTTCCTGAAAAAATTACGAATGTGATTGTATTTTACATTGGGCACGGTTTACTCCGAGTTCCCGTGTGCAATAACTTGATATCACAAACGGTTCCGGAGAGCCTACGCACACGTAGTAGCACTGCAAATCATTTGCGATATGCTGTGTATCACCGATGGTTCCTCTATGATTAATGTATGCTTTCCGATGTGGATCGCACACACTCATTTAGTTGAACCGTGTGCGGAGCAATTGCCAGGTTAAAACAAAAATATCCCATTTTGAATCGGTATGCAAAAAGAAAATTCTCCACAATATTCAATTGAACAAATAAACAAAAATATCCCATTTTGAATCGGCACGCATAAAGCAAATTGGCCACAATATTCAATTGAACAAATAAACAAGAATATCCCATTTTGAATCGGCACGCAAAAAACAAATTTGCCACAATATTCAATTGAAGAAATAGTGTCCACATGAAGAACATTCATCAGATTTTGCAACAACTGCAATTGAACATATGGTAGGTACCAACGATTTGTCCACACATATGTGCATTACATAATTAATCATAGTGTATGAAATACGAAGACCTCATCAGATGGAAAACAATGGATCCATGCGTACATGTTTAGCGGCTAACTCTTACTCAATGTTTCAGGAAAAGGCATGCTAGAATCTTGATTATCACCAGTGGGATTGATGTAGTGATTCAGGAAGAAGTCGCTGATAAATCTCCGAACCATCAACAATTCACCAGCCGGGAGCGGTTCAGGGGTCCTCGGTTCTAAGATGAGCTACAGTATTTTTAAGATCAGAATGTGCCATATGAGTGGAGTAGAAGATATTAATTAAGATAGACTTACTGGTACTAATTCACAAGGATCATCACAACTATCAGCAGATTTGCAGATGGAGATCATGTGTGTGCAAACATAATATCCACAAAGGTTGGTCCCTGCTTCTTGCTGAGGACACTGAATTTTTTTGTACAGAATTAGCCATGTATTTGTCCTATTAGGAACAACCTAACCGGTGTTAGATGTATTATTTTTTCTTTGGAAAAAATAGAAAGAGGTTTAATTAGAAGCTTAGACATTTGACTAGCATAAGAAAAGGTATTTGTAGACTATTGGATAAATTTTCCGGAAATAACGGATTTCGGTGTGTTACCGGAGAAACGATCTCATGCTGCAGAGGTAGTTCCCGATTGAACAGGTTCCCTGGTTTAGTTTTCCACAATGTGAGCACACTGTAAATGAAGATGAATTTTGACAACATCAATTATTGAACCAGATATGAATGCAAATTAATTTCAACATCATAGAATTCAAAACCTATCCATGAATTGCTGAAGATGCGTCAGATCCTGAGCGTTTGCTGACTCGCTGAGAGAAACAATGTAGTAAACGGTGTTCTTGTTTGGAACAATGAATACCAATATCCAGTGATGGCTACATATTAAGAAAGGCATGAACTTACGAATTATGTCGAAATCTGTGTATGCGTGGTTGTTTACTTGACTCACCTTTCATGATATGGCCAGAGAAATGATTCTGCATGGGACGTGTTTTCGAAGATACGGGCGACCATGTTAACGGCCCAATCCCGTTTGTCCTTACCATGTAATGTTGTGCCATTTGCTAATGCAGGATCTATGAAATACACACTCGCTTTTTCTTCTCTGCGCATTCAATCCCCTGAGAGGAATAAAATGCAATTAGTTGTTTATCATTTACAACCTTGTATGGAGAAATTGATCAGAGTTTGTTAAGTACTTACAAAATCAGGCATCTAGCAAGAGTGGCATCAAGCTCGTTGAAGTTGAAGAAGAGATGTAAGTCCTCAAAACTCTGACCGAATGAACCAGCATCGTGTCAGAAATGATCTCTGTTGAAGTGAACTAGCAAACCATGAAGACCTGTTGACATTTGATCCATGCAATATTCATGTAACTTGCAACAACTGGAGCTGCACTCATCAAAGTATTCACCAACAAGAAATGGCTGGCCATGGACGTAATTGCATACTTCAAGTACGTCTGCTTTACTTTTAGCAAGCACCAACTCTACTTCTCCATCATCCATCTCATCAGAAATAATATTACTCCCCGATTCGAACAACCTCCTGTTAATTTGGTTCCGGGCGAAACTAAGGAAAGGAGGATAAGCATAAAACTAACAACTTGGTATCAAGCTTTCTAAACATGTCATGCAATAATTTGGAAAATGTATGGCTAATTTGTTAAGTTTGTGTGACTCGGGTGCCCGCGATCTGTAAATCGACAGTAACTTATTGGAACAAATACAACTTATATGTACTAGTTAGGAAGGTAGATAATTAACATATATATGCTCTCCGTTATTTTATAGCCAATTTGGGAACATACGGAATGAAATAGGAAGAGGGATTGTGAGGAAATATGCCTCACCGCGATGGAGAGCGGTAACTAACAGGCTTCTTAATGCAAACCCGGCCGGACCACAGGAGAGGCAAGGATTACATCGTCGATATGGTTGAGGGTGGCTGGCGAGCAAACAAAGATGGTGAGGCACAGGCAGCCATGTGTTGGGAACAGTAGTGGAGGTTGGCTTGACACCGAAGAGAGGGCACACGACCGGGATGAGCACGCCGGCGCCGGAGAGGGTTCTGATGTGGATCTGGGGGAGGGGGAGCTGGCGATGGAAATTGGGTGGACTAGTTGAGTGAAACGCGGGCAGGCCATGGGGGGGTGTTGGCGTCCTAGGTGAAAAGGGTGGAAATATCCCCGGTCACCGCGCGGAAAGGCCTATTGTCGGTGTCAAAACCGGCGGATCTCGGGTAGGGGGTCCCGAACTATGCGTCTAGGCGGATGGTAACAGGAGACAAGGGACACGATGTTTTACCCAGGTTCGGGCCCTCTTGATGGAGGTAAAACCCTACGTCCTGCTTGATTAATATTGATGATGTGTATTACAAGAGTGGATCTACCACGAGATCAAGGAGGCTAAACCCTAGAAGCTAGCCTATGGTATGATTGTTGTAATGGTTGTTGTGTCCTACGGACTAAAGCCCTCCGGTTTATATAGACACCGGGGAGGGCTAGGGTTACACAGATTCGGTTACAATGGTAGGAGATCTACATATCCGTATCGCCAAGCTTGCCTTCCACGCCAAGGAAAGTCCCATCCAGACACGGGATGGAGTCTTCAATCTTGTATCTTCATAGTCTTGGAGTCCGGCGGACGATGATAGTCCGGCTGTTCGGATACCCCCTAGTCCAGGACTCCCTCAGTAGCCCCTGAACCTGGCTTCAATGACGATGAGTCCGGCGTGCATAATGTTCGGCATTGCAAGGCGGGTTCCTCCTCCGAATAATCCATAGAAGATTGTGAACACCAGGATAGTGTCCGGCTCTGCAAAATAAATTCCACATTCTACCGTAGAGAGAATAATATGTACACAAGTTCAATTTGCTGACGTTTTCCGTGGCATGACGTCGCACCACCACCAAGCCTTTACTTGAATCGTTTTCCGTAGGGGGAGTACATGTAGGGGCCACTAAGGAGCAGTCAAATCACACAGTAAGTTAGTCGGAAGAAGTGACCATCATTTCACTCTTGAATGACATGTACGCAATATAAAATGGTTGATATGGAGAGAAAAAGAAAACCACTATATATACACTAGCAGGAGCCTAAGGTACAAGCCTGCTTGCTAAGGTTGCTCTCTTCACAAGCATAGAACGACGGGCCTGATCCCGCAGCTGGGGGAAGGGAACAATGTTCTGCGTAGACGCGGTCGACATCGGCGAGGGAGAAAACCCACAGTCAGTGCGTTCCAATCGGGGGTCACCGCGGTATGGGCCGATGCCGCGTCCCAACCGCCCTTCTAGCTACAACCCGACGTCCCAGGTAGTCCATCTTCCTTTTGGATCCGGCTTGCTCCACTACCGTAGCTCCATCTCCATGTCGATCTTTCTCTACTTCTACCGGCTTCTACTTGTGATGAGTTTATGTCTCATGAACTAGTGCCAGTACTATTATTCTAATCACACTTCTTCAATATCTTTGCCATCAGGGATGCTTAGGTCGATTTTAGTGGAACTGCACAAAAGCATCATATGATCCGAGGGTGCCAGCCATCTTTCCTTCGACAGGTTCTACATGGCCAGGGAATTAAATCATGTTTAGGGTAGGGTTTAAGTCGTAGTGACCCCATCAGTAGTTTTTCTTTCGTACACGCTCTCACAACTTTTTTCTTTAGTTGTGAAGTAAATATTGGGTATGATCTGTGAATCATTGAGATGCATCAGCATGCGTGTTAGTTTTCCTTTGTATTTGATGGAATGTTGTAACGGGGCAACCTTGGAATAGGAATGAAAATGGAGTGGAAAGTTTCCGTTTTTCCGGAGAAAAATGGAAATGGAGAGAAACCAACGTTTCGTTTCGTTGGATCATGCCATCGAGCAAAACCAACGTTTAAATCACGTCTGTCGTGTTCGTGTCTCACCCTCCTCCATGGCTCGACCCCACACGGTCGCTCAGCATGCCACTCACCGCAAACCGAGTATACGATAACTTTCCCGCCTGCTTGTCGATGGATCACGCCATGGAGTACTACTAGCACTACTGGAAGAGATTGACGAGTTGGGGGAGGACAGCTAGCTGTAGCATGGACTCCCAAGAACTTTTTACATGCATGTTGTAGCCGACTATTGCGACCTTTGAACGCGGGGCAGCCGCGTGCACCCGGAAGCGGCACGGGCGATGCTCTCTCGGCCGGTGCGCCACTTCAATGCCATTGCTAGTGAGAGGTCGTGTCCGCTATGGCCGGGCATGAATGCGGCACTGACCGTTTCGGGCGGGAAGCACACGCGGGTAATGAAGAGGGTTCGGGTTGGTCAGGACCGGTCGTGGCAGCGGTCCGGACATGCGCAAGCAAGAGATGTTGTATGTTAATATTGCTGCGTATATAATTAACAACGTAAATAATGTGCTAGTTGGACAAATATGATTGGAGATGGAGATGGAAATGGAATTTTACGTAAACACAGATATGCATGTCTATGTCTATGTGTGTGTGTGTGCGACGACTCTCGCGACATGGAAGCGGGGGCATGTTTTTGATCAAGTTTTCTTTATTGGTACGTTAGAAAATCAGTTTGTCTAATTCACATCTAGATGTTATTTAAGGATATCACATCTAAGATCCCACAAGTATATAATGTAGCAACAAGAAACAAAAAAAAACTAGGACAAAAAAAATAGACCACAAACAGAGTGGACATCAACTTAGATGTGACATAACTATGTCACATCTAGATGTGTCCTAGACAAACCCTTAAAAAATTGTCCGCCAGTTTTCGTTTCTTTTTTCCGGGAATGCGCGTATTCTATTTAAACCACTGCTATGGAGAGATTTTTTTACTCCATTATGGCCTCTTGTTTGATAGAGTTTCTCGCGTCTCGCTCTCTCACCCTCTCCATATCAAAACAAGATGACAGTGTCCAATCTATCTCTTTCCTCACCGGTGGTCATAGATCCGGCCGAATCTCGTCCACTGCGGGAGGTGAGGAGGTGCAGCGTTGGTGTTGTCGCCGTCGGCGACGGAGGGAGCCGATGCGCACCGTCCTCTCGGAGCCAGCGCTGGCGTGGACTAAGATCCTCCGCGCCCTTGTTCGCTGCCGTCGTGTGGGCAGATCCCGCCAGCCCACCTAAACGACATCTCGCCCACCTGAGGTATAACTTCTTGTACTGGTCCAGCTCCCCAGGTTGCTGCGTGCGGGTTTTCTTCTATGCGACTACTCCCCAGCTCCCCATGCATAGTAGCTAGGGTTCGTCGGCTGGTCCAACATCACCTACTAGTACTATTATAGAGGAAATACCACTTGAAAAGTTGTCCTGATTTATGCCTCGGTGGAGGTATACATGTTGTTTCGACAAAAAGTACATGGTGGTTGAGGGAGTCCTGGACTAGGGGTGTCCGGACAGCCGGACTATCATCGTCAGCCGGACTCCAAGACTATGAAGATACAAGATTGAAGACTTCGTCCCGTGTCCGGATGGGACTTTCCTTGGCGTGGAAGGAAAGCTTGGCGATACGGATATGTATATCTCCTACCATTGTAACCGACTCTGTGTAACCCTAGCCCTCTCCGATGTCTATATAAACCGGACGGTTTTAGTCCGTAGGACGAACAACCATTACAACAATCATACCATAGGCTAGCTTCTAGGGTTTAGCCTCCTTGATCTCGTGGTAGATCTACTCTTGTAATACACATCATCAATATTAATCAAGCAGGACATAGGGTTTTACCTCCATCAAGAGGGCCCGAACCTGGGTAAAACATCGTGTCCCTCGTCTCCTGTTACCATCCGCCTAGACTAACAGTTCGGGACCCCCTACCCGAGATCCGCCGGTTTTGACACCGACATTGGTGCTTTCATTGAGAGTTCCTCTGTGTCGTCACCGATAGGCTTGATGGCTTCTTCAATCAACAACAACGCCATCCAGGGTGAGACTTTTCTCCCCGGACAGATCTTCGTATTCGGCGGCTTCGCACTGCGGGCCAATTCGCTTGGCCATCTGGAGCAGATCGAAAGCTACGCCCCTGGCCATCAGGTCAGATTTGGAAGCCTAAACTTCACGGCCGACGTCCGTGGGGACTTGATCTTCGACGGGTTCGAGCCACAGCCGAGCGTGCCGCGCTGTCACGATGGGCATGATTTAGCTCTGCCGCCAGACAGTGCCCTGGTGGCCGCACACAAATCCGCTCCGACTCATAGTCCGGAGCCGATCGCGCAGATCGAGGACGGGTGGCTGGACACCGCCTCGGGAGCTGTAATTTCCACGGCTATGGAGCGGAACACTGACCTCGTCCCTCACAAAGCTCGTGACTCCGAGGTGCCAGACTCCGAACCTCCCGCGCCCCTGCCAATCGAATCCGATTGGGCGCCGATCATGGAGTTCACCGCAGCGGACATCTGTCAGCACTCACCCTTTGGCGACATCCTAAATTCGCTAAAGCATCTCTCGCTATCCGGAGAGCCCTGGCCGGACTATGGCCAGGATGGTTGGGATGCGGACGATGAAGAAATTCAAAGCCCACCCACCACCCACTTTGTAGCCACTGTTGACGATCTAACCGACATGCTAGACTACGACTCCGAAGACATCGACGGTATGGACGACGATGCCGGAGACGATCAAGAACCAGCGCCTACAGGGCACTGGAAGACCACCTCATCATATGACATATACATGGTGGACACCCCAAAAGATGGGACGGCGAAGAAGCAGCGGAGGCAGATTCCTTAAAGAAACAGCCCAAGCACCGACGTCAGTGGCGCCGCTCTAAATCCCGCCATAGCAAGAATGGAGATTCCGGCACCAGAGTTAATAACACCCCAGAGAGTGCCAAAGACAACCCCCTCCAGCACGATTCAGCACAGGAGGACGGGGAAGCCAGCCCTCGAGAGAGAGAGAGCGGCAGATGAGGAGTTAGAGGATGACAATTACATGCCTCCCTCCGGAGATGAGGCAAGCCTCAACGGCGACGAATTTGTCATGCCCGAGGATCCCATCGAACAAGAGCGTTTTAAACGCAGGCTAATGGCCACGACGAATAGCGTAAAGAAAAAGCAGCAACAGCTTCAAGCTGATCAAGACCTGCTGGCCGATAGATGGACCGAGGTCCTCGCGGTCGAAGAGTACGAACTCGAACGCCCCTCCAAGAGCTACCCAAAACGCAAGTTGCTCCCCAACTAGAGGAGGAAGCATATATACCTTCATCACCAACGCACAATACGGCAGACCGACCACCCCATGGTCGCGACAGAGAGGCACCTAGGCCCTCCACCAAGACCGTACCCCGGCATCGCTCAAAAAGTACGAAGCCACGAGGGAACGCGCCGGACTTGCGAGATATATTGGAGGACAAGGCAAGACAATCCAGATCTATCTATGGATCACATGGGCGCCCCACAACCCACGACGAATACCATCGTGCCGGATACAGCAACTCCGGCCGGGTCGAACACAGCAGACAACGCTCTCTTGAGCTGCGTCGTGACATTTCCCAATACAGAGGCGCCGCACACCCACTATGCTTCACAGACGAAGTAATGGATCATCAAATCCCTGAAGGGTTTAAACCCGTCAACATTGAATCCTACGATGGCACAACAGACCCCGCGGTTTGGATCGAAGATTATCTCCTTCATATCCATATGGCCCGCGGAGACGATCTCCACGCCATCAAATATCTCCCGCTCAAGCTTAAAGGACCAGCTAGGCATTGGCTCAACAGCCTGCCCGCAGAGTCAATTGGGTGTTGGGAGGACCTCGAAGCCGCATTCCTCGACAACTTCCAGGGCACATACGTGCGACCACCAGACGCCGATGACCTAAGCCACATAATTCAGCAGCCAGATGAATCTGCTAGACAGTTCTGGACACGATTCTTAACCAAGAAAAATCAAATCGTCGACTATCCGGATGCAGAGGCCCTCGCAGCCTTCAAACATAACATCCGCGACGAGTGGCTAGCCCGGCACCTAGGACAGGAAAAGCCAAAATCCATGGCAGCCCTCACATCACTCATGACCCGCTTCTGTGCGGGAGAGGACAGCTGGCTAGCTCGAAGCAACAACCTCAGCAAAAATGCTGACAGTCTGGATACCAAGGACCACAATGGCAGGTCGCGTCAAAACAAAAACAAACGCCGCGTTAACGGCGACAACAATGAGGATACGACAGTCAACGCCGGATTCCGAGGCTCTAAACCCGGTCAACGGAAGAAGCCATTCAAAAGAACCACTCCGGGTCCGTCCAATTTGGACCGAATACTCGACCGCTCTTGCCAGATACATGGGACCCCCGAAAAGCCAGCTAACCACACCAACAGAGAATGTTGGGTATTCAAGCAGGCAGGCAAGTTAATTGCCGAAAATAGTAACAAGGGGCTGCACAGCGACGACGAGGAAGAGACCCGGCCGCCGAACAGTAGAGGAAATAAGGGCTTCCCCCCACAAGTGCGGACGGTAAACATGATATACGCAACCCATATACCCAAGAGGGAGCGGAAGCGTGCACTAAGGGACGTATATGCGATGGAGCCCGTCGCCCCAAAGTTCAATCCATGGTCCTCTTGCCCGATCACTTTCGATTGAAGAGACCATCCGACCAGTATCCGCCATGGCGGATTCGCCGCATTGGTTTTAGACCCAATCGTTGATGGATTTCACCTCACAAGAGTCCTGATGGATGGCGGCAGTAGCCTGAACCTGCTTTATCAGGATATAGTGCGCAAGATGGGCATAGACCCCTCAAGGATTAAACCTACACAGACGACCTTCAAAGGCGTCATACCAGGTGTTGAGGCCAATTGTACAAGCTCAGTCACACTGGAAGTGGTCTTCGGATCCCCGGATAATTTCCGGAGCGAGGAGTTAATCTTCGACATAGTCCCGTTCTGCAGCGGCTATCACGCTCTGCTCGGACGAACTGCGTTTGCAAAGTTCAACGCAGTGCCGCATTATGCATACCTCAAGCTCAAGATGCCAGGCCCTCGTGGAGTCATCACGGTCAACGGAAATACGGAACGCTCCCTCAGAACAGAGGAACATACAGCGGCTCTCGCGGCAGAAGTACAGAGCAGCCTTTTAAGGCAATTTTCGAGTCCGACCGTTAAACGACCGGACACGGCCAAATGCGCCCAGAGCAACATCAATCAAGACCACCTGGCACGTTCCGAGCATGCATAGCAATGCGGCCCCAACCCCAGCCCTCGCATGATTGTAAGACCAGCTCTCCGCGTACATCATTACGCTCTGGAGATACCATGGGCATAGGGGGAGGGGCACGACCACAACAGACCCAGAGTGCGGCTCGACCACACCAGGGGCTCCCAAGTGTGTCGCTCTTTTTATTTTTATTTCCCTTCTTTTTATACACAGGACTCCGTTCACCAGAGGCTCTGTCCGGCGGCAAACCTGCCGAACTCACGATGCAACAGCCAGGGGGGGACAAAGGCTGCGACGAACACTCAGGTGGTCTCCATTACGAGCATTAATTTTGTTAAATACACCATTCCGCAGCCTAACCCTGGAGGGAGACATGTCTAATTAGTCCAATCCCTTGCTTACCGCACTATTTGTATCGCTCTGCGCCAATTGCAGAATTTCTTGAATAAACAATGCAGCACTTTTTGCTTATAATTGCATTACTTTATATATATGTTCATTTACGACATCTTGCATCCGTACAATTTGGTACGGCCGAATACACCAGGGGCTTATGTTCCCCGCATTATGGTGTGATAAGTCCGAACACTTTCACAAGTGCGGCACCCCGAACTTATAGCATTATATGAATCGGCTCCGAATCATGTCTTGGGTCAATAGTTGGGTTTGCCCGGCTCCCATGTTTTGGTACCTTACGTTCCGTTCTGTCGGCTAAGGTAGCACTGGGAGAACCACTGCGATTGCGCCCCGGTTGAGCTGGGCGAGCGCCTCAGTGGAGAAAGCTAAAACTGACTGTCATGATAAGGCGAGAGACTGGTCGCTGTTCGAGAGGTCTTTTCGAGTCCCTAAAGACTTATGCCACTTCAAGCGAAGAACCGGATGATGTCCGGCCAAGGCGTGGATAGCGCCCCGAACTCGGTCTTCCGACACTAGCGGCTTCGCCGAAATTTAAAATTATAGAATTCTATGGCTAAGTGAGAGTGTTCAAGCATTATAAGTCCGGTTGCCTTGTTCGTTGTGTTGAGCACCTCCCTAGATGGACCCAAAAATGGGAACAAGAGTGCTCAAGTTTATCCCGAACACCCCAGCACTCGTGGCATGGGGGCTGAAGCCGACGACTTGCCATCTCTTAGATTTTATAAATGGCCGCACAGAAGTTAATATTTTAAATCAAACAAGCGTTGCTTAGCGCATATGAACAATGTTTTCAGCGCACAGGATAACACATAGCGAATCTACTCAATAATTACATCTTTGGGGCACTCATCCGCAATCTTGCGGGCACCCTTCAGGACAGTCTTATAGTACATCTCAGGCATACGATACTCCTTGCCCACTGGCGGCGCGTCAGTGATAAGCCTCTCCGCATCCAGCTTGCCCCAATGCACCTTTGCACGAGCAAGGGCCTGACGAGCACCTTCAATACAGGCGGAGCGCTTGATGACCTCCACCCAGGGGCATGCATCCACCAGCCACCGCACGAGACCGAAGTAGCTCCCAGGCATGGCCTCTCTAGGCCACAGCCGGACTATGAGGCCCTTCATGGCCTGTTCGGCTACCTTGTGGAGCTCGACCAGCTGCTTCAGCTGGTCGCTAGGGGGCATCGGATGGCCGGCCTCAGCGTACTGAGACCAGAAGACCTTCTCCATTGAGCTCCCCTCCTCGGCTCGGTAGAATGCGGTGGCATCGGACACGCTGCGAGGCAGATCTGCAAACGCCCCTGGAGAGCTCCGAATTCGGGTAAGTGTCAGGTAGTTTACATTTACATGCTTGCTTTGCATGAAAAATGCCTTACCCGCCGCTATTTTCTTCACCGCCTCAATCTCCTGGAGGGCCTTATGGGCCTCGGCCTTGGCGGCTTTGGCACTTTCGAGAGCCGAGGCAAGCTCGGACTCTCGAGTCTTCGAGTCGCGCTCCAAACTCTCATGCTTTTCCATGAGAGCCTGGAGCTCTTGCCGCACCTCCGCCACCCGCGCCTCCTGTTTCTCTCGCTCTGCCCGTTCCGCGGCTGCATTGTGTTCGGCCGCGGACACAGCCTCCTTCAGGGTTGCCTCCTCGTTCGTGGCCCCTGCAGTACCCACATTATCCTTGTTATTTTTGTCGCAACCTAAATCCTTTTCTGTAAGGTAACTATACAAAGTGGTGTTACTCACCTTCTTTGTCCTCGAGCTGCTTCTTGGCACGGCCGAGCTCTTGCTCGGACCGCTCGAGGTCCTGCTTCAAAGCACCGACCTTCGCAGTAAGTGCGGCAGAGGTCAGCAGCGTAGCCTGCAAACCCATATTGACATAATTTTTAGCAACCCTGCGTATATCTTTTTTAGATCCTCAGTCCGGATTTTCTTTCCGAACACCGAACCGAGCATCAGGGGCTACTGCCTATGCGGTATTACATTACATATTTTAAACTTCTTACCTCAAAGCCTGTTAGAAGGCTACTGCAGGCTTCGGTCAGCCCGCTCTTGGCGAGCTGAACCTTCTGAATCACCGCACTCATAATCGTGCGGTGTTCTTCCTCGATGGAAGCGCCCTTGAGCGCCTCCAACAAGTTGTCCAGCGCCTCCGGTTGGACAGGGGCCTCCGGCGTCACGGTCTTGCCCTTCTTACGAAGGGGCCGCCTGCCGGACTCCGGAACCACTGCTGGTTCCGGCGTGGAGTCCGGCGCAAAGTCCGGGAGGCTGCCCTCTGGCGCCTCCGGAGCCTCCTCCTGATGGGTCCCTTCCCGGGATCCCACCTTGGCATCCTCAGCGTCGCGAGGGGTGGAGGCAGTCGGGATGGAATCTACATCCAACGGAGCCAACGACCCGCTCGATGATGCGGGGAGATCATCATCGGCCGGACTGCAGGAAGTGTGCGGCATTAGAAGGACACTATGTGACACAAAAAGAAATTATAAATCATTCAGGAATCTGGGTACTTACGATCTCGCCGGAGGCCTGGCCCTTGAGGGCCACTCTTTGTCGCCAACGTTGGCGTTGGCGGAACTGTCCGGGGGAATAGTCCTTCCCCTCTTGGACCCTTCGGCCTCCCCTATTGGGGAAGCCTTCCTTTTCCTCTCTCCTTCCTCCGGGAGAGAGTCTTCTTCCTCCTCCTCGCCTTCGGGGGAGGAGTCCGCCTCGGAGTCGTCGGACACCTGGAAACGGGAACTCTTTCGAATACCCGTGGCCACCTTCTTGGCCTTCTTCTTCGGCACCACATGCGGTGCCGGAACCAGCAGCCCCGCTAGACGGGCGTCTACTGGGTTTTCTGGCATGGGAGCCGGGCAGACAATCTGCTCGGCCTTCTTCATCCAGTCCTGTCAAAGGAAAAGGGAGATTGAAACCCGCGTAGGGTCAAACATTAAAAACAAGTGTCCCCTAAAGGGGTAGAATCACTTACCTCGTCAGCTGGACGCTGCGAGCAAAATCCGCGATCTTCAGTGGCGGATGCGGGAGCTTCGGCGCCCTTGAACAGCACCCTCCAGGCGCCTTCGTACGTTGTGTCGAAGAGCCCACTCAATGCCTGGTGCTGTGCCGGATTGAACTCCCACAGTTTAAATGCTCGTTCTTGGCATGGGAGAATCCGGCGGATGAGCATGACTTGGATCACGTTGACAAGCCCGAGCTTCTTGTTCACCAGCTTCTGGATACAGGCTTGGAGTCCCATCAGCTCCTCCGCACTACCCCATAGCCCTTCTCTTTCCAGGAGGTGAGCTGCGTAGGGATACCAGATCTGAACTCAGGGGCCGCCTCCCATGTAGGGTCGCGCGGCTCGGTGATATAGAACCGCCCCGATTGCCACCCCTTGACGGACTCCACGAAGGCCCCTTTGAGCCAGATGACGTTGGGCATCTTGCCCAACATGGCGCCTCCGCACTCTGCTTGAGTGCCCTTCACCACCTTCGGCTTGACATTGAAGGTCTTGAGCCACAAGCCAAAGTGGGGCTGGATGCAGAGGAAGGCCTCGCACACGACGATAAACGCCGAGATGTTGAGGATGAAGTTTGGCGCCAGATCGTGGAAATCCAGGCCATAATAGTACATGAGCCCCCGGACAAAGGGATGCAATGGGAAGCCCAGTCCGCGGAGGAAGTGGGGAAGGAATACAACCCTCTCATGGGGCCTGGGGGTGGGGATGAGCTGCCCCTTGTCGGGCAGCTGGTGCGCGATGTCGCCGGGAAGGTATCCGGTGCTGCGCAGTTTTGCAACGTGCTCCTCCGTAACGGTGGAGGCCAACCATTTGCCTCCCGCTCCGGACATGGTCGGAGAAGGTCGAGGCGAGATGCGCAGACTTGGGCGCTGGAGCTCGAGTGCGTGGAGATGGATAAGCAAAGGAGGAAGAAGGCGTAGGTGAAAAGGAGGATCCTTATCCCCCTATATATGGGTGGACGAAAACTATGCATCCCCACCGGCCTGATAAAACTCGCTTATCTCCCAAGGACCACCATCAATGGCGCGGTTGGGTTACCCACGTCCATATTGATGAGAATCCCGGAATAAGGGGAAACACGATCTCTGCTTCGACAAGACGTGCCAAGGAAACCGCTTCGCTAAATACGTTGAGGTGGTATAATAAAAAACGATTCAAGTAAAGGCTTGGTAGTGGTGTGACCTCATGCCACAAAATACATCAGCAGATTGAACTTGTGTGCATATTATTCTCTCTACGGTGGAATGTGGAATTTATTTTGCAGAGCCGGACACTATCCTGGCGTTCACAATCTTCTATGAATTATTCGGAGGGGGAACCCGCCTTGCAATGCCGAACAATATGCGCGCCGGACTCATCGTCATTGAAGCCTGGTTCAGGGGCTACTGAGGGAGTCCTGGACTAGGGGGTGTCCGGACAGCCGGACTATCATCGTCAGCCGGACTCCAAGACTATGAAGATACAAGATTGAAGACTTCGTCCCGTGTCCGGATGGGACTTTCCTTGGCGTGGAAGGCAAGCTTGGAGATATGGATATGTAGATCTCCTACCATTGTAACCGACTCTGTGTAACCCTATCCCTCTTCGATGTCTATATAAACCGGAGGGTTTTAGTCTGTAGGACGAACAGCCATTACAACAATCATACCATAGGCTAGCTTCTAGGGTTTAGCCTCCTTGATCTCGTGGTAGATCTACTCTTGTAATACACATCATCAATATTAATCAAGCAGGACGTAGGGTTTTACCTCCATCAAGAGGGCCCGAACCTAGGTAAAACATCGTGTCCCTCGTCTCCTGTTACCATCCGCCTAGACGCACAGTTCGGGACCCCCTACCCGAGATCCACCGGTTTTGACACCGACAGTGGTTGTGCGGTCATTGTCCATATGGTGGTAGTACTATCACTGGTTAAATGAAGAAATGCTTTTTTTCTCGGGTATCCAGGTCTAGTTCCCATCAAGATATAATTATGATGCTTCTGTTTGTTGGTGTACTTTTCATTAATTCTTATTGACAATTGAGATGTCGTTGCTAACCCTTTTTTATATTTTTGGAAACAGCGATGCGTGTCTCCATACCCGGGCATGTCTTCCTCAATTTTAGTGGAACTGCACAAAATTGGATGGCCATTGTTGTTCCGCCTCACTGTCCTCTGCCACGTGGTTCTTCCTTCCTCGAGCTTGGTTACTGAGAAGAAACAGACCATAGTGAGGATTTGTCGAACTTCATAGGTGCCTCACCCAAACTTGATGCCAAATGGATGATGCATCACCACGATGACCTATCGATGCTCATGGTTGTGCCTCATGGTTGCGTCGGCTGGTGAAGCTGATCGATTTTCAATGAAAAACAAGCTGTCTTCCATCAGTGCTCTTTGCTTGTTACGCACAAAGATGATATCCTTCGTCAGTTCACCTTGGTTGCGTTGGAGACGCAGTCGTCTTTCACGTTGGTGCAATTTTATCACACAATTGGCTATGAACCAAATGTTTCCTCGAAGAAGGATCGACGTTGGTACTAAGAGCATAAGTTTTGTATTGATTTCTAAGCCTTCTCACAACTTTGTCTCCAGCTCCCCTGTAATTTTATTTGTCCAACTATTAACTTTGATTTAAAAAATGGTGTGGACTAAAAACCCGGATGGACGTAGTAGCCCTCCATTTTTATTTACTCCGCATATTAGATTTGACTGAAGTCAAACTTTGTAATACTCTCAAACCTTTTCGATAATTTAAATTAAAATTCTTTATTTGTACACACTCTCACACGTTTCCGATAATTTGGCGCATGTGTGGTTGTTCACTTAAGGGAGGGTAGTGTACCACACGTGAAAGACAGGAAGTGCGACCAGGACGTGTGGGCGTGGATCGTTAGTTCATCGGAAGTAGTACTAGTTTTCTTCATTGTACATTAAATAAAGAGTTTCGTTTCGTACTTACACAATTTAAAACTATTGTTATGGAGAGAATAAGAAAACCACTCCACTATATATTAGTCGTATACACACGAGAGTACTATATGGACGCAGCTTCATTGACTTATTACACCTGCCTTTGGGTTTATGACAGGTGGGCCCAAAATGTGGCTGGCTCACCTGTCATACAGCCAAAAGCAGATCCAGTTGAAAGTGCTAGTTATCGACTAGAGGGGGGGGGGGGTGAATAGGCGATTTTTATTGAAGTCTTCAAAACATGAAAGTTTCGAAGACAAACACGAAATCAGGACCTATAAACATACAGCAGAAGATGAACTACACTAGACAAGCCATAGTCAGACAAGTATGAAGCTAAAGCATGATGGAATATAGCAGCTAGGTAGTAGGATTGGGATGGAAGGTAGTACGAAGCCAATCAGAACAAGTAGTCACACAGTGAAGTCAAACAGGCATAGCAATGAGGCAATGACTTCACAAAGACGAACTGTAAGTAAGGAGAGTAAGAGATAGAACTAGTGCGATGTGAAGACAAGGATTTGTTCGACCAGTTCCAGTTGCTGTGACAACTATACGTCTGGTTAGGGAGGCTGAGATTGAACTCAGAAGACCGTGTCTTCACCTTATTCCCCTTGAGCTAAGGACACACAGTCCTCTCCCAATCACTCTGGTAAGTCTTCAAGGTAGACTTCCAAACCTTCACAGACTTTGTTCACCGGCAATCCACAATTACTCTTGGATGCTCAGAATGCGACGCCTAACCGACTGGAGGATTCACAGTCCTCAAGTGTAACAAGTCTTCAGGTCACGCAGACAGAAAGACTTCAGTGATGCCAAACACTCTTTGGGCTCTGGGAGTTTTGGGCTTTGTCCTCACAAGGATTTCTCTCTCAAACTCTTCGGAGGTGGGTTGCTCTCAACGACAAAAGCCATGTAGTAACTCTGAGAAGCCACCAATTTATGGTGTAGGGGGTGGGCTATTTATAGCCACTGGGCAACCCGACCCGATTTGTCCAAAATAACCCTGGGTCACTAAGGAACTGACACGTGTCACAATGGTCAGATTTCGAACACACGCGATAGCTTGACTTGGGCTACAAGTAAAGCTGACTTATCTTACTCTGGATAAGATTTACTGTCATTGTCTTCGCTCGAAGACATAGGATTTTGGTTGAGCATCACATCAGTCACTCTGACTTTGTTCACTTGGACCCCACTTAACAGTGTGGTGGTTCCTATGACTCAACAAAGAAGAAAAGAAACAACAAAACTACTAAGTCTTCGCGCCTCATAGTCTTCACTCAATGTCTTCTTCTGTCATAGTCTTCAATGTGAATATCTTCACGTACCACCATTATCTTCAATGTCTTCATACATTTTTAGGGGTCATCTCCGGTAGGTAAACCGAATCAAAGAGGGACTACTACCTGTGTTATGCTGCAATTCTCACAAACACATTAGTCCCTCAACCACATTTGCCGTCAATACTCCAAAACCAAACTAGGGGTGGCACTAGATGCACTTACAATCTCCCCCTTTTTGGTGATTGATGACAAACTGGTTGAAGTTTTCAACGGGGATAAAAGTATGTGAAATTGTAAAGGATGAGTTATTGTCTTCGTAAGTAGCAAAAGGCTCCCCCTGAAGATGTGCGTATAAATAATTTGCTTTTGGAATGCAAATGCACATGGCAGGTTCTACTTGTGGAGATCCTCTTCAACTTATGAAGACAATTCATCATGCATGACCTGATGTAACGAAGATAATGGCATGCATAATGAAAAATGGACGTCTGCAAAATGATTGAAGTGCGGAAGTTATCGTCGCACATGCGGAATTTATCATCGCATCACAAAATAGCAAATAAGTAGCAGACGACCATCGAGTTTAAGTGTTACAACTCAGAGAACCAAATGTGTCAAAAGCAAGAGTTGTAAACACTAGGCAAAATACAATGCATCCGCCCATATGAACCTGCTTGAAGACTATCAACTCATAGCTTCTCCCCCTTTTGTTAGTAAGGACCAAAAAGGGTTGAAAACATTGAGCCTCTACTCGTTCCCAAAAGGAGTAGGAGAAGATGCAGGGTTGGTGTCGAGGTTTGGCGGTGCAGACGAACTTGGAGCAGTGTCGATGCGTGTTGGAGGTGGCGAAGTAGCATCATTTTGATCATTGATCACACGAGCATTCACAGTTGCAGTAGAAGAGGAGAACTCGGAGTCTTCAAGAGATGGAGTGCGCCGCAGAACAACATTTCTGGGCGGAGTGGAATCAAACTTGAATCGTTCTGAGAAACCATCGTCCTGAAGATCTCCCTCAGCACAAATAAGCGTCAGCCCTTTCCATGTGCGTCGACAGGTTTCATGAGCTACAAAGGCATTCTTGGTTGCAAGGTTGCGAATGCGATTGACGTTTGTCATGATGCTCTGCATCTGGCACTTGAGCCAATCATGATGCCTATCTTGTTTCTGATGCAGGCCAACGAGAAGCTCTCGGTCATTGACAACACGAGATCGCTTTCGAGGCCGTTGAGCAATTGTGCTGTTAGTGGCTTCTGTTGGGGCACGGTGAGGTGCACGTGTAGTACCAGCCAACGGATAGACACGAGTGGCAGCCAGCACACCTTCAATGGGCTGAGTGAAGCTTTGACGATCAACATTATGAAGATAAAGTGGCTCTTTGTCAGGCTCTGGAAAGATGGCTTCAACAGACATATCAATATCTGGCAAGAAGACAATGTGATTGCGTGCAGATGGCTGATAGTTGAAAGCAGTGTGAGGCTTGATCAGACGCATGATCCATGGAGCATAGAACTTCAAACCAAAGATGTCAGACCCTGATGCAGCAAGTTCGCGGATGAAGAAATCTTGTGCATTGAAGCTTTTGCCATGAAGAATATGGAAGACCAATGTCTTCATTGCACCTTCTAGCTTAGCCTGTGGAGAATGTCCTTTGATAGGCCAGAGAGTTCGCCTTATGATGTGATAGATCGTGCGTGGCAGATACTCAAGGTCTTCAACAAAGAACTCCGTAGGATATTCTGCATCTGGAGGCAATGGCTTCATCATGCTCAGCATCTGGCTCATGTTGGGTTCAGGCTTGTGAAAGATGCTCTCCACTGCTGCAGTGTGAAGCTGACAACCAGGCTCATAGAGATCACCTGGAGTGGGCAGGCCAGTAAGCTCAATCGCATCAAATGCTTTGGCTTCATGATGGACATTGACTGTCATCCACTCAAGGACCCAAGTCTTCGGATCCCTGTTGTAGCCTCTGATATGCAGAGTGGCGTAGAATTGGAGCAGCAACTCTTCATTCCAGTGCTCCTTGTCAGTGACAAAATGCAGTAAGACAACCTCTCTGAAGCAATCAAGGGCTTCTTCCAAGCAGGGCAAGCCAGCTATGGCTTCAGTATCAAGACACATATGCGGAAAGCGGCCTTGGTTGTACAGAATGCATGAATAGTAGCTGCACTGCTGATAGCTCCAAAACCGATCAGATGAAATCTTGGGCTTGGTGTAGGGGTTCTTGTCGCTATCGAAGAAGGTGTTGTGTGCAATGAAGCCGTTGACATTGAAGGATCCTGGTGAAGTGGCAGTACCTGGAAATCTGGGCAGTCTTGGCTTTGGCTTCTGAACCTGAGGCCTGTGCTCGACATGGTAGTCAAATTGAGGACCAGTAGCAGGTGGAGGAATCAGAATAGGCCATCTGACAGTTACAAGCTGGCCAGAGTTGTATGCTTGCTCGATAGTGTGTGGCCTTGGAGGTGGAATAGGAGCAGTGACATTAACTTTAGGCTGCAGATTGGTGATAGGTGCGGCATTGACTTCATCTGCTTGATGGGCTTCATTGGCTTAATTGGCCAGTGGTGCATTGGCCACTGGCTTCATTGGCTTAATTAGGCTCCACATTAGCGTGGGCCATGACAACATCATTGGCTTCAGGAATGTCATGTGTGGCAGCCTCAGGGTTCTCACCCTCCACTTGAGTAGCTGGAGGTACTGGCATGGACTAGTTCTCTTCATTAACTTCTGCTTGTGTTGTAGGGGGGAGTAGCGACACGCTCTTCTTCTTGTGTCACTCCGGCTGATGCAGCCGGAGGGTCTTCAGCAGCATTGGCTTCAGACACAGGGACCGTCACAGAAGGATTGTCTTCAGGGAACACTTGACGTGCCACTGAGCTTGACAAGTTGGAGTCCTCTTCTGTGATGGTGGTCATGGAGGGCTTCAGGCCTTTGAGAAGTCGTTGGTATACAGGCGACACCTTTGGCGATGGTGAAGTCTCCATATAGTTGTCATCATTTGACATGGGGCTGATGACAGGCACACTTGACGGCTGGGGTGTACTTGGTGAGTCTTGTGGGGTAGCTTGCTAGGGGCGATCAACCCACGATGCATCTTGTGATATTAGCATCAAAGGACGACCAATGCTGATAAGCTCACTGTTCGTTCGAACAGGCGATGATACCATTGGGCGCTCGATCTGAGGAAGAACTACATCATCTTGAGCAATATCTTTAGTCGCGATGGGGTCGATGACTGGAACTTCTTGAGCTTCAGGAGCCTCTGTGGAAGCAGGCTCATGAACAATCATCCGACGCTCTTGGTTTGCAGACGGAGGGGGAACAAGGGAAAGGGGTTCAACAACAAGGGGCTCTGTAGGAGCAGCCCGTTCTCTTCTCTTGGTCTTTATCTTCTTAGGGGGTGGTTCTTCATTAGTGGTGTGCTTGGTTTTCCGCTTCCTCGCTTCGGCTTCATCTGCCTTGGTTTTCTTCTGCTCAGAAGCCACTGAAGGAGCCTTGGGCTTCAAGCCGCGCATGCTGGCAGGGAAGACAATGTGAGGTTCTTCCTGCCGTGGTGCTTCAGTGTGGGCTTCAGATGACTTCTTTTTCTTGGCAGCCATTGAGGGGTCAATGCCAGGGCGGCCAAGTGCCTTGCGCTTTTTAGCTTCATTATAGGCTTGAACGCATTTGTCAGCGAGTGCTTTCATGCGCTCTCTTGAGCCTTTTGCTTCCCCGTGTTTCTTTCGAAACGACTCCTTGAGGTCATTGAGCATCACCTTGAACTTTTGCACATCAGCCACATTCAGCCTGGCGACATGCTTCTTGAACTGTTCCTTCTCAAAGTCGATTTTTCGCTTCAGTTCAATGATGCGCTAAGCCAGAGCAAGTTCAGGAGCTATGGCGCCTTGAAAAGCAACGCTGACGCCAATGGGAAGCTGAAGGTCATCAAAGCTGAGCTCCTGATTATCAAACCACTCATCAATGAAGTTCTTTAGAATGTTTACATCAAAGAGGGGCAGATCATTGAAGATCTCCGCCTCTTGCTTGCTCTTGATCAGCTGTTCCAGAGCATCTTCACCAAATTCTTCATCAGAAGACAAGTCAATGGGTTCAGACTCATTCCTCAGAATGGCAGCAGGCGTCAGTGCTTGACTCAGTTTCTGAACAGGTGCCTTCTGAGGCTTCTCACGCCTCTTGGAGATACGAGAGAGATCTTCAGAGTCATTTCTTGGAGTAGAAGGGGCAGTTGACAATGGCTTCACTCTTGAAGCTTTTGGAGCAGCAGATGATTTTGAAGCTTTAGTCTTCTTTTGCTTCTTAGGCTTTGGAGGAGGAGGTGGAGCTTCGTCAGTATCAGCATCATCATCATCAGAATGATCCACTTTGGCACCTCGAACAGTAATGTGAGTGATGAGGCCAGCAAGGTTGTAGAAGGGGCCAATCCTGTTTTCATTGGCTTCACGGGTGCCATCGTCCCGACGTGCGGAGGGACTAGGGTTGAAGTCAAGCCCCAGATCCTTCTTGTTCGTAGCAGCTGAGTTTTTGGCAAACTGGTAGTTGCGCTTGAACAAACTGTCTTCACGACACCATAGTAGTGAGGATGGATCAGCATTCTCAGGCTGTGGTCCGCGCACCATGCAAGGATAGAAGCCTTGCTCAATAGCTTCAACCTGATTCCTGGGTGGAAGATTTCTGTACAGAATATCATTCCAGGGTGCCTTGATGGCATTCTTCTCTGCATATTCCTTGGTGATGAAGCGGTATCTGAACCACTCTTCTGCCCAGTATCTTCGAATCCATTAGATTCGATTCTTGCGTTCAGTATAGGTTTCCTCTGGATCAGTTTTGTACATCTCATGCAAATCAGGTGGTAAATCCTTGGAAGTGTCACCATGACGCCGTCTGCCTCCCTTTCTTGCTGATTTTCCAGTTGCCATGAAGTGTAAACTGAAAGGCTTCAGTACTTTCAAAGGCTTCAAACGGCTGGACTGACAGGAACTCGCTTCAGGTGAGTTGATGTGACTCTGCAAGAACTCTGCAAACGAATGCAGACTAATGAGAACCAAGGGATTCTCCCACGGACATGTACCTGTGACAGCATTAAAGATGCGAGGGAAGGGGACGAGGTCATATGCATTCTCAGAAGATTTTGAAGATAAATCAGTTTGAAGACATTGACCTCATAACGTGAAGACATTTACTTATATGATGAGAGTTGGTTCCAGAGTTGTACAAATCCAAGAATAAGTACAAGTGAGGAATCTAACTTGTGAAGAAGCATAAGTGAATATACTAGGCAGAATATGAGATGCAGAAAGAGATAGATCCATGTTCGAAGATCTAGAAACCACTTTAGGTAGGAAGGGATGAATCTATTGGATCAAAAAGACGGTAAAAAGTAAACTTTTATTACCACACGATGAACTGCTAGACGGAGCGAAGATGGATGCCGAGCAGTTCGATCTCCCATGGCCTAACTTGGCGACGGAAGACACCTACAGTGACGGCGGAGAAGACGAGGTCTACGGCCGGTGTGAGGACAGCGTCGAGGAAGTCGCGGCAGCTAAGCGCTTCGTCGTCGGTGTTGTCGAGAGCTAGCGTAGGCGCTAGGGTTTGCGAGAGATGGATAAGGAGGAAGAAGGATTTTGACCGAGACAGGACAGGCATTTATAAGGATAGAGACAGCACAGCGCAATTACGCAGGTGCCCCTGGCGGTTCACATCTGATGGACACGTGGTGAAGATGCAACTTATTGAAAGTTGTTCCACGTCCCACACACGCCTGGATTGTCGGGGTGGTCGTTCCGAATTCTCCGGGTTTCAGGCAAAAAGGATAAGTCATTAAAGCTGGATATAAATGTGTGTTTCTGTATCTTCTGCTGACAAGGACGCAAAGAAGACATTCAACAGTTTCAACAGAATGCATATGATTTGGATAGATAGAGCTTGAGATAGAAAGCATAGAGGGATTAGGGTCCGATCACATTCACTTAGTTCAAAAGATTCAAACAAGAAGACATAGCCATAAGTGAATGCTGTAGAGGACAGAATATATATATATATATATATATATATATATATATATATATATATATATATATATATAGAGGGTGGGTCTATTATGATAACACCCTTAAGACCTTATTCTGCACACCGATTTCTTATTCTGCACACCGCACCCCGCCTTCTCCCCCACTGTAACCCACCCCATTGCCCACCTTCCCCAGCACCACACACCCCTGCGGCGCCTCACCACCACCCACCTCCCGCTCCCGCATCCCGTGCCCACCTCCAGCCCTCTTCCTCCCCAACCACCGCCCCCTCCTACCACCTTCTTCCGCGCGCCGGCGCCCCCGTGCCCGTGACCCAACCAGCGCCTCCCTCCTGGCACCTTCCTCCGCGCCCGAGGCCACAGCGCCGCCGGGCATCGCGCCCCAGCCCGCATCGCGCCGTCCCACCCTCCCCTTCGCCAGATCCGACGCGGCCACGGCCCCTCCCGTGTTGCCCCACCCTCCCCTACGCGCCTCCCGGCCACCGCCTCCACGCGCCGCCCGGCAACCCCTTCCCCCACGCGACAGCCGCCGATCTGCACCGCCGCCGTGCAGGACAGCCAGCCCCCTCCTCTCCCTCCTGCACCATCCAGCCCCTCCCACTCTCCTGCATGGTCGGATCCCGACCAAAAGGCCACCACTGCCGCTGCACCTCCCACTCCCCAGCGCCGCCGCTACACAACCTCCTAGCGCGATCCTGGGCCGGATCCAGGTTGCGGCCGGCCCCCACGACATCCCCGCACCGGATCCAGGCTGCGGCCGACCTCCATGACTTCTTGGCGCCGGATCCAGGCTGCGGCGGACCTCCATGACTTCCCGGCGCCGGACGCAGGCTGCGGCCGACCCCCACGACATCCTGGCGCCAGATCCAGGCTGCGACGGCCCCCACGACATCCCCGACGTCCGATCCAGGCTGCGACAGCCCTTCGTGACGCCCCCCTAGAGGAGCCAGGCTGCGGCAGCCTCCCGCGACGCCCCGCTGCCACATCCACCAGGTAGCGTGGGGAAGAAGACGACTGGGATCAGCGGTGGACGGGCTCCGGTTCACGAACATCGAGAAGAACTCTGGTGGCCCCCTCACCTGTCGCGGCCTCAGCACGCGTGGGTAGCCCCCCTCTGCCCCTGCTTCTTCTTCTCCCTTGATTTTACTTCTTCCATGCGTGGCCTCCGACGAGAACTGCATGGTGGCGTGCAGACTACTGGCAATGGGTGTGCAGTGCGGTCAATTCTAGGATTCCACAGATCATGGAGCTTGCATTTCAGTCGGGGTGTGCAGGTGCGGGGTGTTCTCGACCTAACGTCGAGCAGTGCAGGGTGTCTCCCGTTGCAGCTCAGTTGTGGTCGTCGGTGTAGTAGGCAAGCACGTGAGAGGACGATGCGCATCTAGTTCGATTCCGGCCATGCGATGCTGCAGTACAGATGTGTGCGGCATGCATTTTTCTGCATTTTACTGTGTGCGTGGGAGGTTCTCGCAACTGGCTCATGCAGTTCGCCATTGCCCCTTGTGCAGGCTAGTCCTCAAATTGCTGACAGTGTCAATTTTGTGTGTATGTTGTGTGTGTGTGTCTGTAAAAATAAAGAAAAGATATATATGTTTTGAAGCTCACTTTGTTTTCTCACCTGGTTCCACTATAAAGCTCCTCTGGAACACCTTGCAGTGTGTTTGGTCATTGGCTGTGGTTCATTTTTGTGAGTGACACTGTTCACTTATGCACAACGTGGAAGTGCGAAGAAATTGGGAAACAAAAAAAAGGCAATGCCGTTCACTTTGATATATGTCAAAGTTCACTTCCCTCGTCTCTGCTGTCCACTCAAGTTGATAAAAAAAGTCGAAAAAAAGACAACAAAAACTCGTGCGAGAAAATCTATGTATAAATAAAAGAAATCATGAAGTTCGTTTGCCCGTTTGATGCAGTGCGATTTTCAGTTTAAAAGCTGTGCAGTTTTTTTACTTGTCTTCAAAATTTTATGTCCCACAAAAAAAGAAATCATGCAGTCCGCTAGTCCGTCTGATGCAGTGCGGTTTTCAATCTAAAAGCAGTGCGGTTTTCTTCCTCGTCTTCAAAAATTTACGTCCCAAAAAAAGAAAACCATGCAGTTCTCTTACCCGTCCGATGCAGTGCGGTTTTTCGTCCGATGCAGTGCGGTTTTCAGTCGGATGAAGTACCCACGTCGATTTGGGTGTCGCGAAAAATAGAGTGTTCGCATTTCGGTAAATTCAAAATTCTTCTTAAACCGTAAAGAACTAGAGAGAGTGTTCTACATGAAAAAGTTGCGCCTCGTCGATATCTTTCCAACGGCGTATAATTTGAATCATTTCGACCAGTGGTTTGCAAAAATTTCACGAAAAACGGCCGCTGCCTCCCATCGTCAGCCGCACGATTTTCAAAATTAACTAAAAACCGTAAGGAATCTCAAAACCATTTCAACATATGAAAGTTGCGCCTTGTCCGTAGCTTTCCAAAGGCATATCACACGCCTCGTTTCGACAAACGGTTCAAAAACTGGAGCAAAAACAGTACCGAAAATTTCAAAAAATTTGAAAAACAGAGTTCCGCGATTTAGTAAATTTGAAACTGCTCTTAAACCGTAATGAATTAGAGAAAGATTTATATATGAAAAAGATGCGCCTCAACGATATCTATCCAACGGCGTATCATTTGCTTCGTTCCGACAAGCGGTTTAGAAGAAATCGCCAAAAAATGCTCGCTGCCACTCGTCATCCGCCGCACTATTTTCAAAACTGCTCTTAAACCGTGTGGAATCTTGAAAAGTGTTCAACATGTAGAAGTTGTGCCTAATCCATAGCTTTTCAATGGTATATTACATGCCTCATTCTAATAAACGGTTAAAAAATTAGAGCGAAAACAGTACCGAAAAAACACAGCGTGCAGTTTTTTTCGACACGAAGTTCACTAGTCTCTATTGCAGTGCTCGTCGTCAAAATGATGCAGTGCACTTCTGTTGAGCGTGCAGTGCCGAAGTGGTGTGCAGAATAGTTATTCTGCTAATATTAGCAGAATAGACTGTCTATATATATATATATATATATATATATATATATATATATATATATATATATATATATATATATATATATATATATACAGTGTAAAGCCAAATCAGTAACCATGAAGTCAAATTAATGTTGAAGTTAAATCAATTGCGAAGACTTTGCAAATATGACGCCATGAGGAAACACTTCATAAGAGTTTGGTGGTGGCGTTACCCACCGTATAGGAAGTATTAGACCCAGACACGGCGCACAATTATCATGGCGCTCTGAAGTCAATTTCCACGTTAATGTATTCACACTTAGAGTGTATGTCTTCATTGATTGAAGATATACATTACTTCGTGTGTTGCACATCTAAGTCATCAACCTGCATAAGTGTTAGGATGAGTGCCTAATCATAGGACATTCGAGGATTCCAAGATATTTAGCTCACACCGCAACTTGCAAAACCTTTTCTCATCCAAAGGCTTAGTGAAGATATCAGCCAACTGATCTTCTGTCTTGACGTGAATGATTTCAATATCTTCTTTCATAACATGATCTTTGAGGAAGTGATGACGAATTTCAATGTGCTTTGTCTTCGAGTGCTGAACTGGGTTATTGGCAATCTTGATAGCGCTTTCATTATCGCAGTAGAGTGGCACATGCTTCAGATGAATTCCATAGTCCTTAAGAGTTTGCTTCATCCACAGAAGCTGAGCGCAGCAAGATCCAGCAGCAATGTATTCAGATTCAGCAGTTGAGAGTGATACACAGTTCTGCTTCTTTGAAGACCAACAGACAAGAGATCGACCCAGAAAGTGACTTGTGCCTGATGTATACTTGCGATCCACCTTGTCACCAGCGTAGTCAGCATCCGAAAAACCAACCAGATCAAACTCTGAGCCCATTGGATACCATAGTCCTAGTGTTGGGGTGTAAGCCAAATATCGAAGAATTCGCTTCACAGCTAAGTGATGCGACTCCTTTGGTGCCGCTTGGAATCGGGCACACATGCAAACACTAAGCATGATATCTGGCCTAGATGCACATAAGTAAAGTAAAGAACCAATCATGGAGCGGTATACCTGTTGATTGAAATCTTTACCATTGACGTCGAGGCTTAGATGACTTTTGGTTGGCATTGGCGTCGTGTATCCTTTGCAGTCTTGCATTCCAAACTTCTTCAGGCAATCTTTGAGATATTTTTCTTGAGATATGAAGATGCCATTGCGTTGCTGACGGATTTGAAGACCGAGAAAGAACTTCAGCTCTCCCATCATGGACATTTGATATTGTTCTTGCATCATGTGAGCAAATTCATCACTGTATTTCTTGTTTGTGCAACCGAAGATAATGTCATCCACGTAGATTTGGCACACAAACAGTTCACCATCATATGTCTTCGTGAAGAGAGTGGGATCTAGAGAACCAGGTTTGAAGCCTTTGCTCTTCAAGAAGTCTTTGAGTGTGTCATACCACATACGAGGGGCTTGTTTGAGGCCATACAATGCCTTGTTGAGCTTGTATACCATATCTGGATGTTTTGGGTCTTCAAAGCCAGGCGGTTGTGCAACATATACTTCTTCTTCAATCTTTCCATTGAGGAAGGCACTCTTCACATCCATTTGATACAGAAGGATGTTATGATGATTTGCATAGGCTAGCAGTATGTGAATGGCTTCGAGCCTAGCTACTTGAGCAAATGTTTCATCGAAGTCAATTCCTTCAACTTGTGTGTATCCTTGAGCAACGAGCCATGCTTTGTTTCTGACTACTTGACCATGCTCGTATTGTTTGTTGCGATATATCCATTTTGTGCCTATTATGTTGTGCTTGCGAGAATCAGGACGCTTGACTAATTCCCACACATTGTTCAACTCAAACTGTTGAAGCTCTTCTTGCATAGTTTGAATCCATTCAGGTTCCATGAAGGCTTCAACAACTTTCTTGGGTTCAGAGATTGAGACAAATGCAAAGTGCCCACAGAAATTAGCTAGCTGTGTTGCTCTTGAACGAGTGAGTGGACTAGGTGCATTGATGCTATCGATTATCTTCTCAATTTGTACTTCATTGGCAACACGAGGATGAACTGGACGAAGATTTTGCTCCTGCAGAACATTGTCATCATTTGGAGGATTGTCTTCAGGCTGAGCAATGTCTTCAGGTTGATCAGGTGCAAAAATAATGAGTTCCTCTTCAGGCTGGGCATCTGATAGTATGATCTCTCCTGTTCCCACTAGCTTGATTGATTCATTGGCAGGTACTTCATCTAGCACATTTGGCAGGTGCTCTCTTTGCGAGCCGTTAGTTTCATCGAACCGCACATCCACAGTTTCAACCACTTTATAGTGAAAGAGGTTGAAGACTCTATAGAAGTGCGAGTCCTTTCCATAACCAAGCATAAAATCTTCATGTGCTTTCACTGCAAATTTTGAAGTGTGATGTGGATCCTTGATCCAGCACCTAGCACCAAATACTCTGAAGTAGCTTACGTTTGGCTTCTTACCAGTTATGAGCTCATAGGATGTTTTCTTCAGAAGCTTGTGAGATAAACACGGTTGATGACATGACATGCAGTATCAATGGCTTCAGGCCAGAATTTTCTTGGAGTCTTGTATTCGTCAAGCATCATCCGAGCCATCTCAATCAGGGTTCTGTTCTTGTGCTCCACGATGCCATTCTGCTGAGGTGTGTAAGGGGCAGAAAACTCATGAGTGATACCTAAGGTGTCAAGATAGAGGTCGAGGCCTGTGTTCTTGAATTCTGTGCCGTTGTCACTCTTAATGTGCTTGATCTTGACGCCATAGTTGTTCATGGCGCGGTTTGTGAAGCGTCTGAAGACATCCTGCACTTCAGTCTTGAAGAGAATTATGTGCACCCAAGTGTGTCTTGAATAATCATCAACAATAACGAAACCATAGAGACAAGCAGTAGCAGTGAGAGTAGAGTAGTGTGTGGGACCAAACAAGTCCATGTGGAGCAACTCAAAAGGTCGAGATGTAGTCATGATTGTCTTTCAGGGATGCTTGGCCCTTGTCATCTTCCCAGCTTCACAAGCACCACATAGATGATCTTTCTTGAACTTGACGTCTTTGATGCCTATGACGTGCTTCTTCTTGGCGAGAGTGTGTAGGTTCCTCATGCCAACATGCCCTAGCCTCCGATGCCAGAGCCAGCACTCTGAAGACTTGGCTAGAAGGCATACGGCCATCGGTGGTCCTGATGAGAAATCTACCATGTACAGATCATCTTTCCTGTACCCTTCGAAGACTAGAGACTTGTCAGATTCCATTAGTACAAGACAACGATATTTTCCAAATAGCACAATCATGTTTAAGTCACAAAGCATTGAGACAGACATTAAGTTGAAACCAAGGGATTCAACAAGCATCACTTTGTCCATGTGCTGATCCCTTGAGATTGCAACTCTACCTAGTCCCAATACCTTGCTTTTACCAGTGTCAGCGAATGTGATGTGACTTTTATCACATGGACGTAAGGTTGAGTCCATGAGAAGAATTCGATCACCATTCATGTGGTTAGTGCATCCGCTGTCCATAATCCATTCTGTCACACGAGGTGTCGAACCCTATAGTGCAGTTAGAAGGATAGGCTTCACAAAGAGTGTTGTGAAGCATAAGCATTTGACACACAAGAGGATTATCAAAGCTTAGATCAAGGTTAGGACTCATAGTATGATTGGCAAGCGATTCAGATGTGAAATACATAGTATGATCATTTGGGCATTTTATCTTGCGTCCCACAATGTGTTTTAGGTCCCCAGCAATAGCATCGGACGCCTTTGATTTCAGGCAGGAGACCTTTCTCTGCAAAAGAAAGTTAATTCTTCTTCACCACCCACATCTTCAGGGGTGGCTTAGAAACAATGAGTCTAAGTGCAGCATGTGAGAATTTTGGCTTTGGAGCCCTAGCAAATAGCCTTGCAGAAGAAGCATGATACTCATATGAATAAGCAGAAAAGTTCTTAGTTCTATGAACATAGCGGTTTGAAGACACACGCTCATACTCACAAGTCTGAGTATGGTTTCCCTGCAAAACATTGGCATTAGGGTGACTCAGGTGTGTCCTGTATCTGTATGAAGCCTTTGGGCCATATGAAGCCATAGGTCTGTGGTTTGTCTTCTTCCTTGGTGGTTTCATGATGACATTCACAGGAAGATTCTCAATACACTGCTTAGGTACCCAGATCTTCTTCATAGGTGGTCCATTCCTGCAGTTAGTACCAATATACCTGGCAAACACTGCACCAATCTGATTCTTAAACAATTTATAGTTTGCATCAAAGGGTTCATCAATGATAATAGGGTTAGCGCAAGTGAAACCAGATAGGGTGGATGGATCTACTGAAGGTTCCTTTGCAGCAACCCATGTGGTTTTGGGGTACTGCTCAGGCTTCCAGTACGACCGATCAACATTCATTTTCCTCTCAAACCCAATACCCTCTTTTCTAGGGTTTCGGTTCAGAATCTGCTTTTTGAGGACATCACATAATGTCTGATGCCCATTGAGGCTTTTGTACATCCCTGTCATGTACAATTTCTTCAGCCCTGCATCATCAGTGATACTTGCATTGTCCTTAGATGAGGAATTAGTGACAGCAGAGACATATGAAGAATTTTTAGTATTTGAAGCATTTGAACATTCAGATGAGTAATTAATAGTTTCACATTCAATGCACTTCAGACATGGAGGAACAAATTCTTCCTGTGTAATGCTAATTTGTTGAGCAAGTAATGAATCGCGCTCCTTCTGAAGATCTTCATAATCCACTCTTAACCTTTCAAGATCTTGCTTTCTTTGAAGACATTCAGAAGAAAGCTTCTCGTGATCAGATAACAGAGCATTATGTTGAACTTGAAGGGCGTCAAACTTGGAATGAAGCCTCTAAAGACTCTCAGCCAATGCTTTTGAGTGATCTATTTCTTCACCCAACATATCATCGCTCTTACTAAGCTTGTTTTGAAACTTTTCCAAGGCTCTTTGTCGTTTAGTGGCAAGGGAAGCAAGTTTGACATAGCTGGGGCCAAATTCATCACCTGATTCATCATCACTAGATTCAGAAAGGTAGCATTCAGTTACCTTAGCACCCCCTGCCATGAGGCATGGTGAAGATGATGGCGATTTAGGTGCAAAGGTCATCTCTTTAAGAGACTCCTTGTAATCCTCAAACCAAGGATCATGATGAGTATGATGACCTTCATAGACCTCAAAAGACGGTCCCAGATTAGCTTCGCGTGATTGAGGTGCATGACGTTCCTGAACTGATTTCGGGACAAACAGGAGCAGATGACATCCTTCGCTGTGAGGTTCAGTAGAGTGTACTTGCGAATGTCATCAGCTTCCGCCATCTTGCATAGATTGGTAAGACCAATCTTAGTGACGGTCCACAGTTCGCTATCCATAGACATGAGTCGCTTCTTCATCATGGCCTTCCACCGAGGATACTCATGACCGTCAAAGGTGGGGCAAGATACGTTCCTCAATCCTGCAGTCGACATAGCTGAAACTCCATGTGGTTAAACCGAATCACATAGAACAAGGGATCACCTTGCTCTAATACCAATTGAAAGTGCTAGTTATCGACTAGAGGGGGGGGGGGGGGTGAATAGGCGATTTTTATGAAAGTCTTCAAAACATGAAAGTTTCGAAGACAAACACGAAATCAGGACCTATAAACATGCAGCGTAAGATGAACTACACTAGACAAGCCATAGTCAGACAAGTATGAAGCTAAAGCATGATGACATATAGCAGCTAGGTAGTAGGATCAGGATGGAGGATAGTACGAAGCCAATCAGAACAAGTAGTCACACAGTGAAGTCAAACAGGCATAGCAATCAGGCAATGACTTCACAAAGATGAACTGTAAGTAAGGAGAGTAAGAGATAGAACCAGTGCGTTGTGAAGACAAGTGTCGGTGTCAAAACCGGCGGATCTCGGGTAGGGGGTCCCGAACTGTGCGTCTAGGAGGATGGTAACAGGAGACAAGGGACACGATGTTTTACCCAGGTTCAGGCCCTCTCGATGGAGGTAAAACCCTACGTCCTGCTTGATTAATATTGATGATATGGGTAGTACAAGAGTGGATCTACCACGAGATCAAGGAGGCTAAACCCTAAAGCTAGCCTATGGTATGATTGTTGTAATGTATGTTATGTCCTACGGATTACAGCCCTCCGGTTTATATAGACATCGGAGAGGGCTAGGGTTACACAGAGTCGGTTACAATGGTAGGAGATCTACATATCCGTATCGCCAAGCTTGCCTTCCACGCCAAGGAAAGTCCCATCCGGACACGGGACGGAGTCTTCAATCTTGTATCTTCGTAGTCTTGGAGTCCGGCGGACGATGATAGTCCGGCTGTCCGGACACCCCGTAGTCCAGGACTCCCTCAGTAGCCCCTGAACCAGGCTTCAATGACGATAAGTCCGGCGCGCATAATGTTCGGCATTGCAAGGCGGGTTCCTCCTTTGAATAATCCAGAGAAGATCATGAACACCAGGATAGTGTCCGGCTCTGCAAAATAAATTCCACATTTTACCGTAGAGAGAATAAAATGTACACAAATCCAATTTGCTGACGTATTATGCGGCATGACATCATACCGCTACCAAGCCTTTACTTGAATCGTTTTTTATTATACTACCTCAGCACGTTTAGCGAAGCGGTTTCCTTGGCACGTCCTGTCGAAGCAGAGATCGTGTTCCCCTTATTCCGGGATTCTCATCAATACGGACGTGGGTAACCCAACCGCGCCATTGATGGTGGCGCTTGGGAGATAAGCGAGTTTTACCAGGCCGGTGGGGGGCGCATAGTCTTCGCCCGCCTATATAAGGGATAAGGATTCACCTTTTTACCTACGCCTTCTTCCTCCTTTGCTTATCCATCTCCGCGCACTCAAGCTGCAACGCCCAAGCTCGCGCATCTCGCCTCGACCTTCTCCGACCATGTCCGGAGCGGGAGGCAAATGGTTGGCCTCCACCGTTAAGGAGGAGCACATCACCAAGCTGCGCAGCGCCGGATACCTTTCCGGCGACATCGCGCATCGGCTGCCCGACGAGGGGCAGCTCATCCCTAACCCCAGGCCCCATGAGAGGGTTGTTTTCCTCCCTCACTTCCTCCGCGGACTGGGTTTTCCACTTCACCCTTTTGTCCGGGGGCTCATGTTCTACTATGGCCTGGATTTCCATGATCTGGCGCCGAACTTCATCCTCAACATCTCGGCGTTTATCGTCGTGTGTGAGGCCTTCCTCTGCATCCGGCCCCACTTCGGCCTGTGGCTCAAGACCTTCAATGTCAAGCCGAAGGTTGTGATGGGCACGCAAGTGGAATGCGGAGGCGCCATGTTGGGCAAGATGCCCAATGTTCTTTGGCTCGAAGGGGCCTTCGTGGACTCCGTTAAGGGGTGGCAATCGGGGTGCTTCTATATCACCGAGCCGCGCGAACCCACGTGGGCGGCGGCCCCCGAGTTCAGATCTGGCATCCCCATGCAGCTCACCTCCTGGAAAGAGAAGGGCTTGCGGTGGGGTAATTCAAAGGAGGTGACGGGACTCCGAGCCTGTATCCAGAAGCTGGTGAACAATAAGCTCCGGCTCGTCGACGTGGTCCAAGTCATACTCATCCGCCGGATTCTCCCATGCCAAGAACGGGCATTCAATCTGTGGGAGTTCAATCCGGAATAGCACCAGGCGCTAAGCGGGCTCTTCGACACAACGTACGAAGGCGCCTGGAGGGTGCTGTTTAAGGGCGCCGAAGCCCCCGCATCCGTGACAGAAGATCACGGAATCCGCTCGCAGCATCCAGCCGACGAGGTAAGTGATTCAACCCCTTTACGGGACACTTATTGTTAAGAGTTTGACCCTAAGCGGGTTTCAATCTTCCTTCTCCTTTGACAGGAGTGGATGAAGAAGGCCGAGCAGCTCATCTGCCCGGCTCCCATGCCAGAAGACCCAGTGGACGCCCGTCTAGCGGGGTTGCTGGTTCCGGCACCGCACGTGGTGCCGGAGAAGAAGGCCAAGAAGGTGGCCACGGGTACTCGGAAGAGTACCCGTTTTCAGGTATCCGACGAAGAGGCGGACTCCTCCCCCGAAGATGAGGAGGAGGAAGAAGACTTTCTCCCAGAGGAGGGAGAGAAAAAGAGGAAGACCTCCCCTACAGGGGAGGCCGAAGGGTCCAAGAGGGGAAGAACTATTCCCCCGGACAGCTCCGCCAACACCAACGTTGGCGAAGAGAAGTGGCCTTCAAGGGCCAGGCCTCCAGCGAGATCGTAAGTATCCGGATCCCTGTATAATATGAAATTTCTTCCGTGCCACATAGTGCCTTTCTAATGCCGCATACTGTCTGCAGTCCGGCCGACGATGATCTCCCCGCTTCATCGAGCGGGTCGTTGGCCCCGTCGGATGTGGATTCACTTCCGACTGCCTCCACCCCCGCACCGATGAGGACGCCGAGGTGGGATCCCAGAGAGGGACCCATCTGGAGGAGGCTCCGGAGGCGCCGCAAGGCAGCCTCCCGGACTTTGCGCCGGACTCTACATCGGAACCTGCAATGGTTCCAGAGTCCGGCAAGCGGCCCCTTCGAAAGAAGGGCAAGACCGTGACGCCGGCGGCCTCCATCCAACCGGAGGCGCCGGACAACTTGCTGGAGGCGCTCAAAGGCACTTACATCGAGGAAGAACACCGCACTATTATGAGTGCGGTGATTCAGAAGGTTCAGCTCGCCAAGAGCGGGCTGACCGAAGCCTGCAGCAGCCTTCTAACAGGCTTTGAGGTAAGAAGTTATAATTATGTAATGTAATACCGCATAGACAGTAGCCCCTGATGCTCCGTTCGGTGTTCGGAAAGAAAAGCCGGACTGAGGATCTTAAAAGATATACGCATGGTTGCTTAAAATATATGTCAATATGGGTTTGCAGGCTGCGCTGCTAACCTCTGCCGCACTGACTGCGGAGGTCGGTGCATTAAAGCAGGATCTCGAGCGGTCCGAGCAAGAGCTCGGCCATGCCAAGAAGCAGCTCGAGGACAAAGAAGGTGAGTAACACCACTTATAATAGTTACCTTACAGAAAAGGATTTTGGTTGCAATAAAATTAACAAGGATAATATGGGTATTGCAGGGGCCACGAACGAGGTGGCAGCCCTGAAAGAGGTTGTGTCCACGGCCGAATGCACTGCGGCTGCGGAGCGGGCCGAGCGAGAGAAACAAGAGGCGCGGGTGGCGGAAGTGCGGCAAGAGCTCTAGGCTCTCATGGAAAAGCATGAGAGCTTGGAGCGTGACTCCAAGACTCGAGAGTCCGAGCTTGCCTCGGCTCTCGAAAGTGCCAAGTCCGCCAAGGCCGAGGCCCATAAGGCCCTTCAGGAGGTTGAAGATGTAAAGAAGATAGCGGCGGGTAAGGCATTTTTCATGCAAATCAGCATGTTAATGTAAACTACCTGACGCTTACCCGCATTTGGAGCTCTCCAGGGGCATTTGCAGATCTGCCGCGTAGTGTGTCCGATGCCGCCGCATTCTACCGTGGCGAGGAGGGGAGCTCAACGGAGAAGGTCTTCTGGTCTCAGTATGCTGAGGCCGGCCATCCGGTGCCCCCAAGCGACCAGCTGAAGCAGCTGGTCGAACTCCACAAGGTAGCTGAGGAGGCCATGAAGGGCCTTATAGTCCGGCTGTGGCCTGGACAGGCCATGCCTGGAAGCTACTTTGGCCTCGTGCGGCGGCTGGTGGATGCGTGCCCCTGGGTGGAGGTCATCAAGCGCTCCGCTTGTATTGAAGGTGCTCGTCGGGCCCTTGCCCGCACAAAGGTGCATTGGGGCAGGCTGGATGCGGAGAAGCTTCTCACGGACCCGCCGCCACCGGGCAAGGAGTATCGCACGCCCGAAATGTATTATAAAACTGTCCTGAAGGGAGCCCGCGATATTGCGGATGAATGCCCTAGAGATGTAATTTTTGAGTAAACTCGCTATGTACTATCCTGTGCGCTGAAAACTTTGTTCATATGCGCTTTAAGCAACGCTTGTTTAATTTAAAATATTACCTTCTGTGCGGCCGTTTATAAAATCTGAGAGATGGCAAGTCGTTGGCTTCAGCCCCCGAGCCGCGAGTGCTGGGGTGTTCGGGATAAACTTGAGCACTCTTGTTCCCATTTTTGGGTCCATCTAGGGAGGTGCTCAACACAACGAACAAGGCAACTGGACTTATAATGCTTGAACACTCTCACTTAGCCATAGAATTCTATAATTTTAAATTTCGGCGAAGCCCCTAGTATTCGGAAGACCAAATCCGGGGCGCTATCCACGCCTTCGTCGGACATTATCCGGAACTTCGCTCGAAGCGGCGTGAGTCTTTAAGGACCCAAAAAGACCTCTCGAATAGCGACCAGTCTCTTGCCTTATCATGCCGGTCAGTTTTACCTTTCTCCACTGAGGCGCTCGCCCGGCTCAACCGGGGCGCAATCGCAGTGGTTCTCCCAGTGCCACCTTAGCCGACAGAACGGAACGTAAGTCACCTAAACGTGTGAGCCGGGCAAACCCAACTATTGACCCAAGACATGATTCGGAGCCGATTCATATAATGCTATAAGTTCGGGGTGCCGCACTTATGAAAGTGTTCGGACTTATCACACCATAATGTGGGGAACATAAGCCCCTGGTGTATTCGGCCGTATCAAAATATACGGGTGCAAGATGTCGTGTAATGAACATATATATAAAAAGTAATGTAATTGCAGTCGACAAGTGCTACATTATTTATTAAAGGAAGTCTGCTATGAGTGCGGACTGATACAAATAGTGCGGTAAGCAAGGGATTTGGACTAATTAAACATGTCCCCCTCCAGGGATGAGCTGCGGACTGAGTGTATATAATCGAATTTAATGCTCGTAATTAAGACCACCTGAGTGTTCGTCGCAGCCTTCTTTTTTCCCTGGCTGTTGCATCGTGAGTTCGGCAAGTTCACCGCCGGACAGGGCCTCTGGTTAACGGAGTCCTGTGTATACAAAGAAGGAAAATAATAAAAATAAAAAAAAGGTGGCACACTTGCGAGCCCCTGGTGTGGTCGAGCCGCACTCTGGGTCCATTGTGATCGTGCCCCTTCCCCTACGCCCATGGTATCTCCAAAGCGTAATGATGTACGCGGAGGGTTGTTCTTGCAATCATGCGAGGGCAGGGGTTAGGGCCGCATTGCTACGCGTGCTCTGATCGTGCCAGGTGGTCTTGGTTCGTATTGCTTCGGGTGCGTTTTGCTATATCCAGCCGTTTAACGGCCGGACTCGAGAATTACCTTAAAAGGCTGCTCTGTACTTCTGCCGCGAGAGCCGCTGTATGTTCCTCCGTTCGGAGGGAGCATTCTGTATTTCCATTGACCGTGATGACTCCACGAGGGCCTGGCATCTTGAGCTTGAGGTATGCATAATGCGGCACCGCGTTGAACTTTGCAAACGCGGTTTGTCCGAGCAGAGCGTGATAGCCGCTGCGGAACGGGACTATGTCGAAGATTAACTCCTCGCTTCGGAAATTGTCCGGGGATCCGAAGACCACTTCTAGTGTGACTGAGCCTGTACAATTGGCTTCCACACCTGGTATGACACCTTTAAAGGTTGTCTTTGTAGGTTTAATCCTTGAGGGGTCTATGCCCATCTTGCGCACTGTATCCTGATAAAGCAGGTTCAGGCTACTGCCGCCGTCCATCAGGACTCTCGTGAGGTGAAATCCATCGACGATTGGGTCTAAAACCAATGCGGCGAATCCGCCATGGCGTATGCTGGTCGGATGGTCTCTTCGATCGAAAGTGATCGGACAAGAGGACCATGGATTGAACTTCGGGGCGCCTGGCTCCATCGCATAGACGTCCCTTAGTGCACGCTTCCGCTCCCTCTTGGGTATATGGGTTGCGTAAATCATGTTCACAGTCCGTACTTGTGGGGGAAACCCTTCTGTCCTCTATTGTTCAGCGGTCGGGTCTCTTCCTCGTCGTCGCTGTTTAGCCCCTTGTCATTGTTTTCGGCAATTAACTTGCCTACCTGCTTGAACACCCAGCAATCTCTATTGGTGTGATTGGCTGGCTTTTCAGGGGTGCCATGTATCTGGCATAAGCGGTCGAGTATTCGGTCCAAATTGGACGGACCCGGAGTGGTTCTTTTAAATGGCTTCTTCCGTTGACCGGGTTTAGAGCTTCGGAATCCGGCGTTGACTGCCGTATCCTCCTTGTCGTCGCCGTTAATGCGGCGTTTATTTTTGCTTCGACGTGACCTGCCGTTGTTGTCCTTAGTATCCGGACTGCCAGAATTTTTACTGAGGTTGTTGCTGCGAGCTAGCCAGCTATCCTCTCCCGCGCAAAAGCGGGTCATTAACGATGTGAGTGCTACCATGGATTTCGGCTTTTCCTGTCCCAGGTGCCGGGCTAGCCACTCATCGCGGATGTTATGTTTGAAGGCTGCGAGGGCCTCTGCATCCGAACAGTCGACGATTTGGTTTTTCTTTGTCAAGAACCGTGTCCAGAATTGTCTGGCCGATTCCTCTGGCTGCTGAATTATGTGGCTTAGGTCATCGGCGTCTGGTGGCCGCACATACGTGCCCTGGAAATTGTTGAGGAATGTGGCTTCCAGGTCTTCCCAACACCCAATTGACTCTGCGGGCAGGCTGTTATGCCAATGCCGAGCTGGTCCTTTAAGCTTGAGTGGGAGGTATTTGATGGCATGGAGATTGTCGCCGCGGGCCATATGGATGTGAAGGAGATAATCCTCGATCCAAACCGCGGGGTCTGTTGTGCCGTCGTAGGATTCGATGTTTACGGGTTTAAACCCTTCAAGGATTTGATGATCCATTACTTCGTCAGTGAAGCATAGCGGGTGTGCGGCGCCTCTATATTGAGCAATATCACGACGCAGCTCGAGAGAGCGTTGTCTACTGTGTTCGGCCCGGCCGGGGTTATTGTATCCGGCGCGACGGTATTCGTCGCGGGTCGTGGGGCGCCCTCATGATCCGTAGATGGATCTGGATTGTCTTACTTTGTCCTCCAATACGTCTCGCAAGTCCGGTGCGTTCCCTCTTGGCTTCGTACTTTTGGAGCGATGCCGGGGTACGGTCTTTGTGGAGGGTCTGGATGCCTCTCTGTCGCGACCACGGGGTGGTCGGTCTGCCGTATCGTGCGCTGGTGATGAAGGTATGTATGCTTACTCCTCTAATCGGGGGAGCAACTTGCGTCTGGGGTAGTTTTTGGAGGGGCATTCGAGTTTAAACTCTTCGGCCGTGAGGACCTCGGTCCATCGATTGGCCAGCAGATCCTGATCAGCTTGAAGCTGCTGCTGCTTTTTCTTTAGGCTATTTGTCGTGGCGATAAGCCTGCGTTTAAAACGCTCTTGTTCGACAGGATCCTCGGGCACGACAAATTCGTCGTCATTGAGGCTTGCCTCGTCTTCGGAGGGAGGTATATAGTTATAATCCTCGACCTCTTCATCTGCCGCCCTCTCGTGAGGGCTTGCTTCTGCATCCTCCTGCGCTGAGTCTTGCTGGAGGGGATTATCTTCGGCACTCTCTGGGGTGTTATTATCTCCTGTGCCGGAATCTCCATTCTTGCTGTGGCGGGATTTAGAGCGGCGCCGCTGACGCCGGCGCTTGGGCTGTTTCTTTAAGGAATCTGCCTCCGCTGCTTCTTCGCCGTCCCCGTCCTTTGGGGTGTCCACCATATATATGTCGTATGACGAGGTGGTCTTCCAGTGCCCTGTAGGCGCTGGCTCCTGTTCGTCTCCGGCATCATCGTCCATAGCGCCGATGTCTTTGGAGTCATAGTCTAGCATGTCGGTAAGATCGTCGACAGTGGCTACAAAGTGGGTGGTGGGTGGGCTCTGAATTTCTTCGTCGTCCGTATCCTAACCATCCTGGCCATAATCCAGCCAGGACTCTCCAGATAATGAGAGATGCTTTAGCGAATTTAGGATGTCGCCGAAGGGCGAATATTGAAAGATGTCCGCGGCGGTGAATTCCATAACCGGCGCCCGATCGGATTCGATTGGCAGGGGCGTGGGAGGTCCGGAGTCCAGCAAGGAGTCCGGCACTTTGGAGTCACGAGTTTCGCGAGGGACAAGGCTAGTGTTCGGCTCCATCGCCATGGAAGTTGAAGCCCCCAAGGTGGTGTCCAGCCACCGGTCCTCGATCTGGGCGATCGGCTCCGGTCTAAGGGCCGGAACGGATTCTTGTGCGGCCACCAAGGCACTGTTCGGTGGCAGAGCTAGATCGTGCCCTTCGTAACAGTGCGGCGTGCTTGGCTGTGGCTCGAGCCCGTCGAAGATCAAGTCTCCGCGGACGTCGGCCGTGAAGTTTAGGCTTCCGAATCTGACCTGACGGCCAGGGGCGTAGCTTTCGATCTGCTCCAGATGGCCAAGCGAATTAGCCCGCAGTGCGAAGCCGCCGAATACGAAGATCTGTCTTGGGAGAAAAATCTCACCCTAGGCAGCGTTGTTGGTTGAAGATGCCATCGAGCCTATCGGTGACGACACAGAGGAACTCTCAATGGAAGCACCAATGTTAGTGTCAAAACCGGCGGATCTCGGGTAGGGGGTCCCGAACTGTGCGTCTAGGCGGATGGTAACAGGAGACAAGGGACACGATGTTTTACCCAGGTTCGGGCCCTCTCGATGGAGGTAAAACCCTACGTCCTGCTTGATTAATATTTATGATATGGGTAGTACAAGAGTGGATCTACCACGAGATCAAGGAGGCTAAACCCTAAAGCTAGCCTATGGTATGATTGTTGTAATGTATGTTGTGTCCTACGGACTACAGCCCTCCGGTTTATATAGACACCGGAGAGGGCTAGGGTTACACAGAGTCGGTTACAATGGTAGGAGATCTACATATCCGTATCGCCAAGCTTGCCTTCCACGCCAAGGAAAGTCCCATCCGGACACGGGACGGAGTATTCAATCTTGTATCTTCATAGTCTTGGAGTCCGGTGGACGATGATAGTCCGGCTGTCCGGACACCCCCTAGTCCAGGACTCCCTCAACAAGGATTTGTTCGACCAGTTCCAGTTGCTGTGACAACTGTACGTCTGGTTAGGGAGGCTGAGATTGAACTCAGAAGACCGTGTCTTCACCTTATTCCCCTTGAGCTAAGGACACACAGTCCTCGCCCAATCACTCTGGTAAGTCTTCAAGGTAGACTTCCAAACATTCACAGACTTCGTTCACCGGCAATCCACAATTACTCTTTGAAAGTGCAACTATCCCTAGGTGGTTTTGGTAATTCATAACAACATATAGCTCATTGAGCTAATGCTATTCCAAGACTATTATTTCAGGAAAGCTCAATGAATGGCATGGCATGGATGATGAAAGTGGATCCCTCAAAGTACTAATGACAAAGGATTGGCTCAAGCTCAAAAGCTCAAGACTCTTCATTTTATATTTTAGTGATCCAAGATCGCATGGAGTCTATAGGAAAAGCCAATACTATCAAGGAGGGATGAGGTGTTGCTTAATGAGCCTCTTGCTTCATGTGCTTGGTGATATGCTCTAAAACACCTCAGCTACTTTCTCACATCCACAAATGACCTAAACCTCAAGCCAAAATCGGTTACACCGATTCTTTCTATCCGGCGCCACCGAGTTCTAATGTCATAGCCACTGCCACAAACCCTAGGCAAATCGGTCCTACCGATAGGGATCTCAATCTCACCGAGATGGGATTGTAATCTCTCTGTTTCCCTTTGTAACATTTCGGTCTAACCGAAGTGAGCGATCGGTCCCACCAAGATTGCAATGTAAACTCTCTGTTTCCCTTTTGTAACATTTCGATCTCACCGAAAAGAGCAAATCGGTCCCACCGAGTTTACCTAACGAACTCTCTGGAAGGCTTATCACCAAAATCGGTCTCACCGAGTTTGTGTAATCGGTCCTACCGAGATTATGTTATGCCCTAACCCTAACCGAATCGGTCTTACCGAGTTGCATGTCAGTCCAACCGAAAATCCTAACGGTCACTAGGTTTACTAAATCGGTCTGACCGAGTTCGTTGAAGGTCCCACCGAGTTTGGTAAATTGTGTGTAACGGTTAGATTTTGTGTGGAGGCTATATATACCCCTCCACCTCCTCTTCATTCGTGGAGAGAGCCATCAGAACAAACCTACACTTCCAACTTACCATTTCTGAGAGAGAACCACCTACTCATGTGTTGAGGCCAAGATATTCCATTCCTACCATATGAATCTTGATCTCTAGCCTTCCCCAAGTTGCTTTCCACTCAAATCTTCTTTCCACCAGATCCAAATCCTATGAGAGAGAGTTGAGTGTTGAGGAGACTATCATTTGAAGCACAAGAGCAAGGAGTTCATCATCAACGCACCATTTGTTACTTCTTGGAGAGTGGTGTCTCCTAGATTGGCTAGTTGTCACTTGGGAGCCTCCGACAAGATTGTGGAGTTGAACCAAGGAGTTTGTAAGGGCAAGGAGATCGCCTACTTCGTGAAGATCTACCGCTAATGAGGCAAGTCCTTCATGGGCGACGACCATGGTGGGATAGACAAGGTTGCTTCTTCGTGGACCCTTCGTGGGTGGAGCCCTCCGTGGACTCGCACAACCGTTACCCTTCGCGGGTTGAAGTCTCCATCAACGTGGATGTAAGATAGCACCACCTATCGGAAGCACACCAAAAACATCCGTGTCTCCAATTGCGTTTGAATCCTCCAAACCCTTCCCTTTACTTTCTTGCAAGTTGCATGCTTTAATTTCCGCTGCCTATATACTCTTTGAATGCTTGCTTGAATTGTGTGATGATTGCTTGACTTGTCCTAAGATAGCTAAAATCTGCCAAACTCTAAAATTGGGAAAAGGTTAAGTTTTTAATTGGTCAAGTAGTCTAATCACCCCCCCTCTAGACATACTTCAAGGTCCTACAAGTGGTATCAGAGCTTTGGTCTCCATTTGCTTTGATATCCATAGCTTTTGGTGGTCATAGCCTTGGTTTGACAACCTAGGAGAGTATGGCGTCTAGTGAGGGAAATTATCACCGTAGAGGTCCTTACTTTGATGGTACTAATTTTGCTAGTTGGAAGCATATGATGCAAATACATATTCTCGGACATAACCCCGCTGTTTGGGCAATTTTTTGTATTGGCTTGCAAGGTGAATTCTTTGATGGGAGAGAGCCGAACCGTGAAGCTAATGCAGAAGAATTGAAGATGCTGCAATACAACGTCAAGCTTGTGATATCATCTTCAACGGATTGTGCCCCGAAGAATTCAACAAAATCAGCCGTCTTGAGAATGCAAAGGAAATTTGGAATACTTTGATTGATATGCATGAAGGTACCGACTCCATCAAGGAATCCAAGTTGGATGTGCTCCAAAGTCAGCTTGACAAGATCAAAATGAAGGATGGTGAAGGTGTCGCTGAAATGTACTCTAGGCTTGCACTTATCACAAATGAGATTTCCGGCTTAGGGAGTGAAGAGATGACCGATAGATTCATCCTCAAGAAGATCCTAAGAGCATTGGATGGAAAGTATGATACCGTGTGCACATTGATCCAAATGATGCCAAATTACAAAGATCTCAAGCCAACGGAAGTCATTGGAAGAATTGTTGCTCATGAGATGTCACTCAAGGATAAGGAGGAACTTCACAACAAGTCAGGTGGTGCTTACAAAGCCTCAAGTGAAGCCCCCACATCATCAAGTGAGAAACAAACCTTCAATGAATAATTGAGCCTAATGGTGAAGAACTTCAACAAATTCTACAAGAATAGAAGCAAAGAAAGAAGCTCCAAGTCAAGGTCCTACAATGACAAAAGATCTTCTAGTCGAGAGCGAAATTGCTACAATTGTGGGAGACCCGGACACTATTCCAATGAGTGTACGGCACCCTACAAAAGAAGATAAGATTCTCCGAAAAGAAGAAGCAAAAGAGAAGAATCACCATCGAGAGAGAGGAGGAGTAGAGATGATCGTTATGAACGAAGACCCTCACGGAGAAGCAAGGATTCGTAAAGGAAGAACAAGTCATCAAGGAGCTACACAAAACGAAGATATCAAGCTCATGTTGGTGAATGGGTATCCGGCTCCGACTCCGACAATCACTCCGAGAGAAGCTATCACTCTAACTCCGAATATACTCAAGATGAAGGTGTTGCCGGTCTAGCACTTATGTCAACAAACTCCTACGACATATTTGATTCACCAAATGAAGGAATTGGAAGATGCTTCATGGCCAAAGGTCAATAGGTAACACATCCTGAGTATGTTGATTTCGATAGGGATGAAGATGACTTGCTTGTGGATGATGATTTACTTGTTGACAACTCTAGTGATGAATACTATGATGAAACGTCAATTAATCATGCTAAAATGAATGACAATGATAAGGAGAAGATTGAGCTTCTAACTAAAGAACTAAACACTCTTAAGTTAGCTCATGAAACTATCTTCGAAGATCATCGAGAACTTTTAAGGGCTCATGAGAAGTTACGCTTTGAAAAACTCAATCTTGAGCAAGAGCATGAGTTCTTAAAGGCAATCAATGATGATCTCCGTAAGAAAAGTTCTTCTTACATTGCCAAGCATTTACTATTATCTACTTACATGCCTCAAGTCAAGTCTAGTAACAAGTACAAGAAAGATCCTTCCTCTAGTAGTAACAATAATAATGTCAAATCCAATATTGTTGCTTCTAGTAGTTCTCTTGATTCCACTAATGATTCTCTTAGCCAAGTTACACTTGAGCAAGAAAATAGCTTATTGAAGGGAATTATAGAGAAAGGTGTTTACAAGAGCCTTGCCGGGAGTAAGCAATTCGAGGAAATTGTACCCAAGCAAGGAAGGCACCGGAAGAATCAAGGTGTTGGTTTTGAACGAAAGTTCAATGCCAATGGGGTTGAGTGGGAAGAAGATCAATACCCCAAGATGAAGTTTGTTCCTCAACAAGAGAAGTATGATCCTACTTCCTTCAAAGGAACAAAAGCACAAGATGATCTTCCACCACAAGACCACAAGAACAAAGGCAAGGACAAGCTTCAAGAATAGATTGATGCATTTGAAGAAGCAGCAAAGGCCTCGATCAAGTGGGTTCCCAAGACGACGTCAAGTTCTAATTCATCAAGTACAACTACAACTCCAAGGATTCCCATCAAGATGATGTGGATCCCGAAGAAGAAGAACTAGAGAGTTCTTGAGGGTGACTCCGCCAACATTCTTCACTCATATCATTATGGCAAGAACAAGTGCAATCAACTTCCATATCTTGCACTAGTTCAAGGAGTCACAAACCCTCATGTTGGTAAAGGTAAGGGACAAGGTAACCTAATGATTTCATGGACATCATCTTGTGTGTGCTTCACTCTATGTCTATGGATATTCTTGTTTGTTCCTTGTGGTACTAACCCATGTAGGCAAGTTAAAAGTGCAACTCACTCCAAAGGATTGCTCCAAAAGATCTACATCAACATTGTGCATCCACATCTTGAACACCTACATGAAGTCATCATCGACAAAACCCAAGGTTAGTTCATCCCTCTAAGGGGGGATCTCACATCTAGGGGGAGCTTAACTCTAAGAATTGAGTCAAAGCAACTCTAATGGTGTGAACACATCAATGCATTATGTAAAAGTGGTAACCCCACTTGAGCTTAAACGATGAGTATGACCTATGATCAAATGTTTTCATTTGACTCCTAAGTCAATATACTCATATATAGATGACCTAGTCATCGCCAATTGTTTGATAGATACTAGAATTGGTTGTGCATGCTTTGCCACATATTTGTTTTGCCATCTTATTGTGTGAGCATGTTGGTGCATATTTTACTCATCCAAGGACATCCACTTGTTGTTTTGATTGATTGGCTTCTTTTTCTTTTGCCAAGTGGATGGACAAGAATGCCTAAGAACCTTCTCTAGCTATCCATGCTTTTCTCATCTCAAACTCTATTCATGCTACATCACAAAATTTGATCAAGTCAGATTCGAACCACTTTGTGTAAGGAGCACTCGGAGTCCCCGATTTTTCATAGACTTAAACTTCCAAAACTTCTTTGTGATTCTCGGTCTGACCGATTCCTCCATTTCGGTCCTACCGAGATCACTAAGTCGATCTAGGTTTTTCAATCTCGGTGCAACCGATTTGAACTTTTCGGTCACACCGAGTTGCTGTAACTGTACACAGTTATGCATCTCGGTGCCACCGAGTTGTTCCACTTGGTCACACCGACAGGGTCGGGATATATATAGCCACGGGCAAAAATTTGGAAATTTCTCCGAACCCCTTCGCTCGCACAATAGCTCGCTCTGCCATCAGGGTCTACGGATCGTCTCCTTGTTGCCAGCCGCCTCCTGTCACTGGTCTCCTCCGCCGTCAATGAATTTCAACCCCACCGTTGCCGCCATAGCGAGTTCATCGCCAAGCTAGGGTATGGACTCGATCATAGTGCTATCCTCGTCTGATTCCTAGCACATTGTGTTCTTAATGATTCTTGCCACGATTGGAACACTCCTATCCAGTCAATGCAATCCTTAGATTAGATGAGATTTGAAAATTTAGGGTTAGGTTTCCGCCGAAACCATCTCGGACGCACCGAGTTGAAAAACTCGGTCCCAACGATTTGGCTAACGCCATTGCACTAGTAACTCTCGGTCTGACCGAGAATTGCTTATCGGTGAGACCGATTTTAGGACTTTGTGAAACCCTAGCAGTCTCGGTGCCACCGAACTGTGACTCAGTCCAACCGAGTTCATCAGTTTAGGTTCCAAAACTGCTTCAGTATCACCGAGTTTGAAAATCGGTTGATCCGAAATGCTTTCTGTGGAAAACTAAAACTGAATTTTTGAATCATTCTTTTGCAAAAATCTCTGCATTTTGTGATGCTCATCCACTCTATCTCATCTATAACTCTTCATAGGGTCAGCAGTAAGTGTTTGCAGCATGTCAGACCAAAGTGACAGTCAGAACAGGGAAGAAGAGCAGATTCACATGAGTGAGGGCACTAGTCCCTCTAGCACTTCAGATGAAGGCAGCAGGAGCACCCCAAGCAACCTGCCTAAAGCTACCACCAGGACAAGGAAGAAGAGAACCTCAGATTCTGAGGATGAGGATTATAGACCAGAAGAGGATGAGGCTACCTCCAAGAAAGTAGTTGAGGGAGCCCTGGACTAGGGGGTGTCCGGATAGCCGAACAATCATCATCGGCCGGACTCCAAGACTATGAAGATACAAGATTGAAGACTTCGTCCTGTGTCCGGATGGGACTTTCCTTGGCGTGGAAGGCAAGCTTGGCGATACAGATATGAAGATTTCCTACCATTGTAACCGACTCTGTGTAACCCTAGCCCCCTCCGGTGTCTATATAAACCGGAGGGTTTTAGTCCGTAGGACAGAAGAACAATCCTACCATAGGCTAGCTTCTAGGGTTTAGCCTCCTTGATCTCGTGGTAGATCCACTCTTGTACTACCCATATCATCAATATCAATCAAGCAGGAGTAGGGTTTTACCTCCATCGAGAGGGCCCGAACCTGGGTAAAAACATCGTGTCCCTTGTCTCCTGTTACCATCCGCCTAGACGCACAGTTCGGGACCCCCTACCCGAGATCTGCCGATTTTGACACCGACATTGGTGCTTTCATTGAGAGTTCCTCTATGTTTTCACCGATAGGCTCGATGGCTCCTTCGATCATCAACAACAACGATGCGGTCCAGGGTGAGACCTTTCTCCCCGGACAGATCTCGTATTCGGCGGCTTTGCACTGCGGGCCAATTCGCTTGGCCATCTGGAGCAGATCGAAAGCTACATCCCTGGCCGTCAGGTCAGATTTGGAAGTCTGAACTTCACGACTGACATCCGCGGAGACTTGATCTTCGATGGATTCGAGCCACAGCCGAGCGCGCCGCACTGTCACGATGGGCATGATTTAGCTCTGCTGCCGGATAGTGCCGTAGAGGCCACACATGAGTCTGCTCCGACCCTTAATTCGGAGCCGGCTGTGCAGATCGAGGACGGGTGGCTAGACACCGCCTCGGGGGCTGCTACCTCTATGGTGATGGAGCCGAATACCGACCTTGTCCCTTGTGAAGCTCGTGACTCCGAGGTGCCAGACTCCTCGCCGGACTCTGAACCCTCACGCCCCTACCAATCGAATCCGGTTGGGCGCTGATCATGGAGTTCACCGCTGCGGACATCTTTCAGCACTCACCTTTTGGCGACATCCTGAATTAGCTAAAGTATCTCTCATTATCAGGAGAGTCCTGGCCGGATCACGGTCAGGATGGTTGGGATGCGGACGACGAAGAAATTCAAAGCCCACCCACCACCCACTTCGTAGCCACTGTCGACGACCTAACCGACGTGCTAGACTTCGATTCCGAAGACATCGACGGTATGGACGACGATGCCGGAGACAACCAAGAACCAGCACCTACTGGGCACTGGAAAGCCACCTCAACTCACGACGTATACATGGTGGATACACCAAAAGGAAGCGATAACGAGGAACAACGGGACACGGCGAAGGATAATTCCCCCGAAAAACAACCAAAACGGCGACGCAAGCGCCGCCTGAAGTCCCGCCTCAATAACAACAGCACCCATACTGACCCAGCCGTAGAGCAGGGCGAACCAGTGGATGACAAACATGCCACCAAGCAACCATCTGAACAGGATGAATTGGACGAGCAACCCATCCCCGGCGAAAACAACAGTCCAGACGATCTCACGCCAGACACATCACCGGAGCATAAGAATCTTCACAAAAGGCTCGTCGCCACTACAAGAAGTTTGAAGAAGCAGAAGCGGAAGCTCAAAACAGCGGAAGACGTACTCAGAATGAGATGGAGCAAAGTACTCAAGACCGCAGATAAATACAATGATAGTCACCAAGCAAAGAGCTACCCAAAGCGCAAGCTATTGCTCGAATTTGACGAGGAGGCTGTAGAGTCCCCCACAATCAAAAAACAAAGAGGCCGCCTGGCCGGATAGACGACCAGATGACAGGCTAAGTGCGGCAAGCGGCGCCGCACACAAGCCGGCACACGATCCTCATAAGGATCCTTGCAAAAAGGATTGCCCGGTCAGGTCCATCTATGGGACAAGAAAGAATGCTCCAGGAAGCAACACAACACGCCGAGTGTTTGAAGATAACGGCACACCTAAATACAGGGGCACCGCACACCCACTATGTTTCACCGATGAGGTACTGGATCATGAATTTCCAGCGGGATTCAAGCCCGTAAACATAGAGGCATACGACGGAACAACAGACCCCGGAGTCTGGATTGAGGATTACATCCTACACATACATATGGGTAGAGGAGATGATCTCCATGCCATAAAATACCTACCCCTCAAGCTCAAAGGACCAGCTCGGCATTGGCTCAAAAGCCTCCCAGAAAATACCATTGGAAGTTGGGAAGAGCTCGAGGATGCGTTTCGAGCAAATTTTCAGGGGACTTATGTCCGCCCTCCGGATGCAGACGATTTAAGTCACATAACTCAACGGCCCGGAGAGTCAGCACGCAAATTCTGGAACAGGTTCCTCACCAAAAAGAACCAAATAGTCGACTGTCCGGACGCCGAAGCCTTAGCAGCCTTTAAACATAACGTCTGAGACGAATGGCTCGCCAGACACCTCGGCCAGGAAAAACCAAGAACAATGGCCGCGCTAACAAGCCTCATGACCCGCTTTTGCGCGGGGGAAGATAGCTGGCTGGCAAGATGCAGCACCAGCGAACCGAGTACATCCGAGGTCAGGGATGGAAATGGGAAATCACGACACAGAAAAGATCAGCGCCGGAATAAGGAAAATGGCCCAAATAGCATGGCGGTCAACGCCGGGTTCAAAAGCTCTCGGCCGAATAACAAAACACTGCCCCTTAAGGACAACAGTGATGAGCTATCCAACCTAAACAAAATCTTGGATAGGATATGTCAAATCCACAGTACCCCCCGGGAAGCCTGAAAACCATACCCACAGAGATTGTTGGGTCTTCAAGCAGTCCGGCTGAATTAACGCCGAACACAAGGGGCTCGACACACCAAGCGAAGACGATGACGAACCCCACAAGCAGCGCGCCGAAAAACAGAAGACTTTCCCACTAGAAGTCAAAACAGTGAACTCACTTCATGTGATAACAAGGAAAAATAGTGCGGCACCTACTAAAGCACGCGCCGCACGGTCCACCCCAGCAGAGTCCCGAAATTGGATGTCAAAACCAATTACTTTCGACCATCAGGATTAGTCCAGAAGTATTTGAAACGTAGGAGGGACTGCTTTGATATTGGATCCCATAATCGACGGACTACAATTCACACAAGTCCTAATGGATGGCGGCAGTGATATAAACCTGCTATACCAGGACACCATCCGCAGAATGGGGATAGACCCTACCAAAATTCGCCATAGCAGCACTTCCTTCAAAGGAGTGATGCCAGGCCTTTATGCCAATTGTACAGGCTCTGTACTACTAGAGGTTGTGTTCGGTTCATCCAACAACTTCCGTCGTGAAAAGCTAATCTTCCATATCGCCCCATTCAAAAGTAGCTATCAAGCACTACGGGGACGCGAAGCTTTCGCCCGCTTTAACGCAATACCGCATTACGCATCTCTTACACTTAAAATGCCCGGTCCACGCGGTATAATCTCATTAAAGGGTAACTTCGAGTGTTCCTTGACCACGGAAAACGTGAGACTGCTTTGACAGTCACACACTAACCCGGCCTTGCTGATCAAAGCCCCTAAAAACAGGTCATTCAGACCTCGGACACGGTTAGGCGAGTCCGGTATAATTAAACAAGGGGCTTCCTAGCCACATACCTCTTTACAAGGGGCTGCACGCATGAACAATGAGAGCCAATAAAGCTCAACTTTATTCATCTTCCAAATCATACTCTATTTTAAATACATTTTTTGCACGATATTTTTTCCAAACTAAGTTCTTCTCTTTTACAGATGAACCACGTGCTACACCCGTCCAGGACACAACACAACGGAGACACAGGCGCAGACGTGCAGCAGGGACCCATGGCAAGGATTCTTTTCAGATTAAGACCCTGCATAAACCTTTTTTACTGTCTCTTGTTGATACACATCCCCCGGTTTTCTACCATAACCAAGGAGGAGGCTGGCGTTTTGGCATCGGCCGCGTCAGAAGTTATCGCCCGTACCTGGACACTAGGGGCTTAGGGCATTGTTCTGCCCGTTATCATAAAGACCGAATACCTCAGGGAGTGTTCGGCGTCTCGAGTTAGGCCTTATATGCATCAGCTCCGAATCATGTCTTTGGTCAAATGTTGGGTTTGCCCGGCTCCTGTGTTTTGCTGCCTTACGTTCCGCTCCATCGGCTAATGCGGCACCAGGAGAACTACTGTGATTGTGCCCCGGTTCGGTCGGGCAAGCACCTCAGTAGAGAAAGCCAAAAACTGACTGTCATGATATAGCGAGAGACTGGTCAACCACTCGATCGACTACTGGAATGTTTAGAATTCCTCCGCTTTGACGAAGGACCGCTTCCCGGTCAGGCACACACGCGCCCGAGTTCGGAGAGCGCGGTGCCTCTAGGGGCTATATAGTAGCCCCACCATTGAGCTCCTATGGCTAAGTGAAAGTGATAAAGCATTATAGTCCGGTTTCCTAGTTTGCTATGCTATCACCTCCTTCAAAGGACCAAGACGTTGGATTAAGTGTGAAAATGTGCTTTTTTGCAAACACCCCCGCACCATGTGCGTGGGGGCTGAAGCCAAAGACTGCCATCTTTCAGGTTATACATACATATACATTTACGGCCGCACAGGAGATATTTCAATACTTGAACGCACAAGTATAAAAAGCAGTTACATTATAAATATGGTTTCACAAATCATACATGTCATTTGAACATAACATTTTTCGAGCACTGCGACTCTATTAAACGAGCGGCCTGCAGGACTTCCTCAAAATAGTGCTCGGCGGGTAATCGGCTTTTGTCCGAACCCCGGGATGCAACATCGGTGGCATCCATCTCCGCCCAGAACATCTTAACACGGGCGAGAGCCATCCGTGCACCCTCTATGCATGCCGACCGCTTCATCGCCTTGATATGCGGCACCGCCCCAAGGAATTGCTGCAATAAGCCAAAATAACTCTTCGGCTTGGGCCTTTCCGGACACAGATGAGCCACCACATCCGTCATGGCTAATCCGGACAATCTATTCAGCTCAACCCACTCAGCCAACCGATCGGTCAATGGAAGTGGACGCTCCGGACTATGGAATTGAGACCAAAAAAGCTCTTCCATTTCGTGATCCTTTTGGCTTCGGAAGTGCACGACTGCGTCCGCCGCACTCGCCGCCAAATTCAGATAAGGATCCTCCGCACCCCACAACTGGCCCAACTGAGCATACTTCGGATCCGTGAACTTCCTACGCAGCAGAAAGGGCTTTCTAGCCGCAATGTCTCTGGCCTGACGCAGTTCCTCCTTTATAGCCCGCATTGCAGAACGGGCATCCTTGGCTTCGGCGGTGGCCTTCTTCAGGTCCTCTTGCTCCGCCTGGCGTTCTCTTTCAAGAACCTCATAGCGGTCGGTAGCATCTTTTAGTTTCACGGCCATTCCGGCCATCTCCTCCCTGCTTCTGCAGTGAGCAGCCTTTTCGGCTTTTAGCTCCTCCGCTGCCTTCGAGGCAGCCGCATCACTTTTTCTGGCTTGCTCCTTGGCTCGAGCAAGCTCTGCCCGAAGGTCTTCCACAGCAGCAGCACCATCTGCATCAAGCATACATGTTGTAAGGAGTGGGCATCAGCTCCCTTACCAGGTGACCACGGAGAAACCACCTACCTTGTGACTCGTCAAGTCGTTTATTGACCAGCGCGATGTCCACATCCGCAACGTCGAGTTGCCGTTTCAGCTCGGCAACTCTATCAGTCCGGCTGGCCACCGAACGTTCCGCCACCTACATAGGAAAGGCGACATTTTATAACTGAGATTATGATCCTCGGCACGCTGTCGCTTTCGACAACATACCGAGTCTCAGGGGCTACTATCTATACAGGGCGCACCCTATGTGCAAAACTGTCAAAAGGTATGTCGTTTTTTGCATACCTCAAACCCCGTCAGTAAACTTCCGACGGCCTCATGCAACCCGCTCTCGGCGGATGCGATCCTTTCAATCACCGTACTCATTAATGAGTGGTGATCTTCTGAGATAGATGCCCTCCCGAGCAGATCCTGCAGCTCCACCGGCCGTACTCCAGTGGGTGCCGAACTCCTCGGCCCCGCCGGACTCGGGGAGACCCTCCGTGACGACACCTCAGGGTCGTCCGCCCCGCCTGACGAGGCAGCAGATGGAGGCGTTTCGCTCTCCATCATCTCTGGACGAAGGTCCCCCGAGGATGAGCTCTGCTGAGAAGGGATGAGATCCAAACTACAAGGTAAAAACTTCGGTTATCCTTAGAAATAAAATAGGGATGTCCCTTATTACAAAACTCCCCTTTTTTCTACTTACGGGTCGCTGGAGGGCTGATTCCTTTGGGGAGACTGTGCGGCCGGGACTCCTCCCGGCACAGGACCTTCCGGTGCAGATTTCTTTCCCTGCTTTGAGGCCTTGGCCTCCGGGTCTTCGGAAGCGGTCCTCTTCTCCCCCTGGAGGGAGGGATTCTTGATTCCCCCCATGCTGAGAGCCTCCTTAGCAGAGGTGGCAGTTTCCCTGTTCCCCCCTCTGCCCTCCTCCGAAGGCGCTACCTCCAACATTTTGACTAACACGAGATCCGGCGTGATCTCAGGGAGGGGGCCGGACACCGTATTAGTTTTGCTTGAGCTATCCACTCCTGTCCAAGGGATAGCTGGTTAAGAGGCAAACCCATGATAAATAAATGGACGATATGTCCAGACACAGGGCCACTTACTTGAGTATCCGGGCTATTGCAGCTTAAGCCAGCGTCCTCGGTCAATTCCGGACACATCTCTTGTGATCCGAAGAACCATTTGTACATCTCCACGGGTGTCGTACCCATGAAGTGTTGGAGAGCTCGTGGTCCCTCCGGATTGAATTCCCATAGGCGGAGGGGGCGACGTTTGCAGGGCAGAAGACGCCGAATCAGCATAACCTATGTCACTACGACCAGGTTGATCTCCCTCTCTTGGAGGTCTCGAATCCGGCCCTGCAATAGGGGTACGTCCTTGGACGGCCCTCAGTCAAGCCCTTTGTTGACCCATGACATCAGCCGTTGTGGAGGGCCCGAGCGAAAGGCGGGAGGCGGCCTCTGCCTGCTGCCCCTGGGAGCGGTGATGTAGAACCACTCCTGTTGCCACAAGCCGAGCTCCTCCTAAAAAGAGCCCTCGGGCCATGGAGCATTGGCCCTCCTTATAACCGCCCCGCCGCACTCTTCCTGACGCCCCTCAATCATCTTCGGCTCCACGTTGGAGGTTTTGAGCCACAAACCGAAGTGAGGGGTAGTGCGGAGAAAGGCTTCACAGACAACAATAAATGATGAGATGTGGAGGATGGACTCCGGAGCCAAGTCAAGGAATTCCAGCCCATAGTAAAACATGAGTCCCCACACGAAGGGATTCATCGGGAAGCCTAAACCCCGACGGAGGTGAGACACGAACACGACACTCTCGCCAGGCTCGGGAGTAGGAATGACTTGCCCTTGGGCAGGCAACCTATGCAAAATCTCGTAGGTTAAGTACCTGGCGTCTCTCAGCTTTAGCACGTCATCTTCCGTGATGGAGGAGGGCATCCACCGGCCCTGTAGGTCGGAGCCGGACATTGTCGAAGGTCCGAAGTGCCCGAATCTGGAGCCCTGGGTGTTGGAACTCGGGGCGAGGGGCGGATCCGATTGAGGATTGAAGAAAAGGAACGGGCCTTGGTCTCATTATAAAGAGGGAGAATACCAAGAGCCGTCCCCGTGACCGTTTGGAACTCGCCTTCGATGGAGGGGGCATGGCAATAGGTGCGGTTGGGTTACCCACGTCCGTATTGATGGGAATCTCGGAATAAGGGGAACACGATCTCTGCTTCGACAAGATGTGCCAAGGAAACCACTTCGCTAAACGCGCTGAGGTGGTATAATAAAAACGATTCGAGTAAAGGCTTGGTTGTGGTGTGACGTCACGCCACAAAATGCGTCAGTAGATTGAACTTGTGTAAATATTATTCTCTCTATGGTGGTATGTGGAATTTATTTTACAGAGCCGGACACTATCCTGGTGTTCACAATCTTCTATGAATTATTCGGAGGAGGAACCCGCCTTGCAATGCCGAAGACAATATGCGCGCCGGACTCGTTGTCATTGAAGCCTGGATCAGGGGCTACTGAGGGAGTCCTGGACTAGGGGCTGTCCGGATAGCCGAACTATCATCATCGGCCGGACTCCAAGACTATGAAGATATAAGATTGAAGACTTCGTCCCGTGTCCGGATGGGACTTTCCTTGGCGTGGAAGGCAAGCTTGGCGATACGGATATGAAGATTTCCTACCATTGTAACCGACTCTGTGTAACCCTAGCCCCCTCCGGTGTCTATATAAACCGGAGGGTTTTAGTCCGTAGGACAGAAGAACAATCATACCACAGGCTAGCTTCTATGGTTTAGCCTCCTTGATCTCGTGGTAGATCCACTCTTGTACTACCCATATCATCAATATCAATCAAGCAGGAGCAGGGTTTTACCTCCATCGAGAGGGCCCGAACCTGGGTAAAAACATCGTGTCCCTTGTCTCCTGTTACCATCCGCCTAGACGCATAGTTTGGGACCCCCTACCCGAGATCCGCCGGTTTTGACACCAACAGTAGTTCTCAAAAAGGAGTATGCCTCAGCACATAACACTAAACCTGGACTCAATAGAAAGGTTCCTGCCAAGAGGACACCTATGCTGAAGGTCAGAGGATCTACTTAAGTGCCTGAGAAGTCTGAACCAAAAGAGGCACCTGCAAAGAGAGTCACAACTTCCAAACCCTAGAAAGTTCCCACTGAGAAACTATGAAGTTTACCATTGAATCAGAAGATGAAGCTGCTGCTCAGGATAAGAAGAAGAAGAGAGCCAGAACCACTACTGCCCAGGTTCTTGGAAAACCCTCAATGAGGAGAGACTCTGAGGAGGAAGAAGAGGTTGCGGCACCAGCACCCAAGGCACCAAAGCTTATGGGTGATGCTATTAGATCAGGGGCTGCGACATCAAAGCCCAAGGAAGCACCCAAAGCTGCCCCCAAGCCCAAGCTTGCACCAAAGAGGAATACCAGGAGTATTCCAGCTGCTGAGAAGAACAAGGCCCCAGTGCCTGAAGTTGCTGATGAGGAAGATGAAGAAGGACAAGTTCTGAGGAAGCTCAAGCCCAAGATACCGGACCACAATGATGTCCATCAAGTGGCTGAGGACATGAAGATCAGAAGAGACTCAGGGTTGAGGCTATGGAGGATGACAGATCCATATGCCACAAGGAGAAGAACTGCTGTTGATTACAGGTTCCATACAAAGGAACAGCAGGACTTCTATGAGACAATGTTGTTGGATAAGAAGCCCATAGTGTGTGATATGAGGTGGGTCGACTGGACCTACATGAAAGACAATGAAGAGCACTATCCTGGAGTGCAAGACAGTTTTGTTGCTTGTGGAGTTGCAGATTTTGTTGGGAAAAAGTTCACCAACTGGAATGATGAACTCATTATGCAATTCTACTCCACAGCACACTTCTATCCAGATGGGAGGATAGTTTGGATGTCTGAAGGTACAAGGTACCAGCCAACCATTGAGGAGTGGGCAAATTTGATCAATGCCCCAAAGGAGAATGAAGATGACTTGGATGTCTATGCCAAGAAGAAGATGGACCACAATTCCATGGCACACATGTACAAGGAGATGCCAGACAAAGCCATTGAGACACATAAGTTTGGGTCAGTCCACTTTCTTCTGTCAGGGCTGCCCACAATCAACTGCATCCTAAGGCACACTCTGTTGCCTAAGTCTGGTGACCACAACATGATTAGAGGGCATGCAATCAACATGTTGCATTTGTTTGATGTGCCATAGAAATTCAAGGTCATGAGCCTTATGGTTGAGACCATTAAGAGGACTGCAGCAGACCAAAAGAGGAGTTGTGGATATGCCCCTCAGATTCAGGAGTTGATTAACTCAAAGATGGGCATAGGCAAATATCTATTGGATAAGGAACATTTTCCTCTCTATCCAGACTTTGAGGACAATCATGTTGTCATGAATGAGGATGAACCATCATCAGTACAAGCTCAAGAGAAGAAGGAGAAGGCAAGGAAAGAGAAGGCTGCCAAGATGCCAACTCAAGAGGAGGCATCTGAGTACTTTTTGAAGAGCAAACAGAAGCAGCTTGGTTACTTGATAGCATCAACTCTGAGGATTGAGAAGGGATTGGTAACCCTCACTCAAAATCAGGAGAGCTTGGAAAGAATCATGGAACTCAAATTCCATGATCTAGATGTCAAAGTAACTGAGATTCAGTCAGTTGTGGAGCAGCTACAGGATGACATGCAGGAGAGGCAGGGCAAGACTACCACTAATGTATTTTCTAGAGTGCCTAGAGCTCAGAGGCAGCTGCAGTGCCTGTGACAGACACAAGAGCCACATCATCTGCACCAGCTACAGCTCCTACAACTCTAGTGCAACCAGCTCCAGCACCAACTCCTCCAGCTCCCTCTACTTCAACTGAAGCCTTCGTTCTTGGAGTTATCCGGACACCACCACCTGAAGATCAAGCCTGAGAGTTGATCTAGCACTATGCATTTTCTATGAACTTTTTGGTAACTTGTTGCCAAAGGGGGAGAAAAATGTATAGATCATAGGCTTCGAGAGAGAGAGAGAGTGTGTGTGTGTGTTGCTTCTGTTCTCTCTTGCTTTGGTGGTTAAACTTTGTTTGCTTTTGAGTGCTTGAGATACTATGCTGTTTTTGTGAGACATTGATGATCATGTGTTTGATCATAAGCTACACTTATGCATGTTTGATGATATTATCTTAAATATCCATATGTGATCATTCACTTTGCTTGGTGATGAGTGCATGTATTCAGTCTTTATCATTTTGAGCGCTCCACCAAGATGTATGTGACATGGAAGTGTAACCCATGAGCCTAATTCCTTCTGCATTTGCAGTCCAAAGCAAATCTTAAACGATGCACAAATTTAGGGGGAGCTCTTGCTTATCACATACTTCTCAAAGCGACGATGTTGTTAAATCCTATTATTATTTGTTGAAGCTTTGATCTATATGTTGTCATCAATTACCAAAAAGGGGGAGATTGAAAGTGCAACTACCCCTAGGTGGTTTTGGTAATTCATAACAACATATAGCTCATTGAGCTAATGCTATTCCAAGACTATTATTTCAGGAAAGCTCAATGAATGGCATGGCATGGATGATGAAAGTGGATCCCTCAAAGTACTAATGACAAAGGATTGGCTCAAGCTCAAAAGCTCAAGACTCTTCATTTTATATTTTAGTGATCCAAGATCACACGGAGTCTATAGGAAAAGCCAATACTATCAAGGAGGGATGAGGTGTTGCTTAATGAGCCTCTTGCTTCATGTGCTTGGTGATATGCTCTAAAACCCCTCAGCTACTTTCTCACATCCACAAATGACCTAAACCTAAAGCCAAAATCGGTTACACCGATTCTTTCTATCCGACGCCACCGAGTTCTAATGTCATAGCCACTGCCACAAACCCTAGGCAAATCGGTCCTACCAATAGGGATCTCGGTCTCACCGAGATGGGATTGTAATCTCTCTGTTTCCCTTCGTAACGTTTCGGTCTAACCGAAGTGAGCGATCAGTCCCACCGAGATTGCAATGTAAACTCTCTGTTTCCCTTTTGTAACATTTCGGTCTCACCGAAAAGAGCAAATTGGTCCCACCGAGTTTACCTGGCCAACTCTCTGGAAAGCTTATTACCAAAATCGGTCTCACCGAGTTTGTGTAATTAGTCCTACCGAGATTACGTTATGCCCGAACCCTAACCGAATCGGTCTTACCGAGTTGCATGTCAGTCCCACCGAAAATCCTAACGGTCAATAGGTTTACTAAATCAGTCTGACCGAGTTCGTTGAATCGGTCCCACCGAGTTTGGTAAATTGTGTGTAACACTTAGATTTTGTGTGGAGGCTATATATACCCCTCCACCTCCTCTTCATTCGTGGAGAGAGCCATCAGAACAAACCTACACTTTCAACTTACCATTTCTGAGAGAGAACCACCTACTCATGTGTTGAGGCCAAGATATTCCATTCCTACCATATGAATCTTGATCTCTAGCCTTCCCCAAGTTGCTTTCCACTCAAATCTTCTTTCCACCAGATCCAAATCCTATGAGAGAGAGTTGAGTGTTGGGGAGACTATCATTTGAAGCACAAGAGCAAGGAGTTCATCATCAACGCACCATTTGTTACTTCTTGGAGAGTGGTGTCTCCTAGATTGGCTAGTTGTCACTTGGGAGCCTCCGACAAGATTGTGGAGTTGAACCAAGGAGTTTGTAAGGGCAAGGAGATCGCCTACTTCGTGAAGATCTACCGCTAGTGAGGCAAGTCCTTCGTGGGCGACGGCCATGGTGGGATAGACAAGGTTGCTTCTTCGTGGACCCTTCGTGGGTGGAGCCCTCCGTGGACTCGCGCAACCGTTACCCTTCGTGGGTTGAAGTCTCGATCAACGTGGATGTACGATAGCACCACCTATCGGAACCACGCCAAAAACATCCGTGTCTCCAATTGCGTTTGAATCCTCCAAACCCTTCCCTTTACTTTCTTGCAAGTTGCATGCTTTAATTTCCGCTGCCTATATACTCTTTGCATGCTTGCTTTAATTGTGTGATGACTTCTTAACTTGTCCTAAGATAGCTAAAATCTGCCAAACTCTAAAATTGGGAAAAGGTTAAGTTTTTAATTGGTGAAGTAGTCTAATCACCCCCCATCTAGACATACTTCAAGGTCCTACACTCTTGGATGCTCAGAACGCGATGCCTAACCGGCTGGAGGATTCACAGTCCTCAAGTGTAACAAGTCTTCAGGTCACGCAGACAAAAAGACTTCAGTGATGCCAAACACTCTTTGGGCTCTGGGAGTTTTGGGCTTTGTCCTCACAAGGATTTCTCTCTCAAACTCTTCGGAGGTGGGTTGCTCTCAACGACAAAAGTCGTGCACTAACTCTGAGCAGCCACCAATTTATGGTGTAGGGGGTGGGCTATTTATAGCCATTGGGCAACCCGACCTGATTTGTCCGAAATGACCCTGGGTCACTAAGGAACTGACACGTGTCACAACGGTCAGATTTCAAACACACGCGACAGCTTGACTTGGGCTACAAGTAAAGCTGACTTATCCTACTCTGGATAAGATTTGCTCTCATTGTCTTCGCTCGAAGACATAGGATTTTGGTTGAGCATCACATCAGTCACTGACTTTGTTCACTTGGACCCCACTTAACAGAGCGGTGGTTCCTATGACTCAACAAAGAAGAAAAGAAACAACGAAACTACTAAGTCTTCGCGCCTCATAGTCTTCACTCAATGTCTTCTTCTGTCATAGTCTTCAATGTGAATATCTTCATGTACCACCATTATCTTCAATGTCTTCATACATTTTTAGGGGTCATCTCTGGTAGGTAAACTGAATCAAAGAGGAACTACTACCTGTGTTATGCTGCAATTCTCACAAACACATTAGTCCCTCAACCACGTTTGTCGTCAATACTCCAAAACCAAACTAGGGGTGGCACTAGATGCACTTACAACAGTGAAGGCACCGGAGCTCAGTCCATACTACATTAGTATATATATAAGCAGGAGCCTCAGCGCTTGTTCGCTAGGGTTTGCACTCTCCACACACTCGCCGCAATACATATATGTTACACGCTGGAGTCTCAGTGTTCATTTGCTAGGGTTTGCTATATTCACAGTCTCTCACCCTCTCTTCATCAGATCTAAACAAGACTGCATTGGCCTCTTGTCTCTCTCTCCCCCCTCACAGCTGGTGAAGGAGGCGTCCGTATCCCGTCGCACCGGGAAGGGGAGGAGGTGCATCATTAACTCTATCGCCTTCGGCGAGGGAGGCAATCCACTGCGGGCTGCGCTGTTCTCTCTCACCCAGCACCTGTGTGGTAGGGCCACCGACCCCTTCTTCCTCGCTGCCGTATGTAGTGTGGGCAGATCCAGCCTCCCGCCGCATGCCTTGCCACATCCCGACGACCCTAAGGTATAAGTTTCTTTGAAACCGTCGTTGCTCTAGCTGCATGTGGATCTTTTTCGATCTGTAGTCGAATCTAGGTCTTGGTTCAAAGAGGAAAGAAAGGTGCAGTGGGGTGGAGCATGAATCTAGGACGTGGTTCAATGAGGAAAGGAGGGAGGAAAAGTAGTATAGACTGGCTATCCAGCCGCTTTGTTCGTCGAAAAAGGAAAAAGTGGGTAACCCAGTACACACATCTGTAAGGAACCGATCTCTTTGTTGAAAAGGGAAAGAAACTGGGAAGGTCGGGTAGTTTGTGCAGGACTAGATTTGCTGCCCTCGCATAGGAAAAAAGTTCAAAGAGAACAAATATGGGACCAACACTGATATGTTGCTTGGCTACATACTCTGCATCACCCATTTATACGTGTGGATGCACATGGTGCTAGTATGTCCCATACAGCTATTTTGCTGTTGTTAATCTAAGAATGCCGCCGGAAAATTGAAGCAATGCCACTGTTAAAAGTAAATTACATTTTTTAACGAATGTTGTTTCAAGAGAATGTCTTTGTTAATATGAATCAATGCAACCGTTTTAGAAATGCTACTATCCTACTTTGTTTTCCATCCAAAATAATTTAGATGCTTCTTTGTGTCATCGTTTGTTTCATCCTCCTTTGTCGGCAAGTAATTGTTTCCTTTTTGTCCTCTGTTAAAACAGGGGTATCGAGTCAACTTGTTGCTATGGCGACATTTTGCTTCGCTACTCGAAACATTTATGTTTTAAGAGTGTTTTGTGTAGTTCAACTTGAATGTCACACCAGTGACTTTACTTAATTTTGGTGGAACTGCACAAAAGGAGATCGAGATTTGTTTCCAGTCTTCGTGGCGAGTTGTTTCAAGTCTTGGTCTCAACCACATGATGTGCAGTGTGCTTTGAGATGTTGTTCTACTTGTTTTGGTACTGTTTTAAATAAATGTTGAATTGAAGCTATTGTATTGCTGTCTTTTCCCATTAAGTAGTGAACAAAAATGGGACCAACCCAGACATGATGCTTGTTGCTTTGTTACAACAAATTCAGCATCACCCCCTTTATAAGCCAGTAATTGATGCCACTCTCGGAATTAGCTACTGAATCTTATTTCAAAACTGCAACACTTGTTATGGATTGGCGGGATTACCATTTTTGTGGCCGCATGTTTCATCCTCCTTTATTAGCCAGTAATTGATTCCTTTTTTGCCTCTGTTTAAACAGGGATATCTATTCAACTTGTTGCTATTGCGACATTTTGCTTCGCTACGTGAAACACTTTGCTTGATTTCAGTGCAACTGCACAAAACGAGATTGGATTTCCTATTCGTGTTGGCAGATTCATATTTTATCCTGGTGTTCTCATGAAAGGTCAGTACAGGCCTTCATCCACATGATTGTGCAGTGTGCTTTGAGATGTTGTGCTACTTGTATTGGTACTGTTTTAAATAAATGTTGAATTGAAGCTATTGTATTACTGTCTTTTCCCATTAAGTAGTGAACAAAAATGGGACCAACCCAGACATGATGCTTGTTGCTTTGTTACAACAAACTCTGCATCACCCCCTTTATAAGTAGATGGAAGCACATATTGTTGTTGCGCCCACTCTCCCCTGGATCTGTTTATGCTTTTCGTTAATCTAATGCCGCTGGTAAAATTAAGCAATGCCACTCTCAGAATTAATTAACTACTGAATCTTAGTTCAAAACTGCAACACTTGTTAGGAATGGTACTATCCTGCTTTGTAGTTCTTTCTACATGTTTAACCAAGATGTTGTTAAGATAATGTCTCTTTAAAAATGAATCAGTTGCATTGTTTTAGGAATGGTACTTTTCTGCTTTGTCGTTCTTTATACATGTTGAAACAAGGCATTGTTAAGATAATGTCTCAGTCAATATGAATGAATCACACTGATGGAGAATTGATACTCTCCTGCTTTGTTTCCCATTAAGACAAGTCATCAACCGTTATTTCTCAGCAATTGTTTCCCTTATACCTATTGTTGCTTACAGGGATATCAAAATTAAAGCTCGGTTTTATTCCGATTTCGATTTTAGTTGAACTGCACAAAAGGAGCCAATGTGTCCAAGGCAAACTGCTACGTTACTGGGTCCAGTTGGTCGTTCCACTTTGCAGAAAGAAGCAGTCACTGTTTGCGGTACATTATAGAAGGAATGACCGAGAAGCTTTACATAGTATTATTAGACACCGGTGACATGACTAGTCTGCAGAGACCATTGGCAATTTAACAACACGTGGAGTGCCCTGGGCAAAAAGTGCCCAAACAAGTACAAGAAGCTACGGCAGGACATGATCATAGGCATTACATATTTTGAATGGGAAAAGCTTGTCAAAGTTTAATCATTGATGTTAGCAAGAAGACGTTAGTTTAATATATTGGAATTGGAAAACCTTGTCAAAATTTGCTCATTGATGTTAGCCAGAAGACATGCATTTGATATTTTTGAGTGGGACGCCCTTGCTGTGAGTAGCGTTGAGTGTTTTCTCCTATTCCTCTGTTCAGTTTAGAAGTAAATAGTTACTCTGCTGAGATATTCCTGTGTTAAGAGTTTGTTCTGAATATTGTCTATGTAATGCCAGGACTTGTGTTTGATTGCAAAGTTGAGCTTGGAATGTTGTGGCATGCGGCATCACGAGCTATTCACCGTGCCTCCTGAGAATAATGCTTCGTATTGTTTTGCATGTCGATCTAATGCCAATGATTTGCTTGTTAAGAAGATCATCCTCTTCTGTTGTTTCCGTGCGTAAGAAGTTCATCGTCTGATGTTTCATTCATAGCCTATATGACATGTTGGGTAGGTTAGACGTGAAACCATATGATCTTCTGCCCAACTCATGATATTAGGCCGTGATTGGATCGTCGTTTTCCAACCAAAACCGCTTGTACAACTGACGCTCGTAAATTAAAGCAGATGGTCTCGGGCGAAGGCGCTTGGTTGGTCGATTTCGACTAGTAAAATATCGGAAGTACTTCACACACGATAAAAACGCTGAACGACACCTGGACGATTGCTAATCCAGTCGTTAGCTGCTGTTTCAGCCTTGCCCATGGATGGCATGATACGCACGTCGTGCATGTATCGTCTAGTAATGTCGTCCATATAGCAGTGCTCGTAAAATATACACTGGTCTCTCAAATTACACGCGTAACCCGCCGGTTTTACTTACAGACCTCGGGCCCTCAGTTTCATTACACATGTATTTTACGCGTTGTTTCCGATGATGATAAATTACACTTGTATGTTAATACAGGTTTGAAATAAACCAGAGCTCCCAAGCGTGGCCTTACCGTTTCATGCCGTCTCAGTTTCTCAAAGGTGCTCATAGGTGTCCGATGATCCTGGCTTCCTGAATGAGCAGCGGGCGCTGTATCAAACCTCCCTAGGGCCCGCGAGGCCCTCTCCGTTGTCCTTCGAGTTGTTGCGCTCGCCGTGGCGCTGAGCATTGTTAACATGGTCAATGAATATGAGGATTCAGGAGATGACTTTATTTTGACTGGATGAAACTAGGGACCCACTAGGGCCATAGCCGTACATACTCAAGTGCCTCCTTATTATGTACAACTATATTTATTTTTGCTTTCTCCTGGTTTCCTGCATCATGGTCCCACACCATTGTCAACCTATGTAGTCAATATAAACGAGAGAATTGCACAAGGTACGGCCGACAGCTGGGACCAAGCAGCTCGAGCAATATTTGTGTTTTTGAGGCGTGAGCACTGCAGAGTTTTTCTTGGCAATGATTTTGTTGTTGTTTAGAGGAGAGCAGGGTATTAACTGCGCGGGCTGCGGCCCGTCTAGCCCAGGCCAGATATCCAGCCCAGATACTAATTTTTTCAAGATGAAAATGGCTAGCCCAGCTATACGTCTTTTTGAGGAATACCCAGGCAATGTCAACTTGTTATTCTCCGCCCCGCTGGGCTGCAAATCTTTCCTAGGAGGGATACATTAGGCTTGACAGGAAAATGGGCTTTAAAAAATAATAAATGGGATGTAATTATAAAAACTGGGTAGTAACTATAAAAAAATGCACCAAACACGAAATTAGTTTATAAAATATTATTTATGGATTTTGAAAATCTTAAATTTTCATTGTTGCGCGCGCAATGTTTCGTTGGATTTTTACGTAATACAAATTTATATTTAATCTGACTAGAAATTTCGGGATAAAAATATTTCGGATCCCATCAAAATGTGGGAAATTTTATTGAATTCTGTCTTCAACGGTTGGTTGAACTTATTAATCGTTGTCCTAGCTAGAAAATGGGTTGTACTTTTAACAAACTGTAAATGGGCTGTTGTAAATTCCATTAGAATTCAAAAATGGGTTGTACATTCTTACAAAACGCAAATGGGCTATAAGTTCTCTACCACACACTTGTGGGCCTACTAAGTGATGTGTCCCCTAAAAAAATAAGTTGACGCGTATGCAAGGCTTTGTCAACTTATTATAGTCAACACACGGTTCTAGCAGCAGTGGCCATTGGATGTCTATCCAACGGATGTCGTGCTTCTTCTTCAATCTCGGATATCCTTAGCTTCGGCCGCCCAAAAAATGATTCCTCCCCCTGACATCTAGGGCGCACCGTTTCGGAGGCTGACCTGTGGGCCTACTAAGTTGGAGCGTACCAATGGCTTTGTCAACTTAGTCAATATAAACGATTCTAGCTTTAGTGACCATACAATGTCCATCCAATGGCTGTAGTGCTTCTTCAACCTCTGGTCTTCTTGGTCTAGCCGCCCAAAGCAGCGCCGGTCGTGCCGCCTGCTCCTGCTTCCCGTGGCCGACTGTGCTGCCGCGGAGGCCTCACCGCCCCCATACTACTCCCACCGCTAGCCAGGCCATCCCTCCACTCACCCACACCCCTTGTTATTCTGCGGTGACGGTAGCCTCACACCGCAGCCGAACCAGTGAACCCTCGCACTCTTCTCCGCGCGGGCTTCCACTGCTACGTCTTCCCTGGCTCCGCGTCATCCCCTTCCTAGGCGTCGCCGTCGTCCACCGCCCTAGTGCTCTCGGCGCGGCGTGGTCAACGTGGTCAACGACCGACTTCCATCGGAAGAGTACTGTACATGGAGAGGCTGACAGCTGGGTCCACGGCGGCCGCAAGGAAGTGCCTCCTTATTACGCACAAAATAATTATTCCTCCACCTAACAGAAGGGACCCACCGGACGGGTCACCTTATTTCGTGAAAAAAACATTTCCCCCTGACTGCTGGGACCCACCAGACGGGCCACCATATTTCGCGAAAAAAACGTTCCCCCCGCTGTCATCTCGGACCCACCGGAAGTCCCTCTTTATTACGCACAAAAAAATGAATACTCCCCCCTGCTAGATGGGACCCACCTTAGTGGGAGGCTGACTTGTGGGCCTACTAAGTTGACAGGGACGGAGGGCTTTGTCAACTTAGTCAATATGAATGATTCTAGCTCTAGTGACCGTACGATGTCCATCCAACGGCCGTAGTGCTTCTTCAACCTCTGGTCTTCTTGCTCCAGCCGCCCAAACCAGCGCCGGTCGTGCCGCCTGCTCCTGCTTCCCGTGCCGAAGGCCTCACCGCCCCCTACTATTCCCACCGCTGGCCAGGCCCTGCGGCGACGGCAGCCTCACACCGCAGCCGAACGAGTGAATACTCATACTCCTCACCGCGTGGGCATCCACTGCCGCGTCTTCACCGACTTCGCGTCTTCCCCTTCCTAGGCCTCGCCGTCGTCCACCTCCCTGGTGCTCTCGGCGCGGTGTGGTCAACGTGGTCAAGGAATGACTTCCATCGGACGTGGACTGTACATGGAGAGGCTGACTGCTGGGTCCACGGCCGCAGAAGGAAGTGCCTCCTTATTACGTGGAAAATAATGATTCCTCCACCTAACAGCAGGGACCCATCGGACGGGCCACCGTATTTCGTGAAAAAAATGTTTCCCTCCTGATTGCTGGGACCCACCAGCTACACCTTCGCACGCAAGGAAGTGCGTCCGGGCAAAAAAAACGATTCGCCCCCCTGACTGCTGGGACCCACCAACTACATCTTCGCACGCAAGGAAGTGTGTCCGTCCAAAAAAGAAACAAAACAATTCACCCCCCTGACTGCTGGGACGCACCAGCTACATCTTCACAGGCAAGGAAGTGCCTGACAGTCGGGACCCACCTGGTCGAAGCGTATGTAGCATTGTCATTCTGGTCGCGAACGTGTACATACATACTGGTCGATGTAGAGGCGCACACATATCATGTACACGTACGTACAACGGCGAGGGTGCAAGAAATAAAATACGGCCACGTACGTACATACGGGCAGGGTCTCGAACGCTTACTCGCGCATACGTACATGGCCAGCGTCGTCTCGTGTTCATGGGGAGCCAACCAGCTGGGTCGTTACGGAATGCGTGGTCATGCTCATCGGGAGGGCTTGGACGGAACAGGCGATGGAAACGAGGCCTAGCGTATTGCACAACGGAGGAAACGGCCTTGTGTTCGACCGGCCACGTTCGAAACGGGATCATGTTGATCGGGAGGGGCCTGGCGTACGGCACAACGAAGGAAACGGACCTCCTACGGTCGAAACGGGGTCCTGTTGATCGGGAGGGGTGTGGCGTACCGCAAAACGAATGAAACGGACCTCCTACAGTCGAAACGGGGGTCCTGTTGATCGGGAGGAGTGTGGCGTACCACAAAACGGACGAAACAGACTTGTGTTGGAGCGCTACGGTCGAAACGGGGGTCCTGTTCCTCGGGAGGGGTGTGGCGTATCGCAAAATGGGACTCCACGAGATACTGTTCATCTCCATCGTTGACCTCCTCCAGCCTCCATGGGCTCCTGTTCATCCAGCCTCCACCGCGCGCTACTCCACCGGCTACTGTTCAACCACCCCTCCACGGGCACCCCTCCACCATCTACTGTTCATCCAGCCCTCCACACCACGGGGGTCCTGTTCAACCACCCCACCACGGCCACCCCTCCACCGACTACTGTTCATCCAGCCCTCCACACCACAGGGTCCTGTTCATCCAGAGGCAACGTCACCACTCACTATTCATCCAACCCCCCTCCCCCCACAACGCTCACTGTTCATCCCAGAGGCAGCATCGATTGTCTTCAGTTAGCAGCAGTAGCGAAGGAATCGCTTGATCGGGTTCAGTTAACAGCCATCGATCGCTCGATCGGGTTCAGTTAACAGCCATCGATCGATCGCTCGGGTTTAGTAACGCGTAGCCTGCAGTGCGATCGCTCGGGTTCAGTTAGAGTCCAACGCCTTGCTCGGGTTCAGTTAGAGCCAACGCCTCGCACACACTCGCGTACGTGTACGAGAGAAATGTGCATCGCTCGGCCTCTGACCTCCCACCATAACCGACAACTCCCTGAAATTTTCCTCCCCCTCGCTTCTACCATGGTTTTTTCCGTCATGGACGGCCCAAAGAATGTCATGCACCTGCATCTCTGGCCCGCCCAGGACAAAAAGCCCATTTTCTGTCATGATTTTTTGTCATAGATGTAGGAGCCCACCACATCTATGATGATACCGGGTTTTGTCACAATTATCGTCATAGAACTGTCATATGTATGATAGAAAAAAAATTCGTTCGGCCCAAAATGTCACGGATGTGTCGTTTTTTGTAGTGCATGCATCACTACATGGCCGTTCTTATGCAAAGGGTCTTCCGCAAAGAAAATCTGTGTAGCATCGCTGGCAAGAATGAACGGGTCCGCGTGATATGCCATCGTTGTCCTGTTAACACAGGTCTTCTTGTAATCATCAACCTTTACTTGACCAAGGGGGATCCATGAGCACATGAATAATGCCACCTTAACTTTCACATAGTCAAGCTCCCAAATCTCTTTGATGGTTCCACAGTATACCCTTTTATTAGCTTCATCTATAGTCATGCATTCTATTTGAACATAGCTGTTTTGATATGAGGTCTTCTCATCACGTTCATCAATGTAAAATGTGTATCCATTTATGTCATATGATTGGTACATCAACACTGTAGGTGATGGCTTTTGTGCCAACCACATAGCAATGTCATCGATGGATCCTTGTGCCAAATGCTTCTTCAGCCATTCGGCGTAGTTCTTAGTGTGCTCCTTCATCTCCACATCTGATGAAGGCACCATTGGTAAGAAGCTTTGGCATATCTCCGCCAAGTGTTCTTTGGCGTAAGCGGTGAGAACTGGGCTGTTAAGCAGTACCGTCAAATGGGCTTTCTCTGCCAATTCTCCGGGTGCAGCCATTTGCATGCCAGCAAGGACTGACTTACCTTTCAGCCTTCCCTCGTGGCAAGAGAGGGGCAAACCTATAGGTCGTTGTTTCATGTATTCGGTGCAAAACTCAACCACCTCTGTCGGGGGGATGAGCCCCGGGCAGGCAACGGAACCCAACTCCTTTTCAAAAACAACGGGGCCAGCATCGCCCCTCAAGCCCCGCAACCCGGCCAAACTCTCAGACCCGGCAAGACGCATCGATTCGGCCTCAACAACTAGCACAAGACAGCCGAACCCGGCACAACCAAAGCTTCCTCAACAAGCCAGCTCCACACATGGCATGCTCCACAATCCAGCCACGGGTCAGCTCCCGTCCCATCCAGGCCGTACGATGGGACGAGTCTTCAGCTACCGATGACCAAGGCAACAGTGCCCAGCCATACCTCTGGTCAGCCGGAGCATGGCAATAGTACCCCTCACCTACTCACTGACCAGGGACGGCGTGGCTACAGTGCCCCCGCCCTCACCACTGACGACAGCAAGCGGCGACCTGACGGAGCGCCATTGTACACGACTCGACTCGGCCACGCCCTGACGATCGACAAGACGGTGCACAGTCCCCCTAGGCATGCGGGGCCCGCACCTAGGGAAACCCGGCGAACCATAGGCCCCTAGCGGGTCCCAGCCTGGGTGCCCGAATGCCGACAACCCAGACCCACTGACTTGTAACATTACCATTGTACCCCTGGGGGGTTGATCTATAAAACCCCCCAGGAGCCCTCACGCAGGGGGAAAGTAAGCAGCAACAGAGCATAGAGAGGAACTATCCACCAAAACAGCAACATCCATCCAGAGAGAAGGAGCATCCTAAGCCTTGGCCATATTTCCTTCCTCCTCCACACAGCTCTAGAAGCAACATTGTACTATCGAACATCAAACTACACTCGGCAGGACTAGGGGTGTTATCTCTCCGGAGAGCCCTGAACCTGGGTATGTCCGGTGTCCCGCGCCCGCTCATACCAACCTCGCCTCTGGAGCCCACCAACGCCCTCGATCCTCCTCCTCTCTTTACCCATCCCATGGCATCTGCCGTGTGCCCAACGCGACAGTTGGCGCCCACCGTGGGGCAGCTCGAGGAGCTGGCCGGGAGCATGCTTCAGACAGGGCCCTTCTCCTACTCTGACGAGTCCGTCGCATTGGCGGACGACGTCGTCGGCGGGCTCGCTACCTCCTTCGCCGCGCTGCGCATCTCCGATGCGTCCACGGCCGACGAGTACCCCAGCGAGGTACTCAGCTACTCCGACCCCCACTCTCCCTCGGCGGTGGCATTTCCGTCGGGGCAATGGACGTCCATGTGTAGGTCTTCGTCACCGACGATGGTGCCTCCTCCTCATCGAGCAAGACGAGGAAGGCCGCAGCAGAACGGACCGAGCCGTCCGATCCATTACGCGCCGCGATGCAGAACCTCCGCATCCCCATCGGCACCGACATCGGTGCCACCTGTAGGGGAACGCAGTAGTTTCAAAAAAAATCCTACGCACACGCAAGGATCATGGTGATGCATAGCAACGAGAGGGGAGAGTGTTGTCCACGTACCCTCGTAGACCGAAAGCGGAAGCGTTAGAATAATGCGGTTGATGTAGTCGTACGTCTTCACGATCCGACTGATCCAAGTACCGAACGTACGGCACCTCTGAGTTCAGCACACATTCAGCTCGATGACGATCCCCAGACTCCGATTCAGCAGGGTGTCGGGGAAGAGTTCCATCAGCACGACGACATGGTGACGTTGATGATGTTCTACCGATGCAGGGCTTCGCCTAAGCACCGCTACGATATGACCAAGGTGGAATATGGTGGAGGGGGGCACCGAACACGGCTAAGGAACGATCACGAAGATCAACTTGTGTGTCTATGGGGTGCCCCCTGCCCCCGTATATAAAGGAGCAAGGGAAGGAGGGCCGGCCAAGGAGGAGGAGGCGCGCCCAAGGGGGGAGTCCTACTCCCACCGGGAGTAGGACTTCTACTTTCCTAGTAGGAGTAGGAGAGAAGGAAGGGGAAGAGAGAAGGGAAGGAAGGAGGGGGTGCGGCCCCTCCCCCTAGTCTAATTCGAACTAGGCCTTGGGGGGGCGCGCGGCCTGCCCTAGGCAGCCCCTCTCTCTTTCCCGTATGGCCTAATAAGGCCCAATACTTCTCCCCGGCGAATTCCCGTAATTCTTCGGTACTCAATAAATACCTGAATCACTCGGAACCTTTCCGAAGTCCGAATATAGTCGTCCAATATATTGATCTTTACGTCTCGACCATTTCGAGACTCCTCGTCATGTCCCAGATCTCATCCTTGACTCCGAACTCCTTCGGTACATCAAAACTCATAATATAACTTTCATCGAAACCTTAAGCGTGCGGACCCTACGGGTTCGAGAACAATGTAGACATGATCGAGACACGTTTCAGGTCAATAACCAATAATGGAACCTGGATGCTCATATTGGCTCCTACATATTCTACGAAGATCTTTATCAGTCAAACTGCATAACAACATACGTTGTTCCCTTTGTCATCAGTGTGTTACTTGCCCGAGATTGGATCGTCGGTATCTCAATACCTAGTTCAATCTCGTTACCGGCAAGTCTCTTTACTCGTTATGTAATGCATCATTCCGCAACTAACTCATTAGTTACATTGCTTGCAAGGCTTATAGTGATGTGCATTACCGAGAGGGCCCAGAGATACCTGTCCGACAATCGGAGTGACAAATCCTAATCTCGACATACGCCAACTCAACATATACCTTCAGAGACACCTGTAGAGCTCCTTTATAATCACCCAGTTACGTTGTGACGTTTGGTAGCACACAAAGTGTTCCTTCGGTAAACGGGAGTTGCATAATCTCATAGTTGTAGGAACATGTATAAGTCATGAAGAAAGCAATAGAAACATACTAAACGATCAAGTGCTAAGCTAACAAAATGGGTCAAGTCAATCACATCATTCTCTTAATGATGTGATCCCGTTAATCAAATGACAACACATGTCTATGGTTAGGAAACATAACCATCTTTGATTAATGAGCTAGTCAAGTAGAGGCATACTAGTGACATTATGTTTGTCTATGTATTCACACATGTATCATGTTTCCGGGTAATACAATTCTAGCATGAATAATAAACATTTATCATGATATGAGGAAATAAATAATAACTTTATTATTGCCTCTAGGGCATATTTCCTTCAGTCTCCCACTTGCACTAGAGTCAATAATCTATATTACATAGTAATGATTCTAACACCCATGGAGTCTTGGTGCTGATCATGTTTTGCTCGTGGAAGAGGCTTAGTCAACGGGTCTGCAACATTCAGATCCGTATGTATCTTGCAAATCTCTATGTCTCCCACCTGGACTTGGTCCCGGATGGAATTGAAGCATCTCTTGATGTGCTTGGTCCTCTTGTGAAATCTGGATTCCTTTGCCAAGGCAATTGCACCAGTATTGTCACAGAAGATCTTCATTGATCCCGATGCACTAGTATGACACCTAGATCAGAAATGAACTCCTTCATCCAGAATCCTTCATTTGTTGCTTCCGAAGCAGCTATGTACTCCGCTTCGCATGTAGATCCCGCCACGATGCTTTGTTTAGAACTGCACCAACTTATAGCTCCACCGTTTAATAAAAACACGTATCCGGTTTGCGATTTAGAATCGTCCGGATCAGTGTCAAAGCTTGCATCGACATAACCATTTACGACTAGCTCTTTGTCACCTCCATAAACGAGAAACATATCCTTAGTCCTTTTCAGGTATTTCAGGATGTTCTTGACTGCTGTCCAGTGATCCACTCCTGGATTACTTTGGAACCTACCTGCCAAGCTTATTGCTAAGCATACGTCAGGTCTGGTACACAGCATTGCATACATGATAGAGCCTATGGCTGAAGCATAGAAAACATCTTTCATTTTCTCTCTATCTTCTGCTGTGGTCGGGCATTGAGTCTGACTCAACTTCACACCTTGTAATAGAGGCAAGAACCCTTTCTTTGCCTGATCCATTTTGAACTTTTTCAAAACTTTATCAAGGTATGTGCTTTGTGAAAGTCCAATCAAGCGTCTTGATCTATCTCTATAGATCTATCTTGATGCCCAATATGTAAGCAGCTTCACCGAGGTCTTTCATTGAAAAACTTTTATTCAAGTATCCCTTTATGCTATCCAGAAATTCTATATCATTTCCAATTAATAATATGTCATCTACATATAATATCAGAAATGCTACAGAGCTCCCACTCACTTTCTTGTAAATACAGGCTTCTCCAAAAGTCTGTATAAAACCATATGCTTTGATCACACTATCAAAGTGTTTATTCCAACTCCGAGATGCTTGCACCAGTCCATAAATGGATCGCTGGAGCTTGCACACTTTGTTAGCACCTTTTGGATCGACAAAACCTTCCGGTTGCATCATATACAACTCTTCTTCCAGAAATCCATTCAGGAATGCAGTTTTGACATCCATTTGCCAAATTTCATAATCATAAAATGCGGCAATTGCTAACATGATTCGGATAGACTTAAGCATCGCTCCGGGTGAGAAAGTCTCAGCATAGTCAACCCCTTGAACTTGTCGAAAACCTTTCGCAGCAAGTCGAGCTTTATAGACGGTTACATTACCATCAACGTCAATCTTCTTCTTGAAGATCCATTTATTCTCTATGGCTTGCCGATCATCGGGCAAGTCAACCAAAGTCCATACTTTGTTCTCATACATGGATCCCATCTCAGATTTCATGGCCTCAAGCCATTTTGCGGAATCTGGGCTCATCATCGCTTCCTCATAGTTCGTAGGTCCGTCATGGTCAAGTAACATGACTTCCAGAATAGGATTACCGTACCACTCTGGTGCGGATCTTACTCTGGAAGACCTATGAGTTTCTGTAATAACTTGATCTGAAGTTTCATGATCATCATCATTAACTTCCTCACTAATTGGTGTAGTTGTCACAGGAACCGGTTCTTGTGATGAACTACTTTCCAACGAGGGAGCAGGTACAGTTACCTCATCAAGTTCTACTTTCCTCCCACTCACTTCTTTCGAGAGAAACTCCTTCTCTAGAAATGATCCAAATTTAGCAACGAAAATCTTGCCTTCAAATCTGTGATAGAAGGTGTACCCAATATTCTCTTTTGGGTATCCTATGAAGACACATTTCTCCGATTTGGGTTCGAGCTTATCTGGTTGAAGTTTCTTCACATAAGCATCGCATCCCCAAACTTTAAGAAACGACAACTTTGGTTTCTTGCCAAACCACAGTTCATAAGGCGTCATCTCAACGGATTTTGATGGTGCCCTATTTAACGTGAATGCGGCCGTCTCTAAAGCATAACCCCAAAAAGATAGCAGTAAATCAGTAAGAGACATCATAGATCGCACCATATCTAGTAAAGTACGATTACGACGTTCGGACACACCATTTCGTTGTGGTGTTCCATAGGCGTGAACTGTGAAACTATTCCAAGTTGTTTAAAATGAAGGCCAAACTCATAGCTCAAATATTCATCTCTATGATCAGATCATAGAAACTTTATTTTCTTGTTACGATGATTTTTCCACTTAACTCTGAAATTCTTTGAACCTTTCAACTATTTCAGGCTTATGTTTCATCAAGTAGATATATCCATATCTACTCAAATCATATTGTGAAGGTCAGAAAATAACGATACATGCCACGAGCATCAACACTCATTGGATCGCATACATCGGTATGTATTATTTCCAATAAATCAGTAGCTTGTTCCATTGTTCCTGAGAACGGAGTTTTAGTCATCTTGCCCAAAAGGAACGGTTCGCAAGCATCAAGTGATTCATAATGAAGTGATTCCGAAAATCCATCTTTATGGAGTTTCTTCATGTGCTTTACACCGATATGACCCCAACGGCAGTGCCACAAATAAGTTGCACTATCATTATTAACTCTACATATTTTGGCATCAATATTATGAATATGTGTATCACTACGATCAAGATCCAACAAACTATTTTCATTGGGTGTATGACCATCGAAGGTCTTATTCATGTAAACAGAATAACAATTATTCTCTAACTTGAAATGAATAACCGTATCGCAATAAACATGATCAAATCATATTCATGCTCAATGCAAATGCCAAATAAAATTTATTAGGTTTAACACTAATCCCGAAAGTGTAGGGAGTGTGCGATGATGATCATATCAATCTTGGAACCACTTCCAACACACATCGTCACTTCACCCTCAACTAGTCTCTGTTTATTCTGTAACTCCTGTTTTGAGTTACTAATTTTTTAGCAACCGAACAAGTATCAAATACTCAGGGGCTACTATAAACACTAGTAAGGTACACATCAATAATGTGTATATCAAATATACCCTTGTTCACTTTGCCATCCTTCTTATCCGCCAAATACTTGGGGCAGTTCCGCTTCTAGTGTCCAGTCTGCTTGCAGTAGAAGCACTCAGTCTCAGGCTTAGGTCTAGACTTGGGTTTCTTCTCTTGAGCAGCAACTTGTTTACTGTTCTTCTTGAAGTTCCCCTTCTTCTTCCCTTTGCCCTTTTTCTTGAAACTGGCGGTTTTGTTAACCATCAACACTTGATGCTCCTTCTTGATTTCTACCTCCGCAGCTTTTAGCATTGCGAAGAGCTCGGGAATAGTCTTGTCCATCCCTTGCATATTATAGTTCATCACGAAGCTCTTGTAGCTTGGTGGCAGTGATTGAAGAATTCTGTCAATGACACTATCATCAGGAAGATTAACTCCTAGTTGAATCAAGTGATTATTATACCCAGACATTTTGAGTATGTGTTCACTGACAGAACTATTCTCCTCCATCTTACAGCTATAGAACTTATTGGAGACTTCATATCTCTCAATCCGGGCATTTGCTTGAAATATTAACTTCAACTCCTGGAACATCTCATATGCTCCATGACGTTCAAAACGTCGTTGAAGTCCCGGTTCTAAGCCGTAAAGCATGGCACACTGAACTATCGAGTAGTCATCAGCTTTGCTCTGCCAGACGTTCTTAACGTCGTCAGTTGCATCAGCAGCAGGCCTGGCACCCAGCGGTGCTTCCAGGACGTAATTCTTCTATGCAGTAATGAGGATAATCCTCAGGTTACGGACCCAGTCCGTGTAATTGCTACCATCATATTTCAACTTAGTTTTCTCAAGGAACGCATTAAAATTCAATGGAACAACAGCACGAGCCATCTATCTACAACAAACATAGACAAGCAAAATACTATCAGGTACTAAGTTCATGATAAATTTAAGTTCAATTAATCATATTACTTAAGAACTCCCACTTAGACAGACATCTCTCTAGTCATCTAAGTGACCACGTGATCCAAATCAACAAAACCATGTTCGATCATCATGTGAGATGGAGTAGTTTCAATGGTGAACATCTCTATGTTGATCATATCTACTATATGATTCACATTCGACCTTTCGGTCTCCATGTTCCGAGGCCATATCTGTATATGCTAGGCTCGTCAAGTTTAACCTGAGTATTCCGCATGTGCAACTGTTTTGCACCCGTTGTATTTGAACGTAGAGCCTATCACACCCGATCATCAGGTGGTGTCTCAGCACGAAGAACTTTCACAACGGTGCATACTCAGGGAGAACACTTCTTGGCAATTTAGTGAGAGATCATCTTAAAATGCTACCGTCAATCAAAGCAAGATAAGATGCATAAAGGATAAACATCGCATGCAATCAATATAAGTGATATGATATGGCTATCATCATCTTGTGCTTATGATTTCCATATCCGAAGCACCATCGTGATCACCAACGTCACCGGCACGACACCTTGATCTCCATCGTAGCATCATTGTCGTTACGCCATCTATTGCTTCTACGACTATCGCTACCGCTTAGTGATAAAGTAAAGCAATTACAGGGCGTTTGCATTTCATACAATAAAGCGACAACCATATCGCTCCTGCCAGTTGCCGATAACTTCGGATACAAAACATGATCATCTCATACAATAAAATATAGCATCACATCTTTACCATATCACATCATAACATGCCATGCAAAAAGAAGTTAGACGTCCTCTACTTTGTTGTTGCAAATTTTACGTGGCTGCTACGGGCTGAGCAAGAACCGTTATTACCTACGCATCAAAACCACAACGATAGTTCGTTAAGTTAGTGTTGTTTTAACCTTTGCAAGGACCGCGCGTAGCCACACTCGGTTCAACTAAAGTGAGAGAGACAGACACCCGCCAGTCACCTTTAAGCAACGAGTGCTCGTAATGGTGAAACCAGTGTCGCGTAAGCGTACGCGTAATGTCGGTCCGGGCCGCTTCATCTCACAATACCGCTGAACGAAAGTATGACATGCTGGTAAGCAGTATGACTTGTATCGCCCAAATCTCACTTGTGTTCTACTCGTGCATATGACATCTACCCATAAAACCAGGCTCGGATGCCACTGTAGGGGAATGCAGTAATTTCAAAAAAAAATCCTAGGCACACGCAAGGATCATGGTGATGCATAGCAACGAGAGGGGAGAGTGTTGTCCACGTACCCTCATAGACCAAAAGCGGAAGCGTTAGAACAACGTGGTTGATGTAGTCGTACATCTTCACGATCCGACCGATCCAAGTACCGAACGTACGGCACCTCCGAGTTCAGCACACATTTAGCTCGATGACGATCCCCGGACTCCGATCCAGCAGGGTGTTAGGGAAGAGTTCCGTCAGCACGACGGCGTGGTGACGGTGATGATGTTCTACCAACGCAGGGCTTCGCCTAAGGACCGCTACGATATGACCGAGGTGGAATATGGTGGAGGGGGGCACCACACATGGCTAAGGAACGATCACGAAGATCAACTTGTGTATCTATGGGGTGCCCCCTGCCCCCGTATATAAAGGAGCAAGGGGAGGAGGGTCGGCCAAGGAGGAGGAGGCGCGCCCAAGGGGGGAGTCCTACTCCCACCGGGAGTAGGACTCCTCCTTTCCTAGTAGGAGTAGGAGAGAAGGAAGGGGAAGACAGAAGGGAAGGAAGGAGGGGGTGCGGCCCCTCCCCCTAGTCTAATTCGGACTAGGCCTTGGGGGGGCGCGGCCTGCCCTAGGCAGCACCTCTCTCTTTCCCGTATGGCCCAATAAGGCCCAATACTTCTCCCCGGCGAATTCCCGTAATTCTTTGGTACTTCGATAAATACCTCAATCATTCGGAACCTTTCTGAAGTCCGAATATAGTCGTCCAATATATCGATCTTTACATCTCGACCATTTCGAGACTCCTCGTCATGTCCCCGATCTCATCCGAGACTCCGAACTCCTTCGGTACATCAAAACTCATAAACTCATAATATAACTGTCATTGAAACCTTAAGTGTGCGGACCCTACGGGTTCAAGAACAATGTAGACATGACCGAGACATGTTTCCGGTCAATAACCAATAGCGGAACCTGGATGCTCATATTGGCTCCTACATATTCTATGAAGATCTTTATCAGTCAAACCACATAACAACATACATTGTTCCCTTTGTCATCGGTATGTTACTTGCCCGAGATTCGATCGTCGGTATCTCAATACCTAGTTCAATCTCGTTACCGGCAAGTCTCTTTACTCGTTATGTAATGCATCATTACACAACTAACTCATTAGTTACATTGCTTGCAAGGCTTATAGTGATGTACATTACCGAGAGGGCCCAGAGATACCTCTCCGACAATTGGAGTGACAAATCCTAATCTCGAAATACGCCAACTCAACATGTACCTTCGGAGACACCTGTAGAGCTCCTTTATAATCACCCAGTTACGTTGTGACGTTTGATAGCACACAAAGTGTTCCTCCGGTAAACGGGAGTTGCATAATCTCAAAGTTGTAGGAACATGTATATGTCATGAAGAAAGAAATAGCAACATACTAAACGATCAAGTGCTAAGCTAACAGAATGGGTCAAGTCAATCACATCATTCTCCTAATGATGTGATCCCCTTAATCAATCACAACACATATCTATGGTTATGAAACATAACCATCTTTGATTAATGAGCTAGTCAAGTAGAGGCATACTAGTGACATTATGTTTGTCTATGTATTCACGCATGTATCATGTTTCTGGGTAATACAATTCTAGCATGAATAATAAACATTTATCATGATATGAGGAAAAAATAATAACTCTATTATTGCCTCTAGGGCATATTTCCTTCACCACCAACGTTGCTGAGGCCCGAACCCTGCTCGAGGAAAGCCGCTAGTAGATGCTGGACCTGCCCGAGACGCTCGCCGCCACCCATCATCGTCTGGATGCCGCTCAGCTGGAGCACAATGCCACCTACGAATTCATGACCGCCGCGGCCGAGCCAAGCTGGGTCGCTGATGTGCGTGCCCGGGGAGGAGCGATCGGTCGGGCCCTCGGTATCGTCCCGACCGTCTATGAGACCCCAGCGAAGAACATGCGCGCTGCCCAGGCAGCCGCAATCGACATGGACCGGCTCACAGGTGAGGAGCTGAAAAAGCGCATCGGGCGGATGCGCAAACTCCTCAACGCGGCCAACACCCAGCAGGACTGCCTCAACCAGCTCGCCAAGCCGTCGGGATCCGGCTCCGCCCGCCTTGGTGGACCCGGCGATCTTCAGCACACAGGTTCCTCGCCGCCCGGTGAGGCGCACTCCGGCCGAGCCCGAACTCGGCGCGACCCAGCCGCCACAGTCGCCGGTGGTTTGGGCGACGAGCCCGTCCCGGAGATCCAGCACGGACCTGGCCAGCATGGCCGGCGTCTGGCTCCAACCGACCCACCCCCCGTGTCTTGGTCGCCAGTTGACTCGGCCCGCACACCATCGACAACGCGGACGCTCGCCACCGCCTCGATCAGCTCGCTCACTCCCTAGAGGTGGAGGAGAGCGGCACTATCGGGACGACATGCTTTGGCCCACGCATTCGGGAAGAGCCCTTTCGCAAAGGGTTCACGCTCCCTTGCGACACCCCCAAGTACAACGGGACCGTGAAGCCAGAAGATTGGCTCACCGACTACACCACCGCCATTGGCATCACTGGTGCCAATCGCCGGCTCGCCGTGCGCTACACACCGCTCATGCTCCAGGGGTCGGCCCGCACCTGGTTGAACAGTCTGCCGATGGCAGCGTCAACATGTGGTTCGATTTCGAGCAAGCCTTCATCCGCAACTTCACGGGGTCCTACAAGCGACCCGGCCGCCCTAGCCAGCTCGCTATGTGCGTGCAAGGGCCTATGCAGACCGGTCCCGAGTACCTCGCGCGCTGGACCGAGCTCCAGAATAGTTGCGAGGGCGTTCATGAAGTCAAAGCAATCCAGTACTTCATCAACGGGTGCCAAGACGGCACCCTCCTCAAGCACAAGCTCTTACGCTCCGAGCCAGCCACCATGGCCGCGCTCATGGTAACGGCGGACAAATATGCCAACGCCGACTCCGCCATGAAGATCCAGGTGGTGTTGTACGAAGCCGGTAAGGCGCAGCCAGTTCCTCCTCCGAAGCCGTCCGGCGAAAGCAGCCGGCAGCAGCATCACCAGAACAACAAGCGCAAGGCCGACCAACCGGTGCAGCGCTACGACAACCGGCTCGTCGCGGCCACTAAGCCTGCGGCGGAACCGACGGCCAAGCGCTGGTAGACCAGCAAGACGGCATGGCAACCTGCCATGAGCTTTGAAGAGATGCTCGATGCCCCCTGCAAGCACCACAACGGTGCAAGGCTGTCCACGCACATGCTTCGGCAGTGCGGCATCACCAAGCGCATCATGAGCGGCGATGTTCGGCCTCCTCCGGCTCCGGCCCCAGGCGTGGGGCAGCCACCTCCGCCTCCACCATCGCCTCCAGCTGGCGGCGCGATGCGCGATGACGCCTACCCAGACCAGAATGCGGCCTACATCGTCTTCACCAGCCTTAGTGACGAAAAGAGAAGCGAGCGCCTCCTTTGGCAGGAGGTGAACACCGTCGTCCCAGCCAAACCAGAGTTCATGCACTAGTCGGATCGCCCGGTCACCTAGACCCGGGAGGGTCACCCGGCGGTCATGCCGAGTCCGGGTGGTTACGCCCTAGTCCTCAACCCCACCATCATCGCACAGTGCACGTGCAAGTTCTCCCGAGTCCTCATCAACGGCGGCAGCAAGATCAACATCCTCTACTGCGACACAATGACCAAGCTCGACCTCAAGGCTGAGGACCTAGAACCAACCCAGACGATCTTCCACGGCATCGTGCCCGGCCTCTCCTTCTCTCCCATTGGCCGGCTCTGGCTCGACGTCCTATTCGGTGACAGTACCCACTTCCGACGCGAACCGATCTGGTTCGAGGTGGTGGACCTGTCCAGCGCGTACCACGCACAGCTGGGCCGACCCGCGCTCGCCAAGTTCATGGCGGTCCCCCATTACGCGTATTTGAAGATGAAGATGCCGGGTCCCAAGGGCCTCATCACCATTACTGGTGACTACCGCAAGTCCCTGGAGTGCGCCCGAGACGGTGCCAAGCTGGCCGAGTCGCTGGTCATTGCCGAGGAGCGGCGCCAGCTCGACCGAATCGTCGCCCTGGCAGGCAAGGCCTCGGCTGCGTCGATCCCGACCAAGGACCCGACCGACGAGGCCGCCTTCAAACCCTCCAAGGAGACCAAGAAAGTGAGGCTGAACCCGGAAGACCCTAGTTGCAGCAAGTACGTCGTCGTAGGCGCCCGCCTCGACAGCAAATAGGAAGGCGAGCTCGTCGACTTCCTCCATGAGAATCGGGATATCTTCGCGTGGACCCCCAAGGACATGCCGGGTATCCCGAGGAAGTATGCTGAGCACAAACTTCACGTCCACAAGGACGCCAAGCCTGTCCGTCAACTCCTACGATGTTTTTCCGAAGAGAAGAGAAGAACCATGTGTGAAGAGGTCACCAAGCTTTTGGCGGCCGACTTCATCATGGGAGTGTTTCACCCCGAGTGGTTGGCCAATCCAGTCCTCATCCTGAAGAAGTACAAGACCTGGCATATGTGTATCGACTACACCAGCCTCAACAAGGCTTGTCCCAAGGATCCGTTCGCTCTCCCGTGGATTGACCAAGTCATCTACTCGACCGCCGGCTACCACCAGATTAAGCTGGACCCGACCGACTCCCTGAAGACGTCCTTCATCACGCCCTTTGGGGCGTATTGCTACATCACTATGTCGTTTGGCTTGAAGAACGCCGGCGCCACCTGATACGTCTCCAACGTATCTATAATTTATGAAGCATTCATGCTGTTATATTATCTATTTTGAATGTTATGGGCTTTACTAAGCACTTTTATATTATTTTTGGGATTAACCTATTAACTAGAGGCCCAGCCCATATTGTTGTTTTCTTGCCTATTTTAGTGTTTCGAAGAAAAGGAATATCAAACGGAGTCCAAACGGAATGAAACCTTCGGGAGCGTTATTTTTGGAACGGAAGCAACCCAGGGAACTTGGAGTGCAAGCCAGGGAAGCTTCAAGGAGGCCACGAGATAGGGAGCGTGCCCTCCACCCTCGTGGGCCCCTCGTGGCGCCCCCGAATGACTTCTTTCGCCTATATATTCCCATATACCCTGAAAACATCGAAGCGAAGATAGATCGGGAGTTCCACCACCGCAAGCCTCTATAGCCACCAAAAACCTCTCGGGATCCCGTTCCGGCACCCTGCCGGAGGGGGGAACCCACCACCGGTAGCCATCTTCATCATCCCGGCACTCTCCATGACGAGGAGGGAGTAGTTCACCCTCGGGGCTGAGGGTATGTACCAGTAGCTATGTGTTTGATCTCTCTCTCTCTCGTGTTCTTGAGGTGATACAATCTTGATGTATCGCGAGCTTTGCTACTATAGTTCGATCTTATGATGGTTCTCCCTGATAACCCACAAGTGTAGGGGATCGCAACAGCTTTCGAGGGTAAAGTATTCAACCCAAATTTATTGATTCGACACAAGGGGAGCCAAAGAATATTATTGAGTATTAGCAGTTGAGTTGTCAATTCAACCACACCTGGATAACTTAGTATCTGCAGCAAAGTATTTAGTAGCAAGGTAACAGTGGCAAAAGTAATATTTTTGGGTTTTGTAGTAATTGTAACAGTAGCAACGGAAAAGTAAATAAACAAAACACAAGATCTGAAAAGCTCGTAGGCATTAGATCAGTGATGGATAATTATGTCGGATGCGATTCCTCATGTAATAGCTATAACATAGGGGGACATAGAACTAGCTCCAATTCATCAATGTAATGTAGGCATGTATTCTGTAAATAGTCATACATGCTTATGGAAAAGAACTTGCATGACATCTTTTGTCCTACCCTCCCGTGGTAGCGGGGTCCTAGCGGAAACTAAGGGATATTAAGGCCTCCTTTTAATAGAGAACCGGAACAAAGCATTAACACATAGTGAATACATGAACTCCTCAAACTACTGTCATCATCGAGAAGTATCCCCATTATTGTCACTTCGGGGTTGTCGGATCATAACACATAATAGGTGACTATAGACTTGCAAGATAGGATCAAGAACACACATATATTCATGAAAACATAATAATTTCAGATCTGAAATCATGGCAGTCAGGCCCTAGTGACAAGCATTAAGCATAGCAAAGTCATAGCAACATCAATCTCAGAACATAGTGGACTAGGGATCAAACCCTAACAAAACTAACTTGATTACATGGTAAATCTCATCCAACCCATCACCGTCCGGCAAGCCTACGATGGAATTACTCTCGCATGGTGGTGAGCATCATGAAATTGGTGATGGAGGATGGTTGATGATGACGACGACGACAAATCCCCCTCTTCGAAGCCCCGAACGAACTCCAGATCAGCCCTCCCACGAGAGATTAGGGCTTGGCGGTGGCTCAATATCGTAAAACGCGATGAAACTTCCTCTCTGATTTTTTCTCTCCATGAAACGGAATATATGGAGTTGGAGTTGAGGTCGGTGGAGCCTCAGGGGGCCCACGAGACAGGGGGCGCGCCCATGGGGGTGGGCGCGCCTCCCACCCTCGTGGATAGGGTGTGGGCCACCTGGTCTTGATTCTTTCGCCAGTATTTTTTGTATTTTCCAAAACGTGCCTCCGTGGATTTTCAGGTCATTCCGAGAACTTTTGTTTTCTACACATAAAACAACATAATGCAGTTCTGCTGAAAATAGCGTCAGTCCGGGTTAGTTTCATTCAAATCATGCAAGTTAGAGTCCAAAACAAGGACAAAAGTGTTTGGAAAAGTAGATACGTTGGAGACGTATCAACTCCCCCAAGCTTAAACCTTTGCTTGTCCTCAAGCAATTCAATTGATAAACTAAAAGTGATAACGAAAAACTTTTACAAACTCTGTTTCCTCTTGTTGTTGTAAACATGTAAAGCCAACATTCAGGTTTCAGCAAATATTACGAACTAACCATACTCACAATAACACCTAGGTATCACAATTACTCATATCAATAGCATAATTAGCTAGCGAGCCATAATAATAAAACTCGAATGACAACACTTTCTCAAAACAATCATAACATGATATAACAAGATGGTATCTTGCTAGCCCTTTCTGAGACCGCAAAACATAAATTCAGAGCACCTTTAAAGATCAAGGACTGACTAAACATTGTAATTCATGGTAAAAGAGATCCAGTCAAGTCATACCCAATATAAACCAATAATAATGAATGCAAATGACAGTGTGGTCTCCAGCAGGTGCTTTTTAATAAGAAGGTGATGACTCAACATAAAAGTAAATCGATAGGCCCTTCACAGAGTTAAGAAAGGATTTGTAGAGGTGCCAGAGCTCGATTTTAAAATACAGATTGAATAACATTTTGAGCGGCATACTTTCACTGTCAACGCAACAACTATGAGATGGCTGTATCTTCCATACTACATGCATTATAGGCAGTTCCGAAACAGAATGGTAAAAGTTTATACTCCCCCACCACCAACAAGCATCAATCCATGGCTTTCTCGAAACAACGAGTGCCTCCAACTAACAACAGCCCTGGGGGAGTTTTCTTTAATTATTTTGATTTGCTTCGATCTTTTTGGATCATGGGACTGGGCATCCCGGTTACCGGCCCTTTCTCGTGAATGAGGAGCGGAGTCCACTCCTCTTGAGAATAACCCACCTAGCATGGAAGATATAGGCAGCCCTAGTTGAAACATGAGTTGCTCGAGCATACAAAACAAAATTTCATTTGAAGGTTTGGAGTTTGGCACATACAAATTTACTTGGAACGGCAGGTAAATACCGCATATAGGAAGGTATGGTGCACTCATATGGAACAACTTTGGGGTTTAAGGAGTTTGGATGCACAAGCAGTATTCCCGCTTAGTACAGGTGAAGGCTAGCAAAAGACTGGGGAGCGACCAACTGAGAGAGCGACAACAGTCATGAACATGCATTAAAATTAATTCACACCGAGTACAAGCATGAGTAGGATATAATCCACCATGAACATAAATATTGTGAAGGCTATGTTGATTTGTTTCAACTACATGCGTGAACATGTGCCAAGTCGAGTCACTCAATTCATTCAAAGGAGGATACCATCCCATCATACCACATCATAATCATTCTAATAGTATGTTGGCACGCAAGGTAAACCATTATAACTCATAGCTAATCAAGCATGGCACAAGCAACTATAATCTCTAAATGTCAGTGCAAATATGTTTACTTCATAATAAGCTGAATCAGGAACGATGAATTCATCATATTTACAAAAACAGAGAGGTCGAGTTCATACCAGCTTCTCTCATCTCAATCAGTCCATCTTATATCGTCATTATTGGCTTTCACTTGCACGACCGAACGATGTGTATAATAGTAATAGTGCATGTGCATTGGACTAAGCTGGAATCTGCAAGCATTCAACTCAAGAGAGAAGACAAAGTAATATGGGCTCTAAGTTAAATAAACAATCATGCAAATGAGAGCCACTAAACATTTTCAATATGGTCTTCTCCTCTCGACCCCTAAAGGAAAGAAAAGAAAATAAAACTATTTACACGGGAAAGCTCCCAACAAGTAAGAAGAAGAACGAGAAATCTTTTTGGGTTTTCATTTTAATTCTACTACAAGCATGGAAATTAAACTAACTATTTTTTGGTTTTTCTTAAGGTTTATCAAAAACAATAGAAGAAAGCTAGAAAAAGAAAATTAAACTAGCATGGATAATACAATTGAAGAGTATGAGCACCAACGACTAGAATTGTGTGTGAACATGAATGTAAAGTCGGTGAGAAATGCATACTCCCCCAAGCTTAGGCTTTTGGCCTAAGTTGGTCTAATGCCAAGGGTAGCCTGGCTGGTATCCGTAGTTGTAACTGGGGTCGTACTGAGATGCAGCAGCAAATGCCTCATGAGCTGCAGCATGCTGGCAAGCCGCCTCTGCTCTCCCCTCGTGTTCAGCTGCTTCCTCCCTAGTAATAACATATCTTCCTTTTGCCTGGTAATCAAAAAGGAGAGGAGCAGGAAGAGTAACATGGACAGCGTTGCGTCTGTCATAGATTAGTTGATACTGGAGGAATTGTTCATTCCTCTTAAGAAAATGATGTTGGACCATAGCGTCATAATCTAAATAAGCAGGAGGTAACATCATATCCCCCTCTCGTGGGGCTATACCAAGATATATAGCCACACGGGTCGCATAAATTCCTCCAAATAAATCTCCAGCCCTACCATTATTATGCAACCTACGTGCAACTATTGCCCCCAAGTTATAATCTTTATAACCTAACACGGCACTCTTGAGGACACAAAGATCAGGGACACACATATGACATGCTTCATCTTTACCGTTAATGCATCTACCAATGAAGAGAGCAAAGTAATGTATAGCAGGAAAAAGAATGCTCCCTATGGTAGCTTGTGCTATGTCCCTAGATTCTCCCACAGTAATACTAGCAAGAAAGTCTCTAAACTCATATTTGTGGGGATCATTAATATTGCCCCACTGTGGAAGTTTGCAAGCAGTTGTAAAATCCTCTAAGTCCATGGTATAAGATGTATCATAGATATCAAATAGGACACTCGGAGAATTACGTGTACATTTATATTTAAACCTTTGCACAAATGAATCAGTCAATTGATAGTACTGAGGACACTTATCTTGTAAGAAGTCCTCCAGATCGGCATTACGCACATACGCGTCAAATTCCTCCTTGAAGCCTGCTTCGACCATAAAATCGTCGGATGGCCACTCACAAGCTCGTACTTCTGCGTCCCTCGGTAGTTCATCGTCTTGCTCACGTATAGCAATCCTGGGTCCTTTCTTTACCGAGGAACCACCTTGGTACATTCTCCTAGACATATTTCTTTTTCTGAAAAATTTCTGAAATTTTAGTAACTTCAAAATAAAAGTGAATGAAACTACTCCTACAAGTGCCTAGAGGCTATATCATGCATTAGAATTACTTGGGACCTCATAAATTTAACATGCAAGCTCAAAAACATGGTCACCTATGCAGCAAAAATTTGCAATGAATAAAGTACTAGAACAAAAACTAATTGAACCGATGGAGGAGTCACATACCAAGCAACAATCTCCTAAAGCAGTTTTGTGAATGGAGCTTTGAGCAAAGAGATCGAAAATCGCAGCAAAATGAGATAGAACTCGTACTTGAGCTAGATGGGGATTTTTTTGGGAAGAAGATGGAGTGTGTGGGTGCTGGCATAAGTGGAGGGGGCCACCAGGGGCCCACGAGACAGGGGGGTGCGCCCAGGGGAGGTGGGCGCTCCCTCCACTCTCGTGGCCTGGTGCTTGCCCGTCCTGCAGTGTTTTCAGTGCCTAAAATCCTCAAATATTCCATAAAAATCATACTGGGCATTTGGAGCACTTTTATTATCGGGATATTTTTTATTGCACGGATAATTCAGAAAACAGATAGATAATACTATTTTTGCTTTATTTCTTATAAATAACAGAAAGTAAAAAGAGGGTACAGAAGGTTGTGCCTTCTAGTTTCATCCATCTCATGATCATCAAAATGAATCCACTAACAAGGTTGATCAAGTCTTGTTAACAAACTCATTCCGAATAACACGGAACCGGAGAAATTTTGAATAACACTAAGTTACCTCAATGGGGATATGAACATCCCCAACAATAAGACTATCATACTTTTTCTTGACAGTAGGGAGAGGGAATTCAAAACCTCCAATAATAATAGTTGGAACTTTTCTAATAGAATTGATGCTATGAACTTGAGATTGTTTCCTCGGAAAGTGTACCGTATGCTCATTACCATTAACATGAAAAGTGACATTGCCTTTGTTGCAATCAATAACAGCCCCTACAGTATTCAAAAAGGGTCTACCAAGGATAATCGACATACTATCGTCCTCGGGAATATCAAGAATAACAAAGTCCGTTAAGATAGTGACATTTGCAACCACAACAGGCACATCCTCACAAATACCGACAGGTATAGCAGTTGATTTATCAGCCATTTGCAAAGATATTTCAGTACGTGTCAACTTATTCAATTCAAGTCTAAGATATAAAGAGAGGGGCATAACACTAACACCGGCTCCAAGATCACATAAAGCAGTTCTAACATAATTTCTTTTAATGGACCATGGTATGGTTGGTACCCCTGGATCTCCAATTTTCTTTGGTATTCCACCTTTAAAAGTATAATTAGCAAGCATGGTGGAAATTTCAGCTTCTGGTATCTTTCTTTTATTTGTAATGATATCCTTCATATATTTAGTGTAAGTATTTACTTTAAGCATATCAGTTAAGCGCATACGTAAGAAAATAGGTCTAATCATTTCAGCAAAGTGCTCAAAATCCTCATCATCCTTTGTCTTGGATGGTTTAGGAGGAAAGGGCATGGGTTTCTGAACCCATGGTTCTCTTTCTCTACCGTGTTTCCTAGCAACAAAATCTCTCTTATCATGACGTTGATTCTGTGATTGTGGGTTATCAAGATCAACAGCAGGTTCAATCTCTACTTCATTGTTTTTGCTAGGTTGAGCATCAACATGAACATTATCATTAACATTATCACTAGGTTCATGTTCATCACCTGATTTTGTTTCAGCATCAGATATAGAAATATCATTTGGATTCTCAGGTGTGTCTACGACAGGTTCACTAGAAGCATGCAAAGTCCTATCGTTTTTATTTTTCTTCTTTTTAGAAGAACTAGGTGCCTCTAAATTATTTCTCTGAGAATCTTGCTCGATTCTCTTAGGGTGGCCTTCAGGACACAAAGGTTATTGAGTCATTATACCAGTTCTAGTAGCCACTCTAACAGCAAAGTCAGGTTTATTATTTAATTCATCGAGCAAATCATTTTGAGCTTTAAGAACTTGCTCAGCTTGAGTAGCAACCATAGAAGCATATTTGCTAATGAGTTTAAGTTCACCTTTAACTCTAGCCATATAATCACTCAAGCGTCCTATCTCGAAAGCATTATTCTTTAATTCTCTACCAACATAAGCATTAAAACTTTCTTGTCTAACCATAAAGTCATCAAATTCATCTAAGCATGGGCTATGAAATTTAGTAGAGGGAACTTCAACTTTATCATATCTATAGAGAGGATTTACCTTTACTACCTGTGTCGGGTTATCAAGACAATGTGGTTCTTCAACAGGCGGTATATTAGGACCATGTATTTCTTCAATAGGTAGTAAATTCATAACATCTTCAGCTTTAATACCTTTTTCTTTCATTGATTTCTTTGCCTCTTGCATATCTTCAGGACTGAGAAATAAAACACCTCTCTTCTTTGGAGTGGGTTTAGGAATAGGCTCAGGAGTTGGCTCAATTGTTTCAGGAATTGCCTCAGGAATTGGCTCAGGGAGAGTCCAATTATTTTCATTAGTCAACATATTATTCAATAGTAATTCAGCTTCGTCGACAGTTCTTTCCCTGAAAACACAACCAGCACAACTATCCAAGTAGTCCTTGGAAGCATCGATTAGTCCATTATAAAAGATATCAAGTAATTCATTTTTCTTAAGAGGATGATCAGGAAAAGCATTAAGTAATCGGAGAAGCCTCCCCCGAGCTTGTGGGAGACTCTCTTCTTTGATTTGCACAAAATTATATATTTCCCGCAAGGCAGTTTGTTTCTTATGAGCAGGCAAATATTTAGCAGAGAAGTAATAAATCATATCCTGGGGACTACGCACACAACCAGGAGCAAGAGAATTAAACCAAGTCTTAGCATCACCCTTTAATGAGAACGGAAATATCTTAAGGATATAATAATAGCAAGACTTCTCATCATTAGTAAACAGGGTGGCTATATCATTCAACTTGGTAAGATGTTCCACAACAGTTTCAGATTCAAGGCCATAAAAAGGATCAGATTCAACTAAAGTAATAATTTCAGGATCAACAGAGAATTCATAATCCTTATCAGTAACACAGATAGGCAAAGTAGCACAAGCAGGGTCAGGTTTCATTCTAGCATTAAGAGACTGCTGCTTCCATTTAGCTAATAACTTTTTAAGATCATATCTATCTTTACTAGCAAAGATAGCTCTAGCAGCTTCCTCTTCCATAACATAACCCTCAGGAACAACAGGTAATTCATAATCAGGGGGAGAACTTTCATCATCACTATCATCAATAATAGCATCTTTAATAATTTCATTCTCTCTAGCCCTAGCAAGTTGTTCATCAAGAAATTCACCTAATGGCAAAGTAGTATCATGCATAGAAGTAGTTTCATCATAAGTATCATGCATAGCAGAAGTGGCATCATCAATAACATGCGACATATCAGAATTCATAGCAGTAGCAGGTTTAGGTGTCGCAAGCTTACTAATAACAGAAGGAGAATCTAGTGCAGAGCTAGATGGCAGTTCCTTACCTCTCCTCATAGTAGAGGGCAAAATCTTGGTTCTTTCGTCTTTCAAGTTCCTCATAGTGATCAACAGATATAAATCCCAAGTGACTCAAAGAATAGAGCTATGCTCCCCGGCAACGGCGCCAGAAATTAGTTTGATAACCCACAAGTGTAGGGGATTGCAACAGCTTTCGAGGGTAAAGTATTCAACCCAAATTTATTGATTCGACACAAGGGGAGCCAAAGAATATTATTGAGTATTAGCAGTTGAGTTGTCAATTCAACCACACCTGGATAACTTAGTATCTACAGCAAAGTATTTAGTAGCAAAGTAGTATGATAGCAAAGGTAACAGTGGCAAAAGTAATATTTTTGGGTTTTGTAGTAATTGTAACAGTAGCAACGGAAAAGTAAATAAACGAAACACAAGATGTGAAAAGCTCGTAGCCATTGGATCAGTGATGGATAATTATGTCGGTCGTGATTCCTCATGTAATAGCTATAACATAGGGTGACATAGAAATAGCTCCAATTCATCAATGTAATGTAGGCATGTATTCCGTAAATAGTCATACGTGCTTATGGAAAAGAACTTGCATGACATCTTTTGTCCTACCTTCCCGTGGTAGCGGGGTCCTAGCGGAAACTAAGGGATATTAAGGCCTCCTTTTAATAGAGAACCGGAACAAAGCATTAACACATAGTGAATACATGAACTCCTCAAACTACGTTCATCACCGAGAAGTATCCCCATTATGGTCACTTCGGGGTTGTCGGATCGTAACACATAATAGGTGACTATAGACTTGCAAGATAGGATCAAGAACACACTATATTCATGAAAACATAATAGGTTCAGATCTGAAATCATGGAACTCGGGCCCTAGTGACAAGCATGAAGCATAGCAAAGTCATAGCAACATCAATCTCAGAACATAGTGGATACTAGGGATCAAACCCTAACAAAACTAACTTGATTACGTGGTAAATCTCATCCAACCCATCACCGTCCAACAAGCCTACGATGGAATTACTCACGCACGGCGGTGAGCATCATGAAATTGGTGATGGAGGATGGTTGATGATGATGACGGCGATGAATCCACCTCTCTGAAGCCCCGAATGGACTCCAGATCAGCCCTCCCGAGAGAGATTAGGGCTTGGCGGCGGCTCCATATCGTAAAACACGATGAAACTTCCTCTATGATTTTTTTCTCCATGAAACGGAATATGTGGAGTTGGAGTTGAGGTCGCTGGAGCCTCAGAGGGCCCACAAGACAGGGGGGGGCGCCCGGGGATGTGGGCGCACCCCCACCATCACGGACAGGGTGTGAGCCCCCTGGTCTTGATTCTTTTGCCAGTATTTTTTATATTTTCCAAAACGTGCCTCCGTGGATTTTCAGGTCATTCTGAGAACTTTTGTTTTCTACACATAAAACAACATAATGCAGTTCTGCTGAAAACAGCATCAGTCCCGGTTAGTTTCATTCAAATCATGCAAGTTAGAGTCCAAAACAAGGGAAAAAGTGTTTGGAAAAGTAGATACGTTGGAGACGTATCACTCCCCCTCTACTCTCTTGTAATGAATTGAGTTTTCCCTTTGAAGTTATCTTGTCGGATTGAGTGTTTAAGGATTTGAGAACACCTGATGTATGTCTTGCCGTGCTTACCTTTGGTGACAATGGGATATCACATGATCCACTTGATGTATGTTTTGGTGATTAACTTGCGGATTCCACCCATGAACCTATGCATAAGGGTTGGCACACGTCTTGACTCTCCGATAGAAACTTTGGGGCACTCTTTCAAGTACTTTGTGTTGGTTGAATAGATGAATATGAGATTGTGTGATGCATAGCATATAATTATGCCCACGGATACTTGAGGTGACAATGGAGTATCTAGGTGACATTAGGGTTTTTGTTGATTTGTGTCTTAAGGTGTTATTCTAGTATGAACTCTATGATAGATTGAATGGAAAGAATAACTTCAGGTTATTTTACTACGGACTCTTGAATAGATAGAACAGAAAGGATAACTTTGAGGTGGTTTCGTACCCTACCATAATCTCTACGTTTGTTCTCCGCTATTAGTGGCTTTGGAGTGACTCTTTGTTGCATGTTGAAGGATAGTTATATGATCCATGTATGTTATTATTGTTGAGAGAACTTGCACTAGTGAAAGTATGAATCTTATGCCTTGTTTCCTAGCATTGCAATACCGTTTACGCTCACTATTATCATTAGTTACCTTGTTGTTTTTATATTTTTCAGATTACAAATACCCATATCTACTATCCATATTGCACTTGTATCACCATCTCTTCGCCGAACTAGTGCACCTATACAATTTACCATTGTATTGGGTGTGTTGGGGACACAAGAGACTCTTTGTTATTTGGTTGCAGGGTTGTTTGAGAGAGACCATCTTCAGCCTACGCCTCCCACGGATTGATAAACCTTAGGTCATCCACTTGAGGGAAATTTGCTACTATCCTACAAACCTCTGCACTTGGAGGCCCAACAACGTCTACAAGAAGAAGGTTGTGTAGTAGACATCAAGATCTTTTCTGGCGCCGTTGCCGGGGAGGTGAGTGCTTGAAGGTATATCTTTAGATCTTGCAATCAAATCTTTTTGTTTCTTGTTTTATCACTAGTTTAGTTTATAAAAGAAAACTAAAAAAATTGGAATTGAGTTTGTCTTATACGCTTCATCTTTTTAATATCTTTCGTAAGTATGATGAAAAGGAAAATTGTGCTCAATTGCTAGAAGAAGAATGCATTAAAATGCTTGGTACTAAATCTTTGAATGATGAGCATGATTGCAATGATGTTAGTATGAATTACTTGAATACCGATGATGCTAATGATATGCAAAGCCACAATCTTGGGGATGCCATGTTTGATGAAGATGATATGTTTAGTCCTCCAAGTTTTGATGAGAATATTTTTTATGAAAGCATGCCTCCTATTTATGATGATTATATTGATGAGAGTGGGTTTGGAAGAGTGTCAACTTTAGGAATTAATGATCCCACTATTTTGGAGGATGTTGAATATTATTGTTATATTTATGAAAGTGGATTTGGAGAGGTCATGACTTTATTTAGTGACGAATCCACTATTTCGGAAGAGGTTCCAATTGATTATGAGAACAAAGTTGTTATCTATGATGATTATTGTGATGACTTGTATGCTATTGAGAATAATGATAGCCATGAAACTTGTCATCATGATTTTAGTTTTCAATTGGATTATGCCTCACATGCTAATTATTTTGTTGAGTTTGCTTCCACTACTATTGATGAGAATAAACTTGCTTATGTGGAGAGTAGTAAAATTTCTATGCAAGTAGATCATGAAAAGAATGCTTTATGTGCTGGTTATATTGTTGAATTCATTCATGATGCTACTGAAAATTATTATGAGGGAGGAACATATCCTTGTAGGATTTGCAATAATATCAAGTTTCCTCTCTATGTGTTGAAATCTTGAAACTATGCTTGTTTTGCCTTCCTGTGCTAGTTGATTATTGTTCCCATAAGTTGTTTGCTCAAAAAATCCCTATGCATAGGAAGTGGGTTAGACTTAAATGTGCTAGTCATATGCTTCATGATGCTCCCATTATGTTTCAATTCTTATCTTTTATGTGAGCATCATTGTCATCATCATTCCTAGCTAGAAAGGCATTAAAGAAAAGCGCTTGTTGGGAGACAACACAATATTTACCTTTACTGTTTTTATGTGTCCACATGATTATTCTACTGTAGTAATCATGTTTTATAGCTTTTGTTTCAATAAAGTGCCAAGTAAGACCTTTAGGATAGTTTACGGTGATAGTTGTGTTGATCCTGCTGAAAATCAGAAACTTTTCCACCCAGTAAATTAGTTTTGGTAATTCACAGAAACGTGTTTCTAATATGATTCTTTTATGTATGGATTTTTACAAAAAATGGCTTAGGACTTCCTAATTTTATAGGAATTTTGGAGTTCCGGAAGTATACGTTTGATACCGATTACTACAGACTGTTCTGTTTTTGACAGATTCTGTTTTCTATGTGTTGTTTGCTTATTTTGATGAATCTATGAGTAGTATCGGAGGGTATAAACCATAGAGAAGTTGGAATACATTAGATATTACACCAATATGAATTTAGGATGAGTTCATTACGGTACCTAAGTGGTGGTTTTATTTTCTTATATTAACGGAGCTTACGAGTTTTCTGTTGAGTTTTGTGTTGTGAAGTTTTCAAGTTTTGGGTAAAGATTCGATGGACTATGGAATAAAGAGGGGCAAGAGCCTAAGCTTGGGGATGCCCAAGGAACCCCAAGGCAATATTCAAGGACAACCAAGAGCCTAAGCTTGGGGACCGGAAGGCATCGCCTCTTTTGTCTTCGTTCATCGGTAACTTTACTTGGAGCTATATTTTTATTCGCCACATGATATGTGTTTTGCTTGGAGCGTAATTTTATTTTGTTAGTATTTTCTTGCTGTTATTTATAATAATGTTTTGCATCTATATTTTCAATAAAATTGTCAAGTATAGCCTTTACCATGCTTATTTTGCTAGTATACATGTTAATGTTTGAAAACAGAAAATTTACCGCTGTTGAAAAAATTCCCTAGAAAAGTCAGAGAATGTTATAATGTTGAAACTTTTTGCATATTGAGATCTGATAAATCTTCTACAGCGTAGTATCTTTCTCATAAATTTTGGAGTTAGGGAAGTATGATGAATCTTGCCTTCTTTACAGACTATACTGTTTTGGCAGATTGCTGTTATGTTTGCATTGTTTGCATATGTTTGCTTGTTTAATGATTCTATTTGAGGATAGGAGTATTAAATATGCAGAGACATTTAGTATACAATGTTGAATAATAATTTTAGTGATTTGTTACAGTAGAAAATGATAAGGTTTTTCCATTGGTTTATACTAACTTATCTCACGAGTTCTTTGTTGAGTTTGTTGTGGATGAAGTTTTTGAGATTTAGGAAACCGAGATATAAAAGGAATTAAGGAGACACAAAAGCTCAAGCTTGGGGATGCCCAAGGCACTGCAAGATAATATTTCAAGAAGTCTCAAGTATCTAAGCTTGGGAATGCCCCGGTAGGCATCCCACCTTTCTTCTTCAATAACTATCGGTTAGTATCGGTTGAACCTAAGTTTTTGCTTCTTCACATGAGTTGGGCTATCCTTGCAAAGTCATTTTATTTTGTTTTGCTTTCTGTTTGAATAAAATACCAAGATCTGAAATTCTTAAATGAGAGAGAGTCTTCACATAGTTACATAATTATTCTACTATTCATTGATCTTCACTTTTATCTTAGTTTGTCATTTACTCGTGTGCTTCACTTATATCCTATGAGTAAATGGTTGAATGAGTTGAATGTCATAAATCTGAAATTATATATCTTTCATTTTCTTATCCCATGGGGAGTATTGACTTCACATCTAAGAAGTAGAGGTTGTAAATTTATTGAAGGTTAGCAAACATTGTATTGGTCATTTGAACAATTCATGAAAGAATATTGAAGGAAGAGAGATTTCACATATAAATATACTATCTTAGACATCTTTTATAATTGTGAGCACCCATTAAGTATGACATGCTAAAGAATTGATGTTGGACAAGGAAGACAATGTAATGGGTTATGTTTTCTCACATCTCAGTTAAAGTATATTGCCATGGATCATTCAAACATGTTGAGCTTGCCTTTCGCCCTCATGCTAGCCAAAATTCCTTGCACCAAGTAGAGATACTACTTGTGCTTCCAAATATCCTTAAACCCAGTTTTTGCCATGAGTGTCCACCATACCTACCTATATGCGGTATTTACTTGCCATTCCAAGTAAATTTGCATGTGCCAAACTCTAAACCTTCAAATAGTGATCTGTTTTGTATGCCCGAATCGCTCATGTAGCGACTAGGGGCTGTCAGTATCTTCCATGCTAGGTGGGTTATTCTCAAGATGAGTGGGCTCCGCTCATCATTCACGAGGAAAATGGCTGGTAATCGGGATGCCTAGTCCCATGATCAAAAGATCAGAATCAAATCAAAAATAATTGCAAATAAAACTCCCCCAGGACTATTGTTGGTATGGATGGTACCCCGTTGTTTCGGATGGCCGTGGAGTGTGATTGTTGGTGGAGGGGGAGTAAAAACTTTACCATTCTGTTTGGGAACCGCCTATAATGTATGTAGTATGGAAGATATTGGGAACTCTTGGTTGTTATGTTGACAATGAGATCATACCTCTCAAAATTATTTATCTCTATTTCAAAATCGAGCTCTGGCACCTCTGCAAATCCCTGCTTCCCTCTGCGAAGGGCCTATCTTTTACTTTTATGCAAGAGTCAAGGTGATCTTCACCTTTCCCTTTTTCATTTTATCCTTTGGAAAGCACCTCGTGTTGGAAAGATCCTGATATACATATCCAATTGGATGTAAGTTAGCATGAACTATTATTGTTGACATCACCATAAGTATCCGATTAAGGTGAATACATTGGGAGGCGCAATTATAAGCCCCTATCTTTCTCAGTGTCCGATTAAAACTCCATAACCATAAGTATTGCGTGAGTGTTAGCAATTGTAGAAGACTATATGATAGTTGAGTATGTGGAGTTTGCTAAATCAAAACTCTAACATAGACCCTTCCTGAAAATAAGATGAATTGTAATTGTTTGATGACTGAGAATGAAGTTTGCTAGTTTTCAAGAAAGTTTATGGTCTATGCTTTAACATGTGAATTGCTTGTTACTTGATCTTGAGAAGTTTTATGAGATGAACTACTGTTATGACATATAATCATGCTAGAAAAGGTGATTGAAATTATTTATCAAACTTGTGCACCTGCTAGCATTCACACTTCATAAATTCTTTCTTTTATCATTTACCTACTCGAGGACGAGCAGGAATTAAGCTTGAGGATGCTGATACGTTGATGCGTCCATTTTGCATCATGCTTTTATATCAATATTTATTACATTATGGGATGTTGTTACACATTATATTTCAATACTTATGGCTATTCTCTCTTATTTTACAAGGTTTACCATGAAGAGGGGGAATGCCGACAGCTGGAATTCTGGCTGGCAAAGGAGCAAACGTTGGAAACCTAATCTGCACAACTCCAAAAGACCTGAGACTCCACGAAACAACTTTTCAGATTTAATAAGAATTTTTGGGCAAAAGAAATAGGCCAGAGGGCCCACACCTTGTCCAGGAGACAGGGGGGCGCCCCTCCCCCCCCTGTAGGGCGCCCCCCCATATCTCCTGGGCCCCCTGGCGGGCTTCCGGCGTCCATCTTCTGCTATATGAAGGGTTTTCCCCTGGAAAAAATTGTGGGCAAGCTTACGGGACGAAACTCCGCCGCCACAAGGCGGAACCTTGGCGGAATCAATCTAGGGCTCTGATGGAGTTGTTCTGCCGGGGACACTTCCCTCCGGGAGGGGGAAATCATCACGACCGTCATCACCAACGATCCTCTGATCAGGAGGGGGTCAATCTCCATCAACATCTTCACCAGCACCATCTCATCTCAAAACCCTAGTTCATCTCTTGTATCCAATCTTGTATCAAAACCACAAATTGGTACCTGTGGGTTGCTAGTAGTGTTGATTACTCCTTGTAGTTGATGCTATTTGGTTTACTTGGTGGAAGATCATATGTTCAGATCCTTTATGCATATTATTACTCCTCTGATTATGAACATGAATATGCTTTGTGAGTAGTTACGTTTGTTCCTGAGGACATGGGTGAAGTCTTGCTATTAGTAATCATGTGAATTTGGTATTAGTTCGATATTTTGATGAGATGTATGTTGTCTTTCCTCTAGTGGTGTTATGTGAACGTCGACTACATGACACTTCACCATTATTTGGGCCTAGAGGAAGGCATAGGGAAGTAATAAGTAGATGATGGGTTGCTAGAGTGACAGAAGCTTAAACCCTAGTTTATACGTTGCCTCGTTAGGGGTTGATATGGACCCATATGTTTAATGTTGTGGTTAGGTTTACCTTAATACTCCTTTTTGTAGTTGCGGATGCTTGCAATAGGGGTTAATCATAAGTGGGATGCTTGTCCATGTTAGGGCAGTACCCAAGTGCCGGTCCACCCACATATCAAATTATCAAAGTACCGAACGCGAATCTTATGAACGTGATGAAAACTAGCTTGACGATAATTCCCAATGTGTCCTCGGGAGCTCGTTCTTCATTATTAGAGTTTGTCCAGGCTTATCCTTTGCTACATAAAGGATTGGGCCACCTTGCTGCACTTTATTTACTCGTTACTATTTATCTTATCACAAAACTATCTATTACCTACTATTTCAGTGCTTGCAGAGAAAACCTTACTGAAAACCGCTTATCATTTCCTTCCGCTCCTCGTTGGGTTCGACACTCTTACTTCGAAAGGACTACGATAGATCCCCTATACTTGTGGGTCATCAAGACTCTTTTCTGGCACCGTTGCTGGGGAGTGTAGCGCTCTTGGTGAGTGGAACTTGGTAAGGAAACATTTATATAGTGTGCTGAAATTTTCTGTTACTTGTCACTATGGAAACTAATCCTTTGAGGGGCTTGTTTGGGGTATCTTCACCCCAACCAGAAGAGCCAATAGATGCTCCTCAACCTACTGAACCTTATGAAAATATTCACTTTGAGACGGAACATTGCATCCCGACTTACATCTTATCTTTGTGGATGAAGTTTGTGGATTATTTAAGCTTGCAGGTATTCCCGATGATGTTGTCAAAAGGAAGGTCTTCCCTTTATCTTTGAAGGGAGAGGCAATGACATGGTATAGGCTATGTGATGATACAAGATATTGGAATTATAAGCGATTGAAGTTGGAATTTCACCAGAAGTTCTATCCTATGCATCTTCTTCATCGTGATCGTAATTACATATATAATTTTTGGCCTCGCAAAGGATAAAGCATCGCTCAAGCTTGGGGGAGGCTTAAGTCAATGTTGTATTCATGCCCCAATCTTGAGCTCTCTCGAGAAATGATTATTCAAAATTTTTATGCTCGGCTTTCTCTTGATAATCGCAACTTGCTCGATACTTCTTGTGCTGGTTCCTATATGCTGAAGACTATTGATTTCAAATGGGACTTATTGGAAAGAATTGAATGCAACTCTGAAGATTGGGGTTCCGATGATGGTAAGGAGTCAGGTATGACACCTAAGTTTGATTGTGTTAAATCTTTTATGGATACCGATGCTTTCTGTGGATTTAGCTCTAAGTATGGACTTGACTCTGAGATAGTAGCTACTTTTTGTGAAACTTTTGCTACTCAGGTTGATCTCCCTAAAGAGAAGTGGTCTAAATATAATACTCCTGTTGAAGTGAAAGTAGTTGCACCTATTACAATCGAAGAGAAGACTATTACATATAGTGATCCTATTATTCCTATTGCTTATGTTGAAAAACCTCCTTTTCCTGTTAGGACAAAAGATCATGTTAAAGTTTCGAGTGTTGTTCGTAAGAGTAATACTAGGACTTATACACCTCCTGAGAAAATTAATGTGGAACCTGGTATTGCTATGATTAAAGATCTTTTGGATGAGGATTTAGATGGGCATGTTATCTCTTTCTTGGGTGAAACTGCTAATATTGCTAGACCCGATACTAAGACACGTAGACCTGTTGTAGGCACACCTGTTATTTCTGTTAAAATAGGAGATCATTGTTATCATGCTTTATGTGATATGGGTGCTAGTGCTAATGCGATACCTTATGATCTTTATAAAGAAATTATGCACGATATTGCACCTGTTGAATTAGAAGAGATTGATGTTACTATTAAGCTTGCCAATAGGGACACCATTAAACCTATTGGGATTTTTACAGATGTTGAAGTCTTGTGTGGGAAGATTAAATACCCTGCTGATTTTCTTGTTCTTGGTTCCCCACAAGATAATTTTTGTCCCATTAATTTTGGTAGACCCTTCTTGAATACTGCTAGTGCTAAGATTGATTGTAAGACGAAGGTTGTCACTGTTGGCATAGACGGTACGTCTTATGAGTTTAATTTTGCCAAGTTTAGTAGACAACATCATGAAAAGGAACCATCTAGTAGGGATGAAATTATTGGTCTTGCTTCCATTGCTGTTCCTCCAACTGATCCGTTAGAATAATATTTGCTAGACCATGAAAATGATATGTTTATGAAGGAAAGGGAACAAATAGATGAAGTGTTCCTTAAACAAGAACCTATGTTGAAACATAACCTTCCCGTTGAAATTCTTGGGGATCCCCCTCCACCCAAGGGTGATCCCGTGTTTGAACTCAAACCATTACCTGATAATCTTAAGCATGCTTATCTTGATGAAAAAGAAATATATCATGTTATTATTAGTGCTAACCTTTCAGAGAAAGAAGAAAAAAGATTATTGAAAACTCTGAAGAAGCACCGAGCTGCTATTGGATATACTCTGGATGATCTTAAGGGCATTAGTCCCACATTATGTCAACACAAAATTTCAGTGGAGAAAGATGCCAAACCAGTTAGAGATCCTCAAAGACGATTAAATCCCAAAATGAAGGAAGTGGTAAGAAAGGAGATACTAAAGCTCCTTGAGGCAGATATTATTTATCCCGTTGCTGATAGTGAATGGGTAAGCCCATTGTGTCCCTAAAAAGGGAGGTATTACCATTGTTCCTAATGATAAAGATGAATTGATCCCAAAAGAATTATTACAGGTTATAGGATGGTAATTGATTTCCGTAAGTTAAATAAATCTACTAAGAAAGATCGTTACCCTTTACCTTTTATTGATCAAATGCTAGAAAGGCTATCCAAACACACACATTTTTGCTTTCTAGATGGTTATTCTGGCTTCTCTCAGATACCTGTATCAGCGGAGGATCAATCTAAAACTACTTTTACTTTCCCTTTTGGTACTTTTGCTTATAGACGTATGCCTTTTGGTTTATGTAATGCACCTTCTACCTTTCAAAGATCCATGATGGCTATATTTTCTGACTTTTGTGAAAAGATTTGTGAGGTATTCATGGATGACTTCTCCGTCTATGGATCCTCCTTTGATGATTGTTTGAGCAACCGTGATCGAGTTTTGCAGAGATGCGAAGACACTAGTCTCGTCCTGAATTGGGAAAAGTGTCACTTTATGGTTAATGAAGGCATTGTCTTGGGGCACAAGATCTCTGAGAGAGGTATTGAAGTTGATAAAGCCAAAGTTGATGCTATTGAAAAGATGCCATGTCCCAAGGATATAAAAGGTATAAGAAGCTTCCTGGGTCATGCCGATTTTTATAGGAGATTCATTAAGGACTTTTCTAAAATCTCTAGGCCTCTGACCAATTTATTGCAAAAAGATATTCCTTTTGTCTTTGATAATGATTGTGTAGAAGCATTCGAAACACTTAAGAAGGCTTTGATCACTGCACCTATTGTTCAGCCACCTGATTGGAATTTACCTTTTGAAATTATGTGCGATGCTAGTGATTATGCTGTAGGTGTTGTTTTAGGGCAAAGAGTTGATAAGAAATTGAATGTTATCCATTATGCTATCAAGACTCTTGATACTGCCCAGAGAAATTATGCTACTACTGAAAAAGAGTTCTTAGCATTTGTGTTTGCATGTGATAAGTTTAGACCTTATATTGTTGATTCTAAAGTTACTATTCACACTGATCATGTTGCTATTAAATATCTTATGGAAAAGAAAGGTGCTAAGCCTAGACTCATTAGATGGGTTCTCTTGCTCCAAGAATTTGACTTGCATATCATTGATAGAAAGGGAGCTGAGAACCCCGTTGTAGACAACTTGTCTAGGTTAGAAAATGCTCTTGATGACCCACTGCCTATTAATGATAGTTTTCCTGATGAACAATTAGCGGTCGTCAATGCTTCTCGTACTGCTCCTTGGTATGTTGATTATGCTAACTACATTGTTGCTAAATATATACCGCCTAGTTTCACATACCAGCAAAAGAAAAAGTTCTTTTATGATTTAAGACATTACTTCTGGGATGATCCACACCTTTATAAAGAAGGAGTAGATGGTATTATTAGACGTTGTGTGCCTGAGCATGAACAGGAACAAATCCTACGCAAGTGTCACTCTGAATCCTATGGAGGACACCAAGCTGGAGATAGAACTACACACAAGGTACTACAATCTGGTTTTTATTGGCCTACTCTTTTCAAAGATGCTCGTAAGTTTGTCTTATCTTGTGATGAATGTCAAAGAATAGGTAACATTAGTAGACGTCAAGAAATGCCTATGAATTATTCTCTTGTTATTGAACCGTTTGCTGTTTGGGGCTTTGATTATATGGGACCTTTTCCTGCCTCCAATGGTTATACACATATTTTAGTTGTTGTTGATTATGTTACTAAGTGGGTAGAAGCTATTCAAACTAGTAGTGCTGATCATAACACTTCTATTAAAATGCTTAAAGATGTTATTTTTCCGAGGTTTGGAGTTCCTAGATATCTTATGACTGATGGTGGTTCACACTTTATTCATGGTGCTTTCCGTAAGATGCTTGCTAAGTATGATGTCAATCATAGAATCGCATCTCCTTATCACCCGCAGTCTAGTGGTCAAGTAGAGTTGAGCAATAGAGAGCTTAAATTAATTTTGCAAAAGACTGTGAATAGATCTAGAAAGAATTGGTCCAAAAAGCTTGATGATGCATTATGGGCCTATAGAACTGCATATAAAAAACCTATGGGTATGTCTCCGTATAAGATGGTTTATGGAAAAGCATGTCATTTACCTCTTGAACTTGAACATAAAGCATATTGGGCTATTAAAGAGCTCAATTATGACTTCAAACTTGCTGGTGAGAAAAGGTTATTTGATATTAGCTCACTTGATGAATGGAGAACCCAAGCATATGAGAATGCTAAGCTTTTCAAAGAAAAAGTCAAACACTGGCATGATAAGAGGATACAAAAGCGTGTGTTTAACGTAGGAGATTATGTGTTATTGTTCAATTCTCGTTTAAGATTTTTTGTAGGAAAACTTCTCTCAAAATGGGAAGGTCCCTACGTTATCGAGGAGTTCTATCGTTCTGGGGCTATAAAAATCAACAACTTTGAAGGCACAAATCCGAGGGTGGTAAACGGTCAAAGAATTAAGCATTATATTTCAGGTAATCCTATCAATGTTGAAACTAATATTATTGAAACCATAACCCCTGAGGAATACATAAGAGACACTTTTCAGAACGTTCTAGACTCCGAAAAGGCATATGTACGTGGTACGGTAAGTAAACCGACTCCAAAACAACTCTAATGGCAATTTTTATCAGTTTTGGATTATTTAAGAATTTAAGGAAGAAAGAAGTAGTCCGAAAGGGGCACGAGGCTCCCACGAGAGAGGAGGGTGCCCCCCCTGTAGGTCGTGCCCCCTGTCTCGTGGGCACCTCGTGTGCCTCCCGGACTCCATTTTCTTGTATGTTACGTATTTTGGTCGGTAAAAATTCATTATGTATACTCCCGAAGGTTTTGACTACCGTATCATGCAAATATCCTCTGTTTTTGTTTCGAGTTGTTCCTGTTGCAGATTCGGAACAAGATGTCTTCCCAGGATTCGGAGGGAGAAAGCTACATGGCTGATTATATTGCAAACCCAAAAGTATATGGGGATGTGGAACATTGTGGCTGGACCACAGAGGAAGAAGAAGACTATGATCCAAAGAGGAAGGAGGAGACAAGCTCCGATGAAGAGGACGATCCACTGCCTCAACCTGGTGATATGCATGTGGAGTTCAAGAAGTCAAGCCTCCCTAAGGTCCAATCTATCCCACCATGTTTTTTGCAGGACAGCAAGGCAGCACTATGCAAAAAGATAATGAAACTTGAGCTCGAGAATGAGGACCTGAGGGAGGAAAAGTTTAGCCTCAGACGCAAGCTAGAGAAGAAAAGTGCAACAACTCCTACTTCACCGCCTCCGAAGAAATAATCACATGGGTATGGGCACTCCCTTGGCAACTGCCAAGCTAGGGGGAGGTTCCTCGGTATCGTATCACCATCACACTCATATCTTTACCGCTTCATTTAGTTCGATCCTTTTAGTAGTATCTTGATCTATTAGTTCGAAGTTTTGATATCAAGTAGTTTTGAGTTTTGCTGTGTGATCTCTTTATGTAATCGAGTCCGTGTGCTATCTATAATAAAGATTAGTGTTGAGTCAAGGGCTTTGCTATGTTGCTATGATCTGGAAAAAGTAGAAAGAATAAAAGAGTTCATATTGATCTTACGGATAGTGATAACTTCATACATAGAAAGTATGAGGCATAAAAATTGTTGAGAGTTGATGAACGTAGCCTTGGCCATCCTTGCAATTAATAGGAAGTAATAAGGAAAGAGGGGTTCACATATAAATATATTATCTTGGACATCTTTTATGATTGTGAAGCACTCATTAAGTATGACATGCTAAAAGAGTTGACGTTGGACAAGGAAGACGTATGTTTTCCGACATCTCAGTTAAAGTATATTGTCATTGACCTTCCAAACATGTTGAGCTTGTCTTTCCCCCTCATGCTAGCCAAATTCCTTGCACCAAGTAGAGATACTAGTTGTGCTTCCCAATATCCTTAAACCCAGTTTTGCCATGAGAGTCCACCATACCTACCTATGGATTGAGTAAGATCCTTCAAGTAAGTTGTCATCAGTGCAAGCAATAAAAATTGCTCTCTAAATTTGTATGACTTATTAGTGCAGAGAAAATAAGCTTTGTATGAACTTGTTGTGGAAGTAATAAAAGAGACGAACTGCATAATAAAGGTCCACATACAAGGGGCAATATAAAGTGACGTTCTTTTGCATTAAGACTTGATGCATCAACCCTAAACGCACATGACAACCTCTGCTTCCCTCTGCGAAGGGCCTATCTTTTACTTTTTGTTTCACTCTATGCTTGAGTCAAGGTGATCCTCACCTTTCCCTTTTTCATTTTATCCTTTGGCAAGCTCCTCGTGTTTGAAAGATCATGATGCATATATCCAATTGGATGTAAGTTGGCATAGGCTATTATTGTTGACATCACCTAAAGGTGAATATGTTGGGAGGCAACACAATAAGCCCCTATCTTTCTCAGTGTCCGGCTGAAACTCTATAACCACAAGTGGGGACTACGAGATAGTTGAGTATGTGAGCTTGCTGAAAAGCTCTATTATTGACTCTTTCTGATGTTACAATAAATTGCAATTGCTTCAATGACTGAGATTATAGTTTATTAGTTCCCAATGAAGTTTTTGAACCATACTTGACATTGTGAATTGCTTATTACTTGAACATAGGAAATCATATGACAAAATCCATATATGTTGCTATTATTAGAATGATCATGATGCCCTCATGTCCGTATTTTATTTTTATCGACACCTATATCTCCAAACATGTGGACATATTTTTCGATTTCGGCTTCCGCTTGAGGACAAGCGTGGTCTAAGCCTTGGGGAGTTGATACGTCCATTTTGCATCATGCTTTTATATCAAAATTTATTGCATTATGGGCTATTATTACACATTATATCTCAATACTTATGGCTATTCTCTCTTATTTTACAAGGTTTACCATGAAGAGGGGGAATGCCGGCAGCTGGAATTCTGGCTGGCAAAGGAGCAAACGTTGGAAACCTAATATGCACAACTCCAAAAGACCTGAGACTCCACGAAACAACTTTTCATATTTAATAAGAATTGTTGGGCAAAAGAAATAGGCCAGGGGGCCCACACCCTGTCCAGGAGATAGGGGGCGCCCCCCCTATAGGGCGCGCCCCCTATCTCCTAGGCCCCCTGGTGGGCTTCCGGCGTCCATCTTCTGCTATATGAAGGGTTTTCCCCTGGAAAAAATTGTGGGCAAGCTTACGGGACGAAACTCCACCGCCACGAGGTGGAACCTTGGTGGAATCAATCTAGGGCTCTGGCGGAGCTGTTCTGCCGGGGACACTTCCCTCCAAGAGGGGGAAATCATCACCAACGTCATTACCAACGATCCTATCATCGGGAGGGGGTCAATCTCCATCAACATCTTCACCAGCACCATCTCATCTCAAAACCCTAGTTCATCTCTTGTATCCAATCTTGTATCAAAACCACAAATTGGTACCTATGGGTTGCTAGTAGTGTTGATTACTCCTTGTAGTTGATGCTATTTGGTTTACTTGGTGGAAGATCATATGTTCAGATCCTTTATGCATATTATTACTCCTCTGATTATGAACATGAATATGCTTTGTGAGTAGTTACGTTTGTTCCTGAGGACATGGGTGAAGTCTTGCTATTAGTAGTCATGTGAATTTGGTATTCGTTCGATATTTTAATGAGATGTATGTTGTCTTTCCTCTAGTGGTGTTATATGAACGTCAACTACATGACACTTCACCATTATTTGGGCCTAGAGGAAGGCATAGGGAAGTAATAAGTAGATAATGGGTTGCTAGAGTGACAGAAGCTTAAACCCTAGTTTATGCGTTGCTTCGTTAGGGGTTGATATGGACCCATATGTTTAATGTTGTGGTTAGGTTTACCTTAATACTCCTTTTTGTAGTTGCGGATGCTTGCAATAGGGGTTAATAATAAGTGGGATGCTTGTCCATGTTAGGGCAGTACCCAAGTGCCGTTCCACCCACATATCAAATTATCAAAGTACCGAACGCGAATCTTATGAACGTGATGAAAACTAGCTTGACGATAATTCCCAATGTGTCCTCGGGAGCTCCTTCTTCATTATTAAAGTTTGTCCAGGCTTATCCTTTGCTACATAAAGGATTTGGCCACCTTGCTGCACTTTATTTAATTTATTTACTTTTTGCTCGTTGTCGGTGTAAAAACCGGCGGATCTCGGGTAGGGGGTCCCGAACTATGCGTCTAGGCGGATGGTAACAGGAGACAAGGGACACGATGTTTTACCCAGGTTCGGGCCCTCTTGATGGAGGTAAAACCCTACGTCCTGCTTGATTAATATTGATGATGTGTATTACAAGAGTGGATCTACCACGAGATCAAGGAGGCTAAACCCTAGAAGCTAGCCTATGGTATGATTGCAGTAATGGTTGTTGTGTCCTACGAACTAAAGCCCTCTGGTTTATATAGACACCAGGGAGGGATAGGGTTACACAGAGTCGGTTACAATGGTAGGAGATCTACATATCCGTATCGCCAAGCTTGCCTTCCACGCCAAGGAAAGTCCCATCCAGACACGGGACGGAGTCTTCAATCTTGTATCTTCATAGTCTTGGAGTCCGGCGGACGATGATAGTCCGGCTGTCCGGACACCCCCTAGTCCAGGACTCCCTCAGTAGCCCCTGAACCTGGCTTCAATGACGAAGAGTCCGGCGCGCATAATGTTCGGCATTGCAAGGCGGGTTCCTCCTCCGAATAATCCATAGAAGATTGTGAACACCAGGATAGTGTCCGCTCTGCAAAATAAATTCCACATTCCACCGTAGAGAGAATAATATGTACAAAAGTTCAATCTCCTGACGTATTTAGCGGCATGACGTCACGCCACTACCAAGCCTTTACTTGAATCGTTTTTATTACACCACCTCAGCGCGTTTAGCGAAGCGGTTTCCTTGGCACGTCTTGTCGAAGCAGAGATCGTGTTCCCCTTATTCCGGGATTCTCATCAATACGGACGTGGGTAACCCAACCGCGCCATTGATGGTGGCGCTTGGGGGATAAGCGAGTTTTACTAGGCTGGTGGGGACGCATAGTCTTTGTCCGCCTATATATAAGGGATAAGGATCCACCTTTTCACCTACGCCTTCTTCCTCCTTTGCTTATCCATCTCTGCGCACTCGAGCTCCAGCGCCCAAGTTCGCACATCTCGCCTCAACCTTCTCCAATCATGTCCGGAGCGGGAGGCAAGTGGTTGGCCTCCACCGTTAAGGAGGAGCACATCGAAAAGCTACGCGGCGCTGGATACCTCCCCGGCGACATCGCGCACCGGCTGCCCGACAAGGGGCAGCTCACCCCCACCCCCAGGCCCCATGAGAGGGTCGTATTCCTTCCCCACTTCCCCCGCGGACTGGGCTTTCCACTTCACCCCTTTGTCCGGGGGCTCATGTTCTACTACGGCCTGGATTTCCACGATCTGGCGCCGAACTTCATCCTCAACATCTCGGCATTTATCATTGTGTGCGAGGCCTTTCTCTGCATCCAGCCCCACTTCGGCTTGTGGCTCAAGACCTTCAATGTCAAGCCGAAGGTAGTGAAGGGCACGCAGGCAGAGTGCGGAGGCGCCATGTTGGGCAAGATGCCCAACGTCCTCTGGTTCAAAGGGGCCTTCGTGGAGTCCGTCAAGGGGTGGCAATCGGGATGGTTCTACATCACCGAGCCGCGCGACCCTACGTGGGCGGCGGCCCCCGAGTTCAGATCTGGTATCCCTATGCAGCTCACCTCCTGGAAAGACAAGGGCTTGCTATGGGGTAGTTCGAAGGAGCTGACGGGACTCCAAGCCTGTATCTAGAAGCTGGTGAACAAGAAGCTCAGGCTTGTTAATGTGGTCCAAGTCATGCTCGTCCGCCGGATTCTCCCATGCCAAGAACGGACATTCAACCTGTGGGAGTTCGATCCAGCACAGCACCAGGCGTTGAGCGGGCTCTTCGACACGACGTACGAAGGCGCCTGGAGGGTGCTGTTCAAGGGCGCCGAAGCTCCCGCATCCGCGACTGAAGATCGCGGATTTCACTCGCAGCTTCCAGCTGACGAGGTAAGTGATTCTACCCCTTTACGGGACACTTGTTGTTAATAGTTTGACTCTAAGCGGGTTTCAATTTCCCTTTTCCTTTGACAGGACTGGATGAAGAAGGCCGAGCAGATCATCTGCCCGGCTCCCATGCCAGAAAACCCAGTAGACGCCCGTCTAGCGGGGCTGCTGGTTCCGGCACCGCATGTGGTGCCAGAGAAGAAGGCCAAGAAGGTGGACACAGGTACTCGAAAGAGTTCCCGCTTTCAGGTGTCCGACGACTCCGAGGCGGACTCCTCCCCCAAAGGTGAGGAGGAGGAAGAAGACTCTCTCCCAGAGGAGGGAGGGAGGAAGAGGAAGGCTTCCCCAACAGGGGAGGCCGAAGGGTCCAAGAGGGGAAGAACTATTCCCCAGGACAGTTCTGCCAACACCAACGTTGGCGACGAAGAGTGGCCTTCAAGGGCTAGGCCTCCGGCAAGATCATAAGTATCCGGATTCCTGAATGATTTATAATTTCTTTTTATGTCACATAGCGTCCTTCTAATGCCGCACACTGCCTGCAGTCCGGCCGATGATGATCTCCCCGCTTCGTCGAGCGGGTCGTTGGCTCCATCGGATGTGGATTCCATCCCGACTGCCTCCACCCCTCGCGCCGCTGAGGACGCCGAGGTGGGATCCCAGGAAGGGACCCATCAGGAGGAGGCTCCGGAGGCGCCGCAAGGCAGCCTCCCGGACTTTGCGCCAGACTCCACACCAGAACCCATAGTGGTTCCGGAGTCCGGCAGGCGGCCCCTTCGCAAGAAGGGCAAGACCGTGACGCCGGCGGCCTCCGTCCAACCGGAGGCGCTGGACAACTTGCTGGAGGCGCTCAAAGGCACTTCCATCGAGGAAGAAGACCGCACTATCATGAATGCGGTGATTCAGAAGGTTCAGCTCGCCAAGAGCGGGCTGACCGAAGCCTGCAGTAGCCTTCTAACATGCTTTGAGGTAAGAAGTTAAAAATATGTAATGTAATACCGCATACACAGTAGCCCCTGATGCTCGGTTCGGTGTTCGGAAAGAAAAGCCGGACTGAGGATCTAAAAAAAGATATACACAGGGTTGCTAATTTTTTTTGTCAATATGGGTTTGCAGGCTGCGCTGCTGACCTCTGCCGCACTGACTGCGGAGGTCGGTGCTTTGAAGCAGGACCTCGAGCGGTCCGAGCAAGAGCTCGGCTGTGCCAAGAAGCAGCTCGAGGACAAAGAAGGTGAGTAACACCAGTTTGAATAGTTACCTTACAGAAAAGGATTTAGGTTGCAACAAAAAATAACAAGGACAACGTGGGTACTGCAGGGGCCACGAATGAGGTGGCAACCCTGAAGGAGGCCGTGTCTGTGGCCGAACGCAATGTGGCCGCGGAACGGGCAGAGCGAGAGAAACAAGAGGCGCGGGTGGCGGAGGTGCGGCAAGAGCTCCAGGATATCATGAAAAAGCATGAGAGTTTGGAGCGTGACTCAAAGACTCGAGAGTCCGAGCTTGCCCCGGCTCTCGAAAGTGCCAAAGCCGCCAAGGCCGAGGCCCATAAAGCCCTTCAGGAAGTTGAGGATGTGAAGAAAATAGCGGCGGGTAAGGCATTTTTCATGCAAAGCAAGCATGTTAATGTAAACTACCTGACACTTACCCGAATTCGGAGCTCTCCAGGGGCGTTTGCAGATCTGCCTCGCAGTGTGTCCGATGCCGCCGCATTCTACCGAGCCGAGGAGGGGAGCTCAATGGAGAAGGTCTTCTGGTCTCAGTACGCTGAGGCCGGCCATCCGGTGCCCCCTAGCGACCAGCTGAAGCAGCTGGTCGAGCTCCACAAGGTAGCCGAGCAGGCCATGAAGGGCCTCATAGTCCGGATGTGGCCTGGAGAGGCCATGCCTGGGAGCTACTTCGGCCTTGTGCGGCGGCTGGTGGATGCATGCCCCTGGGTGGAGGTCATCAAGCGCTCCACCTGTATTGAAGGTGCTCGCCGGGCCCTTGCCCGCGCAAAGGTGCACTGGGGCAAGCTGGATGCGGAGAGGCTTATCACTGACGCGCCGCCAGCGGGCAAGGAGTATCGTACGCCCGAGATGTACTATAAAACTATCCTAAAGGGTGCCCGCAAGATTGCGGACGAGTGCCCCAGAGATGTAATTATTGAGTAAACTCGCTATGTGTTATCCTGTGCGCTGAAAACTTTGTTCATATGCGCTAAGCAACGCTTATTTTTAAAATATTACCTTCTGTGCGGCCGTTTATAAAATCTGAGAGATGGCAAGTCGTCGGCTTTAGCCCCCATGCCACGAGTGCTGGGGTGTTCGGGATAAACTTGAGCACTCTTGTTCCCATTTTTGGGTCCATCTAGGGAGGCGCTCAACACAACGAACAAGACAACCGGACTTATAATGCTTGAACACTCTCACTTAGCCATAGAATTCTATAATTTTAAATTTCAGCGAAGCCCCTAGTGTCGGAAGACCGAGTTCGGGGCGCTACCCACGCCTTGGCCGGACATTATCCGGTTCTTCGCTCGAAGCGGCGTAAGTCTTTAGGGACTCAAAAAAACCTCTCGAACAGCGACCAGTCTCTCGCCTTATCATGACAGTCAGTTTTAGCTTTCTCCACTGAGGCGCTCGCCCAGCTCAACCGGGGCGCAATCGCAGTGGTTCTCCTAGTGCTACCTTAGCCGACGGAACGGAACGTAAGGTACCAAAACATGGGAGCGGGCAAACCCAACTATTGACCCAAGACATGATTCGGAGCCGATTCATATAATGCTATAAGTTCGGGGTGCCGCACTTGTGAAAGTGTTCGGACTTATCACACCATAATGCGGGGAACATAAGCCACTGGTGTATTTGGCCGTACCAAAATATACGGCTGCAAGATGTCATTGATGAACATATATATATAAAGTAATGCAATTATAGGTAGAAAGTGCTGCATTATTTATTCAAGGAATTCTGCTATGAGTGCGGAATGATACAAATAGTGCGGTAAGCAAGGGATTGGACTAATTAAACATGTCCCCTTCCAGGGGTGGGCTGCAGACTGGTGTATATAATCAAATTTAATGCTCGTAATGGAGACCACCTGAGTGTTCGTCGCAGCCTTTTTCCCTCCCTGGCTATTGCATCGTGAGTTCGGCGGGCGCGCCGCGGAACAAGGCCTCTGGTGAACGGAGTCCTGTATATAAGAAGAAGGAAAATGAAAAATAAAAAAGGTGACACACTTGGGAGCCCCTGGTGTGGTCGAGCCGCACTCTGGGTCTGTTGTGGTCGTGCCCCACCCCATATGCCCATGGTATCTCCAAAGCGTAGTGATGTACGCGGAGGGCTTGTCTTGCGATCATGCGAGGGCTGGGGCCGGGGCCGCATTGCTACGCGTGCTCGGAACGTGCCAGGTGGTCTTGGTTGATGTTTCTCCGGGCGCGTTTGGCTATGTCCGGTCGTTTAACGACCGGACTCGAAAATTGTCTTAGAAGGCTGCTCTGTACTTCTGCGCGAGAGCCGCTATATGTTCCTCCGTTCGGAGGGAGCATTCCGTATTTCCGTTGACCGTAATGACTCCACGAGGGCCTGGCATCTTGAGCTTGAGGTATGCATAATGCGGCACCGCGTTGAACTTTGTGAACACGGTTTGTCCGAGCAGAGCGTGATAGCCGATGCGGAACGGGACTATGTCGAAGATTAACTCCTCGCTTCGGAAATTATCCGGGGATCCGAAGACCACTTCCAGTGTGACTGAGCATATACAATTGGCCTCAACACGTGGTATGATGCCTTTGAAGGTCGTCTTTGTAGGTTTAATTCTTGAGGGGTCTATGCCCATCTTGCGCACTGTATCCTGATAAAGCAGGTTCAGGCTACTGCCGCCGTCCATTAGGACTCTCGTGAGGTGAAATCCATTGACGATTGGGTCTAAAACCAATGCGGCGAATCCGCCATGGCGGATACTGGTCGGATGGTCTCTTCGATCGAAAGTGATCGGGCAAGAGGACCATGGATTGAACTTCGGGGCGACTGGCTCCATCGCATATACGTCCCTTAGTGCACGCTTCCGCTCCCTCTTGGGTATATGGGTTGCGTATATCATGTTGACCGTCCGCACTTGTGGGGGGAAACCCTTCTGTCCTCTATTGTTCGGTGGCCGGGTCTCTTCCTCGTTGTTGCTATGTAGTCCCTTGTTGCTGTTTTCGGCAATTAACTTGCCTGCCTGCTTGAATACCCAACAATCTCTGTTGGTGTGGTTAGCTGGCTTTTCGGGGGTGCCATGTATCTGGCATGAGCGGTCGAGTATTCGGTCCAAATTGGACGGACCCGGAGTGGTTCTTTTGAATGGCTTCTTCCGCTGACCGGGTTTAGAGCCTCGAAATCTGGCGTTGACTGTCGTATCCTCATTGTTGTCGCCGTTAACGCGGCGCTTGTGTTTGCTTCGACGCGACCTGCCGTTGTGGTCCTTAGTATCCGGACTGCCAGCATTTTTACTGAGGTTGTTGCTGCGAGCTAGCCAGCTGTCCTCTCCCGCACAGAAGCGGGTCATTAGTGATGTGAGGGCTGCCATGGATTTCGGCTTTTCCTGTCCTAGGTGCCGGGCTAGCCATTCGTCGCGGATGTTATGTTTGAAGGCTGCGAGGGCCTCTGCGTCCGGACAGTCGACGATTTTATTTTTCTTTGTTAAGAACCGTGTCCAGAATTGCCTGGCCGATTCGTTTGGCTGCTGAATTATGTGTGTTAGGTCATCGGCGTCTGGTGGTCACACATATGTGCCCTGGAAGTTGTCGAGGAATGCGGCTTCCAGGTCTTCCCAACACCCAATTGACTCTGCGGGCAAGCTGTTAAGCCAATGCCGAGCTGGTCCTTTAAGCTTGAGTGGGAGATACTTGATGGCATGGAGATCGTCGCTGCGGGCCATATGGATGTGAAGGAGATAATCTTTGATCCAAACCACGGGGTCTGTTGTGCCATCGTAGGATTCAATGTTTACGGGTTTAAACCCTTTGGGGTTTTGATGATCCATTACTTCGTCAGTGAAGCATAGCGGGTGTGTGGCGCCTCTGTATTGAGCAATATCACGACGTAGCTCAAGGGAGCGTTGTCTGCTGTGTTCGGCCCGGCCGGAGTTGTTGTATCCGGCGCGATGGTATTCGTCGTGGGTCATGGGGCGCCCATGTGATCCATAGATGGATCTAGATTGCCTTGCTTTGTCCTCCAATATATCTCGGAAGTCCGGTGCGTTCCCCCGTGGCTTCGTACTTTTGGAGCGATGCCGGGGTACAGTCTTGGTGGAGGGCCTGGATGCCTCTCTGTCGCGACCACGGGGTGGTCGGTCGGCCGTATTGTGCGCTGGTGATGAAGGTATGTATGCTTCCTCCTCTAATCGGGGGAGCAACTTGCGTTTTGGGTAACTCTTGGAGGGACGTTCGAGTTCATACTCTTCGGCCACGAGGACCTCGGTCCATTTGTCGGCTAGCAGGTCTTGATCAGCTTGAAGCTGCTGCTGCTTTTTCTTTAGGCTGTTTGCTGTGGCCATTAGCCTGCGTTTGAAACGCTCTTGTTCGACGAGATCCTCGGGCACGACAAATTCGTTGTCGTCGAGGCTTGCCTCGTCTTCGGAGGGAGGTATGTAATTATCATCCTCGACCTCTTCGTCTGCCGCTCTCTCGTGAGGGCTTGCTTCTGCATCCTCCTGTGCTGAATCTTGCTGGAGGGGATTGTCTTCGGCACTTTCTAGGGTGTTATTATCTCCTGTGCCGGAATCTCCATTCTTGCTGTGGCGGGATTTAGAGCGGCGCCACTGACGTCAGCGCTTGGGCTGTTTCTTTAAGGAATCTGCCTCCGCTGCTTCTTCGCCATCCCCATATTTTGGGGTGTCCACCATGTATATGTCGTATGACGAGGTGGTCTTCCATTGCCCTGTAGGCGCTGGTTCTTGTTCGTCTCCGGCATCGTCGTCCATACCGTCGATGTCTTCGGAGTCATAGTCTAGCATGTCGGTTAGATCGTCGACAGTGGCTACAAAGTGGGTGGTGGGTGAGCTTTGAATTTCTTCGTCGTCCGCATCCCAACCATCCTGGCCATAATCCGGCCAGGGCTCTCCGGATAACGAGAGATTCTTTAGTGAATTTAAGATGTCGCCAAAGGGCGAGTGTTAAAAGATGTCCGCAGCGGTGAACTCCATGATCGGTGCCCAATCGGATTTGATTGGCCGGGGCGCAGGAGGTTCGGAGTCTGGCAGGGAGTCCGGCACCTCGGAGTCATGAGCTTTATAAGGGACGGGGTCAGTGTTCGGCTCCATCACCGTGGATGTCGCAGCCCCCGAGGCGGTGTCCAGCCACCCGTCCTCGATCTGCGCAATCGGCTCCGGACTATGGGTCGGAGCGGATTCGTGTGCGGCCTCCAAGGTACTGTCCGGCGGCAGAGTTAGATCATGCCCATCGTGACAGTGCGGCACGCTCGACTGCGGCTCGGTTCCATCGAAGATTAAGTCTCCGCGGATATCTGCCGTGAAGTTTAGGCTTCCAAATCTGACCTGACGGCCAGGGGCGTAGCTTTCGATCCGCTCCAGATGGCCAATTGAATTGGCCCGCAATGCGAAGCCGCCGAACACGAAGATCTGTCCGGGGAGAAAAGTCTCACCCTGGACAGTGTTGTTGTTGATTGAAGAAGCCATCAAGCCTATCGGTGACAACATAGAGGAACTCTCAATGAAAGCACCAATGTCGGTGTCAAAACCGGCGGATCTCAGGTAGGGGGTCCCGAACTGTGCGTCTAGACGGATGGTAACAGGAGACAAGGGACACGATGGTTTACCCAGGTTCGGGCCCTCTTGATGGAGGTAAAACCCTATGTCCTGCTTGATTAATATTGATGATGTGTATTACAAGAGTGGATCTACCACGAGATCAAGGAGGCTAAACCCTAGAAGCTAGCCTATGGTATGATTGTTGTAATGGTTGTTGTGTCCTACGGACTAAAGCCCTCCGGTTTATATAGACACCGGGGAGGGCTAGGGTTACACAGAGTCGGTTACAATGGTAGGAGATCTACATATCCGTATCGCCAAGCTTGCCTTCCACACCAAGGAAAGTCCCATCCGGACACGGGACGGAGTCTTCAATCTTGTATCTTCATAGTCTTGGAGTCCGGCGGACGATGATAGTCCGGCTGTCAGGACACCCCCTAGTCCAGGACTCCCTCACTCGTTACTATTTATCTTATCACAAAACTATCTATTACCTACTATTATAGTGCTTGCAGAGAAATCCTTACTGAAAACCGCTTATCATTTCCTTCTGCTCCTCGTTGGGTTCGACACTCTTACTTATCGAAAGGACTACGATAGATCCCCTATACTTGTGGGTCATCATACGTCTCCATCGTATCTATAATTTATGAAGCATTCATGCTATTATATTATCTGTTTTGAATGTTTATGGGCTTTACTAAGCACTTTTATATTATTTTTGGGACTAACCTATTAACCGGAGGCCCAGCCCATATTGTTGTTTTCTTGCCTATTTCAGTGTTTCGAAGAAAAGGAATATCAAACGGAGTCCAAATGGAATGAAACCTTCGGGAGCATTATTTTTGGAACGGAAGCAACCCAGGGAATTTGGAGTGCAAGCCAGGGAAGCTTCGAGGAGGCCACGAGATAGGGGGGGCGCGCCCACCCCCCTCGGCGCGCCCTCCACCCTCGTGGGCCCCTCGTGGCTCCCCCGACCGACTTCTTTCGCCTATATATTCCCATATACCCTAAAAACATCGAAGCGAAGATAGATCAGGAGTTCCGCCGCCGCAAGCCTCTGTAGCCACCAAAAACCTCTCAGGAGCCCGTTCCGGCACCCTGCCAGAGAGTGGAACCCATCACCGGTGACCATCTTCATCATCCCGGCGCCCTCCATCACGAGGAGGGAGTAGTTCACCCTCGGGGCTGAGGGTATGTACCAGTAGCTATGTGTTTGATCTCTCTCTCTCTCTCTCGTGTTCTTTAGGTGATACGATCTTGATGTATCACGAGCTTTGCTACTATCGTTGGATCTTATGATGTTTCTCCCCCTCTACTCTCTTGTAATGAATTGAGTTTTCCCTTTGAAGTTATCTTGTCGGATTGAGTCTTTAAGGATTTGAGAACACTTGATGTATGTCTTGCCGTGCTTATCTGTGGTGACAATGGGATATCACGTGATCCACTTGATGTATGTTTTGGTGATCAACTTGCGGGTTCCGCCCATGAACCTATGCATAAGGGTTGGCACACATTTTCGTCTTGACTCTCCGGTAGAAACTTTGGGGCACTCTTTGAAGTACTTTGTGTTGGTTGAATGGATGAATCTGAGATTGTCTGATGCATATCGTATAATCATGCCCACAGATACTTGAGGTGACAGTGGAGTATCTAGGTGACATTAGGGTTTTGGTTGATTTGTGTCTTAAGGTGTTATTCTAGTATGAACTCTATGATAGATTGAACGGAAAGAATAGCTTCATGTTATTTTACTATGGACTTTTGAATAGACAGAACAGAAAGGATAACTTTGTGGTGGTTTCGTACCCTACCATAATCTCTTCATTTGTTCTCCGCTATTAGTGGCTTTGGAGTGACTCTTTGTTGCATGTTGAGGGATAGTTATATGATCCAAGTATGTTATTATTGTTGAGAGAACTTGCACTAGTGAAAGTGTGAACCCTATGCCTTGTTTCCTAGCATTGCAATACCGTTTACGCTCACTTTTATCATTAGTTACCTTGCTGTTTTTATATTTTCAGATTACAAATACCCATATCTACTATCCATATTGCACTTGTATCACCATCTCTTCGCCGAACTAGTGCACCTATACAATTTACCATTGTATTGGGTGTGTTGGGGACACAAGAGACTCTTTGTTATTTGGTTGCAGGGTTGTTTTAGAGAGACTATCTTCAGCCTACGCTTCCCACAGATTGATAAACCTTAGGTCATCCACTTGAGGGAAATTTACTACTATCCTACAAACCTCTGCACTTGGAGGCCCAACAACGTCTACAAGAAGAAGGTTGTGTAGTAGACATCACCACCTTCCAACGCTGCATGTAGAAATGCCTGGTGCCGCAACTTGGCCGCAATATCCACGTTTACGTGGACGACATCATGGTGAAAACCAAGTAGCACCTCACGCTCCTCGGCGACTTGAAGCAAACATTCGCCAACCTCCGCGAATACAAGGTCAAGCTTAACCCAAAAAAGTGCGTTTTTGGTGTCCCGGCCAGAAAGCTACTCGGCTTCCTTGTCTCGGAACGCGGCATTGAGGTGAACCTGGAGAAGATCAAGGCCATCGAGCGCATGCATACGCCGGCTCGGCTACGCGATGTCCAGAAGTTCACTGGATTCTTGGCCTTGGTTAGCCGGTTTCTAAGCCGGTTGGGCGAGAGGGCGTTACCCCTGTACCAGCGGATGAAGAAGACAAAGTCGTTCGAATGGAACGACAAGGCAGACGAGGCTTTCCAAGACCTCTAGCGCATGCTCTCCACCGCACCAGTCCTGGCCGCATCGACCGACAAGGAGCCATTGTTGCTCTACATAGCCGCGACCTCGCGGGCGGTCAGCACGGTGCTGGTGGTCGAGCGACCGAAGAAGGGCAAGATCCAAGCCGTCCAGCGCCCGGTCTACTACCTGAGTGAGGTGCTCTCCATCTCCAAGCAGAACTACCCGCACTACCAGAAGAAGTGTTACGGCGTGTACTTTACCGCCAAGAAGCTGAAGCAGTACTTCCAAGAGCACGTCATCACTGTGGTTAGCACGACTCCTATCGAAGAAATCATCGAGTGCCGGGATGCCTCTGGCCGGGTCGCCAAGTGGGCGCTCTAGCTAGCCGGCCACACCATCCTCTACGAGCCTCGCACCACGATCAAGTCTCAGGCCCTGGCCGACTTCCTCGTCGACTAGACCGAGACCTAGTACTTACTGCCGCTCCCCGATTCGACGCATTGGCGCATGCATTTCGATGGGTCCAAGATGCGACTCGGACTGGGGGCCGGCATCGTACTATCGTCTCTGAAGGGGGACCGACTCAGCTATGCGCTCCAGATCCTCTTTGTCGCCTCCAACAACATCGCCGAATACGAAGCCCTTGTGCACGGCCTCCATCTTGCCAAGGAACTCGGCATCCGGCGCATCCTGTGCTACGACGACTCGGACCTAGTGGTGCAGCAGTGCTCCGGCGAGTGGGACGCCCGCGACTCCAGCATGGCAAGCTACCACTTCCTCGTCCAGAAGCTGTCTGGGTCCTTCGAGGGCTACGAGTTCCTCCACGTCCCGTGCGCGGAGAACGAAGCGGCCGACATGCTCGCCAAGATCGCCTCGTCCCGACAGTCCGTCCCGTCCGGCGTCTCCCTTGAGAACCTGCGCAAGCCGTCCGTCAAGCCGTCGCTGGACTCCGAGTCCATCCACGTTCCAGACGACCCGGCCGCATCTCAACCGGGTCCGGGGGCTGCTGAATCCGGCCTGAGGGCTGCCGAACCCGGCCCGGGGGCTGCCGAACCCAGCCCGGGGGCTGCTCAGCTCGACTCGGCTGTCATCGCCCCGGACACGACTGTTGCCATCCCCAACTCGGGGGCTGCTCAACCTGGCTCGGGGGCTGCCGACTCAGAACCTGCCCTGGTGGCTGTCTTCGCCGTGGTTACGGCTCTGTCTTGGGCCCTCCCAATATCATAATTCCTGGAGAACGGGGTTCTCCGCATGGATGAGACCGAAGCCCGGCAAGTGCAGTGCCGGGCGTCCACATACAACATCATCAACAACGAGCTCATCAAGTGCGGCTTGATACGTCTCCGTCGTATCTATAATTTTTGATTGTTCCATGCCAATATTCTTCAACTTTCATATACTTTTGGCAACTTTTTATACTATTTTTGGGATTAACATATTGATCGAGTGCCCAATGCCAGTTCCTGTTTGTTGCATGTTTTATGTTTTGCAGAAACCCAATATCAAACGGAATCCAAACGGGATAAAAAAAGACGGAGAATTATTTTGGAATATTTGGGATTCTCCGGAGGAAGAATCAACGCGAAATGGTGCCCGAGGTGGCCAGGAGATAGGGGCGCGCCCTCCCCCTGGGTACAGCTGGCACTCTCCTGGGCCACCCGTATGTCGGTTGACGCTCTTCTTTTGCCGCAAGAAAGCTAATTTTATGAGAAAAATCTGGGCGAAAGATTCATCCCATTCGGAATTACGGATCTCCAGATATAAAAGAAACGGTGAAGGGGCTGAATCTGAGAACGCAGAAACAGAGAGAGACAGAGAGAAAGATCCAATCTCGGAGGGGCTCTCGCCCCTCCCACGCCATGGGAGCCAAGGACCAGAGGGGAAACCCTTCTCCCATCTAGGGATAAGGTCAAGGAAGAACAAGAAGAAGGGGGCCCCTCTCCCCCTTGCTTCCGGTGGTGTCGGAGCGCTGTCGGGGGCCATCATCAACATCGCGATCTTCACCAACACCTCTGCCATCTTCACCAACATATCCATCACCTTCCCCCATCTATATTCAGCGGTCCACTCTCCCGCAACCCGCTGTACCCTCTACTTGAACATGGTGCTTTATGCTTCATATTATTATCCAATGATGTGTTTCCATCCTATGATGTCTGAGTAGATTTTCGTTGTCCTATCGGTTATTGATGAATTGCTATGATTGGTTTGAGTTGCATGTTTTATTATTGGTGTTGTCCTATGGTGCCCTCTATGTCGCGCAAGCGTGAGGGATTCCCGTTGTAGGGTTTGCAATATGTTCATGATTTGCTTATGGTGGGTGGCGTGAGTGACAGAAGCACAGACCCGAGTAAGTAGGTTGTTTGCGTATGGGATAAAGGGGACTTGATACTTTAATGCTATGGTTGGGTTTTACCTTAATGATCTTTAGTAGTTGCAGATGCTTGCTAGAGTTCCAATCATAAGTGCATATGATCCAAGAATAGAAAGTATGTTAGCTTATGCCTCTCCCTCAAATAGAATTGCAATAGTGATTACCGGTCTAGTAACGTAGTCAATTGCTTATGGACAATTTCACAACTCCTACCACCACTTTTCCACACTCGCTATTTTTATTTTCTTACTTCTTTATCTAAACAGCCCCTACTTTTTATTTACATGCTCTTTATTATCTGGCAAACCTATCCAACAACACCTACAAAGTACTTCTAGTTTCATACTTGTTCTAGGTAAAGCGAACGTCAAGCGTGCCTAGAGTTGTATCGGTGGTCAATAGAACTTGAGGGAATATTTATTATACCTTTAGCTCCTCGTTGGGTTCGACACTCTTACTTATCGAAAACTGTTGCGATCCCCAACACTTGTGGGTCATCAAGACCTTTTTCTGGCGCCGTTGCCGGGGAGTCATAGCGTGGGGTGAATATTCTCGTGTGTGCTTGTTTGCTTTATCACTAAGTAATTTTATTTGCAGTTCTAAGTTGTTCTCTATCTTCAGTTATGGATATGGAACACGAAATACCAAAAAAATTAGGTGTAGATGCTACTCATGGAGATGGGCAACCTCCTAAAACCCTCGATGCTCGTTATGTGAAAGAAATTATGTACTACTTTAATAATCCTGAGAAAACCCCATTAAACTTTGTTATGGGAGACACGTGGGATCAACGTGAATACTTTAGGGATTATCGCTTGACACAACAAGGGAAACTAATATGGGATCAAATTTCTATGTTGCATTGGTATGCTCGTCAACTATGCTTGATACATGATTATACTTGTTGCTCTAGGATGAAGGCTCCACACCTTCCCTTTTCATGCAAATTCAATGATAATAAAACCTTAGCTTCTTATGCTAATGGTGTATATGATTACTATGATGTGGAACAAATAGAAGATTTTGTTGCTTTTATGGGTGCTTATGAGATTAAATCTATGTTTAAAGAGTTTGACGATTTTGATGATTCAGTTTATAGACCAGAAAATCTTGCTATACTTAGATATTGCTATGAAAATTATGAATGCAATTACAATATTAATGCATTTATTGAGAAAGTCTCTGCTGTCCAAGAAGAGATTAATATTTTGCAGGAAGCTATGGAAGAAGAAATTGATGAAACTAGGCATTGGATGAAAAAGATGATGAGGAGAGTGAAGAACAAAAGGAGGAAGAGCGAATTGATCACCCGTGCCCACCTTCTAATGAGAGTAACTCTTCAACTCATACGTTGTTTAATTCCCCTTCGTGCTTACCGAAGGATGATTGCTATGATCCCGTTGATTCTCTTTAAATATCCCTTTTTGATGATGGTTGCTATGCTTGTGGCAAAGATGCCAATATGAATTATGCTTATGGAGATGAACTTGCTATAGTTCCTTATGTTAAACATGAAATTGTTGCTATTGCACCCACGCATGATAGTCCTATTATCTTTTGGAATTCTCCCAACTACACTATATCGGAGAAGTTTGTGCTTACTAGGGATTATATTGATGGGTTGCCTTTTACCATTGCACATGATAATTTTTTTGAATGTAATATGCATGTTCTTGCTGCTCCTACTTGCAATTATTATGAGAGAGGAACTATATCTCCACCTCTCTATGTTTCCCATACTATGAATTTGCAAGAAACTGCTTATACTATGCATTGGCCTTTACTATGTGTGCATGAATTGTTCTTTTATGACATGCCGATGCATAGGAAGAGAGTTAGACTTAGTCATTGCTTGATATATCTTACTTTATGCTCATTACTAAATCACAAATCATTGTTAATTAAAATTGGCTTTGATATACCTTGGGATCCAGGTGGATTCATTACTTTAGCACTAAATTCCTAGCTTAATGGCTTTAAAGAAAGCGCTGCCAGGGAGACAATCCGGAAGTTTTAGAGAGTCATTTATTTCTGTTGTATGCTTTCACATAGTCTAAAAAAAGTAAAGAGGGGAATCCAAAACTTTTCAAAAAGGAAAGTGAAAGTGAGAGAGATAAGCATTGTTGAAGTGGGAGAGCTCCTTGAACTTTGTTCATGCTCACGGGAACTTTGTGAATCTTGATTACAGAAACTTTTCAGCAAAAATAATTATCCCCTTGTACAATTCCATTGTATTATAAAAATAATGTGCTAAGGTTTGCCTTTAGGATGTTCACAACGCTTGTTGGTTTGTACAGTGCAGGACAGAAACTTTGGCTGTAGTGCACGATTTTACATTTTTAACTGGAACGTCAAATGGTTCTGATTCTTTTTTAAATGTCTGGATGTACAAAGTTTTTATTTTTCCTAATTTTGGTAGAATTTTTGGTGTACCAGAAGTATGGTGGATGTTCATATTTCTACAGACTGTTCTGTTTTTGACAGATTCTGTTTTTGATGCATAGTTTGCTTGTTTTGATGAATCTATCAATTTATATCAATGGATTAAGCCATGAAAAAGTTATATTATAGTAGACAAAATGAAAAAAAAATATGAATTGGTTTTCTACAGTACTTAGAGTAGTGATTTGCTTTATTATACTAACGGATCTTACCGAGTTTTCTATTGAAGTTTTGTGTGGATGAAGTGTCTAATCGAGGAGGTGTCAATATGAGGAAAAGGAAGAAATGCAAGAGCTCAAGATTGGGGATGCCCAAGGCACCCCAAGTAAATATTCAAGGAGACTCAAGCGTCTAAGCTTGGGGATGGCCCGGAAGGCATCCCCTCTTTCTACAACAAGTATCGGTATGTTTTCGTATTCGTTTCGTTCATGCGATATGTGCAAGTCTTGGAGTGTCTTTTGCATTTAGTTTTCACTTTTATTTTATGCACCATGCTGATATGAGATAGCCCTTGGTTGATTGATAGAATGCTCATTGCACTTCACTTAAATCTTTTGAGTATGGCTTCATAGAATGCTTCATGTGCTTCACTTATATCTTTTGAAGTTTGGACTGCCTGTTTCTCTTCACATAGAAAACCGCCATTTGTAGAATGCTCTTTTGCTTCACGTATATTTGTTAGAGCGTGGGCATATCTTTTGTAGAAAGAATTAAACTCTCTTTCTTCACTTATATCTATTTAGAGAGATGACAGGAATTGGTCATTCACATGGTTAGTCATAAAATCCTACATAAAACTTGTGGATCACTGAATATGATAAGTTTGATTCCTTGCAATAGTTTTGCGATGTTGAGATGATAATATGTGGGAGGTACTAGTAGATGGTTGTGTTGAGTAAGGATGTTGGTGTTAAGGTTTGTGATTCCCGAAGCATGCATGTATGGTCTATTAACTATGTAACCAAATTGGCGCGCATTGTATTTTGATTGTTATCTGTGCGTGAAGGTCGGGGTGCGCGATTCTTAACTCCTACCAACCTCCCCCCTAGGAGCATGCATGTAGTACTTTGTCTCGATGGCTAATAAATTTTTGCAATAATTATGTGAGTTCTTTATGACTAATGTTGAGTCCATGGATTATACGCACTCTCACCCTTCCATCATTGCTAGCCTCTTCGGTACCGTGCATTGCCCTTTCTCACCTCGAGAGTTGGTGCAAACTTCGCCGGTGCATCCATACCCCATGATACGATATGCTCTATCACACATAAGCCTCCTTATATCTTCCTCAAAACAGCCACCATACCTACCTACCATGGCATTTCCATAGCCATTCCGAGATATATTGCCATGCAACTTCCATCATCATCATCATATACATGATTTGAGCATTCATTGTCATATTGCTTTGCATGATCGTAAGATAGCTAGCATGATGTTTTCATGGCTTGTCCGTTTTTTGATGTCATTGCTACGCTAGATTACTGCACATCCCGGCACACCGCCGGAAGGATTCATATAGAGTCATATCTTTGTTCTAGTATCGAGTTGTAATATTGAGTTGTAAGTAAATAAAAGTGTGATGATCATCATTATAGAGCATTGCCCCATGAAAAAAAAAGAAAACAAAGGAAAGGCCAAAGAAAACTAAATAAAAAAGGGGGCCAAAGAAGCCCACCCAAAAAAAGAAAAAGAAAAAAGAAAAAGAAAAGGGGCAATGTTACTGTCCTTTTACCACACTTGTGTTTCAAAGTAGCACCATGTTCTTCATATAGAGAGTCTCTTATGTTGTCACTTTCATATACTAGTGGGAATTTTCATTATAGAACTTGGCTTGTATATTCCAACGATGGTTTTCCTCAAAATGCCCTAGGTCTGCATGAGAAAGCAAGTTGGATGCACACCCACTTAGTTTTCAGTTTGAGCTTTCATAAACTTATAGCTCTAGTGCATCCGTTGCATGGCAATCCCTACTCCTCGCATTGACATCATTTGATGGGCATCTCCATAGCCCGTTGATTAGCCACATCGATGTGAGACTTTCTTCCTTTTTGTCTTATCCACATAACCTCCATCATCATATTCTATTCCACCCATAGTGCTATATCCATGGCTCACGCTCATGTATTGCGTGAAGGTTGAAAAAGTTTGAGAATACTAAAGTATGAAACAATTGCTTGGCTCACACCGGGATAGGCAGGAGGGGTACCTTGTGTTAAGAAAAGGGAGCATACAAGACTATATGATTTTGTAGGGATAGCATTCTGGAGGCATTGATATTTTGAAAGACATGATTGTTTGTTGGGATGCCCTAAGTATTATTGTTTTTATGTCAAATGATAGACTATTGCTTTGAATCACTCATGTATTAATATTCATGCCATGATTAGACATATGATCAAGATTATGCTAGGTAGCATTCCACATCAAAAATTATCTTTTTTATCATTTACCTACTCGAGGACGAGCAGGAATTAAGCTTGGGGATGCTGATGCGTCTCCGTCGTATCTATAATTTTTGATTGTTCCATGCCAATATTATTCAACTTTCATATACTTTTGGCAACTTTTTATACTATTTTTGGGACTAACATATTGATCCAGTGCCCAGTGCCAGTTTCTATTTGTTGCATGTTTTATGTTTCTCAGAAACCCAATATCAAACGTAATCCAAACGGGATAAAAACGGACGGAGAATTATTTTGGAATATTTGGGATTTTCCGGAGGAAGAATCAATGCCAGAGGTGGCTAGGAGATAGGGAGGCGCGCCCTCCCCCCCTGGGTGCGCCTGGCACTCTCTTGTGCCACCCGTAAGGCAGCTGATGCTCTTCTTTTGCCGCAAGAAAGCTAATTTTATGAGAAAAAACGGGGCGAAAGATTCACCCCAATCGGAGTTACGGATCTCCAAATATAAAAGAAATGGTGAAGGGGCAGAATCTGAGAACACAGAAACAGAGAGAGACAGAGAGACAGATCCAATCTCGGAGGGGCTCTCGCCCATCCCACGCCATGGGAGCCAAGGACCAGAGGGTAAACCCTTCTCCCATCTAGGGAGAAGCTCAAGGAAGAATAAGAAGAAGGGGGCCCTCTCCCCCATGCTTCCGGTGGCGCCGGAGCGCTGCCGGGGGCCATCATCATCACCGCGATCTTCACCAACACCTCCCCCATCTTCACCAACATCTCCATCACCTTCCCCCATCTATATTCAGCGGTCCACTCTCCCACAACCCGTTGTACCCTCTACTTGAACATGGTGCTTTATGCTTCATATTATTATCCAATGATGTGTTGCCATCCTATGATGTCTGAGTAGATTTTCGTTGTCCTATCGGTGATTGATGAATTGCTATGATTGGTTTGAGTTGCATGTTTTATTATTGGTGCTGTCCTATGGTGCCCTCCGTGTCGCGCAAGCGTGAGGGATTCCCGCTGTAAGGTTTGCAATATGTTCATGATTTGCTTATGGTGGGTGGCGTGAGTGACAGAAGCACAGACCCGAGTAAGTAGGTTGTTTGCGTATGGGATAAAGGGGACTTGATACTTTAATGCTATGGTTGGGTTTTACCTTAATGATCTTTAGTAGTTGCGGATTCTTGCTAGAGTTCCAATCATAAGTGCATATGATCCAAGAAGAGAAAGTATGTTAGCTTATGCCTCTCCCTCAAATAGAATTGCAATAGTGATCACCGGTCTAGTAACGTAGTCAATTGCTTAGGGACAATTTCACAACTCCTACCACCACTTTTCCACACTCGCTATTTTTACTTTATTGCTTCTTTATTTAAACAGCCCCTACTTTTTATTTACGTGCTCTTTATTATCTTGCAAACCTATCCAACAACACCTACAAAGTACTTCTAGTTTCATACTTGTTCTAGGTAAAGCGAACGTCAAGCGTGCCTAGAGTTGTATCGGTGGTCGATAGAACTTGAGGGAATATTTATTCTACCTTTAGCTCCTCGTTGGGTTCGACACTCTTACTTATCGAAAACTGTTGCGATCCCCTACACTTGTGGGTCATCACAGCTCCACCGGCTTGTTCCAGCGCTGCGTCGAGCAGGAACAGGGCATCGACATCCTCCTCGACATACACCAAGGCGAATGCGGGCACCACGTCGCGTCGCGATCCCTGGTGGCCAAGGCATTCCTCCACGGCTTCTACTGGCCCACAGCCCTCCAAGATGCCGAGTCACTTGTTCTCAAGTGTGAGGGGTGCCAGTGCTTCGGCAAGCGCATCCACCAGCCGGTGTCAGCACTCCGCACCATTCCAATCGCCTGGCCCTTCGCGGTCTGAGGTCTCGACATGGTGGGACCCTTCAAAACCGCTCGAGGTGGCATGACGCACCTGCTGGTGGCAGTGGACAAGTTCACCAGGTGGATCTAAGCACGGCCAATCAAGAAACTGGACGGGCCAACAGCCGTCCGGTTCATCAAGGACATAGCGCCATGCCGAACAGCATCATCATGGACAACGACACCAACTTCGTGAAGGGTGCACTTGAGCAATACTGCTCCATCTCCGGCATCCACCTCGACCTGGCCTCCGTTGCACACCTGCAGTCCAACGGGCAGGTCAAGCGGGCCAATGGACTCAACCTGTCCGGCATCAAGCCATGACTCGTTGAGCCACTCATCCGCTGACCCGACAGCTGGCTTGACGAGTTGTCGGCCGTTCTCTGGAGTCTCCGCACCAGGCCGAATCGGTCGACCGGGTTCGCCCCGTTCTTCCTCGTCTATGGAGCCGAAGCCGTCATCCCAACCGACGTTGATTTCGACTCACCGTGCATCGCGATGTACACCAAAGCCAAAGCCAGAGGAGCCCGGGAAGACGGTGTCGACCTACTCGAAGAAGCCCGCCTCCTAGCGCTCAGCCGTTCGGCCATCGACCAGCAAGGCCTGGGGCACTACCACATCAAGAAGATCAAGCCCCTCGCGTTCCGCGAGGGTAACCTCGTCCTCCGACTTGTCCAAGTGCAAGCAGGCCAGCACAAGTTGTCCCTTCCATGGGAGGGCCCATTCATCGTGAGCAGGGCCTTGCGCAATCGCAACGCCTACTACTCATTGACGCACGCAAGTCAAACAAGCGCAATAGAGACACTGCTGGCGAAGAAATGACCCGGCCGTGGAACGCGGAACTCCTCCGCCCATTTTACAGTTAGCCGCACGAGTGTATGTACTGTCGCCTTTTGTAAACGCATGAAACTATGCGGTTCCCGAACGAGACTCGGGGGCTGCCTTTTGTTGACCAACTTATTGTGTCCCTACTTTTTTGCATCACTATGCCACTGAACCCGGCCACCGGTCCGACCCGCTCGACCCGGGGGCTCGGGGGCTGGCCGGCTTGATTGCCACCCTGCTGCCTTACTTGGTGATTCCTGATACATCAAGGATGCCACGTTCCCCCACTTCACCCTAAAGCCACAGAGCCGGCTTCGGCTGTCGGCTGGCAAGCACAACAGGCCAAAGCTCCTTCATGCTTCAAACACCAAGTGAAAGGCTGTCAGGTCGATCAACTCGGCCGGCCACTCAGAAAATAAACAGCCGCACGATCGGCTGCTCGCCAACCAGCTCCACCGGGTTGCCGCCAGCCGGCCCAGTGGGTGTTTCGCTCGCGATCAACATTTTGAAGAGCCCAAGTCATGCGCGCTCCTCTCGAAGAACCGAACTCCTTGTCATGGACCGGAGCCTCGGCCGTCTGACTCGCGGGGGGGGGGGGTGAGAAAGGAAAAAGCACAAGAAATCGGTCCGAAAAACGAAAAGCAAAAGCAGAAACATTCACGACATATACACATAAACATTTAAAAGGCCCACGGCCCGAGTTCATTACACCCTAAACCCCCGGTGGGTGGGTGGACCTGCTACCTAACAAATTCTACTAAGATATCTCAGGCATCTCCAGCGCCACATCGCGACGTCGACGGTGGTCCCCTCGTGGCCTCCGGGTCCAGCGAGGCACCGGTGTCCTCCTTGGCGCCCCCATCGCGGTAGACGCCTGTCTCCTCTGAGCTCCCCTCCGGATCGTGAAGAAGCAGGCCGTAGTCGTCACCGTCCATGACCCCGCCGTCCTCCGCCCGCTCAGAGTGGAACTCGTCATGGAAGGCGAACTCCTGCAACAGCTGCTCCGAGCCGGTCCGCTGGCCCATCAGCGCGTCCAGCTGTAGGTCCGGATGCCAATACAGCGCGAACCGGAGCGCCATCTCAGCGCCGACACGAGCGGCAGAAACGCGCCACTTGTGAAGCTGGTCCGGCCCCATCTCCAGCAAACGTGCCAGGCGCGTAAAGCTGCTCAGCTCGACGGAGTCCGACCAAAGGGCCGCCGTCATCATGGTGCCAACCTGGGACAGCCGCCCTATCTGCTCCCCCAAGACCCGCAGGAGGGCCTCAGCTGTGGTGATGATTTCCGGGAAGGTCCACGCCACCTGCGGGTCCATCCCGGATCCAATGACTCCGGTCGGGTCGTGCTGAAAGCAGACGGCTTGCTTCGCCAGTCGATGCGTCTCCGGGAAGGCTCCTGCCAGGAAAGCGAAGCATATTAGGAAAAAGACAACAAGGACGAAACGCCAAATCCCAACCCGGCAAAACACAAGAAAAGCACTTACTGGAGAAGGGCTCTTCCAGGTGCTGCGCTTCGAGCAACGTACCACGCCACTCCTGGTCAATGGTGCAGTCGCGCTCCTGGAGCGCCTTCTCTAGATCGGTCGTCTTGGCAAGGGCTGCCTTCAAATCGACGTCCTTGTCATCGACCGCCTTCTCGGCCGCCTCACGACGGCGGGCCTCATCCTGCCGGGCCCCCTCACCCGTGGCAACCTTCGCCCGCAGGCGATCCACTTCGGCCTGGAGCCGGCCCTTGTCGTCGGCCAGCCAGTCGCGCTGCTGGTCCGCCTCGACCAGGGCCTGCTGCACCTCCACCACCTTGGCGGCTTCCGCCTTAAGGAGCTCCACCTCGGCCGCGAGGCGGCTCTTATGACCCGCCAGCTGCTCCTGCGGCTGGTTGGCCTCGTCGAGCGACCGCCGGGCCGCGGCCGCCTCCGCCCTCGCCTGCGCCACCTCGGCGCCAAGACGGCCAGTGTCGACAACAAGCCGGTCATAATGATGACCAGCCTGGAGCAGACGAGTCTGCCAGGACAGCACCTCGGCTGCAAAAAAGAAAGATTCAGCAAAGGAGAAAGCAAGACTTAAGATTTGGCCCAACTGTTACACAGTTGGCCCGGATCTCAGGGGCTACACCTAGTGGGTGCGCTAGCGCGCCACCGCTAGAAAAGAGCATGAAGATACCTGCGACGACGCGAAGCTCCTCCTCCTTGGCGGCAAGCTGCTCCTTGAGCTCCCAGTACTTGCCCTGGAGACGATTGAAGGCGCCGACCCGGTAGGCATCGAGTTGCTGAAGAAAGCAGAAATCAGGACAAAAACAACATTCTAACGATTTGACCCAACTACTACGTAGTTGGCCCAAACCTCGGGGGCTACACCCAGTGGGTGCGCTGGCGCGCTCCCACAAAGAAGAAGTTGCGAAAAAGAAGAAGCTTACCAGAACAGTGCGCTCCAGGTCACGCGTCCGCTCCACCTCGGCCTGGGCGAAGGCCTCTAGCCAGTCCTTCCGGCGGCGAAGACGGCGGCTAACGGCGTCCATCGCCGCGTCCTCCTGGGTTTGAGGTCCGAAGACCACGACGCCCCTGCTCTGCGCCGGCTGCGGCACGGCGGCCCGGCGCCCTCCCTGCCGGGGCACCAAGGCGTGCTCCCCGCTGGATGCTCCCGACGCGACCGGCACCCCCTCCGACGCCCTTTCCAGCGCCGTCGACGACCCGGACGCCGGGACACCCTGTGTCACTGCCCCCGGTCCGGACACCGGGACGGCCTGCTGCGCCACCACCGACCCACCTGCCGGGGTGGCCTCCAGCACCGCCGCCCGCGATGCCTCCTCCAACACCGGGGGTGCCTCGCGCGTCGCCGCTCGTAGCGCCTCCCCCAAGATGGCGCCGCCACCACCTCCATCAGCCACCGCCCGCTTGACAACATCGACCCGCAGCGGGGTATCATCCTCCACCTCCACGACCTCCTGGTCGAGGATCACCACCTCAGACCGGCCCTCACGGCCGCGCTCCCTCACCGACGACGGCTCAAAGACCGTCGCCGCCACCACTGAGCCCTCCGAAATCTTGCACCAGGCCGGCTCCACGCCGGCTCGCGCCCATGTCGCCACCGCGTCGGTCCAAGCCTGGACCAACGCCGCCTCTAGCTCCGCCTCGGCCCTGTTCCTGTCTCGCCAGGCCAAGCCCTCGGCGTTGTTCGGGTCTAGGCCGAGGTCCGAGTCGGCCCGTCCCTCCTCCTCGACCTGGTCGATGAGGCTGGAATGACTCCCGAGGAACGCGGTCCCTTCGACGACCGCGGCATCCGCCGCCGCCCTCGCCAACGCGATTGGCAACCTGAAGAGGAAGAAGACAGAATGAGCAAAAAACAAGGCTAACGCAACAGTCTGGATGCATTCAGGAGATGGAGATTACCCTGACAGGACCAGGACCGGGGTTGGCCTCCCATGCCCGGCGTCGCGCTTCCTCTTGGCCGGCCTCCCGGCCGCCGGGTCTGCCATGCACTTCTGGGCCCGGGGCCGCGGCGCGATGCTATCCTTCCCGTGCGGGCGACTCGGTGTCAACAACTCGAGATACACAAAGAAAAATACAAGACTTACCCACACGACGTCCAGCACCGGCGTTGGCCTCGGCTTCCTCCTCCCCGCCGTAGGCCGCGGGCTCCTCCGGCGCCACCAGCACCACCTGCGATGGAGCCCAGGCGTAAGGATGCCGGATCGCATTCAGAAGCAGCTCCCGCGTCGCATCAGGACGGATGAGGAGGTGCGAAGTAGCAAAGTAAGGCGACCAGACACTCACCTATGGCGCCGGATTCGACTCGCTGTACGGCACCTTGCCGAACCGCAAGTCCTCCCCAAGGTTGGCCTTGGAGATGTTGTTCACTCGGCGCGCGATCTGCTCCGCCGTCAGGCGCGTCGATCCCGTGCGGTTGGGATCCTAAAGACTGACCATCTCGCCGACGAGGCAGGAGCGCCTCTACAGCGGGAGAACCCGGCACATGATGAACGTGGCGATGATGTCATTGCCGGTTGGCGCCTCCCGCGTCCTCATCACTGCAACCCGCTCGCAGAGATTGAGAATCTCCTGCGATGGGCGCCTGGGGGAGTAGCCCCAGTTCATCTTCGCCCACGGCGGCGCGATGGCGAAGGCCGAAAGATTGATGCGGTCCGCACCCAAGTTGCGGACGTAGAAGAAGGAGTTCTGCCATTTCTTGGCAGAATCCTCCAGTGGGATCTTGGGGCAATCCGCCCCGACCGCTTCGAGATGACGGCGGCGCCGTAGTCGGCAAACTCTCCGGCCGTCGGACCCTGCTGCTTCAGGAAGAAGAAGCGCGCCTAGAGGTCGATCGTAGGCTCGACCCCCAGGTACCCCTCGCAGAGGGTGATGAAGCCGGAAAGTTGGACGATGGTTGAGGGAGTCCTGGACTAGGGGGTGTCCGGACAGCCGGACTATCATCGTCGGCCGGACTCCAAGACTATGAAGATACAAGATTGAAGACTTCGTCCCGTGTCCGGATGGGACTTTCCTTGGCGTGGAAGGCAAGCTTGGCTATACGGATATGTTGATCTCCTACGATTGTAACCGACTCTGTGTAACCCTAGACCTCTCCGGTGTCTATATACACCAGAGGGTTTTAGTCCGTAGGACGAACAACCATTACAACAATCATACCATAGGCTAGCTTCTAGGGTTTAGCCTCCTTGATCTCATGGTAGATCTACTCTTGTAATACACGTCGTCAATATTAATCAAGCAGGACGTAGGGTTTTACCTCCATCAAAGAGGGCCCGAACCTGGGTAAAACATCGTGTCCCTCGTCTCCTATTACCATCCGCCTAGACACACATTTCGGGACCCCCTACCCGAGATCCGCCGGTTTTGACACCGACATTGGTGCTTTCATTGAGAGTTCCTCTGTGTCGTCACCGATAGGCTTGATGGCTTCTTCAATCAACAACAACGCCGTCCAGGGTGAGACTTTTCTCCCCGGACAGATCTTCGTATTCGGCGGCTTCGCGCTGCGGGCCAATTCGCTTGGCCATCTGGAGCAGATCGAAAGCTACGCCCCTGGCCATCAGGTCAGATTTGGAAGCCTAAACTTCACGGCCGACATCCGTGGGGACTTGATCTTCGACGGGTTCGAGCCACAGCCGAGCGTGCCGCGCTGTCACGATGTGCATGATTTAGCTCTGCCGCCGGACAGTGCCCTGGTGGCCGCACACGAATCCGCTCCGACCCATAGTCCGGGGCCGATCGTGCAGATCGAGGACGGGTGGCTGGACACCGCCTCGGGGGCTGCAACTTCCACGGCGATGGAGCCGAACACTGACTTCGTCCCTTATAGAGCCCGTGACTCCGAGGTGCCGGACTCCCTGCCGGACTCCAAACCTCCTGCGCCCCTGCCAATCGAATCCGATTGGGCGCCGATTACGGAGTTCAACACCGTGGACATCTTTCAACACTCACCCTTTGAAGACATCCTAAATTTGCTAAAGCATCTTTCACTGTCCGGAGAGCCCTGGCCGGACTACGGCCAGGATGGTTGGGATGCGGACGATGAAGAAATTCGAAACCAACCCACCACCCACTTTGTAGCCACTGTCGACGATCTAACCGACATGCTAGACTACGAATCGGAAGACATCGACGGTATTGACGACGATGCCGGAGACGATCAAGAACCAGCGCCTACAGGGCACTGGAAGACCACCCCAACACATGACGTATATATGGTGGACACCCCAAAAGGAAGCGATGACGAGGAACAACGTGTCCCGGCAAAGGATAATCCCGCCATCAAGCAACCAAAACGGCGACGCACACGCCTCCCTAAGTCCCGCCTCGACAAAAAGAGCGTTCCTAATAACCCAGCAATAGAGCAGGGCAAACTAGTGGACGACGAACATGCAACCAAGCAACCGTCCGAACAGGACGAATTGGATAATCAATCCATGCCCGGCGAAACCAGCAGTCCAGATGACCCCACGCTGGACACACCACCAGAGCATAAGAGCCTTCACAAAAGACTCGTCGCCACTGCAAGAAGTCTGAAGAAGGAAAAACGGAAGCTCAAAACAGCGGAAGACATACTCAGAATGAGATGGAGCAAAGTACTCAAGACCGCAGACAAATACGACAATGGCCACCAAACAAAGAGCTACCCGAAGCGCAAGCTGCTGCCAGAATTTGACGAGGAAGCCATAGAGCCCCCACAGTCAAAAAACAAAGAGGCCGCCTGGCCGGATAGACGGCCAGATGACAGGCCAAAAGCAACAAAGGGCGCCGCACACACAGATGGCCCAGCCAGGTCCATTTACGGGCCAAAAAAGAGGGGCCCAGGAAGCAACACAACACGCCAAGTGATCGAAGACAGCGGCACACCCAAATACAGGGGCGCCGCACACCCACTATGTTTCACCGATGAGGTGCTGGATCATGAATTTCCAGCAGGGTTCAAACCCATAAACATAGAGGCATACGACGGAACAACAGACCCTGGAGTCTGGATAGAGGATTACATACTACACATACACATGGCTAGAGGAGATGATCTCCACGCCATAAAATATCTACCCCTCAAGCTCAAAGGGCCAGCTCGGCATTGGCTCAAAAGCCTCCCAGAAAACACTGTTGGAAGTTGGGAAGAGCCTGAGGACGCGTTTAGAGCAAATTTTCAAGGGACTTATGTCCGCCCTCCGGATGCAGACGATCTAAGTCATATAACTCAACAGCCCGGAGAGTCAGCGCGCAAATTATGGAACAGGTTCCTTACTAAAAAGAACCAAATAGTCAATTGTCCGGACGCTGAAGCCTTAGCAGCTTTTAAACACAACGTCCGAGACGAATGGCTCGCCAGACACCTCGGCCAAGAGAAGCCAAGGACAATGGCCACGCTAACAAGCCTCATGACCCGCTTTTGCGCGGGGGAAGACAGCTGGCTAGCAAGATGCAGCACCAGCGACCCGAGTACATCTGAGATCAGAGATGGAAACGGAAAATCATGGCGCAAAAAGGATCAACGCCGGAATAAAGAAAAAATCCCAAAGAACACGGCGGTCAACGCCGGATTCAAAAGCTGGCGGCCGAACAATAAAACACTACCTCTTAAGGACAATAGTGACGAGCTATCCAACTTAAACAAAATTTTGGATCGGATATGTCAAATCCACAGTACCTCCGGAAGGCCTGCAAACCACACCCACCAAGATTGTTGGGTTTTTAAACAGTCCGGCAGACTCAACGCCGAACACAAGGTGCTCAACGCACCAAGCGAGGACGATCACGAACCCCACCAGCAGAGCACCGGAAAACAAAAGACTTTCCCTCAAGAAGTCAAAGCAGTAAACTCACTTCAGGTGATAATACGGAAAAACAATACGGCACCCGCTAAGATAGGTGTCGCACGGTCCACCCCAGCAGAACCTCGAGATTGGATGTCAAAACCAATCACTTTCGACCACCTGGATTATTCCAGAAGTATTCAAAATGCAGGATGGAGTGCTCTGATATTGAATCCTATAATCGACGGACTACAATTTACACAAGTCCTAATGGACGGCGGCAGCGATTTAAACCTGCTATATCAGGACACAATCTGCAAGTTGGGGATAGACCTTACTAAAATTCGGCGCAGCCGCACTTCCTTCAAAGGAGTGGCGCCAGGCCCTTATGCCAAGTGCATGGGCTCTTTACTACTAGAAGTTGTGTTCGGATCACCCGACAACTTCCGACGCGCAAAGCTAATCTTTCATGTCCCCCCATTTAAAAGTAGCTATCAAGCACTACTGGGACGTGAAGCTTTCGTCCGCTTTAACGCAATACCACATTATGCGTCTCTTACACTTAAAATGCCCGGTCCACGCGGCATCATTTCATTAAAAGGTCGTCTATGACCCCGGACACGGCTGGACGAGTTCGGAATAAATAAGCTAGGGGCTCCCTAGCCGCACACCCCTTCACAAGGGGCTGAGCATATAAGCAATAATGAGCCAATATAGGCTCAGTTTTATTAACTTATATTTCAATTTTTTATGCAATTTTTCGCACGATTTCTTTCAAACTAATATCCTCTCTTTTTACAGATGAGCAACGTGCACACCCATCCAGGATACGGCACAACGGAGACACAGGCGCAGATGTGCAGCAGGGACCCGTTTCAAGGATTCTTTTCAGATTAAGACCCTGCGTAAACCTTTCTTACTATCTCTTGTTGCTATAATCCCCTGGTTTCTCATCATAACCAGAGAAGAGACTGGCGTTTTGGCATCGGCCGCGTCAGAGGATCTCGCCAGTACCTGGACACTAGGGGCTTAGGGCATTGTTCTGCCTGTTATTATAAAGACCGAATACCTTAGGGAGTGTTCGGCATCTCGAGTTAGGCCTTATATGCATCAGCTCCGAATCATGTCTTTGGTCAAATGTTGGGTTTGCCCGGCTAATGTGTTTTGCTGCCTTACGTTCCGTATCATCGGCTAACGCAGCACCAGGAAAACTACTGCGATTGTGCCCCAGTTCGGCTGGGTGAGCACCTCAGTAGAGAAAGCCGAAAACTGACTGTCATGATACAGCGAGAGACTGGTCAACCACTCGATTGACCACAGGAATGTTTAGAATTCATCCGCTTTGACGAAGGACCGTTTCCCGGTCAGGCACATACACGCCCCGCATTTGGATAGCGCGGTGCCCCCAGGGGCTATATCGTAGCCCCACCCTCGAACTCCCATGGCTAAGTGAAAGTGATAAAGCATTATAGTCCGGTTGCCTCGCTCGCTACGCTACCACCTCCTTCACAGGACCGAGACGTCGGATTAAGTGTGAAAACGTGCTATTTTTGCGAACACCCCCGCACCTTGTGCGTGGGGGATGAAGCCGACGACTGCCATCTTTCAGGTTATACACACGTATACATAAACGGCCGCATAGGAGATATTTCAATACTTGAACGCACAAGTATAAAAAGCGCCTACATCATAAACATTGTTTTTACAAAATAAAATGTTCATTTGAACGTGACATTTTTTGAGCACTGCGACTCTATTACATGAGCACCACGCAGAACTTCCCCAAAATAGTGCTCGGCGGGTAACCGGCTCTCGTTCGAACCCTAGGTCGCAACAGCGATGGCATTCATCTCTGTCCAATGTGTCTTCACACGGGCGAGTGCCATCCGTGCACCCTCTATGCAGGTCGACCGCTTCATCGCCTTTATATGAGGCACCGCCCCAAGAAATTGCTGCAATAAGCCAAAATAGCTCTTAGGCTTGGGCCTATCCGGCCAGACATGAGTCACGATATCTGTCATGGCAAGTCCGGACGACCTATTCAGCTCAGCCCACTCGGCGAACCGGTCGGTCAGCGGAAGTGAACGCTCCGGACTATGGAATTGATACCAAAACAGCTCTTCCATCTTGTGATCCTCCTGGCTTCCGAAGTGCACAACGGCATCCACCGCACTCGTTGCTAAGTCCATATAAGGATCCTCCGGACCCCACAGCTAGCCAAGCGGAGCATACTTAGGGTCCGTAAACTTTCGGCGCAGCAGAAAAGGCTTGCCAGCCACAATGTGTCCGGCCTGGCGCAACTCTTCCTTCATAGCCCGCATTGCAGAACGGGCATCCTTGGCTTCGGCGGTGGCCTTCCCCAGGTCTTCTCGCCCCGCTAGGCGCTCCTTTTCAAGAGCCTCATTACGGTCGGTAGCATCTTTTAACTTCATGGCCATTCCGGCCATCTCTTCCCTGCTTCGGCAGTGTGCAGCCCTTTCGGCTTCTAACTCCTCGGCCGCCTTCGAGGCCGCCGCATGACTCCTTCTGGCTTCCTCCTTGGCTTGAGCAAGTTCGGCCCGAAGGCTCTCCACAGCAGCGGCACCATCTGCATTTCACACACATGTTGTAAGGACTAGGGCTTCTGCTCCCTTACTAAGTGGACGCAAAGAAACACTTACCTTGCGACTCATCAAGTCGCCTGTTGACTAGCGCGATGTCCGCATCCGCAACGTCGAGTTGCCACTTTAGCTCAGCAACTCCATCAGTCCGGTTGGCCCCCGGACGATCCGCCACCTGCATAGGAACGGCGAAAATTGAAACCTGCGATTTTGATCCTCGGCACGCTGTCGCTTTCGATAACCTACCGAGTCTCAGGGGCTACTATCTATACAGGGCGCACTTCTATGTGCAAAACTGTCAAAAAGGTGTGTCGTTTTTACATACCTCAAACCCCGCCAGCAAACTCCTGACGGCATTATGCAATCCGCTCTCGGCGGATGAAATCTTTCCAATCACCATACTCATCAATGCATGGTGATCTTCTGAGATGGACGCCCTCTCAAGTAGATCCTTCAGCTCCCCCGGCCAAAATCTATTCGGCGCCGAGCCCCTCGGCTTTGCCGGGCTCGGGGATACCCTCCGTGACGACACTTCAGGCTCGTCCGCCCTATCCGACGGTGCAGCAGACGGAGGCGTCTCGCTCTCCATCATCTCCAGACGAAGATCCCCCGAAGACGAGCTCATTTGCGAAGGACGGAGATCCGAACTACATGGTAAAAACTTGAGTTAGCCTCAGAAGCTCAAATAGGGGTGTCCTTTATAAAACTCCCCTTTTCGTACTTACGGCTCGCTGGAGGGCTGATTCTTTAAGGGAGACTGTGCGGCCGGGGCCTCCCCGGATGCAGGACCCTCTGGTGAAGATTTTTTTCCCCCGCTTAGGGGCTTTGGCCCCCGGGTCCTCGGAGGCGGTCCTCTTCTCCCCTTGGAGGGAGGGATTCTTGATCCCCCCTCTTTCAAGAGCCTCCTTGGGCGAGGCGGTAGCTCCTCTATTTTCCCCTTCGCCTTCCTCTGAAGGCGCAACCTCCAGCATCCTGACCAGCACGGGATCCGGCGCGGTCTCTGGGAGGGGGGCCAGACACCGTATCAGTTTTGCTTGCGCTATCCACTCCTGTTTAGAGAGAAATTGGTCACAAGGCGAATCATAAAAAGGCAAACAAACGGTATGTCTGGACTCGGAGCTACTTACTTGTGTATCCGGGCGATTGCAGCTTAGGCCAGCATCCTCGGTCAATTCCGGACACGCCTCTCGTGATCCAAAGAATAAATTGTACATCTCCACAGGTGTCATACCCATGAAGTGTTGAAGAATCTGTGGTCCCTCCGGATTAAACTCCCACAGCCGGAGAGGGCGGCGTTTGCAGGGCAGGAGACGTCTAATCAGCATAACCTGCACTACCACAACCAGATCGATCTCCCTCGCTTGGAGGTCTCGAATCCGGCCCTGCAGTAGGGGCACGTCCTTTGACGGCCCCCAGTTGAGCCCTTGGTTGACCCACGACATCAACTGACGTGGAGGTCCCGAGCGGAATAAGGGCGGCGGCTTCTGCCTCCTGCCCTTTGTAGCGGTAATATAGAACCACTCCTGCTGCCACAATCCGAGATCCTCTTGGAAGGAGCCCTCGGGCCACGGGGCGTCGGCCCTCTTGCTCACGGTCGCCCCGCCGCACTCTGCTTGACGCCCCTCAACCATCTTCGGCTCCACATTGAAAGTCTTCAGCCACAGGCCGAAGTGAGGGGTGACATGGAGGAAGGCTTCGCAGACGATGATAAATGCGGAAATATGGAGGATGGACTCCGGAGCCAAGTCGTGGAACTCCAACCCATAGTAAAACATGAGACCTCTCACAAAATGATCCATCGGGAAGCCTAAACCCCGACGGAGGTGGGATACGAAAACGACGTACTCGCTGGGCTCGGGGGTGGGGATGGCCTACCCTTCGGCGGGCAACCTGTGCGAAATCTCGTAATACAGGTACTTGGCCTCTCGCAGCTTTAGCACGTCCTCCTCCGTGACGGAGGGGGGCATCCACCGGCCCTGAAGGTCGGAGCCAGACATTGTTGAAGGTCCGAAGCGCTCGAATCTGGGGCTCTGGGTGTTGGAACTTGGAGCAAGGAGAAGATTCGATGGAAGATTGAAGAAAAGAAACGAGCCTTGGTCCTATTATAAAGAGGGAGAATACCAAGAGCCGTCTCCATGACCGTTCGGGACTCGCCTTCGATAGAGGGGGCGTGGAAACGGGTGCGGTTGGGTTACCCACGTCCGTATTGATGAGAATCCCGGAATAAGGGGAAACACGATCTCTGCTTTGACAAGACGTGCCAAGGAAACCGCTTCGCTAAACGCGCTGAGGTGGTATAATAAAAAACGATTCAAGTAAAGGCTTGGTAGTGGTGTGATGTCATGCCACAAAATACGTTAGCAGATTGAACTTGTGTGCATATTATTCTCTCTACGGTGGAATGTGGAATTTATTTTGCAGAGCCGGACACTATCCTGGTGTTCACAATCTTCTATGAATTATTCGGAGGGGGAACCCGCCTTGCAATGCCGAACAATATGCGCGCCGGACTCATCGTCATTGAAGCCTGGTTCAGGGGCTACTGAGGGAGTCCTGGACTAGGGGGTGTCCGGACAGCCGGACTATCATCGTCGGCCGGACTCCAAGACTATGAAGATACAAGATTGAAGACTTCGCCCCGTGTCCGGATGGGACTTTCCTTGGTGTGGAAGGCAAGCTTGGCGATACGGATATGTAGATCTCCTACCATTGTAACCGACTCTGTGTAACCCTAGCCCTCTCCGGTGTCTATATAAACCGGAGGGTTTTAGTCCGTAGGACGAACAACCATTACAACAATCATACCATAGGCTAGCTTCTAGGGTTTAGCCTCCTTGATCTCGTGGTAGATCTACTCTTGTAATACACATCATCAATATTAATCAAGCAGGACGTAGGGTTTTACCTCCATCAAGAGGGCCCGAACCTGGGTAAAATATCGTGTCCCTCGTCTCCTGTTACCATCCGCCTAGACGCATAGTTCGGGACCCCCTACCCGAGATCCGCCGGTTTTGACACCGACAATGGTCCCGGCACCAAGATGGTGCGGCTGGAGCCCGAAGAACTCCAGGAACGTGCGGAAGAAGGTTCTCGCCGGCAGCCCAAATCCACGCTCGAAGTGCATGAGGAAGACCACGCGCTCTGACTCCTCGGGCTGCGGCCTCTGCTTGCCGTGCGGTAGACGGACGGCGACATCCGTCTCCCGCGGCAAGCACCCTGACGCCCGAAGATGGGCGATGTCTTCGGTGGTGACATTCGAGCCCATCCAAGAGCCCGACGGCAGTGCCATGGACAAAAGAAGGAAAAGGAGAAAGAAGACGGACGACAGTGAAGTTCTGCTCGGGGCAACGGGCGCCGCAGTGCGTCGGTTGCAAGGAGCAGAGCAAGAGCAAAGGAGCAGGAGGGCGCATGTGAGAATAATGTCCGCCGCCCCCTGCTGCCCCGATTTATAACCCTCGGTTTGAACATGGTGGAGTAGGATCGTCTGCACTCACCCTTTCCACTACCCCGCAATAAGTGTGCATGTACACATGCAATAACTGCCCGGGGAAGAGCAACCGACCCCAGGACGCCGCAATAAATCTGCACGCGTGGACCAAGGGCGCGCGGCGGTGGGCCCCAGCCCGTCGTTCAGTCTCGTCTGGCGCGTGGCCTGTCAGGCCCCTCCGACTTCCGGGCACCACGTGGCATCCGCGCGAAGCCCGAGGGATTGCCCCAAGATTCGGCGGACTCCTCGGTTCCCGCACTTGCCAGAACACCACGATCCGTTTTCCGAGAAAATCGACACACAATGCATGTTGCTGTACCCGACGCTCGCAGAATGCGCCTTGCTTAAGGGGGAAACTGCGAAGGCCCACTCATCCAAAGAAGACGGACCTTCACAGCTTCAGTGACTATTGTCGGGGGGATGAACCCCGGGCAGGCAACGGAACCCGGATCCTTTTCAAAAACAACTGGGCCAGCATCGCCCCTCAAGCCCTGCAAACCGGCCAAACTCTCCAACCCAACAAGACGCGTCGACTCGGCATCAACAACTAGCACAAGACAGCCGAACCCAGCACAACCAATGCTTCCTCAACAAGCCAGCTCCACCCATGGCGTGCTCCGCAATCCATCCACGGGTCAACTCCCGTCCCATCCAGGCCGTACGATGGGACGAGTCTTCAGATACCGATGACCAAGGCAACAGTGCCCCGCCCATACCTTTGGTCAGCCGGAGCATGGCAACAGTGCCCCTCACCTACCTACTGACCAGGGACGGCGTGGCTACAGTGCCCCCGCCCTCACCCCTGACGGCAGCAAGCGGCGACTTGACGAAGCGCCACTGTACACGACTCGACTCGGCCACGCCCTGACGATTGACAAGACGGCGCACAGTCCCCCTAGGCATGCAGGGCCCACACCTAGGGGAACTCGGCGAACCACAGGCCCCTAGCGGGTCCCAACCCGGGTCCCCGGACGCCGACAACCCGGACCCACCGACTTGTAACTTTACCATTGTACCCCTAGGGGGTTGGTCTATGAAACCCCCCAGGAGCCCTCACGCAGGGGGCAAGTAAGCAGCAACAGACATAGAGAGCAACTAGCCACCAAAACAGCAACACCCACCTAGAGAGAAGGAGCAGCCTAAGCCTTGGCCAGATTTCCTTCCTCCTCCACACAGCTCTAGGAGCAACATTGTACTATCGAACATCAAACTACACTCGGCGGGACTAGGGGTGTTATCTCTCCGGAGAGCCCCAAACCTGGGTATGTCCGCCGTCCCGCGCCCGCTCATACCAACCTCCCCTCTCTTTAGCCATCGAGCCTCCTCCTCTCTTTAGCCATCCCATGGCATCTGTCGTGCGCTCACCACGACAACCTCCTCTATGGTATAACCTTGTAGGATGCTTGCCTCTGGATGGTTTTGGTTCCGACAAAAGCGCTTCAGTATTCCCATGAACCGCTCAAAGGGATACATGTTGCGAAGAAACACAGGACCACAATACTTTATCTCATCAACAAGGTGCACAGTGAGATGGACCGTGACATCAAAGAATGATGGTGGGAAAAATATCTCTAGGTTGCACAATACTCTTGCAATATCATCTTGCATATGATCCAGCTCTTCAGGATCTACAACTTTTTGCCATAGTTGGTTGAAGAAATCACAGAGCTCAATGGGTGTGTTCCTTGTATCTTTGTCCAACATATTCCTGATGGCCACCGGGAGGATTTGTGTCAACATTACGTGGCAAGCATGTGTCCCAACTTCATTTTACCTGAGCTCACATCCACGAGACTTCTGATGTTTGTGGAGTAGGAAGAGGGTGTCTTAACTGACAACAAATAGGTGAAAATTGTGTTGCTTCTTTTGTACTGAAATTGTAACTCTGGCGAGCTTTGATGAATTTGTCATCATCTTCTGCTTCACTCTTGCCTTTTGATTGATCTGCAAGCATATCGAGCCATGAACCCTCACCATCCTTTCTTTTACCTTTAATCTTGAGCAGAATACCAAGGATGCTTTCACATACGTTCTTCCCTACATGCATGACATCGATGCAGTGACATAAACGTAGAATCTCCCAGTAAGGTAATTTCTAGAACACCGATTTCTTCTTAAACACTTGACCCTTGGGTGTTTGTTTCACCATCTTAGCGTGATTCTTGCCAAGCACAACATTAATTTGTTTGGCCATGTTGTGGACCACCTCCCCATCATAGGGTCTTGGGCCCACTTCTACCTCTGCTGTACCATCAAATTCAGCTTTCATCTTTTAGTATGGGTGATTTTTTCGTAAGAACCTATGATGGCGCAAATACACGGTTTTGTGTGAGTTGGGAAGTCTTCTGCTAGCTGTCCTATCCATGCATGTGACACACCCTACATCTCCCTTTGTTTCCTGCCCAGATGTGTTGCCTAATGACGGCATATCTTGAATGGTGTGCACCATCATCGTATGTAGATCGAAAATCTCCTTTTTTGTAAGCATCATAACATTTTACAGCAGGTGCATCTATCCACACAATCAGCAATTCTTCTACCAGTAGCTGAAAGTAAATGTCGATGTCATTTCTAGGTTGCTTTGGGCCTTGGACAATCATTGACATCATAATGTATTTTTTCTCCATACACAACCAAGGAGCTAGGTTATATATGCATAGAACCACCGGCCATGTGCTGTGATTGGTGCTCATATCGCCAAAAGGATTCATCCCATCAGTACACTCCCCGAGCCTTATACTTCTAGGATCCTTGGCAAAGTCTTCAAATTTGTTATCGATTAATTCCCACTAAGCCCCATCTTTCGGGTGCCTCATATACTTATCGCAATTCGCTCATCATGATGCCACCACAAGCTCTTTGCCTCTCTAGGGTTTACAAACAATTGCCTCAACCTTGGAATTAAAGGCAAGTAACAAACAACCTTGAACGGGATTCCTCTCATGTTCTCGTCATCCAATTTGTACTTGTCCTTTGCTCTCCTGCGCTTGTATCATGCATGCTTGCATTTGGGACATGCACGCAAATCTTTGTAATCACCACAGTACAATATACAATCATTCACACAAGCGTGTATCTTCTGTACTTCAAGTTCCAATGGGCAAACAATTTTCTTTGCTTCATTCATGCTTCTGGGGAGCACATTATCTTCCGGAAGAATTTCTTTGAAAATACCTAACATCTCTGTGAAGCCCTTGTTTGATAGACCGTTTGTTGCTTTAAATCTGAGAAGCGCCAGGGTGGCACTCAACCTGGAATATTTCTTTTTGCAACCTAGATACAATTCTTTCTTGGAGTCCGCATCAATGGTTGGCAAATCCTTGTACCCAATAACATCCTTGTCTGGGCCCTTGAAATCTGCAATCATAGCAACAAAATCTGGCATATCATGATCGTCGTCATCTGCGTCGACCTCTTCGTTTTCTAGTGGGCATTTCGGTTTTCCGGTGTTCCATTGGTAGCTTGACTCCTCTGCCCCGATGTTAGATTCAACATCCAAGTGACACTGATCGGGGTTTGGCATCTCAAAACCCTGGGTATCTTCATCCATGAACTCGTCTTCACCGTGTCTAGTCCAACATGTATATCCATCCATGAATCCTCGAGAGACTAAGTGGCACTGGACATCTATAACTACACGTGACTCTGTATTGTCACAATCAACACATGGACACATGATGTAATCCTCACTACAAATTCTCTTCTTTGTACTTTCAGCCAAATTCATGAACTCTATCACGCCACTGATAAAATCTGCGGTATTCCGGTCCTTCATCCATTCAGATTGTTCCATCTGCACCACATGAATGGTAATTAAAAACAAAACAACAACATTGATACACAGATTAACTGCTGCCCGATGATGTGTGCATAAATCACAAGGCTTTATTTTCATAATTACTGAGGGCGCTCCATATTGTTATCCAGACGTGCAATGACAGAAATTCATGGCTAGTCAATTTACACACACAGCACTACTACAACACCACCCTCACGAAAAGAATACCTTAATTAAGTAGTCGCGCGGCGACCTCCACCCAGCAGACAGAGAAGCGCGATGCGGTGGCACGCCGAGACAACAGGGTCGAGGAGAAAAGCTTAGTGTGGCTGCCGCCTGAAGTTCGACCTCCACTATCTCGCCATCGACAGCGATGGATGTGCTCGAATCACGCCACCGCCAACCTCGACGGTTGAGCTCCTCCTATCTCCTGCCATAGACCGAAGATTGACCTCCTATGACGCCGCCACCGCCCACCGACCCAGGATTGACCTCTTCTCCGATAGCCCTTGCCTAGGCCGCCGCCACCATCTCTAGATGCGTACCAGCAGTTTTATTTTGACGGATATCCGCAGGGCGGCTGTTTACACGGTATCACTGTAACTCAATTATATGTATAGGGTAGTACATCACGTACGGTTATGTAACGGCAATCGTGTCTCACCTACGTTGTCTTCTCACACGGTTTGGTGCACAAATCATGTGTGACATTGTAATACCTGACACAAACAACATGTATAAATAGTGTGTTGTATACTCAAACATATATATAGTGCCATAAGTAGTTCCCGACCGTTAGCTTATCCCCACAGTTTCCCCATTTCCTCCAAATCTCTACATAGCCTCCAAATTCCCTCGCATGGAGCTGACATTGGGGGAATGCGGGCGAGTGGTGCTGATGGTTTCGATGCGGCTGTTCCTGCTCGAATCGCCGTCACGACGGCGGTCGCCGCTGAGCACTTGCCTAAGGTCATTAGAAGGCAGGTGTACTACGGATCCGAATTGTTCTGTCAGGTTCCAATCTATCCCGATTTATTTTAGCATGTCCAATGTAGCTCCTTGTTGTATCCTTCCTGATTGAATCCCCCCCAGGAAAGCGATCTGCCGCCGGATCCGGAGCATGACTCCAGACTCCCGCAACACGAGTTCGACTACGAGTTTTGCGCCACCGAGAAGTACCAAAAGTTGAGTTGTGTGCATGGGCACACTCCCGCTCGACGTGTATACATGGAGGGATTCAACATTGGTAGGCGGTTTTGTTGGGGAACGCGGTAATTTCAAAAATATTCCTATGATCACGCAAGATCTATCTATGTGATTCATAGCAACGAGAGGGGAGAGTGTGTCCACGTACCCTCGTAGACCGAAAGCGGAAGCGTTATGACAACGCGGTTGATGTAGTCGTACGTCTTCACGATCCAATCGATCTTAGCGCCGAACGTACGGCACCTCCGCGATCAGCACACATTCAGCTCGTGGACGTCCCTCATACTCTTGATCTAGTTGAGGCTGAAGGAGAGTTTCATCAGCACGACGGCATGGTGACGGTGATGATGAAGTTTCCGGTGCAGGGCTTCGCCTAAGCACTACGACGATATGACCGAGGTGTGTAACTGTGGAGGGGGGCACCGCACACGGCTAAACAATGTCAACTTGTGTGTTCTAGGGTGCCCCCTGCGCCCATATATAAAGGAGGGAGGGGGAGGCCGACCGGCCTCTCTAGGCACGCCAAGGGGGGAGGAGTCCTCCTCCTAGTAGGAGTAGGACTCCCCCTTTCCTAGTCCCACTAGGAATAGAAGGAAGAGGGGGAAGGAGAAATGAAAGGGGGGCCGGCCCCCTCACCCAATTCAGATTGGGCTTGGGGGGGCCTCCTAGGTTGCCTTCTCTCCTCTCCCACTAAGGCCCATTAAGGCCCATATGCTCCCCAGGAGGGTTCCGGTAACCCCCCGGTACTCCGGTAAATGCCCGAACACATCCGGAACTATTCTGATGTCCAAACATAGTCGTCCAATATATCAATCTTCATGTCTCGACCATTTCGAGACTCCTCATCATGTCCGTGATCTCATCCGGGACTCCGAATAACCTTTGGTCATCAAAACACATAAACTCAAAATACAAATCGTCATCGAACGTTAAGCGTGCGGACCCAACGGGTTCGAGAACTATGTAGACCTGACCGAGACACGTCTCCGGTAAATAACCAATAGCGGAACCTAGATGCTCATATTGGTTCTTACATATTCTACGAAGAAGTTTATCGGTCAAACTAGCTCAATCTCGTTACCAGCAAGTCTCTTTACTCGTTCTGTAATACTTCATCCCACAACTAACACATTAGTCAGAATGCTTGCAAGGCTTATAGTGATGAGTATTACCGAGAGGGCCCAGAGATACCTCTCCGAAACATGGAGTGACAAATCCTAATCCCGATTTATGCCAACCCAACAAACACCTTTGGAGACACCTATAGAGCACTTTAATAATCACCCTTTTACGTTGTGACGTTTGGTAGCACACAAAGTGTTCCTCCAGTATTCGGGAGTTGCACAATCGCATAGTCTGAGGAACTTGTATAAGTCATGAAGAAAGTTGTAGCAATGGAACTAACACGATCATAATGCTTAGCTAACGGATGGGTCATGTCCATCACATCATTCTCATAATGATGTGATCCCGTTCATCAAATGACAACACATGTCTATGGTTAGGAAACTTAACCATCTTTGATTAACGAGCTAGTCAAGTAGAGGCATACTAGGGACTATATGTTTTGTCTATGTATTCACACATGTACTAATTTTCCGGTTAATACAATTCTAGCATGAATAATAAACATTTATCATGATATAAGGAAATAAATAATAACTTTATTATTGCCTCTAGGGCATATTTCCTTCAGTCTCCCACTTGCACTAGAGTCAATAATCCAGTTCACATCGCCATGTGATTTAACACCAATATTCACATTTGTATGTGATTAACACCCATAGTTCACATCGTCATGTGGCCAACACCCAAAGGGTTTACTAGAGTCAATAATTTAGTTCACGTTGTTTATGTGATTACCACCCAAAGAGTACTAAGGTGTGATCATGTTTTGCTCGTGAGAGAAGTTTAGTCAACGGGTCTATCACATTCAGAGCTGTATGTATTTTGCAAATATTCTATGTCTATAATGCTCTGCACGGAGCTACTCTAGCTAATTGCTCCCACTTTCAATATGTATCCAGATTGAGACTTAGAGTCATCTGGATCGGTGTGAAATCTTACATCGATGTAACTCTTTATGACGAGCTCTTTTATCACCTCCATAATTGAGAAATATTTCCTTAGTCCTCACTAAGGATAATTTTGACCGCTATCCAGTGATCTAGTCCTATATCAAAATTGTACTCCCTTGCTAAACTCAGGGTAGGGTACACAATAGGTCTGGTACACAGCACATCATACTTCTATAGAACCTATGACTGTGGCATAGGGGAATGACTTTCATTCTCTTTCTATTTTCTGTCGTGGTCGGGCTTTGAGTCTTACTCAACTTTACACCTTGTAGTAAAGGAAAGAACCCTTTCTTTGACTGATCCATTTTGAACTTCTTCAAAACTTTATCAAGGTATATAATCATTAAAAAACCTTATCAAGCGCCTTGATCTATTTTGATAAATCTTGATGCCCAATATGTAAGCAGCTTTCACCGAGGTCTTTCTTTGAAAAACTCTTATTCAAGTATCCCTTTATGCTATCTAGAAATTCTATATCATTTCCAATCAACAATATGTCATCCACTTATAATATTAGAAATGCTACAGAGCTCCCACTGGCTTTCTTGTAAATACAGGCTTCAAAAGTCTGTATAAAACCATATGCTTTGATCACACTATCAAAGCGCTTATTCCAACTCCGAGAGGCTTGCACCAGTCCATAAATGGATCGCTGGAGCTTGCACACTTTGTTAGCACCCTTTGGATCGACAAAACCTTCTGGTTGCATTATATACAACTATTCTTCCAGAAATCCATTCAGGAATGCAGTTTTGACATCCATCTGCCAGATTTCATAAACTATGGTAATTGCTAACATGATTCGGATGGATTTAAGCATCGCTAAAGTTGAGAAAATCTCATTGTAGTCAACACCTTGAACTTGTCAAAAACATTTTGCGACAAGTTGAGCTTTGTAGATAGTAACACAACTATCAGTGTCCGTCTTCCTCTTTGAAGATCCATTTATTTTCTATGGCTTGCCGATCATCGGGCAAATGCACCAAAGTCCATACTTTGTTATCATACATGGATCCCATCTCACATTTCATGGCCTCAAGCCATTTCACGGAATCTGGGCTCATCATTGCTTCCTCATAGTTCATAGGTTCATCATGGTCTAGTAACATAACTTCCAAAACAGGATTACCGTACCACTCTGGTGCGAATCTTACTCTGGAAGACCTACGCGATTCGGTAGTAACTTGATCTGAAGCTTCATGATCATCATCATTAGCTTCCTCACTAATTGGTGTAGGAATCATTGGAACTGATTTCTGTGATGAACTACTTTCCAATTCGGGAGAAGGTACAATTACCTCATCAAGCTCTACTTTCCTCGCACTCACTTCTTTTGAGAGAAACTCCTTCTCTAGAAAGGATCCATTCTTAGCAACGATCTTGCCTTCGGATCTGTGATAGAAGGTGTACCCAACAGTTTCCTTTGGGTATCCTATGAAGACGCATTTCTCTGATTTGGGTTCGAGCTTATCAGGTTGAAGCTATTTCACATAAGCATCGCAGCCCCAAACTTTAAGAAACGATAACTTTGGTTTCTTGCCAAACCACAGTTCATAAGGCGTCGTCTCAACGGATTTTGATGCTGCCCTATTTAAAGTGAATGCAACTATCTCTAATGCATAACCAAGTGATTCATAATCAAGTGATTCCAAAAGTCCATCTTTATGGAGTTTCTTCATGCGCTTTACACTGATATGACCCAAACAGCAGTACCACAAATATGTTGCACTATCATTATCAACTTTGCATCTTTTGGCATCAATATTATGAATATGTGTATCACTATGATCAAGATTCAATAAACCATCAACATTGGGTGTATGACCATAGAAGGTTTTATTCATGTAAACAGAATAAAAATTTATTCTCTATCTTAGATGAATAATCGTATCGCCATAAACATGATCTAATCATATTTATGCTCAACGCAAACACCAAATAACATTTATTTAGCTTCAGCACTAATCTCAAAACTATAGGGAGTGTGCGATGATGATCATATCAATCTTGGAACCACTTCCAACACACATCATCACTTCACCCTCAACTAGTCTCTGTTTATTCTGTAACTCCTGTTTCGAATTACTAATCTTAGCAAGCGAAAAAGTATCAAATACCCAGGGGCTACTATAAACACTAGTAATGTACACATCAATAACATGTATATCAAATATACCCTTGTTCACTTTGCCATCCTTCTTATCCACCAAATCTTCGAGGTATTTCCATTTCTAGTGACCATTTCCTTTGTAGTAGAAGCACTCAGTTTTAGGCTCTGGTCCAACTTTGGGCTTCTTCACGGGAGTGACAACTTGCTTGCCATTCTACTTGAAGTTCCCTTTCTTTCCCTTTGCCCTTTTTTTGAAATTAGTGGTCTTGTCAATCATCAACACTTGATGCTCTTTCTTGATTTCTACCTTCGTCGATTTCAGCATCACGAAGAGCTCGGGAATCGTTTTTGTCATCCCTTACATACTATAGTTCATCACGAAGTTCCAGTAACTTGGTGATGGTGACTAGAGAACTTTGTCAATTACTATCTTATCTAGAAGATTAACTCCCACTTGATTCAAGCGATTGTAGTACCCAGATAATCTGAGCACATGCTCACTGCTTGAGCTATTCTCCTCCATATTTTAGCTATAGAACTTTTTGGAGACTTCATATCTCTCAACTCAAGTATTTGCTTGAAATATTAACTTCAACTCCTGGAACATCTCATATGGTCCATGACGTTCAAAACGTCTTTGAAGTCCCGATTCTAAGCCATAAAGCATGGTGCACTAAACTATCAAGTAGTCATCATATTAAGCTAGCCAAACGTTCATAACATCTGCATCTGCTCCTGCAATAGTTTTGTCACCTAGCGGTGCATCAAGGACATAATTCTTCTATGCAACAATGAGGATAAACCTCAGATTACGGACCCAGTCCGCATCATTACTACTATAATCTTTCAACATAGTATTCTCTAGGAACATATAAAAAACATAGGGAGGCTATAACGCGAGCTATTGATCTACAACATAATTTTCAAAACACTATCAAGACTAAGTTCATGATAAATTAAAGTTCAATTAGTCATATTACTTAAGAACTCCCACTTAGATAGACATCCCTCTAATCGTCTAAGTGATCACGTGATCCAAATCAACTAAACCATGTTTGATCATCACGTGAGATGGAGTAGTTTTCAATGGTGAACATCACTATGTTGATAATATCTACTATATGATTCACGCTCGACCTTTCGGTCTCAGTGTTCCGAGGCCATATCTGCATATGCTAGGCTCGTCAAGTTTAACCCGAGTATTCTGCGTGTGCAAAACTGGCTTGCACTCGTTGTATGTGAACGTAGAGCTTATCACACCCGATCATCACATGGTGTCTCAGCACGAAGAACTGTAGCAACGGTGCATACTCAGGGAGAACACTTATACCTTGAAATTTAGTAAGGGATCATCTTATAATGCTACCGCCAAACTAAGCAAAATAAGATGCATAAAAGATAAACATCACATGCAATCAAAATATGTGACATGATCTCCATCATCAAAGCATCGTCATGATATCCATCGTCACCGGCGCGACACCTTGATCTCCATCGTAGCATCATTGTCATCTCGCCAACTATTGTTACTATGACTATCGCTACTGTTTAGTGATAAAGTAAAACAATTACATGGCAATTGCATTGCATACAACAAAGCGACAACCATATGGCTCTTGTCAGTTGTCGATAACTTTGTTACAAACCATACCATCTCATACAACAATTTATATCAATCATGCTTGACCATATCACATCACAGCAAGCCCTACAAAAACAAGTTAGACGTCCTCTACTTTGTTGTTGCAAGTTTTACGTGGCTGCTACGGGTTTCTAGCAAGAACCGTTCCTACCTATGCATAAAAACCACAACGATTTTTCGTCAAGTGTGCTATTTTAATCTTTAACAAGGACCGGGCGTAGCCACACTTGATTCAACTAAAGTTCGAGAAACAAACACTCACCAGCCACCTATGTGCAAAGCACGTCGATAGAACCAATCTCGCGTAAGCGTATGCGTAATGTCGGTCTGAGTCGCTTCATCCAACAATACCGCTGAATCAAAGTATGACATGCTAGTAAGCAGTATGACTATTATCGCCCACAACTCTTTGTGCATATAACATACGCATAGACCTGGCTCGGATGCCACTGTTGGGGAACGCGGTAATTTCAAAAAAAGTCCTACAATCACGCAAGATCTATCTATGTGATGCATAGCAACAAGAGGGGCGAGTGTGTCCATGTACCCTCGTAGACCGAAAGCGGAAGCGTTATGACAACATGGTTGATGTAGTCGTACGTCTTCATGATCCGACCGATCTTAGCACCAAACGTACGGCACCTCCGCGATCAGCACATGTTTAGCTCGGGGACGTCCTTCGTACTCTTGATCCAGTTGAGGCCGAGGGAGAGTTTCGTCACCACGATGGCGTGGTGGCGGTGATGATGAAGTTACCGGCGCAGGGCTTCGCCTAAGCACTACGATGATATGACTGAGGTGTGTAACTGTGGAGGGGGGCACCGCAAACGGCTAAACAATGTCAACTTGTGTGTTCTAGGGTGCCCCCTGCCCCCATATCTAAAGGAGGGAGGGGGAGGCCGGATGGCCTCTCTAGGAGCGCCAAGGGGGGAGGAGTCCTTCTCCTAGTAGGAGTAGGCCTCCCACTTTCCTAGTCCCACTAGGAATAGAAGGAAGAGGGGGAAGGAGAAAGGAAAGGGGGGCCGGCCCCCTCACCCAATTTGGATTGGGCTTGGGGGGGCGCTCCCTCCTAGGGTGCCTTCTCTCCTCTCCCACTAAGGCCCATTAAAAAAGGCCCATATGCTCCCCGGGAGGGTTCCGGTAACCCCCGGTACTCCGGTAAATGCCCAAACTCATCCGGAACTATTCCGAGGTCCAAACATAGTCGTCCAATATATAAATCTTCATGTCTCGACCATTTCGAGACTCCTCGTCATGTCCGTGATCTCATCCGGGACTCCGAACAACCTTTGGTCATCAAAGCACATAAACTCATAATACAAATCGTCATCCAACGTTAAGCATGTGAACCCTACGGGTTCGAGAACTATGTAGACATGCCCGAGACACGTCCCGATCAATAACCAATAGTGGAACCTGAATACTCATATTGGTTCCTACCTATTATACAAAGATCTTTATGTTGGGGAATGTTACATAAAATAAAAAATTTCCTACGTTCACCAAGATCAATCTAGGAGTTCATCCAGCAACGAGAGAGAGGAGTGCATCTACATACCCTTGTAGATCGCGAGCGGAAGCGTTCAAGAGAACGGGGTTGAGGGAGTCGTACTCGTCGTGATCCAAATCATCGGAGATCCTAGCGCCGAACGGACGGCACCTCCGCGTTCAACACACGTACGGTCAGCGTGACGTCTCCTCCTTCTTGATCCAGCAGGGGTGAAGGAGAGGTTGATGAAGATCTAGCAGCACGACGGCGTGGTGGTGGATACAGCAGGGATCCCGGCAGGGCTTCGCCAAGCATCTGCGGGAGGGAGAGGTGTAGCAAGGGGGAAGGGAGGCGCCAAGTGCAAGGGTGCGGCTGCCCTCCCTCCCCCCCTCTTTATATAGGGTCCCCAGGGGGGCGCCGACCCTGGAGATGGGATCTCCAAGGGGGGCGGCGGCCAGGGGGAGGCTTTCCCCTCAAGGCAAGTGGAGGCGCCCCCCACCCTAGGGTTGCCAACCCTAGGCGCAGGGGGGGCCCAAGGGGGGGCGCACCAGCCCACCAGGGGCTGGTTCCCCTCCCCACTTCAGCCCATGGGGCCCTCCGGGATAGGTGGCCCCACCCGGTGGACCCCCGGGACCCTTCCGATGGTCCCGGTACAATACTGGTGACCCCCGAAACTTTCCCGATGGCCGAAACTATACTTCCTATATATAATTCTTCACCTCCGGACCATTCCGGAACTCCTCGTGACGTCCGGGATCTCATCCGGGACTCCGAAAAACTTTCGGGTTACTGCATATTCATATCTCTACAACCCTAGCGTCACCGAACCTTAAGTGTGTAGACCCTACGGGTTCGGGAGACATGCAGACATGACCGAGACGCCTCTCTGGTCAATAACCAACAGCGGGATCTGGATACCCATGTTGGCTCCCACATGCTCCTCGATGATCTCATCGGATGAACCACGATGTTGAGGATTCAATTAATCCCGTATACAATTCCCTTTGTCAATCGGCACGTTACTTGCCCGAGACTCGATCGTCGGTATCCCAATACCTCGTTCAATCTCGTTACTGGCAAGTCACTTTACTCATACCGTAATGCATGATCCCGTGACCACACACTTGGTCACATTGAGCTCATTTGATGATGCATTGCCGAGTGGGCCCAGAGATACCTCTTCGTCATACGGAGTGACAAATCCCAGTCTCGATTCGTGCCAACCCAATAGACACTTTCGGAGATACCCGTAGTGCACCTTTATAGCCACCCAGTTACGTTGTGACGTTTGGCACACCCAAAGCATTCCTACGGTATCCGGGAGTTGCACAATCTCATGGTCTAAGGAAATGATACTTGACATTCAGAAAAGCTCTAGCGAAACGAACTACACGATCTTTGTGCTATGCTTATGATTGGGTCTTGTCCATCACATCATTCTCCTAATGATGTGATCCCATTATCAATGATGTCCAATGTCCATAGTCAGGAAACCATGACTATCTGTTGATCAACGAGCTAGTCAACTAGAGGCTCACTAGGGACTTGTTGTGGTCTATGTATTCACACATGTATTACGATTTCCAAATAATACAATTATAGCATGAACAATAGACAATTATCATGAATAAAGAAATATAATAATAACCATTTTATTATTGGGAATATTTCCAACAGTCTCCCACTTGCACTAGAGTCAATAATCTAGTTACATTGTGATGTATCGAACACCCATTGTGTTCTGGTGTTGATCATGTTTTGCTCTAGGGAGAGGTTTAGTCAATGGATCTGCTACATTCAGGTCCGTATGCACTTCACAAATATATATGTCTCCATCTTGAACATTTTCACAGATGGAGTTGAAGCGACGCTTGATGTGCCTAGTCTTCTTGTGAAACCTGGGCTCCTTGGCAAGTGCAATAGCTCCAGTGTTGTCACAAAAGAGTGTCATCGGCCCCGATGCATTGGGTATGACTCCTAGGTCGGTGATGAACTCCTTCACCCAGATAGCTTCATGTGCTGCCTCCGAGGCTGCCATGTACTCCGCTTCACATGTAGATCTCGCCACGACGCTCTGCTTGCAGCTGAACCAGCTTACTGCCCAACCATTCAAAATATACACGTATCCGGTTTGTGACTTAGAGTCATCCAGATCTGTGTCGAAGCTAGCATCGACGTAACCCTTTATGACGAGCTCTTCGTCACCTCCATATACGAGAAACATGTCCTTAGTCCTTTTCAGGTACTTAAGAATGTTCTTGACCGCTGTCCAGTGTTCCATGCCCGGATTACTTTGGTACCTTCCTACCAAACTTACGGCAAGGTTTATATCAGGTCTAGTACACGTCATGGCATACATGATAGACCCTATGGCTGAGTCATAGGGGACGACACTCATCTTTTCTCTATCTTCTGTTGTGGTCGAGCATTGAGCCGAGCTCAACACACCTTGCAACACAGGCAAGAACCCCTTCTTGGACTGATCCATATTGAACTTCTTCAATATCTTATCAAGGTATGTGCTTTGTGGAAGACCTATGAGGCGTCTTGATCTATCCATATAGATTTTGATGCCTAATATGTAAGCAGCTTCTCCAAGGTCCTTCATTGAAAAACACTTATTCAAGTAGGCCTTTATGCTGTCCAAAAGTTCTATATCATTTCCCATCAAAAGTATGTCATCCACATATAATATGAGAAATGCTACAGAGCTCCCACTCACTTTCTTGTAAACGCAGGCTTCTCCATAAGTCTGCATAAACCCAAATGCTTTAATCATCTCATTAAAGCGAATGTTCCAACTCCAAGATGCTTGCACCAGCCCATAGATGGAGCGCTGGAGCTTGCATACCTTGTTAGCATTCTTAGGGTCGGCAAAACCTTCCAGCTGCATCATATACAGTTCTTCCTTAAGGTGACCGTTAAGGAATGCCGTTTTGACGTCCATTTGCCATATCTCATAATCATAGTATGCGGCAATTGCTAACATGATTTGGACGGACTTCAGCTTTGCTACAGGAGAGAATGTCTCATCATAGTCAATCCCTTGAACTTGTCGATAACCCTTAGCGACAAGTCGAGCTTTATATATGGTAACATTACCATCCGCGTTCGTCTTCTTCTTAAAGATCCATTTGTTTTCTATTGCTCGCCGATCATCGGGCAAGTCTGTCAAAGTCCAAACTTTGTTTTCATACATGGATCCTATCTCGGATTGCATGGCTTCAAGCCATTTGTGGCCCGCCATCGCTTCTTCATAGTTCGAAGGTTCACCGTTGTCTAACAACATGATTTCCAAGACAGGGTTGCCGTACCACTCTGGTGCGGAACGTGTCCTTGTGGACCTTTGAAGTTCAGTAGGAGCTTGATCCGAAGTATCTTGATCATCATCATTAACCTCCTCTCTTGTCAGTGCAGGCACCACAGGAACATCTTCCTGAGTTGCGCTACTCACTGTTTCGAGAGGCAGTACTTCATCAAGCTCTACTTTCCTCCCACTTAATTCTTTCGAGAGAAACTCTTTCTCCAGAAAGGACCCGTTCTTGGCAACAAAGGTCTTGCCCTCGGATCTTAAGTAGAAGGTATACCCAATGGTTTCCTTAGGGTATCCTATGAAGACGCATTTTTCCGACTTGGGTTCGAGCTTCTCAGGTTGAAGTTTCTTGACATAAGCATCGCATCCCCAAACTTTTAGAAACGACAGCTTAGGTTTCTTCCCAAACCATAATTCATACGGTGTCATCTCAACGGATTTAGACGGTGCCCTATTTAAAGTGAATGTAGCTGTCTCTAGAGCGTATCCCCAAAATGATAGCGGTAAATCGGTAAGTGACATCATAGATCGCACCATATCCAATAGAGTGCGATTATGATGTTCGGACACACCATTTCGCTGAGGTGTTCTAGGAGGCGTGAGTTGTGAAACAATTCCACATTTCCTTAAGTGTGTACCAAATTCGTGACTTAAATATTCACCCCCATGATCTGATTGTAAGAACTTTATCTTTCGGTCACGTTGATTCTCTACCTCATTCTGAAATTCCTTGAACTTTTCAAAGGTCTCAGACTTGTGTTTCATTAATTAGACATACCCATATCTACTCAAGTCATCAGTGAGAGTGAGAACATAACGATATCCTCCGCGAGCCTCAACGCTCATTGGACCGCACACATCAGTATGTATGATTTCCAATAAGTTGGTTGCTCGCTCCATTGTTCCGGAGAACGGAGTCTTGGTCATTTTGCCCATGAGGCATGGTTCGCATGTGTCAAACGATTCATAATCTAGAGACTCTAAAAGTCCGTCAGCATGGAGCTTCTTCATGCGCTTTACACCAATGTGACCAAGGCGGCAGTGCCACAAGTATGTGGGACTACCATTATCAACTTTACATCTTTTGGTATTCACACTATGAATATGTATAACATTACGCTCGAGATTCATTAAGAATAAACCATTCACCAACAGGGCATGACCATAAAACATATCACTCATATAAATAGAACAACCATTATTCTCGGATTTAAATGAGTAGCCATCTCGAATTAAACGAGATCCTGATACAATGTTCATGCTCAAAGCTGGTACTAAATAACAATTATTGAGGTTTAAAACTAATCCCGTAGGTAAATGTAGAGGTAGCGTGCCCACGGCAATCACATCAACCTTGGAACCATTCCCGACGCGCATCATCACCTCGTCCTTCGCCAGTCTCCGCTTATTCCGCAGCTCCTGCTTTGAGTTACAAATATGAGCAACTGCACCGGTATCAAATACCCAGGAGCTACTACGAGCACTAGTAAGGTACACATCAATTACATGTATATCACATATACCTTTGGTTTTGCCGGCCTTCTTGTCCGCTAAGTACTTGGGGCAGTTCCGCTTCCAGTGTTCGCTTCCCTTGCAATAAAAGCACTCAGTTTCAGGCTTGGGTCCATTGCTTGACTTCTTCCCGGCAACTGGCTTACCGGGAGCGGCAACTCCCTTGCCGTCCTTATTGAAGTTCTTCTTACCCTTGCCTTTCTTGAACTTAGTGGTTTTATTCATCATCAACACTTGATGTTCCTTTTTGATCTCCACCTCCGCTGATTTCAGCATTGAATATACCTCAGGAATGGTTTTCTCCATCCCCTTTATATTTAAATTCATCACAAAGCTCTTGTAGCTAGGTGGGAGCGACTGGAGGATTCTGTCGACCACCGCGACATCCGGGAGATTAACTCCCAGTTGAGATAAGCGGTTGTGCAACCCAGACATTTTGAGTATGTGCTCGCTGACAGAACCATTCTCCTCCATCTTACAATTGTAGAACTTGTCGGAGACTTCATATCTCTCGACCCGGGCGTGAGCTTGGAAAACCATTCTCAGCTCTTGGAACATCTCATATGCTCTGTGCTGCTCAAAACGCTTTTGGAGCCCCGGTAATAAGCTGTAAAGCATGCCGCACTGAACCAGGGAGTAATCATAACTACGTGACTGCCAGGCGTTCATACCATCTTGAGTTGCTGGGAAAACGGGTGCTTCACCTAGCGGTGCATCTAGGACATATGCTTTCTTGGCAGCTATGAGGATGATCCTCAAGTTCCGGACCCAGTCCGTATAGTTGCTGCCATCATCTTTCAGTTTGGTTTTCTCTAGGAACACGTTGAAGTTGAGGGCAACATTAGCGTGGGCCATTTGATCTACAAGACATATTGCAAAGATTTTAGACTAAGTTCATGATAATTAATTTCATCTAATCAAATAATGAACTCCCACTCAGATAGACATCCCTCTAGTCATCTAAGTGATCCATGATCCGAGTCAACTAGGCCGTGTCCGATCATCACGTGAGACAGACTAGTCATCATCGGTGAACATCTTCATGTTGATCGTATCTTCTATACGACTCATGTTCGACCTTTCGGTCTTCCATGTTCCCAGGCCATGTCTGTACATGCTAGGCTCGTAAAGTCAACCTAAGTGTATTGCGTGTGTAAATCTGGCTTACACCCATTGTATTCGAACGTTAGGATCTATCACACCCGATCATCACGTGGTGCTTCGAAACAACGAACCTTCGCAACGGTGCACAGTTAGGGGGGACACTTTTCTTGAAATTATTTTGAGGGATCATCTTATTTAAGCTACCATCGTTCTAAGCAAATAAGATGTAAAACATGATAAACATCACATGCAATCAAATAGTGACATGATATGGCCAATATCATATTGCTCCTTTGATCTCCATCTTCGGGGCGCCATGATCATCTTCGTCACCGGCATGACACCATGATCTCCATCATCATGATCTCCATCATCGTGTCTTCATGAAGTTGTCACGCCAACGACTACTTCTACTTCTATGGCTAACGCGTTTAGCAATAAAGTAAAGTAATTTACATGGCGTTCTTCAATGACACGCAGGTCATACAAAAATAAAGACAACTCCTATGGCTCCTACCGGTTGTCATACTCATTGACATGCAAGTCGTGATTCCTATTACAAGAACATGATCATCTCATACATCACATATATCATTCATCACATCCTTTGTCCATATCACATCACAAAACACTTGCTGCAAAAAGAAGTTAGACGTCCTCTAATTGTAGTTGCAAGTTTTTACGTGGCTTCTATAGGTGATCTAGCAAGAACGTTTTCTTACCTACGTTAAAGCCACAACGTGATTTGCCAACTTCTATTTACCCTTCATAAGGACCCTTTTCATCGAATCCGCTCCAACTAAAGTGGGAGAGGCAGACACCCGCTAGCCACCTTATGCAACTGGTGCATGTCAGTCGGTGGAACCTGTCTCACGTAAGCATACGTGTAAGGTCGGTCCGGGCCGCTTCATTCCACAATACTGCTGAAGCAAAATAAGACTAGTAGTGGCAAGAAAGTTGACAACATCTATGCCCACAACAAATTGTGTTCTACTCGTGCAAAGAGAACTATGCATAGACCTAGCTCATGATGCCACTGTTGGGGAACGTTGCATAAAATAAAAAATTTCCTATGTTCACCAAGATCAATCTAGGAGTTCATCTAGCAACGAGAGAGAGGAGTGCATCTACATACCCTTGTAGATCACGAGCGGAAGCATTCAAGAGAACGGGGTTGAGGGAGTCGTACTCGTCGTGATCCAAATCACCGGAGATCCTAGCGCCGAACGGACGGCACCTCCGCGTTCAACACACGTACGGTCAGCGTGACGTCTCCTCCTTCTTGATCCAGCAAGGGGGAAGGAGAGGTTGATGAAGATCCAGCAGCACGACGGCGTGGTGGTGGATGCAGCAGGGATCCCGGCAGGGCTTCGCCAAGCGTCTGCGGGAGGGAGAGGTGTAGCAAGGGGGAAGGGAGGCACCAAGTGCAAGGGTGCGGCTGCCCTCCCTCCCCCCTCTTTATATAGGGTCCCCAGGGGGGCGCTGGCCCTCGAGATGGGATCTCCAAGGGGGGCGGCGGCCAGGGAGGAGGCTTGCCCCCCAAGGCAAGTGGAGGCGCCCCCCCATCCTAGGGTTTCCAACCCTAGGCGCAGGGGGGTTCCAAGGGGGGGTGCACCAGCCCACCAGGGGCTGGTTCCCCTCCCCACTTCAGCCCACGGGGCCCTCCGAGATAGGTGGCCCCACCCGGTGGACCCCCAGGACCCTTCCGGTGGTCCCGGTACAATACCGGTGACCCCCGAAACTTTCCCGATGGCCGAAACTGCACTTCCTATATATAATTCTTCACCTCCGGACCATTCCGGGACTCCTCGTGACATCTGGGATCTCATCCGGGACTCTGAAAAACTTTCAGGTTACTGCATATTCATATCTCTACAACCCTAGCGTCACCGAACCTTAAGTGTGTAGACCCTACGGGTTCGGGAGACATGCAGACATTACCGAGACGCCTCTCCGGTCAATAACCAACAGCGGGATCTGGATACCCATGTTGGCTCCCACATGCTCCTTGATGATATCATCGGATGAACCACGATGTCGAGGATTCAATCAATCCCGTAAACAATCCCTTTGTCAGTCGACACGTTACTTGCCCGAGACTCGATCGTCGGTATCCCAATACCTCGTTCAATCTCGTTACCGGCAAGTCACTTTACTCGTACCGTAATGCATGATCCCGTGACCAGACACTTGGTCACATTGAGCTCATTTGATGATGCATTACCGAGTGGGCCCAGAGATACCTCTCCGTCATAAAGAGTGACAAATCCCAGTCTCAATTCGTGCCAACCCAACAGACACTTTCGGAGATACCCGTGGTGCACCTTTATAGCCACCCAGTTATGTTGTGACATTTGGCACACCCAAAGCATTCCTACGGTATCCGGGAGTTGCACAATCTCATGGTCTAAGGAAATGATACTTGACATTTGGAAAAGCTCTAGCGAAATGAACTACACGATCTTTGTGCAATGCTTACGATTGGGTCTTGTCCATCACATCATTCTCCTAATGATGTGATCCCGTTATCAATGACATCCAATGTCCATAGTCAGGAAACCATGACTATCTGTTGATCAACGAGCTAGTCAACTAGAGGCTCACTAGGGACTTGTTATGGTCTATGTATTCACACATGTATTACGATTTCTGGATAATACAATTATAGCATGAACAATAGACAATTATCATGAATAAATAAATATAATAACAACCATTTTATTATTGCCTCTAGGGCATATTCCAACACTTTATTGGTCAAACCACATAACAACATACGTTGTTCCTTTTGTCATCGGTATTTTACTTGCCCGAGATTCGATCGTCAGTATCATCATACATAGCTCAATCTCGTTACTGGAAAGTCTCTTTACTCGTTCCGTAATACTTCATCCTGCAACTAACACATTAGTCACAATGCTTGCAAGGCTTATAGTGATGAGTATTATCGAGAGGGCCCAGAGATACCTCTCCGAAACATGGAGTGACAAATCCTAATCTTGATTTATGCCAACCCAACAAACACCTTCGGAGACACCTGTAGAGCACCTTTATAATCACCCTTTTACGTTGTGACATTTGGTAGCACACAAAGTGTTCCTCCGGTATTCGGGAGTTGTATAATCTCATGGTCTGAGGAACTTCTATAAGTCATGAAGAAAGAAGTAACAATGAAACTAACACGATCATAATGCTAAGCTAAGGGATGGGTCATGTCCATCACATCGTTCTTCTGATGATGTGTTCCCGTTCATCAAATGACAACACATGTCTATGGTTAGGAAACTTAACCATCTTTGATTAACGAGCTAGTCAAGTAGAGGCATACTAGGGACTATATGTTTTGTCTATGTATTCATACATGTTCTAAGTTTCCGGTTAATACAAATCTAGCATGAATAATAAACATTTATCATGATATAAGGAAATAAATAATAACTTTATTATTGCTTCTAGGGCATATTTCCTTGAGGTTTCTTAGTTGCCCCTTAGAGGTTAGTGCTAAGTTCATCATTTTACTTGAGTTAACATTGACAGGGATATGACGCTTGAGCCTTTGTTAACTGGTTGGATGAAGAATGGCATGGCAGGGCTCGGAGTCTTATCACCAAGCTCGTAGAAGATAACGTTAAGCTGAAGAAGAAACTGCCTGATTTGGAATGTACAATCAGTATGATGAAGCAAGAAAAAATCAATCACAGGCAACAGATGAAAGCAAGAGACAAGAAGGAACTAGCATGTGTAGTTGTGGTTGTCGCATTAGCCATGTTCTATGCGCTGTTTGCAATGATGATTAGGGGTTTTGTTTGACAGTATTGCTAAAGCACGTCTAGATGTGCTCTAAATATTGCACATCTAGGTACTCCTATGCCATTGATGTTACACGAAGATTCATGCAGATATTTTTCTTTGTCTTTTTTTTCTTTCTAGTTTGATTATTACTGGCTTTATCAATAAGAAGAGCTCAATGTATTGCTTGCCAACTGTCCTACTCTGTTCGTACCGTTACCGTTGCATAATACCAAAACTCGTTCCTTGTTTTTGTCCTGAAAAAGGAAACCAGCCAAATAGCCAATAGGAGTCCTGCGCAACGCCGGGAATTTGGAGCAACTGGGTACAAATAATTGCGGTTAGCTAATTCGTCAACTCTCGCTTCAATTGGCAGTTCCTCTTCTCTGCATACCCCGCTTAAGTGTCCACCATCTTCATCGTCGCCGGCAGGCCGCGCTACACACTGGCACACACTCTGCAGCCATGTCGAGCGACAACGAGGACGACAGTTCGGCCAGCAGTCTGGCGCCCGATGATAGGTCAACATTGGAATCATCCCGCTCGTCTTCCATGAGTCCGGCGTCGAGCCCAGACCTCGATTATATCCGGTTCATGGAAGGGACGCCACCTCCGGAGTCGTCAGATGACAACCAGACAGACGAGGAGCTGCAGGAGGATGAAGAAGATCGGGACGACGATGATGATGATGAGGAATGCTCGAACCAGGAGGAGGACGATAGCGACAACGACGACGATGACGACGGCGGCGGCGATGAAAAGCCAACGGTCAGCAGCAAGAAGCGTCCTCGCCAACACGATGTCACGGGGCCATCGAACAACAACAACAAGAAGAAGAAGGACTAAATTAAGCAGACTGTATATATCTCTATTTATCCTGTCAATCTCATCGCAGATGGTTAGTAATATGTATTCGGCAGAGATCTTCTACATTATCGCCCACAAGTTGGTTTGTTGAACCATGTTCCCTGACGAACACAACATTTACAAAAAAAGACCGTATGGGCTATCTATAATGATCGCACACAATTTTGATTACCGACCTATTTGCCGGATATCACACACATCTTGTTACGCTGAATCATTTGTGTTCACCTCAATCATCGCAAACGGTTCATCAGAGCGAACTGTATGCCGTATATCGCACACACATTGATATCGCTGCCCATTTATGTTGTTCTTCGTCATCACAATCAGTTCGGCCGAATCAACCGTATGCCGTGCATCGCACACGCAACTAAAATCTGAACTGTGCTTGATGCATCAGTCATCGCAAACATTTTGGACATTTTTTACGGTTCTCTGACACCATCGTTTGTGATTGTTGCATCGCACACAGTTTCTCGAAGGGTCTCTGATCGTAGTGTCGCGTTAGCAGCATCCTGCAGTAGTGCATGTACATGCATGGAGTTCCATGACATTTTTACTTCAAAAATATTAAAAATGATCAGAAAAACATGAAACCTTGCTTGATGCAATGTCATGCCACTAAGACGATGTGGTACAAAAATTTGTCTGTTTGACAAAAGTTTGGACACACACCCCTCACAAACCGGAGCAACTCACTAGAAGGCTCGTGGTTCCGAGAAGGGAACAATGCAAGTTTGATGACGAACGGCGGATAGCTTCCTCTTACAGCCTTCAATTTTTTCCCATGTGTAACATGCACTAATACAACTGTCATGTGAAAATTTGGAAAATTTCAGGGGTCATTTGACCTTTTGAAGACATTTAAGCGATTTTCTAGCCATTTAATGACCGTAATTCAAATTTGAACTACATCTACATGCAACGGCTAACCATAACGGTTTGAAAAATAATATTTGTGTACTTGTGTGCGAGTTCAAAAATCACCAGACGGTATAAATATCTGGTGTTCAAAAAAGAAAATGTAAAATCTAGCAAGACAACCGGCCCCACACGATTAGCACTCTATTTCGCGCATCGAGTTTTGGAAGTTGAGTGGCGGACTTTATTAATCAGACACAGTTCTATATTGGGAACCATCAGCTATTATGTTCACACACGGATTTTGCTACGGGAATCGTGTGTAATTCACACTACAGTACTCGTAAATTCCAGCGACCGGCGCGTGTACTGTTCCTGGCGATCTAGATTCCAGCCGCCAATAAATACAACCTTGCTCATGTCGTCCCGCCTGCATTCTCATCTAGATCCTCCCCTTACTCGCCCTCTCTCTATATCTCTCTCAAATCTCTGCCACGGCGCGGCCGGTCTGCCCACGCGCCGACAAGGAGTCGCCACCCCCCGAGGAGGCTCACTCGAAGAGCAGCGACGAGGACACCTACGCGCCGCCGAACGAGTTTGCGCTGGACCCCCCAACTTTGGATTGGTTTTGGGGCTAGTATGATCTTTGTCTTTGGAAGTCGCTACCGCCGGCTGAGAAAGCTAGGCAAGTGACTTTCAAGAAGGAGATGGCGGAGGAGAATGCCAGGTACCAGGAGGCCTATGAAGCCCGTGATGCCGCCTGGAAAAAGGAGGCAGCGGAGTTTTGGGGGCGGGCTCGTCGTCGTGTGGACAAGGTGTACGAAGATGGGTACATCGCGAGGAAGGCCAGAGGCGCTAGGCGCCTCGTTGCTGCATGGAGCTGGGCCGATAAGCTCCAGCGTGCCACCGATGAGGAGCTCCGGTGGGTGCCCAACGAAATGGCAAGATCGTACGCGCGTGTCCGCCTGCAAGAGGCAAATCGACACGTCAAGCACTACGAGGCGGAGGAGGCAGAATACTGCCTCCGCTCTGGGAAGACGCCGCGCACCAGGGAGATGCTGGCGAGGGGTTGCCGTAATACTGGACCCAGAAGGGATTTTTTAGTTTTAGTATTGTTCGTTTTCAATTTTATGCATTGTACCTAGTAGTTAAGTATCATCACGTATATGTGATGATATATATATATTCTGTGATGAACTAATGAAAAATTAATATTATATATATTATGAATTCCATTTTTTATCTGTTTTTGTATACTAATTTCAATCTATCTGTTATCATCCACATATACAGAATGGAAAGCATATAAACACACCGAACGAAAAATAGAGTACACACATTGAAACAGAGCAATAAACAGAGCAATAGTATAATTGCTGTGAATACATAGCTATCCACGCTGAAACGACTCAACAAAATAAAACGCATCCATGAGACCATAACCAGCAGCCCTTGCCTATGGTAGCTCTTGGCTTTGGCTAAACTCGTGCAGGCGTTTGTCCAAGTGGTCGACACGCTTGCGGTACATCTGGAGCGCGATCTCGAGCTCCAAGTTGGCCATTTCATCGGAGATCACCACCTCGAGGATGCGACGACCATGTTTCTCTACTGTGCCCAGGTGGACACCTGGGCCAAGGAGGCGGTCAAGCCTACCGACCATCGTGTTGGCATCGAGCGGGCCGTAGACAAGGCGAATGACGTGATCCATGCGAACGGTGCGGCGGGCGTCTGGTGCAAGTACAGCGCAGCCGGCCTTTGGTGCAAGTACGGCACAGAGAGCATTTGCCCACTCCTGGTGAGGAATGGGGGTACCGACGGGATGTGTACCCAGCTGCGATGCCCTGTCGACAGTAGGCAAGCACCGATGGATCCGCTCTTGCTGTGTGGCGCGTCGCGCCTCTCGCTCTGCAGCGCTCCAATGCTCTCGCCGTGCGGCGAGCCACAGCCTATCGGCGCGGACGCGCCTAGCTTGCTCTGCAGCGCGCCATCGATCATGTTGTGTGGCGAGGTACAGCCTCTCGGCGCTGACATGTCTATCTTGATCCGCGACGCTGAAGCTCCATGCACCAAAGGTCTGCTCAACCCTGGCGATGACGTGCATCACGGCGTCGTCCATCGCGTTGCCGGGGAGTGCCATGGCCTCGACGGGTCGTGGCGCCTTTGGTTTTCCTCGTCGACGAGGTTGATGGCAGATGCGGCGCTTTGGTGCGTTGGCGTGCTTGGAAAAGGTGGATGTGCTACAGGCTGCGCTTGTCGCCTCCGTGCGTCGCGTCGAGCCTAGGTTTATGTGCAATATCACTGGGTGGAGGGAAACATGTGAGGAAATGGCGGGAAACGGTGGCGTGTTCATAGAACACCATCAATTAATGGAAACTTACAATATAAAGGAACATTGAGTTAGCACAAGAAGTAGATGATGATGATATGAACACGGACCACACTAGGGAACCCGTCGGTGATTAATTCATCAATCGCAAACGGTTGTACACTAGCAAGTGTTTGCCCACAACACACACGGCTTATTCCATGACAAACAGGTTGACAGATCAACTGTATGCCACGTATACACATTGTCAAAAAGTAATGTGGTAGACCTTCTTTAACATATGTTAAAAAATAAAATAAAAATAAAAAACAAGGACCTCGAGGTTAAATTAGCTGAGGGAATGAGTCATTTCGGTCATTTGACCGATATGACCCATCCTATCAGTTAATTTAACATCAACACAACTTCCCAACCAGTCACCCATCTGATGGCTGCTCCAGCGTGAGCACACTTAACTTGAGAGTTCTCTTAGATGAGCTACTGGTGGAACAGCTAGTCCTTGCTGATATAGGATGCCTCTTCAAATCCTTACAGCGTATACGAATGACTGTCCGTCCCCCAATGGCCAATACATGTTGTGTAGACAGGGCATATCACATATGTCTTCTTAGAAGCAATCGTCTGTGTTATTATCAGTCTTCGCACACATTTCTGATTACATACATGTTTGCCTCGTATCACACACATCTTGTTATATTGAACCATTTCTGTTCTCTTGTGTCAACGCAAACAGTTCATCCGAGTGAACCGCATGCTGTATATCGCACACACACACACACCTTGATCAGGCTGACTGTTTCTTTTGTGTTGCCTAATCACAAACAGTTCATCCGAGTGAAACATATGCTGTGTATCGCGCACGACTTCATCTGGCTGCCTGTTTCTTTTGTTCCTCCTCATCGCAAATAGTTAATTGAACTGAAACGTATGCCCTGCATCGCACACGCAACTAAAATCTGAACCGTCTTTTATGCAGTCATCATCGCAAATGTTTTGCACATTTTAGACGGTTCTCTGACATCATCATTTGCGATTATTGCATCACACACAGTTTCTCGAAGGATCTCTTATCGTAGTGTCACGTTAGCAGCATCCTGCAGAAGTGAATGTTAGCAGTGTTAGTTGACCAAAATCGAAAGGCCGGATAGGCCACTCTTCATCGACGCCATTTCATCGGGATAGAAGAAAATGCATGGAGGATAGATGGTCGATGGCTCCAAGATCAGGGTCTCCCTGACGATCTGCCAACCCAGCCAAAATGAATCTAGTAGTCGCACCTCGACGACCGCTGCCGGCACGGCTGTAGGCACACCCCTATCTCAAATACCCCTATCATTAGGATGTGCAACTTAATCATCTGTTTTGTCCAACTAACTGACAGTCAATATCCAACTACGAAACGATGCTTGTGCAATACTAGTAGAGAGAGATTTTTCTGTGATGTCGTCGCGTAAATAGACCAAGAGCAAAGCTAGCCAGCCCAACGTACACATGCAAAAGCCTACGACAAGGCATGCACGTTCTAAACAACAAAATCAATTAAGCTGCTTGCTTTTTTTCGAAAAAGGGGTTTGCCCGGCCTCTGCATCAGAATGATGCATACATCCATATTATTGATAATGAAAAGGTCCAACAAAAGACTTCAGGTCTCAAAAAAAAGGAAAAGAAGGCTCACAAAGAGCATGAACGCAAAAACAGGATACCCACAACCGGCAGGCAAAAAATAAGATAGGAAACTAAACACCTATCCTATTACATGCCATCCAAACCGGTTGAAGATAGCTCGTGCCACCATCTCCCATCGGATAGATCCAGTAACAAATGCTCCCTGGCCTCCGTCAGAGTGAGTAGCGACCACATACGGATCAGTGTAGTGGCCCGGAAAATAACCTGCAAGAAATGAATGTTTGTTGTTCTGTTAAAAACCAAGTCATTTCTACAGTTCCAAACTACCCATAATAGAGCACATACTCCTACACGGATATGTCTCATTGTTTCTGAATCAATCCCATCTAGTCACATCCCAAATAACGTGTTGATAGTATCCGGAGGAGTAAAATTAAAAGCTATGTGGACCGACCGCCACAATTTTTTTGCCAATGTGCAGTCAAGAAAGAGGTGTTTGATGGATTCATCACTATCACAGAAACTACATCTTTTAGATCCTGTCCAGTTACATTTTGCCAAATTGTCCTTAGTTAGGATGACTTGTTTGTGGACAAACCACATAAACACTTTGATTTTTAAAGTCACTTTGACTTTCCAAACATGTTTGGAATGAGGAATAGTGCTAGCGTTGATAATATCCAAATACATGGATTTAAGCAAAAACTCACCATTCTTAGTTAGTTTCCAGCGCAATTGATCAGGCTGTTGAGAAAGGTGGACATCCATCAATCTTCTCACAAGATGGAGCCAAGCTTCCCAACGGTTTCCGCTAACATCTTCCTAAATTGAATATTAAGAGGATTGGACTGTAATACTGTTGCAACGTAAGCGTCTCTTTGCTGAACAATATTATAGAGAGAAGGATATTGGAGTGCAAGGGGTGTCTCCCTAGCCATGTATCCTCCCAGAATCTTGTGGAAGTACCAGTTCCAACTACAAATTTTGTCCTGTTAAAAAAGACTGATTTCACTCTCATCAGTCCTTTCCAAAAAGGCGAATCAGTCGGCCTTACCGTCACCTGGGACATGGTCTTGGATTGAAGGTAGTTATTACGCAGAATCTGGGCCCATGTGGCATCCGTCTCTACAGATAACTTATACTGCAACTTGCTGAGAAGACATCTATTCTTCACCTCTAAAATTTCAATGCCGAGACCCCCTTGGTCTTTAGGCCTACAAATGATATCCCATTTAGCAAGTCTGTATTTTCGTTTTAATTCATCACTCTGCCAGAAGAAGCACGATCGATAGAAATCTAGCCTTTTTCATACTCCAATTGGTACTTCAAGAAAGGACAAGAGAAACATGGGCATACTTGTGAGAACCGAATTAATCAGAATTAGTCGGCCTCCGTATGACATAAGCTTGCCCTTCCAGTAGCTTAGTTTTTTTCAAATCGATCTTCAATGCACTTCCACTCTTTGTTGGAAAGCTTGCGATGGTGGATTGCTATACCCAAATACGTGAAGGGTAAAGACCCCAATTCGCACCCGAACAATTGCTTGTAAGCTTCTTATTCTTCTTTAGCTCTTTCAAAGCAGAACAATTCACTTTTATGGAAGTTAAGCTTTAACCCCGACAATTGTTCGAACAAGCACAACACAAGCTTCATGTCTCTAGCTTTAGCCAAATCATGCTCAATGAAGATGATAGTATCATCACCGTACTATAGGATAGACACTCCTCCATCAACTAAATGCGGAACGAGGCCACCTACCTGGCCATCATCCTTAGACCTTCCTATTAGGATTGTCAACATGCCGACCACTATGTTGAACAGAATCGGTGACATCGGGTCACCTTGTCTCAGACCCTTGTGTGTCTGAAAGTAATGACCTATGTCAACATTCAGTTTGATTCCAACACTTCCTTTTTGCGTGAAAGAATCTACCTGTTCCCTCCAGGACTGATCGAATCCTTTCATACGCAAGGCCCGCTGAAGAAATTGTTCTCAGCTAGCTTTTGCCGGTGGCCACGCCTCAGATGAATCAATCTACTACTGTACACACATAGAAGAGTAGAGGATGCTGCTGCTGCGTGCGAGGCAGATCGGGTGAAGGCGCTCGACCAGAGCGCCCTGCAATGGCGGACGCTGGAACCTGCAGGAAGAGACCGGGGCAACGAGGATGACCCTCGTTCGGATCCGTGTCGGAAAGCAGCAACTCCACGATGGGAAGGAGAGCCGCGTGCCGGGGCAACGACAACCGGCGGTTGACCAGCATCTGCTAGATCTCGCCGTCACCTGGATCTTGGGGAGGAGAGGACCTCCGGCCTCACTTCGCTGCCTGCTGGATGCTGCTCGGGGCCGGCCATCCATGGCGAAGCAGCACATGCACCTGTGCTCCCTGCTGCTCGGGCTAGGTGGAGGAGGGAACGACAAGGGAGGATGGTGCGCAACTGAAGAGGAGAAGATGGAGAAGAGGATGGGTGTTTGTTGTGTAGCGTGACCGCTTGCGACGGCTCCCCGCCCAGGTAACACTTGGCCTTGCGAGGCCACACGATCTGAGTTGATCGAGCGGCGAGGGTTTGGCCGCTCGATTCAACTAGAAGGTGCGCGCGCACTAATTAGGTTTTTGGAAAACTCAATCCTACGACGCGTTGGTCATAACCCGAAGTCACGCCCTAAGACTACCCACAATGGGAGTAACATAGGTAGTAACATCACACATATCTAGATAAAATAGATGATATGGCGAGCAATAAATGAAGAAAGAGAGGCATGTGGTAACATAGCTAGTTACCACTAGTATGAGTAACATCACACATATTAAGGCAAGATGAGTCTATAGCCTAATAAATGAAGTGTTGCATGTTACCACACATATGTTACTCCCCACTGTAGAGGTAGTAACATAGAATAGTAACATGGGCATATTACTACTCTATGTTACTACCCATTGTGGCTAGTCTAAGAAAATGAGTAAAGCACGCTGACCGCAGACCGCTAGAATGTATAGTGTTTTGCATACATAAAAGGTTACATAATCTCCACCAAAAAAAGTTACATAATATATATAGAACAAACTAGTTGATATTCTAGTGCAAAGCGAGGTGCTTTCCAACGCCAAAGCCTTGTTATTTTTTTGCAAGAAAACTTTCGATTTATTCGTCTTCAATCATGGCAGTACAACGAACATCAGAAATAATAAAAATTATATCCAGATAGACCACCTAGCGACGATTACAAGCACTGAAGCGAGTCGAAGACTAGCCGCCGTCATTGCCCATCCCTTGCCGGAGCCGGGTAAAACTTATTATAGTAGACAGTCGGGAAATCATCGTGCTAAGGCCCAATGGTGTGTCTGTCCTGTGGATTTGCTCGGATCTAGTCATAGTTCGTCTATATTCATGTGTTTTCAGGTTGGATCCTTCCGATCTACGCTACACTTCATTAGTGGCGGTTGCTGTTCTGCTATGACCAGATCCGAGCAAATCCGGAGTCACACCTCCACACGCCCACCGGTGATGCTAGACACACCATCGGGACATGGGCTAGGTGGGGAGAACCACATTCCATCTTCATGAAGCCGCCGCCGTCTTGTCTTCCTGAGCAGGACGCAAACCCTAACAAAACGCAAAGAAACAACTGAAAACAGAGCCCTCCCGCCGGCAAGGGCCAAGATCCACCGCGCCGCCATGGCCCTAAGGTCACCGGAGACGAGGCGGACCGCTGGCGGCACCGGCAGGAGGCAAGGAAACCCCAGATTTTTCTTGGGGAGTAATCCACCGACTTTATGGTCGGATACACCTCCTAGCTTTATTATTCCTTTGTTAGCCCTGGGTCTGAGTGCTATATAGTGCAATGTTTTTTCCCTCCATATGTTATTAGCATAGTTTGTGAGAAAAAAGCCAACCAATTTTTAAATAGACCCCTATAAAATTGCTAGTTTGCAAGCAGTCAAAGGAATGTTGTCGTGGCAACCAAATGACCATTTTTTTCCCTCTCGAATTGATTTTGGCCTTATTTCATCAAATCAATGAGTTTACGAGCTAAGTCGAGCAACGCCCCAGTTGCTAGCATAAAGTGTGCAAGCAACTTGAGTTAATGGACTTGTCTCACGTTTCACTCAAAATATTAGTAGAAAGTGCTAGGTAACCTTTTTTTGGAGTTCATCATCATTCTAATAATGTTATTTACTTCACAAGAAGTGTTCGTAGAGAGGGACCATCAGTTTGATCCATATTGTCCCCAGATATTTCATCACAATATGTTCCCTTTTGGTTGGTATTTTTCATTTTTTAATTATCTTGCCGATTGCCCCAAGTTATTTCCTTCAACAATGATACTGATAGTTCAGCACGAACCAGAAATTATGCTTATATTGTCACCTCTCCCCAGATAATATTATGTGATATTTGTATGTGGGTCCTTTTCTCCGCCTCGTTAAGCAACTTAGCTCAACTGTCGATTCAATGGTAAATATAATAAATGGCAGAAGGGGTGGGGGGGTGGGGGGGGGGGGTTCAAAATTTGTTTGGGAGCACTTTGTTCCTACATCTTTCTAAATAGACCATATAATAGCAGTAAAACTACTGCCACCATTTTCTCATCACCCCTCGAGAGCAAAATAAGCATATTTTATCTCTTTGTCATGTCTATCAAGAAACCAGATATGCTGATAGGTATTCTCTTGCTAGGGTTACAAATAACATTCTACTTCAGCTCATCTAACTTCTCTCTCTATGTTTCATTTAGAAATGTTGTCGTACTGATAGTCAGTTTAATCATCTAAGCCTAGGGAGGCAAGTAGATACAATTATCTCAAGAGAATGGAATGTGCGACCGATTCAAACACGTAATTAGCAAAGTCAGATTTATCTGATGTTTTCAATTCCATTGAAATGTATCTTTTTTGGCGAATAATGTATCTTTAAAAGCAAAGACAACAAAGGAAGGCAAGCCAATGACACAAAAGGAGAAAACAATCCATTATCTCTCATTGTAATCTCATAAATTGACGATGACCCCAATACATGTTGATAAAACTCGAGAAGATTCACGATGATATTTATGTGTCATCTAAGAAAGTATCGACAACTCGAATCTCCAGCACACGATTGAGAAGATTCGCGATGATATTTATGTTATCCTTCCTTGTCGCGTATGGTAGGGCCACATGCGTAGCAATTACCTTTCGGGAGACTTCTCTTCCACGCCATCTCGATAGCTATGCGCGATTCAACGGTGCGCAAAAGTCCAAAGCTTGTCTCGAGCTCTCAAACCCAGATGGTACAAATTCATTTTTTGATAAGGTTTACTTTAGTTAGTAGCAGTCAATAGTTTATTTTAACTAGCCATGATGATGATATAGTCAATGTCAAAGTACTTTTACACCGTCCAGTTTTAACGTTCCCAATACCAAAGACTTATTTTTGGGGGAATCAAACATGAAAAAAGGAGGATACTCACTCTTGTGCGTTGGGCCAATATGCATAGCAGTCTGCAACAAACCTTAACCGATGATTGACACTTGGAATCCACAAGACTTTGGCATACCCAAAAGGTGATGGCTCCCAATAAAGCCAAGTTGTGCTTGGATGATCAAGCTACGATGTGCATGTTGCTGCTTGTCCCATTGGAAAGGGTGCATCCTGTGCTCGTATGCAAGTATTGTGTGGCAGCATGAGCGCGACATGAGATGCTCCTACACATTTCCATTTTTTGAAGTCTGCATGACTTCCAACCATAGTTTAGGTGCAGTACGCCGAGGTAATTAAGACCCGTTTTGTGAAGAAGCCATAGCTCGTCGCGCCCTTCCTATAACTCATATATTTAATGCAGTCAAGATATTCATTTTTTATGTGAGTTAAGCTACTCATTTCCATCAAATGATGGTTTCAGCAAGCTACTTGAGTTACCGGTAAAATATCTGATAGTTCCAGAAATGAAACAAACATATCAACCTTGCTACATATATAGCCAATAATAGTACGACAACGACATATGCCACCTTACATAAATATAATATAGATTAAAAACGGCCAGTAGGTCGGTCCGCATAGGGTGTCAGTACAGTGGACCCCATGAAAGGCATTTGATTAGTAGTGTAATTATTAAAACTATCTACGTGTTCCCAAGTGGTCACGTATTTGATTGATGCTTACTTTGGACGCTACCTCATAATATGTCAATATTTTAATGTCATTTGTGAGGAAGAGTTGTGTTGATCTTTTAAGGTGTAACTTGACTGAAAATTAAGTAAACCAATCAAAATCAAATTAATTGAGAAATCATGTAATCACTTAGCACGGCATAATTCTCCATTTGACTTTTATCTAAGCAACAACCTATACCACGAGACCATGCATGGACCCCACAAGATACAGATATACAGTTCCTGAACTGATGCGCCTATTGTTTTTTTCTTTTTTTTTTGGGGGGGGGGGGGGGGGGGTGGGGATGCGCCTATTGTTCACATAGCGGAGATCAAATCTACTCCTACATATGATTTTGCTTTTGTCCAACACGAGTTTTTGGATCGACGGGGTATTGAATAGGGGCTCGCTAGCAGAGGTGGCTCAGGACGTCCTCACGTGCATGCCTGATGCTACGGCCGCCAATGCCTCGTACGCACCTGGTGCTTTCTTCTCGGCTCTTGCAAAAACTCAAAAACTTTTACTCCAAAAGGCGAACCTAGTGCTTCTCCTACGACTATGACTAGACTTCTTGTCCTCTTGAAACAGGTTAGTAGGAATTCTGTATACCAAAAGAGTGATCCTCGCAACTTCTAATTACGTTAATATATACCAAAAGAGTACTGCTTTCACATAACATACTGTTTTTTTTCTCACTCGGCAATTGGTCGCTTATCACGGACTACCCGGCCTCCGAGTCTATGGGCCACGGCTGTCATCTGGTGTGGGTGGGAGGGTACACAGTGCCTACTTTCTGCGATGAAAACTAGATGGCCCCGCCTATGGTTTCCACCACCCACCGAGGGCATTTGAGGGATTCCGCGTGCTGGCCCGTGTGTGTTGTAGATCGCTCGGGTTGTCAATAAAATTGTTAACCATTAGATTTATTAACTTGATCCACAAACATTCACCCAATCTACATACGAGAATCATTTACCATGTAGCATGCATTAATGCATTTTAAGGGCATCTCCAACGCTGACCTGCAAATTTGCTCCCCTACCCTACACGAACAGGGGGACCAGTCTACGGACATTGATGCAGGAACCGGCCATCCAACACTGTCCGCATACATTTCAAACCGCATCTGAACAAACCGGACTAAATTCATGCAAACTTGGCCGATTTTATAAATGTTCGGACAAATTTACATAATAGGTCGATATTTCGACTGCTTAACTAAAAACTAGAAAGAAAAACTAAACCCTATACCTGACGACTACCTCGTGCGCGTGGCCTCCCTGTACTGCGGCACCGCCGTCGTCGTTGTCCAAGCAGCGATTGCCTGCCGCTCGCGGAGGAGCCGCTCCGCCTCTTGCTGCGTGGTGCGGAGAGCTGCCGCGACCAATGCCAACTGTGCTTATGGAGCCTTGGCGGTGGCCTTGCCCCTACTGGCGTTGGCGGAGCAGTCGCTAAGTGACCGCTCCTCGCCGTCAAGGCGGCAGCGGCGCCTGGCGACCGTCTCCGCGAAGGTGATGGAGCGGTCGAGAGCCCACACAAATGCGAAGCGGCGGGCGGCGTTGCGACTGTCGTACCGCGCCTGCTACCGCGCCGCACACTCCTCCTCCAAGACGACGACCCTCGAGCCAAGGGACCGCCGACAACACCGCCTCCGAGGTAATGGAGGATGCGACAGACACCTTTGTTATTGCTGGCGTCAGCTCCTCTTGATGGGACGACGGTTGCGGCGGGCAAGATGGCGGGCCCGTCAATGCGGGTGTATGGCTGTGCGCCGGTGGCGACGCGGGCTCCTCCTTGATGCGGCTGGACGCCACCGCGGTTGCAGGGGGCGGAGGCGGGTTCCTCTTTGACCTGCCGGAGTGGGAACGCCGGCTCCCGCTTGATGCGGTAGCGCAGCAGGGATGGTGGCTCCTCCTTGACTCGCGCCGGCGACGGTGGCACTGGCCCCATCTGAAGGACGAACTCTTCGTCCGCCAGAGCCTCCTTCGCGATGCCGGAGGAGATGACGATCTCCTCCTTGCCGGAGGAGCCGGTCGCCGTGGATGCCTGGAGTCCCGGAGAGCGAGGGCGGTGGCGTCAAGATCCGCCTGCTGATGAACCACCGCCGCTTGTCGGGGCAGAGAACCAAGACTTCAGCACCGCCGCTGGAGTTGGAGGGGCTCGAAGAGGAGATGGAGGGGCTCGGAGACTAGAAGGAGGAGAGAACAAAGTGTGGATGTGCATCACCAGCGCACAGGTTAAATAGCCGCGGGCAGGCCATGCGAAGGGGCCGTCATCCCGTTTCGGTGCGGCTTAGTGGCCAGAGTTGGTTTCTCAGGACGCGGTGTCACTAGTGCAGAACCGGGCATTAGCACCGGTTCGTAATGCCCTATAGTGCCGGTTACATAACCGGCACTAATTTGTGGTCACTAAAGGCCCCCCCCCCCTTTAGTACCGGTTCAGCACGAACCGGTGCTAAAAGGCAACCACGTGGCACGAGCCAGCTCCGGGGGCCTGGAGCCCTTTAGTACCGGTTGGTAACACCAACCGGTACTATAAGGTTTGGTGGGGTTTTAGTTTTATGATTTCTCTTTCATTTAATTTTGTGTTTCCATTTTAATTCTTTTTCGTTTGCTGGTATTTTACGATACTACACATTGTACACGTTATGCATCATACATCATGCATACTTTGTTTATCAACGCTGCTGCTATGTTCATTGCACCCGCAGATATAACATGCTCATATGCATGCTTTGCATCATTACATCATCATATATATATATATAATAATTAACAAGTCCTACTAATCATGCATCATCATACAACTTCTACTCGTTATTAATAATAAGTCATATGATCATCATCCTCATATATAGTCATCGAACCCAACCCTACATAATTGTTCTTAGCACATGATCATCAGTATCAGGTAGGACCTAAACACCCTTAAGGTAAAATAGCATAAAACAATATAGACCCTGACTCTCCATTATGAAGAATGGCGATCATCCTGTCTCCAATTCTTGCTTTTCGCTGCTTATTGCTTCCAAGAAGCTCCTTACGACTGTCCATACATTTTTTTCCATTCTTTGATTGTTATGTCTCCACTTCTTTTAGAAACCCGGTATGGACAGTTGAGATTCGTAGGACGACCTGGTCGTATGTTCAAAACATGAAGGCTACCACGCGTATACATCAGATGAGGCACACAATCATTCGGGATTATCTGTTGAAAAACATAATAATAACTTTGTAGTTAGCAATGATGTACTAGTTTTAGAAGTGTGCAAAAAGATGCACGGATGTTGTAATAGTAAAAAATAATCTTACCAGGGTATCTCCATGGTAGTTACCGTAGTTCAACACGTGCACTAGTGGCACGTATTGACCATAATGTTGAGGAGTTTGATTGTAGATATTGTAATTCTCAAGATCAGTACAAAATCTGACCAGATGATTTTTCTCCTGATAAGTTAATTCGGAGCCTTCAGTGTAGTACGTTCAGTCTACTATCTTCCGCACATTCTTTGAAGAATGAAAATAAGCTGTCAATGGAGATAAGTTGTCAACATTATATTTTGAAATAAACAATATAAATTACTTAATAACTATGTTTAGCTCACATGAGGGAAGAACTGGAGGTGTATCCACACGGACCCAAATCGAAGGTGTCTCTTGCTCGATTGTAGGATCACCAAGATTCATGGTGACAAGCATACCCTCATCAAGACAATACATCTTGCAAAATACATCTCAATTTTTGCAACCAAAATGGGTTACACTCTGAGCATTGTACAGATTTACTTGAAAATCCACACCATGTTCGGTACTTAGGATAATTTTTTTGGTTTCGAAATTTTCATGGTCTTCAAAACCCATCCTCTCCAAGACATAGCGTCTTGCAAAGCATGGGATAAGCTAGTCGAATTGGAAAACATGAAAAATACACGTTAAAATAGTTGAAGTCATGCTTAATTACGAAAAAAACTATTGTCGCCGTTGCGTACCGTATGAACATCGCAAGTCTCCTCGAGCTTAATGCTGAAGCGCCGATCTTCGTCCAGCTCAATGAACCTGTCGCACATACCTCGGTCGTCGTGGCACCAGTCGCACTCCCCCGGGCGGTTTTCGTCGTCCGATAAGTACGACATTTCCGGCCTACGTTCATAATTTAGTTTTATTAATTAAGTCAACTATCTAGTTCAACTACTAAGCACTTACTATAAATAAATAAGTAGTACTTATTAAAAACAAACTACTTCTATATATAGTAAAATAAATTAGTTTATTAAATCAACTAGCTAGTTCAACTATATATAAACTACTTCTTCTTTTTTTTCTTTTTCTAAATACTATGAATAAAAAAATCATTAAAATTCTATGAACAAAATTAATTACACAATCTAAATATCACCAAAAAAATCTATTAACAATAATATCACCAAACATGCATATTCAATAATAATATCACCAAAAAAATCTATT